>JAQPZY010001639.1:367500-1797500 GCA_029931535.1 Margaritifera margaritifera | reverse complement strand
GTGCGGTTCACCTTGTTAAAGTAATGAATCACCTTTGATATTTACAGACACTGAGGAAACACTTCCAAACCCATCATAACTGATTTTGGCACGAGTGGTCTGGACTAGGCAACGGACTCTGCGCACGAGTACCCTTTCCCAAGCACACGAGACAAATATAGGATTGTCAAGATATTTTCAATTTGCAATACATTCATATCAATGGCAATTTTTGAGAAAGTACAAATGTATGATATTAGCATATAATAACTCGAACAATTGCAATTTTCTAAAATAACCTTTTTTTGTAAGTGTAGCGATTAAACAATAATATATAACAAAAGTTATTGAAAAAATACTGTCGGCGAGGGTTAAGTTTTCAAAAAACCTATATATTTTAGAATTGTATGAAATTTTTGTACAAATAAAAGATCAGTTTAAAACGTCATTGAAAGCAGGTTTACTTTGGCATGCGAACGTTAAACGTACGATCATATATATATATATATATATATATATATATATATATATATATATATATATATATATATATATATATATATATACAGTGACGGATTTATGATTTTGCCATCCCTAGGCACTGTCAGAGTTGCCGCCGCCACCCGCCAAAAACATAGTTATAAAACCAGAGCCTTTAAACAATGGCAAAATTTAACTACAGCTCTTTTTTTTCTCCACAAAATAAATAATCTTTTAAGAAAGCCAGATTTTCATACTGTAAAATCTGCCGCCCTATATACAGTGAAACCCCATAAGCTGAAAACGCTTGGAACCCCCCAAAAATTTCGGTTTTGAGAAGTTCTCGATTTACTGAGGTTTTTGCAGATGTGAAAAAAGTATTTTTCTAAGCGCTTATGTGACGAGAGAGAGAGGAGGGGGGGGTGTAATGATGAGAGAATCAGTGTATATGTGTGCAAAAGTGCACAAAAATATTAAAGCCGTTACTTCTTTTTAAAAAAATACATGTATTTAATGAAGAATTAGCTGAACAATATACTTTCCTTCCGAAAATCACATCCTGTCACATGAATAAATATAGTTGTTCCACATAGAAATACAGTCCTCGTGACAAGAAACATCTGAGGAATGAGATACTTTCATACCTTTACTATGAGTCCATTGGAATTATGAATGATACTCTACAATTTTTAAATACTCCGTATAATTCATAATGTTCACAGTTCAAGAGTCTGGCTTCAAGAAGGTGTGGAGCGTTGTCTGTTTTTTCTTACATCTTTCTTTAACCAATATGGCTTGTGTTAATGACTCCATTTCTTGTGCCGTAGCCAAATATTTAGCAACCGCGAAGTTTTTTATTCTCTGTATAAGATCTTAAATTTCAGAGTATGTCATATCACTAATAGGTAGCTCAGAACATACATTCTCATCATCATATTCATCGCTTTCATCATCGGACTAATTGCTTTCATGAAACCGCAACACAAATTCACTCTCCCAGTCATCTGAATTATCTTCAACTGGAACATCATTGTCAACATTATATAGGCCTTCAGGGTCAATGTCCAGTCGTAATTCATGAGCCAGTCGAGTCATAGGAATATCGTCCTCATCGTCATCCTCATTGACTTTATCATTGTCCGCGTTAATAGGGAAGCCGGCAACTTCAAAGCATTTCTTGATTGTGCCAGGCGTCGTAACTGACCAGGCTATTTAAATCCAGCAGAGTGATTTGTTTACAAAGTTCACTAACACTGTCCGCACAATCAATCTTAACCACAAGAAAACGCAGCCTAACCTTGAATGCACGAATCAAAAGCGTGGCCACATGCCAGGTTAATAAAGCCCTGATATTTAATTTTTATAAAAACAAAAAAACAAGCAAACAATGTTCTATTGATCATGTATACAAAAAAAATAGCATCAATCACAATTAGATAATAACCAGATAAACATAGTCTTTCTTAAATGGCTTACCTACATGCATTTAGTTATTAATAATTCGCCTTAAAAACTGGCTCTTTGTATGGTGCAAAGATTTCTGATTAGCCTATTGTCAGTTCTAATCGGTGTCGGCGCACGTGTTAAGTATTGTTTTAACCTCACGTGCCCTTGGGGCATTTTCAGGGTCTTTGTCTCACAGATGAGCCCACTACAGTACTTGCTAACCGTAATTATTCTGTTCCAGTGTGTCTCAGAAATTTAGCAGCTAAAATATATTTCCAAGTTTGAATTGAATTTCGGTTTTATCGGGGGGTTTTAAGAGTAAAATTGAAATTTGGAATCGAAATTAGTTTCGAAGGAAAAATTCGAGACTAAACAAAATGAGTTTCACTATATATATATAAACTTGGAGACTAGTAATATATACTTCTTCATCGCAAATATGGTCAAGATGATTGTTAATATTGCCTACAAATTGAGACTACTAGTATTGTAATGTTATATATTCTTTTACCATAAATTTTCTTTTTCATTTAAACATTAATATCTCTTCTTTTTTGTGTACATGTGTCATTTCTCCTGTAACTTGTTCATTCTTGATATCCATATCACGTACCTAATTGAACCCTGGGATAATACACTCAAGTCATCCGTACACAGTGGTTCTACTCTTATATATGTGATATAGATCAGCATGTAAACCTTTTTTTTTATTATGACCTAAAATCTCCTAGTATGCAGTTGCATAGATATTTTATAATAAATGGTCCCAGAGGTGACAATGTCCTTATGCCAAGGAGACAATTTATGCATCTTGTACCAGGTCATTAATTCATCAAATCAACATGCATGAGCAAACGGATGGCCTATTTAATACTTAGATCTATTCGTAACAGCATATATAGTTATATCTATTTGAATGGACCTATTGTGATTAGTAATGTCCATCCATGTGTCCGTCCGCTAGTCGGCTTTCTTTTTTAACTTGAAGTATGTCTACACAGAGAGAGAGAGAGAGAGAGAGAGAGAGAGAGAGAGAGAGAGAGAGAGAGAGAGAGAGAGAGCATATATGGATGATGTTTCATAAGTCTGAGCACATGACAACAACTGTTTTGAGCGCTTTGGAAGTGTAGGCGTGTAACCTGAACACCAGATGCACCGAATGAGAGAGGGGTTGACCATGTTGGGGTTGACCATGTTTGGTATAATTTGTCATATGGATCACTCAGTGGGAGCTTCTTTCTTTCTTTTTTTTTTTTTTTTTTTTTTTTTTTAGCTGAAATTTTTGTAGTATTTCACATAACTTTAGCGTACCGGGGCCAGTTCTTCACAAAACTGTTATTTAGATGGGGGGGGGGGGCAGGGGAGGGTGGATGTTGGCAACTGACATAAAAACTGTCCTCTGTGGCAAAGTAGGGGCGCCAGTAAAAACATTGCCCGCCCCCCCCCTCCCCCTCGAACCCTCGCGCCGCGACTGGGATCACTAGAAGACAACGAAGGTTTCTGATCCAGGATGTAGTCACGTGATGGGATGAGTGTACCGTGGTGGGTTTCACGGGATGAACCACGGGATGGGATGAGTGTACCATTGTGTGTTTCACGGGATGAACTACGTGATGGGATGAGTGTACCCTGGTGTGTTTCACGGGATGAACTACGTGATAGGATGAGTCTACCATTGTGTGTTTTGTGTGTCTAGAGTCACATTTTAATGGGAAATAAAATAAGTGGATATGTCTGACAGCTTATATCACTGGTAAAAAAAATCTGAATGAATACCATATACAGGATAAACCACGATATGTGTGCATCTCCTTTAACGAATCCTTCTGATGGATGCACTAGTCTATTACCGTATGTACTCGCGTATAAGGCCAAATGCACACAACATAGATCCTGATCTGCCGTCGCATAATGCGCCGGCATATCAGGGTCTATGTTGTTTGTTCTACTGATTAGTCCTTACAAACTGCATAAACCCAGATCTGCTGGCGCATTATGCGACGGCAGATCTGGGTCTGTGCAGTTTGCTGTTATACGCGAGTATATACGGTAGTTTGTTGTCCTGCTTACTCCAGTCAAGGTTTCATTCGAGTCATACATTTATCTTCGAATCAAACAACATAAATTGCTAGAATTTTCCAACTGTTAAGAAGAACAAAAGATACAAGGGAGTAAAACTCGTATCACCTGTTGATTGCCATATTTTTATAAGAGGATTCTAAGTTGTTAGATGTTCTATATACTGAAAATCAGCCGAATATTAAATATACATAACATTTATCGCATATAATGCAACACATTTAAAAATTCAATGAAAATATTAATTACGAATGGAATGATAGAAAACATGGAGAAACTTTACTGAGGTAAGCAGGTGAGAGTGTGCGATCTGTACACCAATTAAACATAAGGTCCTCATGAAGTGATACTGCGTTAGGTATTGCATTTTTGGAACAAAATATGACGTTTGATCCTTATTTAGCGGATGAAATGAATTAAGGTCTATATCTGCAATGGCCTAAATGTGGACTGCCGGGAAAAATATCGTGTTATAGAGCTTGACATTCTAGGACTGACAAGAAGGTAAATATTTGATGGGAATAAAAAAAATGAACAGACTAAATATAGAAAGGAGTCTTTGATGTAAGCAACGTGCATAGTAACTCAGTTATGTAGTCATCGGTAGGTGGTAATCTCCCCATCCCTTTCCACAACACCCCTCTTCATAGCCAGGGTACCGTTTCACAATTTTTTTTATTTTTTTATTTATAATTTTTTTTTTAAATTAATGTAGTTGGAAGTTTGTATAAAACATAAATAAATTACAAAGGAACTATTTTATATCTATAGTTCAATGGGCATTTCTTTGAAAGATTTATTATGAAACCACAATAATAACAATGGAATATATGGTTAGAATTTGCCTTCTCAACTGTAGTATGTGTGATTGTGATTAATGCCGTCACAGCAACTCTGTCCCAAACTTTAGTGAACTATCCGGATTTGCCGAAATAATGAAGTAAAAGCTTACAATCAAACACTTGAAAACCCATTTACCGATATGCTTCCGAAATTGATACATTGATTAACACCCCCCCCCCCCAAAAAAAAAAAAAACAACAAAAAACCCAACAACAACAAAATTGTATGATCGCAGAGGTTTTAATGCACCTCTTTATAAATATTAGTAATCGCCCATCCAAAATTATTGATTTTCTTCGTTTTTTCTTCTCTATCTCGAGGTATACTCAACGTTTACATCTGGTCCGACAAGGTCATGTGGATCATAAACGGTTTGCTAAATTCAAACATTTGGCGGAACGCGAGGGAAGTTAATCCCGAAGGCAAAGCGTGAGGGGTCTAACTCTACCCTTGTGCTCCGGAATTTTTTTTTTTTTTCCCACACAAGGAAAATGTGTATTATCCCTATATTATCATACGACCAATTTACCACATAAACTATGGAGTTTTTGCACAAGAAACTATAAGTTTTTCACAGAACACGAATGTCTCGCCATTCTTCTTTTGTACAACCCTTCAATCAAAATGCATTAGAAACTGACATAAATACAAAACATAACCAGTCATTGAGGTGATAATAATTATATAAGGTGTTATTGTACCCACAATGACGCACCCACAAAGTCGCATACCTCTGTGATGAATAATTCTAGAGATATTGACATAATTCAACACTTAACCAAAGTCACTTAAGCGTGAAATATAGGTCACAGTGACCTTCTTTTCTTAACATGACGTTGCAATGACCAATACGCATCGCCGTACCAAGGTACATGAACCATAATGCGCCAGAAACTGACATAAATGAAAAACTTCACGAAAGCCACTAAAGCGAAAATATAGGTCATTGTGACCTCATTATGGCAAGGTAATGTTTAATGTTGTACTTCACAAGATGCATCTACATTCCAAGCTGCATGTCTATGGGGCAAACAATGCATGAAAAGGTATTTCAAAGTAACCTAATTACAAAACTTACCCAAACTCGCTGGAGGGTGAAAATTATGCCACTGTGACCGTCTTTAAGATCATACTTGTGGTAATCACCAAAGCACATCTACATTCAAAGTTGCATGACTCTGGGACTTACAATGCCTTAGAAACTGACCTAAAGGCAAAACGTAACCAAGGTGTGACGCATGGATGTACGTACGGTCGGACAAGGTAACACAATATGCCCCTTCCACATTAGTAGAGGGGCATACAAAATATATATAAAACTCCAAAGCACCACAAAACAAAAGTCTGTACTCAGTCTGCATGGGCAATTCCAAGTGTTGAGTACAACTGACGTGACAAAGTACAATGTAGCATGTATCAATCAATCCAGCTTGATTCCTGCCTGGACATGCAAAAATAATAAGTCCCAGTAGTTGTTTATAATTAGATAGAAAACGTCATTTCTAGCTCATGAATGTGACCCCCCTCACCCGACATTTACACACCATTTTCAAAAATGTGTCAAAGGGCATTCGGCTAGGGGTATGAATACTACTATCTGCATTTTTATTTAAACTTTAGGACATGAAGATGTGACCATCCACCATTTTTATTTAAACCTTAGGACATGAAGATGTGACCATCCACCATTTTTATTTAAACCTTAGGACATGAAGATGTGACCATCCACCATTTTTATTTAAACCTTAGGACATGAAGATGTGACCATCCACCATTTTTATTTAAACCTTAGGACATGAAGATGTGACCATCCACCATTTTGATTTTTTGGGGGAAAAAAAACCAACTCGTTCACCAAGATGTGACCCTCCACCATTTTAAATTTTTTTGCAAAAGCAGTCGTCTCGAGCTATGATTCCAACTTTTAAAATTTTACAAATAAACCAAAGATCAGCAAATTGTGACCATACACGTTTTCTATTTTTTTTTTTATTTTTTAAAAAGCTATCTCAACAACATGTTTTCTTTCCTTAAAAACCCTCCCAAAAAACTACTTTTAAAATTTAGAAAGAAAGCTCGCTCACCGACACGTGTTTTTAAAAAAGCACTTGTCCGGGGGTATGATTGTTATTTTAAAATGTTTAAAGAAAAAGCTGGCTTACCAACATTTTTTTTAAAGCACTCGCCCAGGGGTGTGATTGTTATTTAAAATTGTTTAAAGAAAAAGCTGGCTTACCACCATTTTTTTTAAAGCACTCGTCCAGGGATATGATTACTACTTTTATTTTTGTCAAGAAAAGCTGGTTCACAAAAACAAGACTTGACCCTTCGCAATTTTTAAAATTACAAAACAGTTATATCTAAATTATTCGAGCAATTGAATGAAGGTAGCACAATTTACAATTTATGCAAAAAAAGATTTTTTGAAAACCCCAACAAGACTTCTAGTTTTGGTCTCTGATTTTTGCTGCAAAATGCTTACAATAAGAACGTAATGGTTGTTCTTTAATCTTTTTTGCATACATTGTAAATTGTGCTCAATATAAATAGCTTATTGTCTTCAAACTAGAACAAAAAAAAGGTATCTTTCTCAAGCTATCTGGGGGCTGGACATTTATTTTCTCATTAGATTCAAGACCCCCCTCCAAGGTCCGAAAACTAATTTGCCGGTTTCCTAAGTTAATGGTATTGTTGCTATTTTGGGCATGAGATCGAGTTTTGTAAGTATGAGACCCAATAATATATAGTTTTCTTGCAGACGGTCTGTAGCTACATATGTACTTCTCGCCTTGTGATAAAACTGCTTACTTGTGAAAATTCATCATTCTTCTACACAACGAATGCACAGATGAGGATATCTTGTTAAGAATTTGACTTATTCACCTAACACCAAATCGAATTACCCGGCGCTTTCCAATTTAAGGTCCCCATTCTCATTTTATTACATTAAGTATAGAAGAAGGAGAGTACAGTGTCCCTTGTCTTACGTATGGATGATGTCTGTGTCCCTTGTCTTACGTATGAATGATGTCTGTGTCCCTTGTCTTGCGTATGGATGATGTCTCAAACGTCAGCAATAACCAGTTTTTCCAATGAACGTACATTTTTGTTACATCAATATTTCTCATCAGTTGTTCAGTTGCTGTCTCATGAATTATGGCGAGCCTTTTTAAAATGTGGTAGTAGCCGTGTTTCTCACAATCGTGTATTACATTGTTCTAACGAAGTTCTTACAATCGTGTATTACATTGTTCTAATGAAGTTCTCACAATCGTGTATTACATTGTTCTAATGAAGTTCTAACAATCGTGCATTACATTGTTCTAATGAAGTTCTCACAATCGTGTATTACATTGTTCTAATGAAATTCTCACAATCGTGTATTATATTGTTCTAACACTGTTCTAATGAAGTATACCCGGCTTACACAAAGATGGCATTCCTAACAACAACAAAAACAAAAAACAAAACAAAAAAAAACAAAAAAAAGAAACCTAGTGAAAGTTAAATTACTTTCGTTTTTCATAACTGTTTCATTACATTGTAACAAATGACGGAGTGTTTAGAATACTTAACAATCAGAGTAGTTGTTGCGATAAGGCAAGTATCGATGTATAGATACGATGTACATATATATCGCGATACATACTTTGTGATAATTTATATCTATCTCAACCTATTGTGAGCCTGACTCTGTTATTACAATTCATTAACATCCAAATACTTGCCATCCAACAATCTGACTGCATTGTGATAATTGTCAAAGCCGATCGTAATATTAATTTACTACCAAGTCTCAAAGATTTCACAAGGTGATATTAATACTTACTTTTAAATTCTCAATGTAATGTATCGCAATAGTGGGGTGGCCATATGATATATCAACTAGACATAAAACTTATCGATATTTTCGATACGTATCGCTGTATCGATACAACTCTGTTGTCGATTAATATTTAAGTGCGACAAAACATCGGCATTGATCATCTATTTGAATTTATGGAAGTGTAACAAGCAAACTAAAAATGCACAAATGTATGCAATCATGAAACATTTTAAATTACATGTTGAATGCTTATACGGTTGCCTTTAGAAAAAATGAAATCAATTTATATTCATGCTTGACTATTTAATTTACTTCTTGCCTCAATGAACAAACTATTTTTAAGAACAGAAACATTTTAAACGCAATATTTCGGCCAACTATGGTCCCTCCGTCATAAAACTTTACTCAACAGATCGAGTAATAAATATTATTCAAAACTGGGAAATCTTACTTGAAATAGACAAATACAGCTTATTGATTGGTCAAAATATTTTCGAGCATGATATGGAGTCAAGTAAAATTTTATTATGGAGGGACCGGAGCTTTATCGGATCATGTTTATATGATTGCGTAATTATTTACAAAAGGCCCACACAAAAGGATTGGTCGAGGATCTGTATGAATTTTCAACCGGGAGCTTAACGGATGGGTGGAGTAGCATATTAGTCAAATATGGTGGAGTAGCATATTAGTCAAATACACCTTTGTTCGATCTGTCAAATATCCAAACATGACACATAAAATGTAACAAACAACAAGCTATACCTGGAGTAAGAATTACCTCATCGTCCTTTCAACGGAGAAAGTAAATCATTTAATTTTAAGTAGAGACAATTGAACCAGAGCCTACACTAAAGGGACCATATTATAAATTAGAAAAAACGGCCAACGTATGTAATTAAAGCCATGTAGATTGTATGCATTTGAAAAAGATTCATATTTTAGCTCTGAGAAATAATTACGAGCATGGAGAGTTGAACTTTAATTTCAAATCAATATACTGTATGTATGTATGTATGTATGTATGTATGTATGTATGTATGTATGTATGTATGTATGTATGTATGTATGTATGTATGTATGTATGTATGTATGTATGTATGTATGTATGTATGTATGTATGTATGTATGTATGTATATATGTATGTATGTATGTATGTATGTATGTATGTATGTATGTATGTATGTATGTATGTATGTATGTATGTATGTATGTATGTATGTATGTATGTATGTATGCAGGTATTTTGTGTGTATGTATGCAGGTATGTATGTATGTATGCATGCATGCGTGTTTATATATATATATATATATATATATATATATATATATGTGTGTGTATGTGTATGCATTTATGTATGTATGTGCACTATGCCTGTGTGCGTGCGTGCGTGCATGCATGTATGTATCTGCCAAATGTAGCTCTTTCTGTCTATCCTGCTACTCCGTTTTTCAATTAACCTGTATGATTCTTACCTGTTTTTAAAGACCACTTTCATTTGGCACCTTGAGAGTTCTTTATAAACAGGTTTGACTATCTTTGAATATACTAAAGTTCTCAACTAATTTATCAGGAAGATACTAATTTTGTAAACGTAGAATAACAATTGACAAAGTAAATATGTTTTAAAATAGAATAGCATGGCTTATTTTAAGTGAAATTGAAATTTAATGTGTTTTTATTTATAGAAGTTATCGCATTTTCTCAAACTTTCCAACAATAAGAAAACATCTCTCCAGTTACCAACTTTGAGCTTTTTAGAGGCGTAACGTCTTTTAAACATTCATTTGATCATCTCCTCTTTACGAGGGTTGAAAAATTATTTATAGAAAATATCCTTCTTTGTGAGCCTTGCATTGTATTGTTAAGTCATCGTTATGTATGTATGTATGTATGTATGTATGTATGTATGTATGTATGTATGTATGTATGTATGTATGTATGTATGTATGTATGTATGTATGTATGTATGTATGTATGTATGTATCAGTGTTTAACGGCACCTCAACACAATAATGGATATATGTTGCCAATTAAAAGTAAAGTTCTAAAACTGAAAATTTAGTCATTTGATACCACTCTCCTGTGTAAAAAGGTGTTTCGAGGACAATCGGTCTTTCTAAGGTACCGTTAGCCCATAAGCGAGGTATTTTATCGCCGTGTACCAAACTTGACTAATTTTGAGTTTTACTATTCTCACTGGAAACATAACGCGCCAGTTTCATGACATATTGCTCGACGTTTGACGTAAATATCTGGCGAATGACCCATAATCATATGTTGCATTGTGTGCTGAGTCCAGGCGATAGATTACACTAATTACACTATAACTGTGCCCCATATGACTAGTCTATACAAGAGGTCAAGGCCGGATTAAGACCTTTAGAGGCCCTAAGCACTGAAAAGATTATGGTGCCCCCCCCCCCCATATATAATTTAAGAAAAACCCCGTAATTTCTCTCTTTTTTTTTTTTTTGTTGTTTGGTTACCCTACTTTGCTGGTGCCCTAAGTACCTGCCTTGTCTGCCTATTGGGTAATCCAACACTGCTAGAGGTTATTTTAAAGCAAAGTCACTAGCAGACAATTGACCTTGTAGGTGCTTGGAGAAAATGTGAGTAAAGTTTACCTTTTTCAACGAGGCATAAAATCAGCAGTGTCCTTATTATTATAGACACCGAACGTTGTTTATAATATTGTCATCCAGTAGGCCCGAATGACATCAGAAAAGGATAAGTTTATCTTTTTGATTCCTTCAGATGGTACCACGTGATGCCGTTGTGGACTTTGCTTTTTAGAATCGGATTCTTTCTTACAATCTAATATATTTGTGAAAGTAAGCAATACATATTATGTTGTTTATCAAGATGATCGATTATTTCCTGGGTATGCTATAACAGTATTTTGAAAACCTGTCCGTCCGATCATCTGTCCACCTGTCTGTACCTATGTGTACCGATGCGTGATGCCTACTTCTACACCATTGAACTTAATCACACAAAACTTGGTAATATACTTTCCCACGTTTCATCTTAAAATGCCTACTTTAGATTATTATTGTACGGCGAATGATATTTGTTTTTCTTTAACCACCTCAACGTGTAGGTTTGCTATCGATTTACAAGTAGATTCGTCACGTATTCTTAGAATCCTTTTTTCTTTGCAAAGACAGATGACTATGCTGTAGTGTGGAGGCTACATCAAATTTTTGTCTTTCATAAACATATTGTTGGTTTAAGTTTTACAACAAAACAAAAACATTCAGATTCAACGTCATTTTCATATGAATACATTACAACATTTAACACGTTTGCGTGATATGAATACATTACAACATTTAACACGTTTGCGTGATATGAATACATTACAACATTTAACACGTTTGTGTGATATGAATACATTACAACATTTAACACGTTTGCGTAATATGAATACATTACAACATTTAACACGTTTGCGTGATATGAAGACATTACAACATTTAACACGTTTGCGTGATATGAACACATTACAATATTTAACAAGTTTGCGTGATAACTAGTTTATTCATTAACATGTTTCATAAAATTGAGTTTGACTGTGCACTTAAGAAGTTCAGTGTATACGGGACCAAACTGAAATCAAAGTTAAACTATTTGAGTTAGAATTGAATGGTCATAATCAAAGCCTATAATTTCATCTTGCCGAGCTTACATAACAAAATAAGATGCCTTATGACAAGACAAGTATTGTGGAACAGTTTATCGATCTTCCGGCCTCCTTTCTGCAAAACATTTTATTGTTGTTTGCTCTAGATAAAGTAAACAGAAGGTAAGGCAATAGACTCCGAACGCGTGGTAAAGAATCTCATCATAGAAGAACTGCAAATTGAAGAAACCAAGGTCTCATCATTTAAACTTGACAGAGTTCATCAAACAAGGGAAAACGCCTAATAACCCAAACTCTGATCAATCGATGCGAAATGTTATTTTTTTCTTGAACCATTTTTTTTTTTTTTTAGGAATGCGAAAGCACTGTAAAGGTATCCAGTCTGCACCCGACTACACATACTGTCCACATGAAATAATGAGACAAAGTGAAAAGAATAAATTTAAAAAATCATACCAAAGAACTCAGTAGTTCAGCAAACACACACCAAGAAGCAAATAAGACAAATAAGCAAACAAACAAACAAACAAACACCCACCACCACCACCAAAAAATCAAGAACAAATAATCAAAGCTGGAAAATACATGAAAGAAATTCTTTATTCGTAACTATTCAAATCTCCATTCCATTTTATATGTATGCAGCTACACATCTGCAGATATTCGTATCCTAATTGTCCACTTAGTTTATTGAAAACTAATTTGAACGTTTATTCATTTAATGTCTTCCTCTGCTTTTTCTCTATGCATTTTTTTTTGAAGTTTTGAAACTTGTTCATTTTACGATTAATATGAGCATTACATAGATATAAATACATTTTCACCTCTATGATTTGTAAATGAACAATTCTCGTTTACCTCAAACATTTACTACAGTTTGAACCCCAACACTCTAGTTGATTGAACTTCATTCCATAATCGATGTCTGCACTTATGAACCAATGACTTGAAGAACTTACGCAATGCATACAGCTGTAAACAATGACTTTAAGAACTGACACAATGCATACAGCTGTTCAACGTCGACTAGTATCATCCTTAATAAGCTAGATGCAACAGTGAGTCAATCCACTTTATTTCTCTGACAGCATAGCATATATTATATGATTAAACACCAGCAAAACAATATGTATGACATGGTGAATAGGTACAATATACTGTAATAAAATGCAACACGAGTAGCGTGAACGGTAATAGTTTAATAGTCATGTATGTAGGAACCAGTAGGGCATAACTGACTCTGGAGATTATTAACAAAAGGGGTCTCAATGACCTTGACCACTGACCTTTAGACCCCAAAATCTATCGGTTTCTTTATTACCGTAAGTGCAAGTCATTCAAAACGTCTGGTCGTGAAACTTTTTGAAACAAAACTTATTCTGCAATACCCATTTTTCATTGTCACAATGACCTTGACCTTTTGACCCCAAGATAAATAGGCCTCTTTTATACTTTAAGTGCAAGTCCACCACAAACCTTAGTCAAGGTACGTAGTCTCGAACTAAATTTTTTTTTATGCAAAAAAACATTTTTCTTCTTTTGGCCACAGTGACCTTGACCTTTGAAATTTTGACCCAAAATCAATTCGCTTAATTCTTACTCACTGTGTACGGCATCCACAAACTCTGGTGAAGGTACACGGTGGAAAACTGAAATTTCATTGCAGAAAACATTTTATCATTTTTCAGCCGCAGTGACCCAAAATCGGTACACTTCTTCCTTACTCCAAGTGCAAGCCACACACAAAACTTACTCCAGATCTCAATAGGAACGTCCTGGGCTATTTCCGCGAGACAAAAATATGCCTTATAATGTATGTCAGCGCAGCAATTTACAGAAAAATGATAAATTTTGTTCGCCGGAAATTTCTTCTTAAAAAAAAATAAACCGCAATATATTCGGACAACCTCTGTTATTTCTACGATTGGGTTGATTGTATGATTTGCATAGAAGTTACGAATGAAAAAATAGTTCTGTGCTTTCACAGCTTCTCGGTCAATGCTTGTTTCTTAAATAGCCAAGGTGGTCTGCATTGGCATACATTCGAGGTATGATCCGTTGGACTGATCTCAAAGTTGGGAATATCCAGGTCTGTGATGTTGAACTTAAGTATTTGTGCGGAAATCATTCTTCTTCTTTTTGTCACAGTGACCTTGATTATTGACCTTTTAGCCCCAGAGTCGATAGGCTTTTCCATTACCCCAAGGGCATGCCAGCCACAAAGTTTGATTCAAGTAGATGATGGACAACCTGAGTTATAGTTAATGTGCGGAAATAAAATAGGTACGGACATCGTCATAACATGATACGTCCTGCCTTATAGCAGGCGTACAAAAATGCAATAAACAGGGTTCCAGGATGAATCTAAAAGAAATATATACCTTGTTTTAAAGAAAGAAAGATATATAAATCGAATTACAAGTCAAGTATATAAAAATTCTACAATTTATTTAATTATATTATGTTCGTATTAGTCATTGATTCTACAAATTATATGATAAGGTTATAATAAAAATAATACAATAGATAAAAGCTGTTAATGAAATTGCAGATGGTCATGAAATGCAGCAAAAGTGCATTGTATCCTGTTAAATGCCATCAGTTTACTTGTAAAATCGGAACATTCTTTCACAATTTAGCTACTAAAGTAGGATGTTATTTACAAATTGATATAATGAACGCAAAAACCACTCGTGTGTATTATTTTTTATGTGAGGGGTTCTATCAATTTGTTTCCCGTCAAATTTGCGGTAATTTTCGCAAAGATAGCAATAAAATTTCATAGTGGAACGCAGCGCGGGAATTTTGTTGGTTAACTTCAGCACAATAATATCGCTAAACTCTGTCGAAATATGTCTTTGTATTCGTTTCTCGACGATCTGTGTTATTATCTGAGAGGAACGATCTCCATGACAAAGTTTGTTCAGGACGTTTGTCACCAAATTCCTGAAAATCTCACCGTAATAGTAAGCAAACTAAGGTCGCTAATCAGATAAAAATTTAACATTTGTCAGAAAACCTATCTTCGCAATCCACGTCCAATATTTAAGTAGTTTTGTAGTTTTGGGCAGACGTAAATATGACACGAAGTTTACTTCGTTGTTATGTCAAAATGTCCAAAATTGGTATCAAGTTAGCAACGTTAGTCTGCATTCTAGCACTATATGACCTCTTCGAAATGTTGGTGACTGCCGTCTTGGCTAAACAAACTTTGTGACAGATATTGTTCTGTTAGATGAACAAAATATCGCTGAAAAACGAGTATAATGTATCTGGACTGCATTTAGTACAATTACTATTATACAATTTGTCTTTTAGGTCACGTGACTAATTAGCAATACCGAGCAAACTTCAAGCTACGCGCTAGACCTATAGCTGATGGAGATAAAAACTAGTTGTCACCCAAAACTTTAGAAATTTGGACAATAATCAAGTACGCAGATGCGGAAGTTCTTGTTATTTCACCGTTTTAGTTAGCTAGAGAGGTATGTAATTTGCAATCAAAAGAGTATAGCTCCACGTTATTTCATCGTCAAATTTGCCTAGCGCTAAGTGGCACGTTCCTTTCTGTCATTTTTAATGTATGATAGGTGGAATAAGGTATTGTCTGGAGGCTTTGCAGGCATTACGTTAATTGGCAGTTAATTGCAGTTAATTGCATATATGACGTTGGCTAATAGATAAACAGAAATACTGCATGACATGTATCGTTTATCGAGGTGCCAGATTGAGGTATTAATTCGCCAGAAAATTCATTCACAGCAAAGTGAATGTGATACATGGCACTTTATTCAGTATTCTCGTACTGTCGCATTTTTTCCCCCTTAGTAACCGTGTACTGCATGACTGGTTTATGAGTAGGGTGGCATGCCCTTACTGCAGATCAGTGTAGGTGCAAAAACAGTAAAAAGTGCAATGTGTGGTCACTTGTATGAAGTCAAACATGGCTGTAATAGGATGTGGATTCTCCCACGTTTACTGGAACCACTTTCTGACTACTTAGATATAAGGTGACAAAGAATACAATTTTTTTAGTAAATAATTGAAAAAATGCAAAATTTATTGTGCTGTTACGTACACCTATGAGACCAAACATTGTGGTTTTCAAACTTTGCTACACTCAGTTGATTTTGATTAATATTGGAAAACTGGGTTATCACAAAAATGAGGTTGAGCAGCTTCACGTCACGGAAACCGGAAGATGCTTTAATCTAGTAGTCATGGGAAAAACTATAAGCATAACTACTGCAACAAGTACTATACTATCACAATAAATCATTGCCGCAGTTTGAGATGTGTGTGTGTGTGTGTGTGTGTGTGTGAGAGAGAGAGAGAGAGAGAGAGAGAGAGAGAGAGAGAGAGAGAGAGAGAGAGAGAGAGAGATGATGATGATGATGATGGCGAACAAGATAAGATAACAACGTTAAAAGATAAAGCCTTCAAAATAAACAGAAACATATAGTACTATAATACTTTGAAAATGGAATCCATGGCAACATTCCTTCCAAAACTGGGAGTCCAATATAGAGAAAAATGTAGACTAAATTCTTAAAAATGAGGATCTACGACTCGGGACTGAGAGGGACTCGAATACAGACAGCGTTAAGGATGATGATGATGATGTTGATGAGGACGATAATGATCAAGTTGTTGTTGTTGTTGATGATGATGATGTTGTTCATGAAGATGATGTTGATGCTGACATTAATGTTGATCATGCTGATGAGGAAGTTGAATGTGATAATGATAATATTAATAATGATAATATAAATGACGATGACGATGTTGCTTCTGCTGCTACTTACCATAATGGCGATGACAACGACGACGATGTTGATGCTGACAACGGCTAATCAGAATCAGTTTGTTGGCAACTATCATTCAATATCACAAAGTGACATGGTTTTTGTTTCATATTTCCACACAGTAACCTACGATTTTTTCAATTATTAAACCTGACACATTATGGTGCCAAGATTGGGAGCCTTGGACTCACCGTTAACAATTTATGAGGAAATATAAATATGAAATATTCATAATAGTGGATCCAAAATACCAGATTAAACCATAGCTAGTATAATTGTGTCAGAGGTTTTTGGGAAACAGAGAGAGAGAGAGAGAGAGAGAGAGAGAGAGAGAGAGAGAGAGAGAGAGAGAGAGAGAAGTTCTTTACGTATATGTTTCATATAGTATTTTCATATTCTTACATTTCTACTTTCAGGTTTTTGTCACTCATCCTTACACCCGTGTGTACAAACGGTAAACTACGATTTGATTCTACCCACCATTTTATTTGGTTGGTTGGTTGGTTGTTATGGGTTTAACGCTACCGACCCACGGGAAGCTACTGGCAAGCTTTCTCACATACCCACATTGGCCGAGCCCGAGACTCGAACTTACGTAGACAGAGATGAGATGTCAGTGATATGTAAAGGAGAGCGCCTTAGACCACTCGGCCACCCGAATACAACCAACTATGCCTATTGTATCCATTAAAACACTGTACACGTTTTATTTGTTTAAACTAAGTCCGAGCAATCGAAAATAAATTTCTGACAACGGAAACATGCCTCTCCACATAACAATTACGATTCGTATATCCTTGAAAAATTAAATTGACAACAATAACGATGCTATTCAAAAAGTAGACTTGATCCGGGTTCACGGTCCTACCCATGATGGCAATTTGTCATTTACTGATTACTCAGTAAGTAAACAAAATATTTAAATAAAGAACATATAGGATACTCCACACCCCATTTTACACCCCATAGTTTTACACATTTAAAAATTAGCTGGACAAAATGATACTTTTGAAACTAAAAACTTATATGTATGGATTATTATATTCGCTTAAAAGTTCGGTCCAACTGCAAACAACATAGACCCTGATCTGCCGTCGCATAATGCGCCAGCAGATCAGGGTCTATATTGTTTGTTCTACTGATTAATCCTAACAAACTGCACAGACCCCGATCTGCCTGGGCATTATGCGATGGCAGATCTGGGTCTAGGTTATTTGTTCTAATGATTAATCCTAACAAACTGCACAGACCCCGATTTGCCTGGGCATTATGCGATGCCAGATCTGGGTCTAGGTTGTTTGTTCTACTGATTAATCCTAACAAACTGCACAGACCCCGATCTGCCTGGGCATTATGCAATGGCAGATCATGGTCTAGGTTGTTTGTTCTACTATTAATCATAGCAAACTTCACAGATCCCGATCTGTCTGGGCATTATGCGACGACAGATCTAGGTCTAGGTTGTTTGTTCTACTGATTAATCCTAACAAACTGCACAGACCCCGATCTGCCTGGGTATTATGCGATGGCAGATCTGGGTCTAGGTTATTTGTTCTACTGATTAATCCTAACAAACTGCACAGACCCCGATTTGCCTGGGCATTATGCAATGGCAGATCTGGGTCTAGGTTGTTTGTTCTACTGATTAATCATAACAAACTGCACAGACCCCGATCTGCCTGGTCATTTTGCGACCGCAGATCTGGGTCTAGGTTGTTTGTTCTATTGATTAATCCTAACAAACTGCACAGACCCAGATTTGCCTGGGCATTATGCAATGGCAGATCTGGGTCTAGGTTGTTTGTTCTACTGATTAATCATAACAAACTGCACAGACCCCGATCTGCCTGGTCATTTTGCGACCGCAGATCTGGGTCTAGGTTGTTTGTTCTACTGATTAATCCTAGCAAACTGCACAGACCCCGATCTGCCTGGGCATTATGCGACGGCAGATCTGGGTCTAGGTTGTTTGTTCTACTGATTAATCCTAACAAACTGCACAGACCCCGATCTGCCTGGGCAATATGCGATAGCAGATCTGGGTCTATGCAGTTTGCAGTAGGACCTGACGTATACGCGAGTGTAGACGGTGTATTCAAACTGTCGGCGTAGTTTCGGCAAATAACAATAGTATACTAACATATTTATCAATCATTTTTTGTTTACTTAAAATACAAATCCATACTAATACTAGTATATTTATGCTAAAATTACATTTAAAACTGCGTTCTGTTACTCAGCACTATTTTATAATTTGTGTATCTAAGTTTGGACGTAACAGAAAACGCTAGTAAACACTGGATTGATGGTTTACGGGTCCACGAGTTATACGCCATATTCGCTTATCGCCAGCAAATTGTCCGGAACGGATTTCCTAACTCTTAACTTTTCTCGTCATACCACCACCACCTTCGTTTACCGCAAATTCGCCAAACTATGTCCTTCGCTGTAACGCCATTCTATTCCATCATGCAATAATTAACACCATCTTTGTTTAAATATTTAATTTAAAACTGTTTTGTTCATATTTTTTTTATTTTTTTTTTATGGACTTCATACACTAGGAAAATACGGCAGAAAACTTGAATTGATTTCTTTGTGTGAAAATAAGATGCAATTTGATTTTAATATTGAGTTATAGTTTCTTCCAAAAGCAGATTCCGTCATGATTATATTCGCACTTTTCCAGATATTATAATTAGTTATGTCCGACCGTCCATCAGTCCGTGCTTCAGTGACCATGCGTCTGTATGTGCGTCACTGAGTTCACCTTGCAAACTCCATCCACACCGATTGGGGGTGGGGGGGAGTGGTTGGTTTGTTTCTTTTAACATCATTTAAAAAAAAAACATTATTGGCTTTCTCATGCAGTGGAGATGCCTTTCAAACTAACACACCGAGGCAGCCGATCTGGGATGGCCTAGGCGAGCATCGAACCCGCGACCCTTGGATTACGAGTCCAACGCTCTATCAATTTAGCTACTGCGGCATCCGTTGAGAAAGAATGATCTTATTTAGTTATTTAGTATAATGTTTTAGTTGGATGAGTAGATGACGATGATTCTATCGAAGACTGGATGCAACCCTCGGGAGAGGGGGGGGGGGGGGTCAAGGATCACATCTGTATAGAATATGGATCCTTCCCAACAACCCGAATTCCATGTACCGATTGCGAGAGGGTGATCATATTCGGTATGATGTTTCACGAGGATACATAGATGAGAACGTAATTTGGTAATCCTAAATCAAGCCGGGTAGTGTGTGTGTGTGTGTGTGTGTGTGTGTGTGTGTGTGTGTGTGTGTGTGTGTGTCTGTGTGTGAAATTTACGATGTGATATGGCTTCAAAAGTTTCTTTGTTCTAATTTGGAATAATTGTAAATAGACAAGAAATTCTTTATACACTTTCTCAAGAGCTGGATTGCTTAGTATGGTACACGATTATGTTCGTTACAAGGTTTTCCACTGGATACAAGTAATAGACCTTAAAATCAACGCAATAGTGTCACTCTAGATTCATCTGATGTACTTCATTGTGTTGCTTGCATAAAGTAAACAAATTTTTTAAATACAATTTGGCTATGCAATTATATGCGATATGAAATGACAGGTATACGAATAACCGGTCAAATTTAGTGATGAATTAGAAGAAAATGGATATGTATCTCTTTTAATCATGTTCTACGTGTCTTTTTGTGACTCACGCTGGTTAGATATGTTGAAAATTCAATGCGTTTTTATTTCTCATTTGATTTGAACATACAGTACTTCCTTTACTTAGGTTGTTTATTGATGCGTATACAAACCTAACGAAAGTCTTATCTTTCCTATACATATATTTTTCGTAGACTTGACACGTACACACGCACGCACACGAACACACACACACACACACACACACACACACACACACACACACAAGTATAAGGTTCCCACACTTTTGAAACAAAAATTTCCAGATTTTTTCCTACATGAAATTCATTTTTCAATGTTCATTTATGACCATTACTGAGCGAAATTTAAAGAAAAAAACAATTTTGGCTTAGAAAACGTGCATTTTTAAAATCAAACGCTGTTTCTATTTTGAGACTCTCCCATAACATTGGAATTAGACATATGACCATGTACTAAACTACAGGATGTATCACTAGAAATAACCATAGCTATTGAAATTTATATCATGTTCTACGTGTCTTTTCGTGACTCAATCTGGTTAGATATATTGAGAATTCAATGAGTTTTTATTTCTGATTTGATTTGAACATACAGTACTTCCTTTACTTAGGTCGTTTATTGATGCGTGTACAAACCTAACGAAAGTCTTATCCTTCCTATACAAAGCTGCCTCTTTCATGGATTTGACACACACACACACACACACACACACACACACAGAGACACACACACACACACACACGAGTATAAGGTTCCCACACTTTTTGAAACAAAAATTTCCAGATCTTTTCCAGGCTTTTTCCTGCGTTAAATTTATTTTTGAACGTTTATTTATGACCATTACTGAGCGAAATTTTAAAAAAATGGCTTAGAAAACGTGCATTTTAAAAATCAAACGCTCTTTCTATTTTAAGACTCTACCATAACATTGGAATTAGACATATGACCATGTACTAAAATACAGTATGTATCACTAGAAACAAGCATAGTAGTTGAAATTTATATCAATTTTCATGTAACTCATTTTAATTTACAGAATAAAAATGATAACTTTACTCTGCTTAACTGCATATGCTGGTATGAAATCAGTTTTTTAGGAAAGCGTTGTTTTACATTTTGAAGTCCTTAAAAATTATATACCTTTATATAAAAAGAAAGACTGATTTTTTTAAATTTTTTTAAAAAATCCACTTACTTATGCAGGTCTCGGGGAAACATTTTTTCCAAGCACTCCTCCTTGTGACGAGTGAGATGCAACAGATACTCGTCCCTGTTATCACTTTACTCAACACAGCACACTTATCACTACATTACTTATATTCTTATTAAACAAACCACTGCCAGCCGACGCAAGCTTGATGCTAGAAGGGTTTTAAACCTGGTATCTTCACTCTGAACATAATTATTTCATGATCTGAACCCATTGTAAATTTTAGTATAAAGTTTGCGTCGGGTGCCTGTGTAAAAGGCCAAGTCGGTTTCCTTTGCGACATGTTCTTGACAAGTAGGCAAAATAGGCATGAGTAATCGATAATTGACTCACGCTATACGTTGAGCTTCAGAGCTTGTTAAGACTAGAAAATGCACATTGATATTATCAAGGTGAGAATCTGCATCTATTCGGCCAAGGGACGAGTAAAGCAGTAAAGGTTTCCTCGGCACAACCAATGTTTACGCGGTCAGGACGTGAGAATGAGTGGTCTTCCTCAGCGCTGCTTATGTCCGGTTGTTGCCCTTGCATCTACTTTCAATGTTATCCGACTATGGACTGCATATTTAATGCAGTCATTGTCAAGGACACCCAGAGCACGGGATTCTGCATGAAACAAATTACCGGGTTACCCCAACAGTCGGTATATTTCTACGTATTTGGCAAGATCTGATAGTAAAATGGACCACAAAGGTCATCTGGGTTTGTCGAAGGTTACTATTCACGATAATGCTTAGCACCGTGTTCCCTGTGAGAACGACCGAATAATAAGCAAAGATTTGTCTCAATACATTTTCGTTAACTTTACGCATCAAAAGGTGATCTGGGAAAGCTCAGATTTATATTTTTCATGGTTTTTAAAAAATATTGTTTAACATTTAACGAGATCACACGTTGCAGACATGTTTGCACAGTGTGATGCTAGACTGGTGTTCTTATTTTCCATATAAAATACAGATATGGAGCCTACAACTAGTCTACTTGACCAATCCAATTGCACGAGCGCTTGAATTAACTATGCAAATATAGTTAGGGCAAGAACCCAAATGACCCATACAGCATATGCATCTCAACTGACTGAAGAGTTCCGCAACCTTCGAAAATTCCGGTCAGAACTCTAATGAAACCCACGATCAGTTCAGTCAAGATTCAGTTAGGTATTTTTTCTGTCATGAAGTGGTGGCTGATATAATCCCCGGTTGTTCCCCTACTTAGATCAATATTTTCAAAATTAAAGGGCCTTCCCTGTTGGAAACAGATCTATTCTTTCTGCCGACTTTTTCCCGATTTCCGGTAGCGTGGGAATACTCAGAGTAATATATATAAAATACGTGTGTGTGTGTGTGTGCGCGCGCGCGGATGGATTATTACACTCTTTCGGTGATTTAGGGATCCTAGCATACAGCAACAGTATCTGCTTCTTCACAGAAAAACACATACTCACGCACGCTTACACATGGCATTTATAGTTTTATTATCTATAACTACAATGTGGTTCAGTAAGCAGTGATAAAGACTTTCTTGAAAAATTGATGTACACGACGGAGGGCAATCCAGAATATGGCTGTTACTAAGCTACTCTGTACTTAATCAATTGAATACTTAATCAATTAAATACTTAATCAATTAAATACTTAATCAATTGAATACTTAATCAATTAAATACTTATTCAATTAAACAGATATTGCCAAGAAAATTACATAGACAACAATATTCTATCGAGTATGAGAAACCGTAAGAATGTTGTCGATATTATTAGATTTAGACAAGCAGATACTCCTTAATATACCATTTGGCCAAGACGCATTCTGTTGTATTGATTTATTCTCAGAAATCAATTGCATCGCTGACTACGGATTTTACTGGGTTTAGAGATGTAGATGGCTTGGTTTGTTTATTGGCTTTATCATGCCGATGAAATGCCCAAGTGGCTTTTCCAAAGATCTACCGAGTTAGCCGACCCGGGCAGGCCTGGATGGATATCGAACCCGCTATCCTTGAACTTTGAATCCGACGATCTACCAACTGCGCTACTGCGGCTCCTTGGAGATGCAAAAGACCCAACACAGATGAAATTACATCGTACCCTACACTTTAACTAAAATAAATCTGTCTTTTTCTGGACCCGTAGCATGGAGGATAACACTGAAAGTCTCATATTGGAATATAAACCTGACAAATCAGGACATAATACCCAGCCAGTAATTCCCACTTATGATATTTCTTTACACGTACATTGTAATCCCCATTTAAAAACTAGAGCAACTGGCAATGGCTCATCCATCGCAAATCTCCACGCTTTTAACTACGTATTCCATCACCTTAACCCGTCATACTCAACCCCACCCCCAGTGCTGGACTATCAAATAGACAGACTAAGCACGTGCTTAGGGCACCAGCAAAGCAGGGGCACCAAAAAAAAAAAAAAAGAGAGAAAATACAGTTTTTAAAAAAAAATTACATATGGGCGGGGGGGGGGGGGCACCATAATCTTTTCAGTGCTTAGGGCCTCTAAAGGTCTTAATCTGGCCCTGCCCACCCCCAGACAGTGACCCAGGGGTCATAATGCAAATTATGTCACAAAGATCATACAAAGATGATGCGTATTCCTGCTATGATTGCATGCGTAAAGTTTGGTTAGAAAATATTTGAAAACATCATTGTAATATATAAAAAATTTATGTGTGACCTTTGACTTTAAGATCCAGGAACCCACAGGCCCTGGGGCTGGGGCTAAAGATGACGGCCCTCTCATAAATGGTTACCACACTAGCAGCATAACTACGATTTAAAAAATGACACCTAGCGGTTTAAGAGACGTAGTAACGGACAGACGGAGGATATCACAAAAAAAAACAACATTATGGAATATATGAGAGTACGTCATTCTTCTTTCACCACTGTCTGTCATGTGCAATAAGCGTGTTAACGGCGGATGGAATGGCAGATCCCAGTATAAGTTTACAGGTTGCTCAGTATGTGTCACTAATAATGGAAATACGGACTTCAAAGACTCATCTCTCTTGTGTACAAATGCTGTGATTCGCAGTACAGGTGAAAAGGCTACCTAGTAGCAATAATCTACGTCATGCTATTCTACTGTTTCATGCTATCAGTCAAAACAATCTCTTCGACCAATACACTGGTCTCCTACGGAAGCCTGTTAGCATCTGGTAATTACGAGACAGCTATCTGGTAATTACGAGACACTAACTCGTATTTACGAGATAGCTAACTCGTACTTACGAGATATTAACTCGTAACTACAAGATAGCTAACTGGTACTTACAAGATAACTAACTCGTAATTACAAGATACTAACTCGTAGTTATGAAATAACTCGTAATTTCGATTTCTCTCCCTCCAAGTCCTTAACCAGACTTTTAGCTCCTTTTTAACAATCCTTGTGTATATTGCTTCATTCACTTGCTTGGCACTTTATCTAAGTTCATATACAAGTTTTACTAATCTTCGCCGTTCTTTTTTTTTCATCAGCAGGAGTAAATATCAGTAACAATTCTGTGATGGGTTTTGGTCCAAACTGCTGGATTGGGACTCTGCGTGGATCTATAAAATACATTTGATCAACTTGACATCTGTCTATTTGAAGACACTGTTCGAATAGATCAACTTGACATCTGTCTATTTGAAGACACTGTAAGAATAGATCAATTTGACATCTGTCTATTTGAAGACACTGTTCGAATAGATCAACTTGACATCTGTCTATTTGAAGACACTGTTCGAATAGATCAACTTGACATCTGTCTATTTGAAGACACTGTTCGAATAGATCAACTTGACATCTGTCTATTTGAAGACACTGTTCGAATAGATCAATTTGACATCTGTCTATTTGAAGACACTGTTCGAATAGATCAACTTGACATCTGTCTATTTGAAGACACTGTTCGAATAGATCAACTTGACATCTGTCTATTTGAAGACACTGTTCGAATAGATCAACTTGACATCTGTCTATTTGAAGACACTGTTCGAATAGATCAACTTGACATCTGTCTATTTGAAGACACTGTTCGAATAGATCGCTGACAATCTCATACACTTGGGGTAAGGGGAGCGGGGGGGGGGCGCTATGTTGCTTTGAACCTTTCCCACATATTTTCTCCGCGCCAATTATAACACACACACACACACACACACACACACACACACACATATATATATATATATATATATATATATATATATATATATTAGACAACTGATTTAAAGATACACTTCACATGATGATATACGACTTATTTATATCGTAATTACGAGTTAGTATGTCATATTTACGAGTTAGTATGTCATAATTACGAGTTAGCTATCTCGTAATTACGAGATAGTAAGTCGTAATTACGAGATGTTAACACGTAATTACGAGATAGCTAACACGTAATTACGAGATGCTAAGTCATAATTACGAGATAGCTAACTCGTAATTACGAGATAAAAAATTGATTTCAACGTGGCACTAACAGGCTTTCGTAGTCTCAAATGATCCTCGTAGCGAATCCACATATGGACCAGAGGCCAATACTATCACTAGCAAAGATGTGAGGCATCACGTGATTTACAGGTGCACTAGAAGCTTGTCGGAGATTCTGGCCTAATATCCATCGCCTAGTCGACTCCCACTATATATCGTATGTAAGTTCAATTCGTGATAACTTCAACATTTTTCAACCATTTTTCATGAAATTTTCAATATGCACTAATAAAATTAGCACTAATTCATAGTTAAACGTCATCGTACAATCCTTTGGTGTTATACAATATGCTACGTTAATTAGTAGGTATGGTTCTCTCTGCACTGGCGATAGGTCAATTAATTGACACAACCCTTCAGACAAAAATGAAACCCTTCGTGTCAAACATATTTTCATGTATCTCTACTACAGTTGTAAACACCTGTGTTTGCCATTTTTCTTCTGTCGATTTGAGAGTAACCCTTACACTTTACTATGAACAATTACTTCTTAAAAACACAAAAAGGTCACCAAAACGGAAGGCCAAGGACAAAAGTAAACCGTGTTCATGGTCATCGTTTCAAAACACGTTTTAAAGTTTAGATATTGACTAAACGTGTACGTTAGATTGGTTGAAGTTAATCATACTAAAATTTCATCCAATCGGATTGCTGAATTCTAGACTTAAATTTCATCCAATCGGATTGCTGAATTCTAGACTTACTTTTAGACTTAATTTTTGCTGGTAAAAACCATACCTGGTCAGAGCATCGCGAAAATACAGCCAATGATAGGGGGTAGATTAACTTTGATAATCTAAGGGAAAGTTGTCTGGTCACATATTCACAAAACTGCTAAACTTAAGTGCGTACTTAAACTCAAATATGGAGGCTCAATAAATAACAAACTGATATTGACGCAAAAGATTAAACAGTTGCACGTATATCGAGGGTATTGTTAAATGTTGGTAAGGAAAAGTAAGATAGTTGAGAAAGTATTATATTTACAGCCAATGCAAAATTTTAGCTTGAGTGCCCACTCAGGTTGAAGAGGTTCGCGACTGATCGGAAGGAAAGATGTTATCAGATCACTATATTGTAATTGGTGCACCAATATTATCAACCGGGACCATCAATCAATGGGTATTTTGTCCCTTATCCCTGAACACCCTCCTGATGGCGGGGCGGCAGCGTTGATCAGTCACTACCTGTTGGTGGTAGGCAGTGTTGATCAGTCACTACCTGTTGTTGGTAGGCAGCGTTGATCAGTCACTACCTGTTGGTGGTAGGCAGCGTTGATCAGTCACTACCTGTTGGTGGTAGGCAGTGTTGATCAGTCACTACCTGTTGGTGGTAGGCAGCGTTGATCAGTCACTACCTGTTGGTGGTAGGCAGTGTTGATCAGTCACTACCTGTTGGTGGTAGGCAGTGTTGATCAGTCACTACCTGTTGGTGGTAGGCAGCGTTGATCAGTCACTACCTGTTGGTGGTAGGCAGCGTTGATCAGTCACTACCTGTTGGTGGTAGGCAGTGTTGATCAGTCACTACCTGTTGGTGGTAGGCAGCCAGCTCTTGTCTTCACGCTTCGTCCATAACCAGCTGGACGCTCTTTCAGCAGTATTTCCCAGTGTTTGAATCGCCACTTTGCGGTTTTCCCTGTCTCCCCAGAGTACTGAGTATCTTCCAGACCGATTGAGCAGGAACTCTCTACTTCCCACCTCTACTGGGAATAACCAAGTACTCCATCCCCTGCTCTTGCATGTCTCTATCAGCTCTGCATATTTGGTCAACTTTCACCATCAGATTGTGAAAAGGCAACCACTACCAGCAGGGTTCGAAATTCTGAATGATCGGACGATGTCCAAGTTTTCTCGTAGCTAATCACGTAAATTCCCGAGATTCAATTGTTCCTAGAGGGTTTGAACAAATGAGGATTAACAGATCGTATTTCAAAACGAGGCTGTATCAATCTTTATCGGTTTTGTTAGATTTATAAGGTAAAGTTGTATGTCAAAGACTGTTAGTCTGAGTTTCCTCTTACCGTTCCTACCCCTTTTCGACATTTTGACATTAAAGTTGGGGTGTGAGGTCAGAGAGCATTGCCCATTTAAAGTTGGAATTCGCCGAAACCACGTGGTGTAGGCATAGGGTACATGTATAGCTGCTTACTACTGGGTCTAGCAAACTTAAAGAACCTTGCATCGAGCCCTACCCACATACAATTGATAGGAAGATGATTTATCTTCTCATGAATTGCAAGTATAACATTTGTTATGTCTTTAATTCGTTGACAGACGAGACGAAACTATCGCGTTGACGAAATCTGACCTGGTTCTCACCATTTGCATTGCTAGTCACATGACTACACAAATCTCGCAGCCTACATATCCATAACAGCAGAGGTCCAATAGGCACGTGATACCAACAAAAACCCTTTTCCCATGTTGTACAAAAAATTCGAAAATATTAAATGAAAGTTACGTCAAGTTTTCTTTTTTAAAAAAGAAAAGACACATAATTTTCACCATATCTATTCTGAGAACAGCCACCAGAAGAAACATGTCACTTTTGCAGCAACCTGGAAAAAGCCAGATTCACGTGATACTAACACAAACCGCGTTGACACGTGCTCTCCGCCTGATGAATCCTTCAATGAATTAAAGACAAAATGAATGTTCTACTCGCAATTTCTGAGAAGATGAATGATTTTCCTATCGATTTCATGCAAATAGGGCTCGATGTAAGGTCGTTTAAGTTTGCCAGGCCCGGTAGTAAGCGGCTACCCTATGCCGACACCACGCGATTTCGGCGAATACCAACGTTTCGAAAGTCAGTAAGCTCTGACCCCCCCCCCCCCCCCGCCCCAACATACATGTTAGAATATCTCAAATGGGGTAGGAAAGATCAGAGGAAACTCGGACTAAAAGATTGTAAACCATACTTATGAACTTGTCAAAATACCATTGTAGTGCCATGGTCGCTATTATGATTAACCATTTTGTCTTTAAAAGAGAAATATATTTTGTTACAATTTTAGTATATGTTGTAAAAATCCTCACAATGCCGCTATTGCTATGATGAGAGATCATTTCACTCTGATTTCACTGTAGCACAACGGGTACTGCCGTAAATTGTCTGTGGAGTTACGATACGTAATGACCAGTGTGAATGAGGTCTTTACCTTTTTCTCTTATTAATTTTTTTTTTTTTTTTTTTTTTTTTTTTAAGGGGGGGGGGGTCGGATGACGAAGCTGTAAAAAATGTTTCCTGAGTCATCTTTTTTTACATTAATTTCTGGAGAATCAGTCATTGTTTTGCTTGTGAACTTGTGCTTGTAGCGATTATCTTCAAGTAACGTTGGTGGTTTTCTAAAGCAAGATTTGTACTTCTGAATTGTGAATGATTGTGATATTTAAGAAATAAAAAGTGTTGTTAATCTAGATACGTGTCTGACCTTGTTTTGTGGGAAGGACTAGTGAACATTCAGCAGGACTAGTAAATTTCTCAATCAACTAGTCCTTCGGGTTACAAGGAATTTTTTAAAAAATTTCTAGCTCTGACCAGTGCCAAAAAAAGACCGACAACAAGGACAGAAGAATTGTGTTTTCTAGGCTACAATAACTCGAGACCGGAATGTTTATCAGGCGACATCATGGTTTGGTGAAGTGATAACTGTTATATAAACCTGGCATTAGTATATTATCCTGTTTTCCCCAAAAGGAAAGCGTACAGGTAGCAATCCCCCGCCGAGAACCATGCAAACATGACAGCGTGAGTGAAGACATAGAACAGAAACATGCTTCTGTACCTAGAAGAACGCTTAAAAGATTCGCAGAAATAAAATTCCCGACGATTTACAAGTCCAATATAAACAAAACTCGACTTTTCTGCATCAGATCTATACATCTGAGCCGTAAACCGTTGATGAAAACTTTGAAGTCTGTTAAAAGTATGACTAATGCCTGTTTCGAGATTACTTTCACCTGCAAAATGGATGTTCCACGATCACCTAGCAGTTACAAAAAAATATGTTATGTAAGAAGAAATATAAATTGTCACAAAATTACCACGCTCATACAATATTTTATCTCGATACGTCACACGTTTGATTTTAAGAAAGAAAATATGTATAGTTACTGGTATTAGATATGAGATCGTGTATTATATATATATGTCTGTCTGTCTGTCTGTGTTTATACTATTGATGTGTGCTTAATCTGAAAAGATGCTTATGTATCGATGTTCCAGAATTTAGCATCCCTACGGTTATCTCAGCCTAGCATATCTTACTAATGACAAAATTCAGTGCAGATGTGATTGTGAATGAGTGAGAAAAAATATTTGTAGTGGCTGCAGCCGAGTAAGTATCTGCCGAGTACTCAATGTAAAATGAGAATTACACCAAATTCAGATACAGTTTCTTGCATAATTGAAAAATAATCCAAATAAACACTTCTAACAAAGATATTTTCCATTATTGTTAGTCAATAACTCTGGATTATCCAATATTGTTAATACAGTATCTGGTATTTCGGCACAAAAATAGGTATACTTGTTTTTCCGTTATGGTATACAACACCTGAAGTGTTATAACGTCAAGTATTGTCTACAGTACTGGTATATTCACGCTACGACAGCCAACTTTACATGATCTTGCATAGCTTTTGTCGCATTAACAAATCCTTAATATTCAGCTGTGAAAAAGACTGACAAAAATTAAATCGGAATGAGTGTACATAGTTTGTCTCAATATATTATACCGAATAATTGCAATTCTTATATTTAAATATAGTGGCTTACTATTTGCAAATAACGTGACTAGCACGATAGTAACACGTCAATATATCGTGACGAGAAAGTTATGTACATGAACATGTCGTTTTTCAAAGTTATGCCATGGACACGAGATAGATACAATTTTATTTCAAAGCCAAACTAGTCAAAGCAATAGAGTTGGATACCACGAAAAATTTTGTACCGCGGTATTTCTGAACATATCGCGATACGTATCACGGTATACCGCAATTATATCAGCCAACAACAATTTAATTTTCTGTAGTAGGGACCTTGGATTATTATTTTATTTTTTTAAAATTTCTGGCTCTCAAATAGCTGGAAAAAAATATCTTGCTCTGATTTTTAGCAAAATAACACATTATCATATCCATATTATTAGAAGAAAAAAACTTGTCATGAAATAAAGGAAAATAAAATATCTTGGATAGAAAGAAAATCGCACCACCACCAACCCCCCGAATTAAATGGTCAGTACCTTATATGTATGTTAATTGTTGTATAAGTTGTCATCTAAAAACTATAACTAAATTTGGAAACAAAAACGATGAATCAAACATTACATTAGATACACTATAGCTGACACCTTATAAAAATCACTATGCTAATATCACATAGCTTGTTGATAAAAACATAAATAAAAGGTATTGTCACTGAAGCACATAATTTACTAGCTACACTATTTATATAATAGGCATGGAAACTTTGAGTGGATGTCAACACTCGGTCAAGATATTTATCAGAGGCCAGTAAACATAAAACACACTGACTCAACAAACGAGAAAATATTTAGTGGACTAGAGAAATTATGTAAAATTCAAACAGAAAACAACTGCTCTCCTGAAAATCGTAGAATGCATGTACTTAGCACATTAACATACGCTAGTAAATAACTATTTTAAAAAATTACATTTTTTGTTTTCTTTTTTTTTTAAATCTGAAATTTTTCCAAAAGTTCGATTTGGCCCGATTATCGTTCACAACATCCCATCTGGCGGCCATGTTGGTATACGTGACACGTGATGAAAGGTTCATAAATATAATTATATTTGTAATATTTGAAATAATTGTGTGACAAATATAAATATTTTGTAAAAAAAACTATCATTTTTTGAATTATTTTATTATGAAAAATGAAAACATACTTTCAATATCATTAAATTCGTAACAAGATTACTCGGGAATTTCCGTACATGCCTTAGTAACGGAAACTACCGATGTACCGGTACAGTGAAAAGGCACCGTGTTACGTACAACCGGAAAAAATACCGCGGTAAACCGGTATACCGGTAATACCGCGCACCTCTACAAAGCAACCAATCCAGCGACATTTGTTGTTATTCACACAACAGGCTATTTTCTTGTTTCAACGATAAATGCATCACATCTGGGAAAAGTTGGGGATGAGAAACATACGATGCCAATACTGGTTGTTTCTCCACACTATTGCACATGTCAGCGATAATACCATCTAGTCAGATATAAGACAGCAAGAACCGAAATATTATGAGTTCACCCTGCGTATCACAAACCCATTCACGCTTGTTAACCGTGGCAAAATAAATTGTTAGCAATGAATTGTTGCAAACATTGTAACTTTATCTTATCCAATATAGACCGTTCTATCAATCGCGCGCATACATACATACATACATACATACATACATACATACATACATACACACACATACATACATACATACATACATACATACATACATACATACATACATACATGCACACACATACACACACATACATACACATACATACATACATACATACATACACATACACACACACACATACATACATACATACATACATACATACATACATACATACATACATACATACATACATACATACATACATACATACATACATACATACATACATACATACATACATTCGACCTATTCGTATTTTTAAATGTTTGGGTATGTATGTATGTATTTATGTATATATGTATGTAAAATGTAAACAGGTCTAGGCAGCTTCCCATATCAAAATAATTTTCATCTTTATGGCATAAGTGGAAAGGTTCTCGTGGTTTTTAAATATAGGCAAGAAGCTGATAATCAAGAGTTCGGAATACCATCAAATTCTTCCTTTACAAAAGACTAGAAATATACGCCTAGACACGGTTAAAAGTCTGTACGACACGTGTGACTTTTATCAGAGAAAACGTACATTTTCTGAGCCCTTTGACAACGTAAATCAAAATTTGAACTGACGTTTGAAATATGTTTTCAGTCATAAATCAGAAGGGCATCAGTTTTAAAGTTTTAGTGGAAGGTTGTTTTTTTTTTTTTTTTTTGGGGGGGGGGGGTAACCATTAATTTTCTTTTATATAATTTGTGTATTAAAGCCGAGCAAAGTAATTGTGAAGGGCATGAAAAAATTACCAATCATACAGCACTTTGGTTTTCTGATTAGCCAGTAAATCTCTTTTCATAGTTTGTGAAAATAAAAATATTGTGAACTTTATCAACATTTTAAAGAATTTATTATTACATTCTATCGGTCAAATTATTGTCTAATTGGTGTCCAATAAAATATTAACTATTTTGGATTTGCATCTCATCCGTATTGAATCGGTTTAGGGATCTTTCTTTTGAACGAAATTAGCAAACCAGAACAGAACAGAACAAACCTTTCATTTTTCTTTAATCTCAGGCCATTCGCAGGTAGCATATGAGAAAAACAACTAATATGAATTTGCTAAACATGAAGCACTTTTGGGATGCAAACAGAAAACGTGTACATGTAGTATTTGGAAACAGAAAACGTGTACATGTAGTATTTGGAAACAGAAAACGTGTACATGTAGTATTTGGAAACAGAAAACGTGTACATGTAGTATTGGAAACAGAAAACGTGTACATGTAGTATTTGGAGACAAGAACGGAGAAGCTTATCATTAGTCATTTACATCGATATTCCTCATTTTAAAATGTTTCAGTCTCTGACAGATAGGTAGCAAATTCATACCAAAGAACAATAAGATATTATATAATCTTGAACATAATACAGTTTTATTTCTTTAATGTGGTAAATACATGTAAACGTCAATTTTATAGTAAGTTTTCTATCGAGCAACACCCATCACAGCTTTTTGAACGATGATGCTTACACACAGTCACACATATGTGAATCTGGTTTCGTATCTAGGCCCCTAATGGCCGAGTGGTCTAAGGCCCTCGCCTTTACAGATCACTCACACATCTCACCTCTGTCGTCGTAGGTTCGAGTCTCGGCTCGACTAACGTGGGTATTTGAGAAAGCTTGCCAGTAGCTTCCCGTGGGTCGATGGTTCTTCCCGGGGTCATCCCAGGTTCTTCCTCCACCAAATATACCGGCCGCCACGTATAGCCTATCATGTGCTGAAATATAGCGTTAAACAAACAAACAAACAAACAAACAAACAAAAAGTATAATGGAAAGTATATCTGACAAATAGCAAGATCAACTCAAATAACTGGCCTGTATAGAAAACAATGTTTTTTTTGTTAACTCAAAATTATATTACTGTCACTGTAATATCAATTATGCAAATTTATTTATTTTAAATTTCACGAATTTTGATAATTTTACCAGTGTGGAAATATTTTCCGTTAAAAAGCAATTTTTTTTTTTTCTTCTTTTTTTATTTTTTTTTATAAAATTCACAACATTTTGGTCTAATATAAAAATAAGATTTAAAAAATTGAAATCTTTCACTTGAAAAGAATGGACAGATGAAGAAAGAGTGGTATTCATCACCAATGTCGGTTGTCTCACAAATATTACACTTCCTGTGGTATTTTTTCCCAACGCTCTGTCTCTACTGGGAGTCTGTGATTACTGGCTCTGAATTTGAGCTGGGGTAAATATGTATTTCGATGTAGAGATAAAATAAGTAATTTTCAAAATTCAAGTCTTCTTTAAAAAAAGAAATAATGACTACCTTTTGATGATGATGCTTTTGCATTTCATTTTTAAATATACAAGTCATTTATGGTTTGGACAGTGGCGGCGCAAGGGTTCGAGGCGCCTGGGGACAATGTTCTTTAGTGGCTCCGCTACCGAGGCGCCCGGGGGCAATGTTCGCAAGTGGCGCCCCTATTTTGCCACAGAGAACAGTTTTACGTCAGTTGCCAACCTCCAACCTCCACACACACACACACACACACAAACAAACAAAGAAAAAACTTGCCATTTACATTTTTTCGGAGTAATTTCATCCCCAGACAAACAAAATCAACAGCTTTGCTAAAATCAACAAAAGAACAGAATTTTTGTTTTCTAAATTTCAGAAATTGTGTTATGGCATAGTGCAAAATAAATGATCCGTTGATGAGTATTCAGTTAGAAATTCTGCTTAAACAGACAGCTTAAAATTGAGACAGCTAAAAATTGTTATTGGACAATAACTTTCAGTGAGAGTCTGATCCCCACTACGCTTATAAATAAGTCTTATGATTCCCTAAAGCCAAGAATCTGGGGTTATACCTGTCTCGAGTATTAGGTTAGAAAATAAAATATAAGAAAACATCAATATATCGGAGATATATTTGCTATATTCATTGATCATTTTATCATTTGACGGTGTCTTATTGTTTTTAGGGACATAATGCATTTTTGGTTTGGTTTGCTTTTGTGGTGTTTAACGTCATTTTGCAGTACATGATAGGCTATACATGGCGGCAAGTATATTTGGTGGATGAAAAACCTGGGAAGACCGACAGAAGAACCACCAATCCACAGGAAGCTACTGGCAAGCTTTCTTATATATCCACCTTGGTCGAGCCGAGATTCGAATTCACGCGGACAGAGGTGAGATGTGTGAGTGATCTGTAAAGGCGAGCGCCTTAGACGACTCGGCCACCTGGAGCCCCTAATGCATTTTAGGATCTCTTCCTCCGTGACTGGGGAATTCAATATATCACCATTATTGCTCATATCTATATCAAGTTTCTCAATGTTGTCATCATCACAGTATTTCTTTAAATCTCTGATGAATTTAAAGAGTGTATCTAATGTAATGTTTGATTCATCGTTTTTGTTTTCAAACTGTTTATACTCTTTCAAAAATCTTGGTTGTGTTTCCTTTGAAGTTTTCTCAGTCTGACTTGTGTTGCTTGATTGAATTTATTTATGTGAAAATTCATTATTTGTAGTTTTTGCTTGCCCTTTTAAAGTTTTTTGTTTTGTTGACTGAATGCGATTTATGTTGTATATCTTTCTAACTAAATGGTATTTTCTTCGTGCAATTTGAATGCGACGTCCGAACCAACATTTATCTGAATTTGTATTATCATTACCGTCATTTACACCTGTTTTGTTGTCAAAACTTTTTTCAGCTGAATCATTCAGTAATTTGGAAACTGAAAGGCATATATTATTAATAATTTCATTATTTCTTCCCTTAATATTTTGTTATAGCTCGTTTGATGTTGTTATTTATTTTAGCAATTTCATCCGAATTATGTTATTGACAACATAAATCTTATTTTATTCTCTCCATTTTGATTTCCCAATTGATATTTTATTTTATTTAAATACATTGTTAGATCATCGGTACGCGTGAATTGAAGTTTATTTGTGAGTAACAAGTATCCGTCTGTGTAAGATGAGACAAGTTCTGTTACACTGAAATTACCAACTTACATTAGAGTATGCGGTGATGCTGTTGAATAGTTAATCACATACATATTCCGAAATGTGAATGCTCCTATGTTTCTGTCTTCACGTCATCTACCATCTAGGATAACAAGATTGTTATTTCTACAGATCTCATTTAAGATATTACCTCAATGGTTTAGTATCATGCCTTGCAAAATCCTGTTTAGAAAGACCTAATTATTGTGCCATAGATGAGATATTATGCAAGCCATGTTAGTGCACTTTTTACTGTTTGGAACAAGCCTTAGATCAATAATTTCAAATATGTTGTACATTATACCTTATCTTTCTAGGAGCTGTAGAATTCTTTTTAGTCGCTAGGGAAATTCTAGGCAATGATATTTGCTGGTCGGTGGGATTTTAGACGTCAGATTATGAGCAACGAGGAATTGGATGGTAATCTTCACAACGTTATTATCGATTAATCATAGAGTACACGAAGAAGAATATAGTATATGCTAAATCCATCAACACTTGGTGGGCTAGTCTCAGACATTTCCTGATAACAAAGGGACAAACTTTTCCGCGGCGATAGTAAGCTCTGCCATTGTCTGCATATATCAATTATGATCTTGTCTGGTTCTTCAACAGAATTTTTGTGGTGAGAATTTCATCAATTGGCTTGACATTGTAATTTTCTGTAAGATGAACCAAGAAGCTTTTTCTTTCGAACAGTTTTCTGCGTCTAAACTTTAAAATCTGTGAGGGATAATTCTAAATATTATATTCTCTCACAACAATGAAATTTAAGAAAGTTTATGGACATGAGTAGCACAAAAATGATTTGCATTTAAATCTGAAAATTCAAGCAAACAAATTTTCTTTAATTGGGAGAGGCCTCCAGATTTATTTTTTGCGGGAAGCACAGAATTTCTTGCTACGCCACTGAAACAGTTATAATTTGTATACATTTATTTTATGGAATATCTCAGGTGTGAGATACAATTCTTTTTGCATCTTTCGTTGGTGGGAATAAATTCAACAGACCAGGAAAAACATGATTTTCTCAATACCGGTTGCTCGCCTCAAAGGCGCACAGAGTTTGTAAAAAAAAATGTCACACACATTGTTGCAAAAATGTGCCACAAACTTAAGAAAGTACTCGGCGCAACATCACACATAACCTCGTAAATAAGAAGATACATGGGTGAACATGCTCGTTCGCAATCAAAAGGACCAATAATGGACAAAACGTGGATTCATGGGTCGGATTAGCTTGGTTCTTTGAAGAAAATATATTAATATAAAAATTCAGATTGGAGTCCAATTAGCAAATAAAAAGACTTGCTAATTATAGGAAACAGATAAAGCAGAAATTCTGGTCATGTTTACCTCTACTTTTGAATTTGTCTTACATCAATACATCTGTTGTTAGAAACAAAACAAAAAAACCAAACCCCCCCCCCCCCAAAAAAAAAAAACAGCGTTTATATTTATATATGTGTGGGCAACAGAACAGTATTTCTATACCAAACAAGAGTCCTTGGAAGGGTTTGACACTTTACTGACTGAAAAGAATTTCCAGGAATCCAAGATAAGACCTTTCATTTTTTAACTGCGGAGTGTTCCAACTATCTCTGATATTTTAAAGCTATATCAAGATTTTCAAGATGTAAGATCGACACCATTTTCATGTAGGACCAACCAGACATCATAAGAAGTATGTTGATGGAACACCCATGTCAATCTGACCATCCCTTTAGGAGTAGCAAGATGACCGTCATACTAACCATACTGGATGTCAGATCGGCATCATTTTCATTTAGGTCCCACTAGATGTCATAAAAATATCTTTTGGGTGAAAACCCCATATCGATATGACCACTCTATCAGGAGGAGTAGCGATAACGACTATTTGCAAGATGGATGATAGATCGACTTCATGTCCATTTAGGATCAACTAGAAAACATAAGAAGTCTTTTGGTGAAAACTTCATGTCGATATGACTTTCCGCTTAGGAGAAGTAGCGATAACAAGATTTTCAATATGGCTGCTACGGCTGTCATATTGGAGGTTTGATCGGCACCATTTTCTTTTAGGTCCAACTAGACAATATAAGAAGTCTTTCAGTGAAAATCCCATGTCGACATGACCATACATCCAGGAGGAGTAGCGATAACAACAGTTTCAAGATGGCTGCCACAAAAGCCATAAAGTATTTCTGAACGTTACCATTTTCATTTAGGGCCAACTAGACAATGCGATGAATGTGTGTGTAAAGTTTCATGTCAATCCTCCAATTAGTTTAGGAAGAGTAGTGATAATTTGTGCTTATGGACGGACGAACGATGGATGACGGACAACAGGTCATTACATAAGCTCTTATGGTCTATGACTAGTAGTACTTAAAAAAAGGGTAAGGTATTTACCATACTTTTGACTACATCTTTTTATTTCGATACACTGTCAAAATTAATAGTATCATTTCGATACACTATCAAAATTACTAGTATCATTTCGTTACACTGTCAAAATTACTAGTATCATTTCGATACACTGTCAAAATTAATAGTATCATTTCGATACACTGTCAAAATTACTAGTATCATTTCGATACACTGTCAAAATTACTAGTATCATAATTTCCTATCCTATACAAAATCACACTGTCTGCTTGGGAAAAGGGAAAAAACAAAACCTGTCGCACAGACTTTCATTAGTGATATAGTGTGAATACTGATATGGAAAAAGTATGCCATACTGGCTCAATTTAAGGCAAATATTTTTTGTTTTTCTCTTTTATAACGAATCTATTTTTCAATCAAGAGCACACTAAATGCACTGTAATTGTGGTGTTTTTAGCCATCACACAAATGGTGTAAAAGTCTCAGAAATTAGCAGCCTATCTTAACGCCGTCAACTGCTTCAGCTAAGTGTTTGAGAATTCCTTTCCAGTAAAAAATCACACTGCTTGGGAAAAACAATGTCGCAGAGACTTCCATCAGTGTATGCCTACTTATGCGTAAATTAGTGTTAAATTAGGGTTAATGACTCAAGATAAACAGTTAGGCATGCACAATTGCATCTGCACTCTTGGCAAGGCTTAACTGGTTGGGTGCTGGGACTTTCTTTCCAGACTAACTACCTCATTTCAATATTGTCCATTATTTTAAGACATATTTACTCTCTCTCTCTCTCTCTCTCTCTCTCTCTCTCTCTCTCTCTCTCTCTCTCTCTCTCTCTCTCTCGTTCAGCACCAAAACTACCAAAACTAGAAACGTGATTATTAACAAACACATGAACTGGGTATAAGAGATCGGGGTTATCCCCAGCAATATTGGCTGCCATAACGTACTGGTGTCATCAGAGTCAACACCCTTATATAACTACAACAATACTCCCTCGAAGGGACTGACGCTCAACAGTCCCAAAAGAATTTCCAGGAATATAGATAAGACCTTTTCTTAACTGCTAAGTATTTAAACCATCTGGCAGTCATATTAGATTTAATATCGGCGTCATTTGCATTTCAGACCAACTATATATGTATAAGAAAAGTCATTTGGTGAAAAATCCATTGCAATATGATCATTTATCCAGGAGGAGTAGCGATGACAGGTTTTGAAGTTGACCGCCATGACAGTCAAATTGGATATCAGATCGATGCCATTATTTTCATTTAGGAATATGAAAATATCATAAGAAGTCTTTTTGGTGAAAACTCCTTGCCAATATGACCATCTGTTTAGTTGTAGTAGAGATAGAAATGATTTTAAAAATAGCTACCTTGGCTGTCATACTGGATGTCCGAGGAGGGGTGGGGGTTCATTTTCATTTATGACCAACTAGATATTTGGATGAATGTATATGTAAAGTTTGGTGGCAATTCTTCCAGTAGTTTAGGAGGAATAGCGCCAATAAACTTATGGTTACGGACAACGAACGCCCGACGCCATACGAAAGGCCATCGCATAAGCTCTTCTGGTATGTGACTAGTATCATTAAAATGGAAGAGTCCATCTAACGGACTGACCCTCTACTTGTCAAACAAAATTTCCAGAAATTCATGACAAGACCGTTTCTACATTTTAACTGCCGAGTTTTTAAACCATATGGTGGCCATATTGGACGTAAGATCGGCACCATTTTTATTTACACCAACTAGACATACGAAGTCTTTGGTGAAAAGCCCATGACGATGTGACGACCATCTGTTCAGGAGAAGTAACAATAACAAAAGTTTCAATATATCCGTTGTGACGGTCATATTGAATGCAAGATCGGCACTGTTTCCATTCAAAACCACTACATATCAAAAGAAGACTTTTGGTGAAACCCCAATGCGACATGACCATCAATTCAGCGATGATAAGATTTTCAAGATGGCCGCCATGATGACCATATTGAATGTCAGATCGCCATCATTTTCCTTTAGGACCAACTATACACCATAAGACGTATTCTGGTCAAAACCCCATGCCCATCTGATTATCTGTTTAGACAAAGTAGCGATAATAACATTTTAAAAATGGCTGCCTTTGCGGCCATATTAGATGTAGGATCGTCACCGTTTTCATTTAGTGAAAACCCTATGCCGATATGAAGAGTCGTTCAGGAGGAGTGGCGATAACAAGATTTTAAAGATGGCAGTCATATTAGATGTCAGGTCGGCACCATTTGTATTTAAGACCAACCAGACATTGCAGGAAGTCTGTCATTGAACGCCCCATGTCAATAAAGGCATACGTTCAGGAGGAGTAGCGAAAACAATATTTTCAAAATAGCCACAATGGCAGTCATATTGGATGTTAAATAGGCACCATTTTCATTCAGGACCAGTGTGACATCATATGAAGTCTTTTAACGAAAACCACATGTCGATACAGTCACCCGTTCAGGTTGAGAAACTATAACACGATTTTAAGATGCCGGTTCTGGCGGCCCTATTGGATGTCGGATCGGCACCATTTTCATTTAAAACCAACTAGACAACACAGGTAATCTTTTAGTCAAAACCACATGTCAATATGAACATCCGTTTAGGAGTAGTAGCGACAACAAGATTTACCAAATGGCTGCCATGGCGGCTATATTTGCTGTCAGAGGAGCACCATTTCATTTATTGCAGCTACAATTTTCACAGTATTTCACCTCACCTTATTGTAATCGGGGTTTAGATGGGGGGGGGGGGGGTCTCGGTGGCAAAGTAGGGGCTCCACTAAAGAACATTGCCCCCGGGCTCCTCGAACCTCGAACCCTCGCGTCGCCAGTGCATGCATCACCACTGAATTCAGGAGCTACACCCTCAAACCTGGACAGGTGTGTCAACAATGACAATAACAATAACGACGAAAATCACACTTAAGTGAGCGCCCAGGGAACATGTGATTCCAAACAAAATCAGACTTATCATAGCAGTGTTGGACACGCAAACAATACAGTTTGTTTGGGTTTTTTTAGGGGGGGGGGAGGGGCTTAACGCCATTGTCAGCACATGATAGGTATAACTGGTGGAGGATAAGAACCCGGGAAAACACCGGGAGGAATCACCGACCCACGGGAAGCTACTGGCAAGCTTTCTCACATACCCACATTGGCCGATCCCGACCGAGACTCGAAGCCACGCAAACAGAGGTGAGATGGGATTGATCGGTAAAGGCGAGCGCTTTAGACCACTCGGTCACCCAGGGCCCCCAAAAACAATACAGCAAAATAATACCCAATTTAATATAGCTAGACTGAATTTGATCAAGAACTATTGTTAGATAACTGCGAATATTTTGAAATATAAACATTTAATAACAAATGAAAAAATAAAATAATAGTGAAAAATGTAAGCATATTTATCAGGAAAATTATGAACGAATTAAAAACTGAATAGAGGTCTCGATATGCCGATTTAACATTTCATCCCTTCGCGACTTTTGTATATATTAAGTGAAATATATGAAAAGCTTTTTCATTTAAATCGTTGATGTTTACTTTTCTTGATATCTCGGCTCGGAAAACGTAGATATGTGAGAAAGCTTGCCAGTAGCTTCCCGTGGGTCGGTGGTTCTTCCTGGGGTTTTCCCGTGTTCTTCCTGCACCAGATATACTCGCCGCCATGTATAGCCAATCATTTGCTGAAAAATGGCGTTAAACCCACAAAAACAAACAAACTTTTATTTATATACTCCTCAGACTTTAAAATATTTAGATAATCCATGCTCACTCATTTTCTTTCTCTTGGCGTTTTCTCGCTTCTCCCTCTTTATTACATTACACCATATTTATAACATTACACCATGTTTATTACATTACACCATGTTTATTACATTACACCATCTTTATTACATTACACCATGTTTATTACATTACACCATCTTTATTACATTACACCATCTTTATTACATTACACCATGTTTATTACATTACACCATGGTGGCTCCTTATAAAATAAAACTTTGATTGTACTTGACTCATGTGCCTTATATCTATGGCCTGAAGAAGCTATCAGAAAGAAATTAACTTTTTAATCATTGGTTAATTTGTGAAATATCGGAATGATGTTGGTTGGTTAGTTGCATGGTTCGTACAACCTTAAAAAATCCTTAAATTATTTTTCAATGTCACTGATTTTGTTTCCAAAACTACTTGAATTTATCTGAGTAAATGAAAAACTTTAAAACTTAATAAAATATATCACTTTTTACATTCAGATTTTTCCTATTTATGTATTCCCAAAAATAAATAAATAAAATGGGATAAAATTGGTTGGATTAAACGACACAAGTCTCGGGTTGTCACAGGTTGTTTACCAACTGGAGTAGCGTCCCTTTGCTCTAGTGGCCTGCTAAATAATCCCCCCCCCCCCCCCCCCCCCCCCCCCCCCCCGCGCCTCTGTACCTAGTTATGCAGTGATAAAGGAAGTAGTATGTGAAGAAAGTTCAATTAGGTAAGAAAACAACTCCTTCAACATATTTCTAAGTCCTTGAAAACTCCTTAAAAAAAAACAACTTTATGAGGCTGTACAAACCATGGGTTGGTTTTTAAGGTTTATGTGTCCGTATTGGTCATTACACTATATACCCATATGACTTCAAAATATCTCAGCAGAAATTATACATTGTTATTAATTCTAACTGATAGGTAACTACAAATAGGTACAGATGTCTTCACACCATAGTGGTCATCTAATCACACCATAGTGGTCATCTAATCACACCATAGTGGTTCCTCCATCGTAAAAATGTATTATTTTTTTCTTGTGCATCTCGTAAACGATTCGACTTATGCAAGCAATTCAATACCCCCCCCCACACACACACACACACAGACACACACACACCTATATGTGTATGATCATATTTTCAGTGTAGAACATCGGTGGAGAACATCTCTTTCATCGCACGAGTGTTCTCTTACATCACATGATATCAGAATATAATTTTGATTGGCTCATCGCCACTTTGACTTGTTTGTATGTTTGTATGATGTTATCATATACATGACGTCACGATTACCTACTAGTATTGTATCGCTTTTTTTTTTTTTTTTTTTTTGTGGACCCCTCTTGGACATTTAACTATATTGAGCTAAGAGGCCTTTGAGGTGTCACCCACAAGGTCTGTTGTTGTGGGTTTCTTATAAAAAATCAAATAGAATTTTGAAGAATACAAATTTTATTTTTATTGTTTTGGACTTGGGGTTTCTCCTGTATTACCGTTTACATGGGGCGTACTTGATTAGGATCCCGTCTCCAGGTTCCCATTCGTTCCCCCCCCCCCCCCCCCTTGGCGCTTTAATTTCAGTGGTTATCTAAATTATCTGCGTTTAACCTCATTACCAAGTTTACACAGAATTTGAATGTGTAAAAACAGAACATTATACGCTCTCTCTAAATATTCACATTTTTAATGTATATTCTGTACCGTATGCATGTATATAAGAAAGAATACGTCTTGTGTTTTATGGGTTTTTTATGTGGAAACATATTGAAATGTTTACTTCCAATAAAAGATTTATATTGTCCTTTTCGTGTATGTGTGTATGTTATAGCGTTTTACGGCACCTCAGCACAACAGTGGCTATATGGTGCCAACTCAAGGTATGATGCAATATCGGTACCGACTCGAAACCATTTTGTTTATAACGTACGCTTTGAAGCCAGGAGTGCGAGAAAAAAATAATCCTTCATTATCTATCGGTGTTGGGTAGTTTCCAATCTTCGGGCCAGAATTCTGCGTCAGGCACTCGGCTTTATGTCTTACGCAAAATTCTGACCCGAAGGTGGAATTTTCCTACTTTACACCAATCACCGATGCATATGAATCTTTGAACTTTAACATTCGTGCTATCCTCTTCATTTGCTTCTGTGGACATACGGGATCAAGAAGACATAAATGAATATTCATTATTATTATTATTATTATTATTGTTGTTGGCTGAAAATTTCGTTCTTGATCCCTGGTATTTAATTCAGGTCGCACCAAACATGCATTACAGTGCATATTATTGTGTCCAGTATATGTCACAGTGGTAAAAAATATATACGTGTTTGTAAAATTCTGTTTGGCATTGTTTTGGAACAGTGGTCTACATACAATGTAGCAAGTCAGCGGCGAATTCCTTCGACATTTATGTATCTGGCAATACAGTCTGCATTGACAGAAATATTAACTATAAATAACAAGCGAAGAAAAAAATTGATGCATTTTGGATACTTAATATATATATATATATATATATATATATATATATATATATATATATATATATATATATATAATATAAGTTTCAACTCAATAAATAAAAAGAAGAAGAAAAAAAACCATTTACATATCAAAAAAGACTAGAGAAGAAGATGAAAAAATATCTACTTACCAGAGGTGTCAGCCATAGAGAATCTGAGAATGCTGAGAATGAATAGTAAAGTTGCCTCGATGTTTACTCGTGTGTATGAGGGCATTTTTGAAACGGAGATTGGTTGTTTATCAGATTGCAGAAAGAATATTGTTTGCTTGTTGTTGGACTTGACACGCTGTTACTCAGAATTCTGATCGGAACACCCGTATTGGTTGTGAGGCAAGGGTTGTAATTCACACTTATATACTGTGATATCCGACTAATTCACCCCCTTGAAAGCTGCTCGTGCTAACTGGAAAAATCTGGTTGCATTGGGCTATTTATGTCGTATATATTCTTGAGTGAGATCCATATCTAATTTCAAGTTCATACTATAGCAACACACAAACACGAACAACGGATAGTCATGTTACATATTTAGTAAGCGTAAAAACATGTATTCCTCGCAGGTGTAGCTGCTCGTGCTAACTGGAAAAATCTGGTTGCATTGGGCTATTTATGTCGTATATATTCATGAGTGAGATCCATATCTAATTTCAAGTTCATACTATAGCAACACACAAACACGAACAACGGATAGTCATGTTACATATTTAGTAAGCGTAAAAACATGTATTCCTCGCAGGTGTAGCCTACAGATGGTCTACATCGATCTTTGGAAAAACACAAAGAACTGTTTTCCGGGCTAGGGGACTTAGACCACTACATGAGAAGGTACATGTCCTTCAATGTCCGAAAGTTTGCGTGTGTGGAATTGGATCGTTTTGAACTGATCGGGTCAGGATGCCTAAAGGGATTAGAGTATAAAAAGAAAATGAACTCACTAGTGTGACAGTGAACTGACCTCTGAATACAGGCTCATAATTGATCAATAGACTTAATTAGTTTGGGGTTTCCTTTGACGAGTCGTGTGGGACAGGGTACAAACAAAAGCTATTTCATCCAAATTTCATGATACCGTATGCCACCTAGTGCTTGCGTTTTGTTGGTCTGCATTCACTCTCAATTGTAACAAATATAAATCAAGATCGGTCATGAGCCGCATAGCTACTTTAGGCCAGGAGAGTGCTTATCTGTTTACGCGTCATGGCTCACTTAATAACTTGTCCTATCCAGTGACCATCCGTCATTTTTTTATTCGTAAAAAAACAGGCCACCACTGGCTCATTTAACATGTACTACACGGTTTTAACCGGTTTTGTTCACCGCCCAAATTGTATGGAAACCCCCGGCTTACTAACCTCAATTTTTTTTTATGAAAAACCCTGGCTCACTTAACTCCAAATACTGTCTGAAAAATCAGGGCTCACTAACCAACAAAAATTGTATGAAAATCCCTGGCTCATTAACACCCAAAAGTTTATGAAAAACCCTGGCTCACTTAACTCCAAATACTGTCTGAAAAATCAGGGCTCACTAACCAACAAAAATTGTATGAAAATCCCTGGTGCATTAACATGCAATATTTTATGAAAAACCTCAGCTCACTAACTCTATGACGTATTAGTTTTAACTTTGAAGAGGTTGGTATGCCAAATGTTTCCGGTGGAATGGGTGTGGTAGCTGTTAGTTTAAGAGTTGCGGGCACTGCAGGACTTCTTATTTCTCTTGCCGTTGCAGGATTCGGCGAAATTTTACTGGATTTTGTTGCAAAAGTTGTTAAAGACAAGCTATTATACAACAATGTTTTAAAACTCGATGAGATTATAACCTCTGCTAGAAGTAAGTTCAATACTTTTGATGAAATATTGAGTAAAGCAATAAGCGATAATAAAATAAGTCACGAGGAATTTAATATGATAGTTACTGAATTCAACAAATGTTTGCAAGGACGTATAAGAAAATAACAATGCAAGACTTTTCTAGTTACTTTAAAGTCGAAGTGAAGTTACGTGACACCAAAACCTAGTGACATTAGCGTGAAAGTACAGTCTGAGATTTTTTAAATATATAATCCAATTGATAACAGGGGTGTAAATTATACATTTCATTACAGAGAATAGATTTTTTAGATTGATTATTGCACTACATTGAAATGATAAAAAACTAATATATGCTTTTATATAAGCTATATGAATGAAACTAAGAATACATCGATACCTGATTGTTTCTATAATCTTGAAAAAGTCAAAGAAGGAATGACTGCAAATGGCAACAACGAGGAAGGCATAAGTACTAAATACCAAATAGATACCCGTAGTGTTGTAATAACTCCGAGCAATAATTACACAGTGTATATAACCAACTACAACTCTAAATTACTAGGATTTACTAGTCTGAGGTCTATAAATATATGTACCAAATCAGTTACAGTTTACGGATTTTTGAAGCCCAAAATTTATATATTTTCCTTGATAAACTAAACAAAACAAAAAATTATTTTACCGACTCCTACTCTTGTCTATCAGAGTCTGCACCTATTAAAAATGTATTTCACTATAATTTCATCTTATACTACATTGATAGTCTATATAAACAACCGCAAAGAGATACTCTAGACAGATTAAATATGAAAATCAAAGATGATAACTTAAAAGAACACATATATCTTCAGAATATCCCAAGCAAATTAGTTTAGATCGCACACAATATGTATGCTTATACAAAGGCAATTTAATGTAACCATTCATGTTTAACAAATGACTTTTGGTTAATTGCAAGAACAATAAGGAATACCTGTTTTACATATCCTGTAATACGTATCCTGTACGTTTTACGTATCCTGTTTTACGTATCCTGTAATGTATTTGTATTTTTATTTATGTATTTGACGAGTAGTGAGACTACAAGTAATATAGAATTGAATGTACGAAAATACAATTAAAAAATAAATAAATAAAGAACTTGAAATGCAAGTTAAAATAAATTTGTTATAAATACGACAAGGATATACAAATGTGGAATTTACCTATTTAAAAATGTCAAGAATATTTCTAAGAGGTGCTAGCGGTTTTAGTTTTAAATTTATAGAGAAAGATTAAAAAGATAAGAAAGATAAAACACTAAGCCAATAACTAAACAATGACTTAAATTTGAACAACAGTTCTTTGCAAACTTTACAGATTCTATAAAAAAATCTGATGCAGCTACTAAAAAAACGTGTTGATGCGATTTAAACGATATAAAAAATATTAAAAAAACCCCACAAAAAATATAAAATAATCAGAGAGAATTTGCTAATAAGAGTTTAATTGCTATGGGTCAGAATATCACATAAAATGTACTAAACTAGCAGAACTGAAAACAGATAGAGGATAACAAGAAAAAGATTTCAGCTGCTCAAGATTTATTTACCAAGCGATTAAGAATTATATCAACTGCTTCACAAGCTGTACAAACTGTTGGAGCTGAATCAAACAGAGACTATAGAAAACACACAGGAATTATTGGAACCAGTTGAAGAAGAAATAAATGCTGCATATCAGAAAAAGTGGAGCAAATAAAGCGGTCTAAAGATAATTACTATACATTAGTATCAAAACTTTACACTTGCAGAAAGGATTAAATTATTAGAAGAAGATATTAATATGTTAGTTCATAACTTTAAAGCTGGTCTGAAAAAAGATAGGCTGACAGCTGTCAATAATAGTCACAATTACAACAGAAGAATGACTTTCAAGAAGAAAATAGAAAGATAGAGGACTTAAAGAATAAGGTTAACGTGAGTGAAAGTACTATCAGATCTACGAAAACAATGTTAAAACAGATACTGACCCACATCATGTGGAAGATCTAGTGAGCCAAAAAAAGTATACAGTTTCTTGTATAAATTCTCTGTTTTCACATCACCACAGATATTATCTAATTCTTATGGATTTGATTATGCTCCATCACAGTTTGCTTAAAGCGTCAAACAATATACAGGTATTCAGTTTTGTTGTAAACTTAAAAATACGAGATATCTCTAGATATTGATTTGAATTTTATATTGCATTATTAGTAAATAGTACACCTCTTGCTAACATAGAAACTATAACTAAAGAAATTGTAAACAGAGTAGAATATGAAAGAATACAAAAATCAAAAGCATATAATTTAGAAGAAAACAGTATATATTTTTCAATAAAGCAGCTTGAGATAATATTTGAGATTAGTTTTTGTTAGGTTTTGAAATTAGAGACAGCATACAATTTACTATGATTAAATGGAAACAGCATCAGTAATAATAAGATCAGACATTGAAATTTAGAATTCCACTCGATCTTCAAATATTGATAGAGCAGTGTCCGTTGTTGTATCCTTTTGTTCTCTACCAGAATTTGAGATTCATAATTACACTGGAAAAAGCGTTTGAAGCGATAGAAGTTGCAAACCAAGATTATGAACTGGAGAATATTTTCCTCCAGTACGATACAATTACCTTGATCGAATGGCTAAGTCTGTAAGCGATAAGTACGTAAATTGAATTTCTTTCTTTTATGATTATATCACGAGAGAGAGAGAGAGAGAGAGAGAGAGAGAGAGAGAGAGAGAGAGAGAGAGAGAGAGAGAGAAAGAGAGAGAGAGAGAGAACTATTGATATAGCTGCTAATATGACCTTAAGAAACCGTAACAAATGTAATATTTGATTTACCAAGAGTCAGGTCAAAAGGAGTCCTGATAGTGTGCAAACAAGACAGAGAAACAGACCATGAAAAGTATTTAAATTCAGCAATAGAAATACACAATGGTTACTGTAGAAGGATCACCTAGCTGGGTTTGTTTTCATAGGAGTATAAATTAGATCAACAATTTACAGAAATAATTATAAAAAAAACTTTTTGTCAAGCAATAAAAAGACACTCAAATTTGTAATATTAATGTAAACAATTTTTATACTTATTATCATTGTTTATGGTTTGACTTAAGAAGCACACATAATAATACATTATATAAAACAGGTATAGATTAGCCAATGTTCAACAAGGGTTACACCTACATATAAATAGAAAAATGCAAAGATGCACACAAAATGTATATTGTTTTTCTTCTTCAGATGCATAGGTAAATATTCAAAACAACCATTTGAAATATATCCTCTTCTAGAGACGTCGACGCCTGTTAAGAATCTTTGCGTGGTATTATACGGTTATTACACGTACCTAAATAACCTCATAGTATAATTATATGTGCTGTTACAAATTGCGGAAAGTCAAAGTTTGCACTAGATTTGATTCAAAAAGAATTTACAACCTTTTTTTTATGTTATTGTAATTATCTGTCTAGTTAAGACTTTCAAAAAAAATGTTTTTTTAGACACAAAAATGTAATTAAAATAGACAATGGTGATAAATTAGATAAGTGGTTAGAATTACTGATTAGTGTATACCAGGAAACAAATACTTTGGTTCTTATAGATAATTGTGCAATTTGAGATGATGTAAAAACTAAGCAACCAACTTAAGAAAGCTAGCGATCAGCAGTAGGCATTATGGAATACCTATACGGGAAATAGTTCAAAAGTATTATCGTGTCATAAAATATCTTTGCGAAAATGTTAGATTTATAGTAGTTTTTTACACAAAGGATGAAAAGTCTATGGAAAACATTTTTAATGAAAATGATGTAGTACCATCAGTTATTATAAATGAAATAGTTGAAAAGTTTAAAGAAACGAAAATAAATAAGCTTCCTATGAGGCTGGCATACCCATTCGATTACTAGGTAGGAGGAGATTAAATAGGTGACAGGTTCACTATCTAGCTAGCTAGCTAGCTAATAGAATAGCCATAAAGTAAAGTGTTCATTTTATTCACCAAATTATGTGTATCATCATAAGGTGAAAGGGTAACATGATTTATCGTGGCACTCTATATCTCGTGACTGTATGATCTAATTCAATTCATTTTTTGGTAATTTATAGTTTGGTTAAACACATAATCTGTAAACATATCTAGTTTGAGATCCTTTTTAACATATTTTCTAATATATAACAACTGGACTTAAATTTCTTTATACAAAATTCCTGTACTGGCACGCTATCTATTTGATCTTTCAACAATTCAGCAACTTTCTTGTTACCTAATGGTATTTCATATATGCTATCACTTTTGTAATCGCTTGTGTATATTTTGTTTCATATCATTAAGGAAAGTTGTCTGTTTTAACACTTATGCACAGAGAATCTGTATAGGTCATTAATAATTTAATTTCTCACCATATTGTTTCTTTTTCCTGTTGCAGTAAAAGAAGTCATACATTTGCAATTGACTTATTTCTAACAGTGTACAGTCACCATAAATTGCTTTGGCTAAGTTTATTTCTTGTTTTTTAAACTAACTAATACCGTATCTTCATATATTATCATCTTGCAAATGAAATATCATTTTGAAGTTTAAAGTATATCTTTTCATCAGTACATAATTTTACGTCAGTTCTCTTTCTTAAGCCTTCCATCTGTTCTCAGAGGACAGAGTAATTCATTAACCTAAAAAAAGTCTTTTACAAGCCTATTTGTTGCGGTTTGTCTCAAATATTTATTAAATTAAATACTGATTTTAACCACTGTTCTTGATCCAATATAACTGCTATATGATACTCTTTAAAATAGCTCTGCAAATCTGTCGGTACTTCTAAATGTACATATATAGATACTCCAGTTTTGGAAAAATCACTTCAGATATTAAATTTTCTATTTTCTTTTATTTTTTCTTCGTCTGCCCATTTAAAGTTTCTGACGGACATTGGTTGACACATGGCCTGACGCTACAAATTGTTGGTGTTTATGTGCATAATATATGACCTTGACCTTTATATTTTATATTCTACATTATTGCTGGTTTTGTTATTGTTAACTTCATAATAATGCTCATGGTTTGCTTTAGCATATCTATCAGGTATCATACTTATTCCTCATCTGATTCCAGATTAAATCATTAAAAATATATCATGTTCAGTTGACAATTTAAATTTTACATTACTTTTATTTTCTTCAAAAACTAGCATCGCGAGCTAGATCTGGTGCTGTAAAATAATGTGCCCGGTCATGTTTATAATTATTTATGCACACATACATTTTTCAAAAATATTGTATAACATCGACAAGAAAATTAACATGTTTCCTAAAATCTTGGACACACTGGTAATTCACAACGCGATCCGGTGAATAAAATTTCTCGATTTGTGGCAGTTCAGTTTTATAAAACTTTTCCAGTTATTCGCATATATAAATATCTCTTATAAAACATATGGTTCCATTTCCACCCAATATTTTATTGCTTCTGTGAAATCATCATCCTTTAGATTTTTTCGCAAGCTGATCTAGTGGTTAATCCATAAACATCGTTACCGTCTTTTTCAAATGTATCAACTATACAATCTTTACTAAACGAAATATATTTGTCATCATTATTTGTTATGAGTGATACTTCTCGATCGGGTTCATTTGTTACTAAGGCTTTAATAATCAGATGAAAATGGTATCCAGATAAGTTATAAATAAATAGTGGAAGATGTTTTTATATATTTATAAATTAAATTACACTTTAGATTTGCAGGATCTCTATATTTCTAGTTAAGTGATTATGATCTCTTACTTTATAGTTTTCTTCGTAAAAGGCACCCACCCCACCCCATTCGTTTTTTTACAACTATGACATCTATTGATGGAATTAAAATGCATTTATCTTTATTAGTCGATTTCATTCTAGAAGCGTTACGTGCTCTTTGCTCTTTATATCCAGTTTCTGCAATTAATTATAAATATTCGTTAAATTTATTTATACAGTCTGCTCCTCTGTAAACTCTGGGATCATAATCCTTGTGAAGTGATTTAAGGTAAAGACAAAATATTGATGGTATGTGTTTTGGTGTTTTTATTGTCCATAAAGTATTTGGATTCTTATTTATAGTCCCGCTTTGCGGTCGCCTTGCAACCTCTAGTGTTACTGTCGTTACGGCATTATTTCTAGTACTTATTGCCTCAATAATATTTGCAAAATTACAATATAGAGCTAAATGAGCATTTAGTTAATTTTTGGTAGTTATTAAATTTAACGACAGAATCCTCTTCTAAATTAAAAACATTAAAGCACTTCTAACAAACGTACTATTCATCCTTTGTTATGTTGATTTGGAATGAAATCAATTTTGATAAATTCTTTATTCCACAATAATGATAATGGAGAAAAGTATTATTATTTTCTGCCTTAAATATGATTTAAATATCTACATGCCTGTCTCTTTCTCCGTCTGTTACTCGAACCAGCCTTATAAGTTTGTCCACTGGTCTATAGACATTAACAGAATTAGAAAATTCGTTTTAAAATGTTATTATATCTTGTATATTTATTGGGGATTTATGAAACCAGTTTTTATATTTATCAAGATTATATTTGTGTGGCCTATACGGATTATCTCTATTTGGGTTGATAATTTATGATGTGGCAGAAAGGAAAAATATATTGTTGTTATTTTGCACATTGATGCGGGGGTGGGGTGGGAGGGGTTTAATATTTTTTATCCAGTCTGGTAATACTATGCATGAATATCCGCCTAATGGAGTCTGCCTTATATCACTGGAAATGTTGTTCCATACCAGTGGACCAGTATATTGAAGGCTCTTTTTAAATAATTCCTTCTTTGGCTTTGGTATAATGTAATTTTACTTCTAACGGACCTTAACTTTGAGTACCACCAGCATCTCTTTAGTGAAATATATTGATTAGGTAGACAGGAATATCTTTTCTGGACATATATTCAGAAATTTGTCCTTTCTAAAGAATATTATTCCATGTATTGGTAAAATTTTTATATAATTCATTGCATCCTGAAAATTGTCTATTCATTGATCTTGAATTAAACGCCCTCTTGTGGGGTTTTAATAGTTTTGTTATGATTCAATTAGAGACATTACCCCAAATTATATTAAAACAGTGCACATATGGCTGAATGTAACTTTTATAAAATATGATCCTTTACTGAAAAGAATGAGTGTTTTGATTTTCTTAAGTAGCCACGATAAGAATTAACCTTTTTTGAAACAAGTTTTTAATGTGAATAGACTAAGTTATATTGTTATCTTTCAATACACCAAGAATTGTATCATGAGAGGTCATATTAATGTTCACATTCTGCAGTAGAACTTGGAGTTTGTCACTATCTAGCCTTGCTCTTTTTGTTTTGTGTAACTAGTGGGACTTTTTCTGTATTTATAATCATAATGTTTTCATTGTACTTTAAGTCTTTTATTTAAGAGGATATTTTCAAGTTCAGTTTTAGCTTTATATGACTCAGACAGCGTAGTGTCGTCTGCAAACGAGGTCAGTGGAAGAAATTGAACTTCCTATTTGAAGCGGTAAGTCGTTAATAAATAGAATGAAAAACAGAGGTCTGAAGATAGGGCCCTGTGGTACACCACAATTGACATATTTACTTTTAGAAAGGTGACCATTATCAGATATTTTTTTGCACGCTAGCAGTTAAGAAAGATGTAAACCAATTTAGGGAGTTTTCATTACATTGATCGAGTTTCAGTTTTTCAAGAAAATTGTCATGATCTACAAGATCAAAAGCTTTATGAAAATCACCCATAACAGTGCCAACCATTTTTCCTTTATTTAATGCTTGTAGCCATTTATCAATGATATATATGAGTGCAGTTTCACACGAGTGATTCTGTCGAAAGCTAGTCTGATTACCATAAATAAGATAATAAGTATTCAAATAGTTGATAAAAGAATCATGTACATGTTTGTTCTAGTAATTTGGAAAGACGAGGAAGGATATAGATTGGTCTGTAGTTATTGACATCATCTTTTGTTCCAGCTTTATGCAATAGAGTTACTTGGCAGTTTACCAAATCTGTGGAAATTTAATAGACCTAATACTTTGATTGCAAATGAATGCTATACTCTCTATTACGGCAGCTGCCTTTAGAAGTCTTGGTCCAATCATATAAAGTGCTGTGGCTTTACAATCATCCAGTTTTTTTAAAAAAAATATACTTCAAACAAAAATTCAGGACTTATTTCAGGAATTTCAAACTCTATGTCATTAGGGAGTTTTTCAGATTCACTGACGTCGGTAAAACTGTGTTTTAAGTATATTTCTGAAACTCTTTTTATGCTAGAATCATGAAACTGGATGATTGTATGCATCTCCATTAGTACCATATCCTCATCCCAAAAGAATGTCACTGTAACCTACACTTCACATTTGACTAGCTTAGGTTCACTTTTGCGTTTAGCTCATGACGAAATATATTTTAACACCCTCTCTCTCTCTCTCTCTCTCTCTCTCTCTCTCTCTCTCTCTCTCTATATATATATATATATATATATATATATATATATATATATATATATATATATATATATATATATATATATACTGTCATACCTAGATTTATGAAATTTGGTAGGGGAATGCATATTGATGAGTACTACATTCTCCACAAAAGTGTTTCACTGTGGTCAATATTTCGATATTCACTGATTTTGGTTAAATGTTGTGTTTCACATTTAGCTATCAAAATCTGTGTATGCTAGAATCATCAAACTCGATGATTGTATGCATATCAATTAGTACCACACCCTTACCACAAAAGAATGTTACTGTGACCTACATTTCACATTTTGCTGGTTTAGGTTAAGTTTTTGCGTTTAGCTCAAAACCAGATAGTTTTTTTTAGCACCATGACAGGATTCAATCTCCTGGACTTCGCCACATACAATAACCTCGTGCTATCGAACACCCTTGGCACCCACAAACTATCCAGAAGATGGACTTGGCACAGCCCAGACGGAAAACATCACAACCAGATTGACTACATCTTGGTGAGAAAGCGCTTCCGGTCTAGCGTAAACATTGCCAGAACACGTAGCTTCCCAGGAAGCGACCATATCTTCCTGATGATGACTATCAAACTTCGTCTGAGGAAGACCAATAAGCCAAGACAAGTTAAAATCAGGTTCGACCTTGAAAAACTTAAAGATCCAAGCGTGGCACAAGCATTTGAAGCATCAATAGGCGGCAAATTTGCACCACTCACAATTCTGGGACATGAAGAAATAAATCTAGACTCATTGATCATCACCCTCAACAAGGCAGTCGAGAAAAGCCTGAACCAGAATGACAGTAAAAGGGCATACCAGTTGGTGAATGACCTGAAAACAGAAAAACAGGGGAGATCTACTACGATTCAGGACAAGGTTGGTAAGAGTCTGACAGAAAACCAAAACATTCTTAACAGATGGACGGAGCTTTACAACTAGGAGGCTTCTGGAGACCAAGCTGTACTAAACGTACCACTGACCACAACAGAGGTTGACCACCCGATCCTCAGGGACGAAGTAGAGGCTGCAGTAAAGGCACTAAAGAAGGGGTAGTCAGCTGGGGTAGACAGTATGCCAGCAGAACTTGTTCAGGCAGGAGGAACTTCCATGATAGATGTCCTCACAACAATCTGCAACCAAATCTGGCAAACAGGAGAATGGCCCACCCCATGGACCCAGTCTCTGATCGTGACTCTTCCTAAAAAAGGAATCTACAACTGTGCCAGAACTACCGAACAATCAGTCTCATCAGTCACCCAAGCAAGGTTATGCTTAAGATCATCCTCAACAGACTGAAACCCCAAGCAGAGCACATCATTGCCGAAGAACAGGCAGGTTTCAGAGCAGGGCGTAGCACTACAGAACAGATTTTCAATCTTAGAATCCTCTGTGAAAAATATCTCCAGCATCAACAGAACCTCTATCATGTCTTCATTGACTTCAAGAAGGATTTCGACAAGGTATGGCATGCAGCCTTGTGGGCCACCATGCGGATATACAACATAAACGCAAAACTAATCCGCACAATAGAAACCCTGTATGACAAGGCGACTAGTACAGTTCTCGTCAATGGCAACATAGGAGACTCGTTCAGAACCACAATAGGAGTCAGACAGAGGTGCATTCTCTCACCCACTCTCTTCAACGTCTACCTGGAAAGGATCATGTCCAACTCCTTGGAAGACCATGAGGGCAGTGTCAGTGTTGGAGGCAGAACAATCACCAACCTGCGCTTCGCTGATGATATCGATCGCTTAGCAGGAGATGAAGAAGAAATGGAAACCTTAGTAAACCGTCTCAAGCAAGCATCACTAAGATATGGGATGGAGATCAACGCTGAAAAGACAAAGCTGATGACAAACGACCCGAGTGGCATCCAAAAGGAAATAAGAGTGAATGGACAGAAGCTGGGCACAGTAACAAGCTTTAAGTATCTAGGTGCTATCGCCTCTGATGAAGGTTCAAAACCTGAGGTTCTTTCCAGGATTGCGCAGACAACAGCTGCTCTGGCTAGGCTGAAGCCTATTTATAAAGACAGCAACATAACGCTTCGGTCCAAGATCAAGCTTATGCGCTCCCTCGTCATGTCCATATTCCTATATGCATATGAGACATGGACCCTAACAGGAGAATTAGAGAGAAGAATCCATGCCTTAGAGATGAGATGTTATCGAAGGATCCTGAAAATCTCATACTTAGACCACGTCTCTAATGCGGAGGTGCGCACTAAAATCCAAGGTGCAATTGGACCTTTTGAAGATCTGCTCACCACTATAAAGAAACGCAAACTAAGATGGTATGGTCACGTCTCATGCTCAACTGGCCTGTCAAAGACAATCCTACAGGGCACAGTGAGAGGAAAGAGAAAACGACTCAGACAGAAGAAGAGATGGGAAGACAATATCAAAGAGTGGACAGGCATGGACTTTACAAAGTCCCAAAGAGCAGTGGAGAACAGGGCAAAATGGAGAGAGATTGTCGCAAAGTCATCAGTGGCGCCCCTATTACCAGCAAGGTTACGGGAGAAATGAAAAAAAAAACATTCTGTTATATCAAGATTTATGAAATTTGGTGAGGGGGATGTATCTTAATTAATACTACATCTCATCACAAACGTAGGTCATTGCTATTGCCTTGGTTTCAGTCTCAAGCACTGTTTATGCCATACTCATAAAGCTAGATGATTGTATGCATTACTATTAGTACCACACCCTTACAACAAAAGCAAGTCATTGCGACCTACATTTTACATTGTACTGGCTTATGTCTTTGCATTTAACTCACGACCACATTGGTCGTTTAGCTACTGTTTAATACTGATATAGTGGAATCGTGAAACATGACGAGAGGATGCATCTTGATCAGTACTACACCTTCATCGAAAACGTAGGCCACTGTGACCCATATTTAACATTGTACGGACTTGGTTGAGTTTGAAATTTTTACTGTTCATGTTGCACCCCTTAAGCTACGTGGTTTTATACATCTCTCTTAGTATCACACCCATACCAAAATAAGTGACTGTGACCTATATTTCACATTTACTGGCATTGGTTAAGTTGTTGCATTTAGTTCATGACCATGTAGATTTTTGGCATGCTCTGTGCATATTATTATTATAATCATGAAATGTGGGGATGCATTTTTATGAGCACTGCTTTCTCATTTCAGTAGTTGGTCAGTATCGTCTATATGTTATGCTTAACTCACTTGGGTTACATTTTATGTTTGATGTTAATTTCTCTGGATTGTTTATGCTGTAATCGTGAAATGGTTGATGATATGCGTCTCTGGAGGGGGCAAGTAGTCCCAGGCGCCAGGCGAAAAGGGCGCCGTTGGGAGCTTTTTTGTTGTTGTTGCAACTGAAATGTTCATAGTATTTCAACTTCACCTTAGTGTAATGGGGCATTTCTTCACAAAATTTATATTTAGGAGGGGGAGGGGGGAGGATGGAGGTTGGCAATTGACCTAAAAACTGTTCTCTGTAGCAAAGTCGGGGCGCCACTGAAAACAGTGCTCCCGGGCGCCTCGGTAGGGGCGCAACTAAGTAACATTGCCCCGGGGCACCTTGAACTGGCTTTACTAACATTAGTTAAGTATTTGTGTTTATGAGAGAGAGAGAGAGAGAGAGAGAGAGAGAGAGAGAGAGAGAGAGAGAGAGAGAGAGAATTACAAATATACACCAAACAGAGCGGAAAGTGCTATCCTCGGATCGTCGGATCGTACAGGAGAATGTTTTATAACATTAACTTCACTTTTAAATACGAATAAATAATATTATCATACAGGTTAGAGAATGTTTAATTTATATATATATATATATGTATGTATATATATATATATATATATATATATATATATATATATATATATATATATATATATATATATATATATATATATATCCTACCCTACTTTGCTTATTGTGATCTTGTGAACAGGAGGTTAACTCTGCTGTACATGGAAATGAGTATAGGAATTTTGTGAGTGAACTGAATACTGCATGCTTTTCATGTGAGGCCTCACCTGAATTGGTTTATAAAGGTAATTTTGATGCATAAACTATGTACTGCTGGGTGTCACTCCAATGTTACTCAAAGCTTGTGACTTTCACCCAGTAACATCTGACTTCTAGGTATGGACGATGATAATAGCTTTTTTGATGCAGATTTAAGAACAAGGATTTTAACAATAAATGCAAAAATAAGATTAATCTGTTAAATATCAACTTATTACCTCTACTTTGATAGGATAGAAACAACGTTCTTTTTATTTTTGTATGTCTTTCATGCCCTGTCACAGTAGGTAGGTACGTAGCTGGATGGGTGGGTTTTCTTTCTCTGTGTCTTAAAACAAAACGTGTAAGTACTTTAATACAGCAAACCTTACACCTTTTGCTTTTAGACATTGAGAAAGGAAATCATACAGCAAAAATAATTTCTAGCGAAGCGCAGTCCTGGCATCCCGTCCATGTAGGTACTATTCGATATCACTCTAAACATTTGAGTAGTTATACGTAAATAATTTACGCTATATACATGAAACCAGCTACATGTTATGCATGTTATCAAATTAAGTTGATTGGTGAAATGAAACGCCGAAACAGTAACTACGTACGTTGTAAAGATTGTGCAAATGTAATGAAATCTCGATCATATTATAGTGGAATAAATTATAAAGTCAGAGAATACAAAATTACTTATGAATGCTGTAAAAGTATAACGAGAGGTGTTCAGTTATAAAAACGTAGATTTCACACTAATTTTATAATTGGAAAAATCCTACATAGAGATTAAACACAATTAAACCAAAATTTGGATTTAAATGAAATAGTATTATGCTAAATTACATGGAAAAAAATTTGCAAAATGACAAATATCTGAAAGAAAGAAATTACATCCTTCTCTAATTCGTCTCCAAACTCGAAGAGAAATAAAAAGAATTGTACAAAAATAAATGACTTGTCGCAATAAAGCTACGGGACTCGTTTAAAAAAACACAACAACAACAACAAAAACAACAACTTACTTAGTAGTGGACACTGAATTAACAGTTGGGACCTATTTATCTATATATCTGCATGTATGCATGCATCTACCATATCATTCATTTATCTGTCTATCTATCTATCTATCTATCTATCTATCTATCTATCTATCTATCTATCTATCTATCTATCTATCTAATTACAAATCTGTCGTCTTTCTTGTTTTTCAGAAATGTTTAAGAACCACTTTTGTTTTCACCAAGATATTCATACATTATTTAGTTAAACATGAAATTCACTATAGCAAAATCTGCGCGTTTACGTGATCGGCACCACCCGGCCTTTTATATCATTTAAAAATCAAGAACTTTGAAATATATAGAAGTAGACCTTGAGTCCGCCAAATATAAGTCTGCACGTTGCGTACCTCAACCCACTTTGCATCCTCTTAAAGTTAAGAACACAGCATCCGACTTCATGCATTATTTATCCGCACTTTTTAACTATATTTTTCTTTCTTCCCGTTATTTAGCATTTCTATTCTTTACTTCTGCTTTCAGATTTTGTATTGTTAAGGTTCCATATTTCGATTCCATGTTAATTCACTCAGTGAAATCTTTACCTCTGTGGTCTAAGATAATTATATGGAAAATTGGAAACCAGTATAGAAATGGCTGAACGTAAGATAGTGTATATACGGGTTGGAGGGCCTTGGTTGGTTGATGATGAAAAGTAAAATTTTAGTAAAAAGAATCTCTTTTAGATTTTATCCTATTTGGAACTCAAAAATTATAGCCATTATTGAACTGATTCAATTTCGGTCTTTTTCAAAACTTGACCTCGGAAAACTCAGTACTGAAAGTAGCATCTAATTCTTTAGGTGCAGAATTGAAAACAAATGTTTCATGCACACGTAGATCGAAAAATGCCTCGGCTTATATGGTTTTCTCCGCTCAGAAACTTGCATTAAGGATGGGTCTATACTGAGAGATATAGGTTTGTTTTGAGTATTTAGAAATTTTAAGTTATTTAATTTTTAATAGTATGGTGTTTTCCTAAGGTTACTATGGAAGTTGAATTAGTACCGCGAATCCTGGAGCTGTACAGTGCCGCCTCAAGCGGTAGCTCAGGGCAGGTAACTTCACTGTGATTTGCCATCAATATAATGTTCTAGCACGAGCAGAGACAAATAATTAAATGGCGCTTGTCAAGATTATTATTAGCAGTAGCAGTTTCAAGAATAATAAAATAATTTATATATTTCAAGATATTATCAGGTATTTATTTGAATCCATCTTCATCTGTTTCTGTTCTTACGAGTTATATCGATAAATCTAGCTGGACTTTTTTGGAACTTAATTACTATTCTTTGCAGCTATTATTTTCCATAAGTATGACTACACATCTTTGAAAAAAAAACAACTCAGGTTAGTTTATTCTCCAACTTCACATTCATTTAATTGTTTTTGTTTGTTTTTTATTTTTTTTATTTTTTGTTTTAAAAGGAGTCTTGTAGCTTTCTTGCGAAAATTTGTTTTAGTTTCATTCACAATTCTTTTTATTTGTTTTAGTTTCATTCACAATTCTTTTTATTTGTTTTAGTTTCATTCACAATTCTTTTTATTTGTTTTTTAGTTGTCAGACGACTTAGAGGAAGCTGTAAAATCCATGCAATTTCCTTCTTTCAGATTTTGATATTTTTGTATCAAGCAATTTCCATGCCATTTATTATAGTACTATGTTATTACAAATCAAGATTTCGCTTAAAATAGTTTAGCCTTTCAATTATAAATTATAAATTGGTTTTCCAATTATAAATTAGTGTGAGATCTACTTTTTGTTATCACTAAATAATGAACTTCTCGTTACACTTTTTTCCGTCAGAAGTAAAAAAAAATTTGTATTATCAGATTTTCCTTTCTCCTCCGGTATAATACCATTGAGATTTCGTTATATTTGCACAATCTTTACATCGTGTTTAGTGAGTAGTTCGATGTTTCATCAAGAGACTTTATTTGATAGCACGCATAACAGATAATGGGTTGCATTTATATAATGTAAATTAGTTACATCTAACTACTGCGATGATTTATATAACTATTAATCAGGGCTTACTTTAATCAGACAATCTATTTGTTCGCAATTATTAAAGCATATATCATATCCTTGCCATTTTAACAGCACATATATTTGCCTACTTATTTTACTTTTCACAATTTGGTCAATTTTGGAGTATGTCATCTTGTTGGTTGCATAGAGATAACCACTCCTCGTAAAACATTCCATCAATATTCCATCCATTTAAGTCTTCTAATTTATATACTATAGAATCTTCTAAAATTACTTCTCTGACTGGACTTTTTGCAGTACAGATATCTTAAATACTGTTCTTGGCAAGTGTAAATAGACTTCGCTGTAATTTAATTAAATAATAAATGTTTTTTTATTTATATAAGCTTCATAGCAATTATTTAAAATGTTTGCAAAAGCCCATCTACTCATAGCTTGCTTGTCAGTCCAGAGGACAACCAACTTAAGTTTTGGGGTGCACTGGCCGTCTTCTGAACAGGGCCAGTTTTGCTTGCTGAAATCATATTGGGGGCTATGAAGCTTCGATTTATATTGAAATAGAAGCTACATGCGAACTACACATTAGTTTTAGGTGCACTGGAAGTTTGTAAGTCGCTTGTATTTCAATAGATCTCAACATATCTTGCCAAATGGATTAAATACTTGCGTTGCTGGTCGGTAAGAGTGAGTCGGTAAGTCTAATAATTAGCAAAAATAAGTATGCTGAACACTCACTGACAATGGCTGTACTCAAAAATCGGCAGTTTTACTTGCAGACCTCAAAGCAAACTTAAAAAACGAATAAAATCTATATAAAAACGAAACTCAGTCCCAGCGAAGCAGAGTCTAGCGATGAAGCCCTGTCGTCACACTTTATACAAGCTAGACACACTCGATGAAGCCCTGTCGTCACACTTCATACAAGCTAGACTCACTCGATATTTCTATCAAAGTAAATCGTATTATACATACATACATTAAACGGAGAGACCCACATACGGATATTATTTATTAATTACCCACATACGGCTATTATTTATTAATTACCCACATACGGATATTATTTATTAATTACCCACATACGGATATTATTTATTAATTACCCACATACGGATATTATTTATTAATTACCCACATACGGATATTATTTATTAATTACCCACATACGGATATTATTTATTAATTACCCACATACGGATATTATTTATTAATTACCTACATACGGATATTATTTATTAATTACCCACATACGGATATTATTTATTAATTACCCACATACGGATATTATTTATTAATTACCCACATACGGATATTATTTATTAATTACCCACATACGGATATTATTTATTAATTACCCACATACGGATATTATTTATTAATTACCCACATACGGATATTATTTATTAATTACCCACATACGGATATTATTTATTAATTACCCACATACGGATATTATTTATTAATTACCCACATACGGATATTATTTATTAATTACCCACATACGGATATTATTTATTAATTACCCACATACGGATATTATTTATTAATTACCCACATACGGATATTATTTATTAATTACCCACATACGGATATTATTTATTAATTACCCACATACGGATATTATTTATTAATTACCCACATACGGATATTGTTTATTAATTACCCACATACGGATATTATTTATTAATTACCTACATACGGATATTATTTATTAATTACCCACATACGGATATTATTTATTAATTACCTACATACGGATATTATTTATTAATTACCCACATACGGGTATTATTTATTAATTACCCACATACGGATATTATTTATTAATTACCCACATACGGATATTATTTATTAATTACCCACATACGGATATTATTTATTAATTACCCACATACGGATATTGTTTATTAATTACCCACATACGGATATTATTTATTAATTACCCACATACGGATATTATTTATTAATTACCCACATACGGATATTATTTATTAATTACCCACATACGGATATTATTTATTAATTACCCACATACGGATATTATTTATTAATTACCCACATACGGATATTATTTATTAATTACCCACATACGGATATTATTTATTAATTACCCACATACGGATATTATTTATTAATTACCCACATACGGATATTATTTATTAATTACCCACATACGGATATTATTTATTAATTACCCACATACGGATATTATTTATTAATCACCCACATACGGATATTATTTATTAATTACCCACATACGGATATTATTTATTAATTACCCACATACGGATATTATTTATTAATTACCCACATACGGATATTATTTATTAATTACCCACATACGGATATTATTTATTAATTACCCACATACGGATATTATTTATTAATTACCCACATACGGATATTATTTATTAATTACCCACATACGGATATTATTTATTAATTACCTTGTTCTGGCCTTTTATACCTCTTTACTTCACTGACATTAGTTTCGAAAATGCTTTGAGAAGTTATATCCCAAGTTGATAGTCAGATAGACAGGCAGACAGACGAAATACGACCATACCCTGTCAGCAGCCTGTATGCGTTGGTAACAACAGGCGATATGTATTTAAGCGTATTGTCATAACGTATCTAGAGCAATTCATACAAGTATAACTATATTAATATCATATATTTTACAAGTACGAAATTATTTCTTTAAAATTAATCTTGAAGTTACCAAAATATTTTACTATTCTATAGTAATAGTAAGCCCGTCTGTCGCATATATATATTTATAGTCATTACCTGTAAAATGTCTGTTCCATAGACATTTATAGTTATTACCTGTAAAATGTCCGTTCCATAGACATTTATAGTTATTACCTGTAAAATGTCTGTTCCATAGACATTTATAGTTATTACCTGTAAAATGTCCGTTCCATAGACATTTGTTGTTATTACCTCTAATATTACCTTGAGCTTGTTTACATGAAAATTGTGTTTACTAGTGTGCTATATTCACTGCATAGTGTTTTTGTGTATATAATTTTTTGCATGAAATTAAAAAGAATAATTGATTTTTTTCCATGGCATGCACTAGCTCTAGATGGGTTTTTGTTCTTAATTATGTATCTTAACGGCTGTGAATATGTTAAAATGCCAATTGAAATCAAGGAAAAGTAAAGCCCTGATAGAACAAACCGAAACCTGACATAATAGTTAGTTTAAAATGACCTAAAGATAAGACTGAACCTTTGGATTAAATGGGTTATTCTCATCTTTATAAGATAAAATGTGAATGGATTTACCTCATAGTTAAATTTAAAGAATTACGTGGATAGGCGCTACCTTTTTTATCTTACATATTTTGATATGTTGGGTGGCTCTGTTATAAAAACTAATGTAAATGTCAGTTTGGTAGAGGAATCTAACATTTTAAAGTCCAATGGTCTCACACGAAGGACAGATGCTAGGTGGCCCAAATCTTGAAGAACAGAGGCCAAGTGGCCTCACACTGGGACTTAATGGTTGTCACGTAGTAGTAAGGAAAAGTGACCTCACATAAAAGTTGTATTGAAGATAATCACCTGTTGTTTTTTTTTTCCAAAATAATAATGACGGATGGTCATAAGTTAGTTTACAACCGGTTTAAGGTAGAAGAAAAATGGAAAATGACCTAAAAGTCTTGCAAAATAGCTTAAAAAGTAAATATTGTGATGAAAATAAATATCGAAAATGAGTAATAATTGGGGCAAAGTTGCCTCGCACCAAGGTTTCATCTACTACTTTTCACTATGTTTATCCTTCTTTTCTACATAATTATTACTAAACTTTCCTTGACTTACTCATGTTACTTCGTAATCTATTTTCTAGAAAATTGTTGCAAACTGTTTTTCAGCTGCTGGTATTATATTTTTTTTATCTCGTCGGTATTTATATAAGTATTTATTTGTAGATTAGATTTATCGGATCATGTTTGTAAATTGTCATCTTAACCAACTATACTACCTTATTCCTTATTTCATCGCCATATCACTGGGTAATACAAATATATCATCACCACCAACTGTATAGTCTAGTCTAACTTTTGAATTATATATATAATTATATATATATGTATATATATATATATATATATATATATATATATATATATATATATATATATATTTGAAATAACTTGCAATGTTTTCATATGAATCATAACCTTATTCACCTAAAATTAATCTTTCAAATAACTTGTTTAACAGCGTTTTGAACAGTCGAAACAGACTGTGTAACAGCAGTTGTTCTATTTTTACTTGGCCACCTAAACTATGTATCACATATCACCTAATACTTTGATTTAATCTAGATATTCCTTCGCCTGTTAATCCTTTGTAGAAACATGTGAATCCATTGAGTCCATCGTGTTTTTTTTTTTATCAGGCGTTAACATTGAATTTATTTATTCAGCAGTAAATTTTCTCCAGCATTCAACTGTTCCAGCTCCGTAATTATATTTACATTTGCATGCACTTAACACATTAGCTGATGTAGGTCCTGCAGATTCTTAATGTACAATTTTATTTTCTTCAGGACCAACATGATATTTATCTGTTCAATTTGTATATCTCCAATTAGGATTAGGAGGAATATTACAGTTATTACAAATTATGTCAAATTGTTTGATATTTATCATGCTGTTTGTTGGATTAATGTGTTGATCATCAGGTAATGGTATTAAGCATTCATACAACAATTTTCATATCTGAAATGCATATCAAACTTTTATATTGATTTTACTAATTCAGATATACTTTTATCTGATAAATTCCAATAAGATATGGCACATTAAAATATTTCCATCCTAGTTTAATTGACTTCAGCAAATTTTTATATATAACACTCTGCTCTATATCTATCCACTGAATCATCCTTATCAAATTTTAAATTATATTTATAAAAAAAATGTTTAATGGCTTGTATGTTAAATAGATATATTATATTTAGTATATTTGCATTGCGTTAAATTCATATCTTATATTAACTTCGTTGGTCCTAGTTAACCAATTTAATGTGTCAAACTGAGTTGCTGGGTAAGAGTAAGGTGTACTGCTTGTTAGTTTTAAAAACAAATCTAAAGTCCATTATTTATTTATGTAAATGTTGTTTTTCTATCCCTGATGCTAATTATCTAAGTTTGTCTTGCATATGTTTTCTATGGCAGTCTTGCAGATGATGCGTTTTGAAATTACTGGTTGTGTTTGGTCTAAATTACTAGAGGGCATGGTGGCCTGCGCAAAAAAAAAAAAAGCATTAGCTATTCAGCGCTTGGACCGCAGACTCTTGGACTGGCTACAAAATAAGCTATACTTTTGAATATCTAAATATAATTCTTATATATCTGTCTCGGATTTTGTTACATAACTGTATCTCATTTTTGGTGGTTTAGTGGTGGTTTCTTTGTATGTTTTTGTTTTGTTTTGTTTTTAAAAAAATTTGAGTTCTGGTGGTTTAGTTCCTTTCTTAAAGTTTTGAGTGTTGCTGACCGAGAAATTTGCTGCACAATTTTGAGTGTTTGTAGCCTAGTGTCTTTATGAAAATTGTTGGTGGGTTTAGCCCAGGGCTTTAAAAAAACATTCTGTCGGATAGGAGGGTTGGTTGCCTTCACTTTGATGCTAATTTGTTTTATTTTAAATCGTATGATGGGTAAGCATTGATGTTTGAAAAAACAAACACGATGGGTGGATGGCCTAGAAGATTTAAAAATAAAATTTGAGGATAGGAGAATGAATGGCCTAGGGTTTAGGGGGGAAAAAAGGAACGAGAGGATAGGTGGCATAGGATTTGGAAACAAATTGAAGATAGGAACGTGAGTGGCCTAGGGTTTGGAACAACAATGTAAAAAATGGATAGGAGGGTTGGTGGCACAGAACATATCTATACTAATTAAGTAAACATTTATATGAGAACAATAATTTTGCTTAATCTTTATTTCCTAGATGATTTATCATACTTTCCTCTCTAAATGCATTCTCAATCCCCTTATCCACACACCCTATGTGCGGATTCGAGGATGCAGAATAGGCCTGATGTGCCCTCATCCATGTGATATGTGGCAACTAACGGAGACAACCGTTTTGCCCTTGAATGCGTCCCGTGATGATGTTCGATCTAAGAGCTCTATGACATTTTCTTTGTAAAGAGTGCGGTTTATGTTGACACTTTGACTTTGTATGCTAAGGATTTTATCCTTTTTGTCTTTATTTTGTAACCTTTTGGAGGATACCTCAACTTACTCAGCACAATATAGCCAGGATTGTGCTGATGTGCTGTAGACCTTATAGGGGATACCTAAACTTACTCGGCATAATATAGCCAGGATTATGCTGATGTGCTGTACACCTTTTGGGGGAAACCTAAACTTTCTTGGCATAATATAGCCAAGATTATGCTGATGTGCTGTATACCTTTTGGGGGAAACCTAAACTTACTCGGCATAATATAGCCAGGATTATGCTGATGTGCTGTTAAACCCTATGTTTCTGGCTAAAGTTGAAATGGAAAATATAATATTGACTCGCGTGGAATCTCTCGAGATTTAGGGGAGATTACAATATGTCATGATTGACAATTAGTGTTTATCTGCTATGTTGAAGTGACTTAACATATGAAGAAAAAAAATCATCTCATTGCAAAATTCAGGAAAATAATCCCAGTTCCCTGGCATAAAATAATCATAATTATTTAAATCATACAAACAATGTTTTCAGAGAAATAAGATCCACCAGATTGGAGTGACTTGCCGAAGAGTGAGGAGAACTAGTCAGTCTCGCTGGGAATGAAAAAAAAATTGCAAAAGTCTTCTTGTACACAATGTTATAGTCTGATTCATTAGTACTTTCGTGATCTATGTCAATTAAAGATAAAATATGATGATCGTCTTCTGATGACTCACGTGTATCCCCTCTCCTTTTCTTTTAGATCTATATAATCATCCAATCTGCTTCTTTTGAAATGTATTGGATCGGATCTGTACAGAAGGTAATCATGAGACGGGATGCCTATTAGTTCAGGTGATGAATCACTGAAACCCAGATAAATTGGGTTCACTACAATTTAACAAGAGTCAGAAATAAATCTCTTGCATCGAGGCACGTGGTGGCTTTTTCTACTGATAATCATTGAACGAGTATGTCTTTAAAACACGACTAAGCCACGTAATGTGCTGAAACATATTTGGCTTTCCATGTCAAGTTTTAACATTCTAAAAGATACTTTGTCTATCCATATCAGGCTTTACATGTCCTCGCTCCGAGTGTTGCTTGAGACTTCAACTATTGCTATGTATTGAAATACCCACCTCGTATTAATATCGTCCCATTAAACTCTAAAACATGTAGAACATAAAGTAATATGCCTAATAAGTACGCACACAAGCTGTTATATCAAAGCTTCTTTGCTAAATTTTTCCCGCGCTTCTCGAAGAAATATATCGCTATACATTACAAAATGAAAAATAAATATGGATCTTTGTATAACGTATTCAAGTTATAAACTATTGTAAGCCTTTTAAATTCATTCTTTTTTAAATATAATCATACATTAGTAGCTTATTCATATTAATATTTAAATATATGTTGGGCATTGAATCTTTTAAGTAACTATAATAACCATAGGAATTATACAACTGAATAAATGTAATGAAAGTCTTTGATTAATTTTGACATATTTTAAACGGAGAAACTGCCATTTTAAGTTTGCGTTAAAGAAGCAGACTAAAAGTAAGACTTATTTCTGTTTTATGCACGTGATTCATTCATTATGCTCTGCTAGCCTATTTGTTTCTAAATGTTTTATGGAATAAGCTGATACGTGAATACGTGTCATAGCCCTACTGAGTGTAAAATATATACGGCATGTAATATAAAATGCATAATTATTATTATACAGCAATAAAATATATACGGCATGTAATATAAAATGCATAATTATTATTGTACAGCAATAAAATATACACGGCATGTAATATAAAATGCATAATTATTATTATACAGCAATATTTATTCAAATCAGTATGCAAATACCTCACTCTGGAGAAAAAGTTAACGATGGGTTTTAACTCTGGTTGTATTGAATTGGTAACATTTCAGGAGACAATGAGGATCTCAACCCCTAATCTTCTGTTTAAGTGGGAGATTCTATCCAATATTGTTACGGTCTCGCCCTATTTCAAAGCCTCTAGGTTTGTAAAATTCCAATCGGAACAACGCTCGGCCATTTCCGTCTAGACCAGAAATAAAATCAGATGTAGTGGTTAAAATGCACATACAGTTTTTGGGTTTGGTGATTCTCCTCCGGCAGAGTGCACGACATATGTTGCGACAGACAAGGCCGACAAATGTTTCGATAGTGACTTTATTTACACCAGCTGTTACATGGATATAGTGCCAAGTGTACAAAAGTAGGTCCGAATATTGTTGACAATGGCGGGGATTTACATCTGGGTGTTCTTTCTGGACTCAACGGAAAAGGCCGAGGATGCTCCAATTGATGAAAATTTTACGCATCAGCTTTTACCAGATTCGACGAGTCATGTCTACGAGTGCTTTTGCTTTACTGAGTCGACGAGTCATGTCTACGAGTGCTTTTGCTTTACTGAGTCGACGAGTCATGTCTACGAGTGCTTTTGCTTTACTGAGTCGAGTACTCCTGCAGTCACCAGTATTCTTAGTCGACATTTTCAGCACTAATTTCAAATGTTCAGCGCAACGTGGTTAGTTCACTTGTTTGGTCCAAACGGCTAAGTACACCTAGTTGCCATGCCCCAAGTTAAAGAGCAGCACGTTTAGTTCTAAAGTGTCTTAAATAAGATCAATCCCTGCATTAGCTAATCTTCCCTACTCTTCAAGTAATTTAAAAACGGATAATGTATTTGAAGCAGAAATGCATTTTATCAGTAAACATTTTTACTACAAAACTAATTTTATTTTATTTTAATAACACTGATGCTGTACCATACTTTCCTGGCTGATTCAATCTTAATGGCATATTTATAGCTAAAAATAATCATGGGCGGATCCAGAAATATCGTTTAGGGGGAAGATAAACAAGGAGTATGTGGGACGGAACCCCCTAAAGGGTCCCAGAGGTCGAAGCCCTAGGAAACTCCTACATTTTAAGCGCTTCCAGGGCATAAATATTGGATATCTACGTTTTTTGAGTTGATATAAGGAAATATTTCACTTGTGAAGTGGAAACTCAAAAAAAGTAGATTTTCTTTTTATTATATATTTTAAAGGAATTTTTCTCCCCCTGATATATTTCAATATCTCATTATGAAATATATGATAATATTAAGCATCTAACTGTAAAGAAAACTTATTCTAGGAAACGTTCCAGTTTCTCGCTCATTTATTTTATTATATATATATATATATATATATATATATATATATATATATATATATATATATATATATATATATATTTTTTTTTTTGGGGGGGGGGGGGGGTAGTTCGCTGGTTTTGCCCACCTCGCGCCGATTCTCCCGAGATATAAGGGAGATTACTGCAATCGTTACGTCTTGATTGACGGTCTGTGTTTTCCCCTCGCTATCCGCTCTGCTGAAGTGAGGTTTACTGTGAAAAATAGTTTTGTTGACTTTTTACGGGAGGGATCATTTTTTTTCTTCTTTCAATTATTTCTTTAGGTTGTCGAAGTTGCTCATTATAAAATCATCAAAACGAAAATTATTTTGCAAACAAGCCTCTATTTTTTAAAAATAATCCCAGTAATCCCATATCATAATAATTATGTTCATTTAAATTGTATAACCATTTTTAAAGATGAAAACAGATAAAAACACACAAAACATTGGAGTGGGGTGTTAAAACTGAATTGTAAATTACCTAGGTACAATAGTATGTTCTGATTCACTGGTACTTCCGTGATTCATGAGCATTAGAGACAAAAGCAGCAAGGTACCTTCAATGTAATGGATATAATCTCATCAGATAATTATCAGAATATGATGATTATCTGACTCATGCATATCCCCTCTCTTTTCATTGATAACTTTATACTCAATCCAAATGTTTTTTTCTGTTCAGCCATAGGATATGTATAAAAGATAAACGGGGGGGGGGGGGGGCGTAGTATCTTCGTAGTTAAAAATGAATGACTGAAACCCATTGAAATAGAGTGAGAAATAGATATCTTGCATGGAGGCAAGAGTCGCTTTCTCTTCTGATAGTCCTTAACTTCGTGTCAATCTCTAAAACGTGAATTCGCCACGTAATATTCTGAACCATATTCGTGTGTTGTAGTGTTTTATCATTCCTAAGCGCACGCTAACTCTGCAGGAAATGCACTTTAACCTGGGTTATCTAACCTAATAAGGATAACGTTTCCTCTAACCCGAGATCTATTCTCTTAACAAGAAAAAACAAAAACAAAAAAACCCTTGGCTTCCCAAGGCTCTGAAAAGTCGAGTGATTCAATTAAATGCTGATATGAACTGTCCTGGTTCTAGAATTCTTGACTAAATATTACATTTTCTCAACTGTACTATGATACAGATGCACTAGCTCTGCGTGTTGTTCGCGGATAAAATTCTACGGTTGTTTAGCACTGAAATAACTAGTGTGTGAAAACAACATCCGATTACTCTCTAAAACCTTTAGAAACAAACTTTAAAACATACATTAATGAGAACCTGCCTCAAGCTATTATAGAAAATGATAATTTGCTTACTTTCCTGCGCTTTTGGAAGAAAAATACGGCAGTATATTTACAAGTTTTAAAATATATCTTTATATAATTGAATATGTTGAGATAAGAGGACCAAATAAAATAGTACAATCTTTTTCTCACGTGGACTTTGGGTAAATAAATGAATATGTCGACAATTTATTTCTTAATTAAAGTTACAATTCTTTAAATATATTCATCTCAATTTATTCACTACTGTTGTGCATCCTCTACAGTGGTGCTATTTGAAATTGCACTGGTCAAAGGAATGAAACAAAATGGAGAAATAACAGATTTCAACGTTGTAGAGGTTGATTGTATATAGTGTAGCTAGATCTGGGATGATCAAAACATATTTCTACGTGCTCAATGAATTTGATGATTACACATGTAAGTGTTTTCGTTGATGATTACACATGTAAGTGTTTTCGTTGATGATTACGCATGTAAGTGTTTACGTGCTAAAACCATTAAGTACAATATTTTCACGAACATTTGAACACAGCAAAATGCAGAATGAATCAAAAGCAGAATAAAAGGACGATGTAAGAGAAAACTGAGAAATATCATACAGATGTTAACCAATCAAAACAAACAAAGGAATAAGGGAGCTAGATACAGGAAGCAAATCTGTCAGAGTTTACATTTTGATTGATTAAAGAGAATGATAACAAGTGCAACGGCGAAAGCGACTTTCTTCCGAATGGACAAATCTTGTCGTGGAGCAGTAGTATTGTGGAACGATCTGGCCTAAAATGACCCTCTGGTGTCAATGGGAATTACCATTGCGGCCGCCATCTTGAAAATATGACCCTCTGGCCTCAGTGGGAATTCCATGTTAAAAGGTCTATAGGTTTAACATTGGGGTATGGTGTGGCCTGAAGGGAAAATATAATGTTAAAAATGTCCATAGGTTTTAATAGGGTGGGACGGTGTCACGGAATTGTGTGTACTTAATGTCAGTGCGTTATATATGAACGAAATTGTACTCGGGTTTCGTTGCCAGGCATTTGTTTTCTTTCTCACAGATAATGACAAGCAATGATTTCACACTTGACTTTTTCTTCAAAACGGTCGGTCACGTAAGTAGAAGAACGGGAAAAATCAGTATTCTTCGATGCGTTTTGTTTCCAAGTAAGCCAATTGAGATATCGAATGGTCTGTCAAGTTTTTATACTACTCTTTCAACATCTTCTCTTCTGGGATGAGAGTCGATGCTTCTTCCAGATAATCTTCCAACTCTTCTTCTTGACTCGTCATTAAACATTGGTCATGTTGTTTTTGACTGGATTGATCGATTTGACAATCAGAATAAATGTTCTTTGGTCAGGAGTGTGATACTTTCAGCAAAATGGTTATAAAAACAGGAGACAGTGTTGTTCTTGTTCTGGCCATCGTAAACTTTTTTTTCTTTTCTTTTTCTCCACTACTCCTTTGAGGTTGTTTCCCTGACTGCTGTGGTTGCTGTTCTTGATCAACATCTATGTCCATGGCTTCGCCTTCCATCTTTTTAATAGTCTATGATCACTTCTCGTTGGCTGTTTATTTCAAGGGTATTATCGGATTTTGCGTGCAGGATCACGTTGATTGTGTGTTCGAGGGCAAGTGCAAGCTGAAGTTCCATACGGAGTGGTCCTGATTTCAAAGGGTGGAAATATCCATCGTGACTGACTTTGTCTAGAGTGAAATCAAATCCAAAAATACAATACCCTCTTGCATAATCATCATACGAAATACCGCGGCTGCCGTCGGTTCCCAATTGTTGTGCGGCTTCAAACAGAGTCAAGTAAGATCTCAAGTAATTCTTCTAGGCAAAATAAGGTTCAAACGGCCTGGTACACAACGTCTGGTTGTCTCGGATGACTTCTATCTTGGAAACGTTGAAGTGTTATAACTGGAAAGTGTTATAACTGTTGAAGTGTTATAACTGGAAAGTGTTATAACTGTTGAAGTGTTATAACTGGAAAGTGTTATAACTGGAAAGTGTTATAACTGTTGAAGTGTTATAACTGGAAAGTGTTATAACTGTTGAAGTGTTATAACTGGAAAGTGTTTTGATCAATAGTTCCGTTGAGGCTAGCATTGCTGACCATGCCAATAAACAAACATTTAGGGAGCTGACCCTGGTAGACACGATCTTTCAATTTGGATCGGAGACTGGAGGCAATGGTGAAGGATTTAACTTTCACTCGTCGTATGGGACACTTGTCTGTGTTTCTGGTAAGAGCTTTGAAGATATCTGTTCCTACTTTATGTAAGACTTCGACACGTCGTGCACAGAATATGGCTTCTCTGATGTTGGTTTTGTATTCGTTATCGTTTGCGATCAAATGGAAAACAGTACTACATCGATTCAGTCTCAGATATACATCCACGCCATTCAACGATACCTGTCTTTCAACTACATGTCCAAGTGTAAAAATCCATCATTTATAAACTACGCGATTGTTAGATTTTCTATTCTCTGTCGTTAAATAGTACATTGCGAGAGTCTTCAGCCCCTGTGAACTCTTTGTCGTTGAATGTACCCTATGTGTGAGGCTTATACACTACAGACGCATCGATGTGTATGTTCTTCGCTTCTTTTTAGTAAGTCAATAAATGTTCTACTTAAATTCGGTAAGGGTAAATAGGGAAGTGTCCATGATGCTGCTGACGAGTTTGTTGTTCAGACACAAATCCTATTCACTAAACAAAACGAATGCATGCAAGTTTTAATGGGAGCCCCTCTCTCTAGCATCTACGTTTGGATTGGTGTTTTTTGGGGGGTTTTGGGGGTATTTTGTTTTTTTTTGTTAAGTACTTTTATTTTCAGGTACAAGTAACTGCTATTCAGATCGATGTAATCATCGGTTTGTCCATTGATTTCAAATTCGATGGGAGATGTCCATGTAGTGTCTCGTGGAGGATAACTTAATGGTTTCGACAGGAGTGTAAATTTATATTATAGGTGTTTTGGGGAGTTTCAAGATTTTTTTTTGTTTTGTTTTTTGTCTAGATCAACCCATTTTTCCCTCCATTCAGTGACGCTTGCTTGGGAATTTGATTGTCGATGAGCACATTGTAGATAAATTCTTGTATCTGGGTCAGGGCAACATCTTTCAACGGATGCAATGTTCCAGTGGCCATAGCTTTCAATACGGGTGCCACTGTACTAAAGAGTGATGAAAACATACTGTACGAAAGAGTGATGAAAACATACTGTACGAAAGAGTGGTGAAAACACACTGTACGAAAGAGTGATGAAAACATACTTCGACAGTACACACGGTACTTCAGTTACAACTGACTGGTGTTTTGTTTTTGCTTTTGTTGGTTTTAACGGCACTTTTAACACATTATGGGCTATATTGTGCTGAGGAAATGGGAGCTAAGTGCCATTGCAAAGTACACACTGAGGCAGCCGACCCGGGCTGGCATAGGCGTGTATCGAACCCGCGACATAGAGAATCGTGTTCGAAAATCGAGTTTCACGGTGACTTCTCCTTTACAGAAATCAATATTTTATCCGAGATCTCCTTTTGTACCAATATTGACACTGTCAAAATAGAATTTACTAATATGAACATAAATGAGGATGCACATAGTTGCAGCAAATGTGACACATGTGTCCTCCTTGTTGAATATCACTGTTTGAAGTGGCAGAATCCATTTTAAAGGGCATGACTATCAGCAACGGTGCCGCTGTGTTTTCCACCATGTTGTATTCGACATCAGAGTACACAAACGTCAGATTGTGTACTTGGTTGAATTAGATAGGGAATCGATTACTTTCGTTGACGTCGATGTTTGTGTTTCCACACAGAATAATAAATTAACTGGTAGAAAAAGTGATGGACAGAGTTTTTTTTGCTGGAAAAATCCACTTTTAGATGACGAGAAGGTGCATGGTAGACAAGCAGTACACGTCTGTGATTTTTGTCAAGTGTTTTGCCAAACTGCTTGTTGAAAATAGTTCATATCGTATCGACGATTCGACGATTTGTCGACCATTAAAATAAGATCCTGAAGATCGGCCTTTTTTTTTTGGGGGGGGGGGAGGGTAAATTGTTGTTTGTTTTGGATTTTTTTTTCGTAATGGCCCGGATAATTTGTGTTCAAGTATTCTTATAATGACCCTTGAGTATTTCTACTATGAACTGTCTTTGTTTTCCGTTGATATCCGGATAAATAATTCCATCACACCCGCTTCCCAATGAGCTTCGTGGTTGAATTGTATGGCTTGAGGTAATTTCGCCGTGAAAGAACACAACGTGTTGTTGGGAAATACATCCATAGAACTGTCACTGGGTAATGTTGAATAAAATGTATTATTCATAGTTTGATAGTTTTCATGTTCAATGAGTAACCCGATGCGAAAGGAGAATGATTTTCTAACGGTTCCAAATGGTTGCTGTGACTGAAAGGAGTTGTGAATGGAATTGGCGTGGCTGCTGTTGTTACTACTGTCTGTATATTTCTACGAAGGAATGAGAAGAAGATAGTCAATATAAGTGCTGAGTAAAATAGTCCACATTTATTTATACCCTAGTTCCAAACTCAAGTTTCCAATAGCTGCTCGACGACACCACGAAGATCTGACAGAAAAACACGTTTTGATTTTTAGAAGCACGTTTTCCACAGCATACCGTATGTCGTTTGTATAGTTCCTGAAGTGAGAAAAGGACTTTTGCTTCTTTTGATAGTCAATGACTTGTCAAGCTGCAATTCAATAATCAAAACTGGGTGTATTTCCTTTCCAATGGACTTTCACTTGTTGGATGCGACATTTTTCCACCGTATATGGTTTCTTTATTTATTTTTTTATTTAATTTTTTTATTCTTTTTATCAAGAATATTTTCAATATCGTATATGTCATCGTCTTTCTTGGTTTCTGGTTTTAACTCGGGTAAGTAAACAGTTCCTTGTATCACTCCTCCGTTATATCGTCCAATTTATAGATAGAAGGGTAACGCATTTGTCCTGTCAAACGAAACAACTCTGTCGTCCAGTTCGATAAATAGCCTTTGTCAAAAGTGCGTTTTGTTTTACTAATGCGAACTCAATCTCCAGTGTTTAACGCTTCTTTGTTTTTATTAGAGAATATCTCAGACCTATCCAACAATTGATCAAACACTGCCACTTCGTTCTGAAGTGACATTTCTTCTGGAACACATTCGATACTGCAATGGTACTATTGATTGTAGTCTTTCTCCAGAGGTGGTAACACGTCAATGTATTGGAGAGTATGTTGATGTGTAAATTATTTTCAGATAAGTTCTTTCAAGGTTCTTTGAAATGTTCCACGACACTAGCTTTCGTTTCAGGATTTTCAGTTGTGAAAAAATGAATGTAGCTTTTTCTCAATTATTTGTGAAATGGTTGGTTCAGAAATTCGGTGCCTTTGTCGGTTTTCCGTCGCAGAGGGTGTTAACAACTTTGTTTCAATACGATTATTAAAGCTCACACTAACTCTGAACTTGTTTTGAATGTCAAAGGAACCACCCAAGCCGATTTTGAAAACACATCAATGACATAAAACAAATATTTGTAACCTGGATTGTACGAAGCTATGTGAGACACCTGTTAAATTGGCATACGTCGATTGTTCTTGTAACTATTGTAGCACATCCTAGAGACGTATACATTTAAGATTGGTTTTGATACATTTTTTAAAATTTCTCCGTAGCCAGCCAGACAGGGAGGGTTGTATTAAATTCTTGCCAAAAATGTGTCCATATTCAATAAGTCACCCAATGTTTCATACTCTTGGGTTTGTGTTGTAATTTGGATTGTGATGTTTGACGTGTCCTACGAGCAATAGGAATAAGGATGGAGGTCATAGATTACGTTTTTTTTTTTTTTTTTTTTTATTTACTTCTTTTTTCAATTCTGTCTTTACTTCTGACATTTTCTCTTCTTGTGCAAAAGGTGTCGTCATTATCATTTCGTATTGAATTGTTCTGGGTGACGCTGTCAACACGGCTGCAACACTTTGGGGAAAAGGTGTTTGAGCAGAGCGGGTTTTCAATTCCTCTCTCCTTTTCTTCCATGCTCGTAGAAGTGTCTGTCGTCGTCTTCTTGCTACCTGCTGCTTTTTTTCGTTCTTCTGTTTTCATGACATTCTTGAAATCTCTCAGAGTTGGTTTGGCAGTTTCATCTAAATCTTTCTAATGAAATAGTTGAAAACCTTGCAATAATTCTCCGTACCGTTGTGATTTTTCCGTTTCTGACAAGTATGTTACCGTTCGTAAGGACCTAAAGCTAATTTTCATCGTTCCATAAGGTCTTGGTGTACAGATTTTGATTTCATTCAAGAAGGTCTGTCCTTTTATGCTCACCTAATCACTCCTCCTAGAAGCGGTCACGCGATCGATGATTTCTTTAGGAGCTTTCTGGATGATTTGTTTTCGCGTCGGGGAATTCGCTTTGGTGAGTACAGACAAGAAATTTCAATATTTAGCTAAATGAGGAGGAATAGCCTGTTTCGACGATGGTGGTGTGACCGTCAGCTCTTGGAGGAAGACATCTTGTTCAGAGGAACTGAAGTAACTCTTATTCAACACTTCTTTTATGCTGCATTCGTGTTCACTGATTTTAATGATACTACTCGACGACCGGGTATTTTCAATAGACTAAATCGAGCAAGTTCTTTTTTGGACAAATCCAGTAAACTTTTTAACAATCCTGTTCTGTCTTTAACTTTTTATCTTAGGGAGTGCGACCTCCCTGGCCGCTACAACAGCGGCCAGGCCAGAAGAAGACAACGACGGAGGAGTAGAAGTCCCTTTAGAGATGGGTTTCCATTTCTTCATCAGACTAGGAAACACTTGTTTTTAAATAATTTGTAACTGGCATCATCAACAACTGAGAGGGAGAAGAGAAAGAGGAGATTGCAGCAGATGTCGATGTAGTGACGATAGGTAGAGGTTTCTGTTAATATGTGCTCGTTCATGCAGCAGTACCTCGTCTTTGTTGGGACACCACCAGTCTTCTTTTTTCTTTTTTTTTTTTTTTGAGGGGGGGGGGAGGGTTTTTTGAGGGGGGGGGAGGATTTCTTCGTTATTACTTCCCTGCACAACAGCATATTCTAACGGGTATTTATCTTGTATCTTTTCCGCAATAGGTGACACCCATGTATTGTCTTCTTTTTTCTAACCTAATGTGACCAGCATCTTTATGTTCTGGCGTGATATAGGGCTAGGTGCTATCGTTAATGTCATGTGACCTTTCTAGAGATTTGTGCTATCTTACCACTAGCTGTTCATAATATAGCGTTTCATCGTGTATTTAAGGTTGTTTTTCTACAGGTTGTATTATAAAACATCCGCCCCAAAAGTTCCTTTATGTCCTCTTTTAATAGGTCTAACACTTGAACTGAAATACTGGAACTTTTTAGATGGAACACGTTCACCTAGTGTGGTTTGACTGAAATCATTGACAAGATTTACTGTATCATCAAATTGTATTTGTTGTGTGTCTACTGCATCATCATTTTCATATAAAGAGTATTCAAATTCTTTGATTTCAAAACCTTCCGCTATTTATTGTGTTAAAAAGTGCAATTAAGACTACAAATTCGTTGCAGTTTATCTAGCTATAGCGCGATTTTTCGGTTATTTAAATAGCTAAGAATTGACTAAAGTCGTGTCGAAAACAATGTGTGCCAAAACATAGTCTACTGGAAATAGATTAAGGACTTATTGAAGACAAAAATAGAAAAAGTTCTATTTGTACTGAAACTGATGGGTACAAAGACAGGAAATGAACATAGTTATTGCAAATGAAACGTGCAAAGAGATAACCGGTAGTGAAGAGTTGGAAGCAAAAGATGGGGAACAACATCTGCAATCTTTGTCAGTACTAGAACTGCTACAATTTCGAAATCGTTGTCAGATGTTGCCATTTATACTGTGAAATCTATTATTTGGACATTTATTCCAATCAACAACTTAAATAGTTTACCAAATAAACTGAAAGATGATTATATGACCTCACGTGGTAAAAAGACACTTCAATAGATTGCTGTCATTCAAGTTGGGATTACCTCTATCTGAACTGAGTGCAAGTTGGATAACTTTCATACCTATCAATTTCAAAAAGACTACGCAGAACACGACAACAAAAGAGAAAGAACACATTGTTGCCCCTCTGGGACACCTCGCCTACGGCTACAGAGACATTGCAAAGCCAAACTCGGAAAAAAATGCTTAATAAATAAATGTGTACCGGTTGCCATGTTGTTGATGCATATGTACCTCTGACAAGCATTGCTATGACAACTCTTATTTCAGGACTGTATGACTGCCATTCAATAAAGTCAATAATGAAAAACGAACTGCTGTTCACGATTTCATCCATTACAAAATTTTAGCAATCTTAAATGACTCAACTGTTTTTCATATGATTTGCTATTTCCTCTTCAGAATGCATTTATCTTTATTTATGTTTTCATTGTTATATATATATATATATATATATATATATATATATATATATATATATATATATATATATATATATATATCTTTTCTTTGACCAGTGGAAAATATTTCTCTGTTGATCTGGATCAGAAAGATCAAAGGAATCACGTGGAATGAAATGATCAGTATGAAGATCATCTTCACGAACATCTTCAGGTTTTGTGAAATTTTGCCATCTTTGTAAAAAGTCAAAAGACGGTACATCATGTGATTACAGAGTCGCATCTGATTGACGGTAGTCAGTGTGATTCCAAAATAGTATCTAATTGACTGTACTCTGTGCTTCCAAAGTCGGATCTGATTAACGGCACTCCATGTAATTCCAGTGTCGTATTTGATTGACGGTATTCCTTGTGATTCCAGTGTCGTATCTGATTGACGGTACTCCATGTGATTCAAGTGTCATATCTGATTGGAGGTACTCCATGTGATTCCAAAGTCGTATCTGATTGACGGTACTCCATGTGATTCCAAAGTCGTATCTGAGTTAATGTTGTGTTTTAATGCACATAAAATTGTTATTCTTCCCAGATTAATTATTTTGAAATTATCATCGTTGTGGTACCTTTGTGTATTGCATTCTTTATTGTATTCACTGTATTATTCCCTTTTTCATCTTTCATTTTAACCAATGAAATGATATTTTACTATACATAGTAACTAGCATCCGATTCAAATTGATATTGGTTTAACCTTCCAAAAAAGTCTTTCCAAATATATAGAAGATGAATCAAACAAAAAGCAAGTTGATCCAAAGGTTATCAAAGAAGCTGGAATTTGTACGAAGTTCAAACAAAATATATTATTTGATAGGTGGTTGTTTAGCCATTTTTGACCTCTTGTTTCTTTGGTTAAGAAGTAGAGTTGTTTCTTTACAAATACTTCACCATTGTACCTTTAGCAGAGGTGCAGGGCATTATCTAGCTGTATTTAGAAACCCAATCCAAATGATGTTTTAACTTTTCATATAATAAATAGCGTGAATAAAAGCACATTATTTATCGCCCAAAAATTACTGACTTAAACAAGATAACAGTTAACAAAAATACGCTAAAAGAGTTGCAAAGTAAGAATGATATAACAGAGAAGATAGAGGGTGGAAAAATAAAATATGTTAAATTAATAGCATAGATTGTACCTCGATACAAATGTAGAAAGATTAGTAGTAACTCAATCTACCATGCAGCACTTAACTCGGCTCTCACAGATGCATACAACATACTTCTGAAGAAGTTGTTTAAGATATCAATAGGTACACCATCAACCATGGATACTGGAGAAATTGCAAAATTAGTTATTCCATTTTCACTTGGTTCACAATCGACTACCTGATAGAACATGAACTTGGACCTAACCAAAATAATTCTTAACACGGTAGAGGCAAAAACGAAAAAAAACAACTTATATTATTAAATGCTTTACTTTTGTAGCCTAATAAATGGCGTGTGCAAGACTCCGATTTTATTGTTCGAAAAACATCATTACATTTTTTACCTACAGAAAAATGTCGACTGAAACAAAAACTTTATCAGCACATGAAACTATTCTCTAATTGTTACCTGTGGCATGCTTTTGGAAAAATATTGAGTTTTATAATTGGTCAGCCATCTCGCATGGATATTAGGAAAATTGTAAAGCTAATTAATCAAGTTTTATTTAGTTCGTTCAAAATTGATTACCTAATAGCAATTGGACTTTTACCTGATAAATTGTTACTTAATAAATAGTGCAGTATCTTTGAAGAGGAATGAATACTTTTGGCCCAAAGAAAAGATAAATTTCTGTTTTAAAATGCAAGCTAAATACAATGTCAAAATTATGTTAGCGACAATGTGTTCTCAAGGTACACTTATAAATACAACAGAGCAACCTAAAAATCTACAGTGTCAATAAAACATGTTTCCCATACAAAGTCGTGCTCTGCACGTGTACCAGACTAGGTGTTCTGAAGGTACACTCATAAATACAACAGAGAAACCTAAAACTGTACCGAGTGAATAAAATTTGTTACCCATACAAAGTCGTGCTCTGCAAGTATACCAGACCTAAAGTGTCCGTGTACCTTTCGTACACTTCTTCCATAATATATGTTAAAATCGTTTCAGCGACAACGTAAACCGAAGATACAATTATAAATAGAGGAGTACAACCTAAAAATTGGCATACGTAACCACTTCAAAGTCCTGCTCTCAACGTGTTCCACACGCAGGGCGTCTGTGTACCTTTCGTCCACTTTCAGCACAGTCTAAGCTGTCTCTTTCATAAATATAATGATTGAAAAGACACAAAGTGCTCCACCATTATATCCTACTCTATCCAAAGATGGAGCCTATGCAAAGTGTGCATAAGACACATGCAAAGTACTGCATAACTGACAAGGGTATTAATTTAAACTTCCAAAAACTTATTAGATTAAGAATGAATTGGTCTGGGAGATTGAACACTGTTGATATATTAGAATTAATACCAAGCAGCATAACAAGTTTTGAATTGAGTGGTGGCTTGCATACAAGCAGTTTTAAGTTGTATGGGAATAACATCAGCTGGACTGCAAGAAGATGTTCCTTTGTCTTTTAATGGGTTTGGTACAACATTAATCGAATTTGTTGCAAAAGCCTTAAAAGAAACTTTTATTTACAGCAAAGTTGTAAAAACATAATAAAATAGTAACATCTGTAATTAGTAAGCTAACGATATTTATGGCATGTTAAGCAAAGCAATAAGTGACAATTAAATCGTCCATGAGTTCATTTTAATCATCATAGAGTACAGCATAGAGTACAACATAGAGTACAACATAGAGTACAACATAGAGTACAACAAATATAATGTGATAAAAGAACCCAATCAGGAAAAAATAACAGAGTTAAGATGGAGAAGACAACAAATCTGATCATTGAGCCATTGGAAAGACGTTTGGAAGAAGAGAAGAAATTAAAAGAGAAAGAAATTTGAAAGAAGTTAACGGAAACAGTAAGTATATAATTGTTACAACAAATGATACAAATTGAATATAAATGTTTACGGCGGTAGCCTGTGCCTTTGGCACAGCTCATGACGATTTGCATATTTCCTAGATATATGAAAAGCTATGTTACAGTCTTTCAAAGAAAGAAATATATTTCAACACTTCAGTTGACTTCAAAAGCGGTAAACTATTTATATCATGCAAAGAATATTTTTTGTTGCTGGTTGCCACAATATTTCTCATGAACTCGTACACAATATCTGTTATACATTTTCTTGATCAAATACATATCACTAAATTTATTTCAATGGTAACCGCATGGCCTCACCAAAACTGAACTATTCCAACTTGCTGTTGTCTCTACCTGTTAAAACTCTTGTTCGCGGCGACTTTGTTTCATATAATGTTAAGCAAAGCAATAAGTGACAATTAAATCGTCCATGAGTTCATTTTAATCAACATAGAGTACAACAAATATAATGTGATAAAAGAACGCAATCAGGAAAAAATAACAGAGTTAAGATGGAGAAGACAACAAATCTGATCATTGAGCCATTTTCTTGATCAAATACATATCACTAAATTTATTTCAATAGTAACCGCATGGCCTCAACAAAACTGAACTATTCCAACTTGCTGTTGTCTCTTCCTGTGTTATGTATGATGTTTATATAATATTATAAATATTTTAGGAAATTATAAATGTTTCTTGCCTTTAATATTTGCTTAAATCTAAATGTTTATCAGGAAAAACATGTTTAACTAGTGTCCTTGAATTAGGTTGTTTTGATCAATATGTTTTCTCAATTTGAAGATCAAGGTTGATTGTTGTTTACAAGTAAAATTGCATGAAGATGACACACATTCTAGAACATTCTGTCATGTGACCAATCTTTATATATACCATGTTTGGTGGACATTTTTTCAGTTTTGACATTACCAGCAGTCTTGTAAAGAGCTATTACAGTTGTGAAAATTCATTCCAAATTCTAAGAGAGGAATTATTTTAAATATTCATTGGATTATAACAGTGCTCATAAACTTTTGGATTTTGGATTTTTAATTGATGATTTTGGAATTTATGTGAACTTATTCAGAGATTTTGGAATACTTCATTTTGACATCAGCACATCAAAGATTACCAGTACATCAGGACTTTGGAGACCATTAGCACATCATAACATTCAAGGACACAGCCGTGAATTCGGAACATTCTATATTTAGGACTTGTGATTAGAACACTAATTCTTATTGGATTATTAGGATTTCAAAACACATTACTGTAAGTGACTTTTTGATTTTTCATTTTAATTATCTAGTAATAAATTGCTGGTTGATTTTTTACTTGATTTGTTGGTTTCACTTTCTTTCTGTTACATTTTTCTTAGACCATAGAGTCGTAACAGAAATTGGGGGCTCGTCCGGGATTGAATTTCTTTAAAGCATATTAGAGATATTAAAGTTATTTTTGAAATTCATATTGATTTTGTCTCGGAATTTTTTTTTTGTTTTGTCTTTGGCAAAGATTTTATATAGAGAAATTTTTGTGTGTGAAACCAACAAGCATTTACTATGGCATCTAATGTTCAGAATTTCATTTCAAAACCTACCCAGGAGGGGTTAGAGTGCATGAGAAAGGATGAGTTGCTCGAGCTTGCCAGAAAATACAGCCTATCTGAGGCAAAAGTATCATTGACAAAACAGGAAATAAAGATTATTTTAATTCAATATTTAGTAGGAAAGGGAATTTTTGAAAATAGTGCTTTAAGTTTGAAGAGAAAGCCTGTATCTGGTTCTGACAGGAAATTAAGGGAATTAGAGTTAAAGAACCAGATGGATTTAGAATTGGCAAAGCTTCAGATTCAGAGAGAGAGAGAGAAAGAAGAGAGGCAGATACAGATGGAGAGAGAGAGAAAGAAGAGAGGCAGATGGAGAGAGAGAAAGAAGAGAGGCAGCTACAAATGCAGAAGGAAGAGAGGCAGATACAAATGCAGAAGGAAGAGAGGCAAATACAAATGCAGATGCAAAGAGAAGAAAGGGAAATGCAATTTAAATTAAGAGAATTAGAACTGGCAAACAGAGCACACTCCACTCCTTTAAACACAAGTTCAGGTTTTGATGTTACTAGATATGTTAGGTTAGTACCCCCTTTTCAGGAAAAAGAAGTAGATAAATACTTTCTTCATTTCGAGAAAATAGCTGAAAACTTGAAATGGCCCAGAGAGCATTGGACTTTGTTATTACAAAGTGTACTTATTGGCAAAGCTCGTAAAGTCTACACTTCACTGTCAGTACAACAAAGCACTGATTATGATGTGGTTAAGGAGTACATCTTGAAAGCTTATGAGTTGGTACCAGAGGCATATCGACAAAGGTTTAGGAATTGTAGAAAAGAAACTGGACAAACTCATGTCGAATTTGCAAGGGAAAAAGAACAACTATTTGATAGGTGGTGCTCAGCCAGGAAAGTTGATCAAGCTTATGATAACCTCAGACAGCTCGTATTAATTGAAGAGTTCAAGAGGTGCATCCATAGCGATGTTAAAACCGATCTTGACGAGCAGAATGTGGAAACTTTGGAAAATGCTGCTCGTATGGCTGATGATTATTCCTTGACTCACAAAATTTCATTTGGCAATAAGTCGTCCTCTCAGCAGTTTTCTAGTAAAAAACCATTTCAATCTCATTCGAGTACTTCCAAATTTCACAACAGCACAACTGTTAGGAATCAAACATCTGATAAGACTGATCAGAAATCCTTATCTCTTCCTACGTGCACTTATTGTAAAAAAGAAAGGGCACGTTATTTCTGATTGCTTCAAGTTGAAAAATAAGCAACAGAGTAAAGACAGAGCTTTTCCGAATGCTCTTATTTCTACGAGGTCAAGGTCACGGTCTTGTATTGAAAGCAACACATTTGTTGGGTCAAACAAACCCCAGTCTGATTCTATTTTAGAGGCTTATGAACCATTCATGTCAGAAGGTTCTATATCACTTATTGGTGATTCTGCCAAACCTATCCCAATTAAAATATTAAGGGACACTGGAGCTTCTCAGAGTCTTTTATTATCAGGTACTTTACCTTTGTCTGAAGAGTCTTCTTCAAGTGAAAGTGTTCTTGTTCAGGGAGTTGAGTGCGGCTTTGTAAATGTTCCTCTTCATTGTGTAAATTTGGCATCAGACTTAGTTTCTGGACCTGTGACTGTTGGGGCAGTGACTTCTTTACCCATAGAGGGTGTTCATTTATTACTAGGCAATGACCTAGCTGGAGATAAGGTTGTGGTTAATCCACTTGTAACTGACAAGCCTTGTTTGGATCAGAAAGTTGATCCTGTCGAAACTGAAATCCCTGATTTGTACCCTGCTTGTGCAGTTACTAGAGCTATGGCAAAAAGAGCTCTTGAGAGTGATGTTGATCAGGATATTATTCCTTTAGCTGACACATGTATTGGTCAGTCTTTTGATGAGGTCACTTTTTCCTCAGGTATTGATCAATCAAACGGTATTGATCACAGTGATCCTCTTTTGGCAACTCATTCTCTTTGTTCTAATCAGGATGACAAACGTCAATCCCTTGTCGTTGAACAGGAGCAAGATCCCGAGATATCTTGTTTGTTTCAGAGGGCTATTAGTGAAACTGAAGCCACACAAGTTCCAGTGTGTTACTTTGTGAAAAATGGGGTCCTTATGAGGAAATGGAGACCACCTGATGTACCCGCTGGTGACGAGTGGTCAGTGAGCTATCAAATTGTTGTTCCTAAGTCATATCGACAGGAAATTCTTAATTTAGCCCATGAAACTCCTTTGGGTGGTCATTTAGGAGTCCGTAAGACTTATCACAAGATCTTGAATCATTTTTATTGGCCGAAACTCAAAAGTGATGTTTCTAAATACTGCAGATCTTGTCACACTTGTCAAATGGTAGGAAAACCCAATCAGAAGATACCTAAGGCTCATCTGCAACCTATTCCTGCATTTGATGAACCATTTAGTAGAATAATAGTAGACTGTGTTGGTCCTTTGCCTAAAACCAAGTTAGGCAACCAATACTTGTTGACCATCATGTGTGCATCTACAAGATTTCCAGAAGCAATTCCTCTGAGAAATATAAAAACTAAAACTATTGCGAAAGCTTTGGTGAAGTTTTTTACACTTGTTGGCCTTCCCAAATCTGTCCAGTCAGATCAAGGGTCACATTTTATGTCTGGAATTTTCCAACAAGTTATGCATGAATTAGGCATCCAACAGTTTAAATCTTCTGCCTATCACCCTGAAATTCAAGGTGCTTTGGAAAGATTTAATCAAACTTTGAAGAATATGATTCGATCATATTGCTTTGATACAGAAAAGGATTGGGATGAGGGTGTTCATTTGTTGTTGTTTGCTGTTAGGGAATCAGTTCAAGAGTCGTTGGGTTTTAGTCCCTTTGAACTAGTTTTTGGTCATACTGTCCGTGGACCATTGAAATTATTGAAAGAGAAACTTCTTTCAAATGAAGATTCAAAGATTAATCTTCTTGATTTTGTTTCTGATTTCAAATACAAGTTGTCAAAGGCCTGTGAAGTAGCAAGAACTAATCTTCACACTACCCAGTCAAAAATGAAATTAAGGTATGACAGAAATAAACAGGAAAGGAGTTTTAAACCTGGTGACAAAGTTCTGGCTCTCTTTCCCATACCTCAGAATCCTCTTCAGGCTAAATTTTATGGTCCTTATACCGTTGAAAAGAAAGTAAATGACTTAAATTATATCCTTAACACTCCTGGGAGACGGAAACAGAAACAACTTTGTCATATAAATATGTTAAAGGAATATTTTGACAGAGATAGCCCAGCTAATTATTCTGTTAATTTAGTTGTACCTGTCCCACACAGTGAAGATATCAACGATGGAGTACGATCAGACTATAGTGACTCTGGTATAACCAATCTTCGGAATTCAGAAATATTGAACAACCTAGACCAGAAACTTTCACATCTACAACAACAGGAAAGAAATGAACTAAAACAGCTATTACATGACTATGAGCACTTGTTTCCTGATGTTCCAACACGAACAAGTAAAATTTATCATGACGTTGACATTGTAGATTCTGCGCCTGTGAAACAGCATCCTTATAGGATGAATCCTCTCAAACAGAACTCTCTGAAGAAAGAAATTCAGTATCTACTGGAGAATGATTTCATAGAACCAAGTAAAAGTAACTGGAGTTCACCATGTATTCTTGTTCCCAAGCCAGATAATACATTCCGTATGTGTACTGACTATAGAAAAGTCAACAGTGTCACCAAAACTGATTCATTTCCAATCCCAAGAATGGACAATTGCATTGATAAAATTGGAAATGCGGAATATGTTACCAAGTTAGACCTTTTAAAAGGATTCTGGCAAATTCCATTGACGGAAAGGGCAAAAGAAATTTCAGCATTTGTAACTCCTGATGGACTTTATCAATATAAAGTCATGCCGTTTGGAATGAAAATTTCGCCTGCAACGTTTCAACGTCTGATGAACATGATAACATTTGGTCTTGATAATTGTGACGCTTATATCGATGACGTCATTATCTACAACAACACCTGGGAAGATCATTTGGAAACCATTCGAAAATTCTTCGATCGACTCAGTGATGCGAATCTGACAATTAATTTGAGCAAAAGTGAGTTTTGCCATGCTTGTGTCACATTTTTAGGACATATTGTGGGACAAGGTCAAGTTAAACCTATAGAAGCTAAGGTCAAAGCTATCTCTGAATTTCAAGTTCCAATTTGTAAAAAGCAACTGATGCGATTTCTAGGTATGGCTGGATATTATCGGAAATTTTGTTCCAAATTTTCCAAAATTGCTGAACCTTTGACAAGTTTATTGAGTAAGAAAACCAAATTTCATTGGTCTGACAAGTGTCAGGAATCTTTTGACAAGTTAAAGGCCATGCTTAAGAATGCACCAGTTCTTTCTGCACCAAATTTTAGCCAATCATTTAAATTATCTGTTGATGCAAGTGATGTAGGGGTTGGTGGAGTATTGATTCAGGAAGACAAAAGTGGTGTGGATCACCCTGTGTGTTATTTTTCTAAAAAACTAAACAAGCACCAGAAAAATTATTCCACAATTGAGAAGGAATGTTTGGCTTTGATATTGGCTTTACAGCATTTTGAAGTGTATGTTACCTCAGCTCTTTCTCCAATTATTGTGTACAGTGATCACAATCCCCTTACTTTCATCAACAAAATGAAAGATAAAAATCGGAGATTGTTGAGATGGAGTTTGATATTGCAAGAATATAACATTGACATTAGACACATCAGGGGAAAAGACAATGTGATTGCAGATGCACTCTCACGTGCCTAGAAATGTAATATTGGTTGATGTAATTAAGTCCAGTATCATAAAACATGTTCTTACGTAATTTTGGTTATTATAGTATTAGATGTATATTCAAAAGAAAGCTTTATTATATAAATCTTTCTTTTTCTTTATGAAGGGATGTGTTATGTATGATGTTTATATAATATTATAAATATTTTAGGAAATTATAAATGTTTCTTCACTTTAATATTTGCTTAAATCTTAATGTTTATCAGGAAAAACATGTTTAACTAGTGTCCTTGAATTAGGTTGTTTTGATCAATATGTTTTCTCAATTTGAAGGTCAAGGTTGATTGTTGTTTACAAGTAAAATTGCATGAAGATGACACACATTCTAGAACATTCTGTTATGTGACCAATCTTTATATATACCATGTTTGGTGGACATTTTTTCAGTTTTGACATTACCAGCAGTCTTGTAAAGAGCTATTACAGTTGTGAAAATTCATTCCAAATTCTAAGAGAGGAATTATTTTAAATATTCATTGGATTATAACAGTGCTCATAAACTTTTGGATTTTGGATTTTTAATTGATGATTTTGGAATTTATGTGAACTTATTCAGAGATTTTGGAATACTTCATTTTGACATCAGCACATCAAAGATTACTAGTACATCAGGACTTTGGAGACCATTAGCACATCATAACATTCAAGTACACAGCCGTGAATTCGGAACATTCTATATTTAGGACTTGTGATTAGAACACTAATTCTTATTGGATTATTAGGATTTCAAAACACATTACTGTAAGTGACTTTTTGATTTTTCATTTTAATTATCTAGTAATAAATTGCTTGTTGATTTTTTACTTGATTTGTTGGTTTCACTTTCTTTCTGTTACATTTTTCTTAGACCATAGAGTCGTAACACCTGTTAAAACTCTTGTTCACGGCGACTTTGTTTCATATAATGTTAATAGTCATTAGAAGCAATTACAGATGGGATATAACTAACAGATTAAATATCGGCAAAAAAAGATGAGAATGGGAAAGTGACAGACTTTCGCGGTACGACTGTAGCATATGTTTCTCGTGTAATAAATAATATGGAGCCTATGCATGGAACGATATCTCTGAGAGGTTCTAGTGTCTTCGGTTTACCTTTCAAGAGACAAAAACAGAACCAGCAGCATCGTAGCCTGGACAAAGTCCAAAGATATGAATATTGCGACACGATTAACTCTAACTTAAACCTCAGAAACAACCGTATCACACATTTACGTGATCCTCATGCAACTACTAGTAAGTGAATACAAAGACTTGTTGATACTCGACTACTAGTCGGTGCTTACAAAGACTTGTTGATACTCTAATACATAAGACTTTCGAGGATAACAATATAAAACATACCAAAACACCGAGAGAACAATTTGACAATAAATTAGCAGCTATTGAACATAGTGGTACAAAACGAGCACAACAAATCTCAGAACTACACAAACAGACGGAAGAGAACAGAAACAATAGATTTTAGATGCACACGACGTGATTTAACAACGCTACAACACACTATCTAATGTTAGGCAAGTCTTAAAAACAAAATCAGGTGAGATACCTAATATTTGCAGTCAATCGAGCAAAGGATAAACAATGAAAGCGTTGCTGTAGAAAGCGACATCGAGAGCGTAAAATATATTGAAGCCTATTGTTATGTATGATGTTTATATAATATTATAGATATTTTAGGAAATTATAAATGTTTCTTGCCTTTAATATTTGCTTAAATCTTAATGTTGTTTATATATAAAAAAAACATGTTTAACTAGTGTCCTTGAATTAGGTTGTTTACTTCAGATGTGAGCTAAAGGATAGTTTTGATCAACAAAATGTTTACCAAATTTGAGGTCAAGGTTGATTTTGTTTACAAATAAAACTGGAAAATCCTTAGAGTTATGTGTAAAACGACATGTCCACCCAAGTAAAATTCCATTTAGATGACACATATTCTAGAACATTCTGTCATGTGACCAATTTTTATATATACCATGTTTAGTGGACAGTTTTTCAGTTTCGACATTACTAATAGTCTTGTAAAGAGCTATTACAGTTGTGGAAAGTCATTCCAAATTCTAAGAGAGGAATTATTTAAAATATTCATTGGATTATAACAGTGCTCATAGACTTTTGGATTTTGGATTTTTAATTGATGATTTTGGAATTTATGTGAACTTATTCAGAGATATTTTGGAGTACTTCATTTTGACATCAGCACATTAAAGACTACTAGTACATCAGGACTTTGAAGACCATTGGCACATCATAACATTCAAGGATACAGCCGTGAATTCGGAACATTCTATATTTAGGACTTGTGATTAGAACACTAATTCTTATTGGATTATTTGGATTTTAATACACATTACTGTAAGTGTCTTTTTGATTTTTCATTTTAATTATCTAGAAATAAATTGCTTGTTGATTTTTACATGATTTGTTGGTTTCACTTTCTTTCTGTTACATTTTTCTAGACCATAGAGTCGTAACAGAAATTGGGGGCTTGTCCGGGATAGAATTTCTTTAAAGCATATTAGAAATATTAAAGTTATTTTTGAAATTCATATTGATTTTGTCTCGGATTTTTATATATATATATATATTTTTTGGCAAAGATTTTAAATAGAGAAATATTTTTGTGTGTGAAACCAACAAGCATTGACAATGGCATCTAATGTTCAGAATTTCATTTCAAAACCTACCCAGGAGGGGTTAGAGTCTATGAGAAAGGATGAGTTGCTCGAACTTGCCAGAAAATACAGTCTGTCTGAGGCGAAAGCAACATTGACAAAACAGGAGATAAAGATTATTTTAATTCAATATTTAGTAGGAAAGGGAATTTTGAATAATAGTGCTTTAAGTTTGAAGAGAAAGCCTGTATCTGGTTCTGACAGGAAATTAAGGGAATTAGAGTTAAAGAACCAGATGGATTTATAATTGGCAAAGCTTCAGATTCAGAGAGGGAGAGAGAGAAAAAGAAGAGAAGAAAATGCAGATGGAGAGAGAGAAAGAGGAGAGGCAAATGCAGATGGAGAGAGAGAGAAACAGGAGAGGTAAATTCAGATGGAGAGAGAGAAAGAGGAGAGGCAGATAAGATGCAGAAAGAGGAGAGATAGATGCAGATGCAGAGAGAGAGAGAGAGAAAGAGAAGAAAGGGAAATGCAATTTAAATTAAGAGAATTAGAACTGGCAAACAGAGCACACTCCACTCCTTTAAACACAAGTTCAGGTTTTGATGTTACTAGATATATTAGGTTAGTACCCCCTTTTCAGGAAAAAGAAGTAGATAAATACTTTCCTCATTCGAGAAAATTGCTGAAAACTTGAAATGGCCCAGAGAGCATTGGACTTTGTTATTACAAAGTGTACTTATTGGCAAAGCTCGTAAAGTCTACACTTCACTGTCAGTACAACAAAGCACTGATTATGATGTGGTTAAGGAGTACATCTTGAAAGCTTATGAGTTGGTACCAGAGGCATATCGACAAAGGTTTAGGAATTGTAGAAAAGAAACTGGACAAACTCATGTCGAATTTGCAAGGGAAAAAGAACAACTATTTGATAGGTGGTGCTCAGCCAAGAAAGTTGATCAAGATTATGATAACCTCAGACAGCTCGTATTAATTGAAGAGTTCAAGAGGTGCATCCATAGTGATGTTAAAACCTATCTTGACGAGCAGAATGTGGAAACTTTGGAAAATGCTGCTCGTATGGCTGATGATTATTCCTTGACTCACAAAATTTCATTTGGCAATAAGTCGTTCTCTCAGCAGTTTTCTAGTAAAAAACCATTTCAACCTCATACGAGTACTTCCAAATTTCACAACAGCACAACTGTTAGGAATCAAACATCTGATAAGACTGATCAGAAATCCTTATCTCTTCCTACGTGCACTTATTGTAAAATAAAAGGGCACGTCATTTCTGATTGCTTCAAGTTGAAAAATAAGCAACAGAGTAAAGACAGAGCTTTTCCGAATGCTCTTATTTCAAAAAGGTCAAGGTCCCGGTCTTGTATTGAAAGCAATACATTTGTTGGGTCAAACAAACCCCAGTCTGATTCTATTTTAGAGGCTTATGAACCATTCATGTCAGAAGGTTCTATATCACTTATTGGTGATTCTGCCAAGCCTATCCCAATTAAAATATTAAGGGACACTGGAGCTTCTCAGAGTCTTTTATTATCAGGTACTTTGCCTTTGTCTGAAGAGTCTTCTTCGAGTGAATTCGGAACATTCTATATTTAGGACTTGTGATTAGAACACTGATTCTTATTGGATTATTTTGATTTCAATACACATTACTGTAAGTGTCTTTTTGATTTTTCATCTTAATTATCTAGAAATAAATTGCTTGTTGATTTTTACTTGAGTTGTTGGTTTCACTTTCTTTCTGTTACATTTTTCTAGACCATAGAGTCGTAACACCTATAAAACTTAACAATAGAAACTAGAGTAGTTACAGAAAGATTAGAATAATTGCAATGAAACAAAACGATCAAGAGATTTAAAAAGGTATTAACGATTATAGCACAAACATTACGACTCAAACAAAATAAAAGCTAACACTAATACATTGTTAAGGTTGCAAAATAAGAATAATTAACAGAGATAACCAAAAAGACATAGGACGTCAAAATGAAAATAAATATTAATGAAAGCACAATGAAAGCTAAGTAGACACCGTACGCGTTATCTATTACTGATTTTAGTGCTAAGATCAAAATGATAAAATAATTCTACATTTACTGAATTTTACAACAGATTAGATGCTGACGTTGACCAATCTAAAACAGACACAAAAGCATATGTTGATCGATAAGTAGTAAAGGTAGTATTTACAAATCAGACAAAAAGATGAAGCGCGTGAGCAAAAACTGTAACTGATTTGAAACAATAGTCTACGATGGATACAGATACATTCAAAACTGAAATAGATAAAAAGATTATTGCATTATGCGTTACAATGGGTACTGTTAGAAAAGAAAAAAAATAGAGACATTCAAAGCTTAATTGAACACGGAAATGTGTCTAAAGAATCTTTAATTGGGTGTCAGAATGGGTGAAGTAACAAGAAAATTAATAAAACAAACTTGAATTTGATGAAAATACCAAAGTAATTACTGGTTGTATATTGAAATTTGATTTTTGCATTGCTCCGAGCCAATAAAGTATTGAATGTATTAATGTACTACGCTTAGATTCATATAGATACATCTTTTAATAATATTCTATGCTTATAGATATTCAATTTTTCCAGAAGTGGTACTAAAAATATGCATAACTTAATTCAGATTGGCAAAGATCCCAATATCTCTCAATTGGGTTTCGAAACTGAAACATGTGCAAGTTGATCTTTCGCAACTCTAAGTATTATTTCTAAACATCGATCATGGGGGTTATTACCTAGATTTTTTTTAAAATCCCATTATTTTGAAAAAGACGATTTACCAGATTTCGCTAAGTATGCTACTATTCAAGATGAAAAATATAACCCGTATTAAAATAGCAGGTGTTTACATTTTTTTATTTGTTTGTTGAAGCGTAAGAGGACAAAATAGTTTTTTTTACGTCGGAGTGCCACATGTTCGTGATGGAAATGTTTTGTTTTCTTTACGTTTTAAAAAAAAGCCTGTCAATCAACACAGATGCAACATAGTTTTTATCTTGAAAACGATTAATATATAATTTTGATATAAGAATTTTTTTAAAAAACCAAGAAACGGTCCCAGTGTTTTTGCAACAGACAAGATAAAAGCTGTCTGCAGTATCAGAATGTGCTACTCATAAGTAAAATGGCTTTCAGCAGGCGTAATTATTGGAAGAGAAAGCAGCAAGCAACTATCTGTTCAAGTTATTAGTCCCTAATGGAGGCGAAGAAGGAATTAGACATGACAATTTAATCGAAGAATGAATGTTTGAGAGAATAATGTTTGGTGACACTGTTATGTATATTGAATTTATAATGTATCCATGCGGTAAGTTGTACTTTCGTGGTCGTTTTGTAAACAACATATTTACAGCATTTGAGTTCAAGGTCAGTCTTGTTTACATGGTATTTAGCAATTAGATTCTAATTTTCCATGTCTTGATGTGAGAAAAGTGACGTAAGCACCGTAATTTTCCATTAGAGTTACTCATATTCTAGAATATTCTGTCAGGTGACTTATCTTTATATTTATACAGGTTTGGTAAACAAGATTTCATTCCTATGCTAAACTTCATGTTATTAAGATCAGTATATTAAGGAATTTATTTTAGTAATTACATGTTACAGTTGTGAAAATCAGAGCAAATTCAGAGAGTGGAATTATTTATTTGAAATATTTATTGGAATTACCAAAAGTGCTAATTTCATATTGGATTAATACTTGACTTTGGGATTTATGTGAATTTATTCAAAAATATTCTGAATTACATCATTCAGGCATATTAGAACATTCAAGACTACTCACACATCAGAACATTCAAGGCTACTGGAATTCATTCGAAACATTCTATATTTAGGACTTGTGATTAGAACACGTATGATTATTGGATTATTTGGATTCTAATTCGCGTTAGTCTGTCTTTTGAATTTTCATTTTAATTGTCTAGAAATAAATTGCATGTTGATTTTACTTACATCGTTGGTTTCACTTTGTTTCTGTTACATTATTTTAAGACCTAGAGTCGTAACAACACATACCTTAAACAATGTAATGATGCTTCTGCTCTATATGCATGTACTCATAGAGCTGAATGCACGCGCGCTTTTGCACGATCCTGATGCATCTACGAAGCCAGAAAATAAGGTAAAACTTGAAAAAGCACGAGAACCTAAACTTAATGATTTCTGTACATTTTCTGATGATCAAGCAAAATATGAGTACATATGCTTTGTATTTGTGATAGGTGTTAATGTGTTTATTGCTTAAATGTTTTGTAGCTAATTGTTCTTTTTCCGTACAATTATTTGGACTTTAATTAACCTTATTGTAAGTGTCTTTTGAATTTTCGCTTTAATTGTCTATAAATAAATTGTTTGTTGATTTTACTTGATTTTGTTGATTTTACTTTCTTTCTGTTACATATTACTAGGCCATAGCGTGAGTCACAACTCTCTCTCTCTCTCTCTCTCTCTCTCTCTCTCTCTCTCTCTCTCTCTATATATATATATATATATATATATATATATATATATATATATATATATATATATATATATATAATCACACGGCAAATAAGTCTTTCCATAATGCATTGGGTCATATGGGTCATAAAAAACGTTTTGGTCAGGAAAAATTATATATAATGCTAAAAATCTGGACAACAACAGTGAAAAACTGGTGTTAATCCAGCCAAAACAGATCAGTTGCTATTGGAGGCGACAAACAACAGCTAGAACGCGTCTTAAGATACATTTGTGAATAATTTATGACGAAAATTGAAACTGACTGAGTTTCATTCTCAGTGTCCGAGATGTTCCAAAGATATCGAATATAGGAATTGTGACGTAGACGTACGGGTACGAAGGACAATAAGCAACGAAAGGTGAGTGCAGATCCATTCTGAAACATACACATGCCTGAGAGAGAGAGAGAGAGAGGGGGGGGGAGGAAGGGAGGGAGGGAGGGAGAATGCCGTTCTGTGCAAGACACACGCACAAACACTCACTTATATTTCGTTCAAAATGTGAAGTGTAAGCAGAATAGTGGGATCATAAGGGGCATAAGGGGGAATCAACATTTCCTAATGTTAAACCTATGGAAATTCTCAAATGGGATTTTATGGGGCATTAGGTGAATTTGACAGGGGCGGGCCGATAAGAGGCATAAAAGGAATTTAAGATTACGTCTCCATGTTCAAACATTTATGGGGCATAAGCCGAATTTAACATGGGTGGGCTGATATGGGTCTTATGGGAATTAACATTAGCTAATGTTAAACCTGTGGACTGCAGTAGCAAACAATTTTGTGAAGAAACTGACTTTTACTGTTGCAGTAACAAACATTTTAGTGAAGAAACTGACTTTTACGATTGTTGTAGCACACATTTGAGTGACGAAACTGACTTTTACTGTTGCAGTAGCACACAATTTAGTGAAGGAACTGACTGTTACTGTTGCAGTAACACACAGTTTAGTGAAGAAGCTGACTTTTTCTGTTGTAGCACACATTTTAGCGAAGAAACGTACTGTTACTGTTGCAGTAGCACACTTTTTAGCTAAGAACCTGACTTTTACTGTTGCAGTAGCACACAATTTAGTGAAGAAACTGACTTTTGCGATTGTTGTAGCACACATTTGAGTGACGAAACTGACTTTTACTGTTGCAGTAGCACACTTTTTAGCTAAGAAACTGAATTTTACTGTTGCAGTAGCACACAATTTTAGTGAAGATACTGACTATTGCTGTTGAAGTAGCACACAATTTTAGTGACGAAACTGACTTTTACTGTTGCAGTAGCACACAATTTAGTGAAGGAACTGACTGTTACTGTTGCAGTAGCAGACATTTTAGTGAAGATACTGACTTTTACGGTTGCAGTAACACACAGTTTAGTGAAGAAGCTGACTTTTACGGTTGCAGTAACACACAGTTTAGTGAAGAAGCTGACTTTTTCTGTTGTAGCACACATTTTAGCGAAGAAAAGTACTGTTACTGTTGCAGTAGCACACTTTTCAGTTATGAAACTGACTTTTACTGTTGCAGTAGCACACAATTTAGTGAAGAAACTGACTTTTGCGATTGTTGTAGCACACATTTGAGTGACGAAACTGACTTTTGCGATTGTTGTAGCACACATTTGAGTGACGAAACTGACTTTTACTGTTGCAGTAGCACACATTTTAGCTAAGAAACTGACTTTTACTGTTGCAGTAGCACACAATTTAGCTAAGAAACTGACTTTTACTGTTGCAGTAGCACACATTTTAGCTAAGAAACTGACTTTTACTGTTGCAGTAGCACACTTTTTAGCTAAGAAACTGACTTTTACTGTTGCAGTAGCACACATTTTAGCTAAGAAACTGACTTTTACTGTTGCAGTAGCACACAATTTAGCTAAGAAACTGACTTTTACTGTTGCAGTAGCACGCATTTTAGCTAAGAAGCTGACATTTACTGTTACAGTAGCACACTTTTTAGCTAAGAAACTGACTTTTACTGTTGCAGTAGCACACATTTTAGCTAAGAAAGTGACTTTTACTGTTGCAGTAGCACACATTTTAGCTAAGAAACTGACTTTTACTGTTGCAGTAGCACACATTTTAGCTAAGAAACTGACTTTTACTGTTGCAGTAGCACACATTTTAGCTAAGAAACTGACTTTTTCTGTTGCAGTAGCACGCATTTTAGCTAAGAAACTGACTTTTACTGTTGCAGTAGCACGCATTTTAGCTAAGAAACTGACTTTTACTGTTGCAGTAGCACACATTTTAGCTAAGAAACTGACTTTTACTGTTGCAGTAGCACACATTTTAGCTAAGAAACTGACTTTTACTGTCGCAGTAGCACACATTTTAGCTAAGAAACTGACTTTTACTGTTGCAGTAGCACGCATTTTAGCTAAGAAACTGACTTTTACTGTTGCAGTAGCACACATTTTAGCTAAGAAACTGACTTTTACTGTTGCAGTAGCACATATTTTAGCTAAGAAACTGACTTTTATTGTTGCAGTAGCACACATTTTAGCTAAGAAACTGACTTTTACTGTTGCAGTAGCACACATTTTAGCTAAGAAACTGACTTTTACTGTTGCAGTAGCACACATTTTAGCTAAGAAACTGACTTTTACTGTTGCAGTAGCACGCATTTTAGCTAAGAAACTGACTTTTACTGTTGCAGCAGCACGCATTTTAGCTAAGAAACTGACTTTTACTGTTGCAGTAGCACACATTTTAGCTAAGAAACTGACTTTTACTGTTGCAGTTGCACGCATTTTAGTGAAGAAGCTGACTTTTTCTGTTGTAGCACACATTTTAGCGAAGAAACGTACTGTTACTGTTGCAGTAGCACACTTTTCAGTTATGAAACTGACTTTCACTGTTGCAGTAGCACACAATTTAGTGAAGAAACTGACTTTTGCGATTGTTGTAGCACACATTTGAGTGACGAAACTGACTTTTGCGATTGTTGTAGCACACATTTGAGTGACGAAACTGACTTTTACTGTTGCAGTAGCACACATTTTAGCTAAGAAACTGACTTTTACTGTTGCAGTAGCACGCATTTTAGCTAAGAAACTGACTTTTCCTGTTGCAGTAGCACACATTTTAGCTAAGAAACTGACTTTTCCTGTTGCAGTAGCACACATTTTAGCTAAGAAACTGACTTTTACTGTTGCAGTAGCACACATTTTAGCTAAGAAACTGACTTTTACTGTTGCAGTAGCACACATTTTAGCTAAGAAACTGACTTTTACTGTTGCAGTGGCACACATTTTAGCTAAGAAACTGACTTTTACTGTTGCAGTAGCACACTTTTTAGCTAAGAAACTGACTTTTACTGTTGCAGTAGGACGCATTTTAGCTAAGAAACTGACTTTTACTGTTGCAGTAGCACACATTTTAGCTAACAAACTGACTTTTACTGTTGCAGTAGCACACATTTTAGCTAAGAAACTGACTTTTACTGTTGCAGTAGCACGCATTTTAGCTAAGAAACTGACTTTTACTGTTGCAGTAGCACACATTTTAGCTAAGAAACTGACTTTTGCGATTGTTGTAGAACACATTTGAGTGACGAAACTGACTTTTACTGTTGCAGTAGCACACCTTGTAGCTAAGAAACTGACTTTTACTGTTGCAGTAGCACACAATTTAGCTAAGAAACTGACTTTTACTGTTGCAGTAGCACACAATTTAGCTAAGAAAGTGAATTTTACTGTTGCAGTAGCACGCATTTTAGCTAAGAAACTGACTTTTACTGTTGCAGTAGCACACTTTTTAGCTAAGAAACTGACTTTTACTGTTGCAGTAGCACGCATTTTAGCTAAGAAACTGACTTTTACTGTTGCAGTAGCACACATTTTAGCTAAGAAACTGACTTTTACTGTTGCAGTAGCACACATTTTAGCTAAGAAACTGACTTTTACTGTTGCAGTAGCACGCATTTTAGCTAAGAAATTGACTTTTACTGTTGCAGTAGCACACATTTTAGCTAAGAAACTGACTTTTACTGTTGCAGTAGCACACAATTTAGCTAAGAAACTGACTTTTACTGTTGCAGTAGCACACATTTTAGCTAAGAAACTGACTTTTACTTTTGCAGTAGCACACATTTTAGCTAAGAAACTGACTTTTACTGTTGCAGTAGCACGCATTTTAGCTAAGAAACTGACTTTTACTGTTGCAGTAGCACGCATTTTAGCTAAGAAACTGACTTTTACTGTTGCAGTAGCACACATTTTAGCTAAGAAACTGACTTTTACTGTTGCAGTAGCACACATTTTAGCTAAGAAACTGACTTTTACTGTTGCAGTAGCACACATTTTAGCTAAGAAACTGACTTTTGCGATTGTTGTAGAACACATTTGAGTGACGAAACTGACTTTTACTGTTGCAGTAGCACACTTTTTAGCTAAGAAACTGACTTTTACTGTTGCAGTAGCACACAATTTAGCTAAGAAACTGACTTTTACTGTTGCAGTAGCACACAATTTAGCTAAGAAAGTGAATTTTACTGTTTCAGTAGCACGCATTTTAGCTAAGAAACTGACTTTTACTGTTGCAGTAGCACACAATTTAGCTAAGAAACTGACTTTTACTGTTGCAGTAGCACGCATTTTAGCTAAGAAACTGACTTTACTGTTGCAGTAGCACGCATTTTAGCTAAGAAACTGACTTTTACTGTTGCAGTAGCACACTTTTTAGCTAAGAAAGTGACTTTTACTGTTGCAGTAGCACGCATTTTAGCTAAGAAACTGACTTTTACTGTTGCAGTAGCACACATTTTAGCTAAGAAACTGACTTTTACTGTTGCAGTAGCACACATTTTAGCTAAGAAACTGACTTTTACTGTTGCAGTAGCACACATTTTAGCTAAGAAACTGACTTTTACTGTTGCAGTAGCACACATTTTAGCTAAGAAACTGACTTTTACTGTTGCAGTAGCACACAATTTAGCTAAGAAACTGACTTTTACTGTTGCAGTAGCACACATTTTAGCTAAGAAACTGACTTTTACTGTTGCAGTAGCACACATTTTAGCTAAGAAACTGACTTTTACTGTTGCAGTAGCACGCATTTTAGCTAAGAAACTGACTTTTACTGTTGCAGTAGCACACATTTTAGCTAAGAAACTGACTTTTACTGTTGCAGTAGCTCTTTTTAGCTAAGAAAGTGACTTTTACTGTTGCAGTAGCACGAATTTTAGCTAAGAAACTGACTTTTACTGTTGCAGTAGCACACATTTTAGCTAAGAAACTGACTTTTGCGATTGTTGTAGCACACATTTGAGTGACGAAACTGACTTTTACTGTTGCAGTAGCACACTTTTTAGCTAAGAAACTGACTTTTACTGTTGCAGTAGCACGCATTTTAGCTAAGAAACTGACTTTTTCTGTTGCAGTAGCACACATTTTAGCTAAGAAACTGACTTTTACTGTTGCAGTAGCACGCATTTTAGCTAAGAAACTGACTTTTACTGTTGCAGTAGCACGCATTTTAGCTAAGAAACTGACTTTTACTGTTGCAGTAGCACACATTTTAGCTAAGAAACTGACTTTTACTGTTGCAGTAGCACACATTTTAGCTAAGAAACTGACTTTTGCGATTGTTGTAGAACACATTTGAGTGACGAAACTGACTTTTACTGTTGCAGTAGCACACATTTTAGCTAAGAAACTGACTTTTACTGTTGCAGTGGCACGCATTTTAGCTAAGAAACTGACTTTTACTGTTGCAGTAGCACACATTTTAGCTAAGAAACTGACTTTTACTGTTGCAGTAGCTCTTTTTAGCTAAGAAAGTGACTTTTACTGTTGCAGTAGCACTCATTTAAGCTAAGAAACTGACTTTTACTGTTGCAGTAGCACACATTTTAGCTAAGAAACTGACTTTTACTGTTGCAGTAGCACGCATTTTAACTAAGAAACTGACTTTTACTGTTGCATTAGGACACTTCTTAGCTAAGAAAGTGACTTTTACTGTTGCAGTAGCACGCATTTTAGCTAAGAAACTGACTTTTACTGTTGCAGTAGCACACATTTTAGCTAAGAAACTGACTTTTACTGTTGCAGTAGCACACATTTTAGCTAAGAAACTGACTATTGCGTTTGTTGTAGAACACATTTGAGTGACGAAACTGACTTTTACTGTTGCAGTAGCACACTTTTTAGCTAAGAAACTGACTTTTACTGTTGCAGTAGCACACAATTTAGCTAAGAAACTGACTTTTACTGTTGCAGTAGCACACAATTTAGCTAAGAAAGTGAATTTTACTGTTGCAGTAGCACGCTTTTTAGCTAAGAAACTGACTTTTACTGTTGCAGTAGCACACATTTTAGCTAAGAAACTGACTTTTACTGTTGCAGTAGCACACATTTTAGCTAAGAAACTGACTTTTACTGTTGCAGTAGCACACAATTTAGCTAAGAAACTGACTTTTACTGTTGCAGTAGCACACATTTTAGCTAAGAAACTGACTTTTACTGTTGCAGTAGCACACATTTTAGCTAAGAAACTGACTTTTACTGTTGCAGTAGCACGCATTTTAGCTAAGAAATTGACTTTTACTGTTGCAGTAGCACGCATTTTAGCTAAGAAACTGACTTTTACTGTTGCAGTAGCTCTTTTTAGCTAAGAAAGTGACTTTTACTGTTGCAGTAGCACGCATTTTAGCTAAGAAACTGACTTTTACTGTTGCAGTAGCACACATTTTAGCTAAGAAACTGACTTTGCGATTGTTGTAGCACACATTTGAGTGACGAAACTGACTTTTACTGTTGCAGTAGCACGCATTTTAACTAAGAAACTGACTTTTACTGTTGCATTAGCACACTTTTTAGCTAAGATAGTGACTTTTACTGTTCCGGTAGCACGCATTTTAGCTAAGAAACTGACTTTTACTGTTGCAGTAGCACACATTTTAGCTAAGAAACTGACTTTGACTGTTGCAGTAGCACACATTTTAGCTAAGAAACTGACTTTTACTGTTGCAGTAGCACGCATTTTAGCTAAGAAACTGACTTTTACTGTTGCAGTAGCACGCATTTTAGCTAAGAAACTGACTTTTACTGTTGCAGTAGCACACAATTTAGCTAAGAAAGTGAATTTTACTGTTGCAGTAGCACGCATTTTAGCTAAGAAACTGACTTTTACTGTTGCAGTAGCACACATTTTAGCTAAGAAACTGACTTTTACTGTTGCAGTAGCACACATTTTAGCTAAGAAACTGACTTTTACTGTTGCAGTAGCACGCATTTTAGCTAAGAAACTGACTTTTACTGTTGCAGTAGCACACTTTTTAGCTAAGAAACTGACTTTTACTGTTGCAGTAGCACACATTTTAGCTAGGAAACTGACTTTTACTGTCGCAGTAGCACTCATTTTAGCTAAGAAACTGACTTTTACTGTTGCAGTAGCACACATTTTAGCTAAGAAACTGACTTTTACTGTTGCAGTGGCACACATTTTAGCTAGGAAACTGACTTTTACTGTTGCAGTAGCACACATTTTAGCTAAGAAACTGACTTTTACTGTTGCAGTAACACACTTTTTAGCTAAGAAACTGACTTTTACTGTTGCAGTAGCACGCATTTTAGCTAAGAAACTGACTTTTACTGTTGCAGTAGCACACATTTTAGCTAAGAAACTGACTTTTGCGATTGTTGTAGAACACATTTGAGTGTCGAAACTGACTTTTACTGTTGCAGTAGCACACATTTTAGCTAAGAAACTGACTTTTACTGTTGCAGTAGCACGCATTTTAGCTAAGAAACTGACTTTTACTGTTGCAGTAGCACACATTTTAGCAAAGAAACTGACTTTTGCGTTTGTTGTAGCACACATTTGAGTGACGAAACTGACTTTTACTGTTGCGGTAGCACACTTTTTAGCTAAGAAACTGACTTTTACTGTTGCAGTAGCACGCATTTTAGCTAAGAAAGTGACTTTTACTGTTGCAGTAGCACTCATTTTAGCTAAGAAACTGACTTTTACTGTTGCAGTAGCACACATTTTAGCTAAGAAACTGACTTTTGCGATTGTTGTAGCACACATTTGAGTGACGAAACTGACTTTTACTGTTGCGGTAGCACACTTTTTAGCTAAGAAACTGACTTTTACTGTTGCAGTAGCACGCATTTTAGCTAAGAAAGTGACTTTTACTGTTGCAGTAGCACACATTTTAGCTAAGAAACTGACTTTTACTGTTGCAGTAGCACACTTTTTAACTAAGAAACTGACTTTTACTGTTGCATTAGGACACTTTTTAGCTAAGAAAGTGACTTTTACTGTTGCAGTAGCACGCATTTTAGCTAAGAAACTGACTTTTTCTGTTGCAGTAGCACACATTTTAGCTAAGAAACTGACTTTTACTGTTGCAGTAGCACACATTTTAGCTAAGAAACTGACATTTACTGTTGCAGTAGCACACTTTTTAGCTAAGAAACTGACTTTTACTGTTGCAGTAGCACGCATTTTAGCTGAGAAACTGACTTTTACTGTTGCAGTAGCACACATTTTAGCTAAGAAACTGACTTTTACTGATGCAGTAGCACGCATTTTAGCTAAGAAACTGACTTTTACTGTTGCAGTAGCACACAATTTAGCTAAGAAACTGACTTTTACTGTTGCAGTAGCACGCATTTTAGCTAAGAAACTGACTTTTACTGTTGCAGTAGCACACATTTTAGCTAAGAAACTGACTTTTACTGTTGCAGTAGCACGCATTTTAGCTAAGAAACTGACTTTTACTGTTGCTGTAGCACGCATTTTAGCTAAGAAACTGACTTTTACTGTTGCAGTAGCACACATTTTAGCTAAGAAACTGACTTTTACTGTTGCAGTAGCACGCATTTTAGCTAAGAAAGTGATTTTTACTGTTGCAGTAGCACACAATTTAGCTAAGAAACTGACTTTTACTGTTGCAGTAGCACACATTTTAGCTAAGAAACTGACTTTTACTGTTGCAGTAGCACGCATTTTAGCTAAGAAACTGACTTTTACTGTTGCAGTAGCACGCATTATAGCTAAGAAACTGACTTTTACTGTTGCAGTAGCACACATTTTAGCTAAGAAACTGACTTTTACTGTCGCAGTAGCACGCATTTTAGCTAAGAAACTGACTTTTACTGTTGCTGTAGCACGCATTTTAGCTAAGAAACTGACTTTTACTGTTGCAGTAGCACACATTTTAGCTAAGAAACTGACTTTTACTGTTGCAGTAGCACACATTTTAGCTAAGAAACTGTCTTTTACTGTTGCAGTAGCACACTTTTTAGCTAAGAAACTGACTTTTACTGTTGCAGTAGCACGCATTTTAGCTAAGAAACTGACTTTTACTGTTGCAGTAGCACACATTTTAGCTAAGAAACTGACTTTTACTGTTGCAGTAGCACACTTTTTAGCTAAGAAAGTGACTTTTACTGTTGCAGTAGCACACATTTTAGCTAAGAAACTGACTTTTACTGTTGCAGTAGCACACATTTTAGCTAAGAAACTGACTTTTACTGTTGCAGTAGCACACATTTTAGCTAAGAAACTGACTTTTACTGTTGCAGTAGCACACATTTTAGCTAAGAAACTGACTTTTACTGTTGCAGTAGCACACATTTTAGCTAAGAAACTGACTTTTACTGTTGCAGTAGCACACAATTTAGCTAAGAAACTGACTTTTACTGTTGCAGTAGCACACATTTTAGCTAAGAAACTGACTTTTACTATTGCAGTAGCACACATTTTAGCTAAGAAACTGACTTTTACTGTTGCAGTAGCACGCATTTTAGCTAAGAAACTGACTTTTACTGTTGCAGTAGCACACATTTTAGCTAAGAAACTGACTTTTACTGTTGCAGTAGCACACATTTTAGCTAAAAAACTGACTTTTACTGTTGCAGTAGCACGCATTTTAGCTAAGAAACTGACTTTTACTGTTGCAGTAGCACACTTTTTAGCTAAGAAACTTACTTTTACTGTTGCAGTAGCACGCATTTTAGCTGAGAAACTGACTTTTACTGTTGCAGTAGCACACATTTTAGCTAAGAAACTGACTTTTACTGTTGCAGTAGCACGCATTTTAGCTAAGAAACTGACTTTTACTGTTGCAGTAGCACGCATTTTAGCTAAGAAACTGACTTTTACTGTTGCAGTAGCACACTTTTTAGCTAAGAAACTGACTTTTACTGTTGCAGTAGCACTCATGTTAGCTAAGAAACTGACTTTTACTGTTGCAGTAGCACACAATTTAGCTAAGAAACTGACTTTTACTGTTGCAGTAGCACACATTTGAGTGACGAAACTGACTTTTACTGTTGCAGTAGCACACTTTTTAGCTAATAAACTGACTTTTACTGTTGCAGTAGCACACATTTTAGCTAAGAAACTGACTTTTACTGTTGCAGTAGCACACATTTTAGCTAAGAAACTGACTTTTACTGTTGCAGTAGCACACATTTTAGCTAAGAAACTGACTTTTAATGTTGCAGTAGCACGCATTTTAGCTAAGAAACTGACTTTTACTGTTGCAATAGCACACTTTTTAGTGACAAAAGTGACTTTTACTGTTGCAGTAGCACACAATGTGCTGAAGAAATCGACTTTTACTGTTGCAGTAACACACAGTTTAGTGAAGAAACTGACTTTTATCATAGTGAATATTGATTTTTGCTACCTAGTACTATTGCGCCAGTGAATGTTTATATTTTTTATTTTAGTGATGTCGTAGCATTATTGAATGTTTTTGTTTCACTACTGTGTTAGAAATATTAGCATTTTTTAAAATTTTATTTAACCGTTATACGAGTTGGTTCGAGTACAAAAATTAAACTGGGCATAAATCTCCATGTATTCACTACTTAGAGTTATAGCTGTCAATGGTTTAGAAAGTGCTCACAGAATATGTTTAACGGTTTGAAAGTAATGAAGTTAAGGAATACTATATACCATCTCCTTAAATATTTGTACAATGGCTCTATCAACTGGAGTGTTAAACTGGGTTCAAGAACAAGGATAAGGACAACTGATTTTTAACTATTAAATCGGAAATCCATTAATTAATTGTCACAAATTGTCATTCATCAACTAAATCATATAAAAGTCAAGATATGTGCTATGACTGTCAAGAGAAAGGACGCTGGACTACAGAATGTCCACAACATCAAATAAAATGAACTTCCAAGACAGGAGAAAATGGAGACAAAAGTGAAGATACCTGTTATCACTGTTAAGAAAAAGACATTGGTCTACAAAGTGTCCCAAGAAAGTAAAAATAGAAGAGAAAAAGGAGGAAATTTAAGAAGCAGCAGCAGCAGCAGAAGAAGAAGAAGAAGAAGAAGAAGAAGAAGAAACAAAAAAGAAGAACCCATTCCAGCAAAGAAATTCAAAGCAAGACGGGCAGAAGAAACAGCAAGAGAATCCGTTCCAGTGAAGAAATTCAAAACAGAAAGACATTAAAAGAGAAAGAAAAATGGACTTTGTGATGTATTTTGAAATTTCATGTGATTCTTATTTAAGAGAATATACTAAAAACGTAAGTGTCTCTATGGCTTGATTTTTTTTAGTATTCATAAGATACTCAAACACACTTATACGGACAAACAACAAAACAAGAACCTTTTCTTAACCAGTACAAACACTCCATGTATGATTCTTAACTGCAATGTATTTAAGTTTTGCAGTTTTCAAACTCGAACAGAAAATGTTACTTTCTCTCTCTGTCAATCTTTGGTTTGGCACAAACATTCTATCCAAAATTTAATGTAAAGGTAAAAAAAATGTGACGACTATTGCTATGCAAGAGAGTGAGCTAAGAGGTTACAAAATTAGATTTCTAATAAATACAAACACTCCATGTAAGATGCACAACTTCAATATACTGCAGTTTTGCCTTTTAAAACTCTAGCAGAAAATTTTACTTTATCTCCCTGTCAATCTTTGGTTGGCACAAATAATTCTATACAAAGCGACACTGGGTAAGCAAAGGTCAGTCACTGTACTAAATCTAGGGTGGCAAAACGTACATTTGTAGCAAACTGAAGAACCAAATCTGCCTCATAAAGCATTGGCATTGCAACAAAACTTTCTGCCAATATGCTTATCAATCGACAATGGGTAGCCGTTTAGTGAGAGAATCAAATCTAGGACTGTAAAATACGAATACAGCATGAAAAATGCTAAACCCCACTTGGCTTCATACAGCATTAATACCAGTGTCGGATATGTTTGTGTTTGGATTGTAAAAGTAAGCCAATGCCTGTCCTTAAATGTGTGTTGGTTCTTCTCTCCATCTTGTTTAAAATCTATAGAAGACTATGTCTGTCTATGTGTGGGCACTCCTACTCTTTTCTCTTGTTTCACTCCATGTCTGATAGTATATAAATATGTTTGTGCATTTGTGTGTACAGTACTGACCTTTTTTCTCTCCTTGCACTTCACTGCAGGGTTATAGGGATTATAAGGGTGGTGGTGGGTGGGAAGTTAGTTTTGTTTAAAAGTGATAGTAGGGAAGTTATAGGGGATAGGGAAGTTTTTTGTTTATAAGAGTTTTAAATGATATTGTATTCCCTTTCTTTTCCATTCTACCCTGTGTGGTCAGTAGATGAGTGTGTGTTGGTCACTCCAAACGCCGTGTTGCATAGTAGGTGTAGTTTTAACATTACATTTCCCTTTGTACCCATAGAGGACCATTTGATAATTTTCATAGGTTTAACATTAGCTAATGTTCATTCCTGTTGACCCTATATCGCCCCACTATACTACTGGCGCCTTATAGATGGATTTTGATTAGACTGTTTACAACGTTTCCACCGATACGTGTGTCGATTCGACAATGAACATTCCAAACAGATACGTGTGTCGATTCGACAATGAACATTCCACACCGATACGTGTGTCGATTCGACCATGAACATTCCACACCGATACGTGTGTCGATTCGACCATGAACATTCCACACCGATACGTGTGTCGATTCGACCATGAACATTCCACACCGATACGTGTGTCGATTCGACCATGAACATTCCACACAGATACGTGTGTCGATTCGACCATGAACATTCCACACCGATACGTGTGTCGATTCGACCATGAACATTCCACACCGATACGTGTGTCGATTCGACCATGAACATTCCACACCGATACGTGTGTCGATTCGACCATGAACATTCCACACAGATACAGTATTGGGTATAACTGAAGAAATAGCATTGCAGTTCGTTGAATATTTGTCTGAAGGGATGATTACTGGATGCAGAAATTGTTCTAAATCTAGATATGTTGCTGGAAATGGAGGACATATGCCGGAGCTGATATTCCTTCATATAGCTTTAGTTATTCCCAGATTTAATGGGGTTTTTTGTGACCGGATATGTGCATTATCTGATTTGGAAGAATGCTCTTGTTAGATAACCTTTTGTGAATTGATAGACCAGCATTGTCGACATTATCTTCATAAAAGAGTTGAGTTGACTTACTCCTAAAGGTTGACATTTAAAAAATGCTTGTCCTGGGGTGGGGGGGGGTGCAAGATGTATACCGCGTGGAAGCAGCCATGTAAAGAGGACTGTCTGCATTATAATAGGCTGCAAGACATTTATCCGCACAGACTCAGTATCTTCGCGTTGAACAACGTAATAGATTTTCTCGGTTCTTCCACATTTTGTTCGGTTTAACTAGGCGAATGTCCAGCTGGTTTTCTCGTGTTCTGATTTTAGTTTGGCATTCGGAAACGTTTATGTAGGATATATTTGCCATATTCCGATATACGTAACCACTACTGAGCGTTTTTGCGATAGTCTCCCGTTTTTTCCTAATGTCCATTCGGCTACCGATTGGAAAGACGGCTGCCATATTTGTAATAGTAAAATAAAAGTAGTTCCAGAAAAAGGGGCAAGGAAAATTCCTACGGTCGCAGCCAAGTAATGAGAATACTCTGCAAGGATTTCTTGGGCCTATTTGGACCAATCAGATTCATAGAATGTGGTATGTTAACGTGTTGACATAAAAAAAAAACAAAAAAAAAATGAACCGCAAACACTATGTAAAGTGTACCAACTATGTGATAAAGAAAAATAAGAACCGGAATGAGTTAAATATCGACTGAACACAAGTCTTAAGTTTAAGAATAGTTCAAAGAAGTTCAGAGAAACAATGTATTATGATAAATTCAGAATAATTATCAGCCATTCACATGTTCAAACATAAGTGCTACCTGTTGTAAAACTATTGTTATACGTTTAGTCTTTGGACTGGCTTCATAACGTCGGTGATTACTCATTCTGTCAAACGTGATATAAAATCAACTTTTCCTTCCCTCCAGGCACCTTTATTTTCATTTGGTAGATCTGAAGAACGAAAGGATAAATACAAAAATATCTATATGGTAAAAGTGTATCATAAATAAGAGTTATGTAAACTGAATGGGAGTTACGACAGATATCAGTTGTCCAATGCAGTGTCCCTTCATCTACAAGCTTGATAAATAATTATTAAATTTCATACCAGAAAAAGAAATCAGAACCAATATTTTCAAGTGATAATTCTGGTAAATTGTGAAAAATACGTTCTATATGCTATTGTTATTGTCGAAAATAATAGATTAACATATTTTTGCTAGGTATGATATTTGAACTGACCCGTGGAGTATGCTGCTCTCTCTCTCTCTCTCTCTCTCTCTCTCTCTCTCTCTCTCTCTCTCTCTCTCTCTCTCTCTCTCTCTCTCTCTCTCTCAGCACCTGCATTTCCGTTTACCTGACCTTTGTCACAACAAGACATGGAAATAACAGTCCAGCTACTAATAAAACCTGTCTTGAACTCAAATGCTACGCAAAGATCTTGCTTACAAAATGACCATAATCTGACTAAAGTACAACTTACAAGCATGGACACATATTATAAATTCGATATACATAACTATATATATATATATATATATATATATATATATATATATATATATATATATATATATATATATATATAACATCTTATACATGGCACGCAGAAGGAAAAAGGTAACACACATGCAGTCATATTTTATGAACGAATAAGCATTATTTAAAAATGTTAGACATGTACTCCAAAAGTAAGAATTTAATTTACAAAATAGAGTAAACACACACTGTATTAAAAGCTCAGCATTGATGCAAAATATGTAGAAAGAAAGCTAAAGATATATATTTACATCTAAGTTATTATTATTAATAAGAAAATGAAAAGTACAACTTTTAGAAATATACACACACATTGCAGATACTGCTAATGTATACACATTTCCAGAACACACACACACACACACACACACACACACACACACACACACACACACACACACACACACACACACACACACACACAAGAGCATACAAAGAAACGTACAAGCACACTCAGAAACAAAATAGATTACAAATAGCTAGAAGTTTCAACAGACACATCTAACTCCTATAACATCATCAATTAGTAAAAATATAAATATGTTTATAGATTAATAAAATACAGTACACATCATAGACAAAGTTAACATCATCAATTAGTGAAAATAATAAATATGTATATAGATTAATAAAATACAGTCCACATCATAGACAAAGTTAACATCATCAATTACATGAGTGAAAATAATAAATATGTATATAGATTAATAAAATACAGTACACATCATAGACAAAGTTAACATCATCAATTACATGAGTGAAAATAATAAATATGTATATAGATTAATAAAATACAGTGCACATCATAGACAAAGTTATGGAAAAAGATAAAGAAAAATCATGACAGGACATCTTCAAAGCTAGGTCAGAATTACTGGTCGCTATTTAAGTAAGTTTTCTTCCGACATTTTTAAAATTTTTACTTCAAGCTTTCTGTTGAAGGAATGTTTTATGGAATGACATTCCATATGCGAACACCAGATTAAGTAAAAGATTTTTTAACAAGTTTATGAATTATCATGCCTACATCAAAAAAGCAGTGCACTCTTTCAATATGTCGATCTACTCACCCAGTACATTCGTCCTTATTAAGCTGTGGTTTGTTACTTTTCCAATAGTTTTTATTGAATTTAAGCTGAATTGAGCATGCTGGCATTTCTATGTGCTGCAGACAAATCTGCACACCGAGTCGTGTTGAAACCGATAACCGTCCATATCTTCAAGCGGAATTTCCGCAAATGAACAAATTTGTATAGCAGTCAAATTTTTTTTTAACGATAGCTGCTACAGAGCTCATGTGGGAAATTTCCGCTCTGGTATATTCTAACACAACTCATGTGGGACATTTCCACTCTAGTAAACTCTCACACGGAGCTCATGTGAGACATTTCTACTCTGGTAAGCTCTGATACAAAGCTCGTGTGGGATATTTCCACTCTGATAAGATCTGACACAGAGCTCATATTGGACATTTCCACCCTGGTAAGCTATCATATAGTGCTCGTGTGAGACATTTCCACCCTGGTAAGCTATCATATAGTGCTCGTGTGAGATATTTCCACTCTGGTAAGCTATAACGTGGAACAAGATTTTATTTTTTGTTCGGTAAATTACGGTTACTAGATCGCAATAAATTTAACTGCATTCATAAACTGTAACTAGGCTACTGTAGTTTGATAGTTAGATCAATTAAAAAGCTACTTAATCAGTTAAAAATTTAAAATATATTCATTTAATAGTGCAGCCCATGCCACTTAGCTCATATTCGTTTGATTAAGAAGTTAATTTGCATTACCAAACTTTTTTTCAAAAACGTTCAATATAAGTATAAGCTAAAGTTATCCTCACGAACAGTTTACCTAAAAGGCACATACAGAGTATTAAAAAAAGAAATTGTTTACTCACTATGAGTTTCATGTCCCATTTCTTATCAATTATTAACCGCCCGTAACCGTGATGGGAATTTCATGAAAGCGAGACTATCACGTTTTTTCAAAATGTATGTCACAGTGAGAGTTATGACCCCTGTTGTTTTGTGCGGGATTGCAACTCTTGGAAAATAGTACACTGGACTTTTTCGTATTATGATGGAAGGATAAGTGATGAATGGATGAATGGATGGATCTATGGGTGTTAGGTAGGTAAACCTTTGCAGTGACCAATATCCCACATTTAGTATTCAACATGTCGTTTGGAGTGACCAATACCCATTCACCTACTGACCACACAGGATAGGATGTGAAAGAAGGAGTATAAAATAGAATTTAAATCTCTTTATAAATAAAACTAACTTCTCAAACCCCATATAAATTGCCTTGTATCCCCTTAAAACACGGTAAAATCCCTACCCCTATATCTTCCCTACCATCCCCTTTTAAGCAAAACTAACACTCCCTACCATCCTTATATTGCCTATGACCCTAGCAGTGATGTACAAGGAGAGAACAAATGATAGGACTATGCACACATACACAAACATACTTATATACTATCATACATGCAATGAAAGAAGAGAAAAAGTAGAAGTGCTCAAAAATTGACAAACATACTTATACACTTTCATACATTGAGTGAAAGAATAAAAAAGAGAGAAGTGCTTATACAAATACGTAAACATAGCCTTCTATAGATATTAAACAGGATGGATAGAAGAACAAACACACACTTAAGGACAGGCATTGGCTTACTTTTACAATCCAAACACAAAGATATCCGACATTGGCTAGTAGATAGCTATGTGTTGGGTAGTAGATGATTGGGTCTTTGATAGTAAATAACTGGGTGTTGGATAGTATATAACTGGGTGTTGGATAGTAGAACACTGGGTGCTGGATAATTGATAACTGGGTGACGGTCACTCCAAACTGCGCGTTGAATATTAAATGTCAATATTGGTCAATCCAAATGGCGTGTTGGATAGTAAATGTGGGGTGTTGGAGAGTAAATGTGGGGATAATGGATAATATATGACTGGGTGTTGGTCAGTCAAATTGTATGTTAAACCTATGGACGCTTTTAACACTACGTTTTCCCTTGTCGCCATATAGACCCATCATGTTAAACCTATTGACATTTTTAACATTACTTTTTCCCTTTATTATAAATTTCATCTTGGTGACCTAATGCTAAATTCCCATTGTCACCATATCGACAGATTTTATAATTCCCATAGGTTTAACATTAGCTAATATTAATTCCCGTATGACTCCATATCATCCCACCAATGTTAAATTCCCCTTATGCCCCATACATTTTTTCAACATGGAGATGTAATGTTAAATTTCCCTTATGTCCCATATCCGCCGACCCATGTCAAATTCCCCTTATGCCTCATAAGTCCCATTTGAGAATTTCCATAGGTTTAACATTAGTTGATATTAATTCTCCTTGTGCCCTATATCATACAACTATACTACTAGCGCACACAAAGGATATAAAGTATTCTTAAGCTTCACTCCACTGTTTTGACAGAATCTCTGAGAATTATTTAAAACAGCAGCTTGTCGGCTGAAAAAAAAAGAATTGTTGTCATGTAATTGCAATTAGACTGATCTAGTTCATTTATTTTTTAAAGAGGTGCATGAAATAGATTTAGAAGATCAAAAGAGAATATTTAAGAAGTACAGCTGTTATTATTATTATTATTATTATTAGTAGTAGTAGTAGTATTGTTGTTGCTGTTATTATTATTATTATTATTACTATTATTATTATTATTATTATTATTATTATTATTATAGATGACAGAGTAAGTGAAACATTAGAGCCATATACGGTTGTCCAGGTTGAGCATTATTACTTACAAACACTAATGCGTAGTTTTAACTATGTTGCGTATAATCCTCAATATGCAAATATATCAACACAAATAAATACATGTATACAGTTAGAGGACAACTTGCATAGCACGAGGTTAAAATATATTTATGCGTAAATTAAATTAATTGTTTTTGCTTGATATACAAAGTGTAAGTACATATAGGTGCATGCTTTTTAAGCAGTCGACAATTAATGGAAGACTGAAATGGTTCGCACATCCAGGTGTATGATTTCTGTATTTCTGTATTCACCATTAAGCCCCAAATTCTAAACTATTAATCTCAGTAAGATGATACATCAACCTGTTCTAAATCATTAAACGCAGTAGGATGATACATCAACCTGTACTAAAGCATTAAACTCAGTAAGATGATACATAAACCTGTACTAAACCATTAAACTCAGTAGGATGATACATCAACCTCTTCTAAACCTTTTAATCTCAGTAAGATGATACATCAACCTGTACTAAAGCATTAAACTCAGTAGGATGATACATCAACCTGTACTAAAGCATTAAACTCAGTAGGATGATACATCAACCTGTACTAAAGCATTAAACTCAGTAGGATGATACATCAACCTGTACTAAAGCATTAAACTCAGTAAGATGATACATCAACCTGTACTAAAGCATTAAACTCAGTGGGATGATTCATCAACCTCTTCTAAACCTTTTAATATCAGTAAGATGATACGTCAACCTGTACTAAATCATTAAACTCAGTAGGATGATACATCAACCTGTACTAAAGCATTAAACTCAGTAGGATGATACATCAACCTGTCCTAAAGCATTAAACTCGGTGGGATGATTCATCAACCTCTTCTAAACTTTAAAATCTCAGTAAAATGATACATCAACCTGTACTAAAGCATTAAATTCAGTGGGATGATTCATAAACCTCTTCTAAATCTCTTAATCTCAGTAACCTGTACTAAAGCATTAAACTCAGAAGGATGATACATCAATCTGTACTAAAGCATTAAGCTCAGTAAGATGATACATCAACCTGTACTAAAGCATTAAACTCTGTAGGATGATACATCAACCTGTCCTAAAGCATTAAGCACAGTAGGATGATACATCAACCTGTACTAAAGCATTAAACTCAGAAGGATGATACATCAATCTGTACTAAAGCATTAAACTCAGTAAGATGATACATCAACCTGTACTAAAGCATTAAACTCTGTAGGATGATACATCAACCTGTCCTAAAGCATTAAGCACAGTAGGATGATACATCAACCTGTACTAAAGCATTAAACTCAGTGGGATGATTCATCAACCTCTTCTAAACCTTTTAATCTCAGTAAGATGATACATCAACCTGTACTAAATCATTAAACTCAGCAGGATGATTCATCAACCTCTTCTAAACCTTTAAATCTCAGTACGATGATACATCAACCTGTACTAAATCATTAAACTCAGTAGGATGATACATCAACCTGTACTAAATCATTAAACTCAGTAGGATAATACAGCAACCTGTACTAAATCATTAAACTCAGTAAGATGATGCATCAACCTGTACTAAATCATTAAACTCAGTAAGATGATACATCAAACTGCATTAAATCATTAAAGTCAGTAGGATGATTCATCAACCGCTTCTAAACCTTTTAATCTCAGTAATACATCAACCTGTACTAAACCATTAAACTCAGAAGGATGATACATCAACCTGTACTAAAGCATTAAACTCAGTAATATGATACATCAACCTGTACTAAATCATTAAACTCAGTAGGATGATACATCAACCTGTACTAAATCATTAAACTCAGTAGGATGATACATCAACCTGTTCTAAGCACGATTTCAATCCGTAAAATAGTTACAATAAGAAATTTTTATTTCCAAAAGTATTTGCAATACTATATCAGTATTATATATTTGGTAATAATTATACAAAAATAGAGACGGGAACATAGTACCTAATAATGCAGAGAAAGATCTCTCTCTCTCTCTCTCTCTCTCTCTCTCTCTCTCTCTCTCTCTCTCTCTCTCTCTCTCTCTCTCTCTCTCTCTCGCACACACACACACATGGTTTTTGATAGGCTCCTTCAAGCAAAATCTCAAAATGACAGTCCTTAAAAAGAAAAGATATTATGGTACTAACTTTGAACATTATTATGAAAAGTGTAAGACTTCTAGTCCGAAGCAGTCTCTTTCTGCTGAACATAACTCTCACGCGACTCCGATTACGATGATTGATAGAGTTCTCTTCCTTAAATACCTGCTCAATATGATCACTAGGTAATATCTTTTGAAAGAAGAAAGAAAGAAAGAAAGAAAGAAACAAACAAACAAAGAAACAAACAAAGAAAGAAGTAAATATCAGACCAGTTATAATTACTTAAGTGAACATGCAGACCTGCAGAAAATGGCTGCGATTTGTAATGGGTTAATGCAGGGTCTATTGACGCCGTCGGTAAGTTGTCTAACCAAATTTTGATTTGATCAAATTAAGTCAATGTTTCCATTCCAAGATCAGCAGTTATTGCTTTTAAATTGGCGGAGCATAATTTAAAAAGAAAAAGTGAATGATGTCTCCTCAACACAAATGTAAAGAACACGCACTATAATAGGAATAATATACATGAAAAGTGGTGGCATGCTAGAGGGTATTGTATGTTTCTTTCCTGAGAATTACCGAAAAGGGTCGAAATGGCAATAGTTACATACTTTAATGACGTGACATTTTTAAGTACCTTTAACATAAAATCATGCAAGCAAACACAAAGGAAAGATACACACATACATATTACACTCTCGCACTATCATGTCAAACATTAAAATAGCATTCAAAAATATTATTCTCTCTTTCGACTTCTAAACCTATTGAACTACAAAGTTAGTAATTTAATGGTATAAAATATAATTTAAATAGTCTCTTTAAATCCTTTCTCGCCCAATCCCATCCTTAGCAAGAGAATCTTGGCCGTAAGTGTTTATCAGGCTGCTCTAATACGCATTTCGCATTCTCTTTGGTACAATTTTCATGTGCCAAATGCTCTTTTCGGTTTTGACTGGTTTACGGCTCTTTATGCTCACTCTTCCTAACATTGGCAGCAGACCAATGCCAAATCTGTCATTTGGAAGCGACCAGATTTACACTACATATTTCCTGTTAGCATGAATGAATAAATGTGGGGCTTTATTCCAATTTTTAAAAACAAATTTGTACGATAACGATCGAGTCGGTATTGTATAAATTGATGACAAAAAATAATTTAGTATGCGCTATTTGACCTATTCCCAACTGCAAACCAGACTTTACACAACATTTGTAATGTGCAATGAGTATTTTTTAAATAAGGTGTTATATTACTTGTCCAAATTGTTTCCTTAAATTGCATACCACAAAACGCTTTTAGACTGGCTCCCTTCCAAGTTACAGGTTTATAGCCCTTCGTGGATCATTGACGTTGAATACATATATTTTATGGATAATTAATCCCTTATCCAGTGTAAACGAACCTTGGCTATCAATCATTTACCATGTAGTTTCCTAATCATATGACGTCATTAATTGCGCTGCACCTCAGCACTGTGTATACTGTATTTTGTTTGGAAACTAGACCAGATGTAAGCATGGTAGGTTCTTTGGAGTTTTTGATACGAGAGAATATCTACCTATTAACTGAAACAAACCAGCAATGACAGAATCGCACCGAACTCAATAAATAGAAACCGACCCAAGTAGAGCAATGAGGGTGCAAGGGACAGTTTTTATGCGCACATTTATTCTGCATCAACCTGCATAATATACAAATAAAAATAAAAAAAATAATTACTCAGTTAGGTCAGAAAAGTCAATATTTTTTAAAACTATAATAAATAAAAAGATAAGAATATAATTCATTTGATCTTACCAGTTTGCACAAGCTCAGCACAAAATGTTATGTACGCTAATCCTAAAGTCACACAGTGCAAATTCTAGCCCACTCTCAGTGTGATAATTTTGAAAATATTCTACTTGCTTTGATCACAGCGTGTCTACTGCTACATATGGCTAGCTCTGCTTCATAGCCAACTATTAGTATTTGAGTGTCCAGATACTCTGCATTCGCAACTTCGAGGTCAATCCTACGGATTATACCTCGAATGTATATTGAGAGCTGCCATTCGAACCATCTCGATTATTTACGAAATAAAGATTGACCGAGGAGTTGTAAATGCATGGAACTATTTTTTAATTCGCAGCTTCTCAGTCAATCCTACGGTCAATCCAATAGTAGAAAAAAACCGAGGTGGTCTGTATAGATTGCGGTCTCTTTTTTGTGAAGAATTTTCCGGCGAACGAAATGTACTGTAACACGTAAGGGAATCTCACTATAGATCGAATCAAACAACTCCTGCGTGAGTTTGGCTTGAAGACATGTTTCCCCTATTTACAAGAACCTTAAGACAACACTCGTTGTCAACTGAAGGATTCTTAATCGCGCAAATAACACATATAATTTTCCTTTAATCACTAATGACCACACAGTCATGGGACCCTAATTTCATATTTGCCTGATTTTTCTTGCTTCAAATTTGTATGACCCATTAGTAACCATTTCCAAGTCGAAGATTGGTACTTCACGCCATGCAGCACAAAGCACAACCCAACCACCTAATACAAAGAATTATTCCTATCTGAAATTACTAACACTTATGCAATAGAATATCCCGAGATTTCCTTATGTTAAGAAACTAGGGAGGGTCCATTTTACGAAACTGTTCCATGCTACCATTAAGTCTCGTGAATACTATACATTATGACGCCTACTAGTGTTCATGAAAACTGTAAACTTAAGCTTTTCACAGAAAAAGCAACTGACTTTACTGTTACATCAGATGCATAGGTTTCTCCTCGATTAGTGATTTGCTCAAAGACCAAATTTAAAGATGAGGGTGAAAACAAGTACAACATATTGTTTAAGGTAACAGAAAAGATATTATATCAGTAACACAGTAACAAATGTTTAAATGACTCAGGAAAAATAATACGTGATCAACACAAGATTTTAGACGAGTGTTTTTTTATTGTTTTTTTTAAAAAATAATCTATACCTTAGTAGAGATTATTTATTAATTGATATAGATTTGAATAATTTATTTAAACAATACATTTCATTTCTACATGTGTTCTCATCTATGACTAAGCTGTCTGCTTATATGCTTAAACCCTCTAACACAGAGAGGATATTTGCTTGAAACGAGTGAATAACGGATATATTTCATCGAGTGGGTGAAAAACTCAGTATTTTCACGAGTGGCGAAGCCACGAGTGAAAATACTTAAGTTTTTCATCCACGAGATGAAATATATCCGTTATTCACTCGTTTCAAGCAAATATTCTTTTTATTTTATGCTCAAGCGTATTGTCTAGCAATTTGTATAACACACTGAAGTAGCTGATTTCTTACTGCATCCCGCGCGATAATGTCAGCGGTTTGCCGTTTATGTTTTGCTGTTTTGTGTATATTTGCACATAAAATATCAGTAGTTACATAATGCTTCTTCCCAATTCAAGGTAAAATATCAGATAAAAAGAAAATGAAACCTAAAAATATGTCTGTTGCTGGATTTGAACCCGGTTCGTCGGGATGCGAAGTTGCCATCTATACCACAACACCACGCGAGCTTTTGACTGATAGTGAAAAAATATCATGATATTTTTTTACTGCAGTGAAAATATCACAATTATATCACTCGGAAAATCCAGTATTTCACTGCCTAGCATAAAACATTGTATTGTATTTACTCCCTCAAGCACACATTCGGTTGTTGTAATGTGTGCTGGTTGTGAACGATTCAGGTTTAGTTCTAATTTGCGGCATGGATTGGCACGAGCCAAGTTTTAACTGGCTTGTTTAAATAGTGGTAAGTATATTGTCCCGTAATGATAAGTCTAAGGTAACTATATATCACTTGAATTGTTTGTGAATTTCGCTTGCGTTTTAATTAGAATTACCTACCCTGAAACATACTTTGTCTGAGGTGTGATAGATACCTGTCGCAATTTTCACTAAAATTAAGATAATATACGGTTACCTGCAAATAATTCGAATTAGTCTCAGCTTATATTTAGATACCTGGCTGACAAACTAGGTTTATCACAGGTATCTATATATTGCCAGAAGTTTCGTGAATTTTGCAAGCCATATTTAGCATTTGTATCAGGCAATGCAAATTCTCAACAAAAGGTAAATACGTTCATAGTATATGTCTCTTTTGATTAGATGCAAAATGCTTATTAAATTCAAGGGTACCTAGCAGATAAACTAGGTTTACTTAAGATGATCCTAATATACCTGATTTTTGACATTTTATTTCGTGAGCCAAATTTATCAATGCAAATCCTAAGATAAAAGATAGCAAAAATTTCGCATTATCTCTCATTTTTACCTGTCTGGAGATATTGCTGATTAGATCCAGGTAATATATGAATACGTGGCAGATAAACCTGAGTAACAATATGTAACCTGAACTTTTGTGAATTTCGCTTGCCGTATATATCAGTCCAATTACCAACCAGTCTGGCTGGTTCAGATCATTGAGTGTCCTGCACTGTGTGCCTGGTTGTGAAGTACTTTGAGTCCCTCTCGTTAGACTTAATCCATTTCTACAGTTGATAAGATCGTTTAGTCGCTTTAGACGATGTAACAGTATTCTGCCACTGTCAGAAAAATGTATTGTTTTGATCTTTTTATTTTCAAATTATGTTAAATCGAGTGATTAAACCTTGATTAATCTCAATCCTGTGTTAGGCAAGAGTAATAGATAGAAAACACTGATTATGCCTAATTGTGTGAATGAAGGAAAGATTCTTGTCTCCCTGACATAAACTAAAGGCATTGCTGATTATGGCTGTTCGTCATTTTCATCGCGCCTGTTCCGAACGGTAGTCTAATATTAGGGTTCACGTGAGGAATACAAATTGGTCGGACGAAATTGGAGAAAAGATGCCGTAATGAGAGGTTACAACCTCTACCGTCAGTGATAAAATAGTACTGGCCGGTTTCTGCCGCTGTTGAGATGCTGCCATCACTTGAATTGATTAGGTCATTGCAGTCACTAATCAAAGGCTAATTATACTCAATATAAACTGTCTAAGCATCCAATCAAATGCGACAAGATTTGTCAACATTTGGTCTTATATAAAATAACAAGAATAGCAACGCCATGCAAGGGACCCACCATTTTGAACCTTCGTTGGGTGGGATTGGGCTGGGATTTTGTTTGAAATACTAGTCTTTTCTCTGAACCAAGTAGTATATTTCGCTCGTATTATCATCTGTCCATATATGGTATAATATCAGATGAAAAAAAAAACAACAACAACAACAAAAAAAACAAAAACAACCCCAAACAAACAAACAAACAAAACAGCAAAACAAAATAGTCTATACAGGGAACAAAGCAAAATCTCCAGGTCTTTTATACTTTATAATTGTAAATGGTGAGTGCTTTAGTGAACACAGTTGTGAAAGCATACATTTTAGTTAGATATTGTAGCAGGTAAGTCGGCCACATTACCCAGAATCTCCCCTTTTTGGAGTCTTTGGCTAACTATTCGTGTTGGATCTAAACCCCGCTGTATTTGTCTAAGGCCTGGCGCTCCAGAATGTGACAGATCTTTTCGCCAGCAGGATTTGGCGTATCTCTGGCTTATGCTCGCCACCGGTAGCCAGCTAGGTCGTTCTCCAGATTTCTGACCGTGTCGCCAAATGCATCGTTCCTGTCGTCGACTGAGTTGTGCTGTCTGGGTCGTGGTCCGAGTCGCCGATTGGGACGTGGTCTGAGTCGCCAAATTGGTAGTAGTCTGAGTCGCCGACTGAGACTTGGTATGAGTGGCACTTTCTCCAAGATCGACTTGGAGACGGACTGAGACGTCGAAATAAGATAGACCTTCTGTAACAATCTGTTTGGCTGGAAGTATAAGATATACAAGATTTCCCAGCTTTCTTCACGGGCCTTGGAGCTCTCTTGTTCTGGTCGACGAAAGACCTGTCTCTAACCTTTGTGAGTATCGAACTCGATATTATCATATTCGGCAATATACGGCCAAATGTAATTGCTCCGGCTTGCACTATCTCGATTTAGGGGACTTCTTATATCTAACTCTTGCTTATTCCACACCAACCTTACAACCACTATTGATCACGTGACCAAAATATTAAACACTAGATGGCGCTACAAAGTCATCCTACATTTAATAATCAATCCTTTATCTTTAAATCTATATCTTTAAAGGAACTTAAATTACTGTCCATGTATTTTTTTTATTACACAACCCACGCCTCTAAAACTACATGTTTCCACGCACATAAGAATGCATCCCCACCCCACCCAAAAGAAAAAATGTCACGCGACAGCACGGCGAAATTAAAATGAAACATAAGCTCAAACAATGACAAAAATAATTAATAAACAGTTTGAATGGCAGTCATAATTTCACAGTTCAAGCGCATTTGGTCGCTATTGCGGATCAGAAAAACTCAACATGACAATCGCCCTACTTTTTGGGTAGTGTTCTTTGTCTCAACCAACTGTTCTTGACCAATCAATGTCGCCATCGGTCTCTGGGAGAATTTGCGTCGTGTTGTCGATGGGATAAGGGGCAACACGGCTGATATTGTTAAGGTCGTCGTTCCCAGACTCTTGCCAATACTTTCCTAATTTTTAGAATCCAATCCCTTCGTTCCGACTAACCTTCGTTACGTACATGATACATTTTCAAGTGAATAGCGTGCACTACCAGAGTCTTCATTTTTCTACCGTGCTTAACTCTATAATCACTCAGTCCACAAAAGACTTTCTAGGGTCCATACCACCATGTCTGTTCGTCTTCTTTCTAACGTTTTAACGCATCCATGTGAACTGTTGTACCATTGTTCGAGTTGTCTTTCGAACACAAAATCTAACGGCAAATCAGTCTCTGTTCCCATCATCATGAAATTGGAAGTGAAACCAGAGGTTTTATGTACTGCTGAGCGGGTACAGGAGGTGCTCGTCTCAATCTCTTTGTTGTTCTTCGACGAAAGCAGATAACAACCTTTCTAGTGTTCAGTTCATTCTTTTATACATGCTGTTACTCTGCTCACGATACGTACCTAGCTTTCTCGATTCTAAGGAGTTGACACATTGCACGAAAAGGTTCACTCAAGAATTGTCAATCTTGATCCATGTGGATCTGTCTCGGCACGCCGAGACGTGTGACGACTGTTACGACTCAATGGAAAAATGTATCAGAAAGAAAGTGAAACCAAAACAATGTAAAATCAACAAACAGTATATTTATAGATAATTAAAATGAAATTCAAAAGATACTTACAGTAACGTGAATTAACATCCAAATAATCCAATAATCCTGTGTCCTAATCACAAGTTCTAAATATAGAATGTTCGGAATGAATGAATGTTCCTCGAATGAATGCTCCGAATAAATCTTCGTAATGAACGAATGTTCCGAAGGAATGAATGTTCCGAATGAATGGGTAGTATGGAATGTCCTGATGTACCCCAATAATGCAATCCAGATCATCTTTGAGACTGTCCACGTGTATCGAAAAGTGATATAGTTAAATCCAAAGGTTGATGTAAGCATTTTAGGTAACTCCAATTAATGTTCCAATAAATAATTCCTTTCGAATTATGTATACAGCAATACAGCATTACGGCATTACAGTACTACAAGGTTACAGGATTACCGCATAACAATGATTCCAAACAATCTGATGATTCCAAAAGACTGATCATAAAAAAAGAATGTTTTCAACACAAGATTTAAAATTGGAATGGAATTTTGTTTACTAAACACTGTATAAATATAACACAAGTCACATTACATACTATTCTAGAATAGGTGTAGTCTTAATGGAATTTTACATGTGTGGACATAACTTTGTGCACATAATTCTAAAGGGAAGTTTTATCTGTAAACAAAATCAACACTGACCTCAAATTGAATCAACTTATTTACCAAAACCGTCCTTGAACTCAAATACTAAGTAAACAACCTAATTCAAGGACAATAGCTAAACATGTAAATCTGATAAATAACATTAAGGTTTGAGCAAATATTAAAGTCAAGAAACATTTATAACTTCCTAAAATATTTATAATATTATATAAACATCACAAATAACACGACCTCATCCACTAACAGTTTTTCGACGACTGTAGCTTCCTGGCAAGGTATTGTGAACATCTCAGTCCATTTCGTAATGTAGTCAGCGACTAATAGAATACGATTCTCAATCTTTGGAGTGACCCGATGATATCGGTAGCACTACATTCCAGCAGAACTCCTGACTCAGCCAACTGCATTGGAGCTCTCCTTTTATGCCTTGGTGACTCGTTTCATACAGACTTCACTTCTTTGGCACCGAAGTCGCACGTCTTTCTAAAGTCCGACCGAGTAAGAACCTTTTCTGATCTTCTCCAACGTTTCCTGATGCCGATGTGTCTTCCACTGCACGAATCGTGCACCATTCATAGAACATCAGTTATTTTGCCTCTTGGAACTATAGCTTTATTGTGAATTTCTGCCCCGTCATGCGATTCGTAACTGAAACAGAGTATGGTGTTCTTTAAGTTTAGCTGGTCCCACTGGCTCCGGAGACTCTTCGCCAACATACCATATCTTGTGAATTAATTTCAACCCAGTCTTTGAAAACATCCTAAGCAGATTTATGAGCCTCGGCGAATTCGTTGCTACCACCGGATGTCTGATTCGCAGCTATTAACACACCAATTGCATCACTCCGTTCTTTGACTCTCATCGGATCGTCGTTGCTTACTTTTGTCCACTCATTACAGACTGATGTGTGTTTTCGAAAACAGCACTGTTTACATGGACCTCTGGAAAGGGCGTCATGCATTGCAATGAAGTCTTCCAGGACGATGAATATCAAATTGATATTGTGACAGCACTTTAATCCATTTTGCGAGTTGACCTTCTGGGTTCTTGAAATGCAGTAACCGATTCAGCGAGCTGTGGTCTGTCCTGATAAACAAAAATGCCTTCCATGCACGTTATGTTTAATATTTCAAGACAAATACGACCGAAAGCAGCTTCTTTCGTGTTTTGCAGTATCTTATTTCGGCTTTGATTTGCGATCGGCATGCATAAGCTACCATTTTTTCACATCCGTTGTGTACTTGCGACAGGATCGGTCTGATTCCAAGGTCATTCACGTCAGTCTCAAGAATGAAGGACTTCCTATGGTATGAGAACGCTAACACAGGGCCAGTAGTCAATCGCATCTTCAGCTCGTCGAATGAAGACTGACAACGTTCTGTCCAGATAAAACGTTTCCCCTTCTTAGTCAGCTAGTGTAGGCTAGCACCTAATATCAGCAAAGCCCTTTATGAATCGGTGGTAGTATGAACGTATTCCTAGGAAACTGCGAAAGTCTATCTGCGAGGTAGGATTTCTCCAGTCGACGAGGGAGGATACTTACTTTGGATCTACGTCTCCCCCTCTTCAACATGATGTGTCCCAAATATTTAACCCTGCGCAAACAAGCGAAATTTCTTGGGCTTTAACTTTAGGCCAGCTTCTAGCAACATGTCAAAGACGATCCGCTTTTTCTTCTAATATGCGACCAAAGACTATTATGTCGTTGAGGTACACCAAGCAGATCTACCGCTGGAACCCCGTCAGAACTATCTTCCTCAGTCTCTAGAAGACCCCGGGCGCATTAATGAGAGCGCAAACGGCACATTGAAATCGTATAAATCTTGTTTGGTTGCAAATGCCGTCTTCGACAGATCATCTGACACCATTTATACATGCAAGTATCAACTCATGAGGTCTAAAGTCGAGAACCAGGTTACTCCTAAGCGCCTTTCGTAGTCAAAGCAAAACTTTCTTGTGTCGTCCTTTTTCTTTACTGAAACTACTGGCGATGATCATGGACTGGAAGATGGAGAAATTACGCCTTTCTTCATCACGTCGTTCCAGTGCTTTTTAATTTTTTGCCTGGAACTAATTGAAATTCTGCTGGGGGATGTTTTATTGGTCTCGTACTCCCAGTATAAATTTTGTGTCGCACCTTTGTCGTTCTCTCAGGATCAGCGACAGATACAGCAAAGAGCGTCTGATAGTCATAGATCAATTTATCCACCTCTCTCCCCCTATTTTAAAGACAACGAATGGTCGCACTCCCTTGCATACTGACGACTCCTTCGACTGCTTCTAAGCTAGTAATGTTTGTCCCGACATAGAGAGTCTCTGTATCCCCAGTTGTATTTAGTATTCGTACTGGCAAATTCACTTTCTTGGTCTTGACCAGCGTCCTCGAGACAAGTATGTCATGATGTTTGCTGAATTTCTGATGGCTACTATTCCAGTATCCGGCAATACTGAAGATGGTATCTTGTCTAATATTTCAGGAACGATCACCAGAATGTTCCCTATCCCAGCGCATCCTATTTTGTCCTTCAAACATACAAAGTCATTTTTTTCCAATATTAAGTTGACATGAGTTGATCTTAAGAAAATCCAACCCAAGCGTTCCTTCTACAGGAATGTCTCGACCAGCATTTTATGTTGTCGACGAATCCCACAAAGGCTTAAATCTAACTCATTTCGCATCGACCGACATAGATCTACCTTCTGCAAGACAGACAGATATCAGGTTCGGCATTTTCTCCGGTTTGATAGTCCGATAAACTTCTCTAGATAGGATAGATAGAGAAGCACCGATATCAATCAGAAGATTGACACCAGTGCCGGGAATGGTGCCTGCTATATACACCCTATGTCCACAGCCAAGTATAAGTTTCCAAGTCGGTAAGTTGAATTCTTCCTCCTCCCGCTATTTTGCCGTTTGTCCCTGTCATATCTCACGCGACTTGCCGACTGTAGGGTCAGTTGAGAACGGTTGTCAACAGGGTTCTTAGCAGGGCTTTCCTTCTTAAAACGTCTCAGCTGGCCGTTTCTGCGTTGCTCTGGGTCCGATGTCAGTGACATGGTGTTCTTTACTTCATTTCTTAGTTCTGCTACTAAATTCGTCGGCTCCGTTACTTGCTTGCTCAACTCTCTTGGCACTGAATCATGTTCTTCATCCTGTGCTCTTATGCCAGAGACAAGCATTTTCCCTCCTATAAAACTCGATTAGATTCGGTGGTAGGAATATCTGTTTTAGAGCCTCAGCCAGCTCAGCGCAGGACTGTTACTAAAGTACTGCCAGCAATTGAAGTGCTTGACCTTTCAGTGCAACATATAAATACAGCTTCTTTTCGTCTTCAGTCCAAGGGTTAAAGGTTCAAGATACTGTTTACGTTCATAAACCACTGATAAAGGTGAATTTGCCGAACTGTTTGGAAATTTAGTGTGTGTGTGTGTGTGTGTGTGTGTGTGTGTGTGTGTGTGTGTGTGTGTGTGTGTGTGTGTGTGTGTGTGTGTGTGTGACATGACATAATAAATTGTCTTAACTTCTTAATGATGTGTCCCAAGTATGAAGAAAATCCATCAAGGAGTTTAGGAAATATTAGCAAATGAAAAACCGTAACGTATATTTTCAGTAACTCTGACCTTGACCACAATGTAAAAGGGACGAGCGCGCATGTTGTGGCATGAATTAACTTAGCTTCGTACTAATTCATGTCAAGATGATGAGAATATTAAAGGAGTTTTGAAAATATATGCAAAGGAAAATTTTAACTATATACTTCACAAAATGTTGAAGACGACGACGACGTTAGAAAAGTTACTGCTGTATCGTATTTCCCACTAATGTGAGCTCAACAACATAGTGTGCCATATCTTACTTTCCGACAGGACATTACATTGACGATCACTTAACCGATTCGTTGACGAACCTGTTTTACGCATTAAATATAGTTCACGAACGATTATTTCACGTAAGACAGAAAACACGACACCAGAAAGTGCAATGCGTAAAAAAAAAAAACGTATAGGTGTACTGGAAAGAATAGACACCACATCAAAAAAAGAAGTGTCATGGTCATTATCCAAGCCATAACTTTTAAAACAAAATGCGATATGGGACCTGTTTGAGGACATATCACATTAACTGGCAAAACCGACCATACGAAACTAATGGTTCCGGGGCATAAACGCTTTCATACTCAACTGCCTGCATTTCAATGAGGTGTTCCGATTCGTTTTGTTGAAAAAAGAAACACTCTACGTTTTCTTTGCAAAGTGTCAGACTTTGGAAAAATATAGTTATTATTAATATCAGCACACTATAATTGTGTCACTGAAAGAGAGCACCTTGATGCAGGCAATTAGACAGGAATGTGAAACAGTTTTAAGCATTCCGTGTAATCAAGCCGTTAATAAGAATTGTCAAAAGAAAGAAGAAATGTTCTACAAGTATGGTAGAAAGGGTTGTTGCTACTAAAATCCATAGAAATTGTCAATTGCCTTAAGACAAGTCCATAGTTGAAGTATTATGATAACCGAGTACAATGATCATTTTGTGAAACAGTAACACCACATATAATACGTCATACAGAAAACTGAAGAATCGTGGGGAAAAATAACAGATATTGACTAGCCCATCACAAACTCTGACACTTATTGACAACAGGGATCAAGCAGGTAACATCAGAGGTGAAAAACGAATGTGCAAGTGTGTTACCACTGTATAATCCAAGTGTAACCCATACTATGAAAGAATATGTCTCTTTTGTGAAAGTTAATACTATTTTGTATTTGAATGTGTTACTTTTTAATTGGATCGTAAGCTGCAAGTATATAATGTGGTAATTTGGCCTCAAATGGAGCTCTCTAGTTTTTAACTGGAATTTAACATTGTGGAGTTCTCTAGCCTATAACGGGAATTTAATACTGTCGGGCTATCTGGCTTTAATGGGAATTTAACTTGGTGGGGTTCTATAGCCTCTAACTGGGAATGTAATGTTAAAACAACACCTAGTATCCAACACGTCGTTTTGAGTGACACACACCCAGTCGTCTACAGACAAACACCCCACACTTACTATCTAGCACGCCGTCTTTAGTGACCAACACTTAGTCATCTACTAATTGATACCTCACACTTACTATCCAACACGCCGTTGGGGGTAACCAAAAACGCATACTTACAATCCAACATGCCGTTTGAGTGACCAACGCACATAGCTACTAACCAACGAACAGGGTAGGGCTATATACACACACACTATACACACAAACACACTTATATGATATCACACACAATATAGGATGTAAAATAAGGGAGATGAAATCACACACTAGCAACACAAACATACTTATATACTATCACATAAAAGGGTACGAGTGTTCACACATACACAAACATACCATCACACGCAGATGAGGGAGGCGGTAAGTGTTAGTTGTGAATAGACATATACAAAGAAACACAAACATATTGGCAATGATTAAATAGTATCTCTTGGATAAGAAATCTGGGTCGCCCTGAAAAGAGCCGTTGACACAGGTGGCACCTCTTCACTGTTCATCTTCTTAAGCTTCTCCTTACTGCCGGTCCATAGACCAATACTTTCTTCCGGCACCATTGCCGTTCCACATACACTCTTTGTTTCCATATAGCTGTGTTCGTGATGGCCCACGATTACTTCACATGCACTGTGTAGTCTGGACTGAAAAGCATACTGGAAATAATGGTTGATGAATCCACGTTCGTTCACATCTTGACTTGTCTTGAGAACATATGACACAATGGGCGAACGCGTCTCTATATGTAGTCTACGGGAGGATCGAAACTGATTGGGAGGTTCCACCAGTCAGAATGACTCTTTGTAAATCTTTGACGAAAAGTGCGATCTGTTGTGGTTCTTCCATTTTTACAGATTGAAACTGCAAGAGTGTATTTCTCTCAGGTAGAAGGGGTGCTCTATATATAGCGAGAGAGTGTGTACTCTAGGCAAATCAATTTTGAATCATCTAACGTCATGAAACGATCAAACCATTCCAAAGGGAAACCAGAAACCAAGCGACGAAGACATTCTGTGTCGCTTCATATGCTGAGAGAAGTGTTGCCAAAATTTCATCCCAGTGATTTTGAAGAGGATATGATCGATCCTTATCAATATCATCTACCTCCTGCAAAAGACCGAGAGAGTCAAGATCGGCCAAAAAAGAGAGTCGTTCGGTAGCCCCCGAAAAATATTTTCAGATTCGAGCTAGTCACAAAGTGACTTTCAGAAAATTTAGAACGACTGCTTACATTTACAGGGTCACATTTATAGAATTCAAACCTCATGTCCGGGCAGAGAAAGCAGGTTTCTTCATTACAGACTTATTGGAGCCTATGTTACAGGAATTGAAACGACAGATTTAGATCGTTTGAGACTATTCATCATTTAGGACAGTTCGAAATCTCTTGTTTGGATCGAGTTTATTGCACCTGCAGAATTGACTTCTTCCAAAATTTTGGACAATATTCAACATCTCTAACAATCGAATGATAAGTTTGTAATGAGCCACTCTTCATATGAAAGACATTTCACCTCCTTCAGGCAGCAGAAGTCGCAAACAAGTTTTATTGGTGGCTCAGCTTCTCAGTACCAAAACAAGTATCGTACAGATTAACAACCATCAAGATCAGATGTGTTTATCCCGTGCCATCGTAGTGGTTCAAACACGTGCAGAGAAAAATGATACACTAGAACAGAAACGCATTAGACAATCAGACAGAGTCAAACAACGAAGAGAAGCAAACATCCTCTTGGAACAAGCAGGAATTTCGAAAGAGACCGTGTGTGGAGTTCCTGAAGTGTAAAGACATCAACATGTGATCGCCCCTCGTTATACGTTGAAATTGTTTCCTCAAGTCATTCATGGAGATATGGTGTGTTGTGGTCCTAATTTTCCAGACGGAAAATACATTCACATGTATCATCACCAAAATTATTTCGATGCTATTTACTAGTGTCAAAGGATTTTTCTGATACATATAATATTGCAACAAATGAGACCAAGGATTTAGCAGTCGGGAGCACCATACTCATTGTGGAGAGAAATCTCGTGGCTGTTTAGCGTCCAAATCTTGTATTCCTGAACGATAGGAAAGGATTCAATGCTTTACTTGCAGACGAACATTCGTCAGTTCACTATTTTACGAGCGGCATCGCGTGAAACAAATCCACCAACATAAAAGTGCTTGCGAATTATTGAGAGTGTGTTCAACTTGTGGACATCATGGTTGTATCAACAACAAAAGTCACACATTTGTCCAGAAAAGAAACGATATCGTCTTTGTGGTAAAGTCGCCGATTTGGATCATCAGTGTAATATTCGGTAATTATGACAACGAACCCGATGAATTATTGAATGACCCGAACAAGAAAAAGAAATGTGTATTTTAACTTTGCATGTTCTCAAGAGGCTGGAATTAACGACTGCATTCAGGAACCTTTATTTCACCACTGTCGGAATTTTAGCGTGATTCCAGAGGGACGGGAAAATAATTTTCGTGGCTCTCATACTCTTTCTGATTTTGCTGACTGGAATTTAGATTTTACGACACTTGGAGCTATGAGGAGATTCATCGTTACGAGAACTCATGAAATCGCTACAGTTATTGCTGACAGTTTATTGGGATACGACAGAACTTTCGTTTGAAATATTGTTAAGAACAAGGAACCGAATTTCCAAAAGTCACCATGAACGGAGCCAATATAATTTTCCTACAAGTGGGAAAAGTACGGTTTAAAGATTCCATAAGTTATTTGGCCAATGTTTTGAGTAGAATTCCCAAAACGTTTTGAATGACAGATATGGCTAAAGGCTATTTTACACACTTTTTCAATACCGAAGCAAATAAACACGTAGTGTTCCCGCATCTGCATGAAGTCCGTGACTATTACCCCGAGTAGATCTCCGAGGTATCGTTCCCTTGAAGGAAGCTTCTACCATTGCCAAAGCGTGTGGATTAGTGTACCGTAAGAAGTTCATTCCTGATTAGAAACTTGCCATAATACCACCTCAATCCTATTAATATCTCAACTGTCGATATTCAGTCAAAGCTTTGCGTTGGTTACGTTACTTATTTGAAACTCATGACAAGTGGATACAACATGCTAGAAACGGTGGAGAAAAGAAGATTGGATCTTATTCTGTTGATGGCTGGGATTTAGAAAATCCACAGTTCGAGTACAAATTTCACGGATGTTTATGTCATGGATACCACACCTGTTATACTCAACGAGACATAAAAAATCCTTTGACAGAATCGACAATGGAAAAGTTGTACGACAAATCTTATCAACGACGCCAGAATTTGGAAAGTCAAGGGTACATAGTGGTATAAATGTGGGAACACGACTACGGTCGACGTTTGAAAAAAGATTCAGAATTTAGACGGATCGTCGAAGATTATGATGTGGTGGACATCGAACCTTTGAATCCACGCGAAACTTTGTTTGGAGGATGGACCAATGCTACACACTTGCTGCACGACGTTGACTAATCTCAAGGAAACAAATCAAGTACATCGATGTGTGTTCATTGCACAACGGTAGCAATCCCTAGAAGGCATTGCCTTGGAACACGTTGAATAAACGGAGTAAAACGATCGTTTGCTAAAGTCATGCTGAATTGTTTGTGGGGCAAACTGGCTCAACGCCAGATATTACCAAAGACCGAATACTTGGTAGATCCAAGTCGATACTTTCAGCTCATCGACAAAGAAAAACTCATTATACACGTGGAAATGATATGTGAAGATTTGATCTTGGTGATTTACAAAGAAGTTCAAGAGTTTGTTGCACCCGACGAGTTTGGCAATGTCATCATTGCTACTTACGTGATAGCCAATGCCCGTTTACAATTTAATTCTGGCTTGGAACCTTTAGGAGATCGAGTCTTTAACTTTGACACCGATAGTTGCATGTACACCGATCGCCCTGGATGATATCACCCTTGGACAGAAGACGAACGTTTAGGAGCTTGGACAGACGAGCATCCCGAAGACACTATTTTGAGTTTTACCAGTGGTGGACCTAAAATACCAGTACCGAGATAAGATAGGACAACTTCATACCAAATGTACAGTGAAAGGATTGACTTTAACTATCGTTCGAGTTAAGTGGTAAATTTTTACGTATTAAAAGAAGCTTTAAAGTCCGATCAGGATCAGGACTTTCGTGTTAAAATGGCAGATGCTCACAAAATTGTACGTTTGTCAGATCGTCAAATCATCAGTCGACCCTTGGAAAAAGTGTATAAAATCGTCTACGAGAAACGAATGCAACTTTCCGATCATAACACGTTACCTTACGGATACACAGTTCTCCAGTATAAAAAGGAGAAAGTTCCAAAACAGAAATATCATTTTGAGTACAACACAGAAACAGTGTGATGGACCAACTTACTTTAAGTTCAATGAAGTTGAGTACGATGCTGTGCCTTGCGATAAGAGTGATGATGTACCCTGTGATATTAGCGATGAATCACAACCAAGTCGCTCTACTTTCAAAAGATGCCGTCAGTGTGCTCATCTATGGATGCCATCCACGCACTCACAAAACACTCTGGATATCACAGTCTCATCGAGAATCACAAGCAAGAAAGAATACACGTTTCCTGTGACTTTGCCTGGCTATTGTGATTTTGCCAGTCAATTCCAGATGTTCAAAGGGAAATGGTCTAAATTAGTGATTAATACGACTTCTCTACCCCTACTCTACTCTTCATACTTACCAAGAAGTGTCTGTGGCTAGTGGATACAACAACAGATTTACGACAGGAAGGAAAAGTCGTGGATTCGACGCAACAAGAGGTCGCTGACTATACCAAAGACGTCGTGTGTGTCTGATGAAAGAAAGAAGACATGAACTTTGTTCTTTCAAAATGTCAATATTTTTTGCTTTACTATAAAAATTGAAGGTCTATAAATGTTAAATGTCCTTGGTGATTATTTCAGATTTTTTCAAACTACTAGAGCCTTATGGCTGCATCCTCCCTTCTCAAAGTGATTGACAAGTATTTAGAGCGTCAAAGTTGGGAGGCACTGTCTCTTTGACATGCTCATTGCTGAGTTAGGTGGTTCCTGCAAAACCGAATTTGTCAAATGTGTGATGTGACACAAATCACTTCTATTCGATCGTTTTTCACAACGTATTGTGTGGTATTACAAAGAGTGACAATCTGTTCATACTTTGTACTGAAAGAAAGTCAAGGAGAATCTATTTCGTTTGTAGAAGGAATTCATCGCAAAGACGATGGGATCGTGTTTGACCTTAGTCAAGCACATCACGTCTTCGATGACATGTTAGGAAAAGACGAAGAAGAAATTAGACACTGGTTTACACGAAAAGGACATCGTCGTAATGCCAGTATTATTTACATTACTCAAAATTTATTTAAACAAAGTAAAGCGTATTGCACCATCGTTCTCAATGCTCATTATGTCGTTTTATTTAATAGTCCAAGAGATGAATCTCAAGTTCAAGTGTTGGCTAAACAGTTAGGAACACTTTGGCTGAAATATGCTTATGACAATGTCACTCAATTGCCAAATGCCTATTTACTAATCGATCTTAAACGTACCACTCCCGTTTATTTGAGATTTCGTACTGACTTGTTTCACACATGTTGTCAAGAAGGAGGTCCAGTCATTTACACGTAGCCTTCTTTGTCTGTCTTAAAAAGCTGTAAAAACACCATTCACTTCTTTCCTTTCTGACAGTATTCAACTTGACTTCCTTTTCATCTCATCCTCCTGCCAAATTGATTCATGCATTTCATGCCATCAGTCACAGAAAAAATGCATAGGTGCGTTCACATTTGATAGAAGCCAGTCTCAAAGAAGTGTTCCGAAGGTTTACTTGACAGCACGTCAGTCACTACAAGGCATCATTCACATTCATTATCAAGCAAAACATTTTTAAAGTGGATCTTTAGGTGGTGTTATCATTCGTCCACTTCTACGACGGAATCCTAATGTCGAAGCTAAAAAAGAAAAATCAAAACATAAAACCAAAAGACAGACAAAAATAAGTGAGGGGTAGAGAGTTCACACTCAAGTTCTCCCAAGAAGAATAAAACCCTAAAGAAAACGACTCCTTCAAGAAAGAGAGGTACTGACGCTAGAACGCGCACGTACTCACGAAAACCTCGATCTGTCACCATCTTCTCATCTCCTTCTCCTACCCCTCCTCCGTTATTGATGATGCCAGCCAAGCTTGATTTAAAACAGGTGTTTCGTCATTTGATGAAAACATGCAAATCCATCTCTAAAGGGACTTCTAATTCTTCTATGTCGGCGTCTTCTACTTCTACTTCTTTTTCGACGTCTTATACTTCTCTATCTGCTGCTGCTAAAACCAGAAAGGTGGCATCCGCTAAGACAAAAGGACAAGACAGAACAGGCATATTGCAAAGTTTACTGGATTTGTCCAAACAAGAACTGGTACGATTTAGTCCGTTGAGAACGCCTCGTCATCCGGTGCTACCTAAAGTTAAGTTGGTACGAGGTCCCGACCTATTCAAAAAGTACCTGAAGAAATCATCGATTCGGTGTGTGAATGTTGTACGAACGTCTATAAAGGAACGGTTCCTTTAACCACGATACAGAAACTGCAATTAGCACGACATCGTCACGTTCTTCGCCAAATGGCGAAAAAGAAAATTCCAATCAGTCAAAAGAAGAAAGTGTTCGTTCAACGAGGATTTCTTCCCATGCTGATCGGACCGTTGTTAAAACTTCTTTTAGGAGGAGTGTTGAGGTGAACATGCAAAGGACAAACCTTTCTGAAAGGACATCACACCTGTACCTTTGGATCTTGCGGAAGGACGAAAAATAACTTTAGTTCCTTACAAACGAACAACTGATACCTCGCTTACATCCTAATCCTAATCTCACAGAGATATCACACTTACAAGAAGAGTTACAATCGTTGATGGATCGAACAGATATATCAGAAAGATAAAGATCACAACGGTACGGTCAATTATTGCAACTTCTTTAACTGTTTCACCAGAAAGCTTTAGACGAGACGGCTAAACCTACTGTGAGAGATTTCAAGAATGTCATGAAAACCGAAGAAAAATAAAAAGCAACAAAAACAATGTCAGACACATCTACGGGGGTGAAAGAAAAGAAAGAAACAAGAGAAGTGTTTCAAACCCACTCTGCTCAAACACCTTTTCACCCCAGCGTGGCAACCTTGTTGACACTTTCCCCTACTCCGAAACGAGCAGAAATGAAAACCCTGGTCAAAAAGATTATGTCGACAACCTCTTCAGCAGAAGAAAGAAAGAAAGAAGAAAAGACAGTAGTGATAAAAGAAATCAAGAAAAAAGTGAAAAAAGAACCGATGTCTTCTTTGGAAATTTCCTCTCCTTAGCTATTCATATTGCACACAGGACACGACAAGAAGCCTTAGACTTCTAAAAGAAGTTCAGAATTAGTGCGAGCTTTAAAAATCGTCTAAAAAGAAAGTGGTCGACACCTTCTCGATGGGAAACAGACAAAGGCACCGAATGTCTGAACCAAGCTTTTCAACAAGAATTGAAAACAGACACATTCATTCTGTCACCACTGAAAATCCTGAAACCAAAGTAAGTGTAGTAGAACTTTGAACAAACGGATGTGGAAATACTTTACACACGTCAGCATACTCTCAAAAATACATTGACATGTTATGACCTCTAGTCAAAGTTTACAATTTAATCGTACCGTCGTAGCATCGGACGTACTCCAAATGAAGTTACACCTCAAATCGAAGTGACCTTATTACATCGATTGTTTGGAACGTCGACGACACACAAAAAAACAACAACAAAGAAGTGTTAAACACCGGAGATTGGATTGACATTGGAAAAACAAAACGCATTATTGACAAAGGCTATTTACCCAACTGGACGACATAATTATATCGCGTCACAGGACAAGTGCGTGTATGTGACCATCCTGTCTATATATTGGAAAATATGAACCAAGACGTGTTAAAAGGAACTTATTACTTGCCCGAGTGACAACGAGTGACCAAGAAAGACGACGACGTGTATCATATTGAAAGCATTCTCGATCGAAGAACACGTAAAGTCTGAAAACGTTGTATCCTAAGAAGTTAAAGTCCGTTGGAAAGGATATCCACCCACTTTCCATTCTTGGATTGCAGCTTCACAAGTCATCGAGTATAAAAAAAAGTACAAGTCACAAGCATGCCGTTAAACACTTATCCGACTTCATCTCTCCAAGAACTACAGAAGAAATAACAACCACAGTGGGTGTGGTGTGGAGAACGTGTACCTAAAAATTGAATCGTCTCTTTCTGCAAGATCTTTGTGGTGTATTGTGTCATTGAAGCAGTGATTGGAAATTTGAGTTTGCAACACGGAGATAAACAACTGTGGACCGTTGTACACAGCATCTGTATTGCTATCTTCTTCCCAGTTGTTTGTTGAAATATGCTGACAGTAACAACAACAACGGTAGCCTCGCAAACGCCGCTTACATCTCTTCCAGTCACATCAATCCTCTAGAACCCTTGGAAAGCAATCATTTCACATCGAGTGACTCAATTACCTCAGTCCATACAATTGCACCACGAAGCTCATTGGGAAGTGGCTTTGATACAAATGATTCATTCCACTCAAGTCTTGAATATTACCACAGATCTAACCACTTTTGTCGTTGAAATACTCAACGAACAAGTCCAAAAACACTATGACAAAACTGATCCTGGCAATTACGAAAACAACACCAGCGCCATCGAATCCCCAATTGAGTATCTCTGACATGAGAATTCCTGCAGGATATTATTTTAATGTTCGATACCTCGTCAAAACAATTTCAACTATTTTCAACGATTAGTCTGGCAAAGCGGTGAACAAAACTCAACGAAGTGTATATTTGTGTCTACTACATCTTTTCAGTGTATTTTTGTGTCTACTACATCTTTTCATTGTATTTTTGTGTCTACTACATCTTTTTAGTGTATTTTTGTGTCTACTACATCTTTTCAGTGTATTTTTATTAATTCAAACGAATATTTAAACATAAGTATTATTTTTCATGAACTATCAATCAGTTTACACATATTCTTTACAAAATCATGAGAGAATGATCAAATTTTCTCAGTGAAGACCCTTAAAATGTCAGCAACAGAATATGAAAAATGCACAAATACTATTTAGTGCTGTGGTAAATTTATATAATTAATTAGTGTGAGTAGGGCTACGATCTACGATGTTGACTCACATTTCACAAACCCGGTCAACAAATTGACCATGGACAAAACGTGCCTTTTGGCACGATTAATTTGTTTCGACATACGTCCTTCGCAACACTTGAATGACTTTATTGTTTTAATTATCAGAGGCATTATGAATTATATAAATGCAATTTGAGGAGAAAATATATCATTCTTTTCCCATATTTGTTATTTTAAAAAATGTATCCGATCATTTATGACTAAAAATGCAGCTGGCTCATTTAATTGCACTTGCAATGCTAGTACACACACACACACACACATACACACACACACGCACACACACACACACAGACCGACAGACAGACAGACACGCACACACACAAGAACATTGGCACAAGTTAATGCAACTGACAAGCGTTAACATGGCAATTACCGAAAGTGCCTGTTTTACGTCGGAAATTTAGCGCCGTCTACGAGATAGTGGCGGACCTCCTGTGTTGGACACAATGAGGAATCAACGGCCGATTGCTCTTAAACAGGTGGACCAACGGTGCTCAAATTGTGTAGATGCAATGAGTAAACTGAACTCTATCGATTGAGTGCATACTGTACCATAGCCCGGGATGAATGTTTGCTTTGGATTGAGTGCATACTGTACCATAGCCCGGGATGAATGTTTGCTTTGGATTGAGTGCATACTGTACATAGCCCAGGATGAATGTTTGCTTTGGATTGAGTGCATACTGTACCATAGCCCGGGATGAATGTTTGCTTTGAGAGATAAAGTATGTGCATATTGAATTTCAGATGTCCTTCAAAACACGGAGACTGTAAGTTTGCATATTCAATATATAAACCATGACATAGGTGCCATCAGATAAAATATCAGATGTAAATGTATAAAAGCTGTTACAAAAACAAAAAAAACATAAGGAAACAACTTGGGTTTGCATTCTTGTCGTCTGCCCAAGATGTCAGGAGGTACAGAAGTTAGTGTGTGTGTGTGTGTGTGAGAGAGAGAGAGAGAGAGAGAGAGAGAGAGAGAGAGAGAGAGAGAGAGAGAGAGAGAGAGAGAGAGGGAGAGAGAGAAGGTTACCCTTTTATGAGAGACAGACATGCAGGGATAAGGAATTTAACATGTAGTGAATGGGTGTATGAGAGAGAGAGAGAGAGGGGGAGAGGGAGAGAGAGAAGGTTACCCTTTTATGAGAGACAGAGAAGCATGGATAAGGAATTTAACATGTAGTAGATGGGTGTATGAGAGAGAGAGAGAGAGAGAGAGAGGGAGAGAGAGAAGGTTACCCTTTTATGAGAGACAGAAAAGCAGGGATAAGGAATTTAAAATATAGTGGATGGGTGTATGAGAGAGAGAGAGAGAAGGTTACCCTTTATGAGAGACAGAGAAGCAGGGATAATGAATTTAACATATAGTGGATGGGGGTATGAGAGAGAGAGAGAGAGAGAGAGAGAGAGAGAGAGAGAGAGAGAGAGAGGTGGGGAGGAGAGAGAGAGGACGAGAGAGAAGGTTATCCTTTATGAGAGACAGACATGCAGGGATAAGAAATTTAATATGTAGTGGATGGGTGTATGAGAGAGAGAGAGGGGGGAGGGAGAGAGAGAAGGTTACCCTTTTATGAGAGACAGAGAAGCAGGGATAAGGAATTTAACATGTAATGGATGGGTGTATGAGAGAGAGAGAGAGAGAGAGAGAGAGAGAGAGAGAGGGAGAGAGAGCAGGTTACCCTTTTATGAGAGACAGAGAAGCAGGGATAAGGAATTTAAAATGCAGTGGATGGGTGTATGAGAGAGAGAGAGAGAGAGAGAGAGAGAGAGAGAGAGAGAGAGAGAGAGAGAGAGAGAGAGAGAGAGAGAAGGTTACCCTTTTATGAGAGACAGAGAAGCAGGGATAAGGAATTTAACATATAGTGGATGGGTGTATGAGAGAGAGAGAGAGAGAGAGAGAGAAGGTTACCCTTTTATGAGAGACAGAGAAGCAGGGATAAGGAATTTAAGATATAGTGGATGGGTGTATGAGAGAGAGAGAGAAGGTTACCTTTATGAGAGATAGAGAAGCATGGATAAGGAATTTAACATGTAGTGGATGGGTGAGAGAGAGAGAGAGAGAGAGAGAGAGAGAGAGAGAGAGAGAGAGAGAGAGAGAGAGATGTACATTATAAAACGTGTGTGAGCGTGCGCGCGTGTGTGAATATCTTATTCATACTTGAAAAAAATCAAAATCAAGACATACAGACTTACATTTCGGTATATTTTACTTATAAGCTTCGAAATTACATCACATTAGAAAATTACAACCAAAACAAGTGTACAGTGCATTTTGCTTCAGTCAGAAGGTAACGAAGTTAACAGGCATTCATTTTCACAGGTAATGATAAGTCATTCATTAAAAGATATGTCATGCAAGTCGATGAACGGATAGTTCCTTGAAAAAATGGTAGAACCGTTATGTGTTTCTTCATATAGTACATTTCGCTGATCATATTAAAACCGTTTTCAAAACTCGAATTGATCAACTACCTTGCCAAAAAACTCTATCCTACGTTTGCCAAGTTTCAAAAACTGACACAGAGAAAATTTTACAGTACAATCAATTTTAATTTGGGTATGGGCCGTAATATTTTGCACTGCGTGTCTTTAATCTGGAGCAAAACACAAGTTTTGGGGGAAAAAAAGTCAATCAGAATATGCAATTTCCATGGTTAACCAAAAAATGTAACAGTTTTACAAGTGATTTTGGCTCATTTACTTTCAGACGGCGACAGAAAAAGTCGCAAATATTGTTCGCTCCATACTTTGCTTAAGCCATAGTAACAGTCAATGGCATGCTGACAGAATTTTACATTTCTTAGACTTGTGATAAATTAAACATAGTCTTGCCTTAAGCAAAACACAACGGAGTGACAGAGGATTTTAGTAAAAGAAAAGAAGAAAAAAAACTTTAGATCTTCGCTTTTCCAAGGAAGATTTCTTGAGATCGTACTTGATTCTGTTTGAAGACACGTGACAATTAGGAACCAAAAACAGCCACGGCATTTCGTACAACAATTATTCATGAGGACATGCTTTGTTGGGGATTTGATTTAACTCTAGACCAAGGCAACGACGAAGGACATTTTCACTCTATAAAATCGTATGAAACTTCAGTTTACAGTAGCCGTCGTAAACACAGTACACGTGATCTTGTATGCAGAATTTTACACAATTTGGGAAATCAACGGTCTGAGATAAGTGATCCTAGACTATTGAAAAAAAAGATGGAACAAGAACCCACGGAAAAAGGTGAAAAGGATGGTTCCATCAAGAATAGAAGTAGTCTCAGACAATCAGTGGAGAAAAAAGGAAGAAAAGGAAGATATGGAACACAAAGTCATGGACGTGAACAAAGAGTCTGATATTTTCCAACCAGAACAACGGTTACAGTCCACAAGTGTACAATAAGAAACATTATACAGTCATGATGCCACGATGGTCAGAACAAGAATAACACTTAGTCTCCTGTTTTGCTCACCACTTGGCTGAAAGAATCCCACACCTGACCAAAGAACATTGTTATGATTGTCAAATCGATCATCCTAGTCACGTGCAACACAATAAATGTCTGATGATTAATCAAAAAGAAAAATTGGAATAGGTTCTGGAAAGCCCATTGAACCTCGTCTCAGAAGAGTAAATCTTAAATGATTGGTATATAGATCAAGTGACCATTCCCTACTTCCATTGACTTCTTTGGAGACGAAACATATCGAAGCTCTCTTACAACAGAGTACGGAAATCCCCCGTTCATCGACTTACTTGACAGATCTTTTCAAGGAAAAAGTCAAGTGTAAACTCGTGACTTATCATTACCTGTGAAAATTAATACCTGGGAGCTTCATTACCTTCTGACTTATGCAAACAATTATAAACTTTAAAAGCACATCACATTACAAAATCACAAAACAAATGTACAACTTGTTTGTGATTTTTTAATGTGATGTGCTTTTCAAGTTTATAAGGAAAATATACCAAAAACGTGAATCTGAATGTTTTGATTCGATTTTTTAAAGTATGAAACAGATATTCACACACACACACAAACACACACAACACACAAACACACATTTTTAATGTACCTCTCTCTCTTAGACATCCACCCGCTACATATTAAATTCTCTCTCTCTCTCTAGCTCATAAACACACACACACACAAACACACAACCGTTCTATGTTAAAATATCTAGGCTAAACAAAACCTGTGGTAGAACGATTATATTATATCATTTTTGTCACTGTTTCGCTTTAAGATATCTCTCTCTCTCTCTCTCTCTCTCTCTCTCTCTCTCTCTCTAGCACACACAAACACACACACACATGTTAGGAGATCGATTGCCCCGCTTCAAAACTGGAACCAAACAATGTTACAATCCGTCTCTAGATTGCCAAAAAATTCTATCCGATATTTGCCGTTTTCAAAAACTAGAACAGAAAAATGTTAGATTACAATAAAACTTAAATTAGGTATCGGCCGTAATATTTTCCATTCCGTAATATTTTCCATTCCTGTGTCTTCAATCAAGAGCAAAACACAAATTGTGGAAAAAGTCTGTCATTATAAGCGATTTCATTGGTTAACAAAAATATGTCACAGTTTGACAGTCCTTGGTAGGAAATTGTAACATTGTAATTTTTTGACACACGCCTTTCGGAAGCTAAGATTACAGGCAATGCGGACTAACTGAATAAAGTGTGAATTTGGAAATATTGCACAAAAAAGCACTGGTTTTTAGAAACTGATCAATGAAAAATATGACAATGAACATTTCTAACACAGGACTTACCCTTGTCTTCAGAAACTTATAAAAATGGTAACATTCTCTCTCTCTCTCTCTCTCTCTCTCTCTCTCTCTCTCTCTCTCTCTCTCTCTCTCTCTCTCTCTCTCTCTCTGACACACATGCTACGATACACCACTTCGATATACTTTTATATCCATATATTTATCAAGCAAAAGAAAATACGGCATTTCAGTTAGAGTGCAGACAAACTTACATAATCCGCCAAAATAGAACTAACATGCTACACACAGACAGTCTCATTATGTGGGAAAGAAAAATACACACACACACACACACAAAACTACAAATGCGATATTTCAGTTAGAGTGCAGAAAAGCTCACATTTCTCGCAAAACACATCTAACATCGTCACCATTTCTACCAGACAAATATGAATCAATTTTCACGATTACATTTGCAGCCAAAACAAACGTCTTACATTGTTACCATTTCTAAGCAAACAAACTCACCACACATAAAAAACCTATGGAGCACTTTTTAGACAATTGTTTGCCTATCCAAGATGGCAGCATAATATTAATTTCCCGTTTGGGTATAAAGTATTTTTTACCCTTTTTAACACAGGATGCCCCTTGTCGTTCAAGTTCCCTACTATACTACTCGTCTACTTTTTGAATAGATATGCACAGGTGTGTGGATAGAGATATCAGATCAATTGACGCCTTCGCGTTCGAATTTGTAAATAGTTCTAAGCCCTGATAAATAACTGAACTAAATACCACTTAGCTAGACACTATCTATTTACACACTGGGAAGATCTGTAAAAAATTTACAAAATGTAGAAAGCTTGTCAAAGTTGAGGGAAACAAGAAAAATATAGCTACTGGTAAAACTTGTTATGCAACACTGTTTGTTCATGCTATTATCATCGTGTTTTCACACGGATTATCTGGCAATGTCGAGGGACTAGCAAGAGTATTCATTCTGGCCATAAAAATAAAAGCACATTACATGATCAGGTTCCATATTCACAAAACTCCTCAACTTGAGTGTACCCTCGCTCTCAGACTTTTTTTTATAGTCAGTAGTGAACAAAAGTTGTGATTTATTCAGATGAGAAATGTTGTTAAATATGAGTAATTTTTGAAAATAAAACAAGTATGATGGAATCATAAGAATCAAAATCTGAGTTTGAGTTTGCACTCAAGTTGAAGAGTTTCCTAAATACACGACTTGACGTTGTTTTGTTTGTTTGGGGGGGGGGGGGCAGTTAACACATGAAATTCTACTCGTCAGCTTAATTCACGTACTGTGCGAGTGCAGGGGTTGTTTTGTGTGTGTGTATGGGGGGGGGGGGTAATAAATAAAACTCCTTTTCTTGCAGGTATTTAGTGCATAGATTTTATAACGCTAGTCATGGATCAGGTAAGAAAAACCTCCATACACAGTCTGCTGTGTAAATTTTATAAAGCTAGTCATGGATCAGGTAAGAAAAACGTTCATACACAGTCTGGTGTATAAATTTTATTAAGCTAGTCATGGATCAGGTAAGAAAAACGTTCACACACAGTCTGCTGTATAAATTTTATAAAGCTAGTCATGGATCATGTAAGAATAACGTTCACACACAGTCTGCTGTATAAATTTTATAAAGCTAGTCATGGATCATGTAAGAATATCGTTCATACACAGTCTGGTGTACACATTTTATAAAGCCAATCATGCATCAGGTAAGAAAAACGTTCATACAAGTCTGGTCTGAAATTCTCGGGCTAAACCTCTTCCCTCGTGCGCAGGCAAAATTTTCACGCATGTGTATAATCACTACCGGGGTTTTTCTGACTTTATTTCACAGTAACTCTAAAGTACACTAAAACCTGGCTGAGGGCGGGGGCGGGGGGGGGGGGGGCAGTTGCAAAAATGAAGATAGTCAGTCGCTGGAGACTTCATGCAGATCGGTCTGCCTGACATCTATGTTTAACAGAGAGAGAGAGAGAGAGAGAGAGAGAGAGAGAGATCACCGTAAAGATATGAGTTTCACTCAAGTGGGATCATTGTTTACACAGCTCTCACACGAATAAGTACGTCAGATGCTGTGATAAAATTCAGGTATTCTTTATCACATCCGACGAGGTCCAAGGATGACTTGACTCTGTCGTTCAGTAACTTAGCTGTGCTATCGGAAACGACAAGACATAATAAATTTTGTATCAACACCATTTGAGACGAAGATAATGATAGTAATTAGGAAAGATTTATTCCCAGTTTTATCAGGAATCATAGCAGCAAACAGGAGGGACTAGAGCTTTAGGAGAGGACGGTGATATGACATTTCGTTGCAACAGGAAAAGGAGACGTGTCTAGTAAAATTTGCAGTAGAGTTTGTAAATTAATGACATAACATAATATAAATGTAATTATTAGCACACATTGAATAAAGATATGATCTTTGATACACTTAAATCAAAGAGGAAATAAACTAATATCATCTCACAAATTTATATTATTCCATACATGATAGACTCCATAATAGTTGTATGAAATGATACGAGAGAGAGAGAGAGAGAGAGAGGGGGGGGGGACTGGTGTTAACTCTATGGTCGAAAATGAAATATGCGATGCCCTCAGATATTTAAACAGAGCTAACGGTTTACATCACGAGTATATTTTCTTTTAAAATTTTGCAAGATGTTTATTATTAGTATATTATTATTATTATTATTATTATTATTATTATTTAACTATATTTTTTAAATATAAACATTGTTCTCAAAAGTTTCCAAATCATGGTGCCTTACACGTGTCGAAAGGTTGTCCTATCTGCAATACAAATGAACCTGCCTTGCAAGCCCTACTTGATAAATACCAGGTCCATGGTCATTCCTTTTAGAACAATAACTCTTTATGTATCCTAATGAGGGGTTTGTGGCAGATAAATTATCCAACAGGCATTATTCTGGCGTCAGTACCAAGCAATCTACTGTCTTATGAATACATACATCATATAGCAGTCAGTTTGCTCACTTCCTACAAGTGTCTTAACGGTACACGACAAACGTAGCTGACCGTAAAGCATTAATTCGTATGTAAATATATTTGTTTCAGGCTAGACGTGTTATTCTTAAATCTTGTTCCCGTAGGATCATGACTTAAAGGTGATAAATCTGAGATGATCAATTACTGAACTCTCTGCGTAGTGATAATCTGACCTCATAACCCAGTCTTGTAAATCAAAGAAAAAGTATCACCGATCAGCTTGACCTGAAAACGGATCCAAATGGAGGCAAAAATTAAAAAAATTTGTAAAAAAATATCCACAGATGCCAGCATGTAGGAAGTTAGTGTCTCTGCTGATACGACAGATTGTGCCCACAAGGTGCTTGACATGAAATTTGAGACGAATGTACTATTTTCAATGAACAACGTAATTTATATCTTCGAAAATGTTTTCTTTAAACCCTTATACACAGAAAATGAAACATTTGTTTAACGCTAAAAGGAAATGTCTACCCTAACTAAATTGTGCCTGTTTTATTGACCAGGTCATGAAGAAATTGTTAGTTCATTTAAGCATGCAGCTATTGCATATCGTCCTTTGTGACAAAGAGATTGGTTTGGTTTTGTGGGTTTTAACGACATTTTTCAGCACACGATACATGGCGACCAGTATATTTGGTGGAGGAAGAACCCAGGATGAGCCACCAACCTACAAGTGGCTACGGAATGCTACTGGCAAGCGTTTTTACGTACCCACGTTGGTCGAGCCGAGACTCGAGCTCTCGCGGAAAGAGGTGAGATGTGTGACTGATCTGTAAAGGCGAACGCCTTAGACCACTCGATCAGCCTGGGCCCTGTGACCAAAAAGAGAAATAACGGTCCAATAACTAACTACAAACTCGGGACGACATAATATGTTGGGATATGGTGGTGAATGGTACACAAGATGGAAGAAAGCAATTATTCCAGTAAGCATGTGTTTACAAGAACGAACATATTTAGGATTTATCTTAGATTGAATAACATGGGTTCCGATAGTGTTTTCTTCGGCACATTCTACCTACTTGTGAAATTAAAAAATGATTATGCACAAACTGGGAAACTACCACAGAAGTCGTGTTCTTCAATTTCTCACCCTTTTCAAAAGAGAAATCTTAAGGTCTCGTGACCATTTCTGTTCTTATCTCGGTTATCGCTGGTATATGGCCCTAGTATCAAGCTATTGACAGAGGCTGGTAAAATGACTGGCTGATAGCGACGCTCCTCACAGCTCATACTCTTTCAGAATATATCGCTGCCATAATGTTTGTTTTGACCCCTGTGTCATCTAAACCTTAGTCCAGTGCCTCCGTGCATTAGTATACGAACACATTAACTGAATACTACCTACGCTATCTAATCATATATTGAAATCCATTCAAAACCGGGGAATAGATTACACTGGTCTGCAATTTTTTCGAAGTCGTCTGCTTCAGAGATAAAATGTGCTATTTATTAGGGATTTTGATGAGCTGAATTCCAATATGACAATTAAAACAACTGATTGGCTTCTGTTTCCAAGATATTTAAGTTTTTACATTTTACGTCTATGTATATTGTGTACATAGAATACTTTTAATCATAAATTGTAAACCTAGGTCTTTTCATGTGTTTATGGTTGCTTTACATGCTAATATTTCACCTGTCCTGTTAATGTAACACTTTGAAAAACAGCAAAAGGGTTATATAAATAAAAAATATATTGAAACAAAAGTCAAAAAACTATTATGTATATATAAGTACATAGTTTAGTCCTTATTAAGTGTCTACTCGGCGCTTCTTGGCTTATCTCTTGTATTCATTAAATGGAACATCTCTTGTCACTGTCATTGATGGGCTCCATTTGCCCTAATAGCGTTTCTCCATTGTTGCAATGTCCTGGTGAAATCGCTCGCCCTGCTCGTCGCTCAATGCTCCGCAGTTCGGTGGAAACAAATCTAGATGAGAGTGCAAAAAATGTATCTTTAGTGACATGTTGCAACCAAGGCTTTTGTATGCCTTGAGGAGGTTTTCCACCAACTCCCTGTAGTTGTCTGCTTTGTTGTTTCCGAGAAACTTTGTTGCCACTAACTGGAAGGCTTTCCATGCCGTCTTTTCCTTGCCATGCAGTGCACGGTGAAATGCATCACTCGAAGAAGTTCACAAATCTGAGGACCAACAATGACACCTTCCTTTATCTTAGCTTCTCTTAACCTTGGAAATTTTCCACGGAGGTACTTGAAAGCTGCTTGTGTTTTGTTTAATGGCCTTGACAAAGTTCTTCATCAGACCCAGCTTGATGTGCAAGGGTGGTAACAAAATCTTCCTTGATTCAACAAGTGGTGGATGCTGAACAAATTTCATCCCAGGCTCCAATGACTGTCGGAGTGACCAATCTCTCTTGATGTAGTGGGAATCTCTCGCACGACTATCCCATTCGCAGAACAAACAGCAGTACTTTGTGTATCCAGTCTGCAGACCAAGCAAGAGAGCAAGAACCTTGAAATCGCCACAAAGCTGCCACTGATGTTGGTCATAGTTTATTCACCTCAAAAGTTGTTTCATTTTTTCATAGGTTTCCTTCATATGGACTGCATGACCAACTGGAATTGATGGCAAAACACTGCCATTATGCAGCAAAACAGCTTTAAGACTCGTCTTCGATGAATCAATGAACAGTCTCCACTCATCTGGATCATGAACGATGTTGAGGGCTGCCATCACACCATCGATGTTGTTGCAGGCTACAAGATCACCTTCCATGAAAAGAATGGGACAAGATCCTTTTGACGGTCATGGAACATGGAAACCCTAACATCACCTGCCAGGAGATTCCACTGCTGTAGTCTGGAGCCCAACAGCTCTGCCTTACTCTTGGGTAGTTCCAAATCCCTGACAAGGTCATTCATTTCGCCTTGTGTTATGAGGTGTGGTTCAGAGGAGGAGGATGGGAGAAAATATGGGTCATGTGACATTGATGGTTCAGGACTGGAAGTTTCATCCTCTTCCTCTTCCTCGTCTGACTCAAGTGAGAATGATTCTGGTGCATCAGGAACCGGCAGTCCTTCTCTGTTGGGTACTAGGCGTATAGCTGACGGAATTTTTGGATAATGCACAGTCCACTTTTTCTTCTTTGACACACCTTTCCCAACTGGAGGCACCATGCAGAAGTAACAATTGCTGATATGATCTGTTGGCTCTCTCCAAATCATTGGCACTGCAAAAGGCATTGATTTCTTTTTCCTTTTCAATCACTGGCAAAGATTTGTTGCACAAGTGTTGCAGCATATGTGTGCGGCCCACCTCTTGTCCTGATCTCCAATTTTGCAGCCAAAATAAAGGTGATAGGCTTTCTTAACCATAGTGGTTATAATGCGCTTTTGTGATGCAAAAGTCACTTCACCACAAACATAGCAGAAGTTATCGGCATTGTTCACGCAAGTACGAAACATCTCTGCTCACTTTGGCTAAACAGAAATGTGTCCCTTTGCAAAATCAAACACTGACAAATAGAGAGCACGACACTGTATGATTTGTAGAGCTGATATAGGGCAATTAATTCAGCAGAGTGATGTAAGCTTAGTTATGATTGCATCATCCATAACTTCTGGGAATAACATGATGCAATTCATATCATATATGACGCAATACCAGCTTCAGATTGCATCATTCATTGTTTTATCTAAAAAAGCAAGTACTGTCCAAACCCAGTCTTAGATTTATTCACAGATCCAGTCAAAGATGTATTTTAGTCATTTCTGGTTTAAATTGAGATCCCTTCCCTTTATAACTCACTTATCCTCCGCCATTCCCAAGTCAAGGGTCGTATATACTGACCCAGTATCATATCTTTAAAACTAGAGTCAATCAACAATTTTAAGCATCATTTTCGTTCTCAGTGACCCAGAATTAGTAAAATTTGACAACATTTATTGCGGAAGCATTTTGGCTGTAGACCAGTGTAACCAGACGTTATCTGTATATTGTTACGTCTGTCGTGTGATTCCTTGTAACGTCAGCAGCGTTCTGCCCCACCTATGCTAGTGAATAATTCCTGATTTTTTCTTTCAGCGCGTTAGGTAAAAAAATTCACATTCAACCTTGCGCCCTCCCCCCCCCTCCCCCCAATTAATTTTCGAAAATGAATTGTGTGCATTAGTATGAATAAAAATTCTGCGTCTGTTTTTCTCTTTCTTTTTTTTTAGACGCTTATTATCTTCTATTTTACGCTTTTTCTCTTTATTTTTTATTCATTAATTCCCCCCCCCAAAAAAAAAAATAATAATTTTGCCGCCCTAGGCGACCACCTAGTTTGTCTAATGATTAAACGGCCCTGCCGAATGCCGAAGAGTAACCATAAACACAGTCTCGTCCACGCGCGAAAACGGTTAAGCGGGAACGAATCTGAGGGCCTCCATTCCGCCATTTTGATCCAGTTCATACACTACGACAAAATATGCGGCCCCTAAGTCCGCAATCTTTCTTCTTTTGTACGGACTATAAACCTCTGTTACACTTCTGTCTAAGCAGTGATGTCAAACAGTCACAAACGAGATCACCAGAACGGCTCACCAATGATTAAAGTGAAACGTGTTCCTCGTCGGAGTGGTTTGACCTTTCACTACAATATTTTATTAGGGCCTTGTTCACTTGAGAAATTATCCTATCCATACCGAACATGAACATTGCATGCACACCACCTGACCTGCTTTATTTTAACATACATATGCACACACGCACGCACGCATACATACATATATGTATGTATACATACATACTGAACATTTTTACTTGCGTTTTGTTTGCTTGCATGAATATTAGATGAATTACTTGTACTCAAATTACATGCATATAAGTGTGTGTGTGTGTGTGTTCTTGGGTAATCACGTCCACACGTCGACTAACACAACCCCTATCTACGTGTGATTCTTTAAGCATGCTCATACGCTCTGCAAAAAATGGTAAATATTTAAACAAAACATTGTATTGACGTTTGTTATAAAATGACATAACAAAGTCAATTTATATTGTTTTGCGAACAAATTCATTAGCAGATGCGTAATCTGAATCATTTTGAACAGAAAATCTCTCAAATAAATTACACTAAAATGCGTGTGTTTACAATACATGCCAACATAAAAGTTGAATAGGAATCACTGTCATATATCGGTTGTTTTCTATAGACTAAGTTGTCATTCGGTATTAAATTGCTCATACTAATCCTATCCATATGGCAAGGAAATCAGTCTTTTTACATAATGTCAGGTGCGTGTGTATATTTAGACAACAATTTATTTAGACTGCAATTTACTTTTGTACGTCTATGGCCCAGTATTTTCGCTCCAGTCAGTGATACAAGAATAGCGAAGATAAGTTGAAATATCCCGAGACATCTAGATCCCCCGCAGAAGTTTGCGATCGTACCCGAATTTTCTTAGCTTTGACTGCGATAAAAATCGTAAAACAAAATTGCAGAATAATGTTAGTGAATTAGTTGAAGTGGATTTCTAGGTATCTTGAGTACGTCTGACTTTATTGGAAGTCGTCTTTTATCATTGCCCTCATTTGTCAAGGAGTTGTTTGTCAACAGGACTTGAAAAGCCTACGGTTAGGGATCAGGCCGGGTCAAAGTTTTAAACCCGCAGATTTGTCGTCTATCTCCCAATCAGAGGCTCTAAATCTTCCTCTCAAAGCGTGTGCGATTATATCTTACCTCTGAAGAATTCAGGAGTATTCAAGGATATTTGGAAAACCATTTGTTGTGGCGTGACCCCTTTAGACGTATCGGTAGTTATCCATTTGCCTGCATTTAGAATACTCACACATTTTCTTGTTTCCAGGAGGCAGTATCAATTTTATCGGTAAGTAAAGATTTATTTTTAGATTTAAACTCACAGACAATTAAAAAAGTATACTCCAAATTCAATATATGGAAGTACGGTGATTGGTAAATTTAGATTATCTCTATTCGTTCAGGTTGCTCAATACACTGATAGGGTTTATTATTATCATCATTATTATTATTATTATTATTATTATTATTGTTATATATACATACAATAAAGCTATGAATTTTACATTTGTGCGAATCGCATTTAAAATAGTTGAAACTTTCCAATAGATTTGCGACGTTGTTTTAATAAATAACCACACAGTATTTTCTGAATGGTGGCGTAGAAAATTATGACAAAAGCTAAAATGTTATAAATTACGTTGTGTAGATCTACGTACCAAGATGAGAAGAGATGTAGTGTATATTTGTTGTACGGAATGTTCACTACTAAGAGATGTAGTGTATATTTGTTGTACGGAATGTTCACTACTCGTTGTGTAGAGCTACGCACCGAGATGAGAAGAGATGTAGTGTATATTTGTTGTACGGAATGTTCACTACTCGTAAAGCATATTGAATAGTAATTAAATATATAAATACTATTATGATAAAGGATTTTATAGTGTACGTTTTATATTACCATATACTCTTGTTCAACATGTGGACTTTATTTCCTTCCATTCGTCTATTTATATATTTCATCTTCCCTGAATCGTAGTGCCTATCTGAGCAGAACAGATAATAGTTTTAAAAATCATGTTCTGTCGGAATGAGTCTGCACCAGTAATCTTAAGAACACTATTATCTCCACATAAAAAAAAAATAGAAGCATGTAAAACTATATATATATATATATATATATATATATATATATATATATATATATATATAGAGAGAGAGAGAGAGAGAGAGAGAGAGAGAGAGAGAGAGAGAGAGAGAATTACAATTATACACCAGACGGAGCGGAAAGTGCTACCCCTGGATTCTACAATCTATAATAAATGGTCGAGATGGTATAGGGGTTTGTGATTACAGGCAAGGCTATGGGTGCCGTAACCCGCGGATCCGGGTTTGAATCTCTATATGTATTTGAAAATTCAGCAAGATATCATTTATGTTCATTCTCAATTCCTTCAAGCGCTATCGCGTCATCATCACGGATGCTCTTCATGTAGATACATTATACTTTCAAAGTCTTTTGTTTCTATGTATGTACCGGCAAAAGCATCCAAAGCATCTCCAACTTATATATTTTTAAATTAAGATTTTTAATATATTGTAATTGCTTGGTTGGTAACAATTAATTTTTCACAGAACACTCAATGGTCATACAGTCATAATGATATCATGAACATTATGAACTACTGAACAAGACCCATCCCGGTCTTCACTGTTAAAACTTGAACCATGATAATACGCTTGCATGTTGAGTAGTGGTGCGCCTCACTGCAAGACCAACTGTTATTATGGCATGTACTGACTGTGAACTTCAAGTAACCAGTCTTGTCCGTGTGTGTGGGAACATTTTTTTATTTGAACTTTATCCAGTATTTTAGTTTAATTACGACTGCACAAGATTTAGAAACTTTTACGAAGGACTCCCAACGACTCAGATGGTACAGTAATGTCATTTGGTCTTGGGGGTGGGAGGAAACCGAGACAGTAGAGGTGCACGGAGAGTGCGTTTCCGCGACGCAGTCCAGGTACGTTCATCGACTGTGTTATTGTGCGAGATGATTGTTGACAACGACGAGCAGCAATATGATAATTACATGTACACAAAATGTGATAGATAATACTTCGTGGGGGAGGAGCAAGGTTACCGTTGCAGTTTTTCCTTTTGCAGTTTTATTGTAACTAATAAGCACACTTCACATGAATATAAATAAAGAAATAAAGAAATAAATAAATACTGTTTTAAAATAGAAGAAATATAGAGCAAAGATGCGCTAGCTTGTGTATATGGAGTAATTTCAAGACCTGCTTGAAACGTCCATGCCTTGAACAGCTGTATTGCCTTTCTGAACGCAGCTTTAAACGCCCATACCTTGAACAGCTGTATTGCCTTTCTTAACGCAGCTTTAAACGCCCATGCCGTAAACAGGTATTTTGCCTATCGGAACATCCTCGGCCTTTTCGGTCAAGTCGTGAAAGAAAGCTAGGATGTAATTCGCCGCAATTGAGAACTGTATTCTAAACTACTTTTGTTCATATGGCACAATATGGGGGCGGAAGGAGACAAAGTTACAAACACAAGATGGTCGGCCTTTGCTGTCGTCCAAAATCACCAAACATCAAACTGATGTGTATTCCTACAGCTTCATCTGAGGTTTTTGCAAGACTAGACGGAAATGGTCCAATCGCCATACTGCCTATTTTAACGCATTCTGGGAGCCGCAGTAACTCAGTTTGGTAGAGCGTCGGACTCGTAATTCAAGGATCATGGATTCGATACCCACCCAGGCCAGCCCAGGTCGACTACCTCGGTGTCTCCTTGAGAAAACCACTTAGCTCTCATTTCTTCGGCATGATATAGCCAATAATGTGTTCAAAGTGCCATTTAAAGGAACACCACCACCACCCCAAGAAAAAAACTTAACACATGCTAGCCATTCAAACACCCATGCCTTAAACGGTTATATTGTATGTCTTAACGCATGCTAACTTCAGTGGTAGAAAATACATTCTTTCGTGCTGTGTCCAAAGTTTTGCCAGTTTTTTCTTGATTTGTCGCTCATTGGTCTCCACTGAAAGATTTATGTTATCTTAAATACTGTTAACTGTATCTGAACACACACACACAGACACACAGACACACAGACACACACACACACATATATATATATATATATATATATATATATATATATATATATATATGTATATATATATAAAATTCTATCGCACATATTTTTCATACAATACTTGTCTGTGTTAATGTTAACCGAATATCAATAATAAAAATGCACTGTACAAGGACATGACATTTAAATGTTTTCGGTCAGCGACTTTGAATGCGTCAACTAAATTTAACAACATTTTGGCTAGTAAGCTTGGATTGTATTTAACTTTGCTTTGATTGTTTTTTATACAATTACCTTCGATACACGCTGGCGCAACTAAATTAAGTTTGTATATGAATTAAAACGTAGAGCAGAAAATGTATCATAAATAGACTGTAAAACATTATCATTGTGACCCGAGTAGGACACTATGTCGCCATAGATAATGTAGTAATGTAGTATTACCTGCCTCGAAAATATGTCTACAATTTCAGAAGACCAGATTACACAATAATGGATATTTCTTTTTTCTAAACAGCAAGTCAACTATATATATATATATATATATATATATATATATAATGTATAATTAATCTATAATGTATGTTTAAATATTGTACTTTAAATTATGGTCACTATTAATGAGAATGTATACTAGAATTTGAGTTCAAGGAGTCATGCTGACAGACTGTTTTTTTTTCTCTCCCCATTTTATTGCTTCACATCATGTTGATATAGGTTAAGAGACAATGTGTATAAATAGAGATTTAGTAAACAAATAACTCATTCCGGTTTTAGATCAGTCTGTGCGAATCCATTTGTGATCAAATTTTACATTGTACCGTTGGAATCAAATATAATTCGAGAAGAATTATTTAATATATATTCATTGGAATTACTAAAGTGCTCATTGACTTTTGAATTAATACATTACTTTGGACTTTTGTGAACTCATTTAAAGACATTCTGGATTGCATCATTGTGGTATATCAAGACATTCAAGACTATTGGAACTCATTCGGAATATTCTATATTCTTGGACTTGTGATTAGGACATTTAGGATTATTTGGAATTTGATTCATAATATTGTAAGTATCTTTTGAATTTCACTTTGAATTACAGGGAAATAAACTGCTTGTTGATATTACTTACATTGCTGGTTTCACTTTCTTTCTGTTACATATTTTTAAGACCTAGAGTCGTAACACACACACACACACACACACACACACACACACACACACACACACACACACATATATATATATATATATATATATATATATATAATAACTTTTTGAAATAGTATTTACATTTAATTTGTTTTTGTGCCGTCATTCTTTCTTTCACTAGCAGTTGTTATTTATCATAATACCAATAGTTTCTAGTTCGACACGACAATAAGTTATTATTCTGTAATCCACTAAAGAGAATGTTAATAAGGTTGAATTAAGTTGGGGGGGGGGGTTGGGGTGGGGGGTGGGGGAGGCTGTGACGAGGTGAGGGTTTGAGGCGCCCGGGGGCAATGTTTTTTAGTAGCGCTCCTACCGAGGCGTCCAGGGGAGATGTTCTTTAGTGGCGCCCCTACTTTGCTACAGAGAACAATTTTGATGTCAGTTGCCAACCTCCCCCTCCCCCCAATAAACTGTGTTAAATTTTAGTCAAGTGCCTTGTCTAATGATAAACCACGGTGACCGAGGCAGTGATCAATTATAATTACAATGTAGATCTTATCATAAGATCTACCGATAATAATTAGCGAAAGTTAAGTATAGGAATACGTAAATGTATCGGGACTCCTATATCTCAGTTCGTATCGTATCTTGACATTAAAGCTATACAGAACACCGTATTCATGCCTTTTTGTATGATGACGGTATTTTGAGTGAAGGGAATACATGACTAGGCGTATACAAACTTCATTTAATAATTTAATTATAACGGCAGTCGAAAGCAAAATCAATCACTGAAGTAATTTATTCTAATTTAAACTTGATTCGTCTTTCATATTAACCAGAATACGATGCTTTGTAATTATCATTTTTTCATACCTGACCCACCCAGTCAGTATTAAACGTGATTATGAACCTGTTTCTGGGTCCCCCCCCCCCCCAACACATTTTTGTGGAAGCGACATTGAACGCATCCTATTGAGGATTATAAAAGATACCGTATATACTCGCGTATCAATTGATACCAACTGCAAACTGCATAGACCCAGATCTGCCGTAGCATAATGCGCCGGCAGATCTGGGTCTATGCAGTTTGTAAGGACTAATCAGTAGAACAAACAACATAGACCCTGATCTGCCGGCGCATTATGCGACGGCAGATCAGGGTCTATGTTGTTTGCATTTGGAAAAGACTTATACGCGAGTATATGCGGTAAGCGTATCTTTTTATTAACGATTGTTAACAGGTTGATTGCATTAAAGTATCTATGAAGAGATATCTTCGTCTTCGTGATGCACACCATGAGTTTACCGCATTTGCTACCCGTTTCTCTGTAACTCCAATTTCTCGCCGAACTATTAATCAATTTTATGGGTGTTGCTTAAAAGTTCATCCCTTCATTTAACGTCCTTTTTATAAGAAACGGAATACGTATTTAAGTTTCGAGAACTGGAAGCCGTACACTATTGTCTGTATATTTGTTTAAACCAATAGGAGTAGGTCTGTAATATACGTAATTTGATGACTGAACAGCGCATTAAAAAAATTATATTTGTCAAACTGATGTTTCGAAATTCTATACTTTTTAAAGAATTTTAACATATTTACCTTTTATATTTTATTTCGTTTAAAGAATTTTACAATATTTACCTTTCATATTTTATTTCGTATAAGTATATACTTACGGTTATTTGGAAGGGTTTCTCTTCCTAACGTTTTTGCAATTTACTTTTACACTTTTAGAACTTAGCTCTTAATATGTATTTTATTGCCTTGAATGTGTTGACGTGCTGTTAAACCCTATACATGCATCCTCCAGTGCAGGATTCTTTTCCAGATACCGTGGTCAGTAGTGATTTATCAGCTTTATATTTGACTAAAATATGTCCAGATCTAAATACGTCCAGGTCAAAATATGTCCAGATCAAAATATGTCCGGATCAAAATATGTCCGATCTAAATATGTCCGATCCAAATATGTCCAGATCAAAACATGTCCAGATCTAAATATGTCCAGATCTAAATACGTCCAAATCAAAATATGTCCGGATCAAAATATGTCCGGATCTAAATATGTCCAGCTCTAAATATGCCCGGATCTAAATATGTCCAGATCTAAATATGTCCAGATCTAAATATGTCCAGATCTAAATACGTTCAAATCAAAATATGTCCGGATCAAAATATGTCCGGATCTAAATATGTCCAGCTCTAAATATGCCCGGATCTAAATATGTCCAGATCTAAATCCATGCGAGTTTAGAGCTACACTCTAGCAACCGTTTTGCTTCCTTGGTAAACGTATTGCACAAACTCCATGTCGATTGGCAATGTAGCTGTTCACGGCATGGGCGTTTGAATCTGCATTAAGACAGGCAATATGGCTGTTCACGGCATGGGCGTTTGAATCTGCATTAAGACAGGCAATATAGCTGTTTAATCTAAAATGATCTTTAATAAGTTTGGGATTCAAGTGAAATTCATGAAACTAATTGAAAGGATCCCAAAATATCACAATTATTCAACATGTTGCTTACATTATTGTGTTTAAAACACACATGTATATGATTAGAACACATATGTGTATGATTAGAAAATACATCTATATGATTAGAACACAAAGGTATATGATTTGAAACGCATGTATAGATGATTAGAACACACGTTTAAGATTTGATCAGCTTTTGAGACCTTTGTGTCAACTAATTGGCTACATTGTAATTATAATTTATCGCTGCCTCGGTCACCGTGGTTTATCATTAGACAAGGCACTTGACTCAAATTTAACACAGTTTATTGGGGGGGAGGGAGGTGGAAGTTGGCAACTGACATAAAAACTGTTCTCTGTAGCAAAGTAGGGGCGCCACTAAAGAACATCTCCCCCGGACGCCTCGGTAGGAGCGCCACTAAAGAACAATGCCTGCGGGCGCTTCAAACCCTCACCTCGTCACAGCCTCCCCCACCCAAAGAAAAAAAAAACAAAAAAAAAACAACTTAATTCAACCTTATTCACATTCTCTTTAGTGGATTCAAGAATAATAACTTATTGTCGTGTCGAACTAGAAACTTTCCGTTATGATAAATAACAACTGTTAGTGAAAGAAAGAATGACGGCACAAAAACAAATTAAATGTAAATACTATTTCAAAAATTATTTTATATATTGTTACGACTCTAGGTCTTAAAAATATGTAACAGAAAGAAAGTGAAACCAGCAATGTAAGTAATATCAACAAGCAGTTTATTTCCCTGTAATTCAAAGTGAAATTCAAAAGATACTTACAATATTATGAATCAAATTCCAAATAATCCTAAATGTTATAATCACAAGTCCAAGAATATAGAATATTCCGAATGAATTCCAATAGTCTTGAATGTCTTGATATACCACAATGATACAATTCAGAATGTCTTTGAATGAGTTCACAAAAGTCCAAAGTAATGTATTAATTCAAAAGTCAATGAGCACTTTAGTAATTCCAATGAATATATATTAAATAATTCTTCTCGAATTATATTTGATTCCAACGGTACAATGTAAAATTTGATCACAAATGGATTCCCACAGACTGATCTAAAACCGGAATGAATTATTTGTTTACTAAATCCCTATTTATACACATTGTCTCTTAACCTATATCAACAGGATGTGAAGCAATAAAATGGGGAGAAGAAAAAAAACAATCTGTACTGTCCTTGAACTCAAATTCTAGTATATATTCTGTTTACTAGTGACCATAATTTAAAATACAATATTTAAACATACATTATAGATTAAATATATATATATATATATATATATATATATATATATATATATATATATAGTTTACTTGCTGTTTAGAAAAAAAGAAATATCCATTAATGTGTAATCTGGTCTTCTGAAATTGTAGACATATTTTCGAGGCAGGAAACACTACATTATCTATGGCGACAGAGTGTCCTACTCGGGTCACAATGATAATGTTTTTACAGTCTATGTATGATACATTTTCTGCTCTACGTTTTAATTCATATACAAACTTAATTTAGTTGCGCCAGCGTGTATCGAAGGTAATTGTATAAAAAACAATCAAAGCAAAGTTAAATACAATCCTAGCTTACCACGCCTAGCCGAAATGTTGTTAAATTTAGTTGACGCATTCAAAGTCGATGACCGAAAACATTTAAATGACATGTACTTGTACAGCGCATTATTTTTATTATTGATATTCGGTTAACATTAACACAGACAAGTATTGTATGAAAAATATGTGCGAGAGAATTATATATATATATATATATATATATATATATATATATATATATATATATATATATATATATATATATATATATATATGTGTGTGTGTGTGTGTGTGTGTGTGTGTGTGTGTGTGTGTGGTTGTGTGTGTGTGTGTGTGTGTTCAGATACAGTTAACAGTATTTAAGATAACATAAATCTTTCAGTGGAGACCAATGAGCGACAAATCAAGAAAAAACTGGCAAAACTTTGGACACAGCACGAAAGAATGTATTTTCTACCACTGTAGTTAGCATGCATTAAGACATACAATATAGCCGTTTAAGGCATAGGTGTTTGAATGGCTAGCATGTGTTAAGTTTTTTTCTTGGGGTGGTGGTGGTGTTGCTTTTAATGGCACTTTGAACACATTATTGGCTATATCATGCCGAAGAAATGAGAGCTAAGTGGTTTTCTCAAGGAGACACCGAGGTAGTCGACCTGGGCTGGCCTGGGTGGGTATCGAATCCATGATCCTTGAATTACGAGTCCGACGCTCTACCAACTGAGTTACTGCGGCTCCCAGAATGCATTAAAATAGGCAGTTTGGCGATTCGACCATTTCCGTCTAGTCTTGCAAAAACCTCAGATGAAGCTGTAGGAATACACATCAGTTTGATGTTTGGTGATTTTGGAGTGCAACAACATATCGTACGACAGCAAAGGCCGACCATCTTGTGTTTGTAACTTTGTCTCCTTCCGCCACCATACTGTGCCATATGAACAAAAGTAGTTTAGAATACAGTTTTCAATTGCGGCGAATTACATCCTAGCTTTCTTTCACGACTTGATCGAAAAGGCCGAGGATGTTCCGATAGGCAAAATAGCTGTTTACGGCATGGGCGTTTAAAGCTGCGTTAAGAAAGGCAATACAGCTGTTTACGGCATGGGCGTTTAAAGCTGCGTTAAGAAAGGCAATACAGCTGTTCAAGGTATGGGCGTTTAAAGCTGCGTTCAGAAAGGCAATACAGCTGTTCAAAGCATGGGCGTTTCAAGCAGGTCTTGAAATTACTCCATATACACAAGCTAGCGCATCTTTGCTCTATATTTCTTCTATTTTAAAACAGTATTTATTTATTTCTTTATTTCTTTATTTATATTCATGTGAAGTGTGCTTATTAGTTACAATAAAACTGCAAAAGGAAAAACTGCAACGGTAACCTTGCTCCTCCCCCACGAAGTATTATCTATCACATTTTGTATACATGTAATTATCATATTGCTGCTCGTCGTTGTCAACAATCATCTCGCACAATAACACAGTCGATGAACGTACCTGGACTGCGTCGCGGAAACGCGCTCTCCGTGCACCTCTACTGTCTCGATTTGAATTTAAATTTGGCACGTGCAAGAGTCTGTGTTTCCTCCCACCCCCAAGACCAAATGACATTACTGTACCATCTGAGTCGTTGGGAGTCCTTCATAAAAGTTTCTAAATCTTGTGCAGTCGTAATTAAACTAAAATACTGGATAAAGTTCAAATAAAAAAAATGTTCCCACACACACGGACAAGACTGGTTACTTGAAGCTTACAGTTAGTACATTTCAAATTGTCTGTCCTTTAGCGAATCTTTGATAACAGGATTCAGCCAAAAATCATCTGGAGCTAAATCAGGACTGTATGGAGGATGTGGCAAAGTTTGGATTCTGTGCTCCTTCAGGCAGTCCGCCACGACGGGAGGTTTATGCGCCGGTGCGTTGTCATGGAGTAGTTGGATACCTCGGGTACCTTCTCCGACATTTGTGCGTCACTGTCATTTACCTATGTTACGTCACTCGCATATATCTATGAGTGTCCGGCGTACGTGCCGCTGCAGACCAATTTATTTAACTTCTTTTTTGTCAATCGATCGGCCTTACATGTATTGACAGGTCCAAAAAAAAAAGCTGACAAAATCTTCAGAACTTATCAAATATCACTCGTATAATCAATACAAAATCTGAAATCGTTAGTGATTTCCAAGGACGGGGGGCGGGGCGGGGGGTGGGGTGGGGGGGAGGGGGCTTCACTGCCAAACTGACCCTGCCTTAAATTCATATGTTGCTATAGTTGCCTGCATTCGGAAATTCTGCTCTCCCCTCTCTCTCTCTCTCGTGATTTGAACCTGCGATTTTTTCTTAACTATCCGTGTAAATATATTAGAATACGTGTAGCTAAGAACGTCTTCGCCAACAAATAGACTTTAATATCGGTGCGTCTGCTTCAGAGAGACAAGCTTTTGAAGAGAACCATGTTGTACCAAGACATACTTAAAAAGAGAACCACGTTTTACTACGAGAATTTGATCACGAACGTTTTTATTTTTATTTTTTCAAATATCGGGTGCATATAAAATTTTCCCATCCAATATACTGTATTGTTTATATTTTTGTAATGTTGAGACGGCGATGCCATACATGTACTGCTACATCCACCAAAGGCACACCTTCTCGTGCTGAATAATGCACGCAATCAGAAATTAATCCATAGAAACTCCACACTCTACAATGGTAGAACAACGGTGATTCGCAATGAAAAGTTCTTACAATGACGTCGCACGGACTTGAGTCGCGGCAATGTTCAGATATTGCATAAATCATCATACTAAATAATTTAGAGATAAGTAATATTGGGGTCTCAGGTCTACCTTTAGGGAGTATATATGTGTCACAGTTTGCCCATATAAAGCTTATATAAACAAAATACTTAAGTTTATTCGGAATGCTTCATGATATTCATACTCTTTCCAGTGACGTCATTATTTGTTTGTTTGTTTTGCTTTTTCTTAAAAATGTTCTGCTTTCGTAAGGTTTCATCCGTAAGGATAATGTTCTTTTTGTCTATGCAATCCATTTGTAAATTTGGAATATAAATAAGATATCAGAAGCTTAATACTGTGATGAGCAATTCCAACCTCTGGGTAATGGTCCATGTGCAATCACGTCAAAACCTCAGTCCAGTCCCCCGCCCCCCCTTCCCCGAGATTTTATTCTAATCCACACCTGAATGTGCACATGATTGATTTTGTTGGTCTCGTGTTGCGAAAACTTTTCAGACTATAGCGATGGCAATTGTTAAGAGGAACGATAAACTTCTCTCCATCGGATAGCTTCCAGCTGCAGAGTAATAGTGCCTCCTCCGTCTACACACGCGCGTTCATAGCTCATTGTAAACTGTAATTTGCCTCGTGAGCTTTGTAATCAAATTTATTAACAAGTTTAATTTTCCTCAGTATTAGGCACTGTCTGTCAGTATTCAATATTAAATCTAATTTAGCGTAACAAGTCAAACTAACCTCGATCCATATTTCTTTGCGAAGATTGCACAATATCACAGAGCTTGTTCTTGTTTAAACATTGCTGAAGTTTTTGATGTATAAAAAACCCCAGGATTTCTTTAAGTGCAAGATATTTTCATCTGAAAGCTAAATGACAGCCCAACCCCCCCCCCCCCCCAAAAAAAATAAATAAATAAATAAATAAATTAAATGACTAAAAATTCATTAAAATTACTAAAGTTTCATAGAAGCACTAAATAAATTAAGATATAAAGAATAAATATGTATGTCAACGTCAACGTCGTCAGTTCCAATGTGGTTAGGTACTGAATTCACAATCATTGGATTGCGGGTTTGAATCCTATACACAGAACAGTCAATTTTGCCTGCTGTAGCGTGTCTCTGGGCAAATCACTTTACTCCCATTACCGCGGCACGAAATACCCTTTCTTGTGCTTATGTGCCGTCAAACATCCATCACTGACTCACTCAATCAGTCAGTCAGTCAATCAGTCTAAGAAAGATCTGATCACTTAATTCAATTTTTAGTTCGAACATGAGTAAATTGTCAGATAAGTTTGCATTATTAGTGTTGAATAGTTAGTGTACACGTTAGATTACGCCGCCGTGTATTTCAAGATGGCTTCGTCTGATTCGAAGCATGATTTTGACCGTAATTTTACCAAATGTAAGCTCTGTTTCGCCAAACGATTTACACATCAAAGACACTGAAGTAGTATCTATATATCTCGACTAGTTTTCTAGTCTGAGCGGCTCTGATTTTTTCAAATACTTAAACCCTTTGTTTGGATTGGCTGAGAAATAAAACCACTGCGAAAACCGAAGTATTCCGCAAACTGCTCGCCAGTGACGTATGTAAACTACGCCACTTCTGGCTGTGAGTTGTCATCTTAGTCAATTTTGCCTTGATTGTTGGCGAAAAAAGATGAAAAGTTGGCAATAACAGTGCTAGTGTAACTGGATGAAGGCTTTATGATTTTTATATTTTCTGTCACTTGTTGCAAATCCCTTGAAAAATGAAGTAAAAGAAGAGCGTGTGTTTCTGTAAGAAAACACTAGCAATCAACTTGTTGTGACAGTGGCGCTCCGAACGAGAGAGCGCCTCCTGGAATGCAGTTGGACATAGAATGGTGAGAGTGAGTTGCACACCAAAGTGATGGTGGTATAGAAATGAGCAAGTAAATCAGCTGGAGTTGCGTTTTATATGTCATACTGAGGACAAAAGAACTCTGCATACTGGAGACGTGAACATTTTACCTTTGACCTCGCTTTTGTTTTGTATCAAAGAGTAAAGTTGGATCACAAACGCCTAAGAACTTGTTGTTAGTAGATTGAAACATAATCATGAATGACTGAAGGGCACACAAATGTAGCCCGAATGTATTTTTCTGAACTCTAATGCAAAGTGGCCATTTAATGAGATATTTCCGAATTCCTCTTGAATTTGAAAATCATCCACTAACCTACGGATCAACCATCAAAATTCCGGATATGTGATCGGATACGATATTTATGTTTGTCCTAAAATACATAGCATGATAGGAATTCCATAAATTTCAGCGAAATCTTAAATTACGTACAAATATTAAATTAGAAGTTTACATATAGTATCTAGATGTTTAGGAACACGTAAACCTTTCACTTTTGATAAAAATCAAATTGTCGGATTATTTAGAGTATCACACTGACACACAGCTGTGTATGACTAACACTCAACAAGGAACAACCTAGACCGGTAGATGCCGCGCATTATGTGATGGGTTTATGCTGTGCGTTCTGCAATGCTTATTATACACCGAAAAAAGGCGGTATATTTATTTTTATAATAAATCCTCATATTTGGGTATTTCGGGTGACTCAGAATTTATATCAGTTGTGTATTTGTGTGATATTGAAGTTTCATTTTTTTTGACAAGTTGTGTTTGTAACCCTTCCCATAAAAAGTATCACTTACAAAGGTATAGCCCGACATGTCGTACCAACTCACGTTCCTTATACCGTATATCTGGTTATTTTAGCCGCCAAAGTATTTCGCTATTATTGATTGTAAAGAATGATATCACATTATGTTAGAGGTTCTAATTTGGGTGGAGTTGAAGATATCGACCATTTATTTCTTTAGGATTCCAGATAATATATGGTAGCTGTTTTTGTAAATCTGATTAATGATTTTTTAATAATTTTTTTTACAATTTAACTTAACGTTGTCATACAGACGTGTGTAGATGCTTAAAAATAACACATAAATACTAAACGCCGCTTTTATGTGATATTGACTCTTTTGCCAAAAGCTGTATATAGAAATGACAAAGGCAACGACATGCATTCACCCTCCGCAAAAAAAAAAAAAAATTTCTGTCTCAGCAAAGGAAATTTTAATTAGTGGGCATTTAGCTGGTTCAAACTGACTGTGTAAATATAGTGCGGAATTTGGTTTTAGTAATTTTTTTTAATGCATTTAAAACCTACATATTTGAGACAGGTGAAAAATGTTTGCGTTATGATATTTTGCAAAGGAGGCGACCGAAGATGAATCCGGTAAACGCTGTAATGAAGCTATACATAGGGGTTTTACACGTCTTACAATCTGGCAAATGCTGCAATGAAGCTATAAATAGGGGTTTTACTTGTCTTACAATCATCTGGCAAATGCTGTAATGAAGCTATAAATAGGGGTTTTACTTGTCTTTCAATCTGGCAAATGCTGTAATGAAGCTATAAACAGGGGTTTTACTTGTCTTACAATCTGGCAAAAGCTGTAATGAAGCTATAAACAGGGGTTTTACTTGTTTTACAATCTGGCAAATGCTGTAATGAAGCTATACATAGGGGTTTTATTTGTTTTACAATCTGGCAAATGTTGCAATGAAGCTATACATAGGGGTTTTACAAGTCTTACAATCTGGCAAATGCTGCAATGAAGCTATAAATAGGGGTTTTACTTGTCTTACAATCATCTGGCAAATGCTGTAATGAAGCTATAAACAGGGGTTTTACTTGTCTTACAATCTGGCAAAAGCTGTAATGAAGCTATAAACAGGGGTTTTACTTGTCTTACAATCTGGCAAATGCTGTAATGAAGCTATACATAGGGGTTTTACTTGTTTTACAATCTGGCAAATGTTGCAATGAAGCTATACATAGGGGTTTTACTTGTTTTACAATCTGGCAAATGCTGCAATGAAGCTATAAATGGGGGTTTACATGTCTTACAATCTGGCAAATGCTGTAATGAAGCTATACATAGGGGTTTTACTTGTTTTACAATCTGGCAAATGCTGCAATGAAGCTATAAATGGGGGTTTACATGTCTTACAATCTGGCAAATGCTGTAATGAAGCTATACATAGGGGTTTTACTTGTTTTACAATCATCTGGCAAATGCTGTAATGAAGCTATAAACAGGGGTTTTACTTGTCTTACAATCTGGCAAATGCTGCAATGAAGCTATAAATAGGAGTTTACATGTCTTACAATCTGGCAAATGCTGTAATGAAGCTATACATAAGGTTTTACTTGTTTTACAATCTGGCAAAGCTGCAATGAAGCTATAAATAGGGGTTTTACTTGTCGAACATTTAGAAAGACTAGATACGCTAAAACGTCTCCGCAGTGCAAAATTAAAATAAAAAAGGCAACTTGAGTTTTCTCGTTTTTACCAACGGATGTGGGAAGCAACCATTCTCAGCGAAATATTGTTTATAGAACAGAGTATATCCATCCATGCGTTTGTGCATGCAAAGTAAAGTACATGTACATAGACAAACAAACAACTGATATTGAACAATTACCTACCTACCTGTCACTACCTACATGTCTTCACCTATCTTTGTTATTTTAATGTTTTCTTTCTTTGTATCCTCCTTCCTTTCTGACTTTTCTACATGTTTATGGCCACATTACTATTATTTCTACATGTTTATGGCAACATTACTATTATTTCTACATATTATGGCAACATTACTATTATTTCTACATATTATGGCAACATTACTCTATTTCTACATATTATGGCAACATTACTATTATTTTTAAATATTATGGCAACATTACTATTATGTCTACATATTATGGCCACATTACTATTATTTCTACATGTTTATGGCAACATTACTATTATGTCTACATATTATGGCCACATTACTATTATTTCTACATGTTTATGGCAACATTACTATTATTTCTACATATTATGGCAACATTACTATTATTTCTACATATTATGGCAACATTACTATTATTTTTACATATTATGGCAACATTACTATATTTCTACATGTTTATGGCAACATTACTATTTTTTCTACATGTTTATGGCAACATTACTATTATTTCTGTCATTTTGAATAATACCAAGCGTCTATAGAGAAAAACAAGGTTTCAAAATCTGAACATATATTCAATTTTGCCTGTAATTTTTTTAAAATGTTGCTTTTTAATAAAAATGATATGATACAGAAGTAATCTTTTCGGAATTCCTTTCAACTTTGTCAAGACAATACAATATCTAAATACAGACACGTGTCGTCGTCTGTTTACTATGTAGAAACGAAAGTATATGTTTCAAATTTTGACTAGCAATGGTTTCCATCTACAATCAAGCCGTAACTTTTAAACGTTCCGTTAGAAATCACATGTGCGTTCATATTGTACTGCTTATTTGTTTAAACAATCTATGCCATGAAAATTCAAATGTAGAATAGTTCTTGCCATTTTGTTTAGTTTAAAAGAAGGTCCTAAATAGTTCTGTTTCACTAGCTCCAAACTTCTTTCCCCCATCAACGCACACTGTACGCAGTAAATAAATGCTCAGAATGATCTCTCGACATTTACAAATCGTGTTTTTTAGTCAGAAAACCGGATGGTGAAATTTGTATCATTCTTGCACGATGACCACCCTTGTTAAGTCACGTGATACAGAAATTCGTACTCCTCAAAATTTAAAAAAGACATTTTGGTGAAATATTAAATATTAGACCCATACTAAATTTAAAAAAGACATTTTGGTGAAATATTAAATATTAGACCCATACTAAATTTAAAAAAGACATTTTGGTGAAATATTAAATATTAGACCCATACTAAATTTAAAAAAGACATTTTGGTGAAATATTAAATATTAGACCCATACTAAATTTAAAAAAGACATTTTGGTGAAATATTAAATATTAGACCCATACTAAATTTAAAAAAGACATTTTGGTGAAATATTAAATATTAGACCCATACTAAATTTAAAAAAGACATTTTGGTGAAATATTAAATATTAGACCCATACTAAATTTAAAAAAGACATTTTGGTGAAATATTAAATATTAGACCCATACTAAATTTAAAAAAGACATTTTGGTGAAATATTAAATATTAGACCCATACTAAATTTAAAAAAGACATTTTGGTGAAATATTAAATATTAGACCCATACTAAAGTCTGCAGAGTTCCATATAACCCTTTTAAAAAAAGATTTTCAAGACAGTAGATTACCTAAAGACAGTAGATTACCTAAAGACAGTAGATTACCTAAAGACAGTAGATTACCTAAAGATTGCGAAATGCTCGGGACCTGCGCACCCCTTCAAAATAAAACAAGAAAAATATGATCATTTGATTGCCAGGGTTTGTGTATAGGGGACAATACAAAGTTTGATTGCCAGGGTTTGTATATAGGGGAGAATACACAGTTTGATTGCCAGGGTTTGTGTATAGGGGACAATACAAAGTTTGATTGCCAGGGTTTGTATATAGGGGACAATACAAAGTTTGATTGCCAGGGTTTGTATATAGGGGACAACACAAAGTTTGATTGCCAGGGTTTGTATATAGGGGACAATACAAAGTTTGATTGCCAGGGTTTGTATATAGGGGACAACACAAAGTTTGATTGCCAGGGTTTGTATATAGGGGAGAATACAAAGTTTGATTGCCAGGGTTTGTTTATAGGGGACAATACAAAGTTTGATTGTCAGGGTTTGTATATAGGGGAGAATACAAAGTTTGATTGCCAGGGTTTGTATATAGGGGACAACACAAAGTTTGATTGCCACGGTTTGTATATAGGGGAGAATACAAAGTTTGATTGCCAGGGTTTGTTTATAGGGGACAATACAAAGTTTGATTGTCAGGGTTTGTATATAGGGGAGAATACAAAGTTTGATTGCCAGGGTTTGTATATAGGGGACAATACAAAGTTTGATTGCCAGGGTTTGTATATAGGGGACAATACAATGTTTGATTGCCAGGGTTTGTATTTAGGGGACAATACAAAGTTTGATTGCCAGGGTTTGTATATAGGGGACAATACAAAGTTAGATTGCCAGGGTTTGTATATAGGGGACAATACAAAGCTTGATTGCCAGGGTTTGTATATAGGGGACAATACAAAGTTTGATTGCCAGGGTTTGTATTTAGGGGACAATACAAAGTTTGATTGCCGAAGATACTATATTCTATATATAGATGGTCTCACGTAAACTTGAATAATGAGCCACTCCCTCTGTAAGAATAAAGGTTCATGATTGCATATTTTCCTCTCCGAGCAGATCAGGTATTTGATGATCTAATTTTCTATATGGGATTTTCCTCTCAGAGTGATTAGCCCTGTTTGTGCTGGAGTGCTCAAACTAATGGGCCTGTGCAAGAATTAATTCACAAGGCGAATAACTTGGTCGGTGCTTCAATCAATCGATGGACTCTACTTGATGATATGTGGTGTGTGAGTATACATGAGCAATACAATTATACATGGCATGGTGAATCAAAATCATTTGAATACTCTGAAAGCTTTTTCAAGAGTTTTCACTGCTGAATGTATACTTTGAATATATTTAAAATATCAGTCCACTAAAATACAAAGTGCATTTGAATTTTTTTAAAAAGTTGTTTAAGGTTGGTAGTGATAACTAACAACAATTACTCTCGCATTTTGACAGTTAATTCACTGTTTTAATGAAATTAAAGCTTTTTCCAGAGTTTTCACTGCTGAATGTACGCTTGGAATATATTTGAAATTTCAGTCCAGTAAAATATAAAGTGCATTTTAATCTTTTTTTTAAAGTAGTTTAAGGCTGGTAGTGTTAACTGATAACAATGACTCTCGCATTTTGACAGTTAGTTCACTGTTTTCAGTGAATCTCTACCAAGGCGAATATTGATTGTTTCAACTAATCGAATCTGAAACTCTGAAACAATTGATCGAAACATCGACTGTAATTAGGTCTATATTTAGGTACATAGAACCCCTGTAAAACTGCCTTCGCTCAAATCATTTACACCTGTAATAAAATGAAGGGGGAAAAATAGATTGTAAATGGAATATAGCCAGTGAAAAATTTAAGCTAATAAGTTGTATTTCGTTTGCGTATGTGTGGTAAAATAAAAATTTAATCCGTACATGACTTTGCTAAATGATAGAAAAACTAAAACTCCTGTTTACTAATGACTGATAGTCCGCACGACTTTTCGAATAAAAACTGCATATTATTTGCTAACGCCCGTTTGTCTGTGCGTGCGTGCGTGCGCGCGTTCGCGTGTGTAATGTGTGCAGCGGCGAGCCACTCCTCCTAAACCGTTTGAAATAGAGACTTGGAACTCTGGGATCTGATTAGTGGTGGTATGTAGATATGCGCAACAGCTGTGGAGGACTGATGGGAAGGGGGAGTCAATAACTGAGAAAAGCAAGAGTGGGTGCATGCTGCTAAACGTCAAATATTCAATGAAAAATTGCACAGACTCAAATAGAAATCGCAGAAAATTTTAATTTATTTTTGCAATATCAGCTGACCATGTTTTTGACAGTAGATGGGAGTTCCCTCACAAAAATTAGCAAGTTACTGTTACTAGCTTATTGATTTAAATACTCTTAACATAGGTATAGGTGATGGGTACATGAAAGACCAACAATGTATGTGTGAAGGTCGTATTGTGCATCAAATAAAGGTTAAAATAGTTAGCTGGCAGACGGTGTGGACTTTGTGCTTAGTTTGGACAGTCAACTTCCATATACACATAAACTTTACAGGAATTACGTTGTCAACAAATAGTAGTTGACCGAAATATATGTATGTATGTATGTATGGGGTTTAAAGGTACTTTAGTGTAATTCTGGCTTAAAAGAGCTGATAAAAAAATTAAGTATAATAACTGTATGTGGTTGTTATGGTTTTTGCGCCATTTTTCAGCACATGATAGGCTATACATGGCGGCTAGTATATTTGGTGGAGAACGAATGCGAGAAAACCCCGGGAAGAACCACCGACCCACGGGAAGCTACTGGCAAGCCTTCTCACATTCTCACGTTGGCCGAGCCCGAGGCTCGGACCCACCCAGACAGAGGTGAAATGTCAGTGATCTGTAAAGGCGAGCGCCTTAGACCACTCGGCCACCAACTGTATGTGGAAAAACAACACAAATCTTTAGAAAGTTAAGCCCTTCCACATAAATGCAAACGTGTAGTCCAACAAAGTACAATATAAAAGGTAAATATACTAAAATTCTTTAAAAGATAGGTAAACTAAAAGATAAAGCCAAAAAGAAAATATAACATCTTTTGATGTCATATATAAACCGCAGTTTTGTTACAACCCAGTTTTTTTCAGGTACATCATCAAAAACTTTCTTAACTGAGTTTAAAAAAATCTTCTGTCTCGATGTACATTAATATACCATTGGTACCAAATCATAGCATGCCTATTGTTTCAGTCAAAACTGGTTTAGTATTTGCATTTTAAACATTCTAATCCAGATATGTGAATATTGCTCGTGTAAATTAAACATCAGATCAATTTCAGTCACTCATTTTTCTTAGAAAGCCATAGTGTTTTTAAATACAAAAAGTGATGCTTTATTTGTTTAAGATGCTGAAGTCGGTCATAGTACTTTAATTTAATTTCACTTGGTCATTCATGTCGGTGACAAACTGCCTTTTATGTGACATTGAAAAAGTGGAAGATAAATGTTTTGTTGTTGGTGGTGGTGTTTTTGTTGTTGTTGTTGTTGTTGTAGTTTTTTAAGTAACGTGACACACTAACTATCGATATTTTCGGTGATATACCGTTCCGGTTCACATCCAATAAAGCAGTATGATATATTCGAAGTGTGAGAAACTGAACTTATTTTATTTTTTTTTTCCATGATGATAACGAATGTAAAATATGTTTCCCACGCTTAATTATTTCCCTTGTATACATTTTTTTTAAAAATATTTGATAAAATGGTTCGAAATCTCTTCTTACTACAGCTTCGACTTAGTATCCAGTGATTTACTTTCACTTAGTGGGTATCCAGTGATTTACTTCGACTTAGTGGGTATCCAGTGATTTACTTGCATTTATAAATATATTAGTTGGTATCCAGTGATTTACTTGCGTTTCAAATATATTAGTGGGAATCCAGTGATTTACTTGCATTTATAAATATATGTTGGTCCTGGTGTCAATATTCTGCCTGGAAAACACTGTTATACGTATCTTTTCATTATATGACGAACAACTTTTCAATTCTACCATATACGTGTACCCGAAAGCCTTGATATATTCCCCAAAATATATCTGTCTATCTGCCTACCTACGTATATACCACCAAACGTTCTAACATAAGTCAGAACATTCTATCTCTCTGCTTTATATGTATGCATCACAAATGGTAATGAACTTTGTTTCTGAATTAAATCTATGTTCAGTATTTACTATTAGCTCTAGTATTACAACCACCACTACGACTGTTACGTCCAGCACAGACCCGATATGCATTTTCAAGACAATATGTTCAGAATAGGATTATTTTTATGAGGCAATTTAATTCAGAAGTAGTAGTCTTTACCTGAGAGAGAGAGAGAGAGAGAGAGAGAGAGAGAGAGAGAGAGAGAGAGAGAGAGAGAGATTATGGGTGGAGAAGGGACAGGGACAACTTTATTTTCTAAATTAGAACTTGTGTCGAGATAGATATATAGGCAGGACGGCGTCAACGATAAGGAGCTAAATACTTGTAGCGATAATTGTTGTTTTAAGTTGTTTAACGCACGTAGAAACGCCTTTATTTACAAACACTTGTTTGGTTGATACTTAAGTAATCAAATTTTCCCTGCTTACATCTAATGCGTGTTAAAAGTTAAACTAGGATCTGATAACCAATTATCGCTTAAGTTAAATATTTAATTTTCGCTCGTATAAATGTCACTGATGATCTATATACATACATGTATGACTAACAAATACCAACCCCGTATACGAGTATGTTTGTACTGGACAAACACTTTGATTCCAGTGCTTACTGGATGTCAATGAAACAAACTGGCTATCCCTAATTCAGTGAGAAATATTGATCCATGCGAAAGAAATATTCTACAAATTCTACTTTTACCTGATAAGCTTAATATTATTACTGAGGAAAGGGCTTGAAATAATACGTAGGCTTGTCGAACTTTCTTACCTACAGACTCCACATCGTGTAACTCAGCGGTGTGTTGTGCATGGTGTAACCGGAAACATGGTTCAGTCATTGTTAGGTCGTTTTTGCGACTTTGATCATCATATAACGACATCATTATTCCGACCAAAGTGTAACCAAAGCGTATTCTCAACTATAACAATCTAGCAAGATGCCATGAATGTGAGCGTCCTTAGAAACAGGCATGGATCGATTTCACGCAAAAAATCAAATAAAGTTAATAACCATTTACTTTATTTCATAACGTCAAGATAAAATCAAAATTGGAATCAAATTAATTGGTATTTTTTAAAAATTAAAAAATAAAAAGGTTTTTTTTCCTTGTGAATAGAAGAAGAACATATTTTGGGTTTTTTAAAAATCTTGGTTGGGACAGACTCGTGTTGTTAGATCATAAAACACTCATCAGAACTGCGTTTTGGATTGCTGATCGGACCAGTCCTGTCTGACCAAGAGACCGTCACCAAAATAAAGCTCTTGTAAACCAGGAATGATGGTTTCTGACAAAACGAGCAGAAAGTTTGTTAAAACTGAAGAGATCTGCTTACACAGACCAAACAAGAAATTCGTAGAAAATCTGAACATATGTTTACAAAAAGAAATGTAAAACTAGAATTCTGTGTAAAAAACACACATCCTAGTGCCTCCCATTGTCACAACCACCACTAAGCTTAAACATTTTGTCAGAGTTCAAGGATGGAGCTAGGATCGAATGTCCGTTGCAAATGTGCATTAGTCCTTTCATGCTTCATAAGTATGTATAGAGTGTGGACTTCAACCGTTACCATGCTATAACCCAGTGACTAAGTCCCTTGCGGTTGCATGTATAGAGTTATAGTGTGTGGACTTCAACCGTTACCATGCTATAACCCAGTGACTAAGTCCCTTGCGGTTGCATGTATAGAGTTATAGAGTGTGGACTTCAAACGTTACCATGCTATAACCCAGTGACTAAGTCCCTTGCGGTTGCATGTATAAATTTGACTTTCCATGCCCAGTAAGTGTATATATGGTTATAGGGTGCAGATTTTAATAGTTTCCAAGTTGTGACCCAGGGGCTAAGCCCATGTGGAGGGAGTAGGAATGGATCTCAGATCAGTGTCAGTTGCACGCATAAAGTATTTTTCTTGCCTATTAAGTGTATATATTGTTATAGGGTACGAATCTCCATAGTTTCCAAGTTATGACCCTGAGGGTAGGGATGGAGTTCGATTTCAATCTTAGTTGCATGAATAAATTTGTTTTTGTTTTTTTCTTGCCCAGTTTGTGGTTAGAGGATGGGAATCTCACTACTTTCCATAGTATGACACAAAGGCAAAGGTCCGTGCGGGGTAGGGAAAGATTCCCAAGGTATGAACCAGGGGTCCCACTCAAACTTTTGCTTACACTTGAGTCATTGATCACACATTCTCATGCACATGGGACAAACAGCGTTGGAGTTATTTAGATTTATGTAAAACTGCCGTACACACCTAGCCCCTAGAGACGAGGTCAAAATTTCAAAAGTGTTGGCAGAATCTACACCCAAAGAACTATTATTTACCCAAGTTTCATATGTCTGGCTTGAACGTTGTAGGATGAATTCAAGGACATTGCACACGTACGGACTTACTAACGGACGGACTGTTTCACAATATCCAATTATCCTTCCTTGAAAGCTCGGGAATAATAAAGGCCATCACTGCATCTTCACTTGTTCAAAACCATCCTTTTGCAAGGTTGAATAGTACTTGTCACTTGTGACTTAGAATGCTACTCTAACTACAAAAGTGGACATTTCATCAATTGTTTTGAGATCTCTTACAGGATAAGCGCTTGAGTTGGATTTCCTGGAAATAATATTATCGTATGACTTGAATTTACTTGTCAAAAGAGACGATAACTTGAATAAAGGTCTGGGAAAAGTGCGATCGCTGTTGACATCAAGTTGGTTCTTTATTCCTTATTCTCGATTCAATAAGGAGTAAGTAACCAGTTACTTATTCCCGTTTAAAAATATGCAAAATCAAATTTTAACACTCATTGCTAGGGGTCCACTTAGACCCCTATAATAAGCTGAGACGAAATAATTAGTCGAGTCCAATCGGAGAAATATGAGTGTCATTATGGGTACCAGCTACATAAGACTGGAAAAGAGAGGTCCGATTATATTAACATTTTCAATGCTTGAAGTCATTTGCACCCCTATTCGGCAGTTTGTAGTTACGGATTCGCTCCAACAGTATAAAAAGTTTAGATGAAATTCGAAGAGCTGATTTCGAGATATGGGAGTCTAAATAAATGATAGCTATAAAAAAAATAACAAAAACCGTACGGAGATTAAATCTTATGTCAACATAGCTGTCTTAGTATACGCATTAAGTCACGTAATCAATGTATCGGTAATATCAGCTTCGTTATGAGGCGCCGTAGGGGACAAAAGTTCGTCCAATGAGAAACCAGCAGGTGAAATTTCAATCTCACATGTCGATAATTCCAATTTCACATGTTGAATCAAATTGTTGGTGTTGAAAAATCTTGCAATATTTACTTGTGTTCTAATTATAACCAATATTTGGGATATCATGATTTCTAACATACACGCAGTTCTTGTCTTATCTTCACATTGATGAACACAAAAGAATAAAGTGTCTTCAAACAACATATTTATGGATGACAGACAATATCAACACACACAATTTGATTCCATATGTGAAATTGTAATTCTCGACATAGGAAATGGAACTTTCAAATAGCGCTGTCTAAAAACCTCGACATAGGAAATGAAACTTTCAACTACCACCGTGTAATTGAACAGATAAAATCTAAAAACTCGACATATGAAATGAAATTTTCATCACAAACAATTTGACTCAGCATGTGAAGTTGGAAATTTCGACATACAACATTGAAATTTCAACCCCCGCTGTGTAATTCAAAAATTAAAATCTAAAAACTAGACATAGGAAATGGAATGTTCAACCACCGCCGTGTAATTCAACAGATAAAATGTCAAAACTCGACATCTGAAATAGAATTTTCAACGCAAACAATTTGATTCAACACGTGAAACTGGAATTCTCGACATGTGAGATTGAAATTCACCTGCTGGTTTCTCATTGGACCAACTTTTGTCCCCTACGGCGTCTCATACTTCGTGGCAAATAATTTTTAAATTTGTTTAGAAAAGGTTATGTGTGTGAGTAAAAGCTCTGTTTCCATATCATTTATGTACTCTATAGGACTAATATCCAAGACATTACAACCTGACCACATATGCAGATTTTATCGCGTTTATTGACTTTTCGTCTTAGTTGCGGGGTATACGGACGGATAATGAGTGATTGAAATTAAAGATGGTAAACTTACCATTTCTGTCACATTCATTCATCCACTGCTTACATTTTGTTGTAAAATGTGTCTGGTATTTTTAAACCTTGCAAATTGGAAGGACGAATTTAAAAAAAAAACACCACGAAAACTGATTAATAGCTCAGTTATGTGTGATATTTTTTTATATCTATTTTGTTAGTGACTTCCTAAAACGTCGGATTTTATTCCTCAACTTCCTGATGAAAGTAAGATTATCTTTTCTTTTTTTTTTTTTTGCAAAATCTGTGGAGTCACAGTGATGTTACTATATCACAATGACATGTGCCGTAACGTCATGTTACTATTTGTAGATACACTCAGTATTATTATTAGAGGACGCTAGAGCGTACACTTTACAAGAGCTTTTTTTTACATACGGGTATTTTAGGGTTGTTTCTATTTCTTGAAGTAAAAGAGTGCTTCATTGTTGGACTGTTTTTCATAAGTTCATAAAGAAATGTTTACCATAATAGTAGACTGGTTGTTCAGGCACGTACGATGTGAATGGAAATGGTGTACCCGACAATATTGGGTTGTCTTTCCCACTATAAGACACACTTATGTCATAATGGTGTACTCGGCTCTCATAATATAAAAGAAGCAGTGTACAGACAAGAATATATTTTTATTGATGATATCATGTCCACTTTCGCTTCCTGTGCATGCATAGGGTGGAGGGCGGTGGGATCGGCGGAAACGTGGAAAGCAGCAATTTCAAAGCAAAATGCATGCTCTAAAAGGAAACAAAGAACAATTTGCTTGAAAAAGATTGATCTTATTTCCTTTTATGGACATATTTCTTTAGTCAGGCAGGCAAGCCTCTACGCAAATACATCAGACACTTTATCGGGCCGGCTCAAAACAGATTTGTAAAAATGTTCATTATTAATGTTTGCAGCTAAAATTAGGAGCGACACTTAAAGGAGCACAACTCTAAAAATGACCATAAATGTCACTTTGCATTTGTTTTTCTATTTGATTCAAATTGTCAACAAAAAATATGGAATTGAGATTGTGTTCAAACAAAAAGGCTGAAAATCGCTTCTTTTAAGGAAGGTCAAGGTCAAGATTAACGTACGTAGTGGTTTCCCAGTCTGAAGATAGAGCTTGACTACGCGTAATATGATGGTGTGACGCCTAAATGTGTAGTCTGACGCACAAATAGCAGGAAAACCTCGAGCGAGTGTATTTTAATGCTCTAAAATTTATTTACATGGTAATAAAAGACTATTTACTGCTGTAGTTGATGAAATGAAATATTTTTAATGCACTGTAATGTATTCTCCTAGGAATGAAGCTGTTTTGATCCCCTATTTAGAGCAATGGATAAAGCAAGTCATTTATTGTGTAATGGGATAGTAGGTGTCATCTCAATGTGTTACCGAGTTCAAGTTTATGCTGTAACGTTCTCTCTCTCTCTCTCTCTCTCTCTCTCTCTCTCTCTCTCTCTCTCTCTCTCTCTCTCTCTCTCTCATATTATAGTTAGACATATCCATCGACCATAATTGCTTTGGAAAAGTATGCCAGACACTATCACTACTAGCTCAGTTTACTAGACACTGTTGCATGTATGATCATGCAATTTCACATTTATCACTGATATTAACACCTATAAAAAAAACTAAAATTGTGGTTGTAATGACCTACTTTTCTTACTAAACTGGATAAGCCAATTTTTTGGATTAAATTCTGTACAGGCGAAGCAGGCGAGATGTATCATTGAACAGAATTTCCTGTTGGCTTATTCTCAGCACAGACCTTAAAATTTGTATCCAATTATAAGAGCGCAAGAAGAGAATTATCTTTCATTTGGATTGATTTTATTAAAGGGTTAACACGGCCAAAACGGTTTCATGCTATATTTCTCTCGCGTCTTCTTTGGTAATTCACTATGATTAAAGCCAGAGAAACAAATCTAAATTTGTTTTGATGACACCGCAATGGCTGCCGTGGCTCAGTAGTTAGCATTCCGGATTCAAAATAAGTAGGTTTCGGGATCGAATCCTGCCAAGACCAGCCCGGCTTCCCAGCCGTGGTGTGTCATTAGGCAAGTCACTTTATTCCTATTGTATGGACTATAAACAGTCATCGTGCACTGATGTGCTCTAAAGGACCAAATAATCAATAAATGTAATTATATATTCTTTGAAAGGATTGTAGGATAAACAAATTGTTGAATGTGTATTGGCTGATGTGTTGGGTGGGTTCTTTTCTTTACAAAGAAGACAAGTCAACTCATCGCTTTAGTTATATATCACACGCGATATATCACCTTCTATAACTTAGATTATTAGTATTATTATTGTTATTATTAAAAATTAAAATGAAATATTTTCAATACTAATAATATTAGTTTTCGAGAAAATAATGAATAAAGTCAATAGCATGAAGTGGACAGGAAAAGCAAAAAATTAAAACTCTCAGTGGAACATGCGAGTCTCTCGATCGCAGGGCTATAAAATTTCAACGTTTTCATACTAATCTTTTATAGTTCTACTCAGATCTAATGATCCGCTATTTGCAGACGTGGGTGAATTAATTATTAGCCAACATGGGTCTCAGACCGTTAACAGTATTTAAATGAGAAATCACTTTTGTTACATAAAAATTGATTTCTACAGAACTAATTGCAATATAAATATAGTACACACTGGAATGACAGCGTGTCTTGTTCTATTACATTTTGAACAACTTTATCTGACGTTCATGTCTACATGCGCATAAGCAGTCTTGACATGACATTTATTACACGTGATGAAATCACTTCTGTTACATAAAAATTGATTTCTTTCTACATAACTAATTGCAATATAAATATAGTACACACGGGAATGACAGCATGTCTTGTTCTATAACATTTTGAACAACTTTATCTGACGTACATGTCTACATGCGCATAAGCAGTCTTGAAATGACATTTATTACACGTGATGAAATGTTATCCACCCCTTCTTTCGGACTATTCCATGTTTGTTTTTTCTGAACATGTACGTGTCATTAGATCTGTGTAGAGTTATAGTGTGTTAGATTCACATATTTTACTCTCTTTCTCGTCCTAACATATGATACAATACTATTATTAGATGGCCTTAAGGTTCAAACAGCGTTTTGGGGTCTAAGGTCGATTTCAATATAGGCTATATAACGCTATAAACCCTTTCCACCGAGGTCATACACAGACGATTTTCTACCCATTTTTACCGGGATGGTGGAGAAACTGGCAGGCGATCCTATTTATAAGTCCATCACTACCATTCTCAGCAAGGGATACTGAGGCAATAATTAGGACAAAAAATAGTAAGATAGATATTGACTCATAGAATACGTTTAAATTGCCAAATACGAAATAAAACCAATAGTAAAATATGTCAGCCGATGACGTCATGTAGTAATGGTTTATATATTACAGACCCAAGCTGAAAAAAAGCAAATAAAACAAGGTAAAAGACAACAAATACGACTTAATCTGACCACAATGAGTAAACATTGTTATTCAAGCACTTTTCTTTTTACAAACTTAACCTGCAATAATACGTTATTATAAGACGAAATTGAACGAGTGTGTCATAGATTTTGGTCTGTTCTGGGAGATAAGAAACTCGTTACCAAAGTTATAAATATTCGTAGGCAAACATCGCCATATGCTGTTGTTAAATATTTATTGCACGGAAGTAATAACTGCTTTCACTTATGTGCTACTGGTCAACAATTTAATATCACATTGATTAATAATACCTTTATTAGTTGACTTTTACAATATTTGTACTAATCCATCCTGTCGTATATGATTATACTAATCGGGAAAGCGTAATTTAGACAAATCGATCATGCCTACTTGTGAAGGACGCTGCATATCAACATGTAGTCAACTACGGAACGGGACAAATATCGTCGAACACTAGAGGCATTCTAAATTTGAAATCTTTTTCTTTTGTATGCCCCACCACGAATGCGGTAGGATTTGGTTTTGTTGGTTTTAACGGCACTTTTAACACACTATTAGCATACCATGCCGAGGTAACGGGAGCTAAGTGCCTCAAGGACACACATAACCTTGATTACGAGTCCAACGCTTTTCCAACTGAGCTAGCACGGCTCCCGAATATGGCAGGGGCAAATGATGTTATCCTTGTCCTTCCGTCCGTCGAGTTCCTTTCTACGTTTACCGGGGTTAGATTTTAGACACTGTAGTGCGGCGTACGTGTTTGGTGTTAGTTATTGTTTTTGTTGTTGTGATATATATATATATATATATATATATATATATATATATATATATATATATATAGAGAGAGAGAGAGAGAGAGAGAGAGAGAGAGAGAGAGAGAGAGAGAGAGAGAGAGAGAGATAGAGAGAGAGAGGTATTGTGACTACTCTGGGGAGGGGTGACAGGTCATACATATCATGAAGTACCTAATTTACCCTATAGGTATTTAGGTAGGTGTGGTAGCTTTGTTGGTAGAGAGTCGGACTCGTAATCCAAGGGTCGTGGGTTCGATATCAGCCCATGCCAGCCTTGGTCGGCTGCCCCAGCGTGTCCTTTGGAAAGGCTCTTAGCTGCCATTCCTCGGCATGATATAGCCAATAATGTGTTACAAGTTCTGTTAGCCCCCCACCCCCACCCCCACCCCACAAGAACAAACAAAGGAAATAACATATATTTCGCAAATCATGTATGTACAGACAAATCGAATGATGTTAGTCGGTTCTTAATTGTAGCGCGGTCATAATGTAGGTATTATAAACAGAAACAGTTTTACCAATTTGATACTCAACGCATGAGTTTTGTGGATATATTAATTCAAATATCCTTTTAGAGAAAAAAGACAAAATTGCATTTTCGTGTTCCAACTATTATGGGCAATTTTATTTTCTTTTACTAGAACTTGGTTTTTGTTTTCTTTAGTGAAACACGTGCATTGCACAACGTATAGTATACGTGAATAGTTTTAAAACAGTACCATATTTTCTAGACCTACCTTCTTAACTTTGCAATACGATCTGAAGGTGTCTTCTTGGAGTACATTCTTCTAAAAAAAACATGTTTTATCACTGCCCTCGGTTTGATTATCATTATGTGTACTCCCCATAATGTTAACTCGTTTGATCCATATTTGATCCAATATTTTCTTTAAAACAATTACATATGATAAAATAGAAGTAAATCGAATAGTACTATAAACACACATATTGCAACCAACCCGTACACATTTGAGTCTCATGCATAGTCCCCGATCATCAAACTTCGAACCGATAAACTTCAGTCTATCTTCTGACAATGTAATGAAATACGACTGAATGCAAAACAGACAAATATATTGGGTCTGTTCTCAATTTCTCAATTAATTTTTTTACGGGTTTAACAAATTAAGAACATAGTATCTTTTATTCTTAATACAGCTACATGCGTATCAACAGTAACAGGCTGTGTAACAATCTTTAAGCAAATCATTAGGTGTTGCAACTTCAACCCCTAGTGATACGATTATATCATTAGGGGTTGCAATTGACCCCTAATGATATTATTGTTTCATTAAGAGTTATTAATATTATTAGCAGGGCCGGTCCAAGGGTTTTGGGCGCACTAGATGAACATTGACTTTGTCGCCACTTCCGTCTAATTTGGCGCCCCTTAAAGCCTGGCGCCCTGGCGACCGCCTAGTTCGCCTATATGGTCGGGCCGGCCCTGACTATTAATGGTCGGCAATGACAATACTAAATGATACAATTGTATTGTAACAAACCTACGGTACGTGTTATTTTTATTTACGTTTCCCTTCATAGCTTGGTTAGATTTTAGTGATTATTTGTTTGATTTCGGGGAATCGGTGGTTGGAAGATATTTCTCAAACCGAGTAATTAGCCAATTACTAGGAGCAGACGTCATAATTTATAGTATTCACGAGACTTTATATTAGAACGGATTAGTTTCGTAAAATGACCCTGTCAAATTTCTGAATATAACGAAATTCTTGGAATATTCTCACGTGTAAGCATCTAGTAATTAGAGATAGGTATAATTCTGTATGTTAGGCGTTTAGGGCCTGTTTGGTGGAACGTGGGACGAAATACCGATCTACAGCTTAAAATTCCGTACTGATAAATAATACCAATGTGAATCAAGAAAAACGCAAAGCTTGAAATGAGATACGTAAATGTGTGGTCCTTATAGAGATACGTAAATGTGTGGTCCTTATAGAGATACGTAAATGTGTGGTCCTTATAGAGATACGTAAATGTGTGGTCCTTATAGATATACGTAAATGTGTGGTCCTTAGCTGAATTATAGGAAAATTATTTGTTGTATTAGAACCCTTCAGTTAACAAACGACTGATGTCTTAAGGTCTTTGGAAATAGGGGAAACATCTACCTCAGGCCAGACTCACGCAATGTGTGCGACATTGTTGTTTTCGCGCTCGGTCGTGAGATGCTGTTAGACCCCTGGCGTGCTATCATTATGAGTTTATTGTGCTTATGTTACAAACCTTACTGAAACAGGTCTTAAACACACACACACACACACACACACACACACACACACACACACACACACTGAATCTAACTAAAGCGTTAACAGGAACAGTATCAAAAATAGCATGAAGCTCTAGTGCGGAAACTAAGCAGAAAAAAGTAATTGTGATATATCCTAGAAGTTTGCATTTTAACCCCCTTAATAAATAGGGACATAGGAACCCCCCCCCCCCCTCACCCTCTGAGACCCCTAACTACCCTACATACCGAGTTCACGTTTTAATCCCGAATGAATCAATTGAAAATTGAATCGTGGGAACAAAATGCAAATGAAAAGAACAGAGGGGGGGGGGGGGGGGTAGATAGGGAGAGAGAAAGAGGGAGAGAGACTTATTATATCTATTACCATATTAAACCCCGCCCCACCCCTGAAGTTTTTGGACCATAATATTAATAATAATAATAGTAATGGCACGGAGAGAAAAGCACAAAACCTGACATGGCACATTGCATGTCTTTCAAGTACTGACATGAATCGCCCTCTACCGTTTTATTGTTCTGATTTTAAGAATACACCGAATGTTGTTGTGGGCGGATATACGGAAACGTAGAAATCACCAGTTGTAAAGCAAAATGCATGCTCTAAATGGAAACTAAAAATAATTTAATAACGCACTGTGTGACCCAAAGCTTATTTATTCAAATTTATTTCTATATGTTGACAGCAGAGCGTCATATACTTTCGAGGAAAAACATCACCAACAACAACTTTTCGAAATGAGCAGTCTAGTTACACAGTGTCCCTTGAAAAGCCAATAACATCTTTCATTTTTTCGTTTAGAATGTGCATTTCGTACCTTTATAGATGAGCATATTTAACGCGACTGAAAATTTTGATTTTTGTTCATGTATATAAAAACTGCTTAACTACTGAAAATTCTACCGTTTTACATTAACGGAACATGCTTTTTGTTCAAACCGGATGTTGAATAAACGATGTTAACGATTAGATTGTGTGCACTTGCTGTAAATAAAAAGCTGAACCGTGATACATTTTGCCTCTGCAGAGAGAGAGAGAGAGAGAGAGAGAGAGAGAGAGAGAGAGAGAGAGAGAGAGAGAGAGAGAGAGAGAGAGATTGCATTATGTTTCTTGGAGACTGAGCGACGAGCTCCAGTGCAAGTGTTCCATGCTTTTTACTTGCGATATGACAACCGAGTGACCGATAATGAATGTAAATTGTAAGATTGTAGTCGAAATTGTAGTAAATTACAAAACCAGTCTGACTCAGTCTGTTATTATTTTGAAACATTGTATCAAAATGTACTTGTGTTCATACTAAGCCTAATAGATCTTGACATATAGTCTAGAAGCCAAAACATTTCCCTGTATAATGATCCCGCCCAGGTTACTTTGATCTGAAAAATAAAATATAGACATTCATTTTACCAGTATGCGCAAGTAATTGCTTTCCGCTACTTAACATTTCTTCAAAGCTTCAAATTCAGAATGAAAGAGATATATATATATATATATATATATATATATATATATATATATATATATATATATATATATATATATATAACATTGATATCATGATACGGATACAGTGTACTATTGTGGAAGTATTTCTACTGACAGAATGGCTTCTCATGTTTATTGTACGGAATTAAAGATACATGTATTTAAAAGTCTGTCAAATCACTAATGTCAAAGAAACTCCCGTTTTGCCAGTGCAGATGCTTCACATAGAAACTTTAAATGTGAATATGTAAAACTTAGGTAAAAGATATCCACTTTTTTAACTTTCAGGATAGATCACTATTTCCAGTTAGTGAAAGTATTTGGTTAATTCTGATCCTATCATTCCCTCTGCCTGACAATTCTCATACAGTATAATCGCAGAATTTCTCAAAATTTATTTTGAAAAACTTGTCAATAAATGTTTACATGTTATTCGCGATTCAAGTTTGTCCTTGATAAAATAATTGCACTAAAAAATGGTTTTATTTAACATCACAGTCATAAAACCTACAGAGAAAAACACCGAATGACCAAACCAATCCAAACAGCGGTCTATGATTGGTTGAATGATAATAATGACATAACGTTCAAATTAAGGATTGGGCGAAATGCGTATCACTGATTTGAGGATAAAAATCTGTGATTAGCGACTTACCTGTCGAAAGGCAAAGAAGATATTTTGAAGAGAAATCCACTTAAACTGTAATTAATGAAGAACTGCTACGTAAAGTACTGCAGGGAAATAATTCTTTACAATTAAATGGGCAGGGAAAATAATATTTTTCCTGATTGATTGTTAATTTACTTATGAGCGGTTGAAGCAAAATCTAATATTAGAGAACCATTTGTCTAAATTTCGTAGGCTAGACGAAGATTTAACATCATTTATTGTTGTCAAAGTTTATCGAAAACAATAATCAGGTTCTTAAAAACTTTGAAATACATTATACGTCGATCTATTTCATTCTTTAGGTATATAGATCTGTAAATGACAACGATCGTTATGAAAATAAGACATTAAAATGATAATTTCAAGGATGTTTTCTTACAAGTGAACCAAAAATGAGAGAGAGAGAGAGAGAGAGGAAGGGACGAAATGAAAGGGACGTAATTAATTGTTATTTTCCAATGTATTTCTAAAAAAATATTCGCCAGGCTAAATTCACTTTTACCAATATGCAGATTGATTTGTGTATTTATAGACTGTAAATTTGCAAGGAAATTTTGTTTTGTAATTATTGTTTGCTTTCTTTTCCCCACACAATATGTTAGTCATTCAGTTTTCCACTGAAACTACATCAGTTATATTGGGAATGCTACTTTCGGATTCGATTGTCACTGTGAATTGCATCGATGCTAACATACGAGGTCTTGGATTTCGCAGCGTCTATATTAAAATTTTGTTGGCTATTTTGGTATCAGATGTACAGGTAAATGCATTTAAAGTTTTATTTTTCTATTGGATACGCATCAATCTACCGGCTCGCACAATATGCAAGCACTGTTACTCTGTGTTTTGCACGAATATCTGCGGCGTTTTATTGCTTTTCTTTTCTTATACATATTTAAAATGAAAGAATTGGTGATTTAGCTTTGTTAGCTTTATTTTAATTTATATTTAACGAAAAAATACATTGGGCAATTAGCCAGTCTTCGACCTCGGCCTTAACTCGTTTACATGCTAAGTAAAACCGAATTAAAATTTGTATATGCTAAGTTCGAAAGCTGTCTGTAAATGTTATTGCCAACTATCACAAATATACTAAATCAGTGTATATCAATTGAAGTGTTTCCAGATGTGTTTAGGCTGGTTAAAGTGAACCCAGTCTTTAACAACGTACTAAAACTGTTCATCGTGATATGAACGAATAAGAAATTATTGCTGGTTGCAACGTGCGCATGCGACTGAATGATCACCTAACACAATTATATCCGGTTGTATCCTTGGGCAAACCACCTTACTTCCATTGCCCAACAAAACTAACCACAGCCTCTAAGCAAAGTCTCTAGGTAAAAATCCTTAAAGTGGGCATACCCAACCAAACCAAAACGTTGTTGTGTCTCTGAAGCACGTCAATATATAATTATAGACTCGACTGCTGTTCACGTGGTCCACCTGGGGGTGCATGCATTTATTACCTTGCATGGAACTGATCTTGCGAGAAAATTTACTTACTTGAGAAGTAGTTTAGACCATCCACAAAGATAAGTCTGCATTCCTTACCTTTGTTCATTAGGGGATACAAATGTATTATGATTTCAGTTTTGCTATCGTATATCGGTCGTCATGCTATCGCAAATATAGTTTATCGGCGACACGTTGGGAGAGCCGGTGAAACGGAAACTTTGCGACAGTATAACCACTGATATATCAGCAAATTTGAAAACATAATACAGTTATACTTATTTAAACACATGTTAGAAAATAAGGGTAAACAAAGCTGAAAATGTAATTTTTTGTGGTACTACGTCAGTGGGAAAATCATTATGTCGTAACGACGTTAAAGTTTCCAAATGTATATCCAGACTGCTCGCTAGATGGCGCTCTCACTACTCTCGAAAAGCTACAGCCACCACAAGCTGGATTCTGGAACTTCCTTGCAGAAACGCCTGTCCTTGTTTTTGCGTTATTTTTCAATGACATCGCAAATTATAAAGATCACAAGTCTTGATCTAGCAGTTGTTGCTAACTTATAAAAAAAATTATCGCCAAAATTCAACGCAACACATGACTTTCATGAGAACTCAAAATGAGGATGACCACAGGGTTAAACGGTCTGTGCAGGACTCACATCGTCATATCTGGAACAGTTTGGCTATATATCTTGGATTGTACAACCGGAAATTTTGACGTTTGTCAAGTCAAAATTTCATAAATTTCATAAATCAGACATTTGACCAGTTGCATTCAATTAAAAATCAGGTGGGGATGCTTATTTTTATTCCACTTTACAAAACTACCATGTTGTTTGTGGTGAATAATAATAATAATAATAATAATAATAATAATAATAATAATAACCAGGAGAAGCCTTTGAAACACTGCTCAGCAGACCTTGAACACATCTTTGCAACTAAACCTCTAAAGTGTGTTCAAATGATGCCATCAATTCCGCCATCAAATATAGCCTGTATTATTTAACAAAGAAACAAAAAAGAAAAAAAAGAAATAAATGAAACTTTAAGTGACTTGTTATAAACTACTTAGATGAATTCAACAAATTTTAACAGAGAACATTCTGGTATCAAAGTCTTTCAAGTTTCTTCAACTGATGCCGTTCCGCCGTTACAAAAATTATTAAAGCAAAGAAAAAAGAAAAAGAAAACAAAATTAAAACGGCTTTTTTTAATAAAAAAAAACGCTCAACAAATGTTGAGAAAATTTATTAGAAATCACCATTGTGTCAAAAGCCTTTTAAATTTCTACAAATGATGTCCGATCCATCGTCGAGTATGGCCGTCAAGTATGGCCATCATTACTAACAATAATAATATTTTTAAAAAACTGTAAACGACCCCTCCACAAAAGTGCTGAACAAAATTTGACCAAATTTAACAAAAATCTTCCCAGCATCAAAGCTTTTTAGATTTTATCAGCAGATACTGATCCCCTGTCAAATATGGCAGCCGTTACTAACAACTAATAAAGCTTAAAATTACTTCTACAAAAAGCACTAAATATATTTTTTTTTAAATTACCTTCATTGCGATTCAAATTAATACAAATGATACCGTTCCGCGTTCAAATTAATGCAAATGATACCGTTCCGCGTTCAAATTAATACAAATGATACCGTTTCGCGTTCAAATTAATACAAATGATACCGTTCCGCGTTCAAATTAATACAAATGATACCGTTCCGCGTTCAAATTAATACAAATGATACCGTTCCGCGTTCAAATTAAATGATACCGTTCCGCGTTCAAATTAATACAAATGATACCGTTCCGCGTTCAAATTAATGCAAATGATACCGTTCCACAATCAAATATAGCTGCCTTGAAGAAAAGTAAAAAAAAATAAAAGACTTGACTTTTAAAAAACTTAACATAATTAGACAAAATATGAGAGAAAGCATTCTACGAACCTTGAATACTTGGCCAACTTCTCTTGCGTCTAGCCATTAGGGGGATGTCAGACAGATGCACAATCTCAGGCCCACTTGGACCTCTTGTTAATGTAAGATTTTCTGTTTCTTGCGCATCACCATCACATTATTGGATGTTGTCTTTGTCTCTCGTATTTTCGATCTACATTGTTTCTTTTTTCTTTTCTTTTCTTTTTGTGTAGCCCTTTTTATTTTTATTTTTGCTCAGTTCACACAGGTCAAAATCGGGTATTATATCATACATAGTGCCAAACGATCATTATTTATTTTATTTCTAACAGTGTAAATAAACGAGCTTTCTTATTCGTCAATACCGGCAAGAGTCAATAATCGACTCCTAGGTCAAAGCCAGGCCCAGCTCTAATTGCAGGTTTCATAGAAACGATGAGCTAAATTAATTTACAACAAATGGCCCCTCCTCCACTCAGACCGTCATAATAACATGGCTTTATAAACGTCATATATCACAGAACCGAATCTTATAGACCTTAAAAGCTTGGCATTCCTTGCTGTGGCACGCAGTTTGACCATCAGTTACTAATACTGAAAAACAAAGATCGTTGGCTCAACCTTTTGAGAAATACAAAATAGAATGGCAAAAAATATTTTGAGTGAATGTTAATTCATTCAGTAATCAGCGAATCTTACCGTTCTGATTCCATCAGCATGGATTAATTTCATAAATCAGACATTTAACATTCTTGCTTCTGTGGCGGCGTGAAGGATTTGTAGTGGACAATATCGCATATGGATTACATTTAAATGGTTTGTCACTTATATGTTTCTCATACTTTGTATTTCATTATTCCATGTACCACGGTCATATACAATTCGTTTCAAGTCAATTTTTTCAGATTCTTTACTTTATTTATAAGAATTTTGTTAACATTCCGCAGGTAATTGCGGATTTTATTGTTATTAACTTACTTACTTAATTCTTTTACTACTTACTTGCAAATATGTTCAAAGAATGCTTCAAATACAATAATGCTGAAGGTTTCGCGAAAAATATTTGAAACTGAGCCCACCAAACTGCAATGAAATTGCCATTGCAGTCCTGGTTCCTAATTTGCTAAATTTCTCAAACTTTCTCCACAAAGTGAGACTTAACATTATCTTACTTATGAAACTTTTGGTAATATTGTGATTTTTATCAAAGGTAGAGGTAATAGAAAGGTTGAAATATAGCTCAATAGTTTTGAAATTGTATGCACTACCTGGAAAATCATGTTATCCTTGGACAAAACGAGTCTAGGAATTGCTCAAAATTCAGGAAATCCTCCAAGTGTCCTCAGAGCTAAAACAAGACTATTTGCAGAAAATTTGATATTGTGACGGTGTTAAAATTTGATATTGTGACGGTGTTGAAATTTGATATTGTGACGGTCTTCAAACCTTTGGTACCTGCTACATGTTCAGAGAAAAATGCTTTGTTACAAACCAAAGAATACAAAAGATATGAAAAAGCTCAAATTCAGGGAGACAGTTTGATATGTTTCGTGGAACTGGGTCTAGCTCCATGGTCACGAAACCTATCGAACGCAGCATTTGTACTTAGACTAAAAAGTAATCAATTTTAACCAAATAAGTTTACTCAGAATAAAGGTAGAATTACAAAATGTTTCATAAAATAACGTGATGATAGTTTGTTTTTGTTTTCTTTTATGTCTGAGTACAAATTTTATGCCTGGTTTCTTGACCACGGAGCCTGGTATCTCTCGTACAATTTACACTAATTCACAGTTATATACTCTTTCCTTTACGAAAGAGCGAGAAGCGGCGACGAACTCGATTTTCATTATGCTTTTAAATAAGGAATAAAAGAAGACAATTACTGTACTTAAGTCATTGGTACATTGATGAATGGTGATGAAATTCATTAAGGTAAATCATTGGTACACTGATGAATAGTGATGAAATTTATTAAGGTTAGTTGCAGATTATTTAGTAACTGCAATACGTTAAGAACAGTATTTTCTTGTTTTTATTATACAATAGTTGTAATCTAAGATTATTGATATTTGTGATAATAAAAATAGAGAGTTTTCACAACATTCGAATAAAGGAGAATCTGATATTACCCATACTAATTCCATTTGTACGTGTACAAAGCGAGAATACAGGCCTACTGGGTGAAGTGTCTTTTCTTGTATTGTGTTGTACGTGTACAAAGCGAGGATACAGGACTACAGGATGTAGTGTCTTTTCTTGTATTCTGTTGTACGTGTAATAAGCGAAGATACAAGGCTACAGGGTGTAGTGTCTTTTCTTGTATTGTGTTACACGTATACAAAGCGAGGATACAGGACTACATGGTGTTGTGTTTTCTTGTATTTTGTTGTACATGTAACAAAGCGAGAATACAGGCCTACTGGTTGTAGTGTCTTTTCTTGTATTCTGTTGTACGTGTAATAAGCGAGGATACAAGGCTACAGGGTGTAGTGTCTTTTTTGTATTTAGTTCCGGAACAAAAGACCAGATAAATATGACCAAACAGTTGTTCCCCGTGCGGAGAGCAAATTGTTTTTTTCATCCTGGATCATTCTACACAAAATACCTGCTCTTACAATATGAATTGTTCATTAGCCAACAACAGTCATACAGTTTTGGGTTTACTTATTATGAAATAGGTCATATGCATTGATTCAAATTCCTGCGGGTGTAGTCTTTGGTTAGGAGCAAATTTTTGTATTATACTAATGATCTAGTCAGTCTTTGTATATTCGTTTAAAATGTTGTCCAGATATGTAGCATATACGTTACCGTCTGTACTCGCTTATAAGTCGAGTCCAAGTGCAAATAACATAGACCCTGATCTGGCGTCGCATAATGCCTCAGGAAACCAGGGTCTATGTTGTTTGTTCTACTGATTACTCCTAACAAACTGCATAGACCCAGATCTGCCAGTGCATTATGCGATGGCAGGTCTGGGTCTGTGCAATCAGCAGTTGGATTCGACTTATAAGTGAGTAAAAACGGAACATATTGCCAGTTGGAATGAAGACAAGAGCATCTATCTCTAATCCCCCCTGCCCTTGTAATCCCCCTGCCCTTCCAATCCCCCCACCCCCACCCCACTCCGGCCTCACCCATGAGACAGTTCCAAAAGGCATCCGAAATGTTGCTTTCATCGTTTCGATCTAAAGGAAGTTTATATCTGAACCATGTTCGTACGTTTTCGCAACTGCACCGGCGTAGGAAGACAAACGACTCGCTCGATATTCTTTTATCAAAACAACTTCTTGACATAAAACTGAAATTATTTTTCCCTATTTATTTATTTATTCTCTCGTCATTAAGGGCTCAGAGGGAGGCAAGTAAACAACAATTATTGATGTGTTATGTCTTATATTGTGTTTGTAAAACAATGGACACATTTGATTGATGCATTAATGGGAACTTTTATTTATTTGCATACGCAACATTTAAGATTCTTCCGCTTTGATGAGAATTACTTGGCTACAAGTAGAGAGAGAGAGAGAGAGAGAAAGAGAGAGAGAGCATATAAGGTCAACTAAAATCAAATTAAAAAAACATTTTGTTTAGCTGAAGAAACGAGAATGGTAAACCTGCTACATAAATGTAAGTTTTCTGGAAGGGACAAACTTCATCCAGAAAGAAGAATTTTTTTTCGAGGCATCCACTTCATCAACTTAAGTTTATTTTGATTAGTTTAAGCTTATTTTGATTAGTTTCAGTTTATTTTGATTAGTTTATAAAAACTTGAGAGGGCTACCAATTGCAAGTAAAATTGTTATATATAGTTGTTGCTCCTCCTGTCCATTGAAATTAAGCTAGAAGCAGGAGTATGTACAGCTAGGTTGTGTTTTATTGGTGGTGTGTAAGGGGAGAAAAGAAAGTGATATCAATAATTGTTATACATTCATTGAACACAAACGATACTCTCTCCTTTACACATTTTCAGCTGTGTTTGTTTTTTTCTTTTAGCGTATTACGTGTGATGTCTGAAAAACTTTGTGATACTGGATTACTATTTAGATGTCATTCCGAAAGTTTGAACGAGGAATTTGGTAAAAAGCTTCGCTTTTGTCGTAAGTGCATATCGGTTGCTATTAACTTAATCTTTTGTCTTTCTTTCTTTTGCTTCTATAAATACAACAGCGACGTCTCAATTTATTGGATTAAGCTAGCAATTTGTATTGGCCAATTAGATGTGAAAGGCTTAAGTACATTTTTGTATTTCATGAGGTGCAGACGAATGCAATATTATGCATTTTTAATATGAAGTCATAACTATAAACTTGATAGACCTAAAACGTCTTTATACAAATTTCCAAAGACGTTAAACTATTTTTACCTATTTTTCTGAAACAGGATAAAACTTAATTATACTTCATCTTAAGAACAAAAATTGTGAAGACCAAAATATTTCAGTACAATATTCTAAAGGCATATAAATCACTCGTACTTATTTATCTGAAACAAGATCTGGTATGATAGAAAGAATTTTACTTCAGATAATGAAGAAGTTAATAAAATGCTCTTTTAACGTTTTCCTCGTTAAAAATCACTTCGTCTTTAATTCCAGAAACACAAATACATTGACTTACTTACACTTAAATGATTTCTAGATATGATAATTCGATCCTCTATTATCTTTATAATTATTTGTATATTTCAAGGAGAAACTGACTGTATAAGCCTTTATTGCTTTTATTCATAGTTTCCTATTACATCTTGGAAATCTTATCATAGATAAATTAGGATATAAAATACGTTAAACTATATTAACAACAAAAACGAAACCACTTATTAGAGAACAAGAATTTCTAAACACAGAGCGAGATACAGCTACCTAGTTCGGTAAATGTGATCAACAAGGGTTGATTAGTGAAAGTCAAACATTTAAATAACCATTTAAAGTCAAACATTTAAATAACCATTAAAGTCAAACATTTAAATAATTAATTTATTGTAACTGAGTAGAATGCAGTAACATAACTGGAAATTTTAAATTTTGCCATAATCTAGCCCAGTTGGTAGAGCGTTGGACTTGTAATTCAAGGGTGAAGTCTCGTGTCATTATGTTCGATACCTGCACAGGTCGGCTGCCTCGGTGTGTCCTTGGGAAAGGCACTTAGCTCCCATTTCCTCGGCATGATATTGCCAGCACTGTGTTCAAAGTGCCATTAAAACCAACAAAAACAAAAAAAAAATGTATGTATGATTACATGTATGTATGTATGTATGTATGTATGTATGTATGTATGTATGTATGTATGTATGTATGTATGTATGTATGTATGTATGTATGTATGTATGTATATATGTACCCCTCTCATGCTGGCAACCCGGTGAGTACAGATTTTAAATCACTCTCCTAACATCAACTGAGAGTATAAGTGCAGTTGACATAGGGATGTAATGGACTATAATTCCGTCGTATCAAAGGCTAGATAATTTAACTGATACGGAGAGTAAATACCATTGTTTGAGTCATTCCTCCTTCGTGTGTAATGTGTAAAATGCCAACAGTTCCATACCATCTACTCATTGCTACAGTAGCCATGGTAGTAAGTCAGCTGGTATAATGTCGAACTCTTAATCCAAAGATAGCGATTTCGATACCCGTCCAGGCCAGCCCGGGTCGGCTGCCTCGATGTGTCGTTGGGAAAGGCACGTAGCTCCCATTTCCTCGGCATGATACAGCTAATAATGTGTTAAAAGTGCCGTTAGAACCAACAACAACAACAATAACTCTTTGATACAGTTATGGTGCTACTACTAAGTTTTGACACAGTATTATTGAATCAATCAATATGAATTATTCTTTTAGAATAAGAAACGAGGGAAGGAAGGAAAATAGTGCAAGCTCTTTGACGGTTACTCTTCGTACATCGTCCAAGACACGCAGTGAACGCTTTCACTGACGAATATGTTGAACAGAGTTTGTAATTCAACCCACACGCCGCTATGTTTTCAGCTGTCCTGGCTAACGGTCGAGAGCTGTTATAATTTGTAAATTGAGCAGGAACAGTAGAAAACATTTGTCACATTTTTGTTCACACAATCTATATCACTGACATTTTATATTTCAGATAGTAACACACGCCTGGCAAATCTATTCTAGGAATAAAAGCTGTGAAGAACTGAAACAGTAGTTTTAGTCCTCGTATTATATATTCTAAGCATGTCGCCTCGATTGAATTTAGTTTAAATTGCACTGCAATTCGGAGTGCATTTTAAACGAATGCTAAGACAAAGTTTATTACAACGTGCATTGGATCATCGACGGAATGGAAAATAGCGCGTTATCGCCAAGCATTATTCGGGTAAAACTGATCAAACAGCTGCAATATGGACTGGGTTTTCTGGTGCGAAGCCGCTCGAAAAGCTCGTGCGTAGTGGTTTCTGACCTAGTTAGTGGTGGAATGGCAGCGGAGAGTGGTTTAGTGCAGGTTGGGGACACAGTGGTCAAGGTGAATGACATCAACCTTCTGGACAAGACATACGAAGAGGCGGTCAGCATACTCAAGTCCATCCCAGTCAACTCTACGGTTGTTCTATTGCTTCGATGTCACGATGGTTACACGGCTCATTTGGAAACTCGTTTTGGTGAGGACGGCCTGCCACGAACTGTGCGAATTACAAAGCCGATCGACCAGCCTGAAACGTTCATCTCAAGAATTAAAAGAACATTTTATTCATCACCGAAATTTATATCTGTTAAGAAATCAGAAGCAAGAGAAAACAATGATTTTGAAGTCGAGGCTAACTATGTCAGTGGCAATAGTTCCAGGATCGAGACCCAGGAGGACAATTGTCATGGTCAAATCGAGGCTGATAATAATGCTAATATTAGGATCCCACATGCCAGTCCATCGGAATATAAAGGTATACCACGTGTCGAGCAAGACGGTCCAAGAAAGGAATTGGACGGTAAAGGAAATGATTTTTTCAAAGACAAGGAGTTTGAAAGTAATTACACACAAAACATATCTCAGATAGATGAAAATACGAGCAAAGTGAGCGAGTCCCAGGAGAACTTATCCCCTCTTTACAACTGCAACGTTAAGGCTCAGTTGAATAAACCAATTCAAATACATGTAACTAGTGAAAACGAAGACACGGAGGCCGCCAAAAAGAAAATATATATTTTGTGTGAGCGTCCCGTAAAAAATGCCGTAGATTCACACGTTGTTCATGGAAGCCCTAACGGTCATGATGCACGTAATGTGGAAAACCTTATGGAGTCCAAGGATGAACATGGAGATGTAGAGGGGGAAGTATTTCTTACTAATGGATACAAACATGATAACAATGACGATGGGAAAAGCAAAAAGTCAGAGTTAGGAGACGGATATCATCCAAATGTGTCAAAAGATAGGAGAGGATCATACAGCACCGTTAATTCTCCCAAGAAGTCTGTGAAATTAGCAAATGTAGCCAATGAAAGACCGGTGTATACGGATACCTTGTATATGAAGGCATTAGAGGTACTCTCTCTCTCGTTTCTACGCTATATACATCACTAATTCCTTACAATCGAACCAAGTCATCGTGTACGAGTTTCCATAAAATACTAGTACAGACGTTGTCGACTGACACAAATTAATGTGTGATTTTCCTAGCATACAGGGATTCAACACAATACTAAGTAACGCATTGTAACGAATATAATCCTATCTATCTATCTATCTATCTACCTACCTACCTACCTACCTGTCTGTCTATCTCTCTCTCTCTCTATCTGTCTGTCTGTCTATCTATCTATCTATCTATCTATCTATCTATCTATCTACCTACCTACCTACCTGTCTGTCTATCTCTCTCTCTGTCTGTCTGTCTGTCTGTCTATCTATCTATCTATCTATCTATCTATCTATCTATCTATCTATCTATCTATCTATCTATCTACACGAATAAAACTATCTATATTTTGATTAGGTTGCAACGAAATGATCTATACATATATTCATCGATAATACGATAATCCTATATTCCAGATTAAGTTCCTATTAATTATAACAGCGATAGTGAGAATACAGTTTTCCTAAATAGCATGGTATAATCAACGACAACCGTCAATTTGTATACTTGGTTTCAAAAGTAATTGTATGTGATATTTATAGCGAACGAATATGCTAATGATTTCACAATTACAATGTTAGTTGTACTTAACCTTTTATCAATTCCATATATTTCACACGACCCATTAAATTCCACACAGATTATTTACACCGCTTAAAAGTTCATATGTACGCCATGTACTTGTAGTTTTTATTCTCGAAGTTTTGAAAATCCGATCCTGTTTGCAAGAGCTAAATATTGTCACAGTCCTTTTTATCGTATGTTGTTACAATAACAAAATTGATAGAGTTGTTTTAGCTAACTCGTTAGAATTTGCCCCCAACAATTCTTGCAATAAGTTAACACACACACACATATATATATATATATATATATATATATATATATATATATAGAGAGAGAGAGAGAGAGAGAGAGAGAGAGAGAGAGAGAGAGAAAAAAAAAAATTTATAACGGCGCAAGTACAAAACAGTTTACCAACGTTTCGAGCTATGCAAGCTCTTCGTCAGGAGAAGAAACAATTTACATCCACAAAACAAACACTAAACACAAAAGCCAAGATAAATTCTTGACTCTTACATGTTTGAATGACGGAAAATATAAAAACAAAGGATAAAAATAGAAGAAAGAAAAAAAAATTGATAAACGGTCCTAAAAGGATAAACTACATCTTTCTTTTATGCTGCCATCAGCACAACAAAGATGTATAACAAAAATCAAAGAAGGGATTATCGTGCCTATCACGCGGAGAACCAAAAATACATATAAGCTTACGCTGTCAAAATACAAACATCATTAAGTAAGTATAGGCTTTCAAAGAATATATATTAAAACATGCCTTGTTCATTACTATTCAACTAAATTTTTTGTTGAACAGTTTTCTATAAATATAAGAATATAGAGGATGAAAGAAAAGATAGAAAAGAAATAGAGAGAACGTAGTGTAATAAATTTGGGTATGTTCCATTTGTATTTACGTCTCCATTTATAGGTTCGTTAGATTTTAGTGATTAGTTGTTTGATTATGGGAAGTCGGTGTTGGGAAAATATTTCCCAGCCCGAGTAATTAGCCAATTGTTAGGAACAGACGTCATACTTAGAGTTTTTAAGAGACTTTGCAATGGCACGGATTGGTTTCGTAGTTTGAGATGGGGTCAGACTAGCATAAGTGGGCATGGAGCCAAGTGGTTCCTATTGTAATATAGAGGTGTTGATTGATTGTGCCTTTCGGTGGGAGATATTCGTGACAGGAACTACTGTTTTGTGCCATGAAATAATTGGGAAGAGGTCGTCCCTTTGTTTGGAGATGCCTTTCATTGTAGCAGTTGGTGGAAGTACACGTGCGAAACGCGGTTCAGACTGTTGTTTTTAGGACTCACGGTACTAATTATACGGAACAACTGTGAACCAGTCTAGAAATGGGTGTAGATACAATAGAGTATATACGGTTTTGGTGGTCCATAATTGGTTAATAATGAAAAGTAAAATTTTAGTAAAAAAAAAAAAGAGACAAGATTCTATTGATGCAGTTTTAGTATTTTTATAGTTCCCTACATTGGGTGTTTGAATTGTGTTATGTGCTTCATGCCACATTCTAACAAGGAAAATCCATGCAATTGTGAAGTTGTAGTTGTGATATTGTGGTCATTTATTTGTTGATTAGAGAAAAATTGTTTCTAGTCTTGGAGCGTTACGAGAACTTCCAGTCGACAACGAATGTTGTCGGGAAGTCCTTGGAAATAGAGGAAAACAAGGGACTTCCAGTCCAACCTCACGCAGGTGTTTGATTCGCTCGGTAGAGGAACCCCTGTGCGTGTTACAGTAGTATAAAACCATCAACGCTTGTCCTGTATAAGTAATAAACTGCTAATAGACTTCAACAGAGAATGAATCGCATCTGACATTCATCTAGAGATCGATCCCAGGTCGCGTATGATTCCTAGCGAGTGCTTTACTTAAACAGACTGGTTACGTATTTTTTTAACGAGTTTTGACATACAAAATTCGATGAAAAAGTTGCGAAAGATCTTTTAATTACACAATTGAACAGTAGATCATAACAAAGATCGGATTTTGAGAAGATAACCAAAATCTACTCGTTCGTGCCTAAAAAAGTAACCAACATTTGTCTCCGTAACTCTCTCTTCCCCTAAACTTCGGGGTGGACAATGACCAAACTTGGGAGTTTACTTGTCCATATAGTAACCATGTGCGTAACTGGCAATATTTTAAGCACCGATCCATTGGGTCCCTGGGATGCTGGATGGGTCGAAAGGTCAGATGTACCAAAATTTTAAAGTACTTTTGACAGCGCGCGTACACACACGCACACACACATACATACACACATGCACGCACGCACGCACACACACATATATATTTCTAAAGGATGAAAGAAAAGATAAAACAGAAATAGAGAGAAAGTGTATATATATATATATATATATATATATATATATATATATATATATATTGTTCTGGGTTTAAATAATAATATTCTGTACACGTTAACCGAATAAAGCATAAAGCTAAGTCAATTCATTTAACTTGTGATCTCTGTATTAGTGTTGTTTATTGTTGTTGTTGTTGTTGTCGTCGTCATCGTCACTTTTGTTATTTGATCCACTAATTGGTCTTTGAAAAGAAATGAACCATAAATTCTGAAAGCGCCCCGTCTTGGTACACTCTGTTACTTCATGTTTTGTCGTACTTTAGTTCTATCATGATCTTTTGACATACTTTATCTCTGGGCACGTCTCTATCTATCTATCTATCTATCTATCTATCTATCTATCTATCTATCTATCTATCTATCTATCTATCTATCTATCTATCTATCTATCTATGCATACATTCAAATGCAAATGATGTTAACTTCAATTCTTCTTTTGCATTTGACTCGCAGAGTACAGGCTGCACTCAAGAACGGTGTGTAGGGTCCCTAATATCAGCCCCTTCAACCCGAGCCCCAGGGACATCCCGACCCAAAACCGAACTCATCTGTCAAGCGAAAGATTTTATAGATGAATATTATGCCAGCATTAAAAGGTAAGACGAAGTCCGAGCTGCCAGGCTGACAAAATATGTTGGTTTTGGTCAGGATCGGACATAATTTACATGCCAGGCTGACAAAATATGTTGGTTTTTTTCTGGATCGGACATAATTTACATGCCAGACTGACAAAATATGTTGGACATAATTTACAATACGTTTCTTTGCAGATGACTAATCTTCAATTTCGGAAAACATTTTCCGTCTGCATCGATAGTGGAATATCGGGCAGGCATAGGACGGCCGTAAATGCACATCTCTAGCTTACATTTTATGTTCATCTCTGATAAAATGTAATCACGGTTTAACAAATCCGGCATTGCATTTTGAGCAAGCATTCTTTTTAGAATAAAACAAAAAAACAAAACAAAAAAAAAAAAAAAAAAAAAAAAAAAAACCCAAAATAACCCATCGAGAATAAACTTTGAAAGACACATTTTTCGAATGTCACCCCCTAATCAATTATAAACGCCGATCAAGCATGGATTTTGTTAAAAGCAAAACGAAGATCTGGATAATGGATACAAAATGAATAAAAAGGCTTCTTCTCTCATTTATGGTTGCTTTTCCATTTTTGCGGCAAAACCACCTAAAAGTTTGGTTCTTATTAATCAAAGCTGGAGACTTATACATGTCACTAAACATCATGTGGGACAATGGATATTTCAGGGGAAAGTGTTAGTCACAGCATTTAAGGTTGAGCCAGAACGGAATTTACATACCAAAGGTTTCTCTAGGAAACCCTGGTTTTAGCACAGCCATTGTTTGTTAGAAGGAGGATTGTTGGTAAAGAGACATAAATAAGAATTTCTCTCCAACAGACAAAATACAACTGCCCACCAGAAGCGCTGGAAGGATGTCATCACAGCCATTGAAAACACGGGCACATACGAGCTGACGACAAATGAACTGACTTATGGAGCAAAGACTGGGTGGAGAAACGCACCCAGGTGTATCGGCCGGATTCAGTGGTCCAAGCTTCAGGCTAGTATAAGTTTAACATATTTACCTACCTACACATGCATACATACATACAGGCAGACAGATACACGAAAAGGCTGACATACATAATTTCTCCACTTAGCTTTTTCTGTCGTTGAGACCATATCACTTTCCGTTAGCATGGCAAGACAGTGGAAAAAAGCACGCAGATAAACTTTTGGCATGCATATCAATCACTCCACCAACTGACCTAAAGTAATTACGCGTTTTGCTTTGGTGACTTTTTTTTTTATTGTTACGACTCTATAGCCTAAAAATATGTAACAGAAAGAAAGTGAAACCAACAAAATCAAGTAAATTCAACAAGAAATTTATTTCCTGACAATTAAAGTGAAAATTCAATAGCCACTTACAATAACGTGAATTAAAGTCCAAGTAATCCTAAGTGTCCTAATCGCAAGTCCATAAATATAGAATGTTCCGAATGAATTCTAACGGCCTTGAATGTCCTGATGTACCAAAAGTCTTGAATGTCCTGATGTACCACAATGATGTAATCCAGAATGTTTTGAATTAATTCACATGAATCCCTCAAAAGTCCTAAAATCTATGAGCACTTTAGTATTTCCAATGAATATTTTAAATAAGTAATTCCGCTCAAATTTTATCTGATTTTAACAACACAACTAAAATAGATTCGTTACAGACTGATCTTTAAGAATTGAAATTATAGAATATAAATGAATTTGTTTACCAAAATCTGTATATAAATACACATGCCGACATGACCTATGTCATATCACAATATGAGTAATTCTAATGAGAAAAATACTGGCCTACCTGACAATTCTCACATCAGAATATGAGTAATTGTTATGGAAAATTACTTTGTGTACATGACTTTTGTCACAACAAGACCTGGAAATAACAATCCAGCTGCTAACAAAACCGGCCTTGAACTCAAATGCTATGTAAACGTGTTGTTTACAAAATGACCACAATCTGACTAAAGTACAACTTACAATCATGGACACATATTATAAATTCAATATACATAACATTATGACTATAAGCAATATAAATATAATTTTCGAATGAAATACCTGAATAATTTATTATTAAAATGTTGGCATTTTGTTAGAAGATTCCTTGGAGCAATCTATATGAGGTACTCCCTTGAGCTCTAGGGTAAATATTGTTTTAAAGTCTGGAAAAAACCTATGAAATTACAAAATAACACAAAATGCCTTTTTAATTCTTTCTCTAAGTTTCAAGTAAATTAGTCATTTTATTTTTTGTCCATTTTCAAGAAATTCTAAATTGATTTGTGCAAAATTATATAAAGATATTTTGTGTTCTTGAAATGTAAATTTTGGGTTTGAAAACTTGTCCTTTTAGCGAGAAAATCCCGCAAAAATCAGCATCCTTCTTTCAAATAATACACTGAATTAGCGGCCATGGCGACCAGCGATCAGGTGTATTAGAATGTCCAAAATTCGTACAGGTAAGTTTCTCGCGTGATTATTGCAGGTTGAGTGATGAGATGTTGCATATTTATACAATTAAACAAATGGTTAAACAACACGACCAAAGAGAGTTATTATAGTCTGTCTTTCATCCTTCGATAACTGGTTGAATTCTATGTATATGTCAGTTGATACTGAAAAGATTATGTGTGAATGGACTCACCATACTCCTAAAGAACCAGCTTGTTGACCTTTAACATACGTCAGAGCTAGTTTGTCCAACATGTAGATGAGACCTTCTATATTGATGCATCTTCATTTATACCATACCAGGAGAAAAATAGTGCCGGTAATGTGATTAAACTGTAAACATCTACTAAACGTAATTATGTATTTAACCTCTATATAAAGTACACCTGGTAACAAAGGACAATATGTTGAGGTCCCTCAAGTGTCCTATATGGACCTGCTTCACTGTGGTACCTCTATTGTCCTCTACAGAAGGCTTCACTGTGGTCCATATATTGTCCTTTATAGACAGGCTTCATTGTGGTCCATCGAGTGTTCTCTGTAGACGGGTTTTAATGTTGTACCTTGAGTGTCCTCCATACATATGTTTCACTGTGATCCCTCTTGTGTTCTTTATAGACAGGTTTCAATGTGTACAAAAATCAGCCACGACATATCTCTGACTTTTTCAGGTATTTGATGCGCGCCATATCACCACTGCAAGAGGCATGTTTGAGGCCATATGTAACCACATTAAGTATGGAACGAACAAGGGAAATATTAGGTACTCTTAAATTTATTTTATTTTATTTCTTTTTTATTTTCTGTGCTTTATTTGGAAGTGTGACTTTTATATCCAATACAAAGAAATATTCGTATGTCACTCTCTTTTGGTTTGGTTTGGTTTGGTGTTTACGTCACCGCAACGCAAGTTGGTTATTTAGTGCCGAGGCAATTGGAGTAAAGTGCCTTGCCCAAGGACACACCACGGTAGCTGACCCAGGCTGGTCCGATGGTAGGATTCGAACCCGCACCCTTCCGGCCGTGAATCCGGCACGCTGACCACTGAGCCACCGCGGCTCGTTATGTCACTCTCTAATTATTTGAATGTCTCGCCTGTGAATGTCCAGACAGACAGGGGTATCACTTTTAAGCCAGCGGAGGTGGCAATGGCGATGTCGACGATGCCAAGGTCCTGTGTTATGATTGTTAAAAGTCGTATATCTTCTACATAAGGTGCCATATTCAGTTGAAACTATAGGATAATATTTAACTAAATGTCAAGAGGTTTTACCGTGATATACTTCGATTCATGTTTCGCTTGTGTAAGCAGAAGATATTACAGGCGAGACACGCACTTTAAACAAAACAATGTGTCATTTTGATTGTTTTTAATTCGAAATTGGACACCCAATATTGTCATATAAATAGAAGTCCTCAGGTAGAAGTTATTATGGTTATTGGTCACAGTGTAAAAGACAAGTCACATAAACAGCAAAGAGCAGATACACAATATTTATTTTTAAACGCCCGAATGATGTGTCAAAATTAGTGCTACTGAGTTTAATCGACTTGTCAAAAACAGTTCTACCTATTTTATTCGATTTGTCAAAAACAACCCTACCGATTTTAATCGACTTGTCAAAAACAGCCCTACCGATTTTAATCGACTTGTCAAAAACAGCCCTACCGATTTTAATCGATTTGTCAAAAACAGCCCTTCCGATTTTAATCGATTTGTCAAAAACAGCCCTACCGATTTTAATTGACTTGTCAAAAACAGCCCTACCGATTTTAATTGACTTGTCAAAAACAGCCCTACCGATTTTAATCGATTTGTCAAAAACAGCCCTACCGATTTTAATTGACTTCTCAAAAACAGCCCTACCGATTTTAGTAGACTTTTACAGGGATGATACTTACAATTTGTGCTTTCAAAAATGTATATATACCTCTACAGGTCTTCAAATTTATATATACGTCTATAGGCCTTCAAATTTATATATACGTCTATAGGCCTTCAAATTTATATATACGTATATAGGCCTTCAAATTTATATATACATCTATAGGCCTTCAAATTTATATATACGTCTATAGGCCTTCAAATTTATATATACGTCTATAGGCCTTCAAATTTATATATACGTCTATAGGCCTTCAAATTTATATATACGTCTATAGGCCTTCAAATTTATATATACGTCTATAGGCCTTCAAATTTATATATACGTCTATAGGCCTTCTTTACTTAACGTAAAGAAAATAAATCTCGATTGGCTTTTTATTGAACACATTAAAGATGAGGGTATATGTACCTCTTGCGAGAATGATCCTCGTACCTTTATTATGCCCCACCACGAGAGAGATATGTCATGTAGTGTTATTCTTTGTCCGTCCATTCGTCCGGTCGACTCGCATCAGTTAAGTTTGCGTTTAGCTCAGTTTCAGGCTACATGGTGAGCCATCGTATTACATGAATCCCCGAAGAAAGACCATTTCCCGATAGCAAACGCTTTTGTTCTGTCTCATTTATTTTACAACAGAGGAATTTTATCCTCTGAAATGATATTACCTTTCCCCAAACCGATCGGTGGTCTTAATAGGGAGGTATATATATATATATATATATATATATATATATATATATATATATATATATATATATATATATATATATATATATATATATATATATATATATACCAACATGTCCGGTCCTCAAGCTCAAACGGGGCCGCTATTACAGTTAAACAAGTAGCAGGTCTTCTGTTATAGTTCTATACTGTTGGAACTAGACCTATGTTAATGGGAACAGTAAGAAAATAAATTGGCATGCAAGATATATCTATGAAGTTCAAAGAAAATTAAGGGCAAGACTCGTCAGATAATGGTGGAGACAACACGTTTGAAATAGGCAAGGGATGCCAATAATCCAACTAAAACATTATTTGTGAATAGGATTTACTTGAAGTCTCAGATCTGGTCTAAAGGTCAAACCATAACTCTTCCCGGAATATGATTTCTCAGAAACTCAAATATTGTCCTGCAGAATAGTGAAGATATTGGTCAAATTGTGGTTTTGTGTTCAAAACATGCAAAAGCGTGAAATTTGGCACATTAATAGTATCTGACCTACTGATTAATTTTGGACATGGAGCAATTTGAAACAAATCTAGATGGCCGCTATTTTCAGACTGGCCGCTAGTCAATACGAAGTTTTAGTAACATAATGGTGAAACAAATCTAGATGGCCGCTATTTTCAGACTGGCCGCTAGTCAGTACGAAGTTTTAGTAACATAATGGTGAAACAAATCTAGATGGCCGCTATTTTCAGACTGGCCGCTAATCAATACGAAGTTTTAGTAACATAATGGTGAAACAAATCTAGATGGCCGCTATTTTCAGACTGGCCGCTAGTCAATACGAAGTTTTAGTAACATAATGGTGAAACAAATCTAGATGGCCGCTATTTTCAGACTGGCCGCTAGTCAATACGAAGTTTTAGTAACATAATGGTGAAACAAATCTAGATGGCCGCTATTTTCAGACTGGCCGCTAGTCAATACGAAGTTTTAGTAACATAATGGTGAAACAAATCTAGATGGCCGCTATTTTCAGACTGGCCGCTAGTCAATACGAAGTTTTAGTAACATAATGGTGAAACAAATCTAGATGGCCGCTATTTTCAGACTGGCCGCTAATCAATACGAAGTTTTAGTAACACAATGGTGAAACAAATCTAGATGGCCGCTATTTTCAGACTGGCCGCTAGTCAGTACGAAGTTTTAGTAACACAATGGTGAAACAAATCTAGATGGCCGCTATTTTCAGACTGGCCGCTAGTCAATACGAAGTTTTAGTAACACAATGGTGAAACAAATCTAGATGGCCGCTATTTTCAGACTGGCCGCTAATCAATACGAAGTTTTAGTAACACAATGGTGAAACAAATCTAGATGGCCGCTATTTTCAGACTGGCCGCTAGTCAATACGAAGTTTTAGTAACACAATGGTGAAACAAATCTAGATGGCCGCTATTTTCAGACTGGCCGCTAGTCAATACGAAGTTTTAGTAACATAATGGTGAAACAAATCTAGATGGCCGCTATTTTCAGACTGGCCGCTAGTCAGTACGAAGTTTTAGTAACATAATGGTGAAACAAATCTAGATGGCCGCTATTTTCAGACTGGCCGCTAGTCAGTACGAAGTTTTAGTAACATAATGGTGAAACAAATCTAGATGGCCGCTATTTTCAGACTGGCCGCTAATCAATACGAAGTTTTAGTAACATAATGGTGAAACAAATGTAGATGGCCGCTATTTTCAGACTGGCCGCTAGTCAATACGAAGTTTTAGTAACATAATGGTGAAACAAATCTAGATGGCCGCTATTTTCAGACTGGCCGCTAATCAATACGAAGTTTTAGTAACATAATGGTGAAACAAATCTAGATGGCCGCTATTTTCAGACTGGCCGCTAGTCAATACGAAGTTTTAGTAACATAATGGTGAAACAAATCTAGATGGCCGCTATTTTCAGACTGGCCGCTAATCAATACGAAGTTTTAGTAACATAATGGTGAAACAAATCTAGATGGCCGCTATTTTCAGACTGGCCGCTAGTCAATACGAAGTTTTAGTAACATAATGGTGAAACAAATCTAGATGGCCGCTATTTTCAGACTGGCCGCTAGTCAATACGAAGTTTTAGTAACATAATGGTGAAACAAATCTAGATGGCCGCTATTTTCAGACTGGCCGCTAATCAATACGAAGTTTTAGTAACATAATGGTGAAACAAATCTAGATGGCCGCTATTTTCAGACTGGCCGCTAGTCAATACGAAGTTTTAGTAACATAATGGTGAAACAAATCTAGATGGCCGCTATTTTCAGACTGGCCGCTAGTCAATACGAAGTTTTAGTAACATAATGGTGAAACAAATCTAGATGGCCGCTATTTTCAGACTGGCCGCTAGTCAATACGAAGTTTTAGTAACATAATGGTGAAACAAATCTAGATGGCCGCTATTTTCAGACTGGCCGCTAGTCAATACGAAGTTTTAGTAACATAATGGTGAAACAAATCTAGATGGCCGCTATTTTCAGACTGGCCGCTAGTCAATACGAAGTTTTAGTAACATAATGGTGAAACAAATCTAGATGGCCGCTATTTTCAGACTGGCCGCTAGTCAATACGAAGTTTTAGTAACATAATGGTGAAACAAATCTAGATGGCCGCTATTTTCAGACTGGCCGCTAGTCAATACGAAGTTTTAGTAACATAATGGTGAAACAAATCTAGATGGCCGCTATTTTCAGACTGGCCGCTAGTCAATACGAAGTTTTAGTAACATAATGGTGAAACAAATCTAGATGGCCGCTATTTTCAGACTGGCCGCTAGTCAATACGAAGTTTTAGTAACATAATGGTGAAACAAATCTAGATGGCCGCTATTTTCAGACTGGCCGCTAGTCAATACGAAGTTTTAGTAACATAATGGTGAAACAAATCTAGATGGCCGCTATTTTCAGACTGGCCGCTAGTCAATACGAAGTTTTAGTAACATAATGGTGAAACAAATCTAGATGGCCGCTATTTTCAGACTGGCCGCTAGTCAATACGAAGTTTTAGTAACATAATGGTGAAACAAATCTAGATGGCCGCTATTTTCAGACTGGCCGCTAGTCAATACGAAGTTTTAGTAACATAATGGTGAAACAAATCTAGATGGCCGCTATTTTCAGACTGGCCGCTAGTCAATACGAAGTTTTAGTAACATAATGGTGAAACAAATCTAGATGGCCGCTATTTTCAGACTGGCCGCTAGTCAATACGAAGTTTTAGTAACATAATGGTGAAACAAATCTAGATGGCCGCTATTTTCAGACTGGCCGCTAGTCAATACGAAGTTTTAGTAACATAATGGTGAAACAAATCTAGATGGCCGCTATTTTCAGACTGGCCGCTAGTCAATACGAAGTTTTAGTAACATAATGGTGAAACAAATCTAGATGGCCGCTATTTTCAGACTGGCCGCTAGTCAATACGAAGTTTTAGTAACATAATGGTGAAACAAATCTAGATGGCCGCTATTTTCAGACTGGCCGCTAGTCAATACGAAGTTTTAGTAACATAATGGTGAAACAAATCTAGATGGCCGCTATTTTCAGACTGGCCGCTAGTCAATACGAAGTTTTAGTAACATAATGGTGAAACAAATCTAGATGGCCGCTATTTTCAGACTGGCCGCTAGTCAATACGAAGTTTTAGTAACATAATGGTGAAACAAATCTAGATGGCCGCTATTTTCAGACTGGCCGCTAGTCAATACGAAGTTTTAGTAACATAATGGTGAAACAAATCTAGATGGCCGCTATTTTCAGACTGGCCGCTAGTCAATACGAAGTTTTAGTAACATAATGGTGAAACAAATCTAGATGGCCGCTATTTTCAGACTGGCCGCTAGTCAATACGAAGTTTTAGTAACATAATGGTGAAACAAATCTAGATGGCCGCTATTTTCAGACTGGCCGCTAGTCAATACGAAGTTTTAGTAACATAATGGTGAAACAAATCTAGATGGCCGCTATTTTCAGACTGGCCGCTAATCAATACGAAGTTTTAGTAACATAATGGTGAAACAAATCTAGATGGCCGCTATTTTCAGACTGGCCGCTAGTCAATACGAAGTTTTAGTAACATAATGGTGAAACAAATCTAGATGGCCGCTATTTTCAGACTGGCCGCTAGTCAATACGAAGTTTTAGTAACATAATGGTGAAACAAATCTAGATGGCCGCTATTTTCAGACTGGCCGCTAAGTCAATACGAAGTTTTAGTAACATAATGGTGAAACAAATCTAGATGGCCGCTATTTTCAGACTGGCCGCTAGTCAATACGAAGTTTTAGTAACATAATGGTGAAACAAATCTAGATGGCCGCTATTTTCAGACTGGCCGCTAGTCAATACGAAGTTTTAGTAACATAATGGTGAAACAAATCTAGATGGCCGCTATTTTCAGACTGGCCGCTAGTCAATACGAAGTTTTAGTAACATAATGGTGAAACAAATCTAGATGGCCGCTATTTTCAGACTGGCCGCTAGTCAATACGAAGTTTTAGTAACATAATGGTGAAACAAATCTAGATGGCCGCTATTTTCAGACTGGCCGCTAGTCAATACGAAGTTTTAGTAACATAATGGTGAAACAAATCTAGATGGCCGCTATTTTCAGACTGGCCGCTAGTCAATACGAAGTTTTAGTAACATAATGGTGAAACAAATCTAGATGGCCGCTATTTTCAGACTGGCCGCTAATCAATACGAAGTTTTAGTAACATAATGGTGAAACAAATCTAGATGGCCGCTATTTTCAGACTGGCCGCTAGTCAATACGAAGTTTTAGTAACATAATGGTGAAACAAATCTAGATGGCCGCTATTTTCAGACTGGCCGCTAGTCAATACGAAGTTTTAGTAACATAATGGTGAAACAAATCTAGATGGCCGCTATTTTCAGACTGGCCGCTAGTCAATACGAAGTTTTAGTAACATAATGGTGAAACAAATCTAGATGGCCGCTATTTTCAGACTGGCCGCTAGTCAATACGAAGTTTTAGTAACATAATGGTGAAACAAATCTAGATGGCCGCTATTTTCAGACTGGCCGCTAGTCAATACGAAGTTTTAGTAACATAATGGTGAAACAAATCTAGATGGCCGCTATTTTCAGACTGGCCGCTAGTCAATACGAAGTTTTAGTAACATAATGGTGAAACAAATCTAGATGGCCGCTATTTTCAGACTGGCCGCTAGTCAATACGAAGTTTTAGTAACATAATGGTGAAACAAATCTAGATGGCCGCTATTTTCAGACTGGCCGCTAGTCAATACGAAGTTTTAGTAACATAATGGTGAAACAAATCTAGATGGCCGCTATTTTCAGACTGGCCGCTAGTCAATACGAAGTTTTAGTAACATAATGGTGAAACAAATCTAGATGGCCGCTATTTTCAGACTGGCCGCTAGTCAATACGAAGTTTTAGTAACATAATGGTGAAACAAATCTAGATGGCCGCTATTTTCAGACTGGCCGCTAGTCAATACGAAGTTTTAGTAACATAATGGTGAAACAAATCTAGATGGCCGCTATTTTCAGACTGGCCGCTAGTCAATACGAAGTTTTAGTAACATAATGGTGAAACAAATCTAGATGGCCGCTATTTTCAGACTGGCCGCTAGTCAATACGAAGTTTTAGTAACATAATGGTGAAACAAATCTAGGGTTTTGTATTAAGAGTATGACTGTGGTAGAGTTTGTATGACTGTGGTAGAGTTTGTATGACTGTGGTAGAGTTTGTATGACTGTGGTAGAGTTTGTATGACTGTGGTAGAGTTTGTATGACTGTGGTAGAGTTTGTATGACTGTGGTAGAGTTTGTATGGGTAGAGTTTGTATGACTGTGGTAGAGTTTGTATGACTGTGGTAGAGTTTGTATGACTGTGGTAGAGTTTGTATGACTGTGGTAGAGTTTGTATGACTGTGGTAGAGTTTGTATGACTGTGGTAGAGTTTGTATGACTGTGGTAGAGTTTGGCCTTCTGAACAATTTTGGGTATAGGGTAAATTGAAGCGATTCAAATTTACAAAATGGAAGCCACACAACGTAAACAAGTGAAGCGACAAAATATATATTCCACCATGTTGTCGTTGGAAAAGTAAACAGTCACCCATTGGGTTCCTGGTCGGTTGACCGTCGTTAATATTGATTACATCGACTCAAGCGTCTTTAGGTTTCGATAAGGAAATTCATCTTTAGCACAGACCACTGGATTCCAGTGGGATATGTACGAATTGTGCGTCAGGAGGTAATGACGTTCCCAGGTATTCAGCTTTTTGTTTGGTTTCATCAATAGACTTCACAGATAATGATGTGAATGATTTCACACGTTACTGTTTATTTAAACTCTTCAGCGTACGTCGATGAGAAAGGAGATGGTTCCTTGGTCAAGGCACTTTACTTCAATAAACTCGCCATTAAATAGCCTACTTGTGTTGTTGTCTCGTAAAACACCAAGTCAAACAATTTTCACTTCTCTCTTCACTTTCACTTCTTTCTCATTTTCCTTCTGCTAGAGAGGGCGTCGACATAATCTTTTTGACCCAGACTTTCATTTCTTGTTGAATAGGTGTATATGAATATGTCAACGTTGCTGCAAAACTGTGTTTGTTTTTTTTCTTTTTTGGTTTCTTTTTGGTTCTTCATCAGAAGAGTAGGTTTAATGGTTGCGTTGAAAGTTTTCTGGTGAAATAGTTGAAGACGTTGCAGTAATTGACCGTACCTTTGCGATATTGCCGTTTCTGACAAGTCTGTTCGATCCATCAAGGATTGTAACTTTTGTTGAAAGTGTGCCGTCTAATCGCATTAGGATTGGGTGGTAAGTGAGGTATCCGCTGCTCGTACCTATTGTGGAGTTCCATCCACCATTTATAATGGACCAGGTTTAATATTCGTCCTTCCATGAGGTCAAGTAGTACTATACTGATGCCCTTCCAGAAGGTACCGTCCTGTTTATTATCACTTCAACGCTCCTCCTAAAAGAGGACCGACTATTGCTCGTAACATGGGAGCTGCCACTATGGCAAACAACATATATATCAGCATTGGACAGAATCCTCCTCGTTGAACGAGCACTTTTGTTTTGTTGATTGATTGGAATTTTGTCTTTCACCATGTTTCGAAGAATGAGACGATATCGTCCTGATCGCTGTTCCTGCGTCTTCGTCAAGGGAACAGTTCCTTTTAATACATTCAACTACATTCGTATACCGCATCCATGATTTCTTTAGGAGCCTTTTGAATTAGCTGTTTTCGCTATGGTGAGCACCGACAATACATCCTTATGTTTGGCTAAACGTAAAGGAATGGCATTTTTTCCCTTTTTCTGCGGAATCTATTAGCGACGATGCTGTTGCATTTAACTCTTTGGAGAGGACATCTTGTCCAGAGAACCGAGATAACCGCTCTTCAAACGTCTTCTTTTATACAGGGTCTCGTGTCCACTTGTTGTCGGGACGTCGTACAAATTTGACTTCAGATACTGGACGACGAGACAACAATGGTGCTATCACTAAATCTTGAGAGTTGTTTGTTTGGACAAATCCAGTAAACTTTTGTGATATACCGGTTCTGTCTTGCACTTTTTTTCTTGGGTTCTGCTACTTTTTTGGCAGCAGCAACCACATTAGCCACAGCTGACGCAAGAGGAGAAGGAGCAGAAACAACATGAGTCACATTAGAGATGGGTGTTCGTGTCGAAAGCGTCCTTTTCGTGTAAACCAAAGTTTAATGTCTTCTTTATTTTTCCCTAACATCTCAGCGGAGATGACGAGATCCGTTTGACTAGAGTCAGATACGATCCTGTCATTGTCGCGATGAATACCTCTACAAACGAAATGTGTTCTCCTAGACTTTCTTTCAGTAACGAGTAAACCGATTGCCACTCGTTGTAACACCAATGCAATGCACTGTGGAAGACGATCAGACAAAAGTTGCTTATGCTCGATCACACGTTTGACAAATTCGGTTTTACCTTGACCGCTAGGTTCAGAAATGAGCATAATAAACTGATGATGAAGATTCAGTGCCACCCAACTTTGACGATCTGACCTTTCTGCAATCACTTTGAGAACGGACGATGCGGTCATGACTCTAGAGTTTTAGAATTCTGAAAGTTAACAGACGATACAAAAAATCTTATACAGAAATTGTTTTAAAAACTTTTTTTTATAGAAAGAGACGACACATAAAACACCAAGTAACAACGATTTTTAAAAAAGTTCATTTGTTTTCTTTCTTTTTGTCACAACACGATCAGTCTTGGTTCTTGTAGCTGTTGTTTTGGGTAGTCCTGTAAACATCCATATACTACTTTTGCATGGTGAGCTATATCTGGTATCCAGGCTTCGAATCCAGTTATGTACATCATTCCGGTGTAAAGTCCGTTGGTGTACATCACAAGCGACAAATACTTTTTGGTAAGTGTGAACTGCGGATAAAGTGCGACAAATCCCTTCTTCATACACGGGTAGATGGGTATTCTTCACCAATCACATGAAGTTCAACACAATAATTGTTTCGTGAACAAAGTTTTTTTCGTCATGACTAATCTGCCAAATAGAATCTGCAGTTAAACGAAATCCAAGAAATAAAGTCTCTCATACACATACGAAACGTCATCCCAAATTCAAAGGAGTGTCGTCTTATGGAACGAGTTCGTCTTATGGTGGAACGAGTTCGTCATATTGAATGAGTTCGTCATATGGAACGAGTTCGTCTTATAGAACGAGTTCGGCTGATGAAACGAGTTCGTCTTATGGAACGAGTTCGTCTAAAAGCAGTTTGTAATCGTTTGTGTCTTTAATCGTTTCATTGACATCCTCCCACGGAATTCTGTGCAACACTGCACGCAGACGACGTTGCATCGCAAGTTTTATAATTTGTTGGCAGTTTATCAATGTCTGACCATTTTCAAGGTGCTCGGCCCTCTTATAGCATTCAGATACCAATGATTAAAACGTCTATGATATTTAGGATGAATTTGTTCTTGCGACTTGAATCTTTACAAAATAATTGTAACTGCGTTCTCTCTGTTCCAAAGATAGATTCTGAATGCGCTCTTCTAAACTATTCATAATGAGAGTCCTTAGGTACTGTCGTCTGGTCCAGCCAAGGGACGGTAGTGATAGCACGGAGACCATTTGGTTTCTTCATGATAAGCTGTATCAAGCCACAAAAAAGCTTGGTTTGGTTTGGTGCATCACTTTCTATCGCGGGAAAAGATCGTACATCGATCTTGTCGCAGGGCACAGCATCACGCTTGTCATGGGCATATTCACATTCATCTTCATTCAACTTTTGGTAGGGTACATCACATTCGTCTTTTTTCTGTGTCGAAGTCATCTTTCTGGTTTGACGTCTCTGGCCAAAAATGGTCTTTTTTCCTTGGAATACTCTTTTTTATACTGAATAGTGGTACCTGTACGGTATAGTGTTGTGTTAGGGAAGTCACACTCGTTTCTCGTAAACTAACTGAGACACTTTCTCCGATGGTTTACGGATAATTTGGTGATCAGACAAACGTACAAGCTTGTGTGGTTTGTGAATTATGATGCAAAAGTCTTAATGTTGACATGCTGACTGGAATGTTTCTTTCAAAACTTAAAAGTTCACGACTTGACTGGAACGATAGTTCAGTGTTAGTCCTTTCACTTTTCATTTGGTATGAAGTTCTTTTTTCTTATCTCTGTACTGGTATCCGTACTTTTTGTGTCCGCCACTGAGAACAGTATCTTCAGGATGTTCGTCGGTCCACGCTCCTAAATGTTCATCTTCGATGTGAGTGTATAGCTTCCAGGTTGATCGATGTAGATACAGCTATCGGTGTCAAAGTAAAGTACACGGTCCAGGATCCAAAACCGAGTACAAGTTTAAACCGTCTCTGGTTGTCAACGTAATCAGCTATGATCACGTTGGCAAACGCGTTGAGTTGAACAAACTCGAGGGTCTTTTCGTAATTAACCATGTTAAAATCTTCTTGTATGATTTCGACGTTTTCTTGAATCGTCGATCATTGAAAGTATTGATCTAGATCCAACAAATATTTTATATTGACATCCTGGGCGAGTTCTCTCCACAAACGAACTGAGAATGACTTTAGCAAACACTCGTCTTCCTACGTTGAACTCCACACATTCCAATTTGATTCCATCTATGGATCGGTACAACTGCTTGAATTGGTGTTTCATTGTTTTTTTTTTTGGGGGGGGAGGTTTTCTTGTTTTTATTTTGGCGTGACAGCAGACACCAGGAGGCAGAGCCGCTTACCTCTTGTTTCAATATGAGAAATTCATTGACGCATCCCCCCTCCCCACCCCAAAAAAACAAAACAAAAACAAAATACAACCAAAAATTTATTGCACTCGATCAGTCCTGTTGGTATTGTTCTGTGGAAGGAAAGTGCCAAGTTTCGTATACTTTTAATAATTAGTATCCACGATCGCGAGCATGAAACAATTCCACATTCACCCATGTTCCTATCAAAGCCCGTTCTTCGACAACACCAACGACAGGGTTGGTGTTCTGAACTTTACGTTTCAGCACACGTACCACATAATGGAAACAGTTCTTTTTCAATGATGAGGCAACACGGGCTAGTATATATTCGTGGATGGAAGAACTTTACATTATTTCAGACCTTCGTTCTGGCGAATGTGTTCCACGTAGATGTGTTCTGTCAAAATTTGGGGTGACCTGCTGGAAAACGAACATATTTATGGTATTTATGGACCCAATGGTACAACGTACACGTATCAATATATCTGATTTGTTATCCTTGAGATTCATCTGCTTTATACAACAAGCGCGTCGCATAGGTCCGTCCTCCAAACAAATTGTCGCGAGGATCTAAAGGTTCGATGTCCACCACATCGTAGTCTTCGAAGATGCGTCGAAATTCTGGGTCTGTTTTTAAAGGTTGATCGTAGTCGTGTTCCCACATTTCCACCAAGCGGTATCCTTGAGCTTCTAAGCTCTGGCGTCGTTGGTAGGTTCTTTCGTACAGATCTTCCATGGTCAACCCTGTATACGGATTTTTCAGTTCTCGGTCAGGATAATACGTGTGACATTTGTGCCATTGACATCCATGAAATTCGTACACGATCTGTGGGTTTTACAAATCATAACCATCGACGGAGTAAGGACCAATCTTTTCTCTGCCGTTTCTGACATGTTGTATCCACTTGTCTTGATTTTTGCATAAGTAGTGTAACCAACGCAAAGGCTTTGTTGAACGGTTCACTGATTGATACGTTTGAGTTGGTAAAATAACTTGGATGTTCTCAGGCATGAAATTCGTTCGTATACCAATCCACACGCTTTGTCAATGGTAGACGCTTCCTTCAATGAATCGATACTCCCGTGCTGGAGAAATAACTGGAAACATTTTCCACAACAACGTCGTAGAATGTCTACATACTTTAGCATTTCTTCTTGAAAATCAATAAGGTCTGAAGAGTGGGCTTTGTACCATGTCTAGAAAGATCCCAGCTGCTCCACTCGCATACCGTCTGGGTTGTAGTATCGTACCTCGGGCAAATAAGGAGCACGGCGCCTTGATTTTCTTCAGTATTGAAAAAGTGAGGGAAATAATTTTTAGCCATAGCATTTATTTCAAACGTCTTGTGCATTTTACTCACATGCATAGCTAAACAACTCATGGAATTGTCTGTACTGTTCCCACATTTATGTAAATAATCTTGGCTACTTTCATAGTCACTTGTGGTCATTCAGTTCCTTTTTCTGAAAAATGTTTCAAACGAAATTAACCGTCGTACAACGAAAAATTATGAGTGATCACTACAACATATTGATGCCAGTTACCGTTACGATCTAAATCGTTTCCGTTGCAGTCGTCATTGGGGTCCAAGATTCAAGTGACAAAATCAGAAAGAGTACTGTATTAACGAAATATCTTTTCTCGTCCACCCGGTAGCACACTGCAGTTCTGACAGTGATAAAATAAAGGTTCCTGAATACATTATTCACAAGCTCGATGAACGAAACAAAAGCTAGGACTCTGAATGCCGGTGTCTTGGGAACATTCAAAGTAAAAACGAAAAAGATACAGTCCAAGTTATTTTCCCGTTCTTCGTTGTTTTGGTTGTAAACCATGTCTTTTTGTTCATTGAAGTATCGCTGAATGTAACAATGATGATCAAAATCGACGAGCTGATAACAAATCGGACAGAGTTTCCGTCCTGAACAAAGGTGTGAGACTTTCATATTTGTACGAAGATTCTGTCCACATTTTGGACACGCTTCCAATAATTCACAAGCACTTTTCTCTGACAAATTTTCGTCCGCAAGTGGAACACTTAATTATTTTTTTTTCTCTCAGAAGTTTAACGACTTGACGCTAAACAGCCCCAACATCTCTATCCACAATAAACATGTTGCTCCTGATTGTAAAATCCTTTGTTACATTTATCACAATTGTAAACGTATCCAAGACATTTTGATATTGGTGATATCGTCAAAATGATTTTGGCGATGATAAACATAAATATATTTTTCGTCTGAAAAATGAGGTCCTTCAAAAGGACATCTCCAGGGATCACTTGGGGATAAACTTTCAATAGCGAGGGGCTAACAGTTCTTGAATTTTCTGCATTTCATAAGGTCCACACATGGACTTTTTTTGGAAATCCCAGTTTGTTCCAAAAGGGTCTCTGCTTCTGTGCTGGAGCAAGTGTGATCTTCTGATCCTCTTCCATAATCGCTTGAATTCTGGTCTATCGGTTTTCTCTGCATCAGTTCTATCCACCACGATAGCACGGGCTAAACACTTGTGGTCTTGGTCAATGTCAATATTAACGATACTTGTTTTGGTAATCGGAAGTTGATCTACGGATAAGTCTTTGCGACGTCCGCTGCCTGAAAGAGGTGACACATAAGTCACATGTTCGGTGGCTTTTCCATCGGTAATGTAAAATTCGTCGTTAGATTGTTGAACGTGTTGAATTTTCTCGATGATATTTGGAAGGAGTCCATTGTGTATTTTTGCTAATTGGATCCAGACGAGATTTTATACTATCATGAGTGATAGAAAGTTGCAAACGATTTTGTTCTTCAGCCCCACACAATAGTTTCAACTCGTCGAACATAGATTCCAATAAGTCCGCAATAAATAAGGCCGCTTTCTCTGCGGGAAATTCTGACTTGAACTCTTTGAATTTGACTCTGTACGTGTAGGCGGTCGTTCGAAATTTTCTGGAAGTAACCTTGTCGGTAGATTGAATATGAGAATTACATTCATGGGCTACCAAACGACTTTCTCTCCTGGACTATATTGACTATCTCGGTCTTAAGGAAGTTTGGTTTGTGGTGATCCATACAAATCAATCATCTCATCTTCAAAATTTCAAAGATGAACTTCTTCCAAAATTTCTCTGATGATGTTGGATGACACAGAACATCGTCGGCGCTGCTTTGTTTCTGTCTTCTCCTTGGAATGATGTGATCGTTTCAAGATTGTGAACTGTTCAAGTTTTATTTCACTATGGTACTCTCTTACTATATACAGAACCCCTACGTAAAACGGTAATGTCGTTCAGTTCCATTTAGACTTTCAATCTATAAAGATGGAAGAGCAACGAAAGATCAAACTTCTGGTGAGAGATTTACTTAAAGTAATTCGACATTTCACGACGTTCAACAAGACCTATGAGAAGACACAACACTACTCCATTATAAAAGTGAAGATAGCTGTTAAGTCTGTCAAGAGAAAGGACATCGGGCCCCAGAATATCCACAACGTCAAAGAAAATGAACTACTTATCCTAAGAAAGGAGAAAAGAGGTCCCTATACCAAAAATTAAAATGAATGTATTTTGTGTTACGAAAAAGGACATTGGTCTTCATAGTGTCCAGAACGTAAAAGGAAAGTGAAGAACGAGAAGGAGGAAAAAGAAGAGATTTCAGAAACAGAAGCAGAAGAACCAATTGACTCTAAGAAATTCAAAGCAAGACACTAACAAGAAGAAACGAACTTTTTTGAAAGGACGTGTTTGAAATTTCATTGTCATTCTTATTCACGAGAATATAACAAACGTAAATAAAAATAAAAAATGCATTCATTGGTCGAACTTGTTAATAATAATAATAATAATAATATCATATAGACATACACACGCACACACACACACACACAAACACAAACACACACACACACACCACTTTCAATACTGGTCACTCAATTTGGAATTCCAGTTTACGATTCTAACCTTTCTTTACGTCAAGGAAATTATTCAGTTGTACAATAATGCTATTACAAAGCTGATTCCTTGTTTTTTGCAATGAACCATACCAACTAAGCGTGTTAGCTGCTAGTTCATCTCCGTGATAAGATGTCCAGCTCTGGCACAAGACTTTGAGGATGGAAACTTTGTGGTGTCAGAACTCCCAGAAGGCCTTTTCTGCCATTCCCATCAGCCAAGCACATTAGCAAAACAATAAAGGTGTCAAAGGTGATAGGAGAGCCGTGGGCATCACCCAGAATTCATCAGACTTGCTCCGCTTGATATTATCGGGACCATAGTTTGCAAGAGTTATTAATGAATTTGAAGCCTGCCAGGAATTGATCAAGCACAAGCAAAGCAAAGAGCCAGATATTCAACACCATGAGTAAGTGCGAAGCATACTGGTAACATTTGGCAAACATGTGGCAACTCTGTACAGTCTTGCAGAACAATTAGGCAATCCATTTATGAAAGAAAACAAGGACTTTCTGCAGTTGGAGACCAGATACAATCTCGATTAAAATGGTACCGCTACTGTTCAAAGCACTGCAGTTTGAAAGCATTTTGGAAGCTTGAATTAACAAGAGAACCAAGTCTCATTATGTGCCAATGACACAACCCCCAACCTCCACCCCACCCCAAAAAAAATCACTTTTCAGCTGCCTTCTACAAAGAACAGTGTCAGACGAAAAGCAGCAGAATGCCTAATTAAGGAATTGTTGTTCTCTATTCTCTCAGCCATTTATGTCTTGTCAGGTACGAGGTGGGGATCTTACTGAGTTCGTTAGTTGTAAGAACCAGGCATATCCACAATCATGGTCCCAGTTTGGATACTTATAGTCAGGAACTGGTCCCAGTTTGGATACTTATAGTTAGGAACTGGTCCCAGTTTGGATACTTATAGTCAGGAACTGGTCCCAGTTTGGATACTTATAGTCAGGAACAAAGCTTGAGCTGACATCCTGCTTAGGGAAGCTGCTTCTATCTATCTGGATACTCTTAAGCTGATACAAAATCTATTGATGGTGTAGCAATTGTCAACATGCTAAAACCAGGTGCCTCTATGTCATTTATTGCTTATGCAGAAGGCATATTTTAAAATATATCAAATTATAGTTTTTTAAAAAAACTGCAAGTAGAATTGACATCGTTTGTGATGAATATGTTCAAAACAACTTGAAGTCTACAACCAGAATCAAATGAGGGAAAGGTGTGAGAAGACTTGTTTACCACAACAACAATCTGCCAGGCAACTTGGATGCATTCACGGGGGCAGATGAGAACAAAGCAGGGATTTTCAATTACTTCGCTGAGGAATCCATCACAATAGAATATGAGGATAAAAAGAAGTGATCTCAACTCAGAGGAAAATGGTGCTGTGTAACACAGACATGAATATCAATGGCCTGTCACCATGCACACACGAAGAAGCAGACACACGGATTCTACTACATGAAGCAGACTGTGTGAATCGTGGCTAGAGAAGAGTCATCATTCGTACAGTGCACATGTATTGTTATCTCTAATGTCGTGTTCCAGCAGCTTGATAAACCGAGGATAGCATTTGGAAATGGAAAGTTCTTTCGGTACATACCTGTCCATGACATAGTGGAGGCATTGGATCCTGACAAAGCCACTGCATTACCAGTTTTCAGTGCCTTTACAGGCTGTAACCACACATCGTCTTTTGCTTGTAGAGTTAAGGGTACTGCCTGGGATTAATGGAGGGTTGACCATGCGATCAATGCAGCTTTTGTAGCACTGAGTTCTGCCACTACAGAAGCAAGCAGTAGAATATAATATGCCAGTGCTAGAACGCTAGAACGCTTTGCTGTTATTATACATAACCATGCAAGTACCTGGATGACTCTTGATGAGACACAAACAAAGAAAGATGATTGGACGCTATACCACCAACTTATGCAGCTTTGTTTCAGCACACCATGAGTCTGGTATACCAAGCGATCATTGCTGGAGACAAGCAATCCAACAATCCGAAATTGCCATCCCCAACTAACAAACTTTCATATGACTCTTACAAGACTGAATGAGTAATTCCGAGCAACTGACTAGCACTGCGTTATTTATCTAAAACAACAACAACAACAAATAACAACGACAACAGCAACAACAACTCCATAATCGTTCCATCAGTCTGCACCAACTGTAAGAGAAGTGGTCTTCGAAACAAATACTATTCTGTCAAATTTGGTCACATTGGTCTCTGCGTCGTGTATTTGCAAAATATCTATGAAAGAACAACAATAACAATTTGTAAACTATTTGGTCAATCAGATCTTTCTTGGAACGGCTTTTCAGTCTCTTGTTCGGAAACGTGACAGTCGCTTACCCAAAGGGACTTATTTTCCGAAGTTTCTGCAGTTTTCTCTTCGTTAAGGGGAAAAAAACGTGTGCTAAACAGCCACCGAGAGCACTTTATGTAAGTTTATGAAACTTTATTTACTTTTGACGCGAAAATAATATAAGATATGATTTAATTTAGAATTTACGATTACTTGCTAATAAAAGTGCCATTAACGAACAAAACACGTGTTTTGTTTGATATCCAAGAGACTGAGACTGACCGTATAATTGACACGATGGGAAGGTTGGGAATTACGTTGAATAATGTAAATCCAAAACGGAATTGAGATTAAATCTGTTAAATTGTGCCTCAAAAAGAGTCCCCATACGGCATTCCACAATTCTAAATGTGCACTAGTAATTAACTGCATCTAGAAATCTATCTCTCGACCATTCACTCAACTGCTCATTGTTTTTATGTCTGCCTGCCCTTAAATGCATCCCTCTACTTTTTCTATGTAATTGTGTCAAGTCTGTTGAAATAAAGGGATACTTTGTTCTCTTCCCATTTTTGGTCTATTCCATCCCGTCTTGCAAGCCTTATGAGTTTTTTAGTAACTTGCACAAAACTTGTATCGTGTTATATTGTGCCTACGAATATTTCAATACTTAGTGTATGGAGATATCGTCCTCAGCTTATCTAATTGAATCGCATCCCTCAAAAGGCCCAACTATTCAACTATTTAAGAGCATCATGATAAATCAGATTTAATGTTGTTCAAGAATTTTTTAAGAAGGAATTCATCTTCTTGGCAGTTACTGATTGTACATAAATTCGTCTCATGGCAGATCCGCCATAACAATCTTTCCACCACGAACAGACGGACGACACGACTTTCGTGTGTGGAATGGACAGCTGATCTCTTATGCCGGATACAAACAACCGGACGGAAGTGTGATCGGAGACCCAATCAATGTGGAGTTTACTGAGGTAAAATGTCTTACTGTCAATCAGTTTTATTTGTTTAGAGCATATTGTATTGGCAATATTTTTAATATGGCTTTTGAATAATTCATTTAAGTCCTTTCCTTACAAAGGTAACACACTCACAAGACGATGGTAACTGCATAATGGCTTTACGGTGTATAAACAAAAAACAAACGTATGGCAACAGTTAAATGCAAAACAATCAGACTCAAAATATTAAAGTAAGAATATCCTTTGCCTTGAAAGTTTATTTTTAATAATAAAATTAATAATAATAATTAATAATATTATTAATATTTTCACAAAAAAAGGAGAAAGAAATAATCTTGAATTCGAACTCCAAGGTTATTTATGCTATAGTCTTAAACATTTCATTCTAAGCATAAGTATGCTATCGTCATGACATTTAATTTCATTGGCACATTTCTAGTTCGTCTCCACAATGTAGAGAGCCATTGTACCACCCCGACATCGGCGTCCACACATATGAAAGCATATACATATGTACAGTCTCACTGCATCTCAACCATTTTTTCTTCCTGGATCTTATGCAACAGCTTGGGGTGGGTGTCATAGCACCTACCACCTAGTGAGTGGGCTAACGGGGTTTACTTTGTACAAAAATATACATTATTTGTACATTATTTGCACAATATTTGTACATTATTATTTGTACATTATTTGCACATTATTTGTACATTATTTGTACATTATTTGCACATTATTTGTACATTATTTGCACATTATTTGTACATTATTTGTACATTCTTTGTACATTATTTGTACATTCTTTTTAAGTTTAAGCTTTAAACTCCTTCTTTGTGAAAATATTAATAATATTATTAATTATTATTATTAATATTATCATTAAATGTTTTTAAGTTTCTGCTTATGACTACGTTTGCTTTATGCACCATGTATACATACTGTTTAACCTTTCTCGCACCATGTATTCTTATTGTTATACCTGGATTCATGAAATCGGATGAAGGGATGTATCTTAATAAGTACTACACCAACAATACAAAAGTAGTCACTGTGACCCATATTTCAAGCTTCACTGACTTTGGCTAAATGTTGTGTTTTAAGTTTATTTTTTGAGCATTGTTCATGCTAAAGTCATTAAAATAGATGATCGTATGCATCTCTCGTAGTACCACGCCCGTACAATAAAAGAGGTCACCGTGACCTTACCTTCATTTCAAATGTCACTGGCTTAGGTTAAGTTTTTCCGTTTATTTCATAATAATATAAGATTTTTGCGCGCTCTGTCTATTATTCTATCTAGAATCGTGAAACTTGCTGATGGGATTTATCTTGATGAGCATTACACCCTCATTGCAGAAGTTGGTCATTATGGCCTATATATTATGTTTCGCTAACTTGGGTTGAATTTTGTGTTTTGTGTTCATTTCTCAGGCACAGTTGGAAGTCGAATCATGAACTGACGATAACATGCATCTCTGATAGTTTGGTTTGGTTTGGTTTTGTGGGTTTAACGCCATTTTTCAGCACTTGATAGGCTATACATGGCGGCCAGTATATCTGGTGGAGGAAGAACCCGGGAAAACCTGGGAAGAACCACCGACCCATGGGAAGCTACTGGCAAGCTTTCTCGCATACCCACGCTGGCCGAGCCATGACTCGAACCCACGTGGACAGAGGTGAGGTGTCAATGATCTGTAAAGGCGAGCGCCTTCGACCACTCGGACATCCGGAACCCCATCTCTGTTAGTACCACACCCTTACAACAAAGGAAGCTCATCGTAATCTTACTTCATATTTTACTGGCTTTGGTTAAACTTTTTAGTTGAGCTCATGATCCCACGAGTTTTTGGCGTGTTCTATGCACACTATCCTACCTAGAATCATGAAACTTTGGTCGCATCTTAATAAGTACAAAGCCCTTATTGCAATCCGACCACTTATGTGGATTTTATTAAAGGAAAGTATGAGTTTTCGATGTGATTCACTATTCTATTAAAATTTGAGAATGTATAAATGTTCCATTTTTTTTTTATCAGTATATTAAGAAGATCAAACAAGGTCCTTTACCACACTGTTTTCGCTTTCCACAGCTCTGTCAGAAATTGGGTTGGAAAGAAAAGGGCGGAAGGTTTGATATCCTACCGCTGGTCCTACAGGCCAATGGACATGATCCGGAGCTGTTTGAAATCCCACCCGATTTTGTTTTGGAGGTTAACTTGAAGCATCCCAAGTAAGACTCTCTTATATTCTTTTTTTCCTTTTAAATATATTATATATTCAGCCATCATTTATAAAAAAAAAAAGGATTGTGATCTACACGGAGATGGGTTTGAAAGTTATTGTTTCGCTTACCAGTGTTACCAGGAGTTAACTTTTAACATTATATGGTCATCCCAGTTTACTGTGTTTAAATATTTGCAGGTGCACGAGGCACGAGTTCAAGCCCGACGGCGAAGCCTAATGGTTCAAAGTCTTTCCCGAAAGCTTCGGCAAACGTTTGAACACGGCAAACCGTGCATGATTGTTATTCTTACACAGTCAGTTCCAATATTCATAAATTATTTACCAAATAAACTCTAATCGCTTGTATCTGGCATTCCTTTATTTTATTTGTGGACATTTCCAGATCCCCAGCACGAGGACGCCAGCAGGCCTATGAGGTGAAATCCCATGGTCCGAAAATCAAAAACTTTCATGTACTTGTGTGTGCACCCCATGTAAAAGTCTGGGTATATTTTTAAAAATAAAGGAATTTTTAAACAAATAATTTTGAATAGGGTTGATCTTTTTAATTTTGAAGGGACGTACTGTTTATCCTTTATATGGCAATCGCTTTTATCTTAACAGAAATATCGGGAAGGATTGTATTCTATTATATTTAGTCTCGTCAATACAACAAATTCGATTTTTGACTTTGCCAGTGTAAATTTTGACGGAAAATTCACTAATCTCAAGCAAAATTAATTATTTCATCTTGCGAGCCGATCGCCATGCCATTAACAAGTCGGGCTTTGCCATTTTGTGCATTGTCACAAATTCACCGACAGTTGTCAAGCGGAGTTTGTTTTTGCGCACTATTAAGGCTTTAAACGTGTTTAGACAATGAAAGGAATGTTGCGAGGTTTCATGTGAATCACACAAAAGTATTAGGTACTTATGACTAAAAATAGTCCATGCCGTTTTGAAGTTTTTGACTTATGAGTCGACATATTTCTTTTATATCCCTTTATTTTTCTTCCCATTTCTTTTTGTCAAACCCCTAAGCACAAGAGTGATATTTTCTTTCAAACCGTTTGAAGAATCTCATGCATTTTCTATCTTTCATATTCAAAACACTCACAAAAATATCTTCTTTTCCTCTCTCCACATTTGATGATTCCATAAAAAACATTCACAAAGATATTTTTCATCCTCATTTTAATTTTTTAAACTCTCCTTATTTTCTTCATTATTCGGCATCCATATAAAGGCATATATCCATACACACACATATATCCATATATATATATACACACACACACACACACACACACACACACACACACACACACATATATATATATATATATATATATATATATATATATATATATGTATATTCTCTAACCTTTATGATAATATTATGTGTTCGTATATATATATATATATATATATATATATATATATATATATATATATATATATATATATACACATATCTATATAGACACATCATATACACACATCGATATATGCACACATATCCATATATACACACATCTACATATACACACATATCCATATATACACACATATCCATATATACACATATATCCATATATACACATATCGAAACGTGTAATAAATCGCCTAGAGGCAACCATTGTGATCTTGACTTGTTTATCCGACGTTCGCTTTCATGCGACACATTTACCGAGAACCACTTGTGTCGAATAAAGGAGACTAGACTGGAATTTTTACAAAAGAGTTTATATATGTACTGAACAGTAAGTGAAAATCATATGTGTGAATACGGCTGACGCCCCAAATTCACAGCCGTGAAATGAAATAAAACTAGCATAATCATGTAGCATTGTTAGTGATACACTTCATTCATCAAATGTGGTAAATGTAGTTTTTAAGTCCTTGACAATATACTGAGCCAGAGAGAGAGAGAGAGAGAGAGTACCTCTAATGCCTTCATATACAAGGTATCAGTATACACCGGTCTTTCATTGGCTACATTTGCTAATTTCACAGACTTCTTGGGAGAATTAACGGTGCTGAATGATCCTCTCCTATCTTTTGATGCATTTGGATGATAACCGTCGCCTAACTCTGACAGAGAGAGACTGGCCTTTAGCATAAAAATAAAATACTCGATAACTGTTCCATAAGATTCATCCCACCAAAGTGACGATGATATTGTGAATTTTGAACGAGTATACAAATTGTAATTAATTCATAATCATCCTCCTTATTAGCTACTGATAACTCTGTCAAATAATTTTTTTTAACAATTTGTGCCAAACTCACAGAAAATAAAGCAATTTTTTCTCTTACAGATTCCCCTGGTTCACCGAGCTAGGACTGAAATGGTACGCGTTGCCAGCAGTTTCGGGGATGTTGTTTGACTGTGGCGGTCTGGAGTTCACAGCCTGTCCCTTTAACGGCTGGTACATGGGTACAGAAATAGGGGCTAGAGACTTGTGCGACCCTTATCGTTACAATATACTGGAGGTTAGTAGAATCTTGAGTCTGTACGACCGTATTGAGTGAGGGAAGTCATTCAGCCTTGCATGGTTTTATTATATTTCATTGGTGAACTCTGTGTGTGTGTGTGTGTGTGTGTGTGTGTGTGTGTGTGTGTGTGTGTGTGTGTGTGTGTGTGTGTGTGTGTGTTTCTGCTTATTTACATCCTCGGTACCTGAAGTAGATATATGATTCTAAATCCTGCTTGTGGTTTTCTCAAAACTGGCTTGCATCTTCGGATACACATGGCTGTTGAACTCTTCTCCTACATTCATCACCCCTCGGTACATTCAAAGTTGTCGGGCTCAGGAATAATTTATTAAAGAATCTCAGTAATTTGATGGGATCTGATACAGACTGATGGGAAAATCCTACCCCACACCACCCTACCGTAACCATTGTTAGCGCTTGGTGGTGCTATAAAGATTAGCCAATTAGACTCATTCTTTTAAAGATACCTTGGTTGGGTAACACCGCCGTGTTTGTGTATGAAGAGGCAAGCGCGTTTTCCACATTTTTTTTATCACACTGAAAAAAGAGCTCTGAGTTTGCTACGAAAGATCCTACTGACTAATCCATTGTCTATGTTATCTATTGAATATTTAAGTAAAAAGAGGCTTTGCCGGCCAAAGGACCCATATCAGACGAATACAGAGACGGCCCTGGGTATCTGAGGATGACTGACCTTTAATTCTAATTATTTAGACTTAAAAATAAATATCCTGCATTGGCTCAATAATCATAAGGACCTTACGTGTTTATATAAAATGCAAATTTGTAATAGGAAAATATTGATAATTTACATTCTTTCAGTGTTTTGAGACTAAATCTGTCGTTGAAAAAGATTTAGCATGAAAACCAACAGATTAGATATGACTCATATAATCAAACCTTGCACTCACACTGGAAACACAATTATACTCTGTAGTTTGTTCACAATAGTGGAAACACAAGTATAGTCTGTAATTTGTTTACACGAGATGAGACACTAGTATAGTCTGTAATTTGTTTACACGAGATGAGACATTAGTATAGTCTGTAGTTTGTTTACACGAGATGAGACACTAGTATAGTCTGTAATTTGTTTACACGAGATGAGACATTAGTATAGTCTGTAGTTTGTTTACACGAGATGAGACACTAGTATAGTCTGTAATTTGTTTACACGAGATGAGACACTAGTATAGTCTGTAGTTTGTTTACACGAGATGAGACACTAGTATAGTCTGTAGTTTGTTTACACGAGATGAGACACTAGTATAGTCTGTAGTTTGTTTACACGAGATGAGACACTAGTATAGTCTGTAGTTTGTTAACAAGAGGGGAAACAGGTATAGACTGTAATTTGTTCAGCTTCATTTCACATATCTTACACACTAAATATTATGATGAAAATGGAATTGTGATAAAACTTTCATACATGTTTCATTTCAGACAGTTGCTCAGAAGATGGGTCTGGACGCCAAGAAGAACTCCAGCTTATGGAAAGACCGGGCCTTGGTGGAAGTGAATGTGGCAGTGCTGTATAGTTACCAGGTCGAAATACTTTTATCTTCTGTTCGATACACCATTTCAGGGCGACCAAACTGGCGGATTTTCCCCCATATTGCGGACTTACTATGCGGATTTGCCGAGGAAATATAAAATTTGTGGATATTTCAGAAAATGTGGACATCAGTGATCAAGTTTTCTTTCCCAGCTATACTTGTTTTGATGGATACTTTAATCTCAGTATAGGAATTCCTCTCTGTAAAAGAATATGTATATAGGATATGAAAAAGGTCCATTTTGATATAAAATAAATGAAAAGGTGTTTCGTCAGTAGGAAGCATATTTACAGATAAACTTCGCTTTTGTGGATATTTCCCATATCTAGTATGGTCACCATGTCATTGTCATTCCTTACCATGATTTGTTCTAAATGATAGCACATGTTCTAATTGTTAGCCGATAGATTCCACTAAAAAAGTAGCATAGTATGCATGTAGGTACTTAATATTGTGGTTATATAGAGCTTCGTTCCTCTTGAAAACATCACATCTCCTCTGATAAACAATATGCAAATTTTATTTGGAGTCGGTTTGCATTTACATAACAAGAAAAATTAGCTGATTGGAACAATTTTACAGACTATAAACAATAAAATAATTAGCTTTTACATTCATTCATACATACATACATACATACATACATACATACATACATACATACATACATACATACATACATACATACATACAGACAGACAGACAGACAGACAGACACATGCATAAACATATACATACATATGAAATATATACATAGATACTAGCTGAATTATGTTACTAGTTATTTAAAATTTTGTTTCTATGCTAGAGTGATATAAAAATTCAATTTTTAATCTTAAAGGGCCTTTTTGGAAAAATCGATTTGCATGAAGATATTCTAATATACATAGATACATACATATGTGTATACAAACATACAGACACATACATACACATATACATACATATGAAAATGCATACAAATTAAATGAATTATGTTACTAGTTTTTTTTAAATTTCATGCAGAGAAATAAATTTACACAATAAATTATATTTTTTAATTACATGCATAGTTAAATTATACATTTGTGAGGGTTGGCAAATACACACTTATGATACAGTATACACACTTGGGATACAATTATACACATTTAAGATACAGTTATACGCGCATAAAAATGTAAATATACAAGGACAAAGAGCTAAACAATATACACACAGAAATCACACATAAAATAAGCGTAAAATACAATCGAAGCGTATGTACCACAAGACACAGCAATTAAAAGCGACTAACAGGAAAAAGAAAAAAACACAGTAGAACACGCAAGGGGGTCTCACTACCGAGCGAATCAAACAACTTCTGCTTGAGTCTGGCTTGAGGTCGATGTTTCTCCTATTTTCAAGGCCTTAAGACAGCAGTCATTGGCAACTGTACGGTTCTGAAATGCGCAAATACTACAAATAATTTTCCTCTAATCACTTAATACCCACTCATCACGAAACTCGAATTTCACACTTGTGTGTTTTTTCTTGCTTCACATTTGTATGATCCATCAGTAAGCTTTTCCAAGCCGAAGGTTGGTACTTTACGCCATGCATCACAAAACACGACCCAAACACCTAATCCAAAGAATTAATCCTATCTCAAATTACTAAACACATATACATTAGAATGTCCCGTGATTTCCTTATGTTAAGAAATTAAGGAGGACCATTTTGCGCAACTAATCCATGCTACCATAAAGTCTCGTGAATAGTGTATATTACGACGTCTGCTCCTAGAAATTGGCCAATTACTCGGTTTGAGAAATATCTTCCCAACACCGACTCCCCATAATCAACAAATAATCACTAAAATCTAACAAAGCTATTAACAAGACGTAAACACAAGTAGCACATACCCTAGGTTTATTACAGTAGAATTGAAAACAACTAAAAGCTACAAGCAAAACAACAGAACTAAAACCAAAACACAGCACATGCAGCGGAGCTGAAAGAACTAATACACATCTAAATTAGGGGAGGAAAATTCAGCTAAAATAAAATGTAAGCAACATCAGCCATACCGAGGGCAACTAAAAGCTATAAGCAATTCTACAAAACTAAAAAATGAAACATTATATTTTTACATATGAAGCATTTGCATAAATCGCTCCCAGACCAGATCCTTAAGAGATATTAAAATTATTAATATATGTGGTTGTTCAAATGTTGCTTGGTAGAGAATTTCCGAGTTTGCTGATGCATACCTTAAAGACTGTAGCCAATGCCAGGCTGTTCTTGCATTTGCAATCCCCAAGCCGTTTAACACACCTAAAAGAAAAAAAGATTTAAAAAAAAATAACAAACAACAAAACTACCAGTCATTTTAAGTATGTTGGACATTGCTTGTTTAAAATGTTAAAAACTTTAAGTGTCATTTTCTTCAACCGTCGGATCTAGAGAGTTGACACATTTGCCAAATACAGGAGTTTATAGTAAGGTTTATTGTGTTCATTAATGACAACCCTTAGAACTCTTTCATTGGATTTTTCAAGTTTGTTCATAATAATGAGACTTTTGAAATGGCAGTTTAGAGGTCAGTAGTTGAAATTTGACGAAATGCACGCGAGTCGTCTTTCAATTGTGAGATATTTTCCAATTTGTTTGAGCACATCCAATTGTTAACAAATCTCAGTGATTTGCTGATTAAAGTTTAGCATAAAATCCAAAGTTACTCCCATGAGTTTTACCGAATCTTTACAAGATATATTAGTCTTGTTGATGGAGAAAGTCTCAAGACATATTAGCCTTGTTGATGGAGAAAGTCTCAAGACATATTAGTCTTGTTGATGGAGAAAGTCTCAAGACATATTAGTCTTGTTGATCGAGAAAGTCTCAAGACATTCTTTAGTTTTCTTACCAACTGCAATAGCTAGGAACTTATTAGGGTTTGCTTCCATTTCATTGCCTGAAAACCACCTGATCAAAGTAGTGCATTCATTTTCCAATCTCGATATCATAATAATACGGGCACAGTTATATAGATCAGAATTAATTTATGAAAAAGATGTCATGAATACAAATATTAAAAATTTCAGCATCGAAGCAATCATCATATGGTAAGCAACTTCATGCCAGTACCAGTTCAGATGGAGGTCGTTATTAACAAATAATGTAGCGAATCGACTGCGGTTATCTTTGATCCTTTTTAATAAAAACTGCAATTTTATTTTAGATCAGAGAGACCGTTCCAATAATCTCGTAAACTGGTGTTGCGTGTGAACAATGACATCTTTGTCAGTAAGATTCCTTTCTCAATTAAATACAATGAGCGGATATGAGTTTGTTTCTCAGTACAAACGTTCCTTCTATCTATCAATCTGACCTGTATATTGTGCAGGCGATGGGCGTGACGATTACGGACCACCATGCCGCCGCCGAATCCTTCATGAAGCATGTGGAGAACGAGCAGCGCCTGCGCGGTGGGTGTCCAGCAGACTGGGTCTGGATTGTTCCTCCCATGAGCGGTAGCTTGCTGCCTGTCTTCCACCAGGAGATGCTGCTTTACAAGCTCAAGCCATCATATGAATATCAGGTATATTCACAATAGAAAGACAGAAGTAAAAAAAGAAACGGATTAAAAGTATATTTTATCACATGACGATAACATTCATTAGAGTCACATCGTCAAATCATAAACATCGTCTGTCATACTGTGACATGACACCTCCTACGTCACAAATAAACGTCACTAAATTACATATTTAGTCACTGGGTTTGTGAGAAAAAATACAATCGCAAACTCGTATTCATCAGACATGAAATTTACAAAATTCGTTGCAAAAAAGCAAAACCGTATGTCACGAGCTGCGGATATTATTCAACTTGTTTTATACATTTCATATATAATCTTTTTTTAAACTGACCTGAACCTCATAAAACTCTTGAGGATGAGTTTCAGTTTGTGATTTGTGTTGTGAAACATCATTTTTGATTGGTTGATAATTGTGAATGTGTTGTGAAACATCATTTTTGATTGGTTGATAATTGTGACTTGTGTTGTGAAACATCATTTTTGATTGGTTGATAAATGAAACTCAAGCTCAAACTCGGGCTCCAACGTTTTATAATTTCCAGGCCTGATCCGTACTCCTCCAGATCCCATCTTCGTCTAATGATTTGTTTATAGATTGTCAGTGTCTAAACGTTGCTAAAAACTGGGCTAATGGAATTTTAACATAAATTCAACCACAGTAATCTCGAAATTTTGTGTACGTCTTCCCTCGTTAAGCATTCGTTAGGCCGTGGGCATGAAGTCTAAAAATACGATCTAGACAATTCATGTTGATCACACAGACAGAGAGAGAGAGAGAGAGAGAGAGAGAGAGAGAGAGAGAGAGAGAGAGAGAGAGAGAGAGAGAGATTGTCCGCCATGCACCTTGACGACCCTGTTGGTCTTCCTAAGTTGTTGTGTACAGAATGGTTGTTCAAAGAAATGCATGATCTCGAGGGAAAAAAAATGATCTGCATTTGCTTATTTTAAAAAAAAAACTTTGGCTGATTTAATAACCATCCAGGTCTTCACAGAAATTCATATTGATTTTTTTTTCAAATTGATAAGAAATGTTCGTCGAATTATTGCCTGTGATTATTCTTGCAATTATTCAACAATACAAAAGATAGATGCATTGCAAGTTATCATAGGAATATAAAGTACAGTCTCTTCGAGGAAGCGTTGCGGATTCTCACAGATAATGTGACAAACTGTTATTGCCCACGCATTTATAGTACTACAAAGTAACTGAAGTAGCTTGTATATAACTTCAGTACATATAACATGCACGCAAAATTCTAGATGATTCCTTTACTTTGATAACACAAGAGAATGACTCAGAATAAACTAAGTAAAACGGTGTAGGTCCTGAAATGGGTGCCTATTACCAATGATTGAAGACCAAATAAGGATTTCACTTAGCTCATAGACGACAAGCGTACGTTGACAAAGACCACTCTACGATCTGAGCGACTTGTATGAGTGAATATTAGGCTTTATTCCACGATTCAAGCGACTTGTATGAGTGAATATTAGGCTTTATTCCACGATTCGAGCGACTTGTAGGAGGGAATATGAGGCTTTATTCCACGATTCGAGCCACTTGTAGGAGGAAATGTGAGGCTTTATTCTACGATTCGAACCAGTTGCAGGAGAGAATTCGAGGCTTTATTCTACGCTTCGAGCGACTTGCAGGAGGGAATACTGAGGCTTTGTTTAAGTTCGTCTACTTGCAAAATATTGCATAATCTTGTCTGATAATCACTGAGTAGTTTCAATTCTTCAGCGTGTATAGAATTGTAATAAGAACATTTTCGGTAAAAAAATTGCTATCAGAGCTCGCTTACTACGAAGAACATGAGATGGTTATTGAAGTCCATATGCAGCATTTTAAACTTTCAGAATTTTTTTTATTCACGTTTGCTTTATTAGCTGAGCTAAGTTATATGTCCTCCCAGCGAAGTTCATTTTTCATGCAACGCATATTTATCTATTGAGATCAAACCCATAATAACACAAATACTATGTTTCCAGGAAGTCCCGTGGAAAACACACGTGTGGAAGAAGGAAAAAGATAAAATAAAGAATATAGATAAACCTAGACGAAAGATTGGATTCCGACAATTAGCCAGGTCAGTAAGTAAGGATTTACCTATATAAAGAGTTAATTGTTTTGTATATTTGATGAACATTTGAAATAGACATTTGTACTACAAAAATAAAAAAGGTTAAACGTTATGATGATGTCGATCATTGTTCAGTGTAATAATAATCCATAGACTTTAAACAGCGTTATGATGATGTCGATCATTATTCAGTGTTATAATAATCCATAGACTTTAAACAGCGTTATGATGATGTCGATCATTGCTCAGCGTAATAATAATCCATAGACTTTAAACAGCGTTATGATAATGTCGATCATTGTTCAGTGTTATAATAATCCATAGACTTTAAACGGCGTTATGATGATGTCGATCATTGTTCAGTGTAATAATAAGCCATAGACTGTAAACAGCGTTATGATAATGTCGATCATTGTTCAGTGTAATAATAATCCATAGTCTTCAAACAGCGTTATGATAATGTCGATCATTGTTCAGTGTAATAATAATCCATAGATTTTAAACAGCGTTATGATAATGTCGATCATTGTTCAGTGTAATAATAATCCATAGACTTTAAACAGTATGTGTCTGAACTTTCATTTCAAATAAACCACATGAATGTCAGGGTAGACATAATGTTGTACATAGCACGTACTTGCAGTCTTTATTATTATTTTTTCTTATTCAAAGGGCGGTAAAATTCTCCGCCAAGCTTATGGGAAGAGCTCTTGCGAGAAGAGTAAAATGCACCATTTTGTACGCCACGGAGACCGGGAAGTCTGAAGGTTTTGCTAAAACCCTCTGCCAGATCTTCAAGCATGCATTCGATGCAAAGGTTAGAAGATTTTTTTTATCATATACCGTTTCTTATCGCAAGCGTTCTATGTAACTTCATGTCACATAAATTCGTATTATTTAAGTATATTTTGCGTCAGTTGTTTCAGATGTTTCGAAATATGCCCAAAAAGTGATTTTTCAGTGTGATGTGTGATTTGACTTCAACAAGTGTGATTCTTAGGTCAAATAAACACTGTAACATAACACATATTAACGTTACATAGCCAAGTCATTGAGTGACGCCAAGTCTGTACGGATAATGTCAAAAATAAAATGTCAAACTTGTATCCATCAGACACAAAATTAATGACACTCTTTTTGAATAAATACAAATATGTCACTCGCTGAAAACAGTTCGTGGCATAATATAATTCAACCCGTTTAATTCATTCATATCTCATGAACAATCATTTAAGATCCTCTGTGAACACTTTACCGTCGTTATGGCTGAAATCCATCTACGGCCGAAAAACAAGAAAAATGAATTAATTCTTCTTTCCTTCAACAGACATCACATGTCCAACATATAGCGACGACGTAGGCCTAGTCAAAAGCTCGAAATTTCATGAACGATATTAAGGTCTTTCTGGAACTTTCTCAATGTTTTCCTTCCAAGGATTGCTTGAGTCAGTTCGGACCATTATGCCATAAATGACGAGGCCAAATTGAATGTGCAAGAAAGGCCTTTTTTTTACTCAAAGTATTTAACTTCAAGAAAAAAATTATTTTTTTATATTTTGCATAATTTTTCAGAATGTTCGAAATATGTTTAAAAAATGTGACTGCGGCGTTAATTTGAGCTCAAATAAATCCTGAAATAAGTCATATTGTTCAAGTTTCATTTTTATATCGGGTTTTCCCGACTTTAAAATAATTGTTACCATAGAAACCACGCGAGTTCCTCCACAATTTCTGCTCCCAAGAATCAGATAATTCAACATTTTTTTTTTATGATAAATTACAGAGGTCCTCGGCTGGGCTAAACAAGAAAAAGTTATTATTTCAACAAATAAAAATTGCGGTTGGGAACTAATATTTCTACGATGATGATAATCTTGAATTATCAACACCATATCGTGTGTTCATATTAGCTCCGTTGATAGTCCCTTATTATATTTAATTTCTCACACTAAATTATTTCTTTTTTCTTAGCAAAAAATAAGTCATCACTCGTTTTTAGGTATCTTGTTGTAAACAAAATTATATCGATATGGTTACATTTGGTACCATGGGGTTTTTATCTAATTGTCTAAAAATATATTACGCGTGCAGAACTATCCCTTACTCGCTGGTGATTCCTGACATGTGTAAACAGGGCTTTAAAAAAACTACACGTGTCATCTATTGGGTTTGCTAATGCGACCAGTCATGCAAAGACCTTCAGCGAGGATGAATCCTCATTAAACCTGGCCTTTGTCTTAGGTCGGCTGGACTCGCTTACTCAACAGGAATATTTCCTCTTGCAAAGGTTAGACTGACGCTGAAATTTAAATCTACCTGTTTATCTCCAAAGACAAACTGAATGAACATTTACCTACATCAGAGTGTTTCTGGCATTACTCAAAAGACATTCGAAGGAGATAACTATTTCTTTATGAATACTTTTGCGATCCACGTGAGGATTATTTGATCTTCGCGTGTATATGTGCAGTATACGGTCACATTGACAAATAAGAAAATTTATAAAAAGAATTAGTGACAGGACGCATAGAATGAAACTCAACCATCACTCTTGTCTTGTCTGTCAAGAGATGGCTGAGATATACTATGGAATTTCTAGACTCATTCTCTGTTTCAGAAATTTTAGCTCGTTAGAAAAAAAAACTTTTGAAACAGAGAACGAAAAAACAAAAACAAAAACAAAAAACAAACAAAAAAACAAAAAACATGTTCCTTTTGATGCACTATGTGAATGAGTATTGTTTGTGTGAGTTCCATTACTTAGAAGTCCACTCTTTGATTTATTGTATACAGCATACTATGTGCCTTACGTGATGTTGATCTCTCTGCAGGTACTATCAATGGATGCCTATGACTTCATTGATTTTGATCACGAAGCGCTTTTACTGATCGTGACCAGCACATTTGGAAATGGCGATCCACCCGAAAATGGAGAGGTAAATATTGATACACTCTCATTTTGTTGAGAGCAAAACCATCAGCCATCAAGTAATAGTACTGAATGGTTCAAGGTAAAAGATTTTCCTCGATTTTCGAAGCTATTTTCGAAGAATCAATGAAACATTGCCCCCACTAATTCACGCATTAACGTTGTACAGGTGGTCATATCAGATCCAATATCAGTATGTATTATCATTACTTTTCTTTATTAGATGTTAATGTAAACTGATTATAAGCGACCTGTGCATGGATAGATTCACCGGTGCCTGATGTCAGAATAGGCACAAAAAGGTTTCCAAAACCGTTCAGTATCTAACTGCAAAGAAGTGTACCAATTTGTACCGTTCATGTACAATACTCATCTGTTGCAATTAATAAAAGATAATATAAGATATAGAACTACTTTTTGAAGTTTGTTATTTTTCATTCTTCAATTTGCTTATAACTATCCAATGTTATTGTCAACAGTCATGTCATGATGATTTGTCTGTAGCCATGTCCAGATCTATAATTATCTTATTTAGAACACGGTAATTCGTGGCTATAAGGCAATAAAATAGCAGACGACAAATATTACCGAATTGCTTCTATTACTGTTTTTTCTTAAATATATATACTATTTTGATTATGCAGGTATTTGAAAGGAAATATATATACTATTTTGATTATGCAGGTATTTGAAAGGAAATATATATACTATTTTGATTATGCAGGTATTTGCAAACACGTCATTTGAAAGGAAACATATATACTATTTTGATTATGCAGGTATTTGAAAGGAAATATATATACTATTTTGATTATGCAGGTATTTGAAAGGAAATATATATACTATTTTGATTATACAGGTATTTGCAAACACGTTATTTGAAAGGAAATATATATACTATTTTGATTATGCAGGTATTTGCAAACACGTTATTTGAAAGGAAATATATATACTATTTTGATTATGCAGGTATTTGCAAAGACGTTATTTGAAAGGAAATATATATACTATTTTGATTATGCAGGTATTTGCAAACACGTTATTTGAAAGGAAATATATATACTATTTTGATTAAACAGGTATTTGCAAAGACGTTATTTGAAGTGAAACATATATACTATTTTGATTAAACAGGTATTTGCAAAGACGTTATTTGAAGTGAAACATATATACTATTTTGATTAAACAGGTATTTGCAAACACGTTATTTGAAGTGAAACATATATACTATTTTGATTATGCAGGTATTTGCAAACACGTTATTTGAAAGGAAATATATATACTATTTTGATTATGCAGGTATTTGCAAACACGTTATTTGAAAGGAAATATATATACTATTTTGATTAAACAGGTATTTGCAAAGACGTTATTTGAAGTGAAACATATATACTATTTTGATTATACAGGTATTTGCAAAGACGTTATTTGAAATAAAATATATATACTATTTTGATTATACAGGTATTTGCAAAGACGTTATTTGAAATGAAATATATATATATACTATTTTGATTATACAGGTATTTGCAAAGACGTTATTTGAAATGAAACATCCAGAGAGCAAACACGAGTACGTATTAGAATTTGTATTTTCTTTTCTTTTACATAACGGTCGCTTTATATAGAAGACGTGCAAAGAGAAAAGAAAAAGAAAAAATGTATTAATCTGTCTTTCTATAAATCGCATTACTCATTCTGAAAATGCACTTGTCATTCAATACCGATTTAAATAACGTATCTCATGAGGAGACATTATTGTCAGCATTTCCAAGAAGTGTTAATCCGAAATAATTGTGACTATACGTTCCATTGCAAACAAATGTCGATTTAATCATGCTGATCTATCCATCTATCTGGATGTCTCTCTGTCTATTCCTCTATCAGCCCCCGCATTACGAAAACTTGTATTCATTCCTATCGATTTCCATAACATATATGAATTTCATGTATCGTACCGTTAAAGACAAAAATTGCAAGATCTTTTTGATCATACCAATTATACCAATCTGTAAACATGCCGGAACTTATACAATCGTCAAGAGCTATGACTGATCTTACTTAAATGAGGGACTCGAATCTCAAACTGTTTCCTCGATGGTGTTGTTGAACAACACAACTGTTAGCACAGACTGAGCGACCCTTGTATTAATCTCGTTTTGAGTTATCGTCAGTGTCATGTTTCGTTAGATTTTCTGCAGAAACAACAAAATGGATTGATTAGTTTTGACAAGATCAGTTTTGCTTAATCAAGCGTTGGTATTTGCAAACACTTGGAAAAATATTCTATTGTAATCACTTGTAAAAATATTCTATTGCAAACACTTTAAAAATATTCTATTGCAATCACTTGTAAAAATATTCTATTGAAATCACTTGTAAAAATATTCTATTGAAATCATTTGTAAAAATATTCTATTGAAATCACTTGTAAAAATATTCTATTGCAAACACTTGTAAAAATATTCTATTGCAATCACTTGTAAAAATATTCTATTGCAATCACTTATAAAAATATTCGATTGCAAACACTTTAAAAATATTCTATTGCAATCACTTGTAAAAAATATTGTATTGCAAACACTTGTAAAAATATTCTATTGCAATCACTTGTAAAAATATTCTATTGAAATCACTTGTAAAAATATTCTATTGTAATCACTTGTAACAATATTCTATTGCAATCACTTGCAAAAATATTCTATTGCAATCACTTGTAAAAATATTCTATTGAAATCACTTGTAAAAATATTCTATTGAAATCACTTGTAAAAATATTCTATTGCAATCACTTGTAAAAATATTCTTTTGCAATCACTTGTAAAAATATTCTATTGAAATCACTTGTAAAAATATTCTATTGAAATCACTTGTAAAAATATTCTATTGTAATCACTTGTAACAATATTCTATTGCAATCACTTGTAAAAATATTCTATTGCTAACACTTTAAAAATATTCTATTGCAATCACTTGTAAAAATATTCTATTGCAATCACTTCAAAAATATTCTATTGCAATCACTTGTAAAATATTCTATTGCAATCACATGTAAAAATATTCTATTGCAATCACTTGTAAAAATATTCTATTGCAATCACTTCAAAAATATTCTATTGCAAACACTTTAAAAATATTCTATTGCAAACACTTGTAAAAATATTCTATTGCAATCACTTCAAAAATATTCTATTGCAATCACTTGTAAAAATATTCTATTGCAATCACTTCAAAAATATTCTATTGCAAACACTTTAAAAATATTCTATTGCAATCACTTGTAAAAATATTCTATTGCAATCACTTCAAAAATATTCTATTGCAAACACTTTAAAAATATTCTATTGCAAACACTTTCAAAATATTCTATTGCAAACACTTGTAAAAATATTCTATTGCAAACACTTGTAAAATATTCTATTGCAATCACTTGTAAAAAATATTGTATTGCAAACACTTGTAAAAATATTCTATTGCAATCACTTGTAAAAATATTCTATTGAAATCACTTGTAAAAATATTCTATTGTAATCACTTGTAACAATATTCTATTGCAATCACTTGTAAAAATATTCTATTGCAATCACTTGTAAAAATATTCTATTGAAATCACTTGTAAAAATATTCTATTGAAATCACTTGTAAAAATATTCTATTGCAATCACTTGTAAAAATATTCTATTGCAATCACTTGTAAAAATATTCTATTGCAATCACTTGTAAAAATATTCTATTGAAATCACTAGTAAAAATATTCTATTGTAATCACTTGTAACAATATTCTATTGCAATCACTTGTAAAAATATTCTATTGCAATCACTTCAAAAATATTCTATTGCAAACACTTTTAAAATATTCTATTGCAATCACTTGTAAAAATATTCTATTGCAATCACTTGTAAAAATATTCTATTGCAATCACTTCAAAAATATTCTATTGCAAACACTTTAAAAATATTCTATTGCAAACACTTGTAAAAATATTCTATTGCAATCACTTCAAAAATATTCTATTGCAATCACTTGTAAAAATATTCTATTGCAATCACTTCAAAAATATTCTATTGCAAACACTTTAAAAATATTCTATTGCAAACACTTTAAAAATATTCTATTGCAAACACTTGTAAAAATATTCTATTGCAAACACTTGTAAAAATATTCTATTGCAATCACTTTTAAAATATTCTATTGCAAACACTTGTAAAAATATTCTATTGCAAACACTTGTAAAAAAATATTCTATTGCAATCACTTGTAAAACAATAACGACAAGGCTGAGCATATTTGCAAATATTTTTTAGGATAAAGGGTAGGTGAGGGAAGCGACAACGCACTTTGTAGAGTCGTTTGCCAGGAACCAGTTTATGACTTTTTCTCTATAATTATTGCATGGTGTGTGATCTCTCTCGGCAGCAGCTCTGTATCTGGCAGCTCTGTACCTTGTACCTATTTTGTATCCCCACTAAAGAAAGGATTATTGTGTCACCATTTCAAGATGGTATATGCCATAACATGTATCAGTAACCTAAAACCCTTTTGTGGATCTACACACCTATCGATATTGTACTTTGTGGATCTACACACCTATTGATATTGTACTTTGTGGATCTACACACCTATCGATATTGTACTTTGTGGATCTACAAACCTATCTATATTGTACTTTGTGGATCTACACACATATCTATATTGTACTTTGTGGATCTACACACCTATCTATATTGTACTTTGTGGATCTAAACACCTATCGATATTGTACCTAATATGCAGGGAATCTAATATAATAAAATTTAATCTACTTGAGCTGAAACATAAATATTATTTGCCTATACCTTGATTGCGAAAAAAGGGAGTTTTCTTGTTCTGCTCTCTGCTCTACTTATTTCCAAATCCCAAACGCCGACACAACATTTTTCAATACTTCTTCAGGCATCTTACTGTTTACTTCATCCATTTGTTTAATTGGATTGCAATAATTATTTGGTTTCACAGGATTCCTCAACCAAATTTTTCAGTAAAAACAAAGTTAATTTTTTTCTTCAAATGTGATATAAACAAGTGGTATATAGATGGAAGAACAATCAAAGGTGATTTAGAAGCTCATAATTGACTCAAATACAATGGCACTATTCATCACACATTTGTCTGAATACTTCCTGTACATGTTATTTCACATGCATTACATTATGGCAGGCAAGTAAGCGTGTGCAATCTCGGATATAAGGAGGTTCCAGGTACGACATTTACTATAGACATCTATGGGAATTTTAAAAGTACAGACATGTATGGGATTTTTAAAAGTGTATTTATTGCAAAGTACTATGTCTGTGTGTGTCTAAAATGAAGTTATTTTCCGATCTAGTTACCTGGCAATGAGGTAGGATCCGGACAAATATCGCAGTTCCAGGTACCATATTTACTATCGAATTCTCGAATCTAAATTATCTTTACTGTATCCTTTTTCATGTCTAAAATGAAGGTATGGCTATTTACTCAGGCTGGAACTTTTTTGTGATTGCAGTGGCAAGGGCAAACAAACGTCTTACATTCGCATGAGCACGTCTTCTTTACAAGGTGAAGACTTATCATTGGACGTTAACAACAAAGAGGAGAGAGATGATAGCCCATTTGCTGAAGATAACCTGACTATGGACACAGGGGCTCTAGGAAATGTCAGGTATCTAATCTTGCGTTTTTAATCAAAAGGGCCAATGACGACACAAAGAAGCTGACGAATTATAGTCCTCGTATACAAATGAGATCATAGCGCCACCATGGTGGTCGGCAAAAGTACAAAAAGGTGAATACAGTATGATACACAATGCATAGTTATTTTGTGACTGATACAAATTTCGATCAACATAATTTAATTCTCTCTGACAAATCTGTAAAATATTATTTCCGTCAATTAAAACAATGCATTTATTTATTCGTTTTAATAAATGAGAATTATATCAGTGTTCAGAATTTTTTGCACATCTATAAAATTGTGAACCGTACATAAGAAGGAATCTGTGAAAAAACAGGTATGAACCGTTCTCTTTTGTATCAAGAGTGAACTTTGCTGCTTGGAAGTTGCCATATTTTGTAGCCAACAGTAATATATCCAAATTACCATCCCCTATAGAGAGAGAATATTTATCTCCATTTATCGGCTTTACGTCCAAAGAGTTTGAGGTTCATTTAACGTGATCTCCGTAATCTCTCTGGCGAACTATTTTTTGTCCCGTCCATCAGTCGGTCCCACTTTTGTTTCCGCATAACTGCCTTAAATATTATTGGATTTCAACCAAATTTGGTATACAGCTGGATATTGCTGAGACATTGAACGAGTTTGATTTTCAGTATTCTGCATCATCGTCTAGTGGAGTTACCGCCCCCGAATGTCAGACCTAACGCCTTTAATTTCCGCACAATTACTCCCATTAATTATGAATGCATTTAAACCAAATTTGGGAAACAGTTTGATATTGATGAGACCTTGGCTTAGTTGGGTGTCAGCCTTCTATGTAGTCGTTTAGCAGAGTTATAACCCTTGATTTTCACAACCACCGTATTTTTTTTTCCGCCCCATAATCCATTGATTATTACTGGATTTCCACCAAATTTAGTATGCTCCTTGTTATTGATTAGACATAGTCTGCGTTCGATTGTCAGTATTCTGCATCATCGTGTTTGACGTTATATCCCATGATTATCGGACCCACCCAATTTAGTTTCCACACAGTAAGTCCCTTAATTATTACTGGATTTCCACCAAATTTGGCATGCAGCTTGATTTTAAGGACATCTTGGCTTAAATCGATTGTCAGTGTACTGAGTCATTGTTTAGCGAAGTTATAACCCCACTTGGCAGACTGGTCCAATCTCTTTTCCACACAATAACACGATTATTTATTATTTTATTTCAGCCAAACTTGGTATGCAGCTTGATTTTCTTGAGACTTTTGCTGAGTCTATTGTTAGCGTCCTGCAACGTTTAGTGGAGTTATAGCCTTTGGATGTCAGACCCACCCACTTCGTTTTCGCACAGTAACTCCCTTTCTAATTTTTGGATTTCAACCAAAGTTTATAGGCGATTTGATATTGACAAGGCCGCGCATGAAATTGATTGTCAGCTTTCTACATAATCATTTAGAGGAGTTATAACCCCTGATTGACGGACCAATCCACATTCTGTATAACAACTTCTTTATTTATGATTGGATGTCAACCAAATTTGTCAGACAGTTTGAAATAGATAGGACATTGGTTGATGTTGATTATCAACATCCTACGCCATTAATTGTCGAAATTATAGCCCGTGGTTTTCGGACTCGGTCACTGTCATTTCTGCACAATAACAAATTAATTTTAATAGGGTTTAAACCAAATTTGGTATGCAGCTTGATTTCGATGAGACCTCGATTGATTTCAGTTATCAGCATTCTACGTCATTTAGCAGCATTACGGCCCCAGAATATCAGACCCGCCCACTTTTTAGCTTGATAATAATGAGACCTTTGGCAAAGTTTGATTTTCAGCATTGATTAGGTACATGTTCAACACGCAACATGATCGTTAAACGGAGTTACAGTCCCTGATTCTTGGGCTAACCCAATTTCCTTTCTGAGCAATAACTCCCTTGGGTATGCAACTTTCTGTTGATGACACAATGGCTTAGTTTGATTTTTCAGCGTTCAGTCTGCATCATATTTGCATCACCATTTAGTGGAGTTGTGGTCCCTGGTTATTCAACCCACCCACTTTTGTTTCCATACAACAATTCTCCAAATTTGTATTGGATTTCAACAAATTTCATATGCAGTTCTGTATTAAGATTACTTTAACGGCATATGATTGTCAGCTTCCTATGTTATCGTTTTGTGGAGTTCTGGATGTTGGACTCACATTTTGTACGCAGCTATATATTGATGAGATAGAACCTGATTTCCACGGCAAGTGTTCTACGTCATCAGTAGTGTCCTCCTTTTTACAAATATAACTCATTTACTATGTCACCGTTGTCACCTAGCCCTTTCCTCTACAGAACTACACTCCCATACGTCCAAAGAAAATCGGGGGACATCATTTTTTGGAATTTATTTGTTAAACATAAGTACTAGTCAAAGTTTCGTGTGACTTTTTCATATTTAGTTCTGGCTCTGAATAAAGTTATGACTGCTTTTATCTCTCTGTTAAGGACTTTGTCTTCTTACACAAAAATACGCATGCATCGTTGTTACGTAAGCCGTATGAATGTGGCCGTATCCTTGTGTCAGCATCAGATTTCACGCGTCATTCATCTCTATAGATGTGTTGCTATATTTAAGTGCAGGCTGATTCGGACCATGGCTGATTTACACTAGCCTTATCCGGACCGTGTTACGGGCTTCGACATTAACAATTGTTTAAAATATGATATTTCTAATTTTTTCCCCAGGTACGTTGAGCAGTTCAAAACTGCATTTAAGGAAACAAACCCCCGATTTTACGCGTAATAATGGCGTAGTTTTGTACAAAACAAATTAAATATCAGACTGCTGATCTTGCATTGCCAATTTTATAGTGACATATTTTCAAAGCAAGTCATTCAGCTTTGTGCAAAATTAAAATAGTTTATTTTATTGAGAAATAATACAATTACCAACACACTGAAAAAATCTAGTACTAAATAAAACTTGTATACTAACATATGAAAATGGGGTCTTGTCAAATTCTTGATTTACTTCAATAATATACCATACAGCTATATTCTGCGAGTCTTTTGGACCTTATGTTTCTTTATTGTAAACACTGAAAAGTTATTTTCGTTTTTTTTTTTTAAATGTCATAGCTTATTTTGTTCTTATTTCGCAAGAAATTTACGAAAGATAGTTTGAATTTACATTGTATAACCATCAGTAGATCTTCACATACGAACTATTTTATGTCAATTTAGGAGCTGAAAATCAACCTTTTACATTCTCTTACTATGTTTGCAAAAACATGAATAACTACAAATAAAAAACAGGTATGTGTGTTCCATTTTTCTTTATTATATATTGTACATAGTCCGAATCCGCCTGGCATTTGGTCCGAATCCACCTGTAATTTGGTCCGAATCAGCCAGCTTTCTCTATATTTGTCCTTTTTCCGGGTCGCACACAAAACAAATGACTTTGCATCCCGCATCTCGTGTTATGTTATGTTCTCCAGTTGCAAAAAAAGCGAGAAATTTTACGAGGAGAAAAATGGGACGTACTCTTTTTTCCGAGTTCATCTTATTCGTTCAAAGCGTTAAGAATAACGATACAAGTAAAGGAGATTTCAACTCGTCCGCTCCAAAGGAAAGCTCCGCTGTATACTCTCAAGTGTGTATCAGCCCAAGTACGAGTTCAGAACTTACGTAACTTCACGTAACTACCCGCCAAATGTTTGGTGGTACCTTATTCCTCAGACGGAATATCTATTATGCAGAACAACTTGCTAAAGAATGATATTTTTCCATACATCTTCACAGCTGGCTTTCGTGTGAAACGCTCATGTACATCAAATGAGTTGCATCGGCTGATTGTGACCGCGCCGCCACGGAAAATGAATAAATAAAGCAAACGTACAGTACTGGGGCTTTCACTCAAAAACTTGTAATTTTACCTTAAAACGGTAAAGGTTTTCTTTCTTATGTAAGAATTGTGACCATACATATTTTGTTAAGGTATTAACGTTCGCCGACTCCCTCAGGTTTGTTGAAATCCTCGCCCTTCTGACTCGGACTCCAGCAACCTCTCGGGATTCGGAGAACGTTTATTCCATAAAATACGTGTTTATATGTATTAACCACCTTATACTCTCTGTTGGCTTAAAAGCTGGTACAGAGATTTAAAGCATTCCCACGGACAATAAAATTCGAGCTATTTCTCACAACGCATCTGCAATAAACGAATGAGCATGAAGCAAGACCTTGACACTTCTCTTGAGGTGATGTTCGCCCAGATGATAAAGGTAGGTTTCAGTGATCATTTTTTGGTAAACAGCACAGATTCACCACCGTGGGCATTCCCGAAAGACTGACTATTGCGTAAGCATATCCTTCCTAATGAGCGTTATAAAGTTATATACAGATAAACAGCATACTTGCATTAAGAAGCGTCAATATGGCCAGATTTTTTAATTCTAGATATTCGGTGTTTGGTCTGGGCTCGAGGGCTTACCCTAACTTCTGTGCCTTCGCCCGCTTCTTGGACACCATACTGCATGCTCTTGGTGCAGAGAAGATTTTGAAGATGGGCGAGGGGGACGAGTTATGCGGACAGGAGGAATCTTTCAAAATCTGGGCGCAGAACGTCTTTAAGGTAACACAAAACAATGCTCTTACTTACTTTCTTGCTTACTTACTCCTCGTCAAGATTGTAATCGTCACATACCATTCTGACAAACTCCGACCAGCCATATCTGATTTGGGTCAAGCAGTTTATCACATATCATGTCTTTCAATTATTCTATTTCGCCTCATTCTTTGTCCTCCTTGAAGTAAACTTTAATTTTCCTGTCTTCTTTATACCCCTTTGAGTCCATTTCAATACCTTAATCGACTCCTAGTGTTCTTCATTTTGAACAAGTGTCTGAACCAAGTGTCCACTCAAGTAAACAATTTATCCCATCTTCTTCTTTTATATCTTTGCTACTTGTAATATTTGGCCACCTTATCTGCCAAATTATCCAATGGCTAATCTTCCTTAAACTTTTCTCAACTTTCTTTCTATCCTTATTCGTCCTCCGGGCACTAGAAATCACCACTACTCTCAATCTTGGCTTGTTCACTGGACAATTCACGAAGTGGCAGGTCTCACCCTCGTGTTGTCTTTTTGACAAAGAACGTAATCTTTGGAAACTTTGTATATGATGAAAACTATAGGTTGTGTTCCATTGCAAATTATCGATTTTGTTATTGTTCGAACTATCAGATGGAAAGGTACTACTGTCGACTATCATAAAAGTTTGATTGTCTGACACTGACTTTTTTTGTAATCAAAGAATGACGTCGGCTGGCTTGACGCCGGACTGCGGACGGCTATTTATTGATGACCTATTAACTGATTGGTTCGGCTTGAAACAAAAGGCGTTGTAAGAAATGACATGTGGCTAGGGTGAATAACGTATTCATCAAACCATCGCATCGGCATGGAAGATCCTGACTGGATGTGAAAATATCCATTTAAACATATTTTATATATTTCATTTTCGACAAAGGCTATTATAGTGCTACTACAATAATATTTCGCAGAAACCCACCGTCTTAATAATGAAATGGCCTCTCCCCCCCCCCCCTAGCCCCCCCCCCAAAAAAAAAAAATCAAACAAACCTCAACGAGCGCGTTTTTCTTATTAATTCATTCATTGCAAGGTACGCCCTTAAAGATCCAATATCTAAAATCATTTAAAGCTGGTAATTAGTTGTAAATTGAATTTACCAGGCTGCTTGCGAGACATTCTGCGTGGGAGATGAGAACACAGTCCGTGATGCTGTGGGATCCTTCTCTCAGACTGATCTCACGTGGTCTCCAGGGAAATTCAGGCTCACACCCTCAGAGGAAAAGTCACCTGACATTTGTGAAGGTAAAGGCTTTTAAGGCAAGATGGATTTTATCCTTGAACTTCATGCAGTTTTTAAATTTCTAGAGAACATATCAGCAAAAACGTATTAGAATCCTTATTTTCTTGAAATGTATTGGGTATGAGGAAATATTGTATTCAACGACATGTAAATAACGAAGAATAGTTTGTGGACGGATATGCACATGTGAACATCCACAGAATAGACCGGGGAATAATGTATGTAAATGATGGGGAAAACTTAACAGCGTCAGAAAAACCGTGCATTTTGTCTTTCTTACTGCACGACCTATCAGCACAATCGGCAAGAATATATATCATGCAAGGGTATTGACTCTTGTAGCATCATATAGGTTGTTTCCCTTCCTATAAAGGAGTTACCTTCCTACAGTTGGCATTGTAATAATAATGAATACAAATAACATATGAACTCTTTTATTTTTAGCTGATAAAAACTACAATAAACTCTAAAAAGTATTATAATAAACCCTACGTGGATCTTTTTTATGTAAATGCACAATTGTGTATGAATTCATTGAAAACTATTCCTTTGCAATCATTTTATGTAAATGCACAATTGTGTATGAATTCATTGAAAACTATTCCTTTGCAATCATTTTATGTAAATGCACAATTGTGTATGAATTCACTGAAAACAATTCCTTTGCAATCATTTTATGTAAATGCACAATTGTGTATGAATTCATTGAAAACTATTCCTTTGCAATCATTTTATGTAAATGCACAATTGTGTATGAATTCATTGAAAACTATTCCTTTGCAATCATTTCATGTAAATGCACAATTGTGTATGAATTCATTGAAAACTATTCCTTTGCAATCATTTAAAACTCGTAAAAGTGCCAATTCAGCTTTATACTGTATATTCAAATACCGACAATGGGGAGGCAATCCATTGAAGAAAGGGAGATAACTTACACAATAGACATAAGGAATTGGAATTATACAGTGCCAATACTTATAACTGACTTGAGATAAATGTGCAAATGTCGTTATAACCGGCATGACCAATTGCAGGGTATAGTATGCAACGGGACCACCCAACCCCATTCGCAGATACATACGTGTATACATTAATAATTGCAGGGTATAGTATGCAACGGGACCACCCCAACCCCATTCGCAGATACATACGTGTATACATTAATAATTTTTACGGGTATTGTATTCGTTTCTACCTAGGTCTGTCAAAGCTACACGGGAAGGCTGTTCTTCCATGTCGACTTATCGAGAGTAAACAATTGCAGTCCACAGAGTCAAGGTATTATTTTGCATACGTGTTGCGGTTGCTGCATGTTTATAAGTCGAGAAGTGTTTGTTTATTTGTTTCTTGTTGTTTCTTTTGTTTTGTTTTTTTCCCTCAGTTTTTCTTGAACGGTGTAATAAATTGTTTTCTCTCTTGCATTTATGAACTACACGGTATCAGTTTCATGTATGAACCACACGGTTTCAATGTCATTTATGAACTGCACGGTGTCAATGTCATTTATGAACTACTCGGTGTCAGTGTCATTGAAATTTAACATATTTTGAGTATTAACTTGTCCTCGAATCAGAGATACAAAAACATTTCTGTCTGTAATTACACAGTTTTATTGAATTTCGTGTTTAATGCGCAAATTGTTTTGACAATTGTATAATTACGATGGAAGATGTATCTTACATTCCAAACAACTACCTCATTAAGGCAAATGGTAGGTAGATAAGAACTTGCTCGAACGTTGTTAAGAATTGGAATACTAGTCTAAATTTAACACATTGTTAATCGAATATATGTTCGGCTTTCCTATTTAGGTCATGACTTTAAAGACATTTCGTGGAAGTATTAAGATTTTTCAAACTTGAGTTAATTGAAAAAGAAATATGTAATTATATTTCTTTATTTTTGTTTTTCTTGCAGTCGTCAGACTTTGTTGGTGAGGTTAGACACACAGGGAGCGTATGAGTTGATGTATTCACCAGGAGACCATCTGGCAGTACTGGCAGAAAATTCACCCGCTCTTGTAGACGGAATACTTGCGCGTTTGTTTAATGCTCCCACTGTCGACCAGGATATTAAAATTGAGATGCAGTCCGAACGGACAACTCCACTAGGTACAATGAGTTTGTTTTAATGTTTTTATACAGTATTTTTCCCCTTAAAAATGTTCAGTCAGGGGTGGGTGGTTTGAGAGTGAGGTGGAATGGAATGGATTTATTGAAAATTATGGGTTTTTCAAGTCATTACCAAAATGATTGCCCTTTGCAACGATAATGCTAATATCATTAGATGCATTTCATTGTACAAGAAGTCAAAGATTACTAAGCAGTAATATGCATGGCAATCTAGATCATCAAGAAAATCCGATTTGTGAGTAATATCAGTTAACTGTGGCCAAGCAAAAATGTATATATAGCACTGTTACCGTTTCGTTTCCTTCCGCACTTTTCCATGTTTACTTTCTATCAGATAATTTCAGATGCTAAATAAAACATGTTGTGTTTATTCTTTTAGGCAATATGAAATCGTGGGAAAGATTTCCAAAATTTCCAATCTGCACGATGCGGACAGCTCTGTGTAGATATTTGGATATTACAACACCACCTAGCCAAAGTTTCTTAAAGATATTAGCGACGCAAACATCTCAAGACTGCGACAAAGAAGCACTGGAAAACCTCGCAAATGTAAGTTTTTTGTCCTTTCTAGTGCTAACACAAATTTTGAGCAGCATTTCCGTCTAACGTTTTGTCAAATAAACTTCTTTTGCGATTGAAATATTTTAATGTGTGTGAGAATATGTGTGTGTTGTCCTATATCATCATGGCGGCGTCATACAATTTTTAATACGTGTGTGCGTACGTGTGTGAGAATATGTGTGTTGCCCTATATCGTCATGACGGCGTCATACAGTTTTTAATACGTGTGTGCGGACGTGTGTTGCCCTATTTCAGCATGATGGTGTCATGCAAATTTTTACTCCGTGGGAGAATTATACCACACCACGCCGGAATAATGTGACCGAAAAAAAACGTTTTCTTGGACACATAATCCGAGAAACATAAGCCAACATTGACAGAACCACCACACATAAATGTAAAGCAATGAAAATGGTCGATGGCCAGCTGAAAAAGAGTTTCAACGACCTTTTTCGCGCGCAATGTCTTTCAGTCTCGAGCTCATGAAAGATACGTCTAATTTTCAAACCGTTAAGTAACAATAAGAGTTCTTTATCTTTTCGTTATGTATTGTTACCTTTTGCTACGTTCTAGTAGTTTCGCTTTGAGTTTCTTTCACGACAGGTTGCATTCCCTCGTATCGATGTTCTTTATAGTTATCAAGCTGTACTGAATGACTGTTTCAAAACATTCAGTAATGGAGAATAATAATAATAATAATAATAATAATAATAATAATAATAATAATCTTTATTGCACGAGGATAACACGTGTGATCATGAAAGACCCATCTGACATGTGGTCCTCATTTTTTTTTAACAGGTTATGTTATAAAAAAAAACGTCGCATACACACACTCAGGTATGCTCGCACACGCACTCGCAGATTTAAAATGGATTAATATATGTAACTATAGTGGTCAACAGGTACATATATGAACAATATACTATATACAGGTATACACATTTGCTCGTGTCAGAAATCATATGTATATAGATAGAATAAAACATGCACAGATTACCTCTGGATACAATGATACAATTCTGTAAGGGGGGGGGGCTTTAATATAACATTCCAGCTGGTCAAAAAAGAATTTCTTTAATGTGGTTTAAACGAAGCAAGGGAATTTGAATTACGCATCCTCAAGGGATAAGAAATTGCAATAGGTTGGTGCTGATACATTAAAAGAGCTTTTGAACTGGTTAGTTCTCGACCTCGGAATCTGGAGTTCGTTATTAGTTGTTGATCGGAGATTACGCTCTCTATATCTGTCACCAAGAAATGCTTAGAAAAAATTATCCTCTGTAGAACAATAATATAGCTTGAACAATAATTATACAAAATTATATGCATAAATGTTACTTGGATAATGCTGATAAAAAGAAACGAATGCACGTCTTTAAAATCGTGTAATATAGGACCTGCAGGCGTATGAAGACTGGAAGCATGACAAATTTCCTCATCTTCTGGAAGTGTTAGAGGAATTTCCGTCTGTGAAAATCCCGGCAGCCCTCCTTCTAACGCAGCTTCCTGTACTGCAACAGCGGTACTACAGCATCAGCTCCTCCCCAAAGGTCTACCCGGGAGAAATACATGCTACGGTGGCGGTCGTCAAGTACAGAACTCAAGGTAGGGAATCACAGTGACTCATTAGAACTGGGTACTTGGCAGCCATAAAAATGACCGCGTTACTGAAAATTCAACCTTCTGGATGCATTTATCAGATTCACCATAATAGGAAGTGGAGTTGAGTCCTTAATATTATCTATATCCACTGCACCACCGTGTGCGCCATAAACCAGTTAATTGATTTGTCATTGCTTCACAAGAACACCGGGTTCTGACTGATTTTTTATATCTGCGATGTCTTATTCACACGACTTTTATCGTGCGATCCTACTCGTTCTGTTACAGAAAATTTCTAAAGAGGCGTGTATGGTGTCATAAATTGAATAAATGCCAATTTTATCGTAATGATTTTGCATTAATTGTTCGTTTTGTTGCGTATAAAGGTTCTTTCTCTCCATTTACATATATATTTGACCAAAACTTTTATATGGCCGTTTCAGGTGACATGGGACCCTTGCACGAGGGCGTCTGCTCCTCTTGGATGAACAGGATAGCGTCAGGAACTATTGTGCCATGTCTTGTCCGAACGTAAGCTTTCTGTATATCTCAAAAATCTGATCAAGCACTTTCTGAAAGTTATTCTAGTTTGTTTTTTGTTTTGTTTTTATCTTAAGGTAATATCAGTAACAGCAGTTACATCGGGAGCAGCAAAAGCATTGTTTTTGAGCATGCATTGATATTAGGACGCGTGTTTGGTGATGAATCAGATTGGTAGTTATCTGCCCACCATGTGCTTAAAGAAATAGTTCAGTATTTTAAAACCAAATTTGTCATTTTTATTCACTGAGTTGAAGAATGAGAAAGATGACAATTCTTTTTCTTGTAATACAAAAATGTATTTAATATCCTACGTATTCAGAGAATGCAATCTCCTGTCTTGGTAAATGTTTGAATACGATAGAGCTAAAATAGGAGGATATCATAATCCAAATTTTATTTCATAAATATAGAATCTAATGCACCGTCCCATTTATGCGAACACAAGGGTCGACACATGTAAAAGAGCAACAGAACTTACCCACACATTCATCATACAGTGTGTGTGTGTGTCTGTGTCTGTGTGTGTCTGTGTCTGTGTGTGTGTGTGTATTAGTGTTAGCTATCGGTCTCGAGTTCCCTGTTTCACTTAGTTTCGTTATGAGGAAACCCTTTTTAAAGAGCGAATCAGTCTTGAAACGCCATAGTACACAAGCGCCATCTAGTAGCATTCAAGAGTGATGGACAAGTTCCGTGAAAAGACATCTCTCATAGGCAGCATATTCCATAAGAATTGGAATGTAAAATGGCTTGATATAGATTCCTTGCCTTGATCTTGTCAAAATAGTGTCACTCAATATGAGGCGAATTAACTTTCAGGGCGCCATCATTCCACCTACCCGAGGACAACACCCTTCCTGTTATCATGGTCGGCCCGGGTACGGGCATTGCTCCATTCCGCAGTTTCTGGCAACAGAGGAAAATTGACAGGGAAATGTCGCCAGTACCACATAAACAAGGTACAGCACACACAGAACTACACAGCAGTTATCACAGTTATGTTGAGGTTTTTCTCTTTGAGAAGAGTAAGAAGATAATCTGCTTCGCGTACAAAAACTTAAACACGTATTTTCCAAATTTAAGTAGTTGAATAATTACAACAGCATCACAATCACTTCTGTGATTTCGACTCGGGCTTATTTTAGATTGACTTTTTATTGTTTGTCCTCATCAAAATCCCTTTATAAATACTACTACTACTACTAATAATAATAATAATAATAACTTTATTTTCTGAGGATAACACATTTGGTTCTGAATCAGTCAGCCAATCTTACATGTAGTCCTCAATAATAGAATATTAAAACTTAAATGCAACCTATATGTACCCATATAATTTTACTTACTACAGTGTCTGACATACTCACATGTAATCATGAAATATACATGCACATACACATACGATTGAAAAATAGATAAGATATATACGTAGATTTGGGAGATAGGTATCTCAATTTGTTTTGAGATTTGGCGTTATCAGAAAGAAGAAATTTGTGAAGCGCGCACTTTAAAGAATAGAGTGTTGGTGTTTGTTTAATATCATTGGGAATGATATTCGACAATACTGCTGCAGAATATGTAAAAGATGTTTTGTACAGAGTCGTTTTTAAAGTAGGTAAATGAAGATTGAGTAAGAAATAGACCACAGATTGTCTGCATGTATATCGGAAGCTGCAGTTAGGAGATAACTGATACATTGTGGAGCCATGTTATGAACAGATTTATATGTCAAAACAGCTTTACGGTGCTTTACTCTATAATTAAAAGGTAACCAATGTAAATTAACGAATTAATGAAAGGATGGATAGTCTTTTCTTGTAATAATTCTAGCGGCTCTTTTTTGGAGTTTAATTATCTGATTATGATTAGTAGCATTGCAATTCACCTATATGGTGCAACCATAATCAAAGGATATATATATATATATATATATATATATATATATATATATATATATATATATATATATATATATATATATATATAGCCTCGAGCAACCACTTTTCGTTCACTTAACGTGAATTTTAACGCGTTCCTTATAATATTGTGATAATCTATTCAAATAAACCATAAAAGTGTCCAACTATATCTACTTCATTTAATCAGCGTGAAAATTTTTTTGGCATTCATGTACATTAGTTCATAATTACCGTTTTTTCGAGCGTGTGTCATTTTGCTTATTTCCGGAAGTTGCCTCTATGGTTCGTGACGCAAACTAAAAAGTCACCTGGCATATGACCGGAATGTGCCAGTTAGGTCACGGTATGGATAATATTAGTTCATAGCGTCTCCATGCTTTTGAAATACAAAAATATAAAAATTAAATATGAAGAAAAAAAATTCCGTTAATTCTATATGCAGTTTGTGCACTTACATTACTGCTTGCTTGTTCTTTAGCATATAAATATATGACTCAATAGACTGAGAGAGAGAGACAGACAGACAGGGAGACAGAGGGAGAGAGAAATTTTAAAATAGACACTGGTGAATGGATACAAATTTTATTATAATAGATTCAATGTCTTTTGATGTATAATATATGTTCATTATGAAATAATACTGAACGAAAAAGTCCGTAGTGAATACACATTTAAAGTGTACATTTTTCTTACGTTGTATAAGAACTCCACAAGATTAAAACCAAATATTTACATTGGCTATCCAGTTGTACAAATTCCCAAAGTGGGTTATCCTGTTCAAAATATGTAAACAAAGCCAGCCAACATGTGATCGGCGGCGCTGTCTTTAGCATATTGTGACGCAAAAAAGGCATTAGTGAAAATATAGATTTTCATTATGATTTTTTTTAAATTACATGAAATTACCTGTTTAAATCTCATTTTGTCTGATCGCGCGTTAGATCGTGAGAAACATGGCGTATGATTGAAGGATGTTAACGACATCGGGTGGTTGGACGATATATATATATATATATATATATATATATATATATATATATATATATATATATATATATATATATATATATATATATATCCATTATAAAACATTGCTAGCATAGCTTCTTGCACAAACGAAGACAGTCTGTTCAGTATTCTGGAGGATACTGCAGAACACGCGCTTTATTTGATTTTCCCAACGATAAATGCCCGTCAATAATCACATCTAAAAGTTTTTGATTTTTGATGTTACTTAATTTAATTCCCTGAACAAATATATTGATATCCTCTAATTTCTTTACTCATTGCTTTGATTCAGTTGTTACACAGTTAGTGTTTTCTGTGTTAATTAAAAACAAAATTTTGTTTTGTTTCGCACCATAGTATAGTAGCATCAACGTCCTGTTGTAAATTTTGTTCAAGAGAAGGGATTGTATCACTCAGCAAAAATATCAGTTTTAGTGGCATTCATATGATTGGTTTGGTTTTGTCGGTTTAACACCACTTTTCAGCACATGATAGGTTATACATGGCGGACAGTATATTTGGTGGAGGAAGAACCCGGGAAAATCCCGGGAAGAATCACCGACCCACGGGAAGCTTTCTCATATACCCACGTTGGACGAACCGAGACTCAAACCCACGCGGACAGAGGTGAGATGTTAGTGATCTGTGAAGGCAAGCGCCTTAGACCACTCTGCCACACGAGGTCCCACATTCATCTGAAGAGGTAAATCAATAATGAAAAGGAGAAAGAGCAAACGGCCAAGAATGGAGCCTTGCGGGACTCCACTTTTGACTTATTATAAAGATGTAGCATTGATCACAGAAACGCATTGTTGTCTTCCTTTTAGGTAAGCATCAAATCAAGCAAGCGAATTATTATCAAAGATTGTGTATGCCTTGATGTTTTTCATCAATATTTCATGATCTACTAAATCAAACGTTTTTTAAAAAAATCTAAATAAATTGCTCCGATTATACTGGTCTAGGGATTTTGATGTGCTGAATTCAAATATGACAATTAAAACAACTGATTGGCTACTGTTTCCAAGATATTTAAGTTTTTACATTTTTACGTCTATGTATATTGTGTACATAGTAGAGTTTTAATCATAAATAGTAAACCTAGGTCTTTTCATGTGTTTATGGTTGCTTTACATGATAATATTTCACCTGTCCTGTTTATGTAACACTTTGAAAAACAGCAAAAGGGTTATATAAATAAAAAATATATTGAAACAAAAGTCAAAAAACTATTATGTATATATAAGTACATAGTTTAGTCCTTATTAAGTGTCTACTCGGCGCTTCTTGGCTTCTCTCTTGTATTCATTAAATGGAGCATCTCTTGTCACTGTTGTTATGTATGATGTTTATATAATATTATAGATATTTTAGGAAATTATAAATATTTCTTGATTTTAATATTTGCTTAAATCTTAATATTATTTCAGAAAAAAACATGTTTAACTAGTGTCCTTGAATTAGGTTGTTTACTTCAGATTTGAGCTAAAGGATAGTTTTCATAAACAAAATGTTTACCAAATTTGAGGTCAAGGTTGATTTTGTTTACAGATAAAACTGGAAAATCCTTAGAGTTATGTGTAAAAAGTCATGTCCATACAAGTAAAATTCCATTAAGATGACACATATTCTAGAACATTCTGTCATGTGACCAATCTTTATATATACCATGTTTAGTCGACAGTTTTTCAGTTTCAACATTTGTATCAGTCTTGTAAAGAGCTATTACAGCTGTGGAAAGTCATTCCAAATTCTAAGAGAGGAATTATCTAAAATATTCATTGGATTATAACAGTGCTCATAGACTTTTGGATTTTGGATTTTTAATTGATGATTTTGGAATTTATGTGAACTTATTCAGAGATATTTTGGAGTACTTCATTTTGACATCAGCACATTAAAGACTACTAGTACATCAGGACTTTGAAGACCATTGGCACATCATAACATTCAAAGATACAGCCGTGCATTCGGAACATTCTATATTTAGGACTTGTGATTAGAACACTAATTCTTATTGGATTATTTGGATTTTAATACACATTACTGTAAGTGACTTTTTGATTTTTCATTTTAATTTATCTAGAAATAAATTGCTTGTTGATTTGTACTTGATTTGTTGGTTTCACTTTCTTTCTGTTACATTTTTCTTATACCATAGAGTCGTAACAGAAATTGGGGGCTCGTCCGGGATAGAATTTCTTTAAAGCATATTAGAGATATTAAAGTTATCTTTGAAATTCATATTGGTTTTGTCTCGGAGAATTTTTTTTTGTCTTTGGCAAAGATTTTAAATAGAGAATTTTTTTGTGTGAAACCAACAAGCATTCACAATGGCATCTAATGTTCAGAATTTCATTTCAAAACCTACCCAGGAGGGGTTAGAGTGTATGAGAAAGGATGAGTTGCTCGAACTTGCCAGAAAATACAGTCTGTCTGAGGCGAAAGCATCATTGACAAAACAGGAGATAAAGAGTAATTTAATTCAATATTTAGTAGGAAAGGGAGTTTTTGATAGTAGTGCTTTAAGTCTGAAGAGAAAGCCTGTAACTGGCTCTAACAGGAAATTAAGGGAATTAGAGTTAAAGAGCCAGATGGATTTGGAATTGGCAAAGCTTCAGATTTAGAAAGAGGAGAGGCAGATGGAGAGAGAGAAAGAGGAGAGGCAGATGGAGAGAGAGAAAGAGGAGAGGCAGATGGAGAGAGAGAGAGAGAGAGAGAGAGAGAGAGAGAGAGAGAGAGAGAGGAGAGGCAGATGCAGATGGAGAGAGAGAGAAAGAGGAGAGGCAGATACAAATGCAAATGCAGATGTAGAGAGAGGAGAGGGAGATGCAGAGAGAGAGAGAGAAAGAGAAGAAAGTTAAATGCAATTTAAATTAAGAGAATTAGAACTGGCAAACAGAGCACACTCCACTCCTTTAAACACAAGTTCAGGTTTTGATGTTACTAGATATATTAGGTTAGTACCCCCTTTTCAGGAAAAAGAAGTAGATAAATACTTTCTTCATTTCGAGAAAATTGCTGAAAACTTGAAATGGCACAGAGAGCATTGGACTTTGTTATTACAAAGTGTACTTATTGGCAAAGCTCGTGAAGTCTACATTTCACTGTCAGTACAACAAAGCACTGATTATGATGTGGTTAAGGAGTACATCTTGAAAGCTTATGAGTTGGTACCAGAGGCATATCGACAAAGGTTTAGGAATTGTAGAAAAGAAACTGGACAAACTCATGTTGAATTTGCAAGGGAAAAAGAACAACTATTTGATAGGTGGTGCTCAGCCAAGAAAGTTGATCAAGATTATGATAACCTCAGACAGCTCGTATTAATTGAAGAGTTCAAGAGGTGCATCCATAGTGATGCTAAGACTTATCTTGACGAGCAGAATGTTGAAACTTTGGAAAATGCTGCTGGTATGGCTGATGATTATTCTTTGACTCACAAAATTTCATTTGGCAATAAGTCGTCCTCTAAACAGTTTTCTGGTAAAAAACCATTTCAATCTCATACGAGTACTTCCAAATTTCACAACAGCACAACTGTTAGGAATCAAACATCTGATAAGATTGATCAGAAATCCTTATCTCTTCCTACGTGCACTTATTGTAAAATGAAAGGGCACGTTATTTCTGATTGCTTCAAGTTGAAAAATAAGCAACAGAGTAAAGACAGAGCTTTTCCAAATGCTCTTATTTCTACGAGGGCAAGGTCCCGGTCTTGTATTGAAAGCAATACATTTGTTGGGTCAAACAAACCCCAGTCTGATTCTATTTTGGAGGCTTATGAACCATTCATGTCAGAAGGTTCTATATCACTTATTGGTGATTCTGCCAAGCCTATCCCAATTAAAATTTTAAGGGACACTGGAGCTTCTCAGAGTCTTTTATTATCAGTTACTTTGCCTTTGTCTGAGGAGTCTTCTTCAAGTGAAAGTGTTCTTGTTCAGGGAGTAGAGTGCGGCTTTGTAAATGTTCCTCTTCATTGTGTCAATTTGGCATCAGACTTAGTTTCTGGACCTGTGACTGTTGGGGCAGTGACTTCTTTACCCATAGATTCATTTATTACTAGACAATGACCTAGCTGGAGATAAGGTTGTGGTTAATCCACTTGTAACTGACAAGCCTTGTTTGGATCAGAAAGTTGATCCTGTCGAAATTGAAATCCCTGATTTGTACCCTGCTTGTGCAGTTACTAGAGCTATGGCAAAAAGAGCTCTTGAGAGTGATGTTGATCAGGATATTATTCCTTTAGCTGACACATGTATTGGTCAGTCTTTTGATGAGGTCACTTTTTCCTCAGGTATTGATCAATCAAACGGTATTGATCACAGTGATCCTCTTTTGGCAACTCATTCTCTTTGTTCTACTCAGGGTGACAAACGACAATCCCTTGTCGTTGAACAGGAGCAAGATCCTGAGATATCTTGTTTGTTTCAGAGGCCTATCACAAGCCACACAAGTTCCAGTGTATTACTTTGTGAAAAATGGGGTCCTTATGAGGAAATGGAGACCACCTGAGGTACCCGCTGGTGACGAGTGGTCAGTGAGCTATCAAATTGTTGTTCCTAAGTCATATCGACAGGAAATTCTTAATTTAGCCCATGAAATTCCTTTCGCTGGTCATTTAGGAGTCCCTAAGACTTATCACAAGATCTTGAATCATTTTTATTGGCCGAAACTCAAAAGTGATGTTTCTAAATACTGCAGATCTTGTCACACTTGTCAAATGGTAGGAAAACCCAATCAGAAGATACCTAAGGCTCATTTGCAACCTATTCCTGCATTTGATGAACCATTTAGCAGAATAATGGTAGACTGTGTTGGTCCTTTACCTAAGACCGAGTCAGGCAATCAATACTTGTTGACCATTATGTGTGCATCTACAAGATTTCAAGAGGCAATTCCTCTGAGAAATATAAAAACTAAAACTATTGTGAAAGCTTTGGTGAAGTTTTTTACACTTGTTGGCCTTCCTAAATCTGTCCAGTCGGATCAAGGGTCAAATTTTATGTCTGGAATTTTCCAACAAGTTATGCATGAATTAGGCATCAAACAGTTTAAATCTTCTGCTTATCACCCTGAAAGTCAAGGTGCTTTGGAAAGATTTCATCAAACTTTGACGAATATGATTCGATCATATTGCTTTGATTCAGAAAAGGATTGGGATGAGGGTGTTCATTTGTTGTTGTTTGCTGTTAGGGAATCAGTTCAAGAGTCGTTGGGTTTTAGTCCCTTTGAACTAGTTTTTGGTCATACTGTCCGTGGACCATTGAAATTATTGAAAGAGAAACTTCTTTCAAACGAAGATTCAAAGATTAATCTTTTGGATTATGTCTCTGATTTCAAATACAATTTGTCAAAGGCCTGTGAAGTAGCAAGAACTAATCTTCACACTACCCAGTCAAAAATGAAATTAATATATGATTGAAATAAACAGGAAAGGAGTTTTAAACCTGGTGACTAAGTTCTGGCTCTCTTGCCCATACCTCAGAATCCCCTTCAGGCTAAATTTTATGGTCCTTATACCGTTGAAAAGAAAGTAAATGACTTAAATTATATCATTGACACTCCTGGGAGACGGAAACAGAAACAACTTTGTCATATAAATATGTTAAAGGAATATTTTGACAGAGATAGCCCAGCTAATTATTCAGTTAATTTAGTTGTACCCGTCCCACACAGTGAAGATATCAACGATGGAGTACAATCAGACTATAGTGACTCTGGTATAACCAATCTTCGGAATTCAGAAATCTTGAACAATCTAGACCAGAAACTTTCACATCTACAACAACAGGAAAGAAATGAACTAAAACAGCTATTACATGACTATGAGCACTTGTTTCCTGATGTTCCAACACGAACAAGTAAAATTTATCATGACGTTGACATTGTAGATTCTGCGCCTGTGAAACAGCATCCTTACAGGATGAATCCTCTCAAACAGAACTATCTGAAGAAAGAAATTCAGTATTTACTGGAGAATGATTTCATCGAACCAAGTAAAAGTAACTGGAGTTCACCATGTATTCTTGTTCCCAAGCCAGATAATACATTTCGTATGTGTACTGACTATAGAAAAGTCAACAGTGTCACCAAAACAGATTCCTTTCCAATCCCAAGAATGGACGATTGCATTGATAAGATTGGAAATGCGGAATATGTCACCAAGTTTGACCTTTTAAAGGATTCTGGCAAATTCCACTGACGGAAAGGGCAAAAGAAATTTCAGCATTTGTAACTCCAGATGGACTTTATCAATATAAAGTCATGCCGTTTGGAATGAAAAATTCGCCTGCAACGTTTCAACGTCTGATGAACATGATAACATCTGGTCTTGATAATTGTGACGCTTATATCGATGACGTCATTATCTACAACAACACCTGGGAAGATCATTTGGAAAAAAACCATTCGAAAATTCTTTGATCAAGTCAGCGATGCGAATCTGACAATTAATTTGAGCAAAAGTGAGTTTTGCCATGCTTGTGTCACATTTTTAGGACATATTGTGGGACAAGGTCAAGTTAAACCTATAGAAGCTAAGGTCAAAGCTATCTCTGAATTTCAAGTACCAATTTGTAAAAAGCAACTGATGCGATTTCTAGGTATGGCTGGATATTATCGGAAATTTTGTTCCAATTTTTCCAAAATTGCTGAACCTTTGACAAGTTTATTGAACAAGAAAACCAAATTTCATTGGTGTGACAAGTGTCAGGAATCTTTTGTCAAGTTAAAGGCTATGCTTAAGAATGCACCAGTTCTTTCTACACCAAATTTCAGCCAACCATTTAAATTATCTGTTGATGCAAGTGATGTAGGGGTTGGTGGAGTATTGATTCAGGAAGACAAAAGTGGCGTGGTTCACCCTGTGTGTTATTTTTCTAAAAAAACTAAACAAGCACCAGAAAAATTATTCCACAATTGAAAAGGAATGTTTGGCTTTGATATTGGCTTTACAGCATTTTGAAGTGTATGTTACCTCGTCTCTTCTTCCAATTATTGTGTACAATGATCACAATCCCCTTACTTTCATCAAGAAAATGAAAGATTTAACTCAGAGATTGTTGAGATGGAGTTTAATATTGCAGGAATATAACACTGACATCAGACACATCAGGGGAAAAGACAATGTGATTGCAGATGCACTCTCACGTGCATAGAAATCTTATATTGCTTGATGTAATTAAGTTCAGTATCATAAAACATTTTCTTATGTAATTTTGGTTATTCTTGTATTAGATGTATATTCAAAAGAAAGCTTTATTGCATAAATCTTTCTTTTTCTTTATGAGGGGAGGTTGTTATGTATGATGTTTATATAATATTATAGATATTTTAGGAAATTATAAATGTTTCTTGACTTTAATATTTGCTTAAATCTTAATATTGTTTCAGAAAAAAACATGTTTAACTAGTGTCCTTGAATTAGGTTGTTTACTTCAGATTTGAGCTAAAGGATAGTTTTCATAAACAAAATGTTTACCAAATTTGAGGTCAAGGTTGATTTTGTTTACAGATAAAACTGGAAAATCCTTAGAGTTATGTGTAAAAAGTCATGTCCATACAAGTAAAATTCCATTAAGATGACACATATTCTAGAACATTCTGTCATGTGACCAATCTTTATATATACCATGTTTAGTCGACAGTTTTTCAGTTTCAACATTTGTATCAGTCTTGTAAAGAGCTATTACAGCTGTGGAAAGTCATTCCAAATTCTAAGAGAGGAATTATCTAAAATATTCATTGGATTATAACAGTGCTCATAGACTTTTGGATTTTGGATTTTTAATTGATAATTTTGGAATTTATGTGAACTTATTCAGAGATATTTTGGAGTACTTCATTTTGACATCAGCACATTAAAGACTACTAGTACATCAGGGCTTTGAAGACCATTGGCACATCATAACATTCAAGGATACAGCCGTGCATTCGGAACATTCTATATTTAGGACTTGTGATTAGAACACTAATTCTTATTGGATTATTTGGATTTTAATACACATTACTGTAAGTGTCTTTTTGATTTTTCATTTGAATTATCTAGTAATAAATTGCTTGTTGATTTTTATTTGATTTGTTGGTTTCACTTTCTTTCTGTTACATTTTTCTTATACCATAGAGTCGTAACACTGTCCAGCAATAGTCTGCAAGCATTGATGGGCTCTATTTGCCATGATAGCGTTTCTCCATTGTTGCAATGTCCTGGTGAAATCGCTCGCCCTGCTCGTCGCTCAATGCTCCGCAGTTCGGTGGAAAAAATCTAAATGAGAGTGCAAAAAATGTATCTTTTGTGACATGTTGCAACCAAGGCTTTTGTATGCCTTGAGGAGGTTTTCCACCAAATCCCTGTAGCTGTCTGCCTTGTTGTTTCCGAGAAAATTTGTTGCCACTAACTGGAAGGCTTTCCATGCCATCTTTTCCTTGCCATGCAGTGCACGGTGAAATGCATCATCTCGAAGAAGTTCACGAATCTGAGGACCAACAAAGACACCTTCCTTTATCTTAGCTTCACTTAACCTTGGAAATTTTCCACTGAGGTACTTGAAAGCTGCTTGTGTTTTTGTCCATGGCCTTGACAAAGTTCTTCATCAGACTCAGCTTGTGCAAGGGTGGTAACAAAATCTTCCTTGATTCAACAATGGTGGATGCTGAACACTTTTCATCCCAGGCTCCAATGACTGTCGGAGTGGCCAATCTCTCTTGATGTAGTGGGAATCTCTCGCACGACTATCCCATTCACAGAGAAAACAGAAGTACTTTGTGTATACAGTCTGTAGACCAAGCAAGAGAGTAAGAACCTTGAAATCGCCACAAAGCTAACACTGATGTTTGGTCATAGTTTATTCACCTCAAAAGTTGTTTCATGTTTTCATAGGTTTCTTTCATATGGACTGCATGACCAACTGGAATTGATGGCAAAACACTGCCATTATGTAGCAAAACAGCTTTAAGACTCGTCTTCAATGAATCAATGAACAGTCTCCACTCATCTGGATCATGAATGATGTTGATCGCTGCCATCACACCATCGATGTTGTTGCAGGCTACAAGATCACCTTCCATGAAGAAAAATGGGACAAGATCCTTTTGACGGTCACGGAACATGGAAACCCTAACATCACCTGCCAGGAGATTTCACTGCTGTAGTCTGGAGCCCAACAGCTCTGCCTTACTCTTGGGTAGTTCCAAATCCCTGACTAGGTCATTCAGTTCACCTTGTGTTATGAGGTGTGGTTCAGAGGAGGAGGATGGGAGAAAATATGGGTCAATGTTACATTGATGGTTCAGGACTAGAAGTTTCATCCTCTTCCTCTTCCTCGTCTGACTCAAGTGAGAATGATTCTGGTGCATCAGGAACTGGCAGTCCTTCTCCGTGGGGTACTGGGCGTATAGCTGACGGAATGTTTGGATAATGCACAGTCCACTTTTTCTTCTTTGACACACCTTTCCCAACTGGAGGCACCATGCAGAAGTAACAATTGCTGATATGATCTGTTGGCTCTCTCCAAATCATTGGTACTGCAAAAGGCTTAGATTTCCTTTTGTTGTTCAACCACTGGCGAAGATTTGTTGCACAAGTGTTGCAGTATATGTGTGTGGCCCACAACTTGTCCTGATCTCCAATTTTGCAGCCAAAATAAAGGTGATAGGCTTTCTTAACCATAGTGGTTATATTGCACTTTTGTGATGCAAAAGTCACTTCACCACAAACATAGCAGAAGTTATCTACATTGTTCACACAAGTACGAGGCATCTCTGCTCACTTTGGCTAAACAGAAATGAGTCCCTTTGCAAAATCAAACACTGACAAATAAGAGAGCACGACACTGTATGATTTGTAGAGCAGATATAGGGCAATTAATTCACAGAGTGATGTAAGCTTAGTTATAATTGCATCATCCATGACGTATAGGAATAACATGATGCAATTCATATCATGTATGATGCAATACCAGCTTCAGAATGCATCATTCATTGTTTTGCCTAAAAAGCAAGTACTGTCCAAACCCAGTCATAGATTTATTCATAGATCCAGTCGGAGATGTATTTTTAGTCATTTCTGGTTTAAATTGAGATCCCTTCCCTTTATAACTCACTTATCGTCCGCCATTCCCAAGTCAAGGGTCGTATATACTGGCTCAGTATCATATCTTTAAAACTAGAGCAAATCAACAATTTTAAGCATCATTTTCGTTCTCAGTGACCCAGAATTAGTCAAGTTTGACAACATTTATTGCGGAAGCATTTTGGCTGTAGACCAGTGTTATTTGTCCATAATCTATAGCTGCTAGCCATGTATCAATCAACTTTGAGAGCAGTTTGGCAGGAATGCTTTTCACTGAAACCTGATTGTGAGTTATGTAGATTATATTTCTTTCAAAATCAGTGAAGATGAAGGGTGATGTGTTTTTCAAAACGTTTAGATAAGGTTGATAAAATAATATATATCGGCCAATAATTGTTTGCTGATGATCTATCACCTTGTTTAAAGACTGGGAACATTTAGCTAATTTTAGATTAGTTGGAAAGATTCCTGTATCAATACTTGTATTTATCAAGCCAGCAATTGAAGGGGAATCAACTTGAGCTGACAGTTTGAGAATTTTTGGTGAGATTTCATCTAGTCCTGTTGCTTTGTTGCCATCAAGTTTCTCTAAAATATCTGTAACATCTTGATCTTACATATGTAAGGGATCTGGAATGATATATGAGAATGTACTTTCAATTCCACAAAATCTATGAGTGAAAAATCTTGTGATGTAGAGGAATGCCGTCCAAGTATTGAAGTTAATGACGTATTAAAGGTATTTAGGTCGTTTGCAATTTCTAATGGCTCTGTACTAGTATGACTATCAAATGGCTCTGTACTAGTATGACTATCAAATGGCTCTGTACTATTATGACTATCAAATGGCTCTGTACTAGTATGACTATCAAATGACTCTGTACTAGTATGACTATCAAATGGCTCTGTACTATTATGACTATCAAATGGCTCTGTACTAGTATGACTATCAAATGGCTCTGTACTAGTATGACTATCAAATGGCTCTGTACTAGTATGACTATCAAATGGCTCTGTACTAGTATGACTATCAAATGGCTCTGTACTAGTATGACTATCAAATGGCTCTGTACTAGTATGACTATCCAATGGCTCTGTACTAGTATGACTACTGGCTTTTAATTCTGAAGGGAAATCATAAACTTTTGAACTTGAATTAAAGTTACAAAACTGTTTCCATATTTTTTTGTAGTCACTTTTACTTTCAATTAATCTTGAAAAATTATCCTTTTTAGCTGTAACGAATAAAAACATTTTACTAACTTTATGTGGGTTTTTTTTTTAACTTCGTTTGTCACGTTGTTTGTGAGAGAAATCACGCAGTTTTATGGCTTCCCTTTTTTCAGAGTTGAACCAGTCAGGTTGCATTATTCTCTTGACCCTTTTACATTTAACAGAGTTGAACCAGTCAGGTTGCATTATTCTCTTGACCCTTTTGCATTTAACAGAGTTGAACCAGTCAGGTTGCATTATTCTCTTGACCCTTTTGCATTTAACAGAGTTGAACCAGTCAGGTTGCATTATTCTCTTGACCCTTTTGCATTTAACAGAGTTGAACCAGTCAAGTTGCATAAATCTCTTGACCCTTTTGCATTTAATTGGAGCATGTCGATTTAGGACTGCAAGAAAATGTGCAGTCCGGTTTTGAACATCAAGGTCTGGTACTCAGTAATGTATTAGGGAAATGCACCAGGATAGGGAAACAAATATCTGTAACAATCAGTATTTTATTTAATGTAGCATTTCGTACTTAGTTAAAATTCGTTAGAATGCTATCTGGATGAAGCTTATTGACAGTCCTGATTATACTATATTGGATATGCAAAGGGTATTTAGCGAGGGTACACAATAAAAAAAAAACAAAACAACAACAACAACAAAAAAACTCGAGTCAAAATCTCTGAAAGAGTACATTAACACCACAATAAAGGATTCTGATTGTATTAAACATTTCCATTGCAGGATAAAAAGTTGTTTTATTTATTTATTTTTGGAATAATAATAATAATAATAATTATTATTATTATTATTATTATTGAATGATATGATAAACCCCTCTTTCACCCCTCTTTCACTGTAGATAAATCTCGGTCTGGCTGGGGGAGTATGTACTTGTATTTCGGGTGCCGCAGGTCTAAGGTGGACGATATATACAGGGAGGAACTGCAGACGGCCAAGGAGGAGAGTGTGTTGACGAATGTCTACACAGCTTTGTCCAGGGAACCAGACAAACCCAAGGTACAACTGCAGTTGATATGTTCCTAAATTGTTAGCGAAATAATACTAGTTAGTCAATTTACCAACAATATTTAGACTCCTGGGTCATATCATTAAAAGAATCGTAATATCCATTCGAAAAGATTTACCCGTTCGTCTTTCTTACCACTTTTGGTAAAAAGCAAGTACACAAAAATTTGCATCTCGATGAATCCAACCGACTTTCCATCCATCCATTTGCACAACATATACCATGCTTTAAGGTGGACATATATTCTTAATTTGACCTACGTTTAACGTCTTCTCTTGAAATTGAAAGGTGTTAGAGAAGGAAGAACTTTGGAACATTCAGCGTACCACATGGTTCTATAGTCATAATTAACTTTTCGACTCATCATAATTGACTTTTTTTATTTATTCATTTCAGATAGTTGGAATTATAACAATACATGTACATAGTTTCCATAAAGGCTGTGTCATCTAAAGTCATTGTCAGATAGTTGGAATTATAACAGTACATGTACATAGTTTCCATAAAGGCCATGTCATCTAAAGTCATTGTCAGATAGTTGGAATTATAACAGTACATGTACATAGTTTCCATAAAGGCTATGTCATCTAAAGTCATTGTCAGATAGTTGGAATTATAACAATACATATACATAGTTTCCATAAAGGCTATGTCATCTAAAGTCATTGTCAGATAGTTGGAATTATAACAGTACATGTACATAGTTTCCATAAAGGCTATGTCATCTAAAGTCATTGTCACAACTTCTTCAGATGCTCACTACTAAAAAATTGTTTTCTGTCTCTGTGTAACAATAAGTCACATGAGATTGGTACCATATTGCAAAACTGGCATTAACTAATCTCGAGCACAGTGTTTATCCTGGTAGAATGCCTGTATCCACGATCATTTTCCATGCAACAGTGTTTATCCTGGTAGATTGTCTGTATCCACGATCATTTTCCATGATCATTATCCACAATCATTTTCCACGCAAACAACATTGTCTCATACCTTTTGGATATTCACTCTTTTGTTTTTGCAGATGTACGTACAGGATTACTTACTTCAGAATAGCTCAGATGTTTACAATAGCATTCTTCGAGAGGGAGGACATTTTTATGTCTGTGGTGACGTCAAAATGGCATCAGACGTCACGTCGACTCTGGAGAAAATTCTCCAAGAAGAAGGAAAAATGTCAGCACAAGACGCCAAGAATTTCATACTAAAATTACGGGTAGGAAAAAAAATTGTTCATTCAGTTGTTTATACTCACCCTCAAGGATCAGTTACTATCGTACACTATGTACAATGTTTCAATAGACATTTTCACGTCCTCAAGGCCTACAGTTTTTCGAAAAGATACCAATGTTAAGAATTTAGAATACACCAAAATTATTTCCGGAATAATGACTTCACCTTAGCGTTATCAAGATCCATTTCCAGACACCATGCTATGAAAAAGATGGTAAAATACAGATTATGTGTGCCTAGTCGAGTCCTGATGGAGATTTTCGGTACTAAATAAAAAAAGGCGAAGGCATTAATGAAGACACTTTCTTGGGGTATTTTGTTTTTATCATTGGATAACCAAAATGGGAAAAAAAGAATATAAACGTAAATCAATTACAATATGGTAAGATCCAAATGCGGCAATAATCACAATGACAATAACGTTATCTTCTTTCAGGATTCTAACCGATTCCACGAGGATATTTTTGGAGTAACACTAAGGAGCTCTGAAGTAACAGACAAGGCCAGAAGTCAAGCGAAGAAAGCCTGGATGTATATCAATACCCATGGAAAACTGAACAGGTCCATGTCATCACGGGAGGTTGTGGTCACAATACAAGCAACGGTAAGTGTGCTTCACTGTTGGCGCAAAATGTACTCACTTCAGTAAAATTCTTTCTTGCATTTGTATTTATTTTCCAGATATTGTACATCTTTGGTTGGCTGAATCAACCATTCACAACAGGTTGCAACCTTAACCGCCAGTGTTGACATTAAACGTTCCAGTTCATTTGTGAACACTGACAGCAGGTTTTGAGTGAACAGTAGCGTTTGTTAGAGCCTACACTTAAAAATCGACACCATATTCTCTTTTCTGTTGACTCTTTTTTCACTGATGTGTGAATGTCTCTCAGGAGATAGCAGATTTATTTCATGCTTATTATATCGTACTCATGCTGATTCTATCGTACTCATGCTTATTATATTGCACTCATGCTTATTATATCGTACTCATGCTTATTATATCATACTCATGCTGATAGTCATCTCTTATCCTTTGAATATATTCCCAGATCAAATTAACGTTAGGAAGATGCTCCGATACCTCAGGAATCCAGCAATCACGGAAAGACGAAACATTCGTCTTTCCTGTCTGTATTTCGTACAGACGAAGGGAAGAAACTCTTCTCAACTCTTCCTATTGCCTTCTCTAGTCACAGCAAGGCGGCTACGGCTGTTTACCAGATTTTTAGCTTTCACTGATACAATATACATCTATTATCTCTCAAAAAATCTAAGCTAATCTTGTGAATTACTGACCATCCATCTACAAAGTCACTATAGTTTTGAATGGAAAGGTATTTACTACATGTTTCAATCACACTATTTTGCGGAATTTGTTGATATTTATGTGAATTTTTCGCAATTGTGGTAGTCATTGTTTTTCCGACTTTGTGCTCCAACACAGTATAAGTGGTGCTTGTTGTCGGTTGTTTATTAGCGCACACTGCATATATTTTCTCTTGTTTTAGTAACAAGTGTGGTTATTGTTATAATCTAACACTTTCGAGTTGTTAATTTCCGATTTTTCGTCGTTCGTTTCATTTCAGATAAATAATGACAACGAAATAAGCCAAGTGCAAGATTTTAAGTTGACAAGGACACGCATGATATGTATCTCTCTTGCACAAAGTGTTCTTTCACTGTTGTTCTTGTTATATGTGAACACTTTTGGATTGTTATTTCCTATATTTGGTCGTTATTGTCATTTTATATTAAACAATGACAACGTTATGTGACAGAATCAACGAAGACACGTGATTTGTATCTCTCTTGCACAAAGTGTTCTTCAGTGTAGTTTTTCTTAAATTTGAACACTTTCGGGTTGGTATTTCTGATTGTTTTCAGATTAAAGAATGGATCCGTTATGTGCCAAAGTCAACGCGGACACGCATGATATGTGTCGCACTTGCAGAAAGTGTTCATCAACTTTTTACTGCAGTGTATGTGCGAGGTTGTCTTAATGAATTTGGTCCATGGTTTTGCGATAATGCTTGAAGAGACGGGTCAAGTCTCGGGCTACGGAAAGTGACGTAAACCCCATTAGTGGCTTGGAGTTATGGGGAGAGTATCCTTCCTTATTTCGGCAGCCCATTTTTCGTAAGTCCTCCCGCATGTCAGAGCATAGTCTTAGCGCCGTAAGTTCGGGCGCATGGGGTATTTTTTGGACATGTATGGTCCGTTTTGCCATCAGTCAAGGGTGCATAACGCCATTCCGGCTGTCAACCAGCCAGTCCAGCCATCCAGTAGGCCGTAATCCAGAATCAGTGACCGGGAATCCGTTTCTTCGGCAAGCCGTGCCGTATACCGACCGGTCGCACCTTGGTATGCGGGGTTATACGGGGATCCAGTTAGCCAATCCGTCCATTTCGCCGCCCGTACCAACCAAGTTGTTACCGTCCTACAATATAGCATACAAAATACAGTTTAAAGTGGCCATGGAGGAAATCCACAGAGTTCTGCCGATTTCAAATTACCACGTCGCGTCAGCTGCAAGCCAGACCTATAAGGTTAAGGCTTCAGTGAATTTGGAAGACAAAAACGAACAACCATCCTTCCGTCTTCTTTCTCAGTCAGTGAAAGTTACAGAAATCTGACCGGCTGGCTGATAAATTACGGGGCCCAGACAATTCCAAGGCTTTATCTTCCGAAAGTGGGCTACCAGTGTCGTTCTCGCCACTCTGGTATCGCACACATTCGTCAACGTTCAACACTGAGCTGCCGTCCTTGGACAAAAACAATGTGACCAACCCTCTGTTTTATAAGGTGGACAAAAATGTCGTGCACGCCGCCTGCAAGTTAGTGCGAAAGATGATAGCTATCTCCTCGATGCTAGATTTCGCTTTGCTAGAAATTTTTCGACTGGCCGAAAACAGGTAGCGATCATGCTTGGGAATCCACGGCCCGCATTGCTAAAGTGATTACCAGGGCCGCGCATAGCACGATTGTTAACGTCTTGACAGCTTCGGCTAACCTGGACCTTGTGAGACAAGATGCCTGCCTGCGCTCGTCCTCCTTAAAGCCGCATCATGCCTCTGCCCTGAGGTCGGCACCTTTTGGCACGCCATTGCTGTTTGGCGGAAAAATTGAGGGATAGCGTAAGCAGGCACCACAAGAACTACCTCTTCAACTTGCCTTGCCGTCTGCACCTACTTTCAGTCTGAACTAGTCTGAGCCGCAGCAAAGAGATGACTCTAAGGCAACAGTTTCGTCCTCAGTCCATCTTCAGGCGGCAGCAGGCTCCTCAGTTCCGGAGGCAGTCTAATAAAGGGCAAAGATAACAACGTTTCTCATTCCCCAAGCCTCCTAACAGCCGACGTTGACTTTCAACCCCGATCGCCCGCAGACTACTTTCCGGTGGGCGCCAGACTTTTTCATTTCAAACTGCGTGGATCAATCTTCTTCCCGAGAACGAATGGGTGATCCAGGTTGTTTTGGAGGCGCTTCGGATTTCATATATCCAACTCCCTCCCATTTCGACTTTCTTTTCTATGACGGACTTACCGTTCGATCTGTAGAAGGCAGGAATTTAACAGATCTGGTCGAACTATCAGGGATTTTACTCCAGGCTGTTTATAGTACCTAATGCCAATGGGAATCTCATATCAGTCATGAATCTAAACCGGCTCAGCAAATACATAGCTGGGCCGAGGTTCAAAATGGATCAATCAGACTTTCGGTACAAGGGATAAATTTTCCGTCAGTGTAGACTTAACCAACGCATACTTTCACATCCCTATACGCACATCCTTGCACAAGTTCATTGGATTTGTTTGTCCAAGGAACCCTTTACTAATTTCACTCTCCCGTTCAACCTCAATATCAGTCCATGGGCTTTCACTAAGATAATCAAACCGCGGACCACAGTTTGAGAACCTTTGGTCTAGGAAGACAGTGATGCAGGACTTGGAGAGGGGAGGCAAGGGGAAGGGTTAGGACAGTTTTTTCCTTTCTTCTATATGGAATATAGACTGGAAAGACGAATTTTTCCTCTTTCTGAGATTGCTGGATTCGTGAGGTTGCGGAGCTTCTTCCTAAAGTTAAATTGATCAGGTAAGTATTCTCGGAGAGACATAATTTATTTTAAAAATGTGCTGTCTGTTATCTCTCTGCCTCTGTGAGGAGAGATATATAGGTCTTGTGTCACTCCGTCCGTCACACTGCCTTGTAAACACAAATAGTGTCTCCATTTTTGATCGATTGCTGTGAAAATGTATACAAATTATGATCATCATCCGAAGATACACATATTCACTAATCACTTTACTTGCAAGATTTTTGTCAGTATTTGACTTTTTTTTACTTGCAGCCGGATACAATGTGTGACATTCTTGTGAACGTAACTTTTAATCCTCGCGATCTTGAATGGCTTACTGTAACCCTTGGTACAAATTATGTAGCATGACAGAGTATGATTGGTTGATGTTAAACTTTGTACGTACTGGTTATTACCTGAAGATGGGCTAATTGAGAAATTTATGTTTCCGCTATATTTTTTTTTTTTTAAGGATTACCCTTGTTTTATACACAGCTGTATGCAATATATGACAGAATCCTTTGAATTTAAATTGATTGCTGTGAAACTTCTAGAATATTGTCATTATTATCTGAAGATGTGAATGTTGACAAATCACTGCAATTTTGTCAGTGTTATGGCCCCTTTTTTTGAATGCAGTACTAAAATATGACAGAATCTCGTGAATACAACTAGTCTTGCAGTTGTTGACTGCTTGGTGTGAAACTTGGTTCATGTAATGGTTATTACATGACCATGTGCCAGGGCCGGCATATAACGGTTATTACATGACCATGTGCCAGGGCTGGTTAAACTACCAGACAAACAGGGCGATCGCTTAGAAGGACAATTTTTTATTTTTTTTGGGGGGGGAGGGGGGCGGCAAAAAACTGATTGAATAAAAAAATTACAATAATCATTTTCAACAGTTAAGGGGGGGGGGCGCAAGGCTGAAGGTTCGCTTAGGGCGCCAAATACCCTTGCGCCGGCCCTGCCATGTGCATATTGACAAAACAGTGTGTTCCCGCCAATTTTGTGAAAGATATTGTTCTTACTTTACTTACAGATGGGTTCAATGCTTTGAGTACAGTTAGTCTTACATGTCCTCATAGGTTTTAGTGATACAATGCTTGGTTCATATAGTTATCATGTAAAGATTTGCGTAGTAACCAATCAATATGCTTCCATGATGTTTTTAAGAATTATTTTTCTTTCTGACTTACAGCAGGAGGCAGCTAGCATCTCATTTGTTTTCAATAAAGACAGTACTGTAGGCTCATCTTCATCTTGGGGTGCATTTATTTCAGGAAATTGATCACCATTTTTCAACTGTTATTATCAGCGTCATTCCGGGTACGAGACAATCTTAAGTAATTATTTGTAAATTGGAAGCGATGACTGACTTATAACTCTCTAAACTTAAAAAAAATATGCAATATTTAAACACTGCTGTTTTTGTTTTTCCGTTTAAAGAAACATACACCGAAATGGCAGGAAAACATTAATTGCTTGGATTTTCTAACCTCCATTTCTCGTGATTCATAAATGACTGAAGTTAAGAATTCTGATACGGGACTATGGATTAGGTCTGACTCAATAAAAAATGTGTTTTTACCTACAATAGACAGAATTTCAAGCCGTCCATTAAATTACGGATAGGTTGAGTACGTTCCACTTTCTTGCGAAGTATTTATCACATTATTTATTACAGGACAGAAAAGATGCCCCCAAAAGGCCGAAAGCACCTTTAAGACAGGTTTTCAGCCAGGATTACAGTTCTTAAGGAGACTCCATCATCTAAGGAGTGGGATGTTAACAACAGACTCTGGAAATTGAGAGGGGTAATCAGCTAACGCGCGACCGTTGATTCTGAAGAGACGTCGACGAAAATTACTTCCACCAAATGAAATCTGAAACATAAAACTTAATGTAAAAAATAAACTACAGTGAAACCTGAATTGAAGCAAACTTTTGTATAAAGGATGCCTTCGCATTATGTACACCTAGTAATTCCCAGTGAAAACACATGTACATATAATATTTTCCTGAATGTGAGGAACAGCTGTCTAACACAGACCGGGGTAATTTATTATTTGTATTCTTAATGTGAGGAACAGCTGTCTAACACAGACAGGGGTATGTTTATTATTTGTATCCTTAATGTGATGAACAGCTGTCTAACACAGACAGGGGTAATTTATTATTTGTATCCTTAATGTGAAGAACAGTTGTCTAACACAGACAGGGGTAATTTATTATTTGTATCCTTAATGTCAAGAACAGCTGTCTAACACAGACAGGGGTAATTTATTATTTGTATCCTTAATGTGAGGAACAGCTGTCTAACACAGACAGGGGTAATTTATTATTTGTACATGATTTTCGATTTACCACATATAAAGAACATTATACTTTTTCACAAAAAACCTGATAAAGGTGAAGTTTGTCATTTGACACATGCTCATTTGTTTTCTGCCAGCATTATCTTTGTGAATATATACGAGACAAACTGACAATACACACTCCTTTCACAAATTTAGAAATTGATTTTTGCAAATAACGGAAGAAAACGAGAAACGTGTATTCGTATTTCTACGTTTTTTCTCTGTGCTTTTCGTGATTTTGTTTGCCTTTAAGAAAGGGACCAGAGGGTCGAAAAGGAACCAGATGGTCCCGAATGCGCTATGGTCACTAGTTTTGTACAATGTGTTGTCAGTTTGTTTTATATATCTAATCACTGTCTGACAAACGTGATCTCTAGGGATCTAGTGCAGCTGGAGAGACTGTTATCAGTGTGCGTGTGTGTGTGTGTGTATATATATATATATATATATATATATATATATGCAGTGCTTCTTTATACTACAAGTGTTCTACAGTGTGATGTAAATGTCCTTATTAAAAAAAAAAAATGTATATGTACAATATGTACATGCAAAATATAAAAAAATTCTAGATAACCTTTTATATAAATAACACATGTTAATAAAGGACCGTTTTCTTGATCATCCTTTATAACCATGTTTCACTGTACTCAATCGGAAGTTTCTAGAGCTATTACTAATTCATTGACTTTATGTATGTAAAATCATTAACTCAGTGGTGACATGTATGCAGCATTTTGTTTCTTCTTTTTCTTCTTCTTCTTACAGTGACTTGATATTTAAACGCCGGTCATACAGCAGAGCGTATTATTAAATGATGTTGTCTCTCCGTCCGTCCATCTGTTATCAGTTTCTTTCCACACAGTAACTCGAGTTGTCCACAATCTATTGTTACCAAACTTTATGGATGGCTTGCACTTGGGGTAAAGATAAACTCTATCGATTTCGGGTCAAAGGTCAAGGTCACTGTAGCTGAAAGAAGAAAAATGGTTTCTGCATAATAACTAGAGTTCTCCACTATCTGTAGTTGCCAAACTTTATGAGCGACTTGCACTTATTGTAAGAAATAATCTTATTGATTTAGATGTCAAAAAGTGAAAGGTCAAGGCCACTGTGACTGAAAGAACAAAAATTATTTCCACACAATAACTAGAGTTTTCCACCATCTACAATTACGAAACTTTGTGGATGACTTGTATTTGGGGTAAAATATACACTTTTGATTTCGGGTTCAAAAGGTAAAAGTCTAAGATCACTGTGACTGAATGAATACAAATGTTTTTTGCACAATAACTCGAGTTCTCCACCATCTACAATTAGGAAACATTGTGGATGACTTGCACTTGTGGTAAGAAAGAAGTCTGTTGATGTCAGGATCTAAAGGTCAAAATCCAAGGTTACTGTGACTGAAGGAATAAAGATGTCTTCTGCACAATAACTCGATTTCTCCACCATCTACAATTACCAAGCATAGAGGATGAATAGCACTTGGGGTAAGAAAGAAGTCTGTTGATGTCAGGATCTAAAGGTCAAAGACCAAGGACACTGACTGAAAGAAACAAAATGGTTTCCACACAGGGACTCGAGTTTCCCACCATCTACAGTTACAAACCTTTGTGCATGACTTACACATGGGGTAAGGAAGCACCCTATCTCTTTTGGGGTCAAAAGGTCGAAGGTCAAGGTCATTTTACTGAAAAAAAGAAGAACAGCTTGTGCGTAATAAATTCAGTTCTAGACCGCGTAGCTTGAACAAAGTTTTTGGCTGGCTTGCATTTACGGATTGGAAGAGCTTTACTGGTTATGGGGTCAAAGTTCACAGGTCAAAGACATAGTGGCTCAAAGAAAAATGGGTGTTGCAAAATAATGTTTTTCTACAGAATAAGTTCCTGGACCATACTTTGTGGATATTTTGCACTTAGGATAATAAAGAAACCTATACATTCTAGCGTCTGTAGGTCAGAGGTCATGATCATGGTAAGTCTGATAGGAAAATAATGGTTTCTGCACATTAAGTTTGGTTCAAGACCGCATACCTTAATCAACAACGGTCAAGATCATTGAGACCCATTGGTTAATAATCTCCAGAGTGAACCACACCCTAGTGCCTACAAGACCCTACACAGAAGACCATTAAACACGGGGCAGGCGTATAATGTACTCTTGTTGTATATGTCTTATTTTATTTACTCTTCCAAATATTTCAGCTTCCATTTGCACAAGCACATGTAGCTCACTGGTATAAGCTTTGCCCTGTCAAACCAGTATCCGTGCAGGCCTGGTTTCAGACAATGTCAGACCAAAGCGAGTTTTCATTCTTAAATATATGGACCCTGAAAAGAATGACATCACTCTCTTTTTATATTCAAAACGTTTAGCTCGTACTTCATACTTTTAAAAATGTCAATATTACAAGCAATTTGTTGTCATTTGCAATTCCTTCTTGTCATTTACAAGTCCTTCTCGTCATTTGCCAGTCCTTCTTGTCATTTGCAAGTCCTTTTGAAAGAGCTGGTGAATTTCGCTCATATAGGTGATTGGATCAACATATACATTTAGCAACAAATTCATTTTGGTGGAAGAAAAACATTTTTCAAAATGATTGTTTTGGATTTGTTTGTTTTCCAAAATGATTTTTTGTTGTTTGTTTGTTTTCCAAAATGATTTTTTGTTATGTTTGGGTCAGTATATTGACTTTCAAAAGCGGGCGGTATAAATGATGCATTTGTCCTTATGTCCGTGCCCGAGTCCATCTTTTCGTCAAATTGTGGCTGCATGTGCTACACAGATCATGTCCTATTAATATTTGTTTTATTCTTCTTATGGCTTTTTTAGAGCAATATTTATAATATTATCAAGAATGTAATGTACATAGTTTTCATAGTATTGTAATAGATTCTGTTGAATAATTGTACTTGGAACTGGAAGGGACTTTTATTATCTACATGTAATTTTAAATTTGAGGGTCATTCTTCGGTAATTTTAAATAGCTTTAATTTTGCTTAGCTTTCACTTTATCTTCTTTAAGATTTATCTGAATTTTTTGTGATATATGTCATCTATTTTAGCATGAGTCTCATGGATGAAATTTTATGCAATATTTTTTGTACAACCATGCATTTTATTATTACATACACACCTAACCTTTACATCTTTGATGTAGCCTTTAATGCGGATGTTCAATTCGTATTTTCGTATCACCCAGTCGGAAGCTATTTAGGTGTTTTACTGACAGCTGCAGGTGGACATTCTCAGATGCACTGAGTCAGACTTTCATAATCCTAAGGTGCTGTTCTGTATTGTTCCAGGTCGGACAAAGAACTAGTTGGTCTGGCGTAGGAATACGCCTTTGTCTTATGGTCTCCACGTATCACTACGCCTTATCGAACTTGTTCTTAACACACTTATGCATTTTGTTTATATACACACCTACATTCAGAACATAAAAAAATTAATAACATGTCGAGTAGGATTATAACATAATACCTATGTGTGAATATTGTTAAATTGACACAAATGCTTCTGGACTTTTAAGGACAATGGTAATGATTTCAAAGCTATTGAAAGAATAGTTTTTACATGGTACCATCGGCTTTCATAATTACTTCGCCTGAAATCATTCTCTGCCATATTTTGGATAGTCTTCACTTAACATTATGGAGAAATTGATTCCATGAAAAATTTATGATTTCATGTAACCAATCCCTCTGGAACAAAATATCATAATTATTATCAGTGTATGACCACTATTATGTGCAAGATAAAAATCGTATTTATTTGAACCTATGGTGTATTTAAGAAAGTACCATTCCTGTCCGTAGTAATCCTGAGTTAAGTTGACCTTAAAGATGGCAGACACCTGTGACAATGGTAGTCAAATCTAACCAGTTCCCTTCAAACGGACCTATTGCGTGGCTGCGTAAGATCTCCGCCAAATGAAGGCAAGCCAGTATCATAGGCCGGTAGGTAGTAAAATCTGCGTCTCCCGATTGGTTTGTTAGAGACGTCATTCACACAACAGTGACGTCATTCCCATAACGGCTAGCTTGGAAACTTTCCCCTGTACAGCTGCAGTGATTAGTTGGTAGCTTTACATGGGCGCGGTGCATCATGTGAAAAACAGTATGGAGATTCCGTACATTCAACTAAGATGGAGGATGATAGTTATCTGCGGTTTGAAAAAGTTATTTAATCGGCTGTTGAGATGGGATGACGTAGTACATCAATATGATGACGACATGACGTAATATTTCGACAAAACATGGACAGTTTCATTAGTTAATTGAGGCATGTCACCTCCATTGGTTTTTGTTTGGAAACTGATGTTTAATTATATCCGTTTAAGCTTACAATATAATTTTGGTTTGAATGATTGCAAAAAGTAGGTCTACATAAAAAGTTTTGATTGATCTGAACATCGCTCGGCCATTTCCCTCAGGTCGTGAAATAACCTCGGAAGTGCTTGTAGGAATACACATCAATTTGATGTGTTTGGTGAATCGCCTCTGGCGGAGTGCACCACATATATTATGACAGCAAAGGCGGAGATTATTCCTGTTGTGAATTTGTCTCCTTCCAACGCCATATTGTTCCATGTAAACAAAAGTAGTTGAGAATATAGCTCTCAATTGCGACAAATAATTTCTTTTTCGACTTGACGGATACTGCTGAGGATGTTCCGATTGAAGTTTTGATGTAGAAATGTCTTTGTAATTTCGCTTGTTCAAGAAATTGACTGAAGCGCCTTATTTTGGTAACATCAATCAATGAAGCATTTTACCAGACCCTCGTATGACATAGATCTCACGAAGCCACGCGAGAGTTTGGTTGAACGAGACTAAAATCTCACTAGCGGTAAAGCCTATATATAACGTCAGTACAGCTGGAACGTAAATGGCATTTGCTTTGAAAGTTATCTCTCTGAAATATACAAAAGTTGATTGGATTGATTGAAAAGTTGATTGGATTGGAAACAAGTTACACTGTCCCCAGTTCATGCCTTTACAAATCTTAACATGCTACGTACATAAAGGTATTGCATAAAAACGATTTCACTATCTGAAATTCAAAAGTTTGACATGTGTATGTGTGTGTGTGTCAGTGTGTGTGGTGTCTTATGTGTTTCGGCAATTGCTATTTTCTCCATACATGTATATTATTGTGTTTCAAATAGAAATATAATTATTTAACTTTATTGTTTCTGATTCTTTGGGGAAAAATTAAAGTTTACAAAACGCATACGTGCCTATTCTAGTTTTGTTGCTGTTAGTGTTGTTGTTGTTGTTTTTCCCTCTTCATTATGAGTGTTAAGAAAGGATCAGAGGAATCACTTTCGCTGGTACCCGACCTAAACTGGCATAGATCGCTAACTTGTAAAATCTGGCTCTCGAGTGGTTAGTCAGTGACGTCATTCACACAACAGTGATGTCGTTCCCATTATGACATTTGGAAAATTCTCCCCCTTCCCTGCAGTGATTGTTTTGTAGTTACAGATAGGTGCATGATGGGTAAAAAGTACATAAATATTTGTACAAAAATATTTGTACTTTGTTCAAAACAAGCACATCACAGTTCATACTCTTTGATGATAGATCACTGCCATAAAGCTGTTCTGACCCCCGGATCATCTCCACGCATTAGTATGAGCAAGCTGACTGGATCCTTCCTTACCTCTCTTTTTGCAGATGGGAATCAAGTTATATAGCTGCTCAGATGTGCTTAACTGTGATGTCATTAGTATATTGTGAAGTCTGCCACATGCTATCTTAAAACATCGTCAACCATGTGCTCCATCACTGCAAGTAAAGAATCAACGACTTTTTCCTCCAACGTTCAAGACAAAATATTCGCAGTCTGCAGAAGAAAAAAAATGAAAAACAATTATATAGAAAAGATCGCAGCAAATGCAGTGTAAATCGAATTGATGCATTTACCAAAGCGTCCAGTCTACTCCAAGAGGCATTTCAACAACAGATTTACTGTATTGTAGCTGTGGTACGATCATACCAAAAGGAGATAACCCACTATGATGAGTATGTGTGCAAAGATGGTGGTTGAGTTATCTACGGGCTTATGATTACCGGAAGTGAGGCGAATTTGTCAGCGAAAACAATGATGGGATCATTTACTTTAGTTGTATTTCAGAAAAGGATATATTCGTTGGTACCTAAACTTGTGGATATTGCACCGAAGGAGACAGGAGTGTGATGGGGTTTTTTTATTCAAGAATGGTAGTCGGAGTCACCTGACGCGCTTCGGCTTTAATTGCTATGGGGGTGCTCTACAGATAATACATGCTTCTGAGAGAGTGACAGGTGTAAGATGAAGTATTTTGCATTTGCAACATGCACAATGGAGAGAATGTTGGCATACCTCTGTTACTTTCATGTACTGTGGCTGAAATTTCTTTACATATTGTACTTGTGGAAACTGGACATGATCTAAGCACACAGCAGACAAAATGGCCGCTCCAAAGTACTCGAAAAATCAGCCTGAATGAGTCAAAAGTGCACTATTTTCAGCAGTTATTAAAATAGGGAAACGAATTTTGCAAGAGCAGACAATACCAGCCTCTGAAAGTACTATGAATGAATTACAAAATATCTAAAAAGTAAAAAAAGTTATCGGCTCTTTTTTTTTTAAATTTACCTTTGAAGTCCAGGAAGTGAAAATGACCAAGCGGAGCTAGCAGTTTTTTTGAGAGGTGCACATTGTATGTAAGACCAAGCTGTATACTCTATAACCCAAATTTCACCCATCAATCATACACCAAAATAAAGGGAATTCAAAGTTCTTTTAACAATACCTAAGATATACAATGTCTTTTTTAAATAGCCAGGACGGCCAGTGAGGAAAACCTGGCTAATTCTTTTTCTTTAAAAATCTAACCCTATGCAAAGTACGAAACTGGAGAGTGCCACCTATGCACTAGAGAGCCAAACCAGGGCCTGGTGAAAAAATACGAAGCGAACGAAAACGGGTGGCTCCAAATTTTGGGCTTTAGACGGTGCTGTGAGGCTGGGAGTGCTGACAAAGGCAAATTAAATTAATAATGCAAAACAAGGTATGCCAAATGACACATATAAAGTAAAAAAAATATAATTTATATCAGTCAGGAAGAATGTTATAAGATCAAGTACTATCTAGTAGATAATAATGTTTTAATAAATTTGAATGAAACAAAAAGAAGTAGTACTCCCGACAGGACGTAAAATAAAAACTGGCAGCAATATAAAAATGTGTTGCTCTTAAATAGAATGACATTTCGCTTGATAAATAGCATAGCACCAGCACAGATCAGTGACTACAGCAGGAGCAATGACTGGAAGAGCAATTGCTAATAATTTAATACTTCAAAAGAACACATGATAAACCCATGGATGAATTACAGAGAAAAACTGACGAGTTCAATGAAAACAGAGCAAATGGATTTCTTGAATGAAAGATGGAGATCTCTGATGCATCTAGTTATTCCAATGCATTTACTCACCCAGAAAATAAAGCAAAATTTGACAAGCAAATATTCATTGCAATTCATATGGGTATCAGTGTGTTTATTCCTCACAAGTTTATTTGATCATACTCCGCACGACGTCACGTGGCCATGAAAGTCTCAGATGTTTTTGTAACAAATAAACATTGTAGATATGGAAACATTGTAGATATGGGAACATTGTAGATATGGGAACATTGTCGATATGGAAACATTGTAGATATGGAAACATTGTAGATATGGGAACATTGTAGATATGGGAACATTGTAGATATGGGAACATTGTAGATACGGGAACATTGTAGATACGGGAACATTATAGATATGGGAACATTGTAGATATGGGAACATACAGTAAATACACAACTCCACACAAGCAGAAAAAATATTACAAGGAGTTAAAAACCTCACTCAAACGCATAATTGTAATCTCATTCATACCGAACACGAGCAATCGATTATAAAGTCCAACGATATTGATTGTACAAGGAGATTTCTTTGTGTGGTTTGAAATGAAGGTAAAATGAAATGATAATAATGCAGTGGCAAATACTTTAGGTACAATACTTGTGAAAAACATGACAGGTTTCTACTTAAGTGATGATCTTTTCAAGTTGAATGACTGCTGCACGGTTTTCATGACATACATATATCTGTGGTTACCTGATTCAATTAGAACGAACATGACTGAACAAGGTATAATGAGTAAAATCAAAATAATAAAGTTACGGTATTGCCCTAAGCACTGGCAAAGAAGCTTTTCAGTTCACAATCTATGGCAAAAAGTAAACAAAAAACCGTTTGACTCTCAAATACTAACAGATCATCGTCTCTTGTACTCTTCCAAAGGATTGCAAATTTGATGAAAGCATCTTAATCGATAGAGCGTGGTAACCAAGAGTACAAAATGGAAAGCATTTGTTTACAGTACGATACAATTACTTTGGAATCAATTGCACAATCAGCTGATGACAAATATAAAAATGGAATTGCTTTCTGTTAGGACTACATTATATAAAATTTATTGTATTGCAGCCAGTACAAATTTAACAACTTTCACGCTTAATTTTTCCAGAATGAGCTTCAAAGGTGTTTTAATAATGTGAAAAAGAGTGGAGAAAATTATCAAGAAAGATTTTACAACTTAGCAATAGGAAAAGTGTTATTTACTATATAGAGGGTCTGCCAATCATGGTTTGTCCCCATGGTTTCGAATTAATACAACACGTTGCAAAAGCCAGTAACTATTACTGTAATGAACAACACAATCAAATAGAAGCCAGTAACACAGGTATTAACCATTTTTACACTGATAATCATTGTTTCTGGCTTGATTCGAGAAATAGTCATGATAATAGATGGCATGGTAGTGTTCTCAGATCAGCTAACGTTCAACAAGGTATTCACTTTCAGATTAACAGAAAAGAACATACTGATGTTCACATACATATTTGTTTATCATTGATGTTCAGGTAAACATTCAAAACAATTGGTTTAAATCAAGTATGTTTCAGGCATGATAAATATTGTCACTGTGTTACTCACATGTATAAAACACGACGTTTACCTACTGCTCGTACCAGAGCTGCAAATCACGGACACAGTGTCCTGCGACGTGAGCCGTGCACGGAAGTACACTTTCCATAGAATAAATGTTTTTGAAGAAGTCTCATAACATGATAAATTGTGGTACGACTGTGTTAGCACTAAATTTAAGAGACTGAATACAAAACATTTTTCGACTGCGTAGCTTTCATCTTCCCATCAAGACTTAGGATAGAACTGGGTTACTCAGAGATGAAAAGGGGATAGTGATAAAATCATGGGGTTACTCAGAGATGAAAAGGGGATAGTGATAAAATCATGGGGTTACTCAGAGATGAAAAGGGAATAGTGATAAAATCACGGGGTTACTCAGAGATGAAAAGGGGTCAGTGATAAAATCATGGGGTTACTCAGAGATGAAAAGGGAATAGTGATAAAATCATGGGGTTACTCAGAGATGAAAAGGGAATAGTGATAAAATCATGGGGCTATTTAGAGATGAAAAGGTGATAGTGAAAATCATGCGGTTATACAGAGATGAAAAGGGAATAGTGATAAAATCATATCGTTTTTCAGAGATGAAAAGGGAATAGTGATAAAATTATGGGGTTATTCAGAGATGAAAAGGGAATAGCGATAAAATCATGTGGTTATTCAGAGATGAAAAGGGGTAAGTGATAAAATCATGCGGTTATTCAGAGATGAAAAGGGGATAGTGATAAAATCATAGGGTTATTCAGAGATGAAAAGGTGACAGTGATAAAATCATGCGGTTATTCAGAGATGAAAAGGTGATAGTGATAAAATCATAGGTTTATTCAGAGATGAAAAGATGATAGTGATTACATCATGGGGTTACTCAGAGATGAAAAGGGGATAGTGATAAAATCATGGGGTTACTCAGAGATGAAAAGGGGATAGTGATAAAATCATGGGATTACTCAGAGCTGTAAAGGGGATAGTGATAAAATCATGAGGTTATTTAGAGATGAAAAGGTGATAGTGATAAAATCATGGGGTTATTCAGAGTTGGAAAGGTAATATTGATAAAATCATGGGTTAATCAGAGATGAAAAGGTGATAGTGATAAAATAATGCGTTATTTCAAAGACGAAAAAGTGATAGTTATAAAATCATGGGTTATTCAAAGATGAAAAGGGGATAGTGATAAAATCATTGGGTTATTCAGAGATGAAAAGGTGATGGTAATAAAATCACGGGGTTATTCAGAGATGAAAAGATGACTAATAAAATCATAGGTTATTCTGAGATGAAAAGGTGACAGTGATAAAATCATTGGGTTATTCTGAGACGATAATGGGATGGTGATAAAATCATGAGGTTATTCAGAGATAAAAAGGGGACAGTGATAAAATCATGGGGTTATTCAGAGATGAAAAGGGGATAGTGATAAAATCATGGGGTTATTTTAGAGATGAAAAAGTGATAGTGATAAAATCATGGGGATAAATTAGATAAGTAGTTTGAGTTACTGGTTGATGTGTCAATTTACAAACTTGTTTATGACTGATGACAGTTTCAATCCTGATGGTGTAAAAAACAAAATAACCTAACCAAACTAGCTTGTAATCGTATACATTTTAAAATATCGGTATGGATTATTGTACAAAAGTACACCTCTTTGATCAAAGATTGCAGCGAAAATAAACGTTCCTTATTGGTTGTATCTTACAGTGTAGACAAAAAGGTCATGGAATCTGTGGTTGAAGAAAATCATGCCATTCAGAAAGAAATGAAAACAGAAAATATAGATACCTTAAAACAATGCAAAAAGAAACAAACTTTTAATGCGTTTTTATTTTACTTTTTACTATAGAGTACTTACGTGTCCGATAAGTAATGTATTTACGTTGTCAACCAAAAATATGTCTGGCATCATACATAGACAGTGATACTTTGTTCATTTTAATGCAATACATCTCGTGATTTTATGACCTGAGTAAAATCATAATTTCCTTATAATTTTCATTGTGATAAAATAAAGAATCTTCCGAATTTTTTATTTTGTTTTACCACACATTTTTTCTAATTCCTGTACACACTTTCTTTTCATCTTTGTCTGTTATCAATGAATAAACTTCTGACCTAAGCCCAAAAACTCTCAAATTTTTGGTACACCATTTAACTCGTCTTTAAAAGTCCAGATACTTATTTATTCATTTACGGATACTAAATGTGGTGTCCTTTGGATAGTCACTAGTGTCATAGAACTTAATACCATCCTTCATGTCACTTTAAAGTTGTTAGCAGTCTCATCATGTCACCATATTTGTTTTTTTCAACTTGTTGTAATATAATTCGTGCATCAATCATTTTGATAATTGCAGCACTGTAAATCCCCGATAAATTGGTTTTGTTAATTTGATTTTCTTTTTTTTCAAATTAACAAACACTCAATCGACGGTAGTAATCGTTCCCCTGGCAAATGATAGATCTTTCTGACATTTGAAAAATTCATTTTCATGTGCACATATTTAACTGTTGTTCCCTTTCTGAGATTCTTCATTTTTACCATATACCATGTTGTTGATCACTTAGAAGCTGTTTCTTTTTGTCTAAAATTTGTATTCGGTACAATGTAGGGTTATAATTATAGTTATTGATCAAATAAGACAACTCTGTGGAGCTTCAAGTATCTATTGTGAATGTCACATTTCTCCTTCCTTTTTCAATGTACATAGCAGTTTTGGTACATGTTTTCCTTTTTGTCATACCAGTATATTTTTTATCAGCTTTACTTCAACTCTGATAAATTGTTTTCATCTGGAATTAATTTTTCTGAAACCAATGGGTGATCCTTAAAGTAGTCATCGAGGTGTAATGGAATCTCCAAATTAACTTCTAACATGCAACCAGTATCATAATCATATGGTATTTCAAACAATTTTTTTTATCCATCTAGTTTGTTCATCAGTTGACCATATAAAGATTTATACCTGAATGTATTAGCTCATAACCTATTCATGAAGATTGTTAAAATATCGGTACATAAAGAATTTCCTTGACCTTTCACGCTCAGCTTCGCTGTGCTCCACCACGTGAGCATCAACATCAGACTTTGTAACTCCATCCTTGTGTAAATAGTATTCACAGGTTTATCTATGCGGTATCATACTAAATCCACCTCTTGTACCACTCTAAATCATCAACAGCATGCCATAGTAAAATCAGATTGGAATAAACTATCTTTAAATTTGCATCATTAGCTGGTCCTGTTGCTCTATAAATACGATATCCAAACAGGTTCTAGTTTCTAATGTTTCACACAGACATTGCAAAACTCTTCATAAATGTCACACAACATTTGAGTATATTTCTAGAAATAATAGTCATGTAGATCAGGGGTGTCAAACATACGGCCCGCCAGACTCATTATTTATTATTATTATATATATCAAATCTGGCCCGCCATAGCAAATGAGTTTGACACCCCTGATGTAGATCTTCCAGTGTTTGCAGGTTGATATGTAGTGGTAATCGTCATTTGGCAAGTTAAGTGGTAAGAAAGAAAACTGTATTCTGCCTTTTTAAAGCTATACGTGTAGTCATATTGTCTGCTTCTAGATCTAAAGCCATCTACAAACACGACTGACTATTTAACTGTTATTTCTTTACCTTCTTTCACTAACCTATCGACAATGAAATACTTATTAATGATATGTATTCCTCATCGTTGTTCGCTATGACGTTTAACCGCTGATCTGGATCGTGTCTTGATGAACAGTTTGCTGTCATGACCAGACAAGTTATGAATGAACAGTGGTATCTACTTTAGATATTTAAAATTCAAACTGCATTTGTGCACTCAATACATGCCAGTTAAATTACCATAGTCTAAATTTATTTTCAGGTCTTTTTTTGTGTGTGTTTTATTTGGGGTTTTTCCACAGATGTAGCAGATATTTGTCGAATGAAAATGTATTTCATGTTCCTCTGTGACCACCATAGCCTGTGCATTTTTCTGTCTTAATTCCCCGTACATTAATTGTGAAGTCTTTCCAAACGCATCGTAAAAATTTCAGTCCAATGTGTTCTTCTGTAAAGTATTGGCTTGTATTTATTTATGAATTGATTTGAGGTAAATACAAAAGCCTGATGGAATATGTAAGATTCTCATTTGTCAGATCTATTACACATTGCCTATAACATTATTGTTGAGTTCAGGTTTGTGCCTTTTGAAATCACATTAAATACCATATGGAACTTTAAAAAGTATGCTGATTGCTATTTGAAATCACATTAAATACCATATGGAACTTTAAAAAGGATGCTGACTGCTATTTGAAATCACATTAAATACCATATGGAACTTTAAAAAGGATGCTGACTGCTATTTGAAATCACATTAAATACCATATGGAACTTTAAAAAGGATGCTGATTGCTATTTGAAATCACATTAAATACCATATGGAACTTTAAAAAGGATGCTGATTGCTATTTGAAATCACATTAAATACCATATGGAACTTTAAAAAGGATGCTGATTGCTATTTGAATTTTACAACTGAACCCTCATTAGGAATTATTTCTATCAAATTATCTCTATTGTAACATAGTCGCTACTGTTTTGGGTAACTTTTTTTGTAACATAGTCGCTACTGTTTTGGGTAACTTTTATTGTAACATAGTCGCTACTGTTTTAGGGTGTGTTGAAAACGTTAAAGCATATATTACAAACGTATTCTTTATTTGTATGTTTGTTTATCTGACATGACACCAATTTAAAAAAAAATATTTCATTCCAACGTAATGGTACCTTCCATCTTTGTTGTCATTATGTCCATTGTATCGAAATACAATTAACATGTGACTCTCTCTCTCTCTCTGTTTCACTAACAGATTTAGTTTAGTTTTACTCAAGTTTTTTTTTTTAAAACAGATCCGCTGTCCCCCACTCCAATATCTATTTTTACCAGACATTTACCAAATCAATGAATTGCATTTTCATGGCTTCTGTTGGTCTTTTAATGGGAGATTTGAACATAAATTCCACTGAATAAATGAAACATTTATTATCCATATTATTTACGTGTATACAAGCGTGTTTTTTTTCTTAGCCCATATATGAGCTTCCTCTGAGTATCTGATATCTATCTATGATAAATGTTTAATATTCATCCCGCCAAACAGCCATGTTGTACTTTCGCTTATTTCCTGTCTAAATTTGGTATGTAAAACATCAAAGATATATTTATTGGCATTATCCATTTCACCTCAATTTAATATATGCATAGACTTTTTGTTTTGTAGTAAATATTTCTATAGGCAACTTGTTCACATTCCTCACTGGGTCGTTACATAAGTCTCATCGTTAAGTCTAGTTGTACTTTCTCTGCACAAAACCGTAGCATTTTTCACATGATCAACTTCTTCAATTATACTTCTATGTCATCGAAAAATTCACACAAATCTGGATTGGTGCTGCCGTAAAAAATCTGCACCCGTTTACGTTGCGATTAGATAAATCTCTCCTCATTTTAGTTCTGTTTAAATTTTGTCTATTAACACCTTGGAAGACGCATTAGAAGTGGTTGAAATAATTTTTTCTCACATATGTTGGTATTGATGCACCAAGTATCAATGTGCTCATTTTGATATATATATATATATATATATATATATATATATATATATATATACATATATATATATATATATATATATATATATATATATATATATATATATATATATATATATATATACATATACACACACATAATTGGATATGTGTTGTATGGAGAGTAAGAAAAAATATACCAATACTAGTGTCTGTATTTGTTTGGATAGCTAGGAAGAATAAGAATTTGCATTGATGTCAGTCAGATGTATAATCTATTTGTCCGTGATAATCAGATGTTCACGCTAAACAGATTTCATTATGATCATGTATTCACTCAAATTCTTTACCAACCCGATTTTTGCTACAACTAAAACTTGTATACCGTTGGTATGTCGATGCTTTGCTGGTTTTCCAGTAGGGGTGTTTATCTCTTGTATTTCAGTTTTCTGGTGAAGTCACATTCCAGACAGAAGTTTTGTCAATTAAATACTCTAATGTCTGTATGTCCTTCAGTATTTGTAAAAGTTTTCTTTTGCATATCCAGTACTTTTTATCTTTCTCAGCTATGATAATAAAGCGGCACAGTTATATAAACTGTTGCTTAATTGACAATGGGCATATATTCTATAACAAGATATTGGTCATCGTCAAAATCGGGTGGTGTCACGTCGATTCAGAAATTCTACCCTTGAGTTCTATACAATTTTCAAGAAATACGATCCTACATAGTTTAGAAATGCATGATAAATAACCTTAATTTTCTTGCACTTAGAAATCTGAATGTGAAGTCATGCTCAAATTGTTTATTCCAATCTCATTTTACTATCAAGCTGAATGCTAAAATGGCTGTATAATTCGTCTTAAGAATGTTCAAGAAGCTGGACTGATTCCCTATATCTTGTATACAGTTTGGATCGGCCTAGCTACTAATGCACAAATTGAGAAATAGTGCTAAACTCGGGAGTGGACTTGCGCAAGAGATCGTTCTGAAGGTTCACGCGCAGAACACGATCATTTAAAATATAGAAAAATGTAAAATTGCTTGAGCGCTGGTAATTTTTTTTTTTTTTTTTTTTCTTTTATTTTCGTGTTTGTCATATCCCTACAAAAGTGGCCTGGTGCACAAAAGAATATATATATATATATATATATATATATATATATATATATATATATATATATATATATATATTGACTGATGATTTAGTAAACTAGTTGGTATTGACCTACGAAGAGAGAAGCAATCACAATTGACATCAATCCAATCAGACTGTGTAAGACGCTTCGTTGGAAAAGAAAATTGAATTTTAATGTATTTAATGGAGATTCCTTCATTTTTTAGAGTAGGAGATATTAAGAGAGGCAAGAATATGTTGGGGGGTTTTCATCAGTCAAGTTGAAGTCAACTAGGTGTAACATGAAAGATTTTCAAGCTTTAATTCCATTATAAATACGCATTTAAACTTTTGTAATTTCAACGCTCTTTTGAAATAGTTCACTTTATTTTATTAAAAAATAATAAAATTACTAACACTGAAAAAACATCATGAAAACAGGGCTCATGCAGTAAAATGTTTTCATCTATATATACAGGTCTGAGTATGTTAATGCTTCTGTTAGATTTATTTAGAATTTATCTGTATCCTCTACATTGTACTATAATGTCATATATACTATAAATTAAACTGGGGTCCTGTCAAATTTATGATTTAATTCAATACAATATCATACGTCAATATTATATGTCTATATTCTGCTAATCTTGTGGACCTCGTAATAATTAAAATAAAGAAAACGACGACGTAACAAAAATGGTGGTTTTATCTCTGTTGAAAGATAAAATATATTTTACAAATCTTTGTTTAAAGCACTATATGTTATTTGTTTTCTGTGAATTCAAAATGAATCATTTAATTTCATGCAAATTACTAACTGCACAAAAATCGTGAAAACATGTCCCATGCAGTAACACACACACACTTATATATATATATATATATATATATATATATATATATATATATATATATATATATATATATATATATATATATATATATATATATATATATACATATACACACACACACACACATATATATATATATATATATATATATATATATATATATATATATATATATATATATATATATATATATATATATATATATATATATATATATACAGACACACACATTGTTTTTGTCTACACATACTGGTCTGGGTATGTCAATGCCTTTGTTAGTTTTATGTAGAATTTATTTTTATACTGTGTATTCTACTATATACTAATAGTACTAAATAAAACTTATATACTTAAAAATGACAGTGGGGTCCTGTAAAATATATGATTTAGTTCCATACAATATCATACATCAATATCTATATTCTCATAATTTTGTGGACCTCGTAAATGAAACATATTTTAATAACCTTTGTTTAAAGCACAGTATGTTAATTTTTATGAATTCATATTGTATCATTTAATATTCTGCAAATTACTAACACTGAAAAAATTGAGAAAACATTGGCCATGCAGTTGATTTCTTTTCGTCTATATATATATATATATATATATATATATATATATATATATATATATATATATATATATATATATATATATATATATATATATATTGGTTTCAGTATACTAATGTATTAGTTTGATCTCTTTCGTCTATATATACTGCACTGAGTATTTTAATGCCTTTGTTTTTAAAAATAAATTTATGTAGAATGTATCTGTCTACTAAATAAACCTTATATACTGCAAAGTTGAGCACCGTAAATTATTTTCATGAGCTGACTTTACAATGTAATATTTAATTATATGCATATTATTATTGAAAGTGTATACTGTACAAGAACAAAGTTAGAAAGAAGCATATTATTATTTAAATTAGTTTAATTGCAAACAATATTAGTGAGAGCATCTGACCATCAATGTGCAAAACCTGTTTAATTAATGCCGCTGTAATTAAACATCATATTATCACCTTTGTTTAATACTTTGTTTGATCAGTGCATCCGTAATTAATTTAATTGGAAACACTAATAATGGGATCATCTGACCATGAACCGGCAAAACCTGTTTGATCAACACCACTATAATTAAATGCTGACTTTGAATAACTTTGTGATCTTTGGTTTCATGGAAGTGTTATTATATTATATATGTATTAATATAATAAAATATATATTCAGAAATCAATATTTAATGGATTTAATATGTGCTTTAAATGAAATATTTTCAAATGTTTCAAAGGTTAAAATGAAAACAAGTTGGTTTACTGGTTCGAGATTTTACTCAAAAGATAAAAATTCCACGATAACAGTAAAGTACGTTATACTATTGTTTTACTCATCAATAACTCTTTACATAAATTTTTTATGGGTAAAAACATCGTGAAGAAAGCAAAATTTACATAAGAAATCAATAAAAACCATAGGTACATTTGTATGCATTACTATTTGATAGTGTTGAATGTCAGCCATGGCCATAATGGCCCGATTTATGAAAAGTTTAAAAAAAAATTTCAGATATATTAATACAAATAATAACTTTATATTTTCTTTATTGTAAAAAATGAAAAGTTATTTTGCTTTACAAAAATATAAATGTGATAGTTTATATCTATTTTTTCTGATTTCGGTTAAAAATTTGCTAATAAGTGTCTTATGTAAATTTAAGAGCTGAAAATCAACCTTTTAAATTCTCTTACTATGCTTGCGAAAACAGTAGTAGCTACTAAAATAAATCACGTGTGTGTTTTCCGTTGCTTTTCTTATAATATTTCACATCGTCCGAATGAGTCTGGCATTTGGGCCGAACAGCCCGTAATTTGGGCCGAATCAGCCAGTAATTTGGGCCGAATCAGCCATGGTCCGAATCATCCAGCATTCGGTCAGAAGCACTACGACTGCCATGAGTCAAAGTTTTAGTACGAGCCGGAAGTTGCTGTCGTCTGCCAACATGGTCGGCAAGTCGGTAATTGCGATTGCTGTTCTCGTCTTTCTCAGCATATCATCTGCAGATGAACCAGTAACAGCCAGAGAAGTTGTGAGGGCACGAGTAGAGGTAATGTCATACTTTCTAAGTCTGTTTGAGTAAAGCATCTCAGATGATTATATCCATTTACGCTTGCCATGAAGAAGGTCTGCTGACGTGTCCCTGGTGAACCGAACACTGGCGATAGTATATTTTTTGGTAAGTTTTTTTCTTTTGGTAACGTGCGGCCGTGTATATGGGCTATACAGAACCTAAAGGATATGTACAAATAATGAAAGATATTGAAAAGATATGGCAGGGCTGGAAAATATTATTAGTTAGCTTGCCAGGAAAACTGAATTTGTCTTTAGCGAATATAAGTTTGCCCCAAAGTTCGACACCATATATCGTCCAACGGCCAGTTGTCGTAGGACTCCTTCAATAGTGCGCCATGTTTCTCGCGATATAACGCGCTTGTTTTGAGATAATGACGTCATCAGCTGTGTCACCAGCGTTCTTCAGAAGCGAAAGAATATAATTTTATTGTAAAAGCATACAAAATGCGATTCAAAAAGGTAATTTCATGTAATTTTAAAAAATCATAATGAAAATCTATGTTTTCACTAATGTCTTTTTTTGGTCCAACTTTTTGACCTTTAATTTTCTATTATATGCTACAGACAGCGCCGCCGATCACACGTTGGCTTTGTTTACATATTTTGAACAGGATAATCCACTTTGGGAATTTCTAGAACTGGTTAGCCAAAGTAAATATTTGGTTTTAATCATGTGGAGTTCTTATACAACCAGGGCTGAGCAAATTTTTTTTTTAACCACTAGTCCAGGACAAGTGGTTTCAGAAAATTCACTAGTCCCACCTTACTTTTCACTGTCCCCAAAATGGTAATCACTTGCCGAGATTTGATGAGGAGTATGTACTTAATCCATAGAAAAAACAAACGAAATAATATACAACATAATTATTTCTTAAAAGAATTTAAATTTTCAAAAACATTGCTTGTTATACATTTGGCTTCTTCAGGTTCATGTATATATGTTTTAGCTGATGGTTTTGAAAAAATGTCCATGTATATGTCTGCCACCTGCACCAGCACTAAACCAGCAGTTCATAGCTGTGTCTGGGTTGAAGTCCTCAAGCTCTTGTCCGTTTGCGGAAATGTTCATTAGCATTTGTAAACTCTTTTGGTTTAAGGAATTCCTTAAAGAAGTCTTGATTAAGTTCATTAAACTACATCCTCGTTCACACTTAGCAGTGGATGGGCTTATAACAAAAATGATTTCAAATAGTTTGCATAATTGACTGAGATTAGGTGGAGTATTCACTAAGAGTGTTCCAAGAATTCTCTGTCTCTTGGTAGTGTCATATTTGACATTTTTTGCCATCACAGATTGTTGCTTATGTCTCTTTGGAGAAATAGCTACCGCACACTCAGTATCAGGCTTACGTTTTATCCCTCCACTTTCAAATAAATTTTTCTTCTCCGAATCGCCGTTATTACCTTCCTTGTGAAAATAATTTAGCAAACTCATTTTATCCACAGAGTAACTATCAGCTTGCTTGACAAATACTTTTAAAGTGATCATAACATACATTTTCTCTTTTAAATACGAACAGAGACAGCTCATTAATTAGCGTAGTTGTTTAGTTTCAAACGCAATATCGCACGTGGAAGTTAATCATCTGTATAATCAATTAAAAGTTAAAGAATCATTACTGTCATTTAATCAGTTCATAAAAGAAACCAACACTGATGTCGGTAAAGTACCTTTCATTAATTTAATTACACTGACTCGCTGGATTAAATCATAGTGAGCCACTCGTGATAATATGGCTTGAGTAAACTCAATGCAACAAAGCCGCTTAAAACACTACTAATTGATCATACTGGCTTTCTTTTGTTTGACGTGTTTTGATTTGCTGATAATTTGGTCGCTTAGCCCAATATGCAGTCAAGTGGTAACAGGATGTAAATGTATACACGAAGAGGGGTAGAATCAAGTATTCAGTACGCCCGGAGGGCATGATTGTTCAAATAAAGGTAGATATAGTGATTAAAGCACGAAAATAAGGACTAGCCCAACTTTTTTAAAAAGCACTTGTCCCGGACTAGTGACTTGGAATATTTTACTTGCCCGACTTTAAAAATGACTAGTCCAGGACGTCAGGCTATGGGATTTGCTCAGCCCTGACAACGTAAGAAAATTTTACAGTCTAAATGTATATTCACTACGGAATTTTTCGTTTCACTATTATTTCATAATAAACATATATTCTACATCAAAAGGCATGGAATCTATTATAATAAAATGTGTATCCATTCACCAGTGTCTATTTTTAAATTTCTCTGTATGTCTGTCTATTGAGTCATGTATCTATATGGTAAAGAACAAGCAAGCAGTAATGTAAGTGCACAAACTGCATATAGAATTAACGGAAATTTTTTATATAATTTTTGAATTAAATTTTTTTTTATTTCAAAAACATGGAGACGCTATAAGCTAATAATATCCATACCTTAGTCTAACTGGCACGGTCCGGTCATATGCCACATGACTTTTTAGTGAGTGGCACGAACCATGGACGTCACTTCTGGAAATAAGTAAACATACACACGCTTGGAAAAACTGTAATTATGTACATGAATGCCAAATTATTTTTCATGCTGATTAAATGAAGTAGATATAGTTGAACACTTTTTATGGTTTATTTGAATAGATTATCATAATATTATTACGAATGCGTTAAAATTCACGTTAAGTCCACGAAAGGTGGTTACTCGAGGCTAATCACAACAAAAGTTGAAAAAGGTAAATTTGAGATGTATTCTTGAAATTGTGTTGTATTTATTTTACACATAAACAGCTTATTTTTAATTGTTTTGCGTAATAAAAGCTTTTGCCAGTAACTAAAATTATCAAAGAATATATTTCTAATAGTACACCATGATTTAAAATCCACTTCCCCGACTCCCTGAACAAGTTCGAATTCGGCTCGGGCAAGATCAAGTTTCCGAGGTTCATGCCCATAGGCAAGTCCAAAAAATTGAGAGACAAAGTGTGAAAGGGGTCGTGTTCCATTCATAATGCTTTATGTTCTGCAAGTTTTATACCATGGGATCTTGTACATATATCAGCACCTTTATTTAATGTTTATTTGTACTGCATTCTTCTATTACAAAAGTGGCCACAGTTTCTTTCATCTATCTTATATCATTTCCATCTTATAGGTAGTGTCAAGGTTAGTCTTGCATTTTCTTGTGCAGACATGATAATGTGAATCGTTACTATTTAACTCATTAACCCCAGGAGTTTCTTTTCCTTTTTGCCTGAAATGGGGGTTACTTCTGAATGCAGCCAAACACATCAGCTTACGAGAGTTTTTCGTTTAGCCAAATGCTTAGGTGCATCAAAAATGTTGTTTTTGATTGGCTATTATGCTTGCACATGTGCAGTAGGGTAAAAGTTGGACTTTTTGTTTTTGTTTTGGACCTTCAATTAACATTGACTATAAAATGTAAGTGACAGACTTGGACAGTGTATCATGTGAAATAGAAGATCAATAGATGATATGAAACTGATGGCATTTATGTAATAGAAGCATGCGGTACCGGATACATATAAATGCTAAATAAAGGTGCTGATATAGGTGCTGTGGCATGGTTGCAAAGTATAAACTTATATAAAGCATTATGAACTGAGCATGACCTCTCTCTTTCTCTTGCCCACAGGCAAGTAGATTTGTCAAGCCCTGCTTATGATTAGTTTGGGGATATCACTCCTGAGTCATGACACCATGGTGATATGTGGTCTTCAGGACATTTGCACCCTGCCTCAAAACATTATTGCCCTCCCGTACATTTTTAAAGAAGCAGACATTTGCTTCACAAAAAATTTTCTGGGTAGGTTATTTGCCCTCACATGCAATTTCATTGGGCAGTTTTTTTTACTAAAATCTCTCTCCATCCCTATCCTCTCTCAGTATAGGACAGTTTTTAGGCTTGGTTTACCAGTACCTGGCAGTTTTATAAGTTGCATGCTCAGTTTTCAAACTCTGAGAAGTGTAGAAAATAAATGCCTTATTGACTTTGAGACTTACATTTGTTCTTTTCAACCCTAATGAAATGGAGACCCTGGATGTAATTTTAACCCAGCAAATGGATGTGAAATTTGACCACCCTTCATGTATAGGAAAATTTGTGAGTTCATGAGTACCCAATGTCTCAAATTGTTTAGCTTGCAGATATTTTTGTGCGGGTCTAGGCATGCTTTACTGCTGGCAGAGGATGCATACATTTTGTTGGAAAAGAATAATTCTAGGAATCAAATAAACAAGTGCATTTTTGATTAAATGGTCAATATTATTGTACCAAAATACAAAAAAATTCTGACAAGTCATAATAGACACATATAATGATATTTAGTACTTTGACATGTAAGAACTTGTATGCATCTTACTTTGAGTTTACCATCATACACAATAATGAATGATATTGCCTAATTAATATAACTTATGTACATGGTCTTTCTTATGCCCACAGAAAATAGTGCTTAAATGAAAGCTTTTAGAGATGGGATAAAATAATTTATTAAGAAGTGGGGTTCCATGTTACATAGGTCAGATCACGATTTGATGAGTTCTAGATCTTGATTTATTTTTCTCTTAGTAAAAACAAACATAGCAGCAAATTAAATGATCATATGTAAGTAATTCCAATTTGCGTAGGCAAGAAATAAAGTATTGTCAGCACTTAACATGATGTTAAGAAGTGGAAATAGCGTAATATACTCCCAAGTACATTGGATACTGGCAAATCAAGTGTACATTTAGGTATTTTTTTAGTGATCCCATATTCAGCAGAGGTGAAAAAAACAAATTTGTACCCTTTATGAAATCATCAAGTTTAGACCCTTATTTTGAAGTACTAACTATATTTTTTGCTTATTTATACATTTTCAAGATATTATTGAAGGATTTCTTGTTAAATAATTAAACACATTTATGGAGATTATTTAAGAACAGCGGCTTGAATTTCATTTCAATTTTGTGGTACACCTTGCAGAAAAAAACTGAGTCATTCATCACATTGGATGAGGTGTATCTTGTAGGGGAGACAACAAACAACTGGTGAATATCCATATCTTTGTATGTCTAGTTGTTAATCCTGTTTTTCTTTCATTTTGGTCCTGGGTTCTGTTATTAACAGGGTAACTAAAAGCCTAACAGGGCAACCATGATTGCTGAGATGGTTGCCCTGATCTGATACTCAGGTCAGTCTATGGAAAATTTCTGTGTTATGCACTGATACTGTTTAGATTCGCTAAAACCATTTGTAATACAAATCCATAATTCAGAAGGTGTGAAATGTTAGTAATACAAAAATAATATAACTACTTGTGTTAGTAAATTCAAGAGGGCAGGTGTATATATGATATAGAAATGTGTATTAAAACTTAAATAAATTGCTTTTTTCTTTTGTATTTTCAGAGCTGTTCTGGATGACGATTAAACCGTCTCCCAGAGGTAAAGAGGTTCATCTTTGATGATCTCCCTCTGTTGTATCCTTCATTACTCTGAGGCATGTGTAAGGATCACTTGTCCACATACTGTGAAAAAGTTATCAGTGTAGGTTAACTTTTGTGGCAAAAAAATTTTAACATTGCCTCATTTTCATTTATACTAAATTTTTGATGGGGGCTAGTCTGTTAGTGTTAATCTTTCACCAGCTCCGAAATTGGTGGGTGGCACAATGTTGCATCGCATAATTGGCAAGATTGATTGACAAGGTATTCCAATATGAATCTTGAGTAGTTGTTGGAAATGTTAATGTCAGTGCAATGTCTTACATCAATAGTGTCGTCATTGGAATGCTTGAGCCTTTATTGCCACATGTCTCAGGAAGAAGTTTGGACACTTTAACATTTAAGTTTGACTTCTTCTTGATAACTTTCAGCTACTGAAGGAATACTGCCTTAAAAATGTGAACCTTATAACAGTCCAACATAAATTTACCTGGAAACATTGTCTACCAATTTTATTTTATTTGCTGAATCAGTTTTGAAAATGTACTCCTCAGTCTCATTGTAATCTAGGATTTTTCTCATGTTGATTCATTTTTGTCTTTGTTGTAATTTCATGTTTTATTTCGTGGTTCATATACAGGATGGCATGATAAATAAGCAATTTTCAATGTCTACCTATTCATTTTATTTGCCAACTTAATCAGTTTTGAAAATGTACTCTCTCTCACACACACACACACACATTGTGATTTTTTTAGATCTATTTTTGGAGAGCAAAAATCTAGCAACTGTCATTAATGAATATTGCACTTGGTAAAGCCCATCCATGGAATATCATCCAAACTTAGAGCTCAGCCTAGCTATATGTTATCAGAATTTAGAACAAGGGAAAGATCCAATGAGAAAGCCACAGTTATACAATAAGAATTATGTAGATACAATAAGAATTATGTAGATACAATAAGAATTATGTAAGATACAATAAGAATCATGTAAGATACAATAAGAATTATGTAAGATACAATAAGAATTATGTAAGATACAATAAGAATTATGTAGATACAATAAGAATTATGTAGATACAATAAGAATTATGTAGATAAAATAAGAATTATGTAGATACAATAAGAATTATGTAGATGGAATAAGAATTATGTAGATACAATAAGAATGATGTAGATGGAATAAGAATTATGTAGATATGTAGATACAGTAAGAATTATGTAGATAAAATAAGAATTATGTAGATACAATAAGAATTATGTAGATGGAATAAGAATTATGAAGATACAATAAGAATTATGTAGATACAATAAGAATTATGTAGATAAAATAAGAATTATGTAGATGGAATAGATGGAATAAGAATTATGTAGATGGAATACGAATTATGTAGATACAATAAGTATGATGTAGATGGAATAAGAATTATGTAGATATGTAGATACAATAAGAATTATGTAGATGGAATAAGAATTAAGTAGATACAATAAGAATTATGTAGATACAATAAGAATTATGTAGATGGAATAAGAATTATGTAGATACAATAAGAATTATGTAGATACAATAAGAATTTTGTAGTTACAATAAGAATTATGTAGATAAAATAAGAATTATGTAGATACAATAAGAATTATGTAGATAAAATCAGAATTATGTAGATGGAAAAAGAATTATGTAGATACAATAAGAATTATGTAGCTACAATAAGAATTATGTAGATACAATAAGAATTATGTAGATAAATAAGAATTATGTAGATACAATAAGAATTATGTAGATGGAAAAAGAATTATGTAGATACAATAAGAATTATGTAGATAAAATAAGAATTATGTAGATACAATAAGAATTATGTAGATACAATAAGAATTATGTAGATGGAAAAAGAATTATGTAGATACTATAGGAATTATGTAGATACAATGAAAATTATGTAGATGGAATAAGAATTATGTAGATATGTAGATACAATAAGAATTATGTAGATACAATAAGAATTATGTAGATATGTAGATACAATAAGAATTATGTAGATATGTAGATACAATAAGAATTATGTAGATAAAATAAGAATTATGTAGATACAATAAGAATTATGTAGATACAATAAGAATTATGTAGATGGAATAAGAATTATGTAGATGGAATAAGAATTATGTAGATACAATAAGTATGATGTAGATGGAAAAAGAATTATGTAGATATGTAGATACAATAAGAATTATGTAGATGGAATAAGAATTATGTAGATACAATAAGAATTATGTAGATACAATAAGAATTATGTAGATGGAATAAGAATTATGTAGATACAATAAGAATTATGTAGCTACAATAAGAATTATGTAGATACAATAAGAATTATGTAGATGGAATAAGAATTATGTAGATACAATAAGAATTATGTAGATACAATAAGAATTATGTAGATACAATAAGAATTATGTAGATGGAAAAAGAATTATGTAGATACAATAAGAATTATGTAGATACAATAAGAATTATGTAGATGGAATAAGAATTATGTAGATACAATAAGAATTATGTAAGATACAAAAAGGATTATGTAGATACAATAAGAATTATCTAGATAAAAGAAGAATTATGTAGATACAATAAGAATTATGTAGATACAATAAGAATTATGTGATAAAATAAGAATTATGTAGATACAATAAGAAATGATGTAGATAAAATAAGAATTATGTAGATACAATAAGAATTATGTAGGATACAATAAGAATTATGTAAGATACAATAAGAATGATGTAAGATACAATAAGAATGATATAGATGGAATAAGAATTATGTAAGATACAATAAGAATTATGTAGATACAATAAGAATTATGTAGATACAATAAGAATTATGTAGATGGAATAAGAATTATGTAGATACAATAAGAATTATGTAGATACAATAAGAATTATGTAGATGGAATAAGAATTATGTGGATACAATAAGAATTAAGTAGATGGAATAAGAATTATGTAGATACAATAAGAATTATGTAGATACAATAAGAATTATGTAGATGGAATAAGAATTATATAGATACAATAAGAATTATGTAGATAAAATAAGAATTATGTAGATACAATAAGAATTATGTAGATACAATAAGAATTATGTAGATATCTATAAGAATTATGTAAATACAATAAGAATTATGTTGATGGATTGGTTGCAAAAGTTCATATTATTGGTGCTTGAAAGAAAGTTTCCAATGTAGGCAATATTGAGTGTGTTCCTTGACTAGTCCAAGTCATAATGTTGAATTCAAATCTGTTCCTGGTGCACCCCCAGACTTGCTCTTCGTGGATGCAGCTGGACAAGTAGTTAAGGTAAGTAGATAGGAAGCTTTCTTAACCAAACCCTGTTATAAGTTCTCTTTTTTGTAAAAAAAAGGGGATCACAATGTTCACTAATATCAGAGCTAATCCCTTTCCATTTTTACTTGTGTATAATTTGCATTAAACTGCAAACAGCACAAACACTGATCTGTCTGCACATTACATGTGTTTTACTTGTCATTCCATGTGAACAGTAAAACACTGATCTGTCAGTACATTATGTGTGTTCTACTTATGTATCCATGTGAACAGCATAGTCAGATCTGTCGGTACAGAATGGGTGTTCTACTTCTGATTATATTTGAACAGCTTCTACCCAGATCTGTCAATACATTATGTATATTCTACTTATGATTCCATGCAAATAGCACAAACACTAATCTAGCTGTCATTACATTATGTGTGTTCTAGTTGTAATTCAATATGAACAGTCCCAAAACTTGTCTAGGTGTCGGTGCATTGTGTGTGTTCTACTTATGATTCCATGTGAACAGCACAAACACGGATCTAGCTGTCAATGCATTATGTGTGTTCTACTTAGGATTTCATGTAGTCTGCACAACTCTGATCTAGCTTTTTGTACAGTGTTCTGCTTTTGATTCCACGTGCACAGCACAACAATGATCTGTGCATTGTGTTCTTATGATTATATGTGAATAGCACAAACACTGATCAAGCTGTCAATGCATTGTGTGTTCTGCTTATGAATCCATGTGAACAACTTAGATTCAGATCTGTCAGTACATTATGTGTGTTCTGCTTTTAATTACATGTAAACAGCTAATACCCAGTTCTGTCAGTACATTATATGTTCTACTTTAGATTCTATGTGAAAAGCACAAACACTAATATATATGTAAGTGCATGTGTGTTCTAATTATGAAGAGCATAATAATCTAGCTGTCGGTGCATTATGTGTGTTCTACTAATGATTCCATGTGAATAGTACTAACTCTGCTCTAGTTTCCAGTGCATAATCGTTTTGCTTATGCTTTGATCTGAACAGCACAGAGACTGATCTAGCTGTCAGTACATTATATGTATTCTACTTATGATTTGATCTGAACAGTACAAACAGTAATCTAACTGTCAGTGCATTATGTGTGTTCTGCTTGTGTATCCATGTATACAGGTTAGAACCAGATCTGTCAGTACATTATTTGTGTTTTACTTATAACTACATGTGAACAGCTAATACCCAGAGCTGTCAGTATGTTATATGTTCTACTTACAATTTCATGTGAACAGCACAAACACTGATCTAGCTGTCATTGCATTGTGTGTGTTATACTTATGATCCCATGTGTACAGTACAAAAACTGATCTGTCAGTACATTATGTATATTATGATTTGATGTGTCAGTACATTGTGTTATGATTTGATGCAAACTGCACAAACATGGAAATAGCTGTCAGTGTATTATGTGTTCTACTTATGATCCCACATGAACAGCACAAACAAATCTGTCATTACGTTATGTGTATTGTGATTTGATCTGTCAGTACATCATGTATATTATGATTTGATGTGCCAGTACATTGTGTTATTATTCCATGTGAACAGCACAAACACTGGTCTAGGGGTCATTGCTTTATTTGTGTTCTACTTATGATTCCATGTGAACAGCACAAATGCTGATCTAGCTGTCAGTACATTATGTGTGTTCTGCTTATGATTTCATGTGGTCTGCACAACACTGATCTAGCTGTCTGTACAGTGTTCTGCTTTTGATTCCATGTGAACAGCACAACAGTGATCTGTCAGTGCATTACATGTGTTCTACTTATGACTCCATGTGAACAGCATAAAACTAATCTAGCTGTCAGTACTTTGTGAGTGTTCTGCTTATGACTCTATGGGAATAGAACAACACTTCTGTAGCTGCCATTGCAATGTGTGTGTTCAACTTATGATTCCATGTGAAAAGTACAAACACTGTTCTGGCTGTCAGTAAATTATTTGTGTTCTACTTATAATTTCATGTTAGCAGCACAAACACTGATCTAGTGGTCATTAGGTTATGTGTGTTCGACTTATGATTCCATGCAAACAGCACAAAAGACTAATCTTGCATTCAGCACATTATGCATTGTTTTGCAGTTGGGTGTGGATTATACATTGCGTACCAAAAACGAATATATTTTTCCTGCCTGGATCACTGCTTTTTTTTTTCAACCTTGGGGCACATTGTAAAAGAAAACTTGATGATTCCTTTCCTGTCATTTTTTGGGGTCAAAGATACAAACCATCTGTAATTGACACTTTCAGAATGTGGTTGATGTCTGAAGTGTGGGTAGGCTTTGACCATAGTGAATTTGAGGAGGCACACTATACTACAGACATTACATGAAAGACAGCTGATTGCAATATGTGCTTCAATATAGACAATTTGATTAAAAAGTGGATCTGGGGGTTTTTTTTCTTTTCTTCAGAGGGCAACATATTTTTTATAAAAATCCAATCTTCCAAATAGTTCTCACTCCTTAGTATATAAATACTATTAGCAGGTTACAGTTCATTTACGTATATTTTACCATGTTTGATTCGGATCAACTAAGATCCAATCAAGAAAATGTCAGTATGACAGTTTTGATGCTTGAAGTGGAATTTATAATGTGTTCTGTCTGTCCGATTGTCTGTCCGATTCAAGGGCAGGTCGGCTGTAGGATATACATGATCAAGCTCTTTTAACTCGTCATAAGTTAACTTGAGCCTCTTAATATCATTTCAGAAAGGAAAAAGTCCATTTTTTTTTAAAGAAAAGAAACTCTAATTTGCATACATTCTGTTCTAAATTTTGTACTTTTCACAATCTTAGCTTTTTTTTGAAAGCGGAAGACTGTATCACAGATGGTAGATCACTCTGAAGTCTTTGCAAGTTTTAGAAGAACTTTTCATGTGCAAATTGGACTAACTTTTCAATTTAAATTGCTGAAAAATATAAATAAAGAATGTAAACTTTGTTTTAATTTCAGAAAGTAGATCTTAGCAAATTTAATCAGAAGGAATGCAATGACCTGCTACTAGAGAGTGGCTTCTATAAGAAATCCAGTGCTGCTGAAGAAGTGCCACCAGCATACAGAAATGGACCCTACAAGATAAAGGAGGAATTGTAATGCTGTCCTCAGGGAAAATATTAACAGAAGAATGTAGGAATAGGAACTTGCTCTCTTTTCATTTAATGTATATGTACAAGTATGCAGGGTGACCACACAGATTCTTTAAAACAAAACCATCCTTACATTTATCAGCATTTGAGGAATAAAATCTGCATTAGATGGAAATCATTAAGGAAAAATTTCATTAATGTAAATATCTGAATATTGAAAAAACGTTTTAATAAAAATCATTAGTCCACAAAAAATTTTGAACATCAAGTACATTTTAAAGCCGATCAAAAGTATACAAAAAAAAGTTCAGGTTGGAACATAAACTAGGGAATGTTTTATTTATACTAAACAAAAGTTGATTCAGTGGATGACCATTAGACCATGAAACCACTTTGATTACTTTAATTATTACATAAATTAAATGAAATGTTGTCAGTGGGCAGCAGTAAAAACAGCCAACACACTTCACGATGCATAATCATTCAGTTCCCTAAACAAAGCGGTCAACGCCTCTGACACATGAGTTTCTCAAGTTCTTGTCATCTTAGTTTTATTCAGTGGCAGATCACCTTATTTTGGATGTAGTTGGTTTGGTCTTCACAAGTATAATAGCATTAAAAATAACTGTATTCCATGATTAAATTTCTAACCATCATAAGTGATTTGGTTCATTTGCATATTTTTGGGAATCCTTGCTATATTTGGAGTTGTAGTGTCAAGATAATTTTTGACAAACGATTTTGAAAAATAAAGTGGCTTATCTTTAGAATTTTCAGAGGTGAAATAATTTGAATGGACATTGTAAAAATAATTTAAAATAGACATCGTAAAACAATCTTGATATTAGAACTCGCTTCAATCAACAGTTGCATTCATTAATACGATCTGGGTTATGTTCATTGTTAGAGATCAGTTTCTGGCATTGATTGAGACTTGTTGTGGTTTAAGCAGTTGATTTAGTTAATACATAATGTCCGTTCAAGTGGACTAAGCAGTGTGCCACAGTTCATGAATTTGCCCAGAGATTACAGAAATTAAAAGTAGTTATTATCATTTAGTGCTGGTCACTGGGTATATTTAGGGACTGTACACATTTATCCAATCGCAGTGCTGGTCACTGGTTATATTTAGTGACTGTACACATTTATCCAATCGTTGTGCTGGTCACTGGGCATATTTAGGGACTGTACACATTTATCCAATCGCAGCATTTATTCATGAACAGATTGGCATGGTTTTACAAAGAAAAACAAACACCAGAACTGCAATGCTGCCTGTATTTGTTGTTTGTAAAAGAAAACACTGAAACACTATTCTGTATAATTGTTCTTTATTGGTAAAAGAAAACACTGAAACATTATCATGTAAGTGTTCTTTATCGATAAAAGAAAACACTGAAACATTATCATGTAAGTGTTCTTTATTGGTAAAAGAAAACACTGAAATGTTAACATGTAAGTGTTCTTTGTTGGTGAAAGAAAACACTCAAACATTACCATGTAAGTGTTCTTTGTTGGTAAAAGAAAACACTGAAACATTATCATGTAAGTGTTCTTTATTGGTAAGCAAGAATGGTATGGAACCTAATTTATCTAGCCCACTTGCAACCAGCATTGAAGTTGAAGGACCCATAAATACGCAGTACTGACAATATAGATATTAATTTTCTGGACAAGACATTCAGGAAAAAATTATAATTTTGATTTGCACATAAATTATCTGGACAGAGAGAAAAGTAATGTTTTGTAATGTCCAGCTATTTACATTAATGATGGTAGGCTAAAGTACATAAAAAATTGAGGTATTCATAATTTTCATTTCATTGCCTTTTTTAAAATTAATTTCTCTAGCCGTTTGAGATACCAGAGACATTTTGAAAGAAAACAATAGTAGATGCAAGAACTCAAAGGAAGTTCAGATTAATAGGGTAAATCATGAGAAAAAAATCCACATTTTAGAATTGGCCATTTATTTATCTGCAACTGTAAAGAAAAATCCATATAATGCATATAAATCCATACATCTGGTCATGCTGAGTATGTTTAAGGCAACATCCATCCAAGTTCTGTAGTCTTTAAATCCTTTCAGCATGAAACTGCAACCCAAGATCACAATTGTCCATTCACTTATTATATTTCTCGAGTATATTTGAGTTGATGAAATTGAGCAAGTATGGGCAAGAACCAAAGTTGAGAAAATCCTGAAAGTTTAAAGATCCAAACAAGAAATTTACAGAATCTTACAATTTAGGGGTTTTGAGTTTTTGTTTGTATTTTGTACTCAAAGGTTTGAGAATATGGGAACAGTTTTTGTAAGAGACAATAATCAGTCATGGGCAAGTTTGAATACTCAGAACTGAAAGAAAGAAAGATGAATGAATGACTTACAAGTGGATGCAGGTATAGCCAACTGGAAAGAGGCATGCAGCTTACTGAGGGTATAATTTTCCAGTCAAGCTGGTGCATGGTAAAACAATGCTCATATGAGTTTTTTTTATTCTCAGCAGATATTTTGTAAAACTGAAACTGTCTGTTTAAATTTATTAAACATGGAAGAATATTGTTATTTCTTTGCATGTCATTTTTATGAATTGTATATTGATGCAATTTTACATATTTTCTTTAGTGCATGTACAATCCTTGACATTTGTAAAGTGTATGTGACATTGTACATACTTCCTTAATCATGTGCAGGTGTTTGCCAACTGATACATAACTCAGTGAAACATGCATACTACTTTAAAGGTTGCAAAGTATATTAATCCTCTATGGATGAATGTTCCTTGTATGGATACATTTTTCTTAATTTATGTCCAAGGGTTTTGGAAGCTTTTTTACATTCCTACATATGTATGTACACTATATATAATGTACATCATTTTTATCTCAATATCAATTAAGTATTTAAACTATAATTATCTGATGAAAATGAAACATCCATTCTCTTTTTATGCACTTATTATAGTGAGCCAAGTAATTAATTTACATGAGGATGTCTCTTTAAAGTTTTGAACACAACGTTTTGGGGGGAGGGGTCTTAAAAATGCAACATTTTATACAGTTGAACCAGGATGATAACTGAAACAGGGTTCCCATGCTACGAGAAAGATGGGAAAAAGTTGGGAATAAGAATACATTTGTTCTTGACCAGGAAAAGCCCTGTATTAGTGCAAACATTGGCAAAAGTTGGGGAAAAGGGGGAATTTTTTCAGTTGCTACTTCAAATAGATCAGCTGCAGAGATAATATTTTTGAGAATCAAGGTATAACTGATTGCAAGTTTGATTTGTTGACTTAAATTACTGGAATTTGTCGAAGTCATTGAACTTTTAAGTGAGTTGATATACAATTGCTGCATAGGTCACTTGGGTCAATGCAAGTCTCGATCGGAACCTTGACCAGTCAACTAAATCACAAATATTTTGTAAAATGCATAAATGTCCTCTGAGACACACGTCCAAATAATTCTCTCTTGGCACTGAGCAACCAGTAACAGCAAAAACAAATATGTAAACAATGTCAAAATATAGTGGCAAAAGTGTACTGTATGATTGGCGGTCAGGGAAACTCTGGTTCAGGGCACTAGGCATGTTAAAAGGGGAAGGTTTCAAACCATTTGATACACTGGTAAATCGTTCGTATAGTATAGGGTTCCTTGGAAAGTCACTATTTCCAAGCATGTCAAGTCAATGTTTCTAGGCATTTTTAAAATCTTTGAAAGTCAAGTGAAAATGAAGCTTTACTTTAGAGTTATATAACATTGCCTTTCTTGTTCAGCTTTGTATGTTGGTCATTTATTACGGCTTGAGATGACCCCCAGTTTGAAGCAATGTGTTCTGCTGAGGCAGTGCTGTTACTGTTTTAGGGGAACGCTGTGTACATGTCATCCTGCATGTATGTCACAAGTGACATTCAGGATGGGATTTCTCAGGTTGGTAAAATGCAATGAGCTTAGTGTAGAAAAGCAAGCCTTATGTAGTAACCAAAATATCCCATGCTGATTTTTTATAATGAAAAAGAAATCTAGAACAGTTTTGCTTACTTCTGGCCTAACTGAAGTTGTCACCTGGTCAGCTGACAAGTGTACTACCTGTGGCTAAAGTTGTATATGGCTATGGTGTAACTCTTTCTCTTGACTTTTAGCTCCAGATAGACATATTCTTCTTTAAATTAGATGGGAAGTACATTTATCTTATCACAACTTTTCATACTTATGAAGACCTCATTTTGTTAGATCTTGATTAGCCAATATACCTGAATTTTTAAACTTAGATAGTTTCACATACTGTTATTTGTTTATATGTTTAAAGTTTTTTGTAAACATGTCAGCCCTAATTGTTCATATTGCTATCTTGATATTTGACTGATCATTCTAATTTCCTAGAAATTTAAAAGTTGAGGGAAAAAAAAAAAATTTTGCAATTGTTCATTCCTTATTATTTCATCATTCCAGACTGGATGCAGAGTAATAAATGGAAACATATTTATCTGTACAATTTAAATGAAGTTTATGCACGGTTATATGAATTTCAATACATCTATACATAATACATTCCTTATTTTAGTGCATAATCATCTGTCTAGTTCAGGTTGAAACTTGGATGTTAAGGAAGAGTTTCAAAATGGCAGCAGAGTTGATTTTAAAACGGCATTTTCCTATGTCAAAATGTTGTTGAATACGTTTAGTTAGGGCCATAGATGATCCTTTAAAAAATCAGTTTCAACCAGGAAAATCTTGGAATATTTTGTTTCAAACAGTGTGGGAACCCTGGTTAACGTTACTTAATTTTATGTGTATTACTTATTTAAAATATTATTAGAGTTCAGCCCATTAATTCTGTGATTATTTGTGCAATCTTTGAGCTGTTTAATTACCCAGTGCATGTGTGTGTGTGTGATGAAATATGCCATGTCAGTATCAAAGATCTACAGTTCCTTCAACGACACCGAGTTCCATGTTTATGAAATCTCTGCCTTCCAAGAGAACAGTGCTTTATGATGTCATCAACTGAAATCTCCGCTAGTTGGTGTCTGATGTTTACTCACTGACTCGGGGTCTTGTACAGATATTTCATAAATATGGTAATAATTATTATGCAAATTTTGTCATTCATAATGTACATACATATCAATGAAATAAAATATTCTAAGACCAGTATTCGGAAGTTTCATGCTTTGGATTTTTTCCCCAGTAATTTTAATGGCAGTCTGGAGTTTAAACTTACATGTGATAGTACATTTATACTCCAGAAGATGGAATGTTGTATCTATAAAGAAAAAGAATAATAATAACTGTGGAATCAGATTAATTTGAAAATGTTGGGGCAAATCCTGACAAAACTGTGACTATTCTTAACTTCAAGAGGGCTGTGTGTCCAAAATCAGTGTTGCACATTGAGTGCAGACTTGTGGGTTTCCTGCAATTTTTTGTCTTATGTCCCCCAAATCTTGACTTTGGGTGTGCTTTTTTGCCAGAAAAAAAAAACAACAGAAAAATGCTCCTACAACTTTTCGTTAGTGCATGTCCATCTGTGTCTCTGTTGGCACTAGAAATGGCCAAAGTTGTGAAATGTGATAAAAACTGTAAGATGGCAAATGAATATCCATTGTAAAACAATGTATCAGGCAATGAAAACATTCAAGTTTTATGGTAGTTGGCCGAGTTGCAATGTAAAGTGTTTGACGGTCATTAGTGTAATGTATTTTTGAGGTTAAAGTCACCTCTTCAGCGAGGAAGATTTAATTTATTTTGAGGTTGTAATAATGACAAAAGAGACAAAATTTATGCAAACACACAATTTTGTCATTTAATTAATGATTTGTTAGTTTGGAAAGTCAAGTAATTCAGAAAACATAGGTATTTCTTATAATATATGCTGGTAGATAATGAGTGTACACATAAGCTGAATGAGAGTTATTTTATTACAATAGTGTAAGTGTCCAAGGAAAATATGATAGTACAGTGAAGATCATAAAGTTAAGGTGGCAAAACTGTCAAAGCAAATAAGATTATCTCATTCCTTTAGCACTAATAGTGCATTATGTAATATTATTTTCCTTTGTCCTTTTAAAATGTTGTGTAACTCCCAGATTTGGATGGTGGTGGAAACAGTGTACTCTGCCCTAGGGATCCTATGTACAACACTGCAAATAAAAGAAAACAAAAAAAGAGTTGTACCTGAGTTCATCCAGCTTATACCAAGCACTCTCAACAGTTCATATGACATAATATGGTCTTTTAGGTGGAGAAAATGGAAGGAAACTAGAGACCTTAGATTGGCAACCACATAACTTTGCATGTGCTGGAACCAGGGATTGAACCTAAGATATCAGAGGTATAAAATGAATGCAATACTACTGCAGTATCCAGAAATAGTCCCTACACCATCAACTTCATGAAAATGACTTGTCATGTGAGAATGTAATGCAGTTAAAAAAGACAATTTGCACATACTCTTGAACCAGTCTCTGTTTTTTCACCCTAAATGACATTGTCCTCTTTTGTCACAACAGGTCCTGTCATTCAGACCCTTTAGCCATGACTCCATAAAGGATGCACCATACAATTCAAAGACCATCGTGGACAGGAACAAAACAACCATTATTATACCATGAAGTTTTAAATGTCTATCATAAACAGTGTAGAAAGACTTGCTTGGCATTACATATGCATGCATGAACAGAATGGGAGATCAAAGACTCTATATTAACTCTCTAAAGCTTAGTGAACATTATCACCACCAGGTGTTTTGGAAACTTGTGAACCCCCAAAATAAACATTTTTGACAGTCACAGGGAGGTAATCGAGTGTGAAAAGAATTGACTTGTCCAACTGCTGTTTATTGATCATGAGAGAGTGAGGTTTAGTCTAGAAAAGAGAACAAAAAACAAAGTTTTGAAAAGATGTATTCATCTAACTCGTCATATAAATGTACCTTTGTTTCATCAACTAATTATGCTTCTATTGGCTCATGATTTTAGTTCTTAAATAGTTAAATGTTAATTTTATTTCAGTAGTTTCAACTCTGATACAAAATTGTGTGTAAAGTTACTTAATCCAGCACTTATTTGAAAGACCATTGTTCATAAATATTCCTTTCCTACTATGCCAATTATGCTGAAATCAATTCTAATTAAAAAGGCTATCCTTGAGAAAACTGCATGATAAGAATAAACCAATATTATTCATCACTTGAAGAAAAAAAATGAAATTTTGATATGCAAAAGAAAATACCCCCACCAAAACTTGTTAATTTCTTTGCCACTAAAACCATATCCATCTCCAAAATAAAATTTTAAAAACAACACCCCACCCCACAAAAAATTAATTGCCTAATTAACACCCTAGCACCTACCAAAACGTGTTCACATAATTTCCCAGCCAACAATCATATGCTGCTGCATGCCTAAAAAATAAATGTTATAAACAACACCTACTCCCAAAATAAAAAATATAAATGATTAACTCTGAGCAACTTGCCACCAGTAAATTTAAAATATAAATTATTATGAAGTAACATGTACAGCTTTGATCTTAAAATTTAAAAAATATTACAAATTAACAAACTCTGAATTAAATAGCTATATGACTCTGATGTTGTGCAACAGTGCAAATTAGCATTGTGCAACAACACAGTCGAACAGAACATAAATGTTATACAATATAAATTAACTATGATCAACTTACCATCACTAGATTTATAGTAAAAATTATTGTAAAGTATTATATACCATTTTAAGGTATAATTAAAACTTTTTAAAAGAGAACCATCCAGCTCAGAAAGATGTAGCCATAGACTACTACATAGAAGCTATTATAAAACATATTATTCACCTTGACCAATTTTCCACCAGTAAAATTTAAATTTAACTTATAAAATATAATTGTAACATTTTTATTGCAATTCAACAGAGCTATGAAGAACAAGTGACCTAGTTGTTCCAAGCCCAGTTATCCCTTGATCTACCATTTAAACACCAATATAATTTAAACAATAAGTGTTAAATAATGTAATTTAAACTTCAGCATAACAAATTTATGATTTAGTTGTATGAAAATGTTTGAAAAATAAATAATGGACATCAGATTTTTTTTTAAAACATACAAGCAGTGAACCTTATCCTTGTCCTTCAACTGTATTTAAGGCTCCAGTTAAGAAAATATTACACAAATATTTAAAGAGATAAGACTATCGTATACAGTAAATAACTATTTTTACATGCAAGCCATTATTCAATTTCGATAAATACACTTCATAATTTCACATTGTAGTTCAATTAACAGATGCAGAGTACATTTGGATATGATATTTTGGCAGAATCAATTAAAATGTGCAGTAAGGATGTGGGTATCATGTTGGTATTTATCAGATCAACATATTCCCGAGTTAGTAAAATCAATATCTGAGGTTAAAATTTACTTTGAGATAAGAAAATAAAATTGTTATCTGAATGCTCAATACCATTACCTCATGAACAAGCTTTTAATCCAACAAAACAAGAATATCGATCTAAAACATTTTAATGTAATATGTAATACTGGAGATGCATCAAGGGATATTTTTTTTTATTGATAATGGCCATGAAGAACATAAAACTGTACATCAGGGTTTTGTATAGCCTACAATCAGACATAAAACTACATTAGGGGTTTGTATGGCATACAATCAGCCATAAAACTGTACATTAGGGTTTTGTATGGCATACAATCAGCCATAAAACTGTACATTAGGGTTTTGTATAGCCTACAATCAGCCATAAAACTGTACGTTAGGGTTTTGTATAGCCTACAAACGGTCATAAAACTGTACATTAGGGTTTTGTATGGCATACAATCAGCCATAAAACTGTACATTAGGGTTTTGTATAGCCTACAATCAGCCATAAAACTGTACATTAGGGTTTTGTACGGCCTACAATCAGCTGATGTGAAAGATGCTTACAAACGACATTATAACTGTTGTGCTGGAACAGTTGAATACTGGAGAAAAAAGCCTGCTGAAGAAATAAATGTATTGATGACAGCAGTACAGCCCAGTCAACTCCCAAGTGATTAAAAAATAGGATGGATGTATTGTTTCTACAAGATAGCAATTGACTTACAGAAGAATGAATATCTATATTAAATCAAGGTATTCGGTTTTATATGATATGTATTTTAGGTGCACAAGTACAAAATAGAAAATCTATTCATTCTTTTTCCGCTGTACAAAACACCAGAAGAGTTAATTGAAAATGTACGTTTGGATCAGCAATGATTTGACTTGGATGAAAACGTCGCAATAAGATTTCAGCAGTATGTTTCAGAATCAAAAGTTAAACTTAACTATGTTATTGGTGGTGATGGCATGTTTTTGTTGCGTTGTGATATGGTGATGAAAATGGGAAGCATTTCTGGATACAACAACAATTTAAAAAAGTCGTCACATATTTAATCTAGGAATACATACTGCTATAAATGCTGACGTGGTAAAGAATATGATACTATAGCAGCTGATAAGTGGTCTGTGACAATTTGTCAGTAGATAGACAATGAAATAAACAAGAGAATGTAAGAATTGTGTAGATAAGGACAAAAATTGTCAGAGTCTTGTAATCACAATGGTATGGTCTAACATTAAAAGAACACATGATATAAAAAAAAAAACATTGATCACTAATTTTTTGACTTCTATCACAAAACAAATAAACAAGTGTTTACATTTATGTCCATGCTTCAGGGTCTGGTCTGATTTGCTTTTTAAACATAGGCTATTAATTTGTTTACTCTTCTTGGTCTTTTTTTTATTTATTTATTTACTTTTTTTTTTTTAAAGTATAACCCTTTAAATTACAGTTACAAATAACCCGCCAATTATTGCTAGAATAAGCAAAAAAAAAAAAAAATGGCCAGTAAGAATAATAAGCAATGACTTGTCCAAAGTGCTGGATTATTAATCTGCCAATGATACCAGCCAATGATACCAGCCAATGATACCAGGCAATGCTGCTTCTATTTTGAAGCTAACTCGAGCAAATAGTTGGAAATATTTTCATACCTTGTTTAACCCTGTCAATTAATGACTGATACCATTATAACCACTACTACATCAACACCCGTTTCTTCACCCCCTGTTGAACTTTTGCAAAATTATCTATGGTTAGACCAAGACTTGTTGCTATCATATTTATTGCCATCAAAATCGTAACAATCGTTACACCTTTTTCCTTAACCAGTTGTAGTCTTTCACCTAATGGTAACTTTTCTCTAATTTTTGAATCAATGTTATTAATATTTATCCAAAGATATTATCTAAATTTGTTCAATGTCGAACTAATTGTACCCTTTTACTTTCATAAGATTGCATTTACTCTTTGGACCTTGTACTTTGCCGATATATTTTTCATTTCCTTTATATATTTGTCATTTGCTTCAACGTCTAATTTCACTGATTGTATTTTTTTAAATTACTATATCAACATAATTTATGCAACCTCTTAATTCTATTTCATCATTCAGAAAAATACTCTGTTAACATTTTCTTCTATTTTATTGCCCTTTTCAAAGCTTTGTCAAATTTTTTTGAATTTCATTTTTTTTAAATCACTATTTTCTTGCTTAAATCATTTTTTATTTCTTTTCTATCGTTCAAAATTTCTGCGAATTTTTATTGAGTGCCTGTTTGTAGCTGTTGGCTCAAAATGGTTCATTTGCTTTAAATGTTTGCATCTCTATTTCCTCAGAAATTATTTATGGGTGACCGTTGGTAACTGTATGTTCTAAAGATTGTTGTAAGACTGTAGGTTTATCTTTTGTTTTTGTCCATATATTTCTTTCTTTTGACAAACTTAAAGACATTAAAAAATTCATTTCCATCTGTTGTCAAAGCTATTGAGTTGAGTGTCAACACTTTTGGAATGTCCTTTTTAGAAAGTTGCCTATTTCTTGGTAATACAGTGTTTTCCCCTCAATCTTTCTTTTGACAAACTTAAAGACATTACAAAAAATCATTTCTATCTGTTGTCAAAGCTATTTAGTTGAGTGTCAACACATTTGCAATGTCCTTTTTAGAAATGTGCCTATTTCTTGGTAATACAGTGTTTTCCCGTCAATCTTTCAATGAAGCTAATTATATTAAATTGCATTTCATCCCTGTCTAAGCCATGTTTAAAGATTCTTTATATTCATCAATTAAAGTTGCAGATATTTGTTGAGAACTTTCAAATTCATTATTATATAAGTTATCCGTAAAAGTTCAATCAATTATTGCATTATGAGTTTGTTCATCTTCACCGACAAGAGTATTATCAAAAGTTTGACCATTTTAAACAATTTCAAGGGATCAAAAACAACTTGAAAAAGAATTGGGTTTTGTAGAAGAAAAAAATAACCATGAGAGGAGCGATGAAGAAGAAGAAGATGAAACCGGAATTAAAACTTAGTATAGCTAATGGGACATACAAGGAATAACTGGTAAAGTTTTAATTGACAATAAATTACAAAAATGGATGTAAAACAAATTAAGAAAACATGAACATTTTTGTAAAACAAGACAAGAAAATATATCAAAATCATGTATTTAGGTTTCATATTTCAAGACTGGTGCGCCAGGACGAAATTTTTGTAGGCCTACGATATCGAAAGTCATTGACTATAAATGGAAGAAGAATTCATGAACTTGTCTTTAAACACAGTGCTACCTTCTTCAACTTCATCATTCCAAGAACCCCAGAAACGAAAGCAACAACAACAAGGACAATAACAACAACAACAGTGGGTTTGGGTTTATTGTGGGGAACGTGTCTCAAAAATCAACACGTCTTTTTTTTTTTTGTCACATTAATGTAATTTATGGAGCAGCTATTGCAGACTTGAGTTTGCAACAAGACGATAATTAGCTGTGGATCATTTTGCTAAGCTGTTGTATTTGTTATCTTCTTCCCAATCCCTCATGGGACGCCGGCAATGGCAAAAACAACACACTATATACAACGTAAAATGTTTTAATCCCTGATCACACAGCACAAATTTTAACCTAATAAAACTCTCACAGAGCATAGTAAGCACAAACACTATATACATCGTAGAATATTGTTTCTGCCACGCATGTATTAGTCAGATGAAAAAAAGTGGAAATAAAGTCAGAGTTCTAACCCCCTCTTGTGGAGACACTAGAAAACTGGTTGGTTTGCGTGAAGAGGCGAGTTCCTTTTATTTTAAATAAAAATGATGGAAGATATACCGGTGCTGCGTTCGACACAACAATGCGTGGGCACGATAATTGCATGTGATTTCTACGTGGCAGGCGTCGTGAGTAAGGAAAGTCATGAATGAATGAGTACTGCAAGTTTCTCGGACAAATGGTTAGAAGGGGCAGAATTCCGACAATGCCATGCAATGGCTCTGGGATTGGTATTGGGACATCGCAAACAAGACTATGCCAAGCAAGGAGACAAGCGATACGTTGCGAAGCATAAAAAGAATGCTAACAAGGTGTTCAAGCTAGTAATGGAGGAGCTGAAAGGGCGAACGCCTCGCCTGGGAGAGCACATGCCAGAATACATGCCAAAACTAGGATACGATTAGATTTCCAGTTTGTTTGGGCTTGATTAGCAGGCACGCCACCAATTATTTCTGTCTCGCGAATGTTTCGGGCGTATACAGACTATGACAGCGAAAAGCCAAACAATTGGTTAGCGTACTTCCTCAGTAGTATAGTGTGGCGATCAAGAGCCAAAAGGGAGTCCTATGCTAAACAGGGCAAAAATTGTTTTCTGGTGGGAAATTTTAACATTGTCACATAATGGGTCTGTTTGGCGGGAAAATGTTAAATTAGCTGACAGGACAATAGAGGATTTTGTTGTTGTTGTTGAGAAAATTTCATTGATGACTGGCAAAGAAAGATCACAGTAATCACGCAATTGTGTGCGATTTTACAAAGATCTGATTCCACGAGATTCTGCAGATTCTTTGTTGCAGATTTATGACTATTTTCTCTTAAGAAAAGGACATTTCTGTGGGATTTTGTAATGTGTTTTTAAAATTTCATTGTAATTTTATTCAAAGGTAATATATACCAAAAAAGTAAGTGTCTTGTTTTTTTTGTTTGTTTTGTTTATTTCTTTCTATTTAAAAAAAAAGTATGAATAAGATATTCACACACACAGTTTATTATGAACATATCTCACTTAGACACCCATCCGCTCCCCCCTCTCTCTCTCAATCCCTCAAACACCCACCCGCTCCAGCCTACACGACTCTGTCTCTCTCTCAGACAACAACCCGCTTCAACTTCTCTCTCTGTCTCTCTGTTTCACACACACACACACACACACACACACACACACACACACACACACACAAACACACACATTTAGATGGACTGTTAAAAATGGTTATTCGGTTTTTGACCCAAAATAATATAGACTTGGTCTCTCTCTCTCTCTCTCTCGGACAACAACTCACTCCAACATCTCTCTGTCTCTGTTTCACATACACACACACACACACACACACACACACACACACACACACATAAAGAGATTTAGACGGACTGTTAATAATGTCCATTCGGTTTTTGACGAAAAAAAAGTATAGACTTGCTCTCTCTCTCTCTCTCTCTCTCTCTCTCTCTCACACACACACACAAACAGATTTAGACGGACTGTTAAAAATGGTTATTCGGTTTTTGAAACAAATTACAAATTATATACTTGCTCTCTCTCTCTCTCTCTCTCTCTCTCTCTCTCTCTCTCAATCTTTGGGTGTTTCTTCATAGGGTACATTTCATTTATAATGTTATATGTAGAGTTTAGTTTTACTGTGTTGAAAATTATTTTTTTTGTTTTCAAAACTTGCACAAGCTCACAACCTTACAGTACAACAAATCTCAGCTTACGCTAAAATCTGACAGTTTGTACAGAAAATGTTACAACCTTACAAGAAAAATGTTATCTTCAAGTCAAACTGTACCTTTAGTTTGAAATGTAACCAAAAATATATATCGACAGTAATATTTTTTATTGGGTATCTTCAAGCTCACAACCTTCCCAGAAAGACAAATCTGAACTTGGGTATCGGCAGGAATATTTTCCAGTGCGTGTCTTAAATCTGAGCCAAAACACGATTTTTGTCACATTCGAAAAAGTCAGTCAGTATCAGATTGGTTAAAAATAAAACGTAGCACCTCAACAATTGAATCTGCCTCAGATGAAATTCACTTGTTGTACGATGAAGTCGGAATATTACACAGTGCCTTACGTAAGCTGAAGCCAGTCATTTTTTTAAAAAAATTAAATATAAAAAGTTACAAAAATAGCCAGTGGCATTTTTTAGATTTGTCAGAAATTGATGAATGAACAAATTTGCTATTCCCTTTGTCTCTATAATCACCCATCATGTGAAACCTATGGAAAGTTGTTGATATCGGTTTTTCCCTTGTCTCCCGAGTCACTCAAAAATGGTGGCCTCGTGTTAATTTCCCCTTGTCCCTATAATCACCCATCATGTTAAACATATGGACATTAGGAGTCCGATTGTCACTATTGATGAGTAATATCTCTCCTATTTAGTGATGCGTGCCTGATCTAGACTTATCTATCTATCTATTGACCCTCACCTCTCTCTCTCTCTCTCTCTCTCTCTCTCTCTCTCTCTCTCTCTCTCTCTCTCTCTCTCTCTCTCTCTCTCTCTCCACACACAAAGAGATCTAAACGGGCAGTGAAAAAGGGTCATTCGGATTTTGAAAAATAGTCTCTCTCTCTCTCTCTCTCTCTCTCTCTCAACACCGATAAACCTACGACGTAATATTCATTTCAGTTAGAAACCACCTATTTCCGCCAAAGTAGAACCAGCTTGTAACATTATTACATTAGAGACTCATCCTGTGAAAAAACAAACAAACAAACAAAAAAGCAACCCATGAACCATTTTTTACAATTACATTTCCAGACCAAGCAAACATCTTACATTTTTACCACTTCTAACCAGATACATTCACAACACACGAAAAACCTATCAACCAATTTTTGTACAATACATTTATTTTTTCCCCATACATGTCAAACATAGTGGCCTCATGTTCATTTCCCGTTTGGCTCTATAATTTCTTTTTTTACCCTGTTTAACATAGGACTCCAGTTTGGCTCTCAAGTGCCATTTTTGGGTCTAGAGTGTCATATTTGAAACCAGATATTATAGCCTCAATGTTAAATTTCTATTGATTTTAAGGACTACATTCTGGATGTAGACCTTGAGTATCCTGTGGAGATTCCTGACGCATAGTGACGACCCGCTGGCCTCAGAGGCTCTGCGCGTCTAAGATAGCTGGTTGAGCGACTATCAGCGTGGTTTAGTGAACGAAATTGGGGTGGGGTGGGGGGTGGGGGGTGTAGTTCACTGAAAGCACGAAGCTAGTCTCCAGCCTGTGCAAAAGAGAACAATACGTGGTCCACTACCGGAACCTCCAGCTCTACCCCAGACTCGGGATAAGCGTCACCAAGGTCCATCTAGCATTGGAGTTTGATCAGAGCGCGTGGATGTCGCCGTGCATCAAGCATAACACATATTTGAGAACGAAGGCGAAGACAGAGTTTAAGAAAGACTTGATCAAGCTGATGAACAACTCGGTCTTGGGCACGAAGATAGAATACCTGCGTAAGCGGATCCTTGTGGATCTTGTGAGGCCCGAGTGCGGGTGAGGACAAGCTCCGCCGCCTGATTGCCGACCCGGCGTTCCAGACGCGGAAAATCTTTAGCGGCAACCTTGTTGCTGTCCATTCAATTATAGGATAATCTGAAGTCCAACCGTCCCATCTATACGTGAATGTTGATACTCGATCTTCGCAAACACCTTATGTACGATTTCTACTACAATGAGATAAAAGCGCGTTACGGAGATAAGGCGCAGCTGCTGTACACAGACACCAACGGCTGACCTCGGCATCACCTCTACCTAGAGTGTCTGTGAGAGAAAACAGTTCCGGCACACCATGACCACCATACACAGCGACCACCACAAGATGGGGGTGTACAGAATCAACAAACCAGTCTGAGCCCGCTGGACAAGAAAACGGGTGGATCGCGCCACATTAGAAGGTCGTGAACTATCAATATTGCTGTTAACCCAACCACAACATAGGCTGCTATAAACAAAGTTGTCAAAGGTACGAGAACGGCAATAAGAAAGCAAGCGGTGCACATTTTAGCTGATGGGCCTACTACGGCGCCTCTGAATTGTCATTGTAAACCAACTCATTATATAGTGTCTCCACGGTTTGTGCTGAACTCTAACTTCATCTGTACTTCTACTTTATTCCATCTGACTAATACATTGCGTGAGGAAAGAAACAAAAATTCTTATCATGCCTCGCCTTGTATATTTTTTGTTCTCTGTGCGGTTGTATTCTTCTCATTACCGTGACAAACTTTGAAAGACCGACGACGTGACCAAAGAAGCGACACCGTGACCAGAGGGCTGATAATCTGACCACTATGAGGTATATCATTTTAACGTTAATAGCTAGCAGGGTCTTATTGCAAGAAAAAGAGCCACCCAGTTTAACCCGGCTTCGTGGGGAAAAAAACGGCCGGTTTGATAAATAACGTTTCAAATTACCAATGGGGTGGTTGTGGCACAAAACAACAGTTTCACTGCTACTCCAAAGCTGACATTCTTCAAATGCCTACAAAAATACAGAGCTCCGGAATTTAATTTAGCCGCAGAAAAAAAGTTGGAACTAATAGCATAAACTTCGCGTCAATGGACTAAATTTTAAGGTGCTTTAATCAAATCGAAACCTTGGTGAGTGAACTTATGGCTGTATACTCACTAATATCCTGCGTTCATAGCAAAATTCTAGTTTTACTTGAATAAATAAACATCCAGGTGATTGTATATTCTTTAATATTCTGCGTGCATAGCATTGTAAAATCCCTAGTTTACCTGATTGAAGAAACATCCAGCTAATTGTGTATTAGTGGGTGGGCGGTACGACTGCATTTTAAACTCCCAGTTTCAGCCGACCTGGGGGTGGAGGAAGTGTGTGTGGGGGGGGACGGTCGACTGGGCAAATGGCGTTTTGGATCGGTCTATAGGGGACTGCAAGTCAACGCTTTAAAGACTCCCTAAAAAGATTGGTAGGCTCTTGGGTGGAGGATTGAGGCAACATTTTAATTTTACATCTACTGGCCCTGAAAAGGGTCGTCGTTTTAAAAAGAAGTCCATCAAAGAATTATAGATCTTCCATCATCAGCTGTTACAGTCTTAAACATTTTCCGAGTCCGAGTCCACCGCCGCTGCCATTGTCGTTGTCCTTGTCGTTAACTGCTGCAGCTGATGATGGTGATGATAATAGCTTGATTTTTTGGGGAGCAATGCAGGTTTATTTCTCCCATACTTTGCCAAAGATTGTAATTATGTGCATTAGTGTTGGATTGTTATTATGTGCATTAGTGTTTGATTGTAATTATGTGCATTAGTGTTGGATTGTAATTATGTGCATTAGTGTTGGATTGTAATTATGTGCATTAGTGTTGGATTGTAATTATGTGCATTAGTGTTGGATTGTAATTATGTGCATTAGTGTTGGATTGTAATTATATGCATTAGTGTAGGATTGTAATTATATGCATTAGTGTTGGATTGTAATTATGTGCATTAGTGTTGAATTGTAATTATGTGCATTAGTGTTGGATTGTAATTATGTGCATTAGTGTTGAATTGTAATTATGTGCATTAGTGTTGGATTGTAATTATGTGCATTAGTGTTGGATTGTAATTATGTGCATTAGTGTTGAATTGTAATTATGTGCATTAGTGTTGAATTGTAATTATGTGCATTAGTGTTGAATTGTAATTATGTGCATTAGTGTTGGATTGTAATTATGTGCATTAGTGTTGGATTGTAATTATATGCATTAGTGTAGGATTGTAATTATATGCATTAGTGTTGGATTGTAATTATGTGCATTAGTGTTGAATTGTAATTATGTGCATTAGTGACCATCACATAACTCCTCTTTCCTTTGTCCATTTTGTTTGTATGTGTGGATGCTGGATAGTCAAGGTGGATGATGGATGGTCATTAGGTGTCAGTCCTCATCACTCTAAAGGTTGCATCAAAAGAGTGTAGCATGTGTTAACAACCTAGACCTTTGTTAACCCCTAACGGCCCTTTTTAAGAGGGCTACCTAGGTTTCTAGAAATAGAAATACTACTCAATATTACCAACCCCATCATATTGTTTTAGCTTTTTTAATGTTTACTTTTTTACAATTTAATTTTATTCACAAATGTTATTGAAAGTTTTTAAATTTTTTATATCTTTTAATACATATCTTGTACGATTTGTAAACGTTTGTTTTTAAAATAATTGTTTTGTTGTTGTTGTTGTTATTGTTTTGTTTCCAATTTTAAATATTTTTTGCAATTTTTCAAATTTTTCCGGATTTGTTTAGTCTTCGCTAAAATCTGTATAATTTGTTCAATTTTAATTTTTTTCTTGTACAATTTTTTTTACAATTTAAGTTTCTAAATTTGTTACTTTTAATAAAAACAAATAAAAAAAAAACAAAAAAAAAAGAAACAATCAGGATTTTTTTCAGCCTCTGGAAAATTCCGTATTAGTTACTTTTTGTACAACTTTTCGTCTAAGCTGTAAGTTTTACATTTTTCTGGGGGTTTTTTCTTGAGTCTTCGCTAAATTCCGCATTAGTTTCGGAATTTTAGTAATACTTTAAGTCTCTGCCATATTTTTTAAATATAATATTCCGGATTAATCTTTTTTGAATATCCACTAAAGTACATATTTGTACGGAAATTTTAGTATTACTGGTTTTTGTCTCAGCCATTTTAATTTGATGTTCTTTTTTATAGTGTCTGTAAATTCCGTGACAGTTTCGTAATTTCAGCGTACTTTTAGTCATGTCCATTTTAGTGTTAATATGAGTTGGTTCTTTGATTATCGCTATTTATAACATAAGTACAATATATGCAAATTTACCAACACCGTCAACACAATCTGAGGTATAGGTAATGCTTTATGTATAAATCTCAGATATATGCATGTAGCTACTAGATTGCATTCTATCCAAGGGACTTTCATCTGTTTCGTTTGTAAAAGGGGTTAGTGTTGGATGGTGATAGTGAGTGATTCTTGCATTCTGACCACCTCACCTATTTATGCAAGACAAAAATATACCTCGAATGTATATCGGCGCAGTAATTTTGTTCCTGGGAAATTTATCTGCAAAAAAATTAACTGCAATCCGTTCGGACGACCTCGGCTATTTCAACGATTGGATTGACTATACGATTGGCGGTGCAGTAGCGAATGACAAAAAAGTTCGATGCATTTGCAACTTCTTGGTCAATCCTTGTTTTGCAAATAGCCGAGGTTTTCCGAATGGCAGCTATCGGCAATACATTCGAGGTATGATTCGTAGGATTGGCCTCGAAAGTTGCGAATGTGACTGTCTGTCTAGAATTAGGTGTCAATCCTCATTACTTTAGCCTCTAATGGTACATCCTACCCTTACACGTCTCTCTGTGGGTGTGAGTGTAGGTGCTGGTCAGTAGGCGTGGGTGCTAGTCAGTAACACTGTTTATTATATACTTTATAAACAGTCTCATTAGTTTAATGTTGTTGCTACCGGTTAATAGCCAGCGACATCGGCCGTAGTTAAGTAAAAATAGTCACCGCTTCCTTATGTGGTAAACACGTATCTGCATTCGATGAACTACTTCTGGCTACTGCTAAAAAGAAATGGCGACGGAAACGTAGAACACTGACCACAATATAACTCTGTTGGCCACCAGATGCCGACATTGATTGTACCCCTTTCTACCTGACACTAGTGCTGGAGAATCAGTAGATCCAGCTCTCATCCAAAGAAAAATATCTATCATCCAAATTAAATAAAGAAAATCTTAATACATCCAAAAACATAAATTATAAGGAGAAAAACTGAAATAAATAAATAAGATTTTTTAAATAGTGAAAATGGATGGCTAGTGATCGCTAGTTGCTGTTGTTAGTACGAGATAGAGAGAAAGAGAGAGAGAGAGAGAGAGAGAGAGAGAGAGAGAGAGAGAGAGAGAGAGAGAGAGAGAGAGAGAGAGATACTAAAACTGGCCTTTCATACAATGTACCAGTCAACAACTTCTCTTTCACGTAAACAGTGCATTTTTATACGCTCTGAATAGCATTGTTTTATCCTGTAATGGGAATTTAATGAAATACAAGCGACTCCGAAATGAATCTATATCCTTTTTTGAGGTATGATCCAAGCCCGACGGACCACAATACCCTACCAACAATCATGACGCACACTGCACTTTCAGATTTACCCGCCACCATGACAGCAAAATTGAGACAACCTTGTTTTGTTTTGTTTTTTTGTTTTTTTTTGGCTACAGGACATTTCATCTTTCTTAACAAACTTATTTTCTTTCACTGCTGAATGAGAATCACCTCATGTACATGCGCGCTTCCATAGCAGTAAAGTAGCGTGTATTACTGCGCAGTGTGTTCATGTTTAAATGAACGATATGTAAAATGTTCAATAAAACGTTGAAATAAATTTTTTGTTTTATTTGTGTTATTCCTATAACTTAAGAGAATGATCAATATGTTTGTGTTTAAGTGAATAACAAAAAGATTATTGACTGAATATTAAAAATATTGGATCCTCGTTCATGTGGCGTAGAATGCCCTCACAAGCTCGGACATCCTGCGCCACGCAACATTCGGTATAATATTTTTCAATAATCAGTTAATAACCTATACGTAGTGGATAGTAGGACTCGGTGTTGTTTACGGGTGCTGGTGAGTAAGACGGTGTGTTTGTCAATAGGTGTAGATGATAGTCAGCAAGATAGCGTGTTGGTTAGTAGGTGTTGGTCGTGGTTAGTAGATGTATGTGTTGAGATGTGGGTGCTGGTCAGTAACACTGTGTATTGGTTAGTAAGCATGGGTGCTGGTCAATAGGTGTACATGTGGGTAATGGTCAGTAGGTGTATGTGCTAGTCAGTAGGTGTGGGTGCTGGTCAGTAGCACTGTTGATTATTAATCCTGGGTCTGGTCATTATGTGTGAGTGCTGGTCAGTATTTGTTGGTCATGGTCAGTAACACTGTGTATTGTTTAATAAGCGTGGGCGCTGGTCAGTGTATGTGAGTGCTGGTCATTAACACGGTGTATTGGTCTGTAGGTGGAGGTACTGGTCAGTATGTGTGCGTGAGGTGAGTACGTGTATGTGCTGTTCAATGGTTGTGGATGCTTGTCAGTAGATGTGGGTGTTGGTCAGTACATGTAGGTAATGTTTAGTAGGTATGAGTGTTGGTCAATAGATGTGGGTGCTGGTCAGTCATACGGTGTGTTGGTCAGTAGGTGTATGTTAAACCTATTTTTAACAATACGTTTCCCCTTGTCCATGTTAATGTTAATATCCCTTTGTCCCCCCATGAGCCATTTTCACAGAAAAGGCCGTAATGTTAATTTCTCATTGGCTCCCATGGCCATATTTCAAAATGGAGGCATAATGTTAATATCCCTTGTTCTCCAAGTGCCATATTTGTATCCGTATTTCTACATTATACTACTTACATATGTGAAATAAATTCATGTAAGTAAAATATACCCTTATTTCAAATATGTAAAACAATAATACGTTTTAAAATAGCTTTCTTACATATGTGAACTAATTTTTCATATATATGAAAATAGGAATCCATGTTAAAATAACTTGCCACACTATATCTGCTTTAAACATTTATGTAACTACCATCACCTACCGTTGGTAAGAGAAACATTACAATGTAGTGTATTCAAGATAACGGAAAATGATGGTCTTATTAATATTTTCTCATCGACTTTTTTTTTCTTCGACAATACGTATTCGAGCGTCACGACTGTATAGCAGAGTTTATTGGCCTGTTTATGGTTCCGAAAGCTTGCCATATACGTTCTTACGGACTTGTGCTCTTTGTTGACAGAGACTCATTATCAAGCACTTTAATCACTCCGACGCTCAGTTGGACTTCCGGGATCAATCTTTACAATTACCGACTGATACAGTCATGAAAAGATTGGGGTAATGAAGTATAATTCACTGTCTCCAAAGTTTGTAACTCTCCAGGATGCTCGAAGAGACCTACGAGTTGTATAATGCCTTTTGTAAACATAAAGAAAGCTGCTCAGTCCGGCGGGTCAAGTGGCTCCGGAAAATGTTTTCTTGTTCGGATCACTTCAATGGATGCAGAACTGGAGTTCAACATAGACGTAAGGATACAGAATTATGAAGCTGGTCTTACAGTGGAATGCTGGATTCAGACCAAATTACGGGTTGATTCAGAAGAAATGCCGGGGAAATTCGGACCATGTGAAATATTATATAATAAAGAAAAGCAGTGGAACATACATACCTGTTTTATTTTAGTAGTTGTTCCTGTGTTTTCAAACATAGTAAGTGTAGGGTTGCCACCTGTTCCGTATTTCAAGGAACCGTTCCGTATTGAATAGCAAATTGTATTGTTGTAATATGTTGAATTTTCTTAAGGATCACATATGTGTTCCGTATTTTGGAGCTCTTTAGGTGGCAACCTTAAGTAACGGAATGTAAAAGGTTGATTTTCAGTTCGTAAATTTACATCAGATGGTTCATACGTGAAGATGTACTTTTCATTCCACCATTTCAGTTCAAACTATTTTTCATAAATTTGTAGCCAAAATCAGAACAAAATAGATATAAACTATCGCATTTAGTTTTTTAACCAAAATAACTTTTCAGTGTTTACAAAAAAGAAAACATAAGGTCCAAATGATTTGCAAAATATAGACGTATGATATTGTCAGGGCTGAGCATTTTTTTTCATCCACTTGTCCAGGACAAGTGGTTTCAGAATATTCACTTGTCCCACCTTACTTTTCACTTGTCCCATCTTACTTTTCACTTGTCCCAAAATGGTAATCACTTGCCGTACTTAATCCATAGAAAGAACAAATGAAATAATATACAACATAATTATTTCTTAAAAGAATTTAATTTTTCTAAAACATTGGTTGATATACATTTGGCTACATCAGGTACATGTATATATGTTTTAGCTGCTGGATTTGAAAAATTTCCATGTACATGTCTGCCACCTGCACCAGCACTAAGCCAGCAGTTGATAGCCATGACTGGGTTAATGTCCTCAAGCTCTGGTCCATCTGGTGAAATGTTCATTAGAATTTTTAAACTCTCTTGGTTTAAGGAATTCTCACACTCAGTAGCAGTCTTACATTTTATCTCTCCACTTTCACAAGGATTTTCCTTCTTCAAATCGTCCTTATTACCTTCCTTGCAAAAATAATATAGCAAACTCATTTTATCCACCTAGTAAATATCAGCTTGCTTGACAACTACTTCTAAAGTGATCATAACAAACATTTTCTTTTAAATACGGACAGAGACAGCTCATTAATTAGCATAATTGTCAAATGCAGTATTGCACATGAAAGTTGATCATCTGTATAATCAATTGAAAATGAAAGAATCATTACTGTCATTTAATCAGTTCATAAAGGAAACCAACACTGATGTCTGTAAAGTACCTTTCATTAATTTAATTACACTGACTCACTGGATTAAAATCAGAGTGAGCCCCTCATGAGGATCTGGTTTGAGTAAACACAGTGCAACAAAGCCGCTTAAAATACTGCTAATTAATCATACCAGCTTTGTTTTGTTTGACGTGTTTTGATTTGCCGATAATTTGGTCACTTAGCCCAATATGCAGTCAAGTGGTAACAGAACGTGCACATATGCGATAGTTATCACTGACCACCTGTAGGCGTTATACAGGATGTAAATGTTTACATGGAGAGAGGTAGAATTAAGTATTCAGTACGCCCAGAGGACATGAATGGCCAAATAAAGGTAGATATAGTGATTAAAGCACGAAAATAAGGACTTGCCCGACTTTTTTAAAATAGGAAAAAAGCACTTGTCCTGGACTAGCTACTTGGAAACTTTTACTTGCCCGACTTCAAAAATGAATAGTCCGGGATGTTGGGCTGTGGGATTTGCTCAGCCCTAATTGTATTGAATTAAAAATCATAAATTTGACAGGACTTCAGTTTCATTTTTTAGTATAGTTTTATTTAGTACTATTTGTATAAAGTACTGTATATAGTATAAAAATCAATTTTACATAAATCTAATAAAAGCATAAACATACTAAAATCAATATATATAGATGAAAAAAATGTTACTGCTATATAGGCCCTGTTTTTCAAGATTTTTTTCCTGTGTTAGTAATTGTATTATTTTTTGATTAAATAAAGTCAACTATTTAAATTTTGCACAAAGCTGAATGAGCTTCTTTGAAAAATTTTCACTCTTAAATTGGTATCGCAAGATAAACACACTTACATTATTTCATTTGATTTGTATATAGAACTATGCCATTATCTCACATAAAATCAGGGTTTTTGATTCCTTAAATGTAGTTTTTAGCTGCTCAAAGTTGAGTGGGAAATAATGAGAAATATCATATTTTAAACAATTATAAATGTTTCATTTATATCTAAAATGAAACTTAATAATATTTCACATGGTCTGCATCAGCCTGTAATATAATCAAAATAAGCCTGGTTCAATTCAGCCATGGTCTGAATTAGCATGCACCTCTACAGTGAAACACAGGGACCTGAGCATACTGTCTTTATTTATATGAATTTTAAATAAAATATAAAGGGAGGATACTTTTCTTGGGTGGGTTAATTATGGAGTCAGATTATCTACATGATTTTTATCAAATGACATGAGAATATTTTATAGTGCACTTCAGTAATGCATGTATTGCATTGTACCTTTTTATGAGTGAAAAATTACTTTGAGAGGTCAAAATCAATGCAATTCATGAGTGATGGTTTGAGTGATCAAAAGGAAACCTGACATATGTCACAAATTACAGATATGTGTCGCTGAGGAGTTGACCTCATTGTTTCAGAATGGATATTACATTATGGTTGACATTCTGGCTGGTACTGGTTAATTTTATTTGAGCCAATCAAACCTTCAGACATATTCAGTCTGATCGATATTGGGAGTAGGTGTGAAACAATCGTGACTTGCATCGATTTGAAAATTAATTTTTTCTCCTATGGAAAGGAATGATGCAATACATTTGCTTTTGAATTCAGGTGTAAGTGTGCTGTAAAACATTCTTATAGTATTTTATAAAAATCTTTGTTGATAACCAGATTTCAAAACAAAAGACCCAGATCAAGCAGGTGGAACAGATACAGAGAAATATTTTGTATTATAGAAGCCGTACAACATGTACCAGAGCTAAAAAATTCTGATAGCCCAATGCCTGGGGCACCTCTAAATCCAGATATGCCACTCATATATTATAAGTGAGTTGCCCATCGGGTTTATCCCAAATAAAGTGTTATCTAATTTGCCTGAAAGAAAATTTGAGCCTGCCCACAAAATGCTGCATTTTTATTTTTAAGTTCTTGCAAGACACTAGTAAATTATTAAGACTCCGCTTTTTGTGGGGGTTCCATCTGTAGGTCCCTCCGCATTATGGAGATTGTCGTCTTAATTGTATCAGAAGCTATAAACTTTGCATGTACAAAGTGAAGCATGTGACCTATGAATGTGGAACAGTACTATTCTTGTTATCCGTATTTTCATTGGTCATCTATATTTAGCACTCACTTGTTCAGCATGAATAAGCTGTCCCTTGCTCATGCTGACTTGATAGTGCATCACTAATTAAATATATAGAGCAGTACCTGTGTGATTGTTTGACATTTAAGCTAAGAGAAGGGATTATTGACTTATAAAAGACCCCAATATAATATTTTTCATACTACTGAGATCATTACATTATATTTTAATCCATTTATTTAAAAGAGTTGGTAGCCACTGATTCTGTTGATATGGAGTGAGTGTTTTCTGTAACTGACACATCCACAGTACTATCAAATGAACTAATTATGACACTTGAAGCTACTTTTTTACTGATTGATATAAGAGAAAGATGAATGCCTCTCCGACTTCATATCTGTTTTCTTTGAACATTGACTGTATAAAGCAAGACACACTTCAGATGCTAATGATAATCAATGCTGCTGATCCAGTGAGTAAGGAGGAGATTGATAGAGCATTTGGACAAGGTTTGACATCAGGACCTGGAGGAAAACATTGTGTGATGTGAAATGTTTTGAGACAAATAAACACGAGTCAGTTTAATATGATTTTATTTACATTTTTCATATTAAAAATACAGCAATTTCAGCATTTTGTCAAAATGAAAGTAAAATCATAGGGCCATTTTGGGCACATGGAATTGGAGTCATGGACTGGGGATTGTTTAAATTCACTTACCCTGGGCCTGTGTGAACATTCTTTTTTCTTTGGGCACTGTATACCACCCTAACAGTGCTCCACCATGATTAACACCTTGCAATAGCAATCGTTACAACAATAGTACGTCTACACAGATGTGACCCAATTATATAAAGTCATTAATATCTTAGTAGCTGTACGATGCATCTACCACCCAACTCCAGCATCAGTAAGATCTACAAGATACAGCCACTCACATAAGTGCATTGTGTACCAGTTCAGGGTCAATGTTTACCAGCATTCATTTCTTCTTACTGGAACGAACTCCCAAAAAGGTGCAGTGACAACCACCAACATGGATGCTTTCAAATCTGCCATGCAGCACATACCATTTAAATAGATACAATAACAAAATTATTTGTACATTGTTTTTAAGTTGTTTGGCTTTTTTGGCATAAAAAAAAGTGTTGGACTTTTGTATGATAAAAATACCTGCTTTTTGTAAATTCATAGAAAATAATTTTCTTTTCTGTTGAAAAATAAGTGTTCACTCCATGAAAAAAACACTGTAATCTCATACAAGAGTGCTCTTAAAACTCACCTTTTTTGACTGCAAGAATAGACCTAAAGACTTAATTTTTTCTTACCTTAACTATTTTCAGCATGTTTTTGTTTTCTAATTTCATGGTGTTTGTTTTTTCTTTCTTTTCGTAATCATATCATTATATATGTTTGTTTAGGTGTTATATAATGTTGTAAAGCGCTTAGAGCTTCTAAAGATTAGGCGCTATACAAAGTCCTCATTATTATTATTATACAGACCATCTCACAAACCTAATCCATAACTTAATATTTGAACCATAGTATAGTTAGTTCATAGCCTAAAACATCATTCGGATGTCTTGATTATCATCTTTTATGAGCTACGGATTTCATGAGAAAGTCTCTCAATGACTGTGTTGGTTAAGGTTAATATTAAAATGGTAGAGTTTCATTCGTTAAACTAAGTTGATTTCAGTCTTCCTTTTTATGCTATAAACACTTTATGTTATTGAAATTGAGTTTGCATTTCATTGGTATTTTCATTTGAAGAGTTAAGTGCTTGATTAAAAGTTCTGATAAATGCTACAGAAATGCAAGAAAAGGGCATTCAGTTAGTCTCAGAATGGAAACATTGAAAACACATAATGAGCAATATGATCAATTTAATCTGCACCAACATTTTTACATAAGTGCCAAGAGAAAACCCTGATAAAGCCTTTAAGTTGCATTGTGTGATCATAAACATGATGTACAGTGCATTGGACAACAGCACACTGTATATATTACAGAAAAATTAACAATTCTTGATATATATATAAAAAAAGTAAAAATATGTTGGGCAAAATAAGGTTAGTATGCATATGGTGTTAAGCTATCCTTTTTTAAGATATATTCCATTTTAAAGGAAATTGAACAAAAGATAGATAAATCATGACTTTGTCATTGTTCAATTAAAGTATTTTTTTAGGAATGACCTTGTTAGAGACATCCTGTGCATCATATCTTTTTCTTTACACTTAAAAATATCTTCCCAATGATATTTGTGAGGGGAATCAAAACACTGGCAAACACTTGGCTGACTCCTGTTCAGGAGTGTGTGGGCACAAAAATGAAGTGTGATTGGTTTATTTTAACATGGAGATCATTTAACCACAAATAACAGGAATCACTGTCAACAGTTAGAGATGTTCAGATAAAATTGTTAAAACATGCATCATATTATTAAAAACTTCCATTAGTCCATCTGCTCACTTGTTTCTGTTTTGGATATTTGTTGGTGTTTATAGCATATGCATTTTTATGGTCTTATTGCCACAGAGTTTTAATCTGAAATCAATTTGCGCAAAAATTAGTTCACTTGTTAAAATTTGCACAAATTTCATGATGTCAAATATTCATTGATTTACAGTATTAAATCTTGAGTTGAATTTATTATAGAAGATTTTGCAATATTTGGCATAAATACATAAATTGATACATTGACTAGCTTTATTATGTTATTACCCATTTCTTTGCTATACATGAAGTATCCCAAGGTTGCTGCTTTGCAGGGACTCCTGTGAAAGAAGTCAGAGTTTATATATTGATTGGTGCCTTTATAATTTGCCAACAATTTATTATTATGTTATTTTTGTATTCTTCCTCCATATTAAGTCAACATTGGTTTTTCAGCAAAAAGCTTATGGAAAAGATCTCTTTGAATTGGTATGCAAGACCATAGGCCTGAGAGAAACCTGGTATTTTGGCTTACAGTTTGTTGACTCCAAAGGCTATATTTCTTGGTTAAAGTTTGACAAAAAGGTGAGTAGAATATAGAAGTCATATGATTTTACTTTTGTGATGATGTAAAGTGATTACAACTGGATGCATATTATAACATGATAAATACAGTATAGACAGTATGTTTTTGTTGAATGTGTACCAGATGATAGATACCATATCTTGCAAATGCACTGTCTTGCTTTTAAATTTTGTTCCATTAGCGAGGAAAGCAACAGAATTCCCTGTGGGAAAAAAGTAAACAAGCATGTGTAACACATTATATATCAAATTATATATAAAATTCTGTGTTTGTAAAACACATATCCCCATGCTCACCTGTACTGACCCTTGAACCCAAATCCAAGTCACTTGACTAAGTTCCGAAAGGCAATGACAGATCCTGGGGCCTATGTTGGCCATATAAGTGCCTTTGCCTTTCCAGTAACTTAAATGTAAAGACAATGTTGGGTTGTCCAAGAAGGAAAAAAAAAACTATGACAAATTTGAGATATTGTGATGCTCTCCATATGTCCATCCATCTGTCTGTCTGTCCTAAACTTGATCTCCTCACAAACTGCTGGATGGAAATGCACCAACTGGATACATAGATTCAGTAGATTCAGATTTTTCTCCAGGATGCGTGCAAACCCAACTCCTGACCCCAACCCCTGACCAAACCCAACCCCTGACCCCCAAACTTAAATGAATCTCCCTTAATAATGAGAGTTTTCTCCAGGATGCATGCAAACCCAACCCCTGACCCCCATACTTAAATGAATCTCCCTTAATAATGAGAGTTTTCTCCAGGATGCGTTCAAACCCAACCCCTGACCCCCAAACTTAAATGAATCTCCCTTAATAATGAGATTTTTCTCCAGGATGCGTGCAAACCCAACCCCTGACCCCCAAACTTAATTGAATCTCCCTTAATAATGAGCAAGAGTACAATAATAATGAACAGTGGATTTTCTGTGAGCATAACAAAAACCTTCAACATTTGTTAATATTAACAAAGCTCAATCAGATCATGCAAGTGCTTGACTTCTATATCAACCACCATAATCAAGCACTTACTGACTTTGCAATTCAGCAGTGAGATATTTTCATTGATTATCTTGTTAATTAATGTGTTTTATGAACTGCACATGTCTAGGTTGTCCTATAGCAGACATGTACATTTTGGTAATTTGTACTGTAATGTTAACTGCACATGTGAAGGTTGTCCTATAGCAGACATGTACTTTTTGGTAATTTGTACTGTAATGTTAACTGCACATGTCAAGGTTGTCTTATAGCAGACATGTACTTTTTGGTAATTTGTACTGTAATGTTTCTACTGTTGCATGCAGTTCTAATGAATACGATGTAGTGCCATTGTCATTACACATAGTGCCATTGTCATTACACATGATCGCTGCAAATAATGAAGGTAAACAACTGTAAGTTTTATCCTTATTCATTAAAAGTTATAGGGATGATTCTGCTGTGATAATTAGGGCTGCCTGGCGACCTCAATTTCTGTTGGCATCCCAAAATTTTTATTTTAAATAATCCCAATCAAAAGTTAGAAAATCTTGCTTGCTGGAAATTTTCCCTCATTCCATTCAATCTGTAACATACCGTATATACTCGATTATAAGTCGACTCGACTGTAATTCGACCCCCCCCCCCCCATTTTAGGGCTGCAAAAAGTGAATTTCTCTGCATGAATCGAATTTTAAGTAAAAAACATCGACTTATAAGCGAGTATATATGGTATGTAAATGCATCAGAACTGTAATTTTACCTTTTTCCTTACTGTGAGTCATCTAAATCATACAAAAGCTTGCCAGGGCATTTAGGAATAATATGTACTCGGATTCTCACACATAATCAAAGAGCTGATAGGCAATCAGACAGCTTCTCCATTTTCATAGTGTTGGTTATGTATTCCTTCCTTGGTTAGAACGTTTTTTTAAATTAGCTGTTTAGATAGAAATGGTTGGAGTTTTGCAAAAGATTTTAAAGTATTTGAGATTTTCCGGCCTCTATTCATACTGGATAACCAATTTCCGTTCCTTTTCATTGTTGTGTACTCACTGGATTTCAAATTTAAATAACACTTTTTGATATTATGTTTCACATCACATTTCTTCTTAAAAAAATGAATACCAGAAAATGGATACAAATGACCCAGCTTACATTAATTATTAGAAAGATGATGTAATGAGACTGGGTGCTTCCAATCATCAAATTGGAAAGAAAAATCCTTGTCATGGATGTAACAAAGGTGTCTCCATTATCACACAGTCACAAATTCAGTTATATATTTTCAGTGATATTGAAAACAATTATAGGACAAAGATCCCATTGGTGTCTTAAGTTACATCTTTTGCTGAACAAAAAAGAAGTTAATTTTGTACACATTACCTATGCGTAACCAGCATTGCTATTCATATGGAAATAACGTGCCCCATTTCTGGTATCTTAAAATTAAGCAACATGGGCAACTTACATGTGTAATAATTATGATGTTTTTGGAAACTATGTCTGAGATGTAACATAAATTTGATGACATCAAATTCTGTACCAAATACTGTTCTCATACAAAAACTGCCCTCCTTAAAAGCTTAAAATCCCCCGCTTTTAAGAAAACGCTGGAGGGAATTCCCCCTCTGTGTGAAAATCCTAGAGGAAAAAACCCCAGTTATAAATACATGTAATATTAATATCCGTTTTTAGCTAGCAGCATTATGGCCCTGCAATTACAAAAAATATACATGTAATTAGTAACAAATCTGCAAAGCTAACATCTACTGCAATAAAGAATACAGATATAGCAGAAGTTAATACAGTACAAGGCTAACATACTGTTATCACATACCGTATATACTCGCGTATAATCTGGGTCCAAATGCAAACAACATACACATTAGGTGCTTGAAATCACTGAAGATTGTACATGTGGTAACCACCTACAAGAGGGATTGGTTATTACAATATTGCAGATGTATAATTTCTTAAAAGTGGACACATTAGGTGCTTGAAATCACTGAAGATTGCCCATCTGGTAACCACCTACAAGAGGAAATAACTGAAGATTGCCCATGTGGTAACCACCCACAAGAGGGATTGCTTATTACAATATTGCAGATATATAATTTCTTAAAAGTGGACACATTAGGTGCTTGAAATAACTGAAGATTGTACATGTGGTAACCACCTACAAGAGGGATTGCTTATTACAATATTGCAGATGTATAATTTCTTAAAAGTGGACACATTAGGTGCTTGAAATCACTGAAGATTGTACATGTGGTAACCACCTACAAGAGGGTAATAGGTTTTTGACCTCTACCCAAGGAAGTAGCTCTAATTATTCTTGTTTATCCCTTTCGGGGGGGGGGGGGGGGGGGGGGGGGCGCAGTTTGTGGATCCTTCCTTTGCACTTTGCATGTGTGTTCATCCATGTATGCATAGGCTAGGATTTGTATACAAATCTTCTTATACCATTGGGAGTTGGAGACTATCATGGTATTCTAGTTACTGGTAAAAGCCAGTTGAGGTGTAATGAATTATCCTGATGCACATGTGTATCACAATATTTTCTTCCGTTGATGCAGAAGTCTATAATTTCTCATTCATTGTGATGCAATGCATCAAAACTGAGATGATTTATTGATACAACTCATAAAATTGTGCACATCATGATGCATGTAAATAAATAGACATTACCAAAAAGGCAGAATATGTTCTCTCCTCGTTTTCTACGAACTGAAAATTATCTGTAATTAGAGTAAAAGATAAATAGTAAGCATATCCAAATAACATTAAATGAGATACAAGAGTATGTCACTGTGTATGTCTTGCTTCTGATGATTAAAAATCTGCACTAGTCTTGGTCACCAAGACAATTGCTTTACTTGCAGACTCTTGCTGCATCATAATGCTTAATTAATCATATCACCAGCTCAATATCACAGTGTGCATGAAGTCTCCAAAACCAATATATATTGTGATACATATTGTTTTGTTTACTATGCATCATGATACATATTGAACCTATGATTTCTATGCATGGGTCTAAAAGTCAACCGTTGACAAAATCTGCTGCCTGTTATGATGTATTTGCCAACTTTTTAAAAAATAATTCTATATTTTCATGTTTTAAAATTGTACTTTTCTGTTGTCTGTTCAAAACATTTTGCTGCCTGTTCATATCAAAAACATTGCTTCAGATTTTATGTGTGATTGGCAGGGTTAGCCATTTTTTCACATATTTGATACAGACTTATGGGTAATGTGGGGAGCTAAAGTCTTAGTGCTACCAGAATGTTTAATGAAAAGCATGCTACATTACCCTTGTTGACATCTAAAATTCATTACAAATTTTGTTAATTTCATTTCCTCACCCATTGTGTCATGATTACATGCTTACTATTTCTTGCTATATAGAAAATTTAAATTTCACAAGTACATTTCATGTGCAGTCCACAGTTGGGCATATTTGTGTCTGCTGTCAGATGTCAGGATGTAGATAATAACTTTTTTGCAGTGATAGCATCATTGTCTTTATCTTGAAAAAGAACTTTAAAAAATGTGTTAAAAGGAAACCATTATACAGGGGGTTTTCTTCTAAGGATTTCAGCACTTTAGGAATCCCAGTGCTGTCTATATGGTTACAGGTAACTACTAATTATTTTATGAGCTACATAACCAGACTGTGTGGTAGTATATTAAATATCATATTTAAAAGATGGAAGGTTACTGATTGGCTGAAATCAATTACTGGAAAAAATTAACACCATTCTTTTTAGAAGAAGCCTACATGTGGGTAAATTGCATCCAATAGTTAACTCGAACCTAAAACCATTTTCATTTGATTGGTATCGCTACTGGATGTAGATGGGATGATATCACTGGGATGGATTTTTATAGTGGGCACCTACAAGGGAATCTTTCTCAAAAACAAGCCATGCAGCATATAATTTATATTGGTTTAAAAGTTTCCTCTTGGATATATGGTATGGTGCATAGGATGTACTGGTAAGCATGTTTTGTCAATCTTGCCATGAAAATATAATAATTAGGCCAAGCATTAACATTACTTTCTACAGGAATTAAATTAATTGTCTGTGCCCATATAGCACTTTTGAAAAATGGGGAATCCTATGCACATTTTTACACATTTTGGGGAGTCAGGGATTTCCCCCATGGGGTCAAATATGACCACAATAACATCATCGGGAAGTTTTTCAGGCACACAGACAAGACATGGTTGTACAGAACCCTACTATACCTTTTCCAGGTGCTTGATCAAGATGTTCCCAAAGAGACCCCAGTCCCATTTTTGTTCCTGGCCAAGTTTTATCCTGAGGATGTGTCAGAGGAACTAGTACAGGAGATCACACAACATCTGTTCTTCCTGCAAGTCAAACAGTCAATCCTCAATATGGACATCTATTGTCCACCAGAGGCCTCAGTATTACTAGCATCATATGCTGTTCAAGCTAAGGTACTGTATTTCTACAGGTATTATGTACTCTGCTTTAAACCTTTTTTTTCAATTTGTCATACTGCATGCAGAAAACAAAAACCTGTCACATTCAATGTCCATCTGATGCAAGCCATCCCATTCAATGTCCATCTGATGCAAGCCATCCCATTCAATGTCCATCTGATGCAAGCCATCCCATTCAATATCCATCTGATGCAAACCATCCCATTCAATGTCCATCTGATGCAAGCCATCTCATTCAATGTCCATCTGATGCAAGCCATCCCATTCAATGTCCATCTGATGCAAGCCATCCCATTCAATATCCATCTGATGCAAACCATCCCATTCAATATCCATCTGATGCAAGCCATCCCATTCAATGTCCATCTGATGCAAGCCATCCCATTCAATGTCCATCTGATGCAAGCCACCCTGTACAGGCATGGGGATGTAGAACAGGCTTGATGCCCTGTACAGGCATGGGGATGTAGAACAGGCTTGATACCCTCTCTGGCATATCATAAGAGGTGACTAATGGAGGCAGGAGCCAAGGTGACTCAACATTTTCCTTTGACCCTTTAAAATGTTGTGTGTCCCCCAAATTTGGAGGGTGTGGGACCTGTGTCCCCTGCCCTTGGAATCCTAGGTGCAACACTGCACATGTTGTGTATTTAATATGATGACTTCCTTGATGCTCACACGCTTTCTTGACTTAAAAGAAAACTTTAGTGTGAACTGTTTGAATTGCACAAACTGTCATGCAGCATGTGTTGTTGTCTTGAGAGGCCATGATGATTGTTCCCAAATGCCTTCCTAGTAAATAGAATGAGCAATAAGACTGGATCAGCTTCTTTTCAGCTGCAACCAATCAGATAGCAGAGTGGTAGATACTGTTGTGACTAGCTACATATGCCAACGGTCAGTGTGGAATGATGTTGATTGATGACCCTTGGCTAGCAAAAATGATATTTCCTAAACCTATTGATAAATTCTAAGCATACATTGCAGCTGTATATTTGCTGTATGTCTTGTACGTCTTATTATGACAGGATTCAGTTTGTAAAGCATGTCTTATCTGACAATTTAGGTAACAAATCTTAGGATTAATCATGATAGTTTTATACTGCCCCTCTAAGGGACTTTTTAGTGAGTAGACCATATCTACATTATAAGAGTGGCAGTGGTATACTAAGGGGCTTTATAGTGAATAGACCATGCATACATTATAAGAGGGGCAGCAATGTATTGATGGGCTTTATAGTGAGTAGACCATACTACATGACAAGATGGGCAGTGGTATACTAAGGGTCTTTATAGTGAGAGACCATATTATATTATAAGGGGATCAGTGGTATACTAAGGGTCTTTATAGTGAGAGACCATATTATATTATAAGGGGATCAGTGGTATACTAAGGGGCTTTATAGTGAGTAGACCATACTATATTGTAAGGGGATCAGTGGTATACTAATGGGCTTTATAGTGAGTAGACCATACTATATTATAAGGGTGGCAGTGGTATACTAAGGGGCTTTATAGTGAGAGACCATATTATATTATAAGGGGATCAGTGGTATACTAATGGGCTTTATAGTGAGTAGACCATTTAATATTATAATGGGTTCAGTGGTATACTAATGGGCTTTATAGTGAGTAGACCATTTAATATTATAAGGGTGGCAGTGGTATACTAAGGGGCTTTATAGTGAGTAGACCATACTATATTGTAAGGGGAGCAGTGGTATACTTAAGGGGCTTTATAGTGAGTAGACCATATGTATATTATAATGGGTTCAGTGGTATACTTAAGGGGCTTTATAGTGAGTAGACCATTTTATATTATAAGGGGAGCAGTGGTATACTAAGGGGCTTATTAGTGAGTAGACCATTCTATATTATAACGGGAGCAGTGGTATACTTAAGGGGCTTTATAGTGAGAGACCATGCCTACATTATAAGAGGGGCAGCAGTGTATTGAGTGGCTTTATAGTGAGTAGACCATGCCTACATTATAAGAGGGGCAGCAGTGTATTGAGGGGCTTTATAGTGAAGTATCACTGTATCTGCACAACAATATCACAAAGAAATTCAGAAATATGTGCTTGTTCCCTACCTTGAAAAATGTATAACCAGTTCCAATTCTTATCATGTGGGAAGCCTTGAAAATGTGATTGGCCAAGCATATCAGAACTGTGCTTCTTTCTTTGTATTAACAAATTTGTCTTTTCTTATGTGAGTAAACAGATTCAGGCAATTCTGTTAATTTCAGTATGGAGATTACGATGAAGCCACATATGAACCAGGTATGTTGGCCAGTGAGGACTTGCTGCCCCAGCGAGTGATAGATCAGTACCAGATGACCCCAGAGATGTGGGAGGAGAGGATCAAGGTTTGGTATGCTGACCACAGGGGCATGAGTAGGTGAGTCAAGTCATAATAGCTTCTGGAGCAATATACTAGGGATATACACTCAGGCTAGGGACCACACAGATACAGGAACCACCTGTCCTTAGCAAAAAAAATTGTATGTTGTTTGTCCCATCCTTTTTTCCAATTATACTGTGTATAGTCATATATAATCTGCATTGTTTGCAGTAAAAATCGATGAAAGAAAAAAGGGGCTGTTGTATCCAATTGACATTAGAGCTTTGTACATGTATTAGTAAATTACCTAGACCACTATTTGAAAGCCATATATAGGGAATGACTTGTCTCTTGGAGTAAATTGTCTACAAGCATATATGGTAGTATATCTGACATACACTATAACTCTTGTATATAAAGATCACCTTCCTGCAAAGACCTCAATTAGCTGGTCCCCTGAGTGGTCATTATACACAGATATGCCTGTACTTTGATCAATATATTTCATTATACTACACAAAAATGTGGTCCTAGTCTGCTGTTCATATACTGTATTTGTATGATGTGGTCCTATTCAGCTGTTCATATACTGTGTTTGTATGATGTGGTCCTAGTCTTCTGTTCATATACTGTGTTTGTATGATGTGGTCCTAGTCTTCTGTTCATATACTGTGTTTGTATGATGTGGTCCTAGTCTTCTGTTCATATACTGTGTTTGTATGATGTGGTCCTAGTCTTCTGTTCATATACTGTGTTTGTATGATGTGGTCCTAGTCTTCTATTCATATACTGTGTTTATATGATGTGGTCCTAGTCTTCTATTCATATACTGTGTTTGTATGATGTGGTCCTAGTCTTCTATTCATATACTGTGTTTGTATGATGTGGTCCTAGTCTTCTATTCATATACTGTGTTTGTATGATGTGGTCCTAGTCTTCTATTCATATACTGTGTTTGTATGATGTGGTCCTAGTCTTCTATTCATATACTGTGTTTGTATGATGTGGTCCTAGTCTTCTATTCATATACTGTGTTTGTATGATATGGTCCTAGTCTTCTGTTCATTTACTGTGTTTGTATGATTTGAATTTTGGTTTGCCTATTCTAATTGTGAATCAACTTTTGATACTTAAAATGAGAGACAGTGTGTAAAAGGTTGTTCAGCTCAGATAAATCTTTGGATAATAAATTATATTCAAGAAATGTTAAAAATAGGGTAAGAATGATTGTCGCTAGATTGAATTGTATTGCTAAGTTGACTATTCAGCAGAGTCACATTGCAATATTTATGATTTAAACAATTTTATAAAATAAACTTTAAAAACTCAGGTTGTGATAACTGCTAGATTTTTTTCCTTGATAAACAATGAAATGAAGTCACAATAAAGTTATATGTGACAGACAGATTGATATTACATATATTGGAATTTTTTTTTACAACTGTAAATGTTTACAAAAAAAGGCTGTACCAGTGGATGATTTAATATTTTTTTTATATATTTATTTTTTACATGTAAAGGGATAATGTAATAATGCCAAGATATTGACTTCATTGGGACACTTGAAATAAATGTGTAACCATTCACACATCTGCTTTCAGAGATGAAATAAATGTGTAACCATTCTCACCTCTGCTTTCTAAGATGAAATAAATGCGTAACCATTCTCACCTCTGCTTTCAGGCTTGAAATAAATGTGTAACCATTCTCAGAGATTTGAAATGTGTAACCATTCTTACCTCTGCTTTCAGAGATTTGAAATAAATGTGTAACCATTCTCACCTCTGCTTTCAGAGATGAAGCTGAGATGGAATATCTGAAGATTGCTCAGGATTTAGAAATGTATTGTGTAAATTATTTTCAAATTAGGGTAAGTGTTTGTGGCCTAATATCACATTAGGGCAAGTAGTTGTGGCCTAATATTAAATGTATGTCATGTATCAGTGTTCCAGCCAGAAACTTTTCACAGGTTTGGAGGAGGTGGCAATAAGGTATGGACACTTCTTAGCAGTAGGGCATTTTTTAAAAAATAGTATAGTTCTTATTAAATTTCTTATTAAATATTTTTGTTCTTATTAAATTTCTACCATCAAATTTCACAATGAAAATTTACATTTATATTTTCTTCCAAAATTGTAGTCAAGTCGAATTTATACAGAAAATAAAATTAATCAAAGGTAACAATGTGGATAGACATTTTTTTAACAAGTAATGAATCAAGATAAGATGAGCAAATTGACAACTTACATTTTGTATAATGGACTGATTACTTTGTACACATTATCATTAAATGATACCATGTCAGCAATATACATGTAAAGTCCAAAGGATTTTATATTAACTTTGTGAGTGATTAGGTAACAGTTTACACTTCGATAAATACCCAGCCATGATCATTTAATCCTTATAACTCCAATTTTCCTCCTTTCTGTCATCAAATCAGCAAATTTCATCAACAAAGCATTCGACTTTAGGTAGCTCTTAGTTTTCTTTCATTAGCCTCTTCACACTGTACCGGAATACATAGCCCCTTCTTGGCTAGTCAAGGGTCATCGACTCTTATATGGTATTATAGATAGAGTAGAGTGTCAGAGCGGGTCATAGCAGTCATCTGAGGAACTTTTGTCACTCTATATAATTTTTATTTATATCATGTTATTGCTTTTTTTCAACATTAAGTGTGCATGCAGGACACATTGTTCTTGCTTTCTACTCATTTCGATCTTTCAAAACCAAATCATATTCATTTTAAGCAAGATCCCCAGCACTTACCGTATATACTTGTGTATAAGCCGATACCAACTGCAAACTGCATAGACCCAGATCTGCCATTGCATAATGCGCCAGCAGATCTGGGTCTATGCAGTTTGTAAGTACTAATCAGTAGAACAAAGAACATAGGCCCTGATCTACCGTCGCATTATGCGATGGCAGATCAGGATCGGTGTTGTTTGCAGGGTCTATTTTGTTTGGACCCGGCTTGTATGCGAGTACTTATGGTATGTCATATGACCATGACCTTCAATAACAGCTGATGAAACATACTGTCTAAGCAAACATGCATTATTTATGAATGTATAGTGACTTATAAAACCTGTCATATGCTTTGTTTGGCTACAGAGATGAGTGTTGGATTGCAGGAAGGCCTGTACGATTACATTGTTTGAACTTCTAATCAGCTGTTTTATCTGGGTTTGCAGATTTGTGATCTGAAGACATGGGGGAAGGGGGGAGAGTCCTTGTTGTTATTATTATGGTGTAAGGAGTTGGTATAGACAAAGCTTCACCTAAATTGCACTGGAAACTGATTGGGAACTGAAAGTAGTCCACAGAATTTACTGATGTGTAAAAAATTCCAGATCAGTATCATGTGACCATTTATATCCAATCACATTCCAGAAAAGTCAGTTCATAACAATTGGAATTATAAAGTAACAATAATATTATAAGGGAACAAAGAAAATATTTTAGTTCTTATTAAATTTCTACCACCACCAGTTTACATGGTGACTTAATAAAATGATCCACATTTTTATGTAAATTACCATATTTAATCAGAAAAGCACAACTTGTATCAGTGCTCCGACCCTGACCCCTTTTTTTAAAAAAACAATTTGGTGAAAATTTTCAGGCAGTTGGCTTTTATTTCCATCTTAAAGTATGTATTTACCATTAAAATATTCTTGTGAAATATGCATTTTATTTAGTAGATTTGTTCAGGTTTTGTGATCTCTTGATTTTTCATGTAGTATGTATATGCTTTGATATGTACAGTGAAGCTGGCTAACTCTGTTTCTGCTTGCATACTGCAGCTGGAGTAACAGACCTAGGCAAAAAATAGAAAGTTTCAAACCAATGACACTCGTGTGTGAACCGTAAACACTGTTCTAACCATGTACTTGTTACATTTATCATATGTACAAGAGGAGGGAAGATGGATTTTAAGAATGACAGTTTACCCCAAATATTTAGATAGACATATAATATCGTTACGACTATCGTATATACTTGCGTATAAGCCAAATAATTTAGGAAAAAATAAAGACCTGGAAGAAGGGAGGTTGGTTTATCTGTGGGCCAAGGTCCATTATAGCAGTACTAACACCATATAAGTCATTAACCAGGCAACCTCAGTACATGAGGACCTGGGGGTTCAGGTTAGAAGGGTATATATATATATATATATATATATATATATATATATATATATATATATATATATATATATATATATATCTCTTGGACTTATGGGTCATGCACTTTTTAATGTTTTTACCTATTCAGTTTGGGGGGGTCAGTTTATACATGAACGGGCTTATACGCAAGTATATACGGTACTTCTTGAAGATCAAAAAAAAAAGAGTAGGGTGGGTGCAGTGCTGTTGTTATCAATGGCATGTCAGAGAAACTTATACAATATCATAATAGGCATTCACATTACACATGAAGTATTCGTTACTAAAAAACATCAACATACACTGTCAAAAATTACAGTATACCAGGATAGTTAAATAAGAAATATTTATGGAGTTAGTGATGTGGCTCTTATTCATGATGGATTTATTTTATCTTTTCTGTATATTTATCGATGCAGTATTTCACATTGTACTCAACAAGTGCATATACTCATTAATTATTTATTCTACATCAAAACAAGGCTGGCAGGGTTCCCACAGTCATGAAAAATTCTGGGAAAATTTTTGTCATGGAAAAGTCATGGAAAATAGCCAGAAATTGAATATCTCTCTTTACTTGCTTGTTAGTCTGTAGTGTAAAAGTGGGTGGATCAGGTGGCTGTAAGGGGATGAGGAGGCCATCTTGACAAAAAACCTGATTAATATGTGGTTATCTTTCCTATCATGTTGATCAATATTATCTTTATTTTCTGTGTACTGATCCATCTTTCCAGTCTTTTCATTGTAAACATTAAAGAACTTAGTCATGGAAAATTAGAAATTTGTCATGGAAAAGTCATGGAAAATAAAAATCAGATTTGTGCTGGAACCCTTGGCTGGCCCCTGGGTCATGTATCAGGTAATATAGCTGGTAGTGATAAAGCTACAGCATCGATTTCAAAAAGAAATTAAACGAAGAAAAGAAAAAGCCCAAAAGGGGGTTATTAAAACTTTTCTTTCCTGATTTTTCAAGCTGGGAAAGTCAAAGTATTTCATTCAGTATGGCTGTAAATCCCACGAGGAACCATTGTGACACGTTAGAGTTTATGAGATAGATGTTTCCAAGCCAGACCTCTTGCGATAATAACCTTTGATCTTAAAGTTAAGCTCAGGCAAGGACATACACTTACCCCTTGGTGTCTAATCTGAGTAGAATGTGATTTGTAATCAATTAACCAATTGATTCAAGTTTGGAAAAACAATTTAAACAGCGAATTTATCAAATGAAACATGTGGATAAAAACATAGTATTTTGAAAAATGCTGATTTTTCAGTTCAAGAAGGCAGAGATGAACAGTATAGGTGCAGATGGGCACACAGTGGGGGCAGTAGGACAGCCCTTTGAGGGGTGTGGCAGGGTTCCTTTCTATTTTCAGCTCTACTGGTCACAAACCAGAAGAGTGTATATGATGGTCTGTTGTCTGTCATCTGTCATCTGATGTCCATCTGACAGTTAGCACAAGTTTGTTATCACTACTTCTCCTAAACTACTTGGAGGATTGCTATGAAACTTTACAGACATATCATCCCAAGATCGAGTTGGACCTCAATGAAAATGGAATTGCTCAGATATCCAATAAGGCCACCACAGCAGCCATCTTTAAAATTCTTGTTATCGCTACTTCTGGATGGATTATCAAATCTGCATGGGTTTTTTGCTAAAAGACTTCTTATGATGTCTAGTTGGTCCGAAATGAAAATGGTGCAGATCTGACATCCAATATAGCTGTCATGTCAGCTATATTGTACTTGTTATAGCTTCTCCTCCTGAACGGAAAGTCAGAATTTGGTTTTCACCAAAAGACTTCTTATGTCTAGTTGATCCTAAATGAAAATGGTTCTGCTCAAACATTGAATATGGCCACCACAGTGGTCATCTTGAAAATCTTGTTATCGCTACTCCTCCTGAATGGATGGTTATATCTACATGGGATTTTGACTAAAAGACTTTTTACGATGTCTACCTGGTCCAATATGAAAATGACGTCTAATATGGCCGTTACGGCAGCCATCTTGAAATTCTTGTTATTGCTCCTCATCCTGAATGGAAAGTCATATCAGCGTGGGGTTTTCACTGGAAGACTTCTATTGGTGTCTAGTTTATCTTAAATAAAAATTGTGTCGATCTAATATCTAATATGGCAGCCACAGTGACCGTCTTGAAAACCTTATCTCTACTCCTCCTAGATGGAAAGTCATTTCAGCATTGGGTTTTCACCAGAAGACTAATTATGATATCTAGTTGGTCCTGAATGAAAATGGTGCCAATCTGACCTCAAATATGGCTGCAACAATGAACACATTGAAAATCTTGTCACTAATTCTCCTGAGTAGATAGTCATATCAACATGGGGTTTTTACCAGAAGTCTTCTAATGGTGTCTAGTTTGTCCTTGTTTGAAAATGGTGCTGATCTTACATCCAATATGGCTGCCACAGTGGCTAATTTTTAAATCTAATCAATCAAGAATATCAGAAATGGTTTCAACACTCAGCAGTTAAAAAAAAAAATGGTCTTATATTGAATTCCTGGAAATTCTTTTTGGACAGTAGAGCATCAGTCCCTTCGAGGGACTCTTGTCTCAAGCTGGAACACTGATGTATTCTCAGTGTCCATTGTCCATCATGTACCACACAATCATTAGCAATAGCTGTTTCCCTCTTGAGGGTTTTTATATCTTAATGAATTAAGGAAGGCAACATGGTCTCAGACGAATCTGATAATAAACTTTACATGTTCATATGAATTTGTCTATGGCATCCAATAGACTGAGCTTACTATCACTCTTGTGGTTGCCACTTAAATTACTGTAACTTTATTTTTGACAGGTTTTGATATAGCTAATAAAAATGATATCATCATGATGTAAAATGATCTAGACAAGCTGTAACAGTTTAATTTTCTTTTGTTCTTGAAAGTTTACATGTTATTCATATAGGGTATCTTTTTTTTATAGAATCAAAAGAAGACGGATCTGTGGCTTGGTGTGGAATCTTTGGGTCTTAATGTCTATGAGGCAGACAACAAATTAACACCTAAAGTTAACTTTCCCTGGAATGAGATCAAAAACATTTCATTTAAAGATAAAAGGGTAAGTTAGATATAAAAGGGTAAGATAGACATAAAAAGGTAAGTGAGGCATAAAAAGATAAGTTAGGTATAAAAGGGTAAGTTAGACATAAAAGGGTAAGGTAGACATAAAAAGGTAAGTAAGGCATAAAAAGATAATTAGGTATAAAAGTGTAAATTAGACATAAAAGGGTAAGTTAGACATCAAAAGGTAAGTCAGGCATAAAAAGATAATTAGGTATAAATGTAAATTAGACATAAAAGGGTAAGGTAGACATAAAAAGGTAAGTGAGGCATAAAAAGATAAGTTAGATATAAAAGTGTAAGTTAGGTGTAAAAGTATAAGACATAAAAGGGTAGGTTAGATAAAGAAAGGTAAGCTAGATTTTAAAAGGTAAGTTAACTAAGTGCTGCAGTAGACCTTACTTATGGAAACTTCAGTTTAATTCATTGAAACAAAATGGCAATTTCAGCATTATCATTTACTAGGAACAAAATAATTATACGGTATTTGTGTGGGTTTGACTCGCATGCCACATCTTAGGTGAGTATAATCTTATTCCTAAGAAAACATGAATGTGGTGGTTTGTACAGTTAGATAGTCTCACAGAGTCCTTAATTTCATTTACCTTTGGGTCTCTTTGTGAAAATCCAAAATACCTTGCTTTTAAGCAGAATAGTTTGGAATGAAACTTACTGCTGTTAGGTAGCTCAACAATATTTGTAACTTTTCTCAAAATATAATTGTCCATTTTGACATTTTGCTCTAACATTGGAACATTTGAATCTCTGCCTGATTACAAAGTAGTTAGCGCTGATTGAATATGAGTTTGACAAGAGTTTTATTTTAAAAATCAAATATTTATTTATGATGTTTCATTACCAAGAAAACTGACTTGGATTTATAGAAATTTACTTCATTTTACGTATTCTGAAATTCTTTTTGTGCTGTGTCTCCAGCTGTATGTTAAGTGTACAAAGTCATTTTCCCATACAATTTGATACAATGTGATAGTAACGAAAGTCATTTTCCCATACAATTTAATACAGTGTGATAGTAACATGTCATTTTCCCATACAATATGATAAAGTGTGATATTAACAGAAGTCATTTTCCCATACAATATGATACAGTGTGATAGTAACAGAAGTCATTTTCAATAGAATTTGATACAGTGTGGTAGTAACAGTAGTCATTTTCCCATACAATTTGATACAGTGTGGTAGTGACAAAAGTCATTTTCCCATTGAATTTGATACAGTGTGATAGTAACAAAAGTCATTTTCTCAATCAATTTGATAAGTGTGATAGTAACAGAAGTCATTTTCCATACAATTTGATACAGTGTGATAGTAACAGAAGTCATTTTCCCATACAATTTGATAAAGTGTGATATAACAGAAGTCATTTTCCATACAATTTGATACAGTGTGATAGTAACAGAAGTCATTTTCCATACAATTTGATACAGTGTGATTGTAATAGAAGTCATTTTCCCATACAATTTGATAAGTGTGATAGTAACAGAAGTCATTTTCCATACAATTTGATACAGTGTGATAGTAACAGAAGTCATTTTCCCATACAATTTGATAAGTGTGATAGTAACAGAAGTCATTTTTCTATACAATTTGATACAGTGTGATTGTAATAGAAGTCATTTTCCATACAATTTGATAAGTGTGATAGTAACAGAAGTCATTTTCCCATACAATTTGATAAGTGTGATAGTAACAGAAGTCATTTTCCATACAATTTGATACAGTGTGATAGTAACGGAAGTTATTTTCCCATACAATTTGATAAGTGTGATAGTAACAGAAGTCATTTTCCATACAATTTGATAAGTGTGATAGTAACAGAAGTCATTTTCCATAGAATTTGATACAGTGTGATAGTAACAGAAGTCATTTTCCCATACAATTTGATAAGTGTGATAGTAACAGAAGTCATTTTCCATACAATTTGATAAGTGTGATAGTAACAGAAGTCATTTTCCCATACAATTTGATAAGTGTGATAGTAACAGAAGTCATTTTCCATACAATTTGATAAGTGTGATAGTAACAGAAGTCATTTTCCCATACAATTTGATAAGTGTGATAGTAACAGAAGTCATTTTCCCATACAATTTGATAAGTGTAATAATAACAGAAGTCATTTTTCCATACAATTTGATACAGTGTGATAGTAACAGAAGTCATTTTCCCATACAATTTGATACAGTGTGATAGTAACAGAAGTCATTTTCCATAGAATTTGATACAGTGTGATAGTAACAGAAGTCATTTTCCCATACAATTTGATACAGTGTGATAGTAACAGAAGTCATTTTTCAATACATTATGATACAGTGTGATTGTAATAGAAGTCATTTTCCCATACAATTTGATACAGTGTGGTAGTGACAAAAGTCATTTTCCCATTGAATTTGATACAGTGTGATAGTAACAAAAGTCATTTTCTCAATCAATTTGATAAGTGTGATAGTAACAGAAGTCATTTTCCATACAATTTGATACAGTGTGATAGTAACAGAAGTCATTTTCCCATACAATTTGATACAGTGTGATACTAACAGAAGTCATTTTTCCATACAATTTGATACAGTGTGATAGTAACAGAAGTCATTTTTGCATACATTATGATACAGTGTGATAGTAACAGAAGTCATTTTCCCATACAATTTGATAAGTGTGATAGTAACAGAAGTCATTTTCCCATACAATTTGATACAGTGTGATAGTAACAGAAGTCATTTTCTCATTCATTATGATACAGTGCGATAGTAACAGAAGTCATTTTCCATACAATTTGATACAGTGTGATAGTAACAGAAGTCATTTTTCATAGAATTTGATACAGTGTGGTACTAACAGAAGTTTTCCCCATTATATCTTGCAGTTTGTCATAAAACCTGTGGAAAAGAAATCCCCTGATTTTGTTTTCTACGCCCCAAAATTGCGAATAAATAAACTGGTAAGTTGATTTGTATTTTGTAAACTCTAATCAAGTACATACTGCTTAGGTAAATAATTAATTGTCAAATTTACATTTATATATCGGAGAAAATATTCTTATATTTCAGGAATTTTAATGGTGGCTCTAATTTCACAAATTTAATTTGACAGGTCATGCATTAGCGAAGACAGTAAAGTAGATACTGTAACAGTAAACTGTGGATATAATGAAGCTTAAGGGACCCCAACAATGAACATTGTTATATCTGAATTTTGTTATAACTGAGATAAAATATTATATTAAACACAAGAATAAACTTTGCAATGTGCTTCACAATATCCTATATTTTGTTACATCTGATTTTATTATAAATAGAGTTTACTCTATTTGTGACTGTAAAATCATTATTAATGTCCTCAAATCCTCATACACATTACTGTTATTCCTTTTTTGACACACTTTGGAAAATGTAATAAAAAAAATAGCAGCAAAATGTGATTCTCCTTTGCACAAGTCATCACAGTGGCATACAGCTTACAGCAGTACATTTTTTTATTTTTCTGCTACAAATTTTCATGTTTCATAACCAGAAATAGTTTTTCTCCCCCAGGATATAAAAAGGGCATGATAATCATCCTCTCAAAAGGGCACTTTAAACATGTATGTCTTGGCCAAAAAAAGCCTCTTATTGTATTGTCAGTCATTATTATTATTATTATTATTATTTATTATTATTATTATTATTATTATTATTATTATTATTATTATTATTATTATTATTATTATCTCCCTGTACATAATATGAGGGATATAACTATTGCTATGTCCATCTGTCAGTTCATAATCCATCTGTCAGTTCATAATCCATTTGTCAGTTCATAATCCATCTGTCAGTTCATAATCCATCTATCAGTTCATAATCCATCTATCAGTTCATAATCCATCTGTCAGTTCATAATCCATCTGTCAGTTCATAATCCATCTGTCAGTTCATAATCCATCTGTCCATAAACATTTTTATTTCCAGAGTATAATTCTTAAACTGTTTAAGATATCTCCATGAAACTTGGTACACATATTGAACTAGTGGTCCTGATCTCCATGAAACTTGGTACACATATTGAACTAGTGGTCCTGATCTCCATGAAACTTGGTACACATATTGAACTAGTGGCCCTGATCTCCATGAAACTTGGTACACATATTGAACTAGTATACCCTGATCTCCATGAAACTTGGTACACATATTGAACTAGTGGTCCTGATCTCCATGAAACTTGGTACACATATTGAACTAGTGGTCCTGATCTCCATGAAACTTGGTACACATATTGAACTAGTGGTCCTGATGTCCATGAAACTTGGTACACATATTGAACTAGTGGTCCTGATGTCCATGAAACTTGGTACACATATTGAACTAGTGGCCCTGATCTCCATGAAACTTGGTACACATATTGAACTAGTGGCCCTGATCTCCATGAAACTTGGTACACATATTGAACTAGTGGCCCCAATGTCCATGAAACTTGGTACACATATTGAACTAGTGGCCCCGATGTCCATGAAACTTGGTACACATATTGAACTAGTGGCCCTGATGTCCCTTTTGCTATTCACAGTTCTTCAGTTTACATATTTTTCTTTTTTTTTTTTTTTTTTTTTTTTTTTTTTTTTTTTTTTTTTTTTATTGAACACAAGGTGTCAGGATTTTACATATTCCCCTACATCACCACCTGACCTGGTGTATGGGGCATTATCTTAAATTATTTTGCGTCCTTATCTTTTACATGTGTTCCCTACACAACACACACACACATGCACACACAGACACTTACATTCACAATTATTGTACACAAAGTCATACTCGCATACAAACCCCAAGATGTTTTAAATTGCCTTAAAAAAAAAAAAAAAAAAAAAAAATCATGTACCAAAAGTTGATAATAGGATCCACTTTTTCTTAAACTCGTCACTTCTGTTATTCACTTTGGCGACATATTTTTCCAGTGTTTTGTATGATAAAACAATTTTTATAATCTGATAGATTTGGAATTTTTGATGCACAACGTGATCTGTATATCACATATTTTGCAAGCAAAATTAGGAAGTTAATAAGATCATCAAAGTTGTTATTTCCTATAAAGACATCTTTTCGTGTAATTCTAAAATTTGGGTCATAAGTTTGGATCCATTCCACCAACAGTTTCCAAAAGTGTTCAGTAACTGAACAGTCATAAAATAAGTGCTCAATTTGTTCTATTCCCTCATTACAAAAGGTACATTTATCATTATCACTTAAATTAATCTTTTTTAGAAACTGGTTTGTGGCAATGTTTATATGGAGAAATCTAAAATTAAAGCTAATCAGTTTTGTGTCTTTTGTACAAAGTTTAGCCAAAACAAAAGAGTTGGTCCATTCATTTGCACCAATTGCACACTCTAGCTGCCTGGACCAAGTTTCATGTTTACCATTTGGCTTTTGTATCTTGGTTCTTATCAGGTCTTTATAGATAAATTTATTCTTTGCTCTTACCCTAAGGAGTGATGTTTTGTCCAAAACTACATGAAAACTATTTCCACTTTCAAAAAACCTTTTAATTTTCTTTTTCCACAGCACCGAGATCTTTGAAATAAGAGCAAAGTACTGTATGAAATTATTTGTTTTTGTTTTTTGTTTTATTTCATCAAAACTTAATAGAGATCCTTGTGCATCAAAAAGATGTTGAATAAGTACAACACCGTTTGTTCTCCACCTTGTGTATGATTTAAAATTATCTACAGTCACTAAATTAAGAATATCTTGAGACAAGTATTCATGGACAGTAGATGGTTCATTTTTCCATTGTGATAAAGCATAAATAACATCACGCCAAAAAATATTTTTAATTGATTTAGAAATTACTTTTAATTTAGTTTTTCCTAATGTAAATAACAGCGTACCTCCAAATTTTCCAAATATTTGTTCAGAAACCAGTTTTTGCCATAAGCCATCTTCGTTTAGTAAGAGACGCCTAATCCAGGAAAGTTTTATATAACACACAAATGAATGCAAGTGAATCATATTTAATCCCCCTTCCTTAAAAGAAGCTATAAGAGTGTCTCTTTTAACCCTCTCAGTTTTACCGCCCCAAATAAAGTGGAAAAATAATGTATTCAGTTCCTTTTCTATATGGGGTGGAGGATTTGGCAAAGCTGCAAAAAGATGAATGAATTTAGGCAAAATCAAGGACTTTATCAAAGTAATTTTTCCAATAAGGGATAAATTTCTTCTGCTCCACCAGCCAAGCAGTTTCTTTACTTCCTTTAACTTCGTCGAATAATTAAGCTCTACCATGTCCTCCAAGCTCAAAGAGAAATATACTCCCAGTAATCTAAAATTGGACATTGACCAGTTAATATCAATTTCTGGACATATTTTTTCATTAGAATATTTTTTATTTCCAATCCAAATAGCTTTTGATTTCAAAACATTGCAGTACAGACCTGACACCAAGGCAAAGTCATTTAAAATCTGCAAGGTTGTCTTCAAGGACAAATGAGAACCATCTAATAATAGAAAAGCATCATCAGCGTACTGCCCTAATTTGAACTCCATTTCATTATAGAAAATGCCTGTAATATCTGTGTTCTTCTTTAGTTCTATTGCAAGAAGTTCAATTCCTATTATAAATAAGTAGGGTGATAAAGGGTCTCCCTGGCGACAACCTCTCTCCAAATTAAAAAATGGGGATAAATGTCCATTATTAATGAGACAACTTTTTGATTTATTGCAAAATAATCTGAACCATTGACAAATTGATTCTCCAAAGTTAAAAGACTTCAGAGCAGTTTCCAGAAAGTCCCATTCGACCGAGTCAAAAGCCTTTTCAAAGTCTATCAATAGGAGAAGACCAAATTCATTTTTTTCCTCAAGGTATTGCATCAGGTCATACAAAAGTCTTGTATTTTCACCAATGAATCTCCCTTTCATAGTTTACATATTTTTTGTCTTTGTTCATATTTCTATCCATCCATCCATTATCCACACTTTTGGTTTATGTTCAAAGCTCTAAAACCATTTACTGTAAGATATCACTATGAAATTTTTGTACACATAATAGACTAGTGATGTAGGTGTGTCTTTTGCTATTCTTCAGTTTCAGTGTTTTTAATGTTTTCATCCATTTGTTTATCCACCCATGATCCACGCTTTAGTTTCCTCTGAAAAACTCCAAAAACCATTCAAGATATCTCTATGTGTGTTAGTACACATAGAGACCAGTAGCCCAGATGTGCCTATTGCTATTCATAATTATTCAGTTTCAATATTTTTTATTGTTTTTGTCCATTTGTCCGTCCATCCATCCATGATCCACACTTTCGCATCAGGTGCAAAACCGTTTATGGTAAGATATAGCTATGAAATTTGGTACACATATTAGACTGGTGATGTGGATGTCCATTTGTCTATCCATCCAGCCATTATCCACACATTTGTTTTGGGGCCAAACTCCAAAACTGTTGATGATATCTCTTTGAAATTTGGTACACATATTGGACTAGTGATGTAGATTTACCTTTTCTATTACAATTCTTCAAATTTCACCATTTTTAATGTTTTTATCCATTTGTCTATTCATCATCTATTCACCATTCACATTTTATTTCTAGAGCAAAACACTACAGAAAGAGAGTTACACTGATGTGTTCAAATTGTATTTTTGAAATAGTTTATGAATGTTATTGATAGCATATATAGCTTGTTCAAGTCAACATTGACTCTTCAGAGCGTGGATACTTTCTCTGTATATAATAATCATTGCAAGTTCTTTTGTCAGTGACAGTTTGTATTCAAACAAAATTACATCCATTTCCAACATTGTGATAGAGTACTGTATATACTCACATAAAAGCCAATACCAACTGCAAACTGAATAGACCCAGATCTGCCATCGCATAATGCAATGGCAGATCTGGGTCTATGCAGTTTGTAAGGACTAGTCAGTAGAACAAACAACATAGACCCTGATCTGCCAGCACATTATGTGATAGCAGATCATGGTCTATGTTATTTGCATTTGGACCCGGCTCATATGCGAGTATATACGGTAATTATTTTCCTACTTCCACCGAAAAATACCTGTAAAATTGAGATCTTTTTTGATTGCTTTTGTTTCAGATTTTGGAGCTATGTGTCGGGAACCATGAATTTTTCTCTTTTCAGATTTAAAACAAGTGGGAGCGACAGTAGGGTTGTGGGTTTGATACTTGCCTAGGCCAGCCTGGGTTGGCTGCCTCGATATGTCCCAGGGAAAGGCACTTAGCTCCCATTTCCTTGGCATAATATAGCCAATAATGTATTAAAAGTACCATTAAAACCAACAAAAACAACAAAAAGAATTAAAGCAAGTTGTTCTCTTTTTTCAGATTTTAGAACTGTGTGTTGGGAACCATGAGTTGTTTATGAGGAGAAGGAAACCTGACACAATGGAGGTACAGCAGATGAAGGCTCAAGCCAGGGAAGAGAAAGCCAGAAAGCAGGTATGTATGTCACCACTTATTGGGTTATCAGTGAATCATTAATATGAGCTTGTTCCAAAAGTTCATGGCCACTGCAGATAAATTTAAAATGAGCCAAACTTCACCATATGTAAAATCAACCATTTCTAAGCAAATGTGTGCAATTTATGAAATTGTTCTGTTTGTTGTTAAAATTATAACAGGTTTTTTTTCTTCAGGTCACATATGGTGACCCAGCATAGCTTAAAGGTCAGTTATTGAGGTTTCTGTTTGAACTTATTTTTTAATCTTCCATACCTGAAGACCCGATATTCACTGATATTATAAATATCTGTTGCATCGTTTATGAATAATTACTTTTGAAAGTATGACTCTCACAAAAGTTGGCACAGATATTACCTGCACCAGATATGTGTATGCAGAAGTGACATATCACTAGAACAAAGACCTCAGTGACGTAGAGATTATATGCAGGGCATTTGTAATAGGTTATGAAAGGAACAGTGATCCTGTGAAAATGTATGCAATTGAAACAACTAATATTACACATATGGTCAATTTGGTCATCGATAGATTAAGAGAAAAAGATAAAGAAAACAAATGATGACAATTATTAGAAAGAATCACAAAAAAAAACTGCATTCAAACACAGAAGAACAATCTTGGCATATTTACCAACTTTTGTATATACAGCCAAACCTGTCTTAATGGTCACCTGGTCACAGTGGTCATTCTAATTTCCCCCTGGCAAATTTCTTATATAAATGCCCTGTATTTAACAGTCACCTGCTTTCAGCAGTCAGCGGCCAGGTGTTTCCTAACCAAATACTGGTTTCACCCTGCCTTAAGTGGTCACTGGAGCAAATCAGTAGTGACCACTCCAAGCATTTCATATCTCAATTGTACTTAGTCCAATGGAATTTTAAAAAAAATTATTTTGTTATTTTTCATTTTGCTAATTAGCTAAACTAAATATATGTATCTTGATAGCATACTACTACTAATAATAATAATGCTAATGCTATTCAGTGCATAGTACATGTATTTATCATGAACCAAGTATAAGAGCTTAACCTGATTTCAGAGGTCACCTGTCTACAAAGGCCACTTTGGCCTTTTCCCATGGGTGCCCGCTTTAGACAGGTTTGACTTGTCATTAATTTTAGTGGTAAATTTCATGAATTCATTTGGAATACTTTTTTTTTTACCAGAGAAGTTAATTTTAATCTAGACATTATGTTCTACAAAAAGCATGAAAAATGTCCATTTTGAATATTTTTCTCCATAAAAACCTTTAAAAATAAATGTCTTCATTTAAATATTTGTTCATTTGTAGATATTTTGTATATTATTAGATGAGAGAAATTCCTGCAAAATTGCAATATAGCACTATATGGTGACCCTCTTGATTCAGCTAGAAAATAGAGTAATTTGATCAGACATGCAAAATGCGACATCAAAAATATTAAAACCTATGTGAAAACATGATGACAGAAGGGAAAGGCTCAATGGATCATGGTACATGTACAATTTTCTGTAAACTGTGAGAAATTTCTGATTTAACTGAAGAAGTTGAATCCTTTATAAGAGAGCCTAGAAGGAATAACTTGAGAGGCCAAAATGGGATGGGATTCTGAAATATCATTCACTGAATTGGACATATTCAGCTCTACATGTTTTGTTTTTGCAGAGAGAGAGAGCGAGGCTTGCAAAGGAGAAACAGCTGAAGGAGGAGGCACTTAGAGAAAAGACAGAGCTCGAACGAAAGCTAGCACTGTTGCAGGATGAGGTGCGGTTAGCCCAGGAAAACCTGGTTAGTATCATACCCCCACTCATCCACCCACCCATAACAAAACTGAACTTACCTTCCATCTATATTAAGTTATTTGATCCATATCAATATTTATGTAGCTTTTTGTTGACTTGACTGTTAGAATTGAAACCTGTTAACTCCTTCCCTTTTATATTATGTTTCTATATTATTCTTATTTCTTACTAATTCTGAAGCAATGCTGACCTAGAAACCAGACAATCAACTAAGAGATAGTAATTGTTCATTTCATTGTGTGGAAAAATTATTAAAGTGTTATACTATAGACAGTTAAAGCTGTTTCTTGTCCCATGACATGCCATGAACTTAAATATTTCTTTAAATGTACAATTTATAGAGAGTGTTAAGTCTAGTCAGTTTATGTGTTATTTTATTCAGAGTCTTTGCACAGCTGTTGAAAGTTTTGTGGTAATGTTTGCTTAAGGATGCAGCTGTTAAAAAATCACCACACATAAATAAGTCAGTAACTGTAACAAAATGATTGGCTTAACCACAAGGTTAATCTGTCAGGATTGGTATGGAATTGTAGCATTGACACTAGTTATTGCACCCAGTTTGCCTACAGTGAATTTGTGCTTACTGTATATACTTGCGTATAAGCCGGGTCCAAATGCAAACAACATAGACCCTGATCTGACGTAGCATAATGCGTTGGCAGATCTGGCTAAATGCAGTTTGCAGTTGGTATTGGCTTATATGTGAGTACATATGGTACTATTATTAGAGCTGCATATTCCTGGTTATTGGCCATTCCTGGTTATTGGCCATTCCTTTAGTATGGATGACTAGATATGATAGATTCATCTAAAAACAGCAAAGAACAAACACTTCATGATTCAAATTGAACAACTGCATAATGCACATCAAAGTTTGTTCTTATGATTCAGTTGACACATAGATTTTTGAAAAAACTTATGCCTATTCAGTTTATGGACTGTAATGGTGCAGCAACAAAAAAAAAAGGGAGAAATTGCAAGCAAATGGTGAAGAACACAGGAAAACACTATTGCATTCAAGAGAAAGTGGTATTGTTCCCCAAGTGATATGATGACTGTGTGAAATAATGCTATCAAGTTTAGGCTTCCCTATTATTTCAGCCTTAAGACATACATAATAATGTTAAGTTTGGGAAGTATTCAATGATTAGCTGTGACATACACTGCTGACACATTATATCATTTGTTTAGCAAGATACATGTATTCTTGACACATTATATCATTTGTTTAGCAAGATACATGTATTCTTGACACATTATATCATTTGGTTAGCAAGATACATGTATTCCTGACACATTATATCATTTGGTTAGCAAGATACATGTATTCCTGATACATTATATCATTTGGTTAGCAAGATACATGTATTCCTGACACATTATATCATTTGGTTAGCAAGATACATGTATTCCTGACACATTATATCATTTGGTTAGCAAGATACATGTATTCCTGACACATTATATCATTTGGTTAGCAAGATACATGTATTCCTGACACATTATATCATTTGGTTAGCAAGATACATGTATTCCTGACACATTATATTATTTGGTTAGCAAGATACATGTATTCCTGATTGTGGCTTTTGTGGTACATTTGAGTTGTTTTTCCGTTGATTGATGGAAAGGCCGAAGTGTGTTCCAATAGATCTTCAAACATGTCATTCAGTCTTACTTAACATCTCCTTATCTCATTATCTATTACCAATAGGAGGGCTATAAACTTAAGCCTGGTACGAGTTGTTACATAATGTTACATGTGATGCAAGGTATAGAAATAGTTCCCATACATTGAACTATTCAGGAAATATATAGTCATTTGCAGTTAGAATAACTCAAAAACTATTACTTTGATTTTGCTCAAATTTGAGATATATCTTCCATTTACTTAAGACAATCAGCCTGTACAATTTCAAGATTTCTTATGTAAACAAGAGTGGGCAAGGCATAGAGCAAATTTCCAAAAAGATATTTTGTGCAAAATTAGGAGACTTTAATTCTTGACAGGTACGGTCTGAGGAGACAGCTGAGCTGCTGGCAGAAAAGGCAAGGATTGCACAGGAAGAGGCCTCGCTGTTGGCACAGAAAGCTGCAGAGGCGGAGACAGAGATACAGAGGATACGACTCTCTGCAATAAAGGTTAAGATTAATATACATGGCAATTTTCAAGACTTTTGTGGATTTCACAATTTATGTGTCTGGTTGGTACAAAAAACATCTGAATCGCTTATACCAACTGAATACAGGCTTTTTTGATTAGGGCTATTCCAGTAAAACATACTTGGATTTCATGATTTATGGGTCTGGTTGGTACCAAAAAAAATCTGAATCGCTTATACCGACTGAATACAGGCTTTGTTGTTTAGGGCTATTCCAGTAAAACATACTTGGATTTCACGATTTATGGTTCTGGTTGGTAGAAAAAAACATCTGAATCGCTTATACCAACTGAATACAGGCTTTGTTGTTTAGGGCTATTCCAGGAAAACATACTTGGATTTCAAGATTTATGGGTTAGGTTGGTACAAAAACCATCTGAATTGCTTATACCAACTGAATACAGGCTTTTTTGATTAGGGCTATTCCAGTAAAACATGCTTAGATTTCATGATTTATGGGTCTGGTTGGTACAAAAAAAACATCTGAATCGCTTATACCAACTGAATACAGGCTTTGTTGATTAGGGCTATTCCAGTAAAACATACTTGGATTTCATGATTTATGGGTCTGGTTGGTACAAAAAAACATCTGAATTGCTTATACCAACTGAATACAGGCTTTGTTGATTAAGGCTATTCCAGTAAAACATACTTGGATTTCACTATTTATGGGTCTGGTTGGTACAAAAAAACATCTGAATTGCTTATACCAACTAACTACTGGCTTTCAAATGGGTTGTTATGTCAATTGAAGCATCTAAACAAAGGCATATTAAGACATACAGTGACGTGCCAGAACTGATGCAACTTTTGCAGACGTCGTGAACATAATTCACCAATTAATCCATAAGCATTATTTGTTTTATGTTTATCTCCATCTGAAATGTAAATTTTTTGTGTCTGGACAAATGTTAGAGATATTTTTTTATCAATGCACTAGTAAAAAGGGAGTGGTCTGCTCTTGAAAGATCTTAAATGGCACATTGTAACAATGGATGGCAGACAACACAAAATGTAAATTGAGCAATGACACCTGGTTATATAATTTGTTAAGAGAGGTGAAAGTCAAAGAAAACTCGCAGAAATATTAAATGTTCATAAGTCTACCATTTCATGGCTCATGAGTAAATTTGAACAACAAGGAAATATGGAAAACAGTGGCCACAATGGACTGAGAAAGCTCATTGATCCTAGTTGAGATATGCAGCTTGTGAGAGTGGTGAACCAAACAGGTGACAAAGTTTGAGAGAGATTATGGATATATACAACCAATATGCACCTGAAAAAGCATCTATGAGGACAGTTCAGTGCCAACTGCAAGATTATGGCTTAAAGAAACACAGTTTGGAAGATACTGATGGTATCTGTTAATAACAGAAAAAATCGCATTAAGTGGTACAAGGAAAAGAGACATCTCATGGTTGAAAGATATTGGAATAAAGTAATATTTTCCGATGAAACTAGTGAAACTGGTATGTGTAGAGAACCAGCAAAGAACCTTACAGACCTGAGTGCTTAGGACTACATGGAAATAATGTGAAGGTAGGTGCCATGTTTTCAGGCTGCAATACATATCATTTGGTGGGTACTTGGGTCGAAACTGAGGGAAATATTAAAAGCAAGAAGTATGTTAATACTTTTAATTTTCATTTATGGCCAGTCGTTGAAAAACATTTTGCAAATTCACCACTTATATTTCAAGATGACAATGCACTTGGCCACAATTCTGTATGATCTCATGCCTGGAAACAGGAAAACAATATTGACAATCTTGAATGGCCATCACAGTCACCAGACTTCAACGTAACTGAAAATGTGTTGCATATTCCCAAAATCAGACTTGGATCTCACTAAGATCTTGAGAATGAGGTGCAGGTAATTTGGACATCAATCAATACAGTCTATATCAAAGCTTTATACAGAACCATTCCCAGGAGACTCAAAGAAGAAGTTATAAAGTCCAGAGGTCATATTACAAAATACTGAAAACCCCAGGTGAGTGCCATACTTGGTTTTTGAGTATTCTCTTTGAATATTGCACATTAAGTGTTCATGGTGTTAACTGTGAGTTGCATCATTTTTGACACATCACCTTACCGTACTCACATGCTCATATACCATTATTTCCCCATCCCTTAAAGATGTGACAATTTCCAAAGCAAAATAGAAATTCTGAATTTGAATTGGCTCAAAGGCAATTGGGACAAGTTCATTTATTATATAAATTTTGCTTACTTCGAAAACCACATTGATTTAATTAGCAAAATATCTTCTTTTTTTACGATTTGTCTTTTAATTCCATTGTCAGATTTCAGGTTTGCCTTAAAAGATTTTGTCACAGATATTTACAAAATTGAAAAAGTTAGAAAATAATAACAATTTCATTGAAATTTTAAAAAATTAAAATGGTAGTTTAGGGTTAAATAATAAAATGAAAATTCAGTTGTAAATATTTTTTTTTTAGACAGAGGAAGAGCGTGTGCTGATGGAGTACAGGGCCAGAGATGCAGAGATGATAGCATCCAGACTTCTAGAAGACTCAGAAAGAAGGTAGTTTGTAAATTCCAGACCTCCAAACAGAACTTACAAATTTTAAAATTCATTTCTTTTACAATGATTGTACAGCTAGAGCAACTTCAACAGTTTGCCATCTGCAAATCCCCATGATTTTTATTTCATCATACTCTCACCCCAGAGCATTAACCCAGGGGTCAGTACCAAAAATCAGTTACATACATTATGAGTCTTTCTTGTATGACAACATATATCAAGTTTGGTCAACAATTATTAGAAAATGACCCTATAATTCAGATTTTGGTACATTTACCCTTTTACCCCCTCCCAGGGACCCCAGGAGAGGGAGCGAAGATTAATACCCATCTTGCAGATGGTTGCCATATGGACATGATAACTGCTAAGTTTCATGAATATCAGTCTCGGGGTTGTGTAATAGACAGACAGAAGCTATCACAGTATCCCAACACTAGAGCATTATGGCTGTCTATGGGCAGCTCACTTCTGATAAGATATATATCATGATACACAACTACTGATGGACAGTATGTATTGACAATACACAATTAATGCTATTCAAACACGTTTCCCAGTAAATTGTTGTTGTCTTTGCCTAACTTAAGCTATATTAAATTGAAATGTTTCATTTACCAAGGATATGGAAACACACTAGCTGAACCATTAGTTGTGCAGACAGTTGCAAAACCAAGATTTAGACTTGGAACTCTTCATGGTTGATTTTGTTTACTTCCTGTAGAGTGCAGTTAACTGATTCATGCAGAAAACAACTTTTTCATTTATTCCCTTTATTGAACATAATTTTTTATGATAAGTCAAGCATTTGTTGGAATTTTGAAATGGAATCCATCAAATACATCATTCTATCACATTAACTTTGGAAGTTAACATTGGTTACCCCACAAGTATAGCCAGCCCAGAAAGACAGCAAAATGTGTCTTTCCCATCTATATACAGTATAGATGCTAGTGGCTCTTTATATACCGGATGTTCTTCAGTTCAAGCTTTCTGTTGGTACAGGTACCATATTTACATATTTTAAGACCTTGAGTCATAATACTTGGTACGGGTACTGTTTATACTAGCTTATAAGTCAGATCCAGCTGCAAACTGCATAGGTCTAGATCTGTTGTCATATAATACGCTGGCAGATCTGGGTCTGTATGCAGTTTGTTAGGATTAATAAATAGAACCAACAACATAGACCTTGATCTGCCAGTGCATTATGCGACAGCAGATCAGGGTCTATGTTGACTTACATTTGAGTATATACAGTGACATTGTACTGGTATACCTCCAGAAACCCATTGCATTTCTCTGGAACTTTCATCCATCCATCTTCAAAGTTGGTATTGTTCTATTGCATTATCTTTGCTTCATGCATTGGTAACTTTTTTGTTTTTCGTCAGTATTTTTTGGATACATTTTCCATGATTGTGTACTTAGTATTTGACCATGCCACTTTTGCTGTTTGCATGTTGTAATGATATTGTTAGGTCATGGGCAATGTTGAATTTCTGTATGTCTTTGTAAGTTATAACTTTGATGCATTATTAGTGTACAGTTTGCACCTTTTTATGGTTCATTACATGACTTAGTTCTTTTTCATTGTTGTTATAATCACATAATGGTAATTAGATGCTACAAGTGTAAAAAGTTCAAGGCCTCAGAGGACACTCAAGTGAATTGCCTATGGTGCTTCATCTAAATCCTGCAGTGCCTGTACAAGTTGGTCAGAAAGGACTTTGTTTATGGAAACATTTGACAGGCAGGGAAAATCAACGACCATAACTTTCTGGACAACTGGAGCAGGTAGAAGGGGTTACTGTGGATTTTTGAAAATTTTGCCATCTTCTCATTCACTGCTTGAATCTCAGATAAGAAGATTGATCCAGGAGACAATGTTGCTGATGTTGGCTTTAGGGGACCATGTTACAGATGTTGGTTTTGGGAGATTTTTCTTTCCTGCATATCCTCCCAGCCTTTCAACTACTGACATGGGCATAACATGAGATATTTCTCCCTTTGTTTGGCAGCCCAGTGGGCGTAAGTATCCCCACAATCTGGAGCAGGGCCAGAGTGCCTATAAGTCTCAGTGCATGGGGTTTTCTGTCATCCTGTCAGAATTCTTTCCTTCTGCACCAGCCATCCATACTGTCTGCTGCCATCCCAACTACTGACCATTCCTTACAGCTGGCTGTTACCAGTTTTGATCAGAGATCAGTTGTAATGATAAGTTGGAATGCAAACTGGCCAACATCCTTCATCTATGGCCTTACTACAGTGTTCTGTCCAGTCTGTCCATCGGTGTGGTCATAAAACACCATTGACTCCCTCGACAATCCAAGTTCTGTTGGCTGCCCATCCATCCATTCAGACGACAGGTCTGCAATTTATGGCTTATCCTGTAGGTAGGTACCTGAACATATCTTTCTGCTCTTTAGGATTTATGTATGTGAATGTGGAAGGCTTCCCAGGTGAGGACAACCCCAAAATGAATGCAGGGACAACCTCGATCAACTTATGAAGCCAGATGTTACTATGGAGTAGACCGAGTTTAGCTTTAAAGCTATGATAAAAAATATCTTTAGGATCATGTATCCAGCCGAGTGCCTGATGATGAGGATAAACATACCTTCTTCGATCTGCTCCAATAGTCTTCTAAGATCAAGGAGGTTATCAATTGTCTGTCTGAAAAGATTGAGGACCCCAGTAATTCCAAAGCCTTCATTTCAGAAAGCCTGTTGTGGGCATCATTCATTTCACACTGGTACAGAATACACTCAGACACCTGTTTTGTAGAAATCCTGGGTTTGAAGAAAGATATAGTGATGGTAAATATATCTACCCAGTTTTTCTGTAAAATAAACTGTCACGTTTTCCACACTACATCAAAGTTGTTGAAAAACAGTGTAGCAACTTTGTCATGCTTGACTAGGCTTGACTTGCAATCTTCAGACTTGCAGAGAAAGTGGGTAATGATTAGGCTTGGGAATCTACGTGCCTCATTGCAATAGTTGTTAACATGGCAGCTCACCACACTATGGTCATTGCCCATGACTGCCTCTGGCAAACTAGATTTAGTGAGATGTGATGCATGCCTTTGTTCATCTTCACTGAAACCACATCACTCCATGGTGCTGTGATCATTACCTTTCATTTCTCCCTAGCTGTTCTGAAACCATATGGGAGCTGTGAAGAAGCAAGCTGCGCAAGAATAGCCTCTTCAGCTCACCTTGCCCTCTCCTGCTTTGCACCTGCATCAGTCTCAGCTCCAAAGGTAAGACAAATCATTGCCAGAAGGACAAACACTGTCAGATGAACTCCATTCAGCAACTGTCATTTTTTGCCCACAACAGTATTTTTGATGGCAACAATCAGTACCAAAACGGTCTAATCAAGCACAAAGGAAACTTATTTTCTCCTCTCCAAAGCTGCCTAATGAATGACCTGACTCTGTTCTTGCATCAGCTGACATTATCCCTGTAGGCGCCAACCCCCTTCAGTTTCATCAAGCTTGGATCAACCTCATTCTAAACAATGAATGGGTGATACAAGTTGTTTCAGATGGGCTTCGGATGTTGTTTGTGCAGCCCACTCCACTTTCATTCTCCCCTTCTATGACAGAAGTCCCATCTGACCTGAGAAGGCATCAGTTTTGCAGTAGGAGATCTCGACTTTGCTCAACAACCAGGCAGTGGAGAATAGTTTGCAAAATAAACTTTTCCTGGTGCCAAAAGCAAACAAAAATTTCCAGCCAGTGATAGCCTAGAGCTGGCTCAGCAAATTTATAGCCACACCAAGGTTCAAGATTGAGAAGGCATGGTTGGTAAAGATTTCTGGAAAAGGGACAAGTACACAATCAGTTTTGACTTCCCAGGCACCTCCTTTCATATCCTGATTCACCCTTCTTCACCCATTTCTTCATATCGAATTCTAAGGGAGCCTCAGTTCATGGGCCTTCACCAAGACAGTAGCCCACTTTACCGTCAGGTCTACCTCAACAACAGCAACTGTGGCATGCAGACAGCATCTTACAGAAACACATGGTAAGTTTGATATTGGTTCATGAACAATTTACTCTTTTTCCTCTCTTAGCTGGATTTTCCTGTGAACAGGGATAACTCGGATCTCTCCTCTTTCCAGCATTTTATTCATCTTGGTTTGGAGTTCCAGACTTATCTTAAACACATTGCACAGATTGTCAAACTCATCAAGTCGGTCTTCAAGAAGGCATGGATTTTCATGAGGGAGTGTTTGCAACTCCACATACTTTTCAATGTGGCTGCAGGCCTTCTTCCTCTCTGTTGATTCTCTATGTACCATCTGCTAATGGCTCTGTTAGATCAGTTGTCTCCCTGTTGCTATTGCCTAGATCACCGTGTCCTGATCTCAGAGGTGCTAAGGCATTTCCTGCATCAGTGCCTGGACAGACAATGGCCTTTGGCAGGAATCCCTCTGGAGAAACCTCAAGGAGAAGGAACGGTCTGTATGGATGTCAGCACGCATGTTTAGGATGACCACCATTTGTCTCATTTCACTACATTTAGCAACAGCTGGGGTCTGGAGGAGAGGGCCCTTCACTCATTGACATGAAGGTCTTAATCAATGCCTTTAATTCCTTGCAGAACTTTCTCAGCAGGAAGGTTGCCTGCATAATGTTACAAAATTCTGTGATGGTCAACTACCTCTGTAGACAAGGGGAACCAGATCACTAAATCTCTGTGTCCTGGTCTAGAAATTTCCTTGTTGGTGCTCACAGCATTGAATCACTGTGTAGATAAGACATGTACCAGGGAAGCTCAGTGTCCTAGCTGATTTGTTATTATGGAGAGGCCAGACTCTGCACACTGAATGGTCTCATCACTATCTTTCATCTATTGGATCCATACTCTTTGGGTCATCCAATGGTCAGTCTTTTTGCAACTAGGTGGAATCACAAGCTGCCCACCTTTGAGTCATAGCCCTGGACCCACAAATCTGATCAGTGGACATTCTGTTGTTCATTTGGGATTGGATCTGGGGATAGACCTTCCCCCCAACTGTTCTGATTCTGAGAATGATTCAGAAATAAGGGATCAGACATGCAAGTTGGTTCTCTTTGCTCCACTTAGATGGGTCAGGTCTTGGATCTATGATTTACTCGATCTAGCAATAGACAGTCTCAGTAAAATCTAGATTGCTCCCATTCTGCTGAAACAGCCAAAATCTCAGGTCTTCCACCCTTGTACAGACAGACTTCTTCTTCATGCCTGGTTTTTATCAACAAAGCCCTCTGCATAAAGGAGTTCAGAGCTTCAGTTTTGGAGAGGATCTCATGTGCTAAATTGCCCTCTTCTTTGAAAATGTATGAAGGAAAGTAGCAATTTCTTTGTCTGGCTTTTTGAGGAAATGAAATTGGCACCAATTAAAGGCTACTTCTCCAGGATTTCCAACACCTTCAGATATCATGGGAGAATGGATATAGGTCATGACAAGGATATCTCTGACATGTTGGCCATCTTTGATTTGAATTGGTACTTGTCACTCACATTGTTCCCAGAATTCAGTCTTTTATGGATTCTCACAAGGTTTCACAGTAATCATAGGTTGCTAGCTATTATCCCTAGGCTGTACGGCCTCTCAACACATAACATAATGCCCTGCAGAAATCACGGGTCACTAGCTATTATCTCTAGGTTGTGAAGCCTCTCAGCCTGTACCATAACATCCTGTGAAGAGTGACCAGAGAATAGGTTGGATATACATTCATGCATTTCCTCCACTTACCTATTTTCCTCACATTAACGTGATTGGGCAATTTATTTGACAGAGAAAGGAAATTTTTAAATCATGAATTATGTTTCTCTGAGAATACCTGATCACATTACAATTAAGCCCTCCCACACCTCCACATAAATGCAAGCGTCCTTGTTGATGCATCACTCAGACTTAAATTGTAGAGCATGGGTAGCGACTTAGTGACGACAAGGGTAGCATGGGTAGCGACTTAGTGATGACAAGGGTAGCATGGGTAGCGACTTAGTGACGACAAGGGTAGCATGGGTAGCGACTTAGTGATGACAAGGGTAGCATGGGTAGCCACTTAGTGATGACAAGGGTAGCATGGGTAGCCACTTAGTGATGACAAGGGTAGCATGGGTAGCCACTTAGTGATGACAAGGGTAGCATGGGTAGCCACTTAGTGATGACAAGGGTAGCATGGGTAGCCACTTAGTGATGACAAGGGTAGCATGGGTAGCCACTTAGTGATGACAAGGGTAGCATGGGTAGCGACTTAGTGATGACAAGGGAAGGTATTATAATAGTATCTTGGAAGAGTTACTTCCTGTAAATACTATTTTTAGCCTATATATTGTTTTTAGACAGGAAAGACAAATTTGTTCATCTTTCCTTGGGGGCTGGATTCGGAATTCAATTTTTAATGTTAACGTGATTTGGGCATTAAGTATTCATGGAGAAACATTAAGAAAAGTTAAGAATGATCATCAGTTTTCATACCAGCATGTGATATCGATCTTTACTGGTTTATTGGTATACCATTCGAGCCCTATAAAATTGGTGATAAGAATTCTCATAAATGAAGTGTTGGTAAAAGGTGAACCCACGGTAAACCACCAACCTTGGATGGGTTATCATTTGCTGCATATGAGGATTCAAACCTAGGTCTGCCAAATTGTACATGCAACACTGTCAAGGACCCAGTAATTCCAGTGATTATATGAGCAATATTCAATCATAGATGTAGTTGCTTTTATATAAGTGTTCAGTTCAAATCAAATTTATGAAACTTGAATATTTTGTATCCTTTACTCGGGGCTCACAAAAGATGGAAAGTATTCAACTCATTTCATAAATTTCATTTGGAATGAGCACAAAGTTAAGACAAAAGTACTGATTTTATTTGACAAAACCACTGAATATTGTGGTGAAATGCTTTTGTTATTATGCTTTTGCCTTACATGACATTGTGACCTTATTTGCCATTGTGACCTTATTTGTGGCATTGTAAGGTATTGTTATATGCATTATATGTAGAAGAATTATGATGTGGGTATATTAACCTAAGTCACACAATAGCCGTGTGATAATGTAAGCTATTTAACAAATTGATAATATAAATATAACAGATTACATTGTTGTTTAAGACCATTATTGCCTTGTTCATTAACTGATTCTTACTGATCAGAAATCTGTCTACTGTTATTTGGTTTTGGCTCACCAAGTTTAGGCCAGTTAAGCTTGGGACATGGTCTTATGGTGTATGAAAAGGGACAAAATTACAGAAAGTTGTTCAGCACTGGTTCACTGCTTTAAGAAAGTGGATCACTGCTTTTAGATAGTTCACCACCAAAATATCAAGATCACCATAAGTACTCACTTATAAGTCGAGTCCAAGTGAAAACTGCACAGACCCATATCTGCCATCACATAATGTGCAGGCAGATCTGGGTCTGTGCAGTTTGTTAGGAGTAATGAGTAGAACAAACAACATAGACCCAGGTTCACTGCTAAAATATACTGGTTAACCCCTATTAAAAGGTATTAAACTGCTATGAAACTAGCAGTTTACAAGTATTTTTCAGTGACCACACTAACAGTGGTTAACTGCCGTCTAATAGCAGTGAACCACTATCATACAACGAATCAGAATGCATGTTAAAAGCAGATTTTTCAAGTACAGCATTTCAAAATTAATGTTATTTTTCTAACCAAATGAAATTTATATGTTGAATTGTCTACTTTGAATTTGAAATCATGCCATTTTATGAATGAGGAAGAAGAAGCAATACAGAATGAAATGTAGCAGAATCCTTGTTGATCTCCCATTAGTGATTGTATCTTATGATAGGAGTTGATCTCCCATTAGTGATTGTATCTTATGATAGGAGTTGATCTCCCATTAGTGATTGTATCTTATGATAGTTGATCTCCCATTAGTGATTGTATCTTATGATAGGAGTTGATCTCCCATTAGTGGTTGTATCTTATGATAGGAGTTGATCTCCCATTAGTGATTGTATCTTATGGTAGGAGTTGATCTCCCATTAGTGATTGTATCTTATGATAGGAAACAAAAATGCATGTTCTTACTCATGTTATCTCCCATTATGATTGTATCTCATGATAGGAAAAAAAATGCTTGTTCTAACTCATGGTAAATTTCTTGACAGAATCCTTGTTGATCTCCCATTAGTGATTGTATCTTATGATAAGAAAACAAAATGTGTGTTCTTACTCATGGTAAATTTCTTGTTGATCTCCCATTAGTGATTGCATCGTACGATAAAAAAAAAATGCATGTTCTTACTCATGTTGATCTCCCATTAGTGATTGTATCTCATGAAAGGAAAAAAAATGCTTGTTCTAACTCATGGTAAATTTCTTGACAGAATCCTTGTTGATCTCCCATTAGTGATTGTATCTTATGATAAGAAAAAAAATGTGTGTTCTTACTCATGGTAAATTTCTTGCTGATCTCCCATTAGTGATTGTATCTTATGATAGTTGATCTCCCATTAGTGATTGTATCTTATGATAGTTGATCTCCCATTAGTGATTGTATCTTATGATAGTTGATCTCCCATTAGTGATTGTATCTTATGATAGTTGATCTCCCATTAGTGATTGTATCTCATGATAGTTGATCTCCCATTAGTGATTGTATCTCATGATAGTTGATCTCCCATTAGTGATTGTATCTCATGATAGGAAAAAAAATGTGTGTTCTTACTCATGGTACTCATTCCCAAGCTGCTTCCCTTGATCCCAGTCCATCATGCATTGTCCAATTATTGTTCAACAACAATTAATTTTTTTTATTTACAATGTAGAGTGTGTATTTCTAAACAGATTTTGATGAAACTGGGTATTGAAACCTGTATCATGAAGATTTTTAATGAGTTTTATTATTTGCTTTGAGAAGGCCAAACTTAGATGTCTACTCAACTCATAAGTGGGTACTGTCTACAGCCAGGAAATTTTTTTTAGAAAAAAAGCATCAGGATTACCAGTAAATGATTAGATTTGACTATTAAAAGAAAATGCTCACAGAAACATGCACCAAATATTTTTAAAAGACTCTGTACAGAATATGTCTTTCAGTATCAGAAAAGCTAGACATATTATGTCAACGATGGCATGTTATTTTATCTGTTTATTACCTATTTAATTTCTGCACAATAAATCAAGTTGTCCATCATCTACAGTTACAAAACTTTGTGGATAGCTTGCACTTGGGGTAAGGAAGAACCCTATCAATTTGGGGGTCAAAAGGTCAATGTCAATGTGATTGAAAGAAGAAAAATGGTTTTTGCACATTAATTTAAGTTCTCCACCATCTATAGTTGCCAAAATTGGGGTAAATAAGAAGCCTATTGATTTCGGGGTCAAAAGGTCCAAGATCAAGGTCACTGACTGAAAGAATAAAAATGGTTTCTGCCAAAATAACATTTGTTCTACATCACATACCTGTACCAGAATTTGTGGATGGTTTGCACTTTGGGAACGGAAGAAGCTCATCAATTTGGGGTCAAAAGTAAAAGTTATTGTGGCAAAAAGAAGAAAAATGGTTTCCACACAATAACATTAGTTCTACATCTCAGACCAGGACCAAACTTTGTGTTCGGCTTGCACATGGAGTAAGGAAGAAGTCTATTGATTTTAGGAACAAAAGGTCAAAGTTCAAGATCACTGTGGACTTTTGCACAAAACTCAGTTATTGACCAAGTACCTTCACCAAAGTTGTGGATGACTTATGTGATGGGTAAGAAAGAAGTCTAATGATTTTGGGGTCAAAAGGTCAGCATCACTGTGACTAAAAGAAAAATTGTTTTTGCATAATAACTTTAGTTCTAAACCACATATTTTGACCAAAGTGTGTGCAGGGCTTATACTTAATGTATGGAAGAAGCCTATTGATTTGGGGGTCAAAAAGGTCAAAGATCAAGGTCATTGTGGCTCAAAGATAAATTGTTTTTGCAGAATAACTTTACTGTAGAGGAAGTTGCTTGACCAAACTTTATGGATGGCTTGCACTTGGGGTAATAAAGAAACCTATGGATTCTGAGTCTAAAGGTCAGAGGTCATTGTCATTGTAAGTCTAATTAGAAAATTATGGTTTCTGCATATTAAGTTTAGTTCAAGACTGCATAACTTGACCAAAGGTTGAGGTCAGTAATCTCCAGAGTCAACCATACCCTTCTAGTGCCTACATAGAGGACTATTAAACATGGGGCAGGCGTGTTTGACAGTCATAGTAATATTTGTCTTTCTTCAAGCATATTAGAAATGATCAGATCATCACAAATCACTGTAAATGTTGAAGAAAGGATTTAGGCATATAATTTAGGCAATCATTGGGGTGGGAAATGAGAGTGAATGAGAGAGATGAAGAAGAAAATTCATATTAAAATAAGAATTTTCCCCCTTCATTTGAACTGTAAATATATATCTTGATTTAACTTTTGCTTTATTGATTTATGATGGAGAAATAAGAGTGATAAATATCAAGTAGAACATGGCAAAATATTGTAGGACATTTAAAGGGGGTGGGGTACCCCATTTCCCATTTCAAAGAACAGTTTTTCTTTTAAAAGCTATCTTCGATAATTTGTAACAAAACTATGGATCTGATGTATTTATTTTCTTAATGTTGCTTATATAATATAAAAGTTAGAAAATATATCAAGATTCCACTTCTGCATTTGAATCAACAGTATTATTTAATTGTTTCCAATAATTGCCTAATTTTTTCTGATCTGTGAATGACCATATTAGTTGTAGGTGAAGCATTAGTCATTTCAGTTTCTTCAATTTCCACACGATCACTGTTCATTGCACAAATTCCCTAAACATTCATCTCTGCGTTATTGAGTTCTTTGTTCTAGTGATATATTACTTCAATGTACATGTCAGGGGTAATTAATACTTGTGCCAACTTTCTGATGGTCATTCTTTTCGATGATGCAATCAGATTTTATAATAACGATGTATATGGTGTTTTCAGGTATGGAAGATTCAAAATTAAGTTTAAACAGAAACCTCTATATCAGAGTTTTAATCTTTCCTCACTGACAGCAATGACTCATGTTATTTATGGTTTGGTAATTATGTGTTACTGAAATAAAGCCATCACACTTCATTTCATTTGAATTAACATAATGTAACATGTGAGCACACATTATTTTTATTTAGATATTCATTGCACAAATTCTCTAAACATTCATCTCTGCGTTATTGAGTTCTTTGAGTTCTTGAGTTCATTATTTTTATTTAGATAGCACAAAATGATTGCCACTAAAAAATGTAAATTTTTTTACACTTTGGTAATTTACTCAAATTTAATGTCACTAATATGCTGAATTCAGAAGTTTCAAAAAAATATTGATATTGCTTAAAATATTTTGATTTACATTATCTGATTTTTTCAGAGCTATAGAGTCTGAAAAATTGAAAGAAGAACTTATTAGGGCAAAGATGTCAGAAAAGGAGGCCAAAGACCAACTTCTTGAAGTTGCTCGTTCCAGTTCACCAAGTTATCCTGTACATGTAAGTCATCACATATGGACTGCTGGGAACTAGAAATGTTTACAACTTGGTCAAAGACAACATGGCCAGTCAGCATAGGATACATTTTTGACCAAGTTGTGAGTCAGTACCATTTTATTAAATTATTATTTGTTTGTTGACTGATACATTTGTATAGAGTTCGTATAGTTTTCATAATTATCACTACAAACTGTCCTCATGATGGTCTGACATTACCCACAATTTGGTTGAATTTGCAGTTGATATTTTAGTACAGTTGAAAGTAAAGAAAATAAAAAATCTAGTTCTTTTTAAGGAATTAAGATTCTTCTTCAAATACATTACCCAATCATAATATGTTAAGATTACAGCCATGTTAAAATTACAGCCACATGCAGTCTTTTGGTTTGTTTTAGCAACAACAGTGCTAATATTGTCTGCTTGCTGAGACAGTGGTCTACCCTTGGTTAAAGGGATTGGTAACAGTGCTCCCTTTAGGTCTCAAAATCAGTCTTGGAGTCTTTACATGGATTATGGACATATCACTTCAGAGCCACCTCCATGTCCATGACTTCCAGCTACCTGCATGATATATGATGAAAGCCCTAGATAAGTTATATTCAAGACATGAATTCCCTTGTTTCACTTCTGCTCCACCTTGGATTCCTTGTCAACAAGGACAAATCCGATAATATCTTGTTTCAGCATTTTACCCCCTTGGGTATGGAGTTCATATTGCATGTGAACAGGGTCTGTCTCCCTCAGGAACATGCCTTGAAAGTCATGTTGACAGTGTCTTCAATCCTCTCAATGAATTGCATCTCAGCCCAGGAGTTCTCTCACATACTGGGTCCCTTCAGTACAGCAGCAAATCTCATCATCCTAGACTACCTGTTTATGGGACCATTGAAAATTATTCTTTTGTCCCAGTGATGACTGAAGTTTTGCCCAATGGATCAAACAGTCCCTGTTTTGGTATACACGAGGTCCCATCTCGGCAAATGGGAGAACCTCACTTGGTTTATGGCAGGTGTTCCCTTGCACGTTCATTCCCTGGAAATTATGATCAGCCCAGATGTCAGCTTGGCAGGCTGGGATATCCATCTCCTGTCTTTCTTTTGCAAGGTCAGCAGCTTGTAGAATGACAATTAAATTTCAGTCTCCTGTTGATGAAGGCAATAGTGCATTTTAATCATGGCAGGGGATGCTGTTTGGAAAGAGCAGCCTCGTTCTATCTGACAACTCCACTGTGGTGAATTATCTCAAATTATCTCAGAAGACATGGGGGGGGGGGTAATCCTCTGACCTCTGCCTCCTTGTTTGGGATTTTCTCAGGTGGTGTGAACGGTGACATCTCCACATTCAAGTCTGTCATATTCCAGGCAGACTCAATGTATTTGTCTCTCCTTTCCCAGATCCAAAGGCGGGGCCAGTTGATGCTCATCCATGGATTAGAATGGTATACATTTTGTTTCAAACCCCTCTGATTTGTAAGGTTTTGCAAAAAGAAAGGAATCAGAGTGCCATCAAATCCTGATTGCTTCTCTCAGGTGGGAAAAGTCATAGATAAACAATCTTTTAAACTTGGCAGTGGAATTTCCAAGGAAAATTATGGTCTTTTCTCATTCTTTAGGTAAACACCAAATGTAAAAATCAGTCAAATATTGTCAGTAAGTTTCTGGGATACAGGCAAATCTTTCACTGCCCTCTGTGATCTCTCATCCTGTATGCTGTAAGGGACTACATAGCTGCTTTGTTCATGGGGTAATGAGTTAGCAGGAAAGACCAGCCTTTTTTCGAACTGTTAACCACAGTCTGGTCAGGTCACAGACATCTTACTCTCTTTTGAAAATGAACTTCAAGACAGAAACATCAACAGGCCTTTTTTTCAGAATGATGAATCCCATGAAACTTGAACAGAGCTCAAACTAATGGGTGCAAAAGTGATTAGAATCACTTTTTGGGACAAGAAATCACCTTTTTATCTCATTGCCAATGAAGCTGGGACAAGGTGAAGCATTTTTCCCATTTGTTCATTTATTTGTTACCTTTTCAGTATTTTGTTACCCCCACTATATTTCAGATGCTATTTCACCTACACTTATGACTTGACTCACTTTAGCATTTCAGTTGTTCATTCATTACACCCTTAGTATCTTGGACCCTATTTAACCTACTCTCATGAAAATTGGCATGTTGATACATCTTGATGAAAGTAACTCAACCATACCAAAACTAGATCACTGTGACTTAATTTGCGTGCTCGAGTGACTTCTGTATTTTTGGCTATTCATTACATCCTCAATATCTTGGACTCTATTTCACTTACACTCTTGAAAATTAGCATGTAGGTACATCTCAACAAAAAAAAAACGTCAACCATATAAAATCTAGATGAGTTTGACACAATTTTCATGCTTGAATGACTTTTGTATTTTTCAGTCTTCAGTTTGTTTTGTATTTTCTGTTTGTTATGTATTTTCAGCTTTTCATTCATTACACCCTCAATATCGTGGACCCTATTTCACCTGCACTGATGGAATTTGTTATGTGGGTACATCTCAATAAAAATAACTCAACCGTATCAAAAATAGGTCACTCTGACCTAATTTTCAGGTTTAAGTGACTTTGTAGACCGCAGCATAAGTGAGGGCACGAGTTACAGAGGTACTTCTGAAAAATTAAGGTATGGACATTGACATTGAGAAGAAAAGAGTAGGGGGTGTGTGTGTATTAAATGGTTAAATACTCATTTTATAATTGTGTTGGGAATAATTCTCAATAAAATAACTTTTGAAATGAACTTCTTTGCTTTTCTATATAAATTACCTTTGTTTTCAAGGTAACCAATATTTGAAAGATAATTAAAAACATATCTTCAAGAAGTTTCAATACACATTACATGTATACCAGTGAAAACATTGTGTATTCTGTAACTGCTTCTTGCATGTGAATGTGGATACATTCTGGTGTTATTGTTGATTGAGAACAGAACTATATTCTTTTTTTCAAAAAAGATGGACCGTTATTTCAAGAACAATAACACACACACTCAGTTTTCTATTGTTTATCTGTAAAATATTTAAGCTGTGATTTCATTTCAAGTAATTGCAAAAACTCTGCTCATCTTTGAGCAAACATCTGAGTGCCAATTCGTTAATTTTTAGCTCACTTCAGAATTTGTTAAACCTATCTATTTATTCATATTCAGCAAATAGGGACGTATTATTTTGCTATTTTCTATTAGTAAAAATGGGATCCACACCTGCCCGTGTTCTAAGCAGGTTTGTGAGTTATCAGGGCATACTAAAATGAGGGAGCATTGAGATGACCTCCAATGAAAAACAGCTTTTGATTTGTGCCCTCTTACAACATACCGTATATACTTGCGTAGAATCCAGGTCCCAGTGCAAGCAACATAGCATTATGCATCGGCAGATCAGGGTCTATGTTGTTTGTTCTACTGATTAGTCCTTACAAACTGCATAGACCCAGATCTGCCAGCGCATTATGCAATGGCAGATCTGGGTCTATGCAGTTTGCAGTTGGTATTTGATTATATGCGAGTATATACGGCGCTCCCTAACATGTTTCTCTTTGATCCAAGGTCCCTGAAATATCTTATCTAGGTATTGATGCACGAGTGAACATTCCCTAGGACTAGGACCCTAGCATAGCAGCATGCTCAAAACTAGGGCCCTTGTGAGACCATTGCTCATATCAGTCAGCAGTAATTGGTTTTATTGATAAGGACAAACTCAGTACATCAGTGGTTTCCAAACCTCAGGTACTGGTACTGCATTTTGGGTTGCAAAAGATGGTATTTAGGGTCATGATCAAGAAAGTTTGGGAACCACTGCAGTACATAATCATCAGCTGCTTTGCATGGGTGGTTTTATGTAGCAAGGTGACTTGAAAGACAAGACAAATTACCACTTACCTTATTTGCTTTATTCCTAAAGGTGTTGAATGTGCTATTTGATCCAGAGAACAACATCCAAGTTATTCCAAATACTGAGTATTTTCATCAGTTAGAACACCTTGTTGCATTTATACCAAATTCCATCTCAGAAATACTTAAATGGAATAATATAATATCAAGGACAGGTTTTTTTTCTCCAAAAGACTGTTCATTTTTTTCGAAAGACTTGACGATTTATTCATTCAGTACATTGAAGAAATAATGTACTCCATTGTCATAACTGTTTTGAATTTCAGAATGTGTGTCGATTATGAATGATAATTTATTCTGTTGTAGACCATGCAGAACATTTCTGTCAGTAAATCAATATAAAATTGTATAATTTGCAAATTAAAACACTATTTCTTCCTGGAACTTTGTCACTTGTCCCATTTATATTTGAAGGGAAAGGTCACTTCCTTTTTTCTCACCTTGTTTGAGCCTGCTTAAACCTGGCTTTCTACAAGACACACACACTGGTCCTCTATGTTGACAGAGACATCGGAGGCCTGGGAATGTTGAATCCTTCCTTTCCAGAAATCCTTTCATGACATGCAACAATTGCTTTGCAACATTGTAGCAATTGGCTTCATGTTCAACTTGGATTCAATGGCTGTATTTCAGCAGAGTGAGCATAGCTTCTTGTACGGCTTGTGTAGCCATCAGGGCAGCTTAACACTTGCCTTCCAGCTTCTTCCTTTAACCTCCTGCTTGCAGAAAGAGATGCATTCCTATCCACATCCATGCTGCTTGAAGACCATTACAAGACTGTTTTCAGATCTCAGCCTCTATCTTACAACCTCTTATTCCATGGCCACATAGAGGTCAGAAAACAGGCTGCAAAAGAGACAAACTTCATGCAAGCCCAGCATCCCAGAAATCATCCCTCATTGCTTGTGAGGGACCATAGAAGTAAGAAAAACCCTCCTTCAGTCCCTTTTTCTTGGTTAGGTCCCAGTTTTCAAGAGCCACAATGATCAGAAAAAAAAGGAGACTAGGACATTTTGACCAGCAGCTCATTATGATGGCCTTCCCACAGAAAATTATGTCAGGGTCATACCAACCTTTTTGAGATCCTGTTGGGATGAAGACTTCAACACTTTACCATGGAATGGGGGAGACTCACTCTGCCAACCTGTGGGTCTTGCAAATCATCTTAGAGGGCCACCAGATCATGTTCAGTGACCCTCCCCCACTGTCAAGGGCTCTCTCTGTTACAGACATTCCAATAGAAATGCACCAAACCTATGTTCTGCAGCGGGAAATAGACACTCACCTTACAAAAAGGACAGTAGAGATTCTTTATAACACATGCTCACTGGGATTTAACTCCATACTTTTCCTTGTTCCCAAGGCCAAAAGTACGTTCTGACTGGTCATAGGTCCAAGTTCTCTCAGCCAACACATTAGGACACCCAAGTCCAGAATGGAGACACTAAGATTGACTCTACACTGTTGAAAAGGGAGATTTTGCAGTCAGCCTGGACCTTCAAGATGCATACCTTTATATTCTCTTTCACAGGTCTTCCCAGAAATTCATGAGGATTGCATACAGGGACACTGTGTACCAACTCATGGCACTCATGGGTCTTTATGAGAATCATGAATAGAGTTGTGTCAGTCTTCAGAACGACCTTTATGTCCATGACCTTGAAAGCATCAGGTGAGCAACCTTCTTGAATTCCGTGTCAACAAATTACATCTCATTCCATCCCAGCATTTCAATCACCTGGGTATTGAGTTCAAAACCTCCTTGAACCAGGTTTGTCTCCCTCAAGAATATGCCTTGAAAATGATCTCCGTAGTGTCCTCCATCTGCTCACAGAGTTAGAATTTAATCACCACCTGGGTTTTCTCAGTACATCCACAGATCATCTCATTTTGGGCCACATGTTCTTGAGAACCCTGCAGATGACCTTCCTATCCCAGTGGTGGCCAAAACTTTGCCCTTTAGACTAAATGATCAAAGTTTCAAACCACACGAGGTCTCATCGCAGTAAATTGAATGACCTGTCTTGGCTTACAATGGGTATCTCACTGCAGAATAAACTGCCAGAAGTCATGATCTGCTCAGACATCAGCATGGCTGGCTGGAGTGCCCACCTTCTGCCCTCCTTTAAAGATGTAAGCAAGATTTGGCCCCTTCAGGAGCATTCAGTGCACATCGTTCTCCATGAGATGAAGGCCATATTGAATGTCTTTCGATCATGGCAGGAAATATTATCTGGAAAGGACATTTTCATTCTGTCCAACAACTCAACTGTCATCAATTACATCAGAAGGCAAGGGGGAACCAAGTCCACATACTTCTGTCTTTTGGTTTGGGATTTTCTCAGGTGATGTCATCATCAACAAATGTACATTTAGGTCCACAACATCCAAGGCAGACTCGCTATCTTGATGGAATCAGCTGACCCACATTGAATGGTCCATTGACATTGAATGGTCCATTGACATTGAATGGTCCAGGGGGCACTCTACAGATAATACATGCTTCTGAGAGAGTGACAGGTGTAAGATGAAGTATTTTGCATTTGCAACATGCATAATGGAGAGAATGTTGGCATACCTCTATGTTACTTTCGTGTACTGTGGCTGAAATTTCTTTACATATTGTACTTGTGGAAACTGGACATGATCTAAGCACACAGCAGACAAAATGGCCGCTCCAAAGTACTCGAAAAATCAGCCTGAATTAGTCAAAAGTGCACTATTTTCAGCAATTATTAAAATAGGGAAACGAATTTTGCCAGAGCAGACAATATCAGCCTCTGAAAGTACTATGAATGAATAACAAAATATCTAAAAAGTAACAAAAGTTATCGGCTCTTTTTTTATTATTTACCTTTGAAGTCCAGGAAGTGAAAATGACCAAGCGGAGCTAGCAGTTTTTTGAGAGGTGCACATTTTATGTAAGACCAAACTGTATACTCTATAACTCAAATTTCACCCATCAATCATACACCAAAATAAAGGGAAATCAAAGTTCTTTTAACAATACCTAAGATATACAAGGTCTTTTTTAAATAGCCAGGACGGCCAGTGAGGAAAACCTGGGTAATTCTTTTTCTTTAAAAATCTAACCCTATGCAAAGTACAAAACTGGAGAGTGCCACCTTAAAACAAATACGAAAATTTGTGCAATTGCTTTTCTCTTTCTCATATAATTATGTATGCATTTCTCAACAAAATGGTATATTAACATTGATGTTATGAATGAAAATAAGCTAATTATGCCTATTTTGCTCTTGCTTACACAATATGCCTTGTGGCAGTATTTGTGTGCAATGACCTCAATTATGGGGAAATTAGAAGTCTTAGAACATAGGAGTAAAGTCAACTTAAATTTAAAACTTGTATTAAGTCAAAGAAAAATGTAGCAAAAATGTTTCTTTTCATTCGCTTGTAATAAAATTCTGGAAAATAATGATGATAAAGCAGATTTGCTTTCTTCCATATACTAGTGTTAGAAGAATTAGCAAACTTTGTACCCTTTGACCTTTGACCTCTGTGAACCTGAACTCTTCCATCCCTGTTCAGTTTGTAAATTTTATTAGTGACATCTCATGAATAATTGTGGCAAGTTTCATGTTCCTGTCTTTTACCAAAACATCGGTTGCTATTGTTGAGAAAATGCAAGGTGTAGTTTTAAAATAGTCCACTTTTCATCAGGGGAGGGGGGGGGGCTGGTCTTGTGTGCGACTCTGCTACAAATGAATACTGTTCTGTGGGAAAATACATGAGAATTATTCAAAAGGACTGTTTAGATGCTTGCGGCTTAAATGTTTCAGCTATACAACCAAAATTAAATCATATAATAATAATGCATATGTTGTTTTTATGGGGGCGCTCTACAGATAATACATGCTTCTGAGAGAGTGACAGGTGTTAGATGAAGTATTTTGCATTTGCAACATGCATAATGGAGAGAATGTTGGCATACCTTTATGTTACTTTCATGTACCGTGGCTGAAATTTCTTTATATATTGTACTTGTAGAAACTGGACATGATCTAAGCACACAGCAGACAAAATGGCCACTCCAAAGTACTCGAAAAATCAGCCTGAATTATTCAAAAGTGCGCTATTTTCAGCAGTTATTAAAATAGGGAAACGAATTTTGCCAGAGCAGACAATATCAGCCTCTGAAAGTACTATGAATGAATAACAAAATATCTAAAAAGTAACAAAAGTTATCGGCTCTTTTTTTATTATTTACCTTTGAAGTCCAGGAAGTGAAAATGACCAAGCGGAGCTAGCAGTTTTTTGAGAGGTGCACATTTTATGTAAGACCAAGCTGTATACTCTATAACCCAAATTTCACTCATCAATCATACACCAAAATAAAAGGAATTCAAAGTTCTTTTAACAATACCTAAGATATACAAGGTCTTTTTTAAATAGCCAGGACGGCCAGTGAGGAAAACCTGGGTAATTCTTTTTCTTTAAAAATCTAACCCTATGCAAAGTACAAAACTGGAGAGTGCCACCCCATTGACCCCTCAGTCTTTAGTCAAATCATTGCCCTCAGGGGTTGCAGTGTCACACCTACAATGCCAGGGTCAGGGGACTCTGTGTCCCTCACCTTCCAGATTTGGGGGACACACAACATTTTAAAGGGACAAAGGAAAATTGTAGTACATAATGCACTGGAAGTGCTAAAAAAATGAGATAATCTTATTTGCTTTGACAATTTTGCCACCTTAACTTTCTCATATTTTCTGTGGACATTTACATTATTGCAATAAACATTTTATCATGTGATCAAATCTAGCACCTCACCTCACCTGTTGAAACAACCACACATCCAGGTTCTCCTTCCAAATGCAGACATGTTGAAGCTGCATGCTTGGCTCATTGCAAACAGAAATCTTTTATCCAAGTTTGTCTACAGTTAATGAAATAGGTATCCTTATGAGCAATCATGTTCCCAATTATTTTGTTCTCTTTTAGAAATACAAACAAAATTACAAAAATGAACATGAAGTTGCTTGATAAACTGCAACTACATTAACAATAATAATAAATAATAATAACAACAACATTAGCAATAATAATAAATAATAATAACAACTACATTAGCAATAATAATAAATAATAATAACAACATTAGCAATAATAATAAATAATAATAACAACAACAACAGTAACTACCACAACCATTGTGTCAAAGTCGGGGGTAAGTAATGATTAATACATGTATTCATACTATTAGGGACAAAAGTAATATTATATAGTCATCTGATCTTGTTTATTACAGCTCATCTGATCTTGTTTATTACAGCTCATCTGATCTTGTTTATTATGGCTCATCTGATCTTGTTTATTACAGCTCATCTGATCTTGTTTATTACAGCTCATCTGATCTTGTTTATTACGGCTCATCTGATCTTGTTTATTACAGCTCATCTGATCTTGTTTATTACAGCTAAACAATTGCAAAATTTTTCAGCATCTTAGACTGAAATCTTGTGAAGTTGGTGCCTCCAAAGTGGAATCTTTAAAAATGTACCCAATATAAAAGCATTCTTAAATTTGAAGGTGGCATATTTTAGAAAAATGTTGCAGTTAAAGGATAAGGGACTGACCATTTAATTTGTTGGCAGAGAGGGGGGTACTTGGGATAATTTGAACAAAAAATTCCAGCTCTCAGATAGCTGCAAAAAAATATTCTTGCTATGATTTATAGAAAAAAAACTGTTATGTTAGTTATATTACTTGCACAAAATAAATATTTTTGAGGTAAAACAAAAACAAATATCCCAGCTTGAAAGAAGATCCCAGCCCCATCCCATTAAAATTAAATAGTTGCTCCCTAATTGTGTTTTTATTGCACTGAGAAAAAAAAGCCATTATATACAGAAAGATTTTCTTTGCTGTGCATGTTGATTTAGTTGCTGGGCAAGTAAAATGTTTTACTTCTCTACAGGGAAAGTTGGTAAACATTACATTTTAGTTGCCCTGCACATAGGATGATGGGGGCCCCGGGTGGCCGAGTGGTCTAAGGCGCTCGCTTTTACCGATCACTGCCATCTCACCTCTGTCCGCGTGGGTTCACGTCTTGGGCTTGGCCAATGTGGTTAGGTGAGAAAGCTTGCCAGTAGCTTCCCTTGGGTCGTGGTTCTTCCCGGGATTTTCCCGCGTTATTCCTTCACCAGATATACTGGCCGCCATGTATAGCCTATCATGTGCTGAAAAATTGCGTTAAACACATAAAACCAAACCAAACATAGGATGACTGAGAAGATGTATGTTGTTGGTGGTGTTTAACAATGAATTCTACAATTGATGTTTTGTTTATAAATATTTTGAGCATACCTCACTGTTGGCAGGGATACCAATTATTTGCAATTTGATAACCTCATTTGTTGGAATAAACTAATTAAATTTTATCTTTTGTTTGTAGCTCACCTGGCTGAAAGGCTAAGTGAGCTTATGGCGTATGGCCTGCATACATCATCCAACATCCATCCAGTGATGACAGGTGGCCCACCATCATGGCAGCCCTTCATCCATCCCTTATAATGTTACCTAAAAAGCAGCAGTTCATCTGCATCAAGGCAGATTGCCAGATGGGCCAGTACACCACTGCATCCAGCATCTGTTTTCTATCATTTGTCATCGGTCAACATTGCTATTTTTGAACACTATTCCAGTTTGTATGATTGATCAGAATGTTCCTCTGGACATGCTCAACCAACATTTTTTTTAGGGTGACTCACCTAGCAATGGTGTGGTTTCCATAGCTGTCAAAATCAAAAACCTTTTTTTAACTTTTTCTTTTGAGCAGTTAAACCAATTTTGATAAAACTTGGGTGGATTGTTTCTTAGTGCATGGTCAAAATTGTGTCTGAGGGTGGCTTCCCTAGCAATGGTGCTTCATTAACAACCAGGCAGAAATTATATTTTTGACACCTCCAGAATGGTTGAACCAATTTCAGTCACACTTCGTAGGAATGCTTTTAGAACATACTCAATCAAAATTGTATTCATGGCGACTCCCCTAACAATGAAGTTGCTTTCATTGCAACTGTATTGATAACCCATTATCAACCTTTTGTCCAAAATGGCTGAACCAATTTCAATCAGACCTGGTAGGAATGTTTCTTAGAAAAATATTCAATAAAAAATGTGTTCATGGTGGCTCCCCTAGCAGTGGTGTGGCATCCATAGTTACCATTTGGAAAACTTATTTTTCTAGAACAGGTGAGTCAATTTTGATCAAGCTTACTAGAATTGTTTCTTAAGACATGCTTTATCAACATTTTGTCTACGCTGGCTCCCCTAGCAATGGTTTGGCTTCCATAGCAACCAAATGGTAAACCTATTTTTAACATATTCTCCATTATGGCTGAGCCAGTTTTGTTCAAACTTGGTAGGAATGTTTCTTAGGACCTGTTCTATCAAAACTTTCTTAAGGGTGGCTCCTCCAGCAACAGTGTGATATCCTTAGCAACCAGGTGGAAAAAATATTTTTGACTTTTTCTCAAGAACAGCTGGGCCAGTTTTAATCCAACTTGGTAGGAATGTTTCTTATGACACGCTCAGACAAAATTATATCCTCTAGCAATGGTGTGGCTTCATTAGCAACCAGATGGAAAACCTATTTTCAACTTCTCTAAAGCAGCTAAGTCAATTTCAATCAAACTTGGAACGGGTATTTTTTTAGGATATCATAATTATATTTGGGTTGGCTCCTAAAGGAATTATATGACTTCCATAGCAATCATACAGAAAACCTATTTTCAACTTCACCAGAACTTCTCCAGAACTGCTGAGCCAATTTCAGTCAGTCTTGGTAGGAATATTTGTTGGGACATGTTCTATCAAAATTGTGTTTGAGGTGACTCCCTATCAACAGTGTGGCTTCCATAGCAACTGGGTGGAAAACCTATTTTCAACTTACTGTGCAGAATAGCTGAGCCAGTTTTTATCAAACATGTAGGAATGTTTATCAGGACATGCTCTATAAAAATTGTGCTCAGGGTGGAATCCCTAGCAATATTGTGGATTCCTTGGCAACCAGAAGAAAAATGTATTTGTTGGCATCTTCTTTTTAATGGATGAGCCAATATTGATCAAACTTGGCTTCCATAGCAACCAGGTGGAAAACAAACAAATTATATGTATCTCTCATCTTAAGCATGGCTGTTTTTACTTATAAACTATCATAGATTTCTCTCCAAAACTGTCTGATGATATTAGACCAGATGTGATCGAGTCCAAGCACGAAAACATTTCACATTCATACAAACTGTGCCAATGCATCATCTAGTTTAGCTGAAGTTACTCAAAGTAGAAACATAGTTAAACAACATATCAGTACCACCAGTTTCAACCAAAAAGCTAGAAATTATCCTGACATGGGTGTCTTCTAAACCAAGGCACCTGCCTTTATTACTATATTTGCCTTTTACATCAATCTATGCCAGGTGAGTGATATGACTTTGTCCTCATCTGAAAATAATTGCAACCAAAAATTACATATTTTTGTCCATTGATAATTCACTAACATTTTGTCACTAATCTGCTGTTTTTTGAGATTCACTAAAATTTATTATATAAAAATATTATTAATGGCAGTGGATAAAAGTTCTTTCATGAGTGTTCATCCGATATGAAAGGTAAGAAATAAGTTATCTCACAAGTTGTTTGCAGTATCAGTCAATGAACTGAATAAATTTAATGTCAGATGAAAACTAGAGATTCTATTTATGAAATAACATGTGATGTTACTGTGTGACATTGTCATGTGTTTTGACTTAAAAAGACAGACAGCTTTTATTATTTTACATTATGATGTTGATATATCAAAGCATTATTGATAAACAACATTTTTTTTCGTAACTGCAGACAATGTATCAGCTCACTGGTTTGACCTCTGACCTAAGCCGCCTATCACTGGATGATGATGATATTGGTCCAAACGAGTCCACCACTGAGGTGAGTTGTGACCTGCTGGCCACAGGGGACATGGACCAACTCTCACTGGAGATAGAAAAGGAGAGGTAACTCCACCATAGATTCTACATATAAATACAAAAACTTGGTATTGAGTGCTGTATCATGTAGAGTTGACAATGTCAAGACATGGATCAAAAGAGACCCAATGGCTCAAGTTGATCAGATTCAAATGCTTTCAACGAGATGTGATACAACAATCCATATCAAGCCATTGCACTGATAATTGTTTACTATACAAGCAAAATATATTATGCATAAGAGAGAAAGGAAGAAATGTATTTTCTTTCAGTAATTACCAAAACCCCACAAAGTATCACTTAGTTTTGACTACACAGTCTCTGCTTGCATTGGTTAAAATAGAAAGCATAAATAATATCCATATTATTCACCGATATTTATTTTTTGTACGTGTTCACATTAACTGCATGTAATTATATATTTGAATAGATCACAGTAAACATAATTATAATACAACTCTCCCTCGTTATAATGTGGTAGTCGGGGTCCATAGGTGCTAGTGAGAACTGCAAATATACAGAGCTGTTTTATATTGAGAACTGCTATATGTACAGAACCACGATATATTGAGAATAGCGTTATATAATGAACTGCGGTATGTCTGTGCTAATGGTGTTTTGGAAAGGAGATGAAGATACGAGACCAAACTTCACCTTGTTTTTTTTCTCAACCCAAAACAGAAGACATGCAGTACTGTAAATATTTGTCAACACTTCACTCAAATTTAGAAAAAATTTATGAAAAACCTAGTATATATTATTTTAATATGATTGGACAGATCTATACCGAATGATTTAGAAGCACAAAATGGCCAAAGTTATTATTCAGTTTAATGTACATTTGATTGAAAATAGCTAGTACCTTTTTTACACACTGGTATTGAAGAGAAAACTTAAAATAGATATACATAAAAATGTCAAGCAAAACAAAACCGAGGCATAGAACAGATATTTAGTATAGATATGCTTTATTTTGACTTTTTTTTTTACAGTGTGCATAATTTAATTCTCAATCACATCAATTCTTTTAGATTTCAGACTTCATTTGTGAGAAAAATTATTTGAAATTATTGAAAAATAAATTTTCAATTATAAAACCCACTTTTATGTACGAAATATATTATTACAACAAATAAATAGAGGATTTTTTTTTTTCCGGTGTTAATACCGGATATATTTCATTGTGTGGTATAAAAAACGTGATATTTTAACGAGTGGCAAAGCCAAAAGTTAAAATATACTGTTTTAGTTACCACAAGATGAAATATATCCGGTATTAACACAGGAAAAGAAAATTTTCTTTTTATTATATACCAAAGTTTCTCCAGAATCAAAGCTTAGAAGATTAAACTCACTATTCAGCACCACACTCCATCGCCCACCCACCCCATTTTGTAAATTCACCTCACTTTCAAACACTGGTCATATAAATATCAGTGACTTAAGATATCGGTATGATTGGGTTGACCTAATCTGTCACAGTAAATTATATTTTTGACATTTTGTAAACATTTTATCATATTTGACCACAAAGCAAGTCTGATTCATCAATGCATCACAGCGGGTTTATCATTGTAGTCAAGGAAGTAAGGGGAAATAACTTCATAGAGACACGAACGGCGTTGACTCATATTTCGTCAGCAAAAATTAATTTCCATGTCTGTAATGTAATGCAGTTTCTATTTATTTGTTCTAGCTCACCAAGTGCGCATTTCTGTTGCTGCAGGTATAACTTCTGTAGGCACACACAATCCAGCGTCGCATGGCATGATGGGAAATCTTATATTTTCACATGTGAAAATATATGGATATATTTTTCACATGTGAAAATATAGGAATGAAAAAATACGAAAATTATTTCACCAATAAGTTTCTATATATCACACTAAAGTTTATAATAATTATGACTTTTTTGACTTGACTATTTATGAAAATTTAAATGGTACAAAAAATTACATGAATAATAATAGTCCTATTTTGTCTCACTTCAGTAACATTTTGGAATTTTTCCTTATGATGAATTGCACAAATAGCTACATACATAATTTTTATAAAAAAATTATAAAAAGTAATTTACTATGTTGAGCATGTTTAAAGATATCCTAAGTAAGAACATATATGCTGAAATTGTCCCACAAGGAAATTGGATGATCTAAAATAATTAGATAGTAACCAGTGGACTCAATATTAGAATTGAATTTGGCATGAAGATTTTTCTGGGTCAGTCAGTATTTCCAAATGAACATGCCCAGTTTGTGCATTACCATATGAAATATTTTCCAGACTTACCAATTATACTTGCATATAAGCTAATACCAACTGCAAACTGCATAGACCCAGATCTGCCTCGCATAATGCACCAGCAGATCTGGATCTATGCAGTTTGTAAGGACTAATCAGTAGAACAAACAACATAGACTCTGATCTGCCATCGCATAATGCTATGTTGTTTGCAATTGGACTTGGATTATACGCAAGTATATACATTAAATTTCAAAGTTTGGGATTGAGCATTCTGGTAATTTTAATATCAGCTTCTATCTACACAGGGTGGAGTACATGGAGAAGTCAAAGCATTTGCAGGAACAACTAAGGGAGTTAAAGACTGAAATAGAAGTCCTGAAAGTGGAAGAGAAGCAAACAGATCTGGACAGACTTCATGCACAAAATATCCAGAGGGGAGATAACAAATACTCAACACTCAGAAAGGTAGTATTAGTTATAATAATTGCTTTTACTGAAGTTAGGTGGATAGGAATATTCCAACCCAATTGACATTTAGATGTCAGGACCATTCTTTGAAAAAACTCAGAAGGGTTTAGATGAGGCTTAGAACTCGCCATTATTTTTGTCTCTTTGGTTGGAAATATGAAAACATTTTTTCTCAGTGGTTGTTCATGTATTAGTAATAAAGTTGTCATGGTAGTTGGTACTTTTAGGTAATTTCCCAATGCAGCCAGCATATTTGAATTTAACCCATATGTTACTACTGACCTACTTTTATAAATATAACTAAATGTGGAGAAATACTGGTATATGATATTTTGGTGTTCATTGTGATAAAAAATACAAAAGAATATTTCTTTGGGATGTTTATTACTAATATCTTTTATGATGAAAAATATAGATTAAAATATTAAATAAAGACTGTTCAGTGCTCACCAGTCAGAGGTGCCAGTTACTTCGCTGTGGTTCAAGGGTAATCAAGATGCCCAAAAGCTATACTGGTTCAGAATGTATCTTTCTTTGGTAGGACAGCTCAAACAAGAGTCTCTCAAAGGGACTGATGCTTTACTTGACAGAAAAGAACTTACAGGAATTCAAGATAAGACCATTTCTCCTTTTTGACTTCTGAGTGTTGAATCCATCTCTGATATTTTTTTAGCAACAACAAGATTTTCAAGTTAGCCACTGTGATTGACATATTGGATGTAAGATCAGCACCATTTTCATTTAGGGCCAACTTGACATCATTAGTAGTCTTTTGGTGAAGACCCCATGTGAATATGACCATACATTCAGAAAGAGTAGTGATAAACAAATTTCAAGATGGCCACCATGGTGGCCATGTTGGATGTCAGTTCAGCATCATTTTCATTTAGGCCCAACTAGACACCATAATAAGTCATCTGGTGAAAACCCTACATCAGTAAGACTTTCCATTTAGGATGAGTAGCAATAAGATTTTCAAAATGGTTGCTGTAGTGGCCAGCACTGTTTTCATTTAGGACCAAGTATAAATCATAAGAAATCTTCTGGTGAAAATTCCATGCCAAAATGACTTTCGGTTCAGGAGGAATAGTGATAACAGATTTTCAAGATGGCTGCCATGGCAGACTTATTAACATTAGATCAGCACCATTTTCATTTAGGACCAACTAGACATGATACGAAGTATTTTAGTGAAAATCCCATGTTCATATGACCTTTCATTCAGGAGGAGTAGCAATAACCATATTGGATGTCCAAGCGGTACCATTTTCATTTAGGATCATGTAGACATCATATGAAGTCTCCTAGTAAAAGCCCAGGTCAATACAACTTTCCATTCAGGAGGAGTAGCACTAACAAGATTTTCAAGATGGCGGCCATATTGGACATCATATTTGCGCCATTTTGATTTAGGACCAACTAGACATAATACTAAGTTATTTAGTGAAAACCTCATCTTTTATGACCATTCATTCAGGAGGAGTAGCGATAATAAGATTTTCAAGATGACCACTGTGGTGGTCCTATTGGATGTCTAAGAGACACCAGTTTCATTTAAGACCAACTAGACCATGGGATGAATATGTGTTAAGTTTCACGGCAATCCTCCAAGTAGTTTGGGAGAAGTAGCGATAACAAACTTGTGACTTGTGTTAATGGATGGACAGACGATGGACAACAGGCCATCCCATAAGTTCTTCTGGTCTGTGATTAGTAGAATTAAAGTTAGAGTTATGGTGGTGGTATAAATGTAATAAGAATGTGCATTCCAATGCCAACACACACCCCTCACCCACTCCCTGTATTATTTTCCTGGAACGGTTTAAACAGCTTTGTTTGACCAATAAGACATTTAAAAAATATAAGTGGTTAAAGTTTATTTGTTGAGCATTCATGAGGTTTTGAATACAAGTGAAGCTTATTGTTTCTTGCATGCAAGTGAACCTTGTTCAGTAGAAAGTTTCAGAAAATGAGGTCACCAATTTTTTTAGCTCACTTTGCCAAAGACCAGATGAACTTATGGTGTGGCCTTTTGTCGTTTGTCAGTTGTGTTTCGTGTCATCCATCTGTCAGCATTTCTTTGTGAACACTAGAGATTTCATTTCTGACCAGATTTCAGTCAGATTTGGTATGTAACCTCATATCCTCAAGACCTCAGAGGAGTTCAGTTATGAGCGTCATCCATGCATATTAATGAGGTGATCTTGCATCTGATTGGCTGAGCTTGTGGACACGCTAGAAGCCATATTTCTAATCAGATTTTGATTACAGCAACTGAATGCTGGTTTAAATGCCATCCAAGATGGAGAATTTGCAATCAGTATAGATTTGCAAGATGCTTACCTACATGTCCCAATTCACAAGTCCTCCAGGAAGTTCCTTCAGTTTACCTTCAGGGATTCAGTATATCAGTTCAGGGTACTCCCATTTGGCCTCAACATTAGTCTCTTGGTCTTCACAAGAATTATGGACCAAGTAGTGTCTCACTTTAGGACCATGTCCACATATATGACTTTCAACTACCTGGTTGACATACTTCAAAAACACCAGGTGAGTATTTTAAATCAAGACATGAAATTCCTTGTTACACTCATCTTCAGCTTTGGATTCCTTGTCAGCAAGGAAAAATCAGATGATATACCAGCTCAACATTTCACCCACTTGGGTATGGAGTTAAAAATGCATTTGAACAGAGTATATCTCCCTCAGGAATGTGCATTGAAAATCATTTCAGTGGTGGCTTCAGTTCTTGCAAAGAACAGTAATCTCCACCCAAGAATTCCTTTGTCTGCTGGGCCTATTCAGTGCGGCAGTGGACCTCGTTGTTCTGGGTCACCTATTCAAGAGACCATTACAAATGATACTGTTGTCTCAAAGGAGACCAAAACTTTGCCCACTGGAGCAAACAGTACAAGTTTCCAATAATATGAGGTCCTATCTCAGTAAATGGGATAACCTCACTTGGCTTGTGTCTCAGCAAATGGGATAACCTCACTTGGCTTGTGTCTCAGCAAATGGGATAACCTCACTTGGCTTGTATCTCAGCAAATGGGATAACCACACTTGGCTTGTATCTCAGCAAATGGGATAACCTCACTTGGCTTGTGGCAAGTGTTCCCTTGCAGGTCCAACCTCCAAAGATAATTTGTACAGATGGAAGCAGATGGAAGCACAGCAGCCCATCATTTCAGGAGGCCAGTGGAGTATAGCCCACTCAGGACCATCTATTGCATGACAGTATCCTAGAGATGAAAGCCATACTGAAAGCATTTCATTGGTGGCAAGAGAAGTGTTATGTAAAGGGTGTTCACATTCTATCTGACAACTCCACTGTGGTAAATTATCTCAGAAGGCAAGGGAAAGTCATATCCTAAGACATCTGCATGCTGGTTTGGGATTTTCGAAGGTGGTATCATCATCGACAAATCCACGTGCAAGTTTGTCATATTCCAGACAGGCTAAATGTATTAGCAGACTTGCTGTCCCAAATGAATCAACTAATACAAGCAGAATGGTCTCTATCCCTCGATTTTCAGTCACATATGTACCCACTGGGATCGACCACTAGTGGATCTGTTTGTGACAAGGTGGAATGCAAAACTCCCAACCAGTCCTGAATCTGAAGTCCTGGACAGTCGACACTCCTTCCATAGATTGAAACAGTTTGGACACCTAAGCTACCCTCCAACTCCTCCGATTCCAATGGTTCTGCAAAAGGCAGGAGAATTGGAGTGCTGCCTCATCCTGATTGCTTCCTTCAAGTGAGAAAAATCACGGATAAACAACTTGCCAAATCTGTCAGTGGAAATTCCAAGGAAAACAGATATTTCCTCATCTGTTCAAACAAACTTGATGGCAGGAGTTTCATTCTAACCCAGATTTGTTGAGCCTGCACGTCTGGATCATATTAAACAAGCCCTCAGAAACAGACAGTTCTCGCAAGAAGTTGTGGCAAGAATCACTTAGGCGAGAAGGCCCACCACTTTGAAAGCATATGAGGGGAAGTGGAGAATTTTCTCGTAGTGGTGCAAGCGAGGACTCATTTCTCCACTTAAGGCATCAGTACCCCAAATAGCTAGCTTTCTACTATGGCTCTTAGAAGTAAACAAGTTAGCTTCCATCATGATAAAAGGTTACCATTCCAGTCTCAGGCCTTCTGTGTCATCACGGAAGAGAGGATATAGGACAAAACAAAGACCTCTCTGATCTTCTGGAATTTTTTTATTTGTCACGATCAAAGGCATTGGCTTTGTGTCCAAAGTGGAAACTATCATGGAGTCTAACATGGTTGAATAAGGTACCATTTGAACCGCTCTCGAGAGCATCATTGGTTTGGCCCATATAAGACCTGCTTCCTACTAATCCTAGCTACAGCAGGCAAGATTAGTGAAATACATGCTTTGTTGATCGACCAAAACTATCTACACTTCCATCAGGATGGGTCAGTATCAATCAAGACGGCCCCTGCTTTATTGCCAAGAACAGGCTCCCGCTCATGGGCAATGTCTTTTGAGGTGAAACCTCTTTCCAACCTGGGTCCTTCAACTCACAATCACGTACAGGACCCAGTGAGGGCTTTTAAGTGATACCTAAAAAGAACCAAGCCAGTACGAATAGGGAGATCTGGTCTATTTTTACCTTTTAAAGAGGGAAAGATCGATATCTCAGTGCAGGCTCTTGGATAAGATGGATTATTCATTCTGCATACAGATAATTAACCTAAGATCAAGTGAAGTTGTTATTCATTTCGACTCATGAGGTTGGGGCAGTCACAATAAGCATTGCTTGCAATCGAGCATAACTGTTGCCTAGCTGATATTATACAGCTGTGGGATGGAGGTCAGAGTCGACTTTCTCTAGTTTCTACCTCAGAGATCTTTCATCCCAAAAGGCTCACTTAGACCTGGTGGGACCTATCATCACAGCACAACAGGTTAACTTCCTGGGTAATTCAGCAGCTTCTCATTGATGCGGCAATGCGATTTCCACTGGATTTGCATGATAAAATATTTCCCTTTCTCCCTAAAGCCGCATCTTGGCAAATGAGTCAATACTCCAGCTGGATATTTCAAAATTTAAAAGTTGCTTGACATACCTTAGGGGACCAGAGAGGGCCTCTCTCCGGTGTAAATGAATGTAACTCCCTCCACCTCTTACCTATTCTCCTGAAGTAATATGATCGGATAACATAATTAAAGAAGAAACCAATTTATGGAGTAAAATGTTTCTTCGATAATACTGATCTGATCATCATATGCAGTTACAGCCTTCAAGGAGAGCATGCATTCCATTCCAGTAGTAACTGAAGTACAAAGGGGATTTGGTGACAACCCCAGTATCAAAGGGAGATCACTCTGTCCGTCACCTGTGTAAACAGAACACTTTTGGCTTTCATAGCTAAAATTTTTAGCTTGGGATGGCTGGATTTGCTAGGTAGTTGGGATGGCTGGATTTGTGAGGTAGTTGGGATGGCTGGATTTGCGAGGTAGTGGTCATACTCCTAAGGTATTATGATCAGGTAAGTATTATTGAAGAATCTTATTTTACATATTGTACTTGCAGTTTTCTTTGTTCATATTTCAGCATTAATTGAACAATCTGATCACATTCTTGTAGAGGCTACCCATGTAATCAGCAAGTGTGATTAATCCTTTCATGACCCTTATCCTGCCATTCTCTACATTGAACATGTTACAGTTACTAACATTGGTCCAGGTATGATCTCCTAGAAACAGAATACAAAAATACAGTAACCTGAGCCAGGCATTTTTGGACAATTTTAGATCAATAATGAAATAACTAAACTTGTGCTGGATATACTTGCATATAGGCCAGTTCCAAATGCAAACAACATAGACCCTGATCTGCCATTGCATAATGCACAGACAGATCAGGGCCTATGTTGTTTGTTCTGATTAGTCCTTACAAACTGCACAGACCCAGATCTGCCAGTACATTATGCGGTAGCAGATCTGGGTCTATGCAGTTTGCAGTTGGTATCGACTTATACGTGAGTATATATGGTAGTTTGTCTTCCAGTTTTGTGTGGATGATAAAATATTCAAACATGTCGCCTATTCGCCATATTGGTACTAATTTATTTGTTTTCAATTTTCAGGCAAAAGCCAGCACAACAAGGTCAAGGGTGGCATTTTTTGAGGAGTTATGAAAATAAACTTCTTGTGATAATTTTACAATGGTTGTTGGACGACAGTTTGTGATTGAGAAAATCATTTGTTGCCAGATTTAATGGATAGTTCATCTGAATAGGGGTTCAAGTCCAACTCTTCATCCATTAGAATTGGAATGCTTAAGGAAAATGTGGGTTTGTGGGTCATAGTATGGATCAAAAAAAACTTTCGTTTGGACTTGGAAGAGATATTGGAATATCATGGATGTCAATGGTGCTAGTAAGGATTATTTGAGCCCTGCATACAAGATACTGGGCACAACTATAGACTACAACATCTTTTTAGTTTGCCTGAATGAATCTGTTTATGATGTGATAATATACATGATGTCAGCAACAAAAATCTTGTTCCTCACATTGACATTGATCCTCGTTCTTTTGTTAGATATAATTTTAATTGGTTGTTTACTACAAAGATAAAAATCGATGTACTATACATATTTTCATTACCTATTGTTGGTGTTCACTGTACCCAAGATTTTGGGACGGATTATTTTTGTTTTACTTGTTTGCTTTTCACTGTGACTCGGGTTATAGTATAAAGAACAAAACCGAAGTAAGCTGGGTAAAAACAGCTCATTGCAATCTCCTCATTGCCGTATACATATGTTTCATTTTGGCGTTCAGGGCCTGTAATCCTGTAATCATTTTTTTTTTTAAGGGGGGGGGGGGGGAGGGGAAGTACCCAACATTTTAACTTGAGGAATGTTTTAATTGTGTATCTTTTCAAATGAAATGAAGCTAGTACCATGAAACTGTCCACAAATGTCTTGCTAAATATCATTGTTATAATTGTGTTGAGCTCTAATTCAAGTTTTGTGCTTAAAGTTTGAGAATGAGAGACCCGGTCCATATCTCCAATCAACTTCTGTAGTTCATGGAAACTGTTGGGCAACTCGTCCAAACTGTAAAGAATTTGATAAGAACACCTGATTTGTCAAAATATTAATTTCTGTGCAGATATTACTGCTACATACAGCTCTCCCCCTTTATAATGTGGTACTTGGGGTTCATAAACGACAACCACATAATGTACCGAACCACAGTATGGCAGGAATGATAGAAAATTCTATAAATGCATGTGTGTTGGGCATGTGTGTATGTATGGTAAACAAAACACCAGTCAAACATAGTCATTATGTTAACCTGTGTAAATTAAATATATATTTTTTTCACTTCATGGTATCTGTGCATTTAATTTTGTCAAATAATGATGTTTTAAAAGGAAATAAAGATACACTAAGCTTCAAGCTTTTGTTCTTTAACCCATAGTCATACATTTTATAGATCAAACCATATGATTTAACACCCACCTTTAATAAATATATACTTATCAATCCACATTTCTAATATACTCCTGCATTATCATCAAGTTTAAAGTGATTTAAATTGGTGACAAATCTCAGTCACTTAAGAAAACAAATTGTATGATTAAATTCAAGTTAGATTTTGACATTAAGAACACAATTGTTTTTTTAGTTAAGAGCTCAGAGTCACATATTTACCACTTCTAAACACAATTTGCAATCAAATAAATGAACATATAATTATTTATGTGAAAATGTGCAATGATTAATGTTGTCATTTTTGTCAATGAAATATCTCTTCTTAAGTTTAAAGCAGTTACATATGCTGATCAGTGACTGAATGATGTCACACCATGTGCAGCACACTTTTAGCAATTCTAAAGCATAAAATTACATAAATAACAAATTTACGTGTATATATGTAATCCATTTGAAATCTAGTGATGTCAAAAACAAGCAGTTGTTCACAGAAAGTTCTAATCCAAACAGAATAAGCACTGCTCACTCAGCATTGTGTGTATTCCTGGCTTTCATATACCGATTGCAAAATACTCCTGTTGGACAGTCATAATTATGAAAGTATATCTTGTTCTTTTTCTTATATTTAACTTCACAACTGTAAAATCCATCAACAAAGCAGATTAAGGTATACACTGCCATGCTCAAATGATCCCATCTATACTGTTATGTATAATGTCTACCATGTCTGAGTAATCCCATCTTTACTGTTATGTATACTGTCTACCATGTCTGAGTAATCCCATCTATACTGTTATGTATACTGTTTACCATGCCCAAGTAATCCCATCTATGCTGTTATGTATACTGTCTACCATGCCCAAGTAATCTCATCTATACTGTTGTGTATACTGTCTACCATGTCTGAGTAATCCCATCTATACTGTTATGTATACTGTTTACCATGTCTGAGTAATCCCATCTATACTGTTATGTATGCTGTTTACCATGCCTGAGTAATCCCATCTATTGTTACGTATACTGTTTACCATGTCTGAGTAATCCCATCTATACTGTAATGTATGCTGTCTAGCATGTATGAGTAATCCCATCTATACTGTTATGTATACTATCTACCATGCCTGAGTAATCCCATCTATACTGTTATGTATACTGTCTACCATGTCTGAGTAATCCCATCTATACTGTTATGTATACTGTCTACCACATCTGAGTAATCCCATCTATACTGTTATGTATACTGTCTACCATGCCTGAGTAATCCCATTTATACCGTTATGTATACTGTCTACCATGCCTGAGTAATCCCATTTATACCGTTATGTATACTGTCCACCATGCCCAAGTAATCCCATCTATACCGTTGTGTATACTGTCCACCATGCCCAAGTAATCCCATCTATATTGTTATGTATACTGTCTACCATGCCCAAGTAATCCCATCTATACTGTTATGTACACTGTCTACCATGCCCAAGTAATCCCATCTATACTGTTATGTATACTGTCTACCATGCCATCTATACTGTTATGTATACTGTCGACCATGCCTGAGTAATCCCGTTTATACTGTTATGTATACTGTTGACCATGCACCAAGTAATCCCATCTATACTGTGATGTATACTGTCGACCATGCCAAGTAATTCCATCTATACTGTGATGTATACTGTCTACCATGCCCAAGTAATCCCATCTATACTGTTATGTATACTCTCTACCATGCCCAAGTAATCCCATCTATACTGTTATGAATACTGTCTACCATGCCCAAGTAATCCCATCTATACTGTTATATATACTGTCTACCATGCCATCTATACTGTTATGTATACTGTCGACCATGCCTGAGTAATCCCGTTTATAGTTATGTATACTGTCGACCATGCCCAAGTAATCCCATCTATACTGTGATGTATACTGTCAAAGAAACTTCACTTTACTTTGTCAGCATTCCTATAACAATAAATACCATTGTGACTTTGTTTCAAATAAAAGTAATAACGCAGAGAATAATAGAAAAATAAAGACCAATCAAACAAACAAATCGCCTGCCCAAGTTAACTTGTTAATTTCAAAAGTAAAATAAGGGCAACATCAAACAGAACCATCACTTTACATTGTCGGCTTTGCTATAACTATGCCATTGCAAAAGTTGTGAAACTATCTTAAACTGTGCCTTCAAACTGAGGATTAGAGTTCCATTCCTCAACCAAGTTTGGGAGTACACCATTCGATTTCATGGGCAAAGAGGGATCCCCAATAAACAAGTAATTTTCAAAAATACTAAGAAATGTAAAGGTGGAATAATCCCAATTTAGAATATAACCTAGGATAACAACTGTGGCTTTGTACTTTTACTGTGCGGCAAAAATGGGGACTATAAAGTCTGCTTGCCAATGCAAACCCTTCCATTCCTACAACATTAATGGTTATGTTCCAATTACAGGGAGCCATGGTAGCTCAGTTGGTAGAGCGTCAGACTTGTAATCCAAGGGTTGTGGGTTCGATTCCCACCCAAGTCAGCCAGGTCAGCTGCCTCAGTGTCTTTCCTTGGGAAAGGCACTTAGCTGACATTTCCTCAGCATGACATAGCCAATTATGGGTATTTTTTTAAAAGAAAAATTCCGACTTCCAAATAGATGAAGATAAGAAAACCCTGACAAGAAAATATTCTGGTTGGAAAGAAAATCCAAGGCCCCACCCAAAATTAAATGGTCAGTTCTTAGCGGTACAATGTGAAATGGCACATGAATATCCAAAAATGACTGAAGCTGAGTTGAAAGTCTGACAGCAGTTCATAAATTATCTGGACCTCTGATATACAATAGTTAACAGGGACCGATTACAATAGTGGTTTATTTTATGTGGGTAATTTCAGGTGTACTATATAGCCTGTTAGGAATACAATATCTGACATTTGACTGAATACAAGATCTAACATTGGCTGAATACAATAGTGGCTAATTAGAGCCATGGGTAATTTTGAGTGTATTATAACCTGTTAGGAATACAATATCTGACATTTGACTGAATACAATATCTGACATTTGACTGAATACAATAGTGGCTAATTAGAGCCATGGGTAATTTTGGGTGTATTATAACCTGTTAGGAATACAATATCTGACATTGGCTGAATACAATAGTGGCTAATTAGAGTCAAAAGCTGATTGCAAAAATATGTTATGGAGATGTCCAATTCAAGTACAATTGTTTTGATGTCAAGTTTTCAGCTGATCGATGTTCAAGATTTTGAACCAAAACAAAAATGTAAAATTTTGGTCACAGGGTTCATAGCTGTACCACGTTATATCCAGAACCATAATATAATATAACTTGGGAGAGCTGTCCTGTGAATGAATTTATTTTGAAGGGCATCATCAACTTTTGTTTTTTCACAAGATGTTGCTTATGTTAGTATTGAAATTTCTGGATCTGCCTTGACTGAGATGGAAGACCCTGTAATCTTCATAAATGATTATTGTTTGTTGGGTCTTTAAATCCATGGTTTACAGGAACCACAAAATCCATGAATACTAGTATCCCTGGAATAACAATACATTCCGAGTATTACAGATTTTGTCATGAATATGGTAATAGACACATTTCACAATGGCCGATAATTCAAGGTAATATGAGTTATCACAACATCTTGTTCATCGTCAGAGCGATTGTTAGGGTGTATGAATTATGCAAATTGTATTTAAAAAAATGGAGACTATCATAGCCAAATGGCCACCTTAACTTTTACTGGACATGAATAGTCCTTAATTGAGACAACCTTTTAAATTGAATGAAAAATGAAAGTATACTAAAAGGGTACTAGGATAAATAAATTCTAATAGCTATAGATCTTATGCCTTGATCCCATCCCCAAAGTCAACATCTTGAGCGTTTGTGACATGCATCATCAAAACAAATGTGCGAGTAGTATTTTATAAAATTATATTACCTATGCAGACTCTTTAAGTTTAATAATTACATTAAATAATCACAGTGAATTGTTTCCTCAATGTAACTTTCATCAGCTGTTTGAATTATTATTGGTAACAATGAGAATACGGTCAAGACAAAATCAACACTTTTTGCCATGCGAAATTTAGATTTTCTATCAATTCTTGTTTTAAAGTCAGAATATATCAACTAGTATGGAATAAGAAAGGGATAAGAAATAACATTCTCTGAAAGTTAAAGTGATTGTCTCAAGAAAATATGAGGAATACAGAGTGATCATCATCTTTGTGACTGACAGTATTTTCTGTGGACACACCCTCCCCTTTGACAGACTGTCATACAAATTTATGCTATGCATAATAAATTAAATATATGGTGTATATACGAACTGCATAACCTTAATTTCAATAAAATCTTGGCTCTAAATAAATACATTATCTTACAGTGGCTTGCAGAAAGGTTTTGCTATATAAAGTTGGTTGACATATACATTTATAAATAAAGAAAAAAATTCTTTTGAACCAACGAACTAATTGGAATATCTTTTAAGTTTAAAGCATAAAAATATACGAGAGCAACCTATAATGTATCACGTTTTTATGCATTTTACTGATGTCAGCAGTGGCCCTTACACCTTATCCCCATTCTCAATACACTCTCAGTACTAGATGCAGTTCCTAAACAAGGTTGTAAAAAAGAGTCAATTATACCAGATTTGCATAAATTTAATAAGACTAAAATGTCACGATAATACTTTGCATTACCTGTTGAGAAGTAGTGTGAGAATAATATCATGGCCTAAGGTCAACATAATATGTTTATTATTGGTTGTAACATGTATTTTGTGATCTTCCTGTCCATGAAATGCGATAATATCTACCATACAAGTGTATGCAAGAGCATTGTAAGTGGTTCAGCTGTATCACTTTTCCATGATAATATTTATTCTAGATGTTCATCACAGCTTTACTTCACAGTAAAAATTCCACTTATTGAGGGGTTGCAAAATGTGAGAAGTGTATTATCTGTATTTTGTATTACTCTTTAATTAGGGGTTGCAAGGTGTGATAAGTGTATTACATGTATGACCCTCTAATTAGGGATTGTATGGTGTGATAAGTGTATTATATGTATTTTGTATGACCCTCTAACTAGGGGTTGCATGGTGTGATAAAGTGCATTACCTGTATTTTGTATTACCTCTAATTAGGGGTTGCAAGCTGTGATAAGTGTATTACATGTATTTTGTATGACCTTCTAATGAAGGGTTGCAAGGTGTGATAAGTGTATTACCTGTGTTTTGTATGACCCTCTAATTAGGGGTTGCATGGTGTGACAGGTGTATTACATGTATGACCCTCTAATTAGGGGTTGCATGGTGTGATAAGTGTATTACATGTATGACCCTCTAATTAGAGATTGCATAGTGATAAGTGAATTATATGTATGACCCTCTAATTAGAGATTGCATAGTGACAAGTGTATTACATGTATGTCCCTCTAATTAGAAGTTGCATGTTGTGATATTTGTATTACATGTATGACCCTCTAATTAGAGGTTGCATAGTGATAAGTGTATTACAGTTATGACCCTCTAATTAGCGGTTGCATGGTGTGATAAGTGTATTACATTACCCTCTAATTAGAAGTTGCATGGTGTGAAAAGTGTATTACATATATGACCCTCTGAATAGAGGTTGTATGGTGTGAAAAGTGTATTACATATATGACCCTCTGATTAGAGGTTGCAAGGTGTGAAAAGTGTATTACATATATGACCCTCTGATTAGAGGTTGCAAGGTGTGAAAAGTATTAAATGTATTTTGTATGACCGACTGATTGCTCATAACCATCAATCCATCACAATAATTATTTGATCTCTAAATACAGCTTTGTGTTCTTATTAATATTTTGTAAATATTAGTACTTACCATCAATACTTGCTTATAAGTTTAACTGCAAACTGCATAGACCCATATCTGACATCACATAACGTGCCAGCAGATCTGGTCTATGCAGTTTGTCAGGAGTAATCAGTAAAACAAACAACATAGACTTTGATCTACTGGTGCATTATGCGACAGCAGACCATGGTCTATATCGTTTGCAGTTGGACTTGACTTATAAGTGAGTATATATGGCAAGAATCGGCTAATAATTAAAAATTTTTAACCTATAATTATTTCTGCAACAAAGAAAAGTTAAAAGAAGAGATTAAAGTGTGATTACAATGTGGTAATTAACTCATTTTGATGCAAGTAAGCATAACCAGTGTAAACCACCAATGATATAATAATCTCATTGTTACAGTTTTATTTTTAAGAGCTTTAAGTTGTAGATTTTGATTATACTTTCGTGTGTACTTGTTTCTTTGGATCACAAAGTTTTGGCAAGCTTTTCTGGCCAAAATAAAATTTGGAAAATCAATAATTTATGGTAATGACCATTTGCGATGACAATATATGTGTGTGTGTGTATATATATATATATATATCTCTCTTTTAGTATTAATTAAATATTTTAATGAACTTGCTTGTATTCTTTGTATATTCAGCTCACCTGGCAAGGTAAGCTTATGGAATGGCCCTGCATCCATCATGTGTCGACTGTCCTGCTTGTGTTTTCATCAAAAACAAATAAAAACTTTGAAAAGTCAACTTTTATTATTAGCACTCTTTGATATACATATATAAGTAAAATAGTGTAAAATGGCGATATTCACATGTGAAAATATGTGTACCATATATACTCACTTATAAGTCAAGTCCAACTGCAAAGAATACAGATGCTGATCTGCCATTGCATAATGCACTGGCAGATCAGGGTTCATGTTGTTTGTTCTATTGATTACTCCTAACAAACTGCATAGACCTAGATCTGCCATCAGATAATCTGGATCTGTGCAGTCTGCAGTTAGACCTGACTTGTATGCCAGTATATATGATATATGAAAAATTAGCACACATTAGCCCAACAGAATTTTGGTAGCAAAAATAAACTTATACGTTTGCAAAAGAAAATCAAAGCTAAAGATATACAGTTCACTTTTATGTCGACTATTCTGCCCTTATTTAGTTGATTAGAACAATTCTGCCCTAATTATGTGATTAGAACAAGTGTTTGCCTATTGACAGTACATGCTATTGTTATGTTTCTTTTTTACCATTTCTTCTTTCTTTGATAAATTGACAGTTGTAGCAAACTGCATTTCCTTGTCAATAAGCATATATGAAAAATGAGTACATACAATCTTCTTTTTGTTTCAAATATATCATATATGTTTATTGTCCAGATTTTACTGTATGCTGCTAACAAAAGCAACACTAATGTACTTGCAGAAAATATGTGACTAAAATAATAAGAGTCATTTAAAATCCTACTTTCATCACAAGTTAATATCTTTGCACTAAAATGCATTATGGTAATTTTGTTGAGATTTACTTGATGATTTTTGACCAGTTACATTTTGATTGACATAATTTGAAAAATGTGACTAATTTAATGTCTCTATAATGAAATAAAATCTGCATCTCTACAGTTACAAGAGATCAGACAATCTGAGAAAAAGTTAGTACACACTTGGACTGATTTAGCTCACACCCCAGTTTAATTATTATCTCACATGTTCTTCTTCAGATGGAAATTTTTTCAGTATCTTTAAAAATGCTCATTTTGTCAAACAAAGAATTTTATACTAAATACTCAGTAATCATAAATTATTAAAATAGCCATGCTTTTAATGCTTCCCAAAAAAGAGTATAGTTTTATTACTTATGAAAATTGGCAAATTTCCTCAAATTTAAGGGATTTTCAGTTTGTTTTTTTTTTTAATCAAGAACAAAAAGATTCAAATGAGTACAAGTTTAAAAATAATGATTTTGTTTGTTTTGAACATGTCATCTTTCTAACAACAATTCCTGATGGTCAGAAGTCCAAGGTATCTTTAAAAGCAATATACTGTAAAATGTTAACTTGAGGAGAAATTTTGGAAAACTAGGGTTAAAAAATACTGAATAGTTACTTTAATGTAAAACGACTGAGACTTTCCTTAAAGTATCATATTGTACTCACTTTTCAGTACAACTGCAAACTGCACAGACCCAGATCTGCCATCGCGTAATGCACTGGTAGATCTGGGTCTATACAGTTTGTTAGGAGTAATCATTATAACAAACAACACAGACCCTAATCTGCTGGTGCATTAAGCGAGGGCAAATCATGGTCTGTTTGCAGTTGGACTCTAACCCTAACCGTATATAATATGGGTAAATACTCTCCAATTTCCTTGAAGTGTTTTTGAGTTTTACCTTCTCTGAGTGAGTGATTTATAAACAATATGAGACTGAACTAGAACCAATCTTTTGCTCGATTCCCTGACCCAGCTGTAGAATCTGGCAATATGTTGTCAGGTAATCTGGTCAAGTCCCCCTCAGGGAGCAGTAGAAATTTACATGGAAAAGGGAGGTGGGTAACACTGCAAATCATATTGCACAGCAATGTGACCATCCTTCCAATGCATTTACACAGAATGTCATACCCTACGATGAGATGTCTAATTAGACACTAGTGGGACACAATGTCATACTCTGCCATGACATGTCTAATTGGACACTACTGGGACACAGAATGTCCTACCCTACCATAAGATGTCTAACTGTACACTACTGGGATACAGAATGTCCTACCCTACCATTAGATGTCTAATTGTATACTTCAGGGACACGGAATGTCCTACCCTGCCACAACATGTCTAATTGGACATTACTGGGACACAGAGTGTCATACCCTACCATGAGATGTCTAATTGTACACTACTGGGACACAGAATGGCATACTCTGCTATGATGTCTAATTATACACTACTGAGACACAGCATGTCATACTCTACCAGGAGATGTTTAACTGGACACTACTGGGACACATATGGCCATACCTACCATGAGATGTCTAATTGTACACTACTGGGACACAGAATATTATACCCTATATTTTTTAAGTATTCTAAATATAATATCCTACACCAAAATTACACAACCAACATTGCGGGATCTACTATGGTGTAGCAGATAGCATGCTGAACTCGTGACCAAAATATCTAGATAATATAAAATTTTAAAAATCTCCATTAGGTTCATGTTTGTCAAAATCACAAGTTTTACTGTACTTGCAACATGTAAACTTATATTTGGCACACCACACCCTACAAAAGCAACTTTTGGCACATTGTACTAATATTACAATATGTATAACAATATATGCTCCATACTACTCAAGATGAGGTACATACTGTATAATACAGTCAAGTGCATTTAAAACAATATATCAATTTTTTATTGAAAACAAGCTCAGACAAACACTGGCCAGATAACCCTATATAAAAGGTATCACCACACTAATTAAGTTCCTCACATTTTTCCTTTTTAAAAAACATTTTTAATGAAATATAGTGCATTAGTTATAAGTTCATATATACCAAGGCTATCTTGATTATGTTGGTTACTAACTTGGACATAACATACACAAAATTCTGCATTAGGTTATGTTGCATTTTCTGGAAACAATTGCATTTGAATGAAATGACTGTAATTTTTTGTGCAAGTGACATTTCTGGAACTGGATGAATCGCACCTGGTTTTTTTTGTCATCCTATATGAAAGCCAAGAGGCTGAACTCAATATACATTTTATTTTCTGTTTAGGCTTTATTGCTGCTTTACACTGAATACAAGTAACATACTTCACTTGTCAGCAAATATCCAGGAAAAATCAGAAGTAGAAATATAAATGATTTTCTTAGGGACTACAATAGGATGCAATAACATCTAAAATTAAATGGGCCCAATTACTGAAGCAATACCATTCCAGTGCATTAGTTATAAGTTTTCCTTATGGTATGCACTAACTTGGATACCACATAAAATATTCAACATAGTTGTAGCATTGTCTGGAAATTGTTGCATTTAAACGAAATTACTGGAATTTCAGGGCAAGTGACCTTTCTCGAACCAGCCAAATCATACCTATTTGATTTGCTATCCTATGTGAAAGCTAAAAGGCTGATTCAATAAACATTTTATTTTTTGTTTAGGCTTCAATGCTGCTTTCAACTGAATACAAGTAACATTCTTCACTGGTTAGCAAATCTCCTGGAAATATCAGAGTAAAAATATATCAAATGGTTTTCTTGGGGACTGCAAAAGGATGCAATAACAGCTGATTGGCCCAGTTAGTGCAGTGATACTAGAAGCATTTACTTCATTATCTGTCACTTAGAATGTGCAAATTTCCAATACGAATCTGCTAGTGATCATGTTCATATACAGGGTGCACTGACTTTTTAAAAATGTGACATTTTTGAAAAAGTTGAAATTATTCATTTTATTAAATTCAGTGGATATCAATTTTCATTATTTTTCCAAAAAAAAAAAGACATTTTTGTTAATGGTTTGTAGTTAGCAGGTAATCCATGAAAACTTGTTCACCACTAAAAACTTCTACCCCACAACAACAACAAAAAAAAAATTGTGAATTCACAGTACTCTGCAATTACAAACGTTTATCTATCTATAATTCAATTTCTAATAAAACAGAAATTCTTTGGAAAGCTATGTTTCCACTCCAAGTCGATCAAAAAATGGCTTTTCAAAAGCAAGGTCCTATGTGATCGGTTGATATAGAAGCTCCAGCATGAACTGAAATGTTTTATAATCACCAGACCTTAAGTACATGATTATTCTGTAATTACAAAACAAGCATACACCTTACAATAAAAGCACCTGATGATATATTCTTGGTAGTTGATGCTTGTACTTAATAAATACAACATTTCACACATTATTATACAGGGTGCGGAGTTGGTTTATAAAACCATTTCCCTGCCTTTATACGGCGCCAGATCTCTGCTTTCAGGAGCCCTTTCTCCTTTTTGACTTTTTGCAGGACACCCCGATTCTCCATTGCTCTCCTTGACAAGTAGGGCATCACCCCCTCCACTGGGCCATAAGGGACATATTTATAGACAGAATACCCTGCCTGACCTGGAACAGAAATATACAACAAACTTAAGTACTGTATTTACCCACATATTTATAGACAGAATACCTGCCTGACCTGGAACAGAAAAATACAACAAACTTAAGTACTGTATTACCCACAAATAATGAACACCCAAAGGAAAACAGCATACACCCAAACCTGCCACTGCATCATGCACCAGTAGAACTGGTCTACACTTTTTTCTTAAAGTTCCAAGTAATCCATGAATACACTGATATGCTCGTGCATTATGGTAAATCAGAAGTAACCAGTGAATACCCTGATATGCTTGTGCATTATAGTAAATCATAAGTAACCAGTGAATACCCTGATATGCTTGTGCATTATAGTAAATCATAAGTAACCAGTGAATACCCTGATATGCTTATGCATTATGGTAAATCATAAGTAATAAATAAAGACCCTGATGTGCTGGCACATTAAATCCCAAGTAATCAGAGAAGACCCTGATGTGCTTGCATATTAAATGTTAAGTAATCAGAAAAGACTCTGATGTGCTGGCAAATTCAATCCTAAGTAATCAGAGAGAAGATCTTGATGTGTTTGCATATTAAATCCCAAGTAATCAGTAAAGACCCTGATGTGCTGGCACATTAAATCCCAAGAAATCAGAAAAGACTCTGATTTGCTGGTGCATTAAGTTCCAAGTAATCAGAGAAGACCCTGAAGTGCTGGCACATTAAATCTTAAGTAATCTGTAAAGACCCTGATGTGCTGGCACATTAAATCCCAAGAAATCAGAAAAGACTCTGATTTGATGGTGCATTAAGTTCCAAGAATTCAGAGAAGACCCTGATGTGCTGTCACATTCAATCCCAAGAAATCAGAGACAATCCTGATATGCCATCACATTAAATCCTAAGCAACCAGAGAAGACCCTGATGTGCTGGCACATTAAATCCCTCATAATCAGTGAAAACCCTGATGTGCTGGCACATTAAACCCTAAGTAATCGGTGAAGACACTGATGTGCTGGCACATTAAATCCTACGTAATTGGTGAAGACCACAATGCAATGGCACATTGAATCCTAAGTAAGCAGTGATGACCCCGATGCACTGGCACATTAAATCTTAAGTAATCAGTTAAGACCCTGATGTGCTGGCACATTAAATCTTAAGTAAGTAGCAAAGAGCTCAATGTGTTGGCTCGTAAATTCCTGAGTAATTAGTGATGATCCCAATAAGCTGGCTCATTAAATCCTAAGTAATCAGTGAAGACCATGATACACTTGCACATTAAATCCTAAGTAATCTGTGAAGACCCTGATGTGCTGGCTCATTAAGTAATGGTATAGATATGGGTCTATGCTGATCATAGTAAGGCATGCAGTATACAACAGCAAATAGAGCGTGTCAATGTGCTAAGATTCATCAACTCCAAAATTTTTCAAGAAAATATATCTTGTGACTGCAAAATGTCATTTCATACCTTAAGAATCATACATATGGATATTTGCCAATGTCTTCTTCAAATACATTACCTGATCATAGTATGTTAGGAGTCCTTCTACTACCTTGTAAATCCAACCCTCATAAGCAAAATAATACATTAACCAGTCTTTTGGCTTATTTTAGCAATAAAAGTGCTAAAACATCATCTGCTTACCGAGATGGATGTCAGATGAGTGGTCTAATCTGGGATGGAGAGCTTGGAGGCAGTGCCAGTATTTAGATTGGGCCTAAAAATGGTGTCCTCTTCAAATACATTACCGAATCATAATTCCTTTGGAGAATTGGTAAGAGGTGGAGGGAGTTAAATCCCCTTACCCTGGTTACTTATACAGAGTTGTGATTGCCTAGATAAGGCAATAGATCAGGGAAGCTCCAGGTTAAACTCCTTTGAACTCAGGTGCGTGTTTGTACTTGTGAATTGCTGCTAACAGGGATCAGATTAAATCATTCACCAGATTGGTACAGGCCCAGACAAACATCATAAGGAAAAGGAGTTTCATGAATCCTGCATAAGAGTTGCATGACAGCTCTACAGATTACTGGCATTTTGGCCAATTTTCAAAATTACTTGTGACTGGGCAAACGTGTGTGTGTGTGTGTATATATATATATAACAAGCTGTGACAAAAAAATAAAACATTGGTATACCTAATTATTAAATGCACCAGAAAATGTGTCATGCTTGGTTCTGAATTTGCTGCTGCTTTAGTGTATTATCTTTCCATGATTAAATGGTTTCCTATCAAACTACTTTTTTAAAAATAAATTTATAAAGATTATTTTTTCTTTGAGAAAACTAAACTACAGAATTTCACCCAACAACAGTATTTGATTCCACTCTGCTGTTTTTAAAAAGTAATTATTAACTGACAATGAGCAGACTTACTACTTTAAAAATACGTAAGACCTAATGAATGGCCATTTCTGGTAAAGTTGCATGGTGAAGTTTTTTTGATCAGGTCCCCCAAAAAGTCTTGGAGGATGATAATAAAAGTTAGTTGTTGTTGCTAGTATCTTTTTTTTCTTAATTTGGGCTTAGGCTTCACATGTGGTGTTCTAAAGATCTCATGTGCTGACACACTGCAACACAAACCATGTGGTGTGAGGGACTGATGTCATGTCTATATTACAGAACTTGCAGCAATCATTCATTTATAGGGTATTACATAAGTCAAGGTGATAAGCTTTCACACCTCTTTTGTCTTGTATTCTGTGGCTATAAAGTGTTTAAACAATTGGGAAAACATAATGATCAAACAAGCTTAGTTGGTGACACCGCTTTTGATAGTCTAACAAAGAAACAATGTGTAATCTAAACTGAGACACGTTGGAATTAAACTTAGTTGGTAACATCTTTATTGATTGTCTGACAAAGAAACAATCTGTTAACTAGACTTAGTGACCTTTGAATTTTACTTCATGAATGTGTTTATTTCACAGTTTAATGGATAAACAAATCAAAGATAAAGTTGATATAATTATATTTGAGAACTCCTATGACCAATGTGTGGTTTCTCAGAGTATATGCTGGTCAAAACCTCTGATCTACCTGACCTGAAATGTCTGGAAAATAAAGGGATTTCAGGATCTCTCTGGCCTATGATATAATAGCTTGATCATAGGCCATAATCAAGTGCTTACCCTACTGACATTTGCATTTGAGAAGGTCAACATTTTCATAGATTATCTAATTTTTTAAGCGTTTTACCAAATGCACTATGGTGGAAATCATTTTTTTTCATTATGTGTCAACTATTACATGTAGTTCTATTTTAGATAATGATGTGCCATTGTCATCATACTTGATCACTGCCCCTTTTGGGATAAACAGTTGCAAGTTTTATTCATCAAAGATTATAAGCAGTCTATTCATACCATGACAATATTTAAGATTGAGCAGTTTTAACAGAATCTAACTGTTCTCAAGTAAAAAAAAATATCTCTCTTACAAAAACTATATAAAAAAAAAACTTGCGGAAAAAAGCAAGTATGGAAATTCCCCCTGTGTGTGAAAATCCTGGAGAAATTACTGTATACAACTCATCAACTGGTAATGACACTACCAGTTACAAAGGTTCATACTGATCTATAATATCTACCTTTTTGTACAGTCTTTGAGCTAAAGCCAAACACCCCCCACTTTTCAAACAAGAATTACAGTGGTTCCCTCTTACCAGCAGCCACCTCCTCTACACGGCCAGTTTTCTCAGCACCAACGAGTTTGTGTCTAAAGTACCCCTCAGGGGTGGTCACCCCTCTGATGTGGCATGTGGCCAGCATATTAATCCAAAAATGTCAAATTTACCTCTCACAAGTGGCCACATTTGATCCGTGTTAAAATCAATATTTAATTCATACGGTAAGGTAAGTCATCCAATTATCTTTTCCAATGTCTGTTTCCAGTTATCAGGTTTTCATTACTGAGATAATTGCTGGCTGATGTAAATTATCACATGACCACTATGGCTAATATTATATCATTGTCTACAAATGCCGATGTTTATAGGAAACGGGCTCAACAATGTTGTGATATGGTTTTGGGCTTCACACAGCTGTCGAGTTCTTCTCTTTGATGATTATGACCAGAGGTGGTTGTCAAGATCATAACTTGGTCAGCAGTCTAAAATATAGCTTTTGTGGATTCACACAAAAAAGAGAAATGAACCTTGAACAAAACAGGGTACCTGGCAAAGACCGAAAAATCACATGACAGTACATGTATCACTTCCTTCATAAACAAGGCATTTCATCTACTACTCTAAAAAAGGTTTTGTCTGCATGATTAAATTGCAGTACAAATAGCAACATAGGAAGAAATCATTACAAAAGTTTAACATGTCATCACATAAACAGAAAATTCTTACTTTAGAAGAAAAAGTAAAAGTTATTCAACTCTATGACAATGGGGAAAGTTCAAGAGTTCTTGCCAAAAATTTGATGTAGGAAAGACTCAAATAAACAACACTGTAACAGATAAGGAGAATATTCTGCAGCAGTGGGAACATGGTGTAAATGTAAAGAGAATGATTCTGAATGCCAAGCGATGTTTGTACCAAGACTTAAATGACAAGGTTCTGAATGGCTCTGCACTGTGCATACCAAGAACATCCCACCCACAGGTCAACTGATTAAAGAAAAGGCAACACTTTAATCAGTTGAAATGGGATAAATATTTCACGCTTAAGAATTAAGAACTATTAATGTATGTTCACTTGAAATCAGTCTATTCTTAAGACAAGAAGAATCTTGTGATAATTTTTGTTACTTTTAAATGATGATATTAAATGTTTCGAACTTACATGTAGCTTTCTTACTTCATATACATACATATACTCCTCACAAATATAGTCCCCCTCTGGAAAGGCCAGCCCTCTTATAAGGCCACTTTCCCAGTGCAGAAGGGGTGGCCTTATAAGATGGGGACCACTGTATCTAGATATGACATCCCCCTGGTCCCCTTCTAATGTAACGATGCCTACTGAAAGTACCATATAGCCCATGACTGCCAATGCTTATACTACTTTTGCTAGTACTCTATGGCCTAGCACTCTCATTATTTATACTACTTATGGTCTAGCACTATAAATTTAAATACCACTTATGCTAGTACTCAATGGCCCATCACTCATTATTTATACTACTTGTGGTCTAGCACTATTAACGTATATACTACTTATGCTTTTATTCTATGGTCCAGCACTCATTATTTATACTACTTGTGGTCTAGCACTATAAATGTATATACTACTTATGCTTTTACTCTATGGTCCATCACTCATTATTTATACTACTTGTGGTCTAGCACTATAAATGTATATACTACTTATGCTTTTACTCTATGGTCCAGCACTCATTGTTTATACTACTTATGGTCTAGCACTATAAATGTAAATGACACTTTTGCTATTACTCTATGGTGCAGCACTCTCATTGTTTATACTACTTATGGTCTAGCACTATACATGTATATATTGCTTATGCCAGTATTCTAAGGTACAGTATTGTCATTGTGTATACTACTTATGGTCTAGCACTATAAATCTATATACTACTTATGCTACAACTTGTTTCCTTGGTAATGTGAACAATATTGAAAATGGAAAATTCTATGCATGAAAAGGCATTACTATGCAACTTACTTGATATTTGTACTAAGATTGGTTGACATATCTTGAATGGTTTTGGAGTTATGCTCCAGAAACAAAAATGCTTACAGACAAACGGACAGAGATAACATTACCCCCCCCCTTTATATACTGGGGGATACAAGTTACAAATGTGAGTCTCTGGGGTTATAATGGGAGTAACTGTAATCTCTGATATATCAATGCCACTCACCTAGTGGAAAACTAATTTGATCACACATTCCAAGCAGCTGACCAAAGCAGATGACTCTGTCAGATGGCATAATGTTGTACTCCTTCATCCTGCAATGAAGAAGTGTTTAAATGTAATCTTATACAACAAATACACATGATAAAAATAAGATAAAAGACTTTCTCACAGTCCCTTATATATAGGACTGGTTTTCCAGTATTGAACACCCATGCAGGCTCTCTCTATCCGACCTCATATGACTTTTATTTTATCTCAAATGATTTCAAAATTGCATTTTGATTGGCACATTGCTACTATAGTTTATTTTTACGATGTCATAATGTCCATGTCATGGCTGTCAGCATTTTCTATTGGTATAATGTTAGAATTTAAGAAATATTTTATGTCATTTAACCATGTGTCCAAATTTACACCTAATTTGTTGTTGTAAACCAAAATTAATATGCTCTTTCTAAATATCCAACATGTTATAAATGGCCATTTTCTCCTTTTTTAATGCTTTACTTGTGCCAAAGGGGCACAATTTTGTAAATAACCCTCATTTTATATTTAAGGATGTGAGAAAAATAATCAACTAGTGTAGGATAGGGAAATCACACATAGGCAGGAACTCAGCACACCCTTGTTGCTGCCCATGACTACAGAGCCCTTCATGTGAGATTACCCCATCCCACACCAGTACATATGATAAATTCCATTAATCTCACCTGCAAAGTGCATGATAACATGTTACTTTATTTAACATATAACTATACAATACATTCTCATCATTGACCAAAACAACAAATAGATGTTGTTGCCACCAGAAAGAGATGCCAATTTTTCGAGTAAATTGTGTTTCTCTGACATTACTTTCCCAATCCTAATACATTTGGAGTATATCTTCTACCTCATAAATCCAGCCCTTCCAAGCCATGAAAGATGTTCATATTTTTTTGTCTTGTTTTAGCAATAAAAGTGCTAAAAAGTTGTCTGCTTGTTGAGACACAAGTCAGATAAGAGTGCTCTCTTCTTGGATAGAAGGACTGGTGCTAAATAATCCTGACATGTATCAGCTACTTCTGGTGAAAATGTGCACATCCTCTCTAGAATGTAACTGCAAGGAGGGCTTGAGAGGGTGTGCCTATATCATGATCAGGTAAATATTATTGAAGAATACGTATGTAGTGGAGTTTATGGCACATCAGCACAATAGTGGCTATTTGATGCCAACTAAAGGTATTTAAGTTTGAAAAATGTAAGAATGGAAAATTGCACAAAAAACTTTAGGAAGATAACCCTTCCAAATAAAAGTAAATATGAAGTACAACAAGTAAAAGGTAAAGATCTAACAATTCTGTAAAAGATAAATAAAATAAAAGATAAAGGTAACATGTGAAAAATCATTAAAACATATGGTAGACGAAACATATTTTAACTATAAATTGGTTTCTTCTTCAAATATGTTACCCAATCATAATACATGAGGAGAATGGAAGAGTTGCAGACGGAATTACATCCCATTACCCTCTAGTTAGCCCTTGCTCTGGTCTCCTAACGTGCAGCAGCTTAGAGTCTCGTGTGAGATGTGGGATAGGATTAGCTCATGGTCAATGGATGAACACAGTTTGGAGAACTTGCTCCTGCAAATCTAGCAGAAGTAGAGTAACCTGTGTCTTTATGAACCTGCTGATCGACATCGACAAGTAGCCTATTGTGCTGCTGATACAGGTCCCACAGGTTGAATTGAGCACTTTTGGCTGGAGAGTATCTGAGGTAAGCAGTGGAGAAAGTTGTCTCTAACCTCTATCCATTGGGTTTAATGATGTTAGTTACAAAACAGTTCTGCTTGAATGCTATGCTTGTGGTAACTGCCCTAAAAACTTTACAAGCCAATACAAGTAAAATTGGGCTTTTAAAATGCTGATTTTTGCTAGTTATGATCGTTTGAAGTGCTGAAATGTAGATTTGTTGTTGGTGGTGGTGGGCAAATTTTAATTACGTAATACTTACCTGCTATTATTGCATTGCTTACCTTTCTGGGATGCATAGTCCTTTGTCCACGCTACATGATTCTACATGATTCCTCCTCCAACTAGTATTGAAAGGTTCTAGAATTGCAAAGAACAAGATCCCAGTCTGACTCCTGCATCACAGCCCACATTCAGGTCACTATCCTCTTTGACTTGGACCCAGAGTACGGGACATGAGAGCAGTGTGAGATGAGGGAATCTTTGCAATAGTAACAGGTAAGTACTACATAATTAAAATTAGTTTTACCCACCCACCCCTACATTTTAATAGCAATAACACATTACCTGCTACTATTGAATTCCTAGGAGGGAGGCTGATGGCCTCAAGAAACCTAGTAAAAATTATTGTACTTACCCTTATGGTAGGAGTGTTCACTACTGTTAGCTGGTAGAAGTTTGAGCCACTTTTTGTGCTGTTACTATTGGGAAAAACAAAAAAATGCCTTCGCTCTGGTGCATCAAAGATCAAAGGCAAAATGAGAAGGTAGTGTGAGACTGCCAGAAAGCGGCTCTCATAACATCATCCAAAGATGAGCGATTCAAATGGGATCAAAAAGTAGCAACACACCTAATTTCACAGGCTTTAATACAAATAAAAGAAAGGTCCCTCTCAGAGAGGGACTGATAAGCTCTCTTGATTGTTGTAACAATCCACCTGGAAATAATGGAACCCTTTATAGAAGGAAGAGACACTTCCAAACTTTCCTTCTCCCTTTGGAGGAAGTCAAATAAAACCTTAAGCCCATAACTAGGCAAAGGAGTCTATCTTGGTCATCCCCAGCACAAATATGACTAAGACTGGGGATCTCAACAGTAATTGGAGCTACTGAAGGTAGCTGGTTCTTAGCCAGAAACCCAATGTTGGTAAAGAAGAGAAACTGAATCATAATTACCGATGAACTATAAACAACCCTTTTCTACTGACAAGGCATGAAGCTCACCCCTTCTCCTTGCTGAGGCTAAAGCAAACAGGAAAACTGTCTTAAGGGTAAGGTTTTCAAAGGAAGCTTCACTCAACAGTTCATAAGGGGGTTTTGACAATCTCCAAAGAATGCATGAGAAATTCTATCTAGGCATTAGTGAGCAAGATACCAGTCCCTGAAGCTCAAAATACCTGATGAGATTGGAAAGATGAGGGTCCAACCAAACAGCAGGACAAGGGCTGCCCCATAGCCCTTAATAGTTGACACTGAACATTCTCTCTCCTCGAAAAGAGTGAGAAGAAAATCTGCCACTGCGCTCAAAGGAAGTGGACTGCCTTCTAGCCTGGATGATACATTTTGCAAATCCTGCTCGAAAATTGGTTCTGGTGGATTGATTGCTTGAGATGAGCCAAGTGTGAAGGTGGAGAATCTGTTGTTAAGCACAGACCCCTTGTGCTGCAACAGCAGGTCCCTCCACTGTGGTAATATCCTAGGCTCATCTACCAGTAGGGGTCACTGGACCATGACTGTTTGTGCCACAGGGAGGCTACCAGGATGAGCTGAGCAGTGGATATCCTGACTTGGTGGAGCACATGTGGAATCATTCTGAATGGTGGGAAGGTGTATGTGAACAGATGATCCCACTACCCAGACCCTGTGATCTGGTACTGGGGAGACATAAAAGGGGAGCTTGTTGTTCAGTCTCATCACAAACAAGTCCACCAAGGGTGTCCCCCACAACTGGAAAAGTGAATCTGTTACTGACTGTCCACCAGGATATTCCTCTTGCTGGGTATATGGCAGACTCAGACCATAATTTCCTCTGAGGCTGCCCAATGAAGAAGGTTCCAAACTTCCATGCAAAGAGAAGGAGCATGTGTACCTCCTTGCCTCCTGAGGTACGCTACTACTGAGGAGTTGTCTGAGCAGATCATGACTCCTTATGAGGTTGACACACCCCTGCAGAACTGAAATACTGCCTACATTTCCATGTTATTTATACAGAGGGTCGCTTCTTCCTGGGCCCAAGATCCCTTAAGTACTATGCCCTCTGGCTCCAGGTGAGTACTGGAATCCCAATCTGATGTGTTGGTGTACAGAAAGGAGTGTGGTTCAGGGATGTGAATTGGGACTCTGGGCAGAAACCATTCCCAACTGAGCCACCAACTCAGGTGCATGTGACAATTGGATCCCAGGGGGATCTGAGCAGACATATGATCCTTGTGCAGTCTCCAGTTTGCTATTAGCAGGAACTGGAGAGGGCACAAGTAAAGTCTTCCTAGAGGAACCAAGTCCACCATGGAGTTCAGAGTCCACAGGAGTGAGAGGTAAAGATGGGTCAACAATGAGGTCTTGGCTAGGAGTGCCTTTATGAGGGACAGGATCTCGTCGACCCTGTCCAAAGGAATATGAACCAAGTCCACCATGGAGTTCAGAGTCCACAGGAGTGAGAGGTAAAGATGGGTCAACAATGAGGTCTTGGCAAGGAGAGCCTTTATGAGGGACAGGATCTCGTAGATCCTGTCCAAAGGTATATGAACTCTCCCGAGGTTGGTTAGGAAATTCATCCTCACATATACAAAGTCCTTACAAGGGATGAGATCCAACTTCTCTACATTTTGGATAAGACCGAGATGGATTACTGTGGACCAACAGAGAGACCAATCCTACAGAGGAAAATCTCTGAGGATGTTGTGCACCAACCAGTAATCAAAATACTGAAGGATGGGAATCCCTAGGGACCACAGGTGAGCTGTAACTGCCCCCATCACACTGGTAAAAGCTCTGGGAGCTGAGGCAAGTCTGAATGAAAGAGCTCGAAATTGAAATTCCTCCTGACTGAGGCAAAATTAGAGACATTTTCTGTCTGGCAGGAAGATAGAAATGTGAAGATATGCATCCCGAAGACTGATGGAGACTGCCTTATGGTGTTGCTAACCATGGAGGTACTCTCTAACTTGAAGCATTCTTCCCAAAGAATTTTTTTAAATTTGTTAAAGGTGGAAAGGTCAATTATAAGCTGAAAATTTCCACCTTTCTTTGACACCAGAAAAATCTGGTGAAGAAGATGGGGTCTGAGATAGCAGAGAATATTCTTGAAGATGATAACCATCCTTTGGAGTAGAAAGGACCCACATATTGTCCGTGATGTTCAATCAAACCCCTGAAAATAGGGTTAGTCGAGGTCCACTGGGAACATCAAGAAGAGGAAGACATGGCAGGAGAGGGCACGAGTCCCTAGGGCGGGTCCTATCACATTTATGGGAAGGGGGAGGAGTCAGAAGACTTTCTCCTTTGGCCTTTCTGGATGCCTTGACTGAGAGGTGGGTGAGAGGGAGCTTTGAATTGATGCTGCTTTTGAGACTGCTGAGGCTGCACCTGCTCAACAAATGTGGGAGAAGGTCCCAAAGAGCAGTCATGGTGAACCCGCTTCTTTGCCTCTTTTGACAGGCAAGGAGCGGCTGCAAGGGACTGGTGTTGTTGGTGCCTCAAATCCTGTGATGCCACAGAGAGGATGAGGCCTCCAAAAAGCATGTCTGCCTCAAGTAGGTTTCTGCTGTGGTCCAGCAAGACCCTCGACATCTGCAAAGCAGCATCCCTGCTGAGGTGGAGCAGCTATGCAAAGAGTGCCATGGACATAGAAAGTGCATGTCTTGATGTCTTTGCTGCAGCCTCCAGCAATCACTGAAGCACTGCTGGAGACATAGACATCTTCAAAGGACTGAAGGAGCCTGCCAAAAATAGATCTGCATGTTAGGCAATAGTGACAAGTGTACAGGCCTTAAGCTTCAATGCCTCCAAGGTTTTAATTGGCTGGCAAGCCAAGGTCACAGCCGAAATCCACACTTGTGATGCCCCAGCATCCAAGGGGGGGGGGGGATTAAAGGAGTCAAGCTGGTGAATGAACCCTATAGCTGGATGCAGAACCCAGCAGTTGAAGCATACAGGGGGAACAAATCACCCCTTCTGCTGCCTGTCGAACTCTCATCATCTGGGAAACTTCTGGTATGCTCCTGGACCATTGTGGAATGTGGGAGCAATAGAAAGTCTGGACATGAAGCTGTGTCCGAGAATCTCTCAAGACTGGAGTGAATCTTTTTATCCTCAAAGCCCGAAGGTTTCGGACACAAGTGGAAGGAGGCAGTAAACTTCAATTTCTTTCTCCTCCAATACCTGCCCCAACAGATAGGTGGCAGCTTGGGACCCAAATGGAGGGGGAGAAACCATTGCTACCAGTTCCTCAGCAAACTCATTAAAATCCACCATTATAAAGAGAATGAAATCATCCTGATCTTGCTCCTGAGGCAAGACAGGACTGTCTCTCCTAGTGTCCCTCTGCTGAGAGGGTATGTAGGAATAGGGTTTTGTCCTCATCTCTAAGCCTTTCATGGGGTTGATGGGACTGACCCTACTAGTAGACTTTATAGATGGGACTGACCCTACTAGTGGACTTTATAGATGGGACTGACCCTACTAGTGGACTTTATAGATGAGACTGACCCTACTAGTGGACTTTATAGATGTTTCTCTTCTGATTGGCTCAGTCCATTTTCAGGTACCATTTCAGTGCCCTGTCTGAGTCCTGCAGATGTTCCTTGTTAGATTGGCTCAGTCCATTTTCAGGTACTATGTCAGTGCCCTGATTGGGTCCTGCAGGTGTTCGTCTCCTGATTGGCTCAGTCCATTTTCAGGTACCATTTCAGTGCCCTGATGGGGTACTGCAAATGTTCCTGGCAAAAAGGATTCAAAGATGATAGCGGTTTCAAGACAAAAGACTGATATCCCACATTCTTAGCAAAGAAAGAAGGGGCAATCATGAGAGTATGTATATATGTATATATGTAGTAGTGTATTACAGCACATCAACACAGTATGGCTATATGGTACCAACTAAAGAAACTGAATCATCATGGCGGAACTGTGGATTGCAAGTACGGAGTAATATCTATACTTGTCAGAGCCATTAATCATTGTATCTATGAACTGTGGATTTAAATCAAAGGGACTCAACTGTTACATCTCTCTTCGATTATAATGCACCTCGTTATAATGCAATTCCGGATATAACACGGTAGTACGATGGACCCATGACCAAAATCATACTAATGTATAACAATAAGGGTTGAAATAAAACAAGGTGGAACTTAGTCTTATATCTTCATTTCCTTTTTCAAAACACTGTAATTTAACTAATTTTGATAGTGCTTGCTAAACCATGGTTCTGGATATTACACTATTCTCATTATATCACAGTTGCGTATATATACCAATTCTCATTATAACATGGTTCGGTACATAATGTGCTAATGAACTCCAACTACCGCATTCTATTTCTTTCGCCTACTTAGATTGGCATTTATTTTTTTATCACTAATAGGAAAATCAGCAGAAAAGTTTACATTATTGGCTTATTGTCTATAATTTACCAATTAGTTCAAAAAAGAAATAGCCACACAGAGCTAGCAATCAGCTTGAGAGATGCACATCACAGGTAAGGCCCAGCTGTGTACTATCAAACCTTAATCAACTTCCATCATCCAGATATCAAAATAAAGAAAATTTAAAGTTAATCAAATTTTCCATAAAACATACACATCTCTATTTTTATAACAAGGTTTACCAGTGGGATAAATCCAGGGAAGACCATTTCCTAAAACTGATAACCCTGTGCAGAATTGCGAAACTCCAGAGCAGAACCTTTATTTAGGTATGCTGCTTTGACATTGATAAGACCTTGGCTGAGTTTGATTATTTTTCATCATTTTACATAATCATCATTTAACAGACTGTCACCATATGACCAGGATTGTGCTGATGTACTGTTAAACCCTATGCACATACATATACATACATCAATATTATTTTATAAAGCTTACATTACAATCAAACTTCTAGTTTTTATGTTGATGTTTGTTTTGGGAATCATTCATGGTGCATGCAAACCAAATCTCTCTTACTAAGTTTCATGAGAATATGGTTAAAGGTCTTCATTGTTTTACTTTTTAATTAATTTTCTTTTTGTTTAAAAATCAAATCAGTCTGAACTTTGAGACTAATAGGTTTGCTCTTATCATTTTATCTGGAGTACTTAACATTGATACCATTTTATCTAGAGTACTTAACATTGATATCATTTTATCTAGAGTACTTAACATTGATACCATTTTATCTAGAGTACTTAACATTGATACCATTTTATCTAGAGTACTTAACATTGATATCATTTTATCTAGAGTACTTAACATTGATATCATTTTATCTAGAGTACTTAACATTGATACCATTTTATCTAGAGTACTTAACATTGATACCATTTTATCTAAAGTACTTAACATTGATATCATTTTATCTAGAGTACTTAACATTGATATCATTTTATCTAGAGTACTTAACATTTATACCATTTTATCTAGAGTACTTAACATTGATACCATTTTATCTAGAGTACTTAACATTGATACCATTTTATCTAGAGTACTTAACATTGATACCATTTTATCTAGAGTACTTAACATTGATACCATTTTATCTAGAGTACTTAACATTGATACCATTTTATCTAGAGTACTTAACATTGATACCATTTTATCTGGAGTACTTAACATTGATACCATTTTATCTAGAGTACTTAACATTGATACCATTTTATCTAGAGTACTTAACATTGATACCATTTTATCTAGAGTACTTAACATTGATATCATTTTATCTAGAGTACTTAACATTTATACCATTTTATCTAGAGTACTTAACATTGATACCATTTTATCTAGAGTACTTAACATTGATACCATTTTATCTAGAGTACTTAACATTGATACCATTTTATCTAGAGTACTTAACATTGATATCATTTTATCTAGAGTACTTAACATTGATACCATTTTATCTAGAGTACTTAACATTGATACCATTTTATCTAGAGTACTTAACATTGATATCATTTTATCGAGTACTTAACATTGATACCATTTTATCTAGAGTACTTAACATTGATACCATTTTATCTAGAGTACTTAACATTGATACCATTTTATCTAGAGTACTTAACATTGATACCATTTTATCTAGAGTACTTAACATTGATACCATTTTATCTAGAGTACTTAACATTGATACCATTTTATCTGGAGTACTTAACATTGATACCATTTTATCTAGAGTAATTAACATTGATACCATTTTATCCTTTATAATTTATGATACTTTCAAGTTTGAAGTTGAGTTGGATCATGACACAAGAAGGGAATGACTGATTTTCTTCTTTAAATTCTTTTCCTGTCATTGTAATTAGATAAGAATGTATCAAAAGTGTGGCTTTGCAAAAAAAATAACGTAAAATTACTTTGTTTTGTATCTAATGACTTCACCTTATGACACCATCTAATATGAAGTTTGCAGTTATAAATGAAATGTAAATGTATTTTCATGACTGAAGTCTTTGGTTAAAGGATGCCAATGTAATCTTTGGGCTTATCACAAGTGCCATCTAGTGTCAGTTGGAGACAATGGTCATTATCACCAAGTGAACCCTGTTGTTTGAGTCAGAACCCTTGGCTGAATGTTTAGATTAAACAGATGTGTGTGATTGACCATATCTTCCCCAAACAACTGTTGAGTCAGTCTGAGATTAGATTGTAGGATTGTAATTAGTAAAATCACTTTGAAGAATGATCACTGTTGGACTTGAATGTAAGAGTAGGCCTTTGGAAAACTCAAGCATACATCAGCCCTTACTTTTAGAACAAAATGCAGTGAGTTCCATATCATTACATTTTACACAAATTTTATATATTCATGTATTTGAAGGATTCATGTTTTTACCTGTTATTCAGGCTTTTCACATTAAAAATAAACATTCTTTTGACTACAAAGCAGGGAGAAGATGCAACATTATTCATGTTTGTACAGTCAAACCATTTAACTTTGTGATCACTGCCCTATATTTGTAGGTACTGTCAAATAAAATAATATTTGTGCTGGGTTTATTTTCACATTTTTCTTTGGTAACAATGATCCACAAAATTAAATCCACTATGAAAAATAGTATTGTTGAACAAAACAAAGATAAACAGTGTGATTCCACAAATTGTATCACTACAAAATTATCCGTTTGCAAACAAAACTCAAAATGTTTTCTCGATGTATATTTCAGATATATTTGCATTTAGAAATCTTTGTTGTCTGTTATGGGCAAAGAGAAAGTACGTGTCTTGGTGTGCAAAGACTTTGATTATAGAAATAGTAAACAGGTTGAAAACTTCAAAGCCATTTTACAGTAAACCCATGTCCGGGTTTTAAGGTTTATGCTCCTATTTTGGATCATGTACTGTGGGCATAATAACTTCAAATGAGCACAGCAGAAACTATACACTGTAGTTCATTCTAACTGCTATTAGTACCAAGATTACTTTATGGTACACACAGTTGCAAATTGATAAATATTTGTAATCAAATACCACTAGAACGAACAATTTTTCTTCTGTTAGTTTCATCATCTTCAATATCCTCATGCCAGGATGCTTTCTGTCAATTTGATCCAATGTGTTCACTTATTTTGGAGAAGAATTAAGTTATTTAAACGTTTTTCTATTTTTAGTAATGGAAACCATATTTGATGGTGGATTGACATATTTGTAAAATCTTGAGTTAAGTTTGGTTTAAATTGACACATGACCGACGAAGCACCAAAACATAAGTTCACTTGGAATGATATGTCCAGGTGAACTAAAAACCAATGGTATGTGCTTCGAGAAACTGAGATATTCTATCAATTCTTTAAGAAAGAATATATATCAACTAGTGTGGAACAAAGGAAGGTTAATAAAATAATATTGTTTGGAAGGTAAAGTGATTGCCTCAAAAAAAACTATGAGGAATACAGAGAGATTATCATCTTGGCAATGTTTTGAATGGACTAAGGTGTGGATGTACCCTCCCCCTTATATTAATAAATGAAGTAATGTATATAGTGTATATACTAAGTACATATATCTAATTTAAATGAAATCTCACTCTATATATAAACAACTCAATTGTGTCAACAAATACATTAATTAAATAAGAAAAAAAGGATAAGTAAACATTTGACCCAATGAAGTAAATGGATCATTTCAAGTTTAATACACTCAAATATACGAGAGCAACATGCAATGTTTCATCATGTTCCTTGCATCACATTGCTATCAGGCAGTAGATTTACCCTTTTAGTCTCATTCTTGATATCCCTGAGTATGGCAGACAAGACTGAGGATGCTCCAATTGGAGATTGTGAAAAGGATCTATTATGTCTTGGGGGAGGAGGGAGAGAGAGAGGGGGGGGGTTCAGCCTTCAAACCTTAACTTGTGTGTGTACATATGAAAGTTATATATTTGGATATAATGATTGGATAACATGTTTTGGACTGTTTACTGTTATTCCAAAGTGTGCCTGACCTCAGAGCTGGGAGTTCATTGTGTAATTAACATCTCTATGAATGCAGAGTCTTTGGGTTACTAGTAGTAGGGAACAATGTCTTTACTTGTCCGAACCAGTAATCATTGTGTTTGACTATGAACAGTGGATTTAAATCAAAGGGACTCTAGAGTTATTTAGTTCGTTTTAATGATGTATAATTATGACTGGCAGACAACTGAGATACTGATCTTGGTTATGTAAGTGAACTTTTTGAATGTGGTATAAGCACAGATAGATTACATTAAATGGTAAAGATCAAGTAAAGACAGATAGATTACACTGAATGGTAAAGATCAAGTAAAGACAGATAGATTACATTAAATGGTAAAGATCAAGTAAAGACAGATAGATTACATTAAATGGTAAAGATCAAGTAAAGACAGATAGATTACATTAAATGGTAAAGATCAAGTAAAGACAGATAGATTACACTGTATGGTAAAGATCAAGTAAAGACAGATTACATTAAATGGTAAAGATCAAGTAAAGACAGATAGATTACATTGAATGGTAAAGATCAAGTAAAGCACAGATAGATTACATTGAATGGTAAAGATCAAGTAAAGCACAGATAGATTACATTGAATGGTAAAGATCAAGCAAAGACAGATAGATTACATTAAATGGTAATGATCAAGTAAAGACAGATAGATTACACTGAATGGTAAAGATCAAGTAAAGACAGATAGATTACACTGAATGGTAAAGATCAAGTAAAGACAGATTACATTAAATGGTAAAGATCAAGTAAAGACAGATAGATTACATTGAATGGTAAAGATCAAGTAAAGACAGATAGATTACACTGAATGGTAAAGATCAAGTAAAGTACAGATAGATTACATTGAATGGTAAAGATCAAGTAAAGTGAGAGTGAAACACCTATGATACAATACTGATAACGAGGTAGACAGCAGTTATGAATATAATCTGCTGATATTGTTTGTGGAATATAAAATTAATGAAATTAGTACCATGAAATATTTAAATTCTGAATACATTTGGAATTCGAATTCACATGGACTTGTGCACTTTAAAACCTCTCACATTCCCCAAAGACTGTTATCTTACATTCTACCTTGAAAAATATCAGAACTCTAAATAATGGACATTATTATCATAAACATATTTTACAAATCTGTTTCCTGACAGTTTAGTTAAGAATGAATATGTATTGGTACAAATGTAAATTCAGATTATATTTTCACAGAAACTTTAAAATTTAAATTTACAAAAACTTCTAGTTTGAATATATATCTGAAAGTACAGTAGCAGGACCTCAACTATTTGAAAAATACAGGAGGATATTTTGTGCATTGTGCATACAACAGATGTATAGAATTTGATACGGCAAGTATACATGACTCATTCGTACAATAATGGGTCATAAGTGAGTAGCAACCCAAGTAAGAAAGTCTATGTCATTTACCAAAATATGATTTCTAATGGTCACTGCATAGATAAGAATTATTCTGCAAGCTTGATTTCATATGTGTGCACACATCAACCTACTGAATGTAGTCTGAAATTGTAATTTGTAGCAAGTGCTACTGTTGTAGTTTCCTGTGATGTAAACAAAAACATGACACCTAATGGTAAGGAATTGACTGATGGTCAGAAACAGATGATTCTTCAGTTAGTCGATAAAGTTTTAAGTGGTAGAAAACTATTTTGAAATAACTGGAATATCACATTCTACAATTCAAAAACGTTTTGAAAAGGTTTCACACTTGCAATTCAAGAATATTTCAACCATGTTTTAGGGGGTGCATTGCCTGCAACAGTGTTGGAAATGTGACCCCAGTGGTTGGAAAAATTGACTCTGACAAGTGTACAAGAATTCTTTCTTGAAAAATTTTGGACAGATATTGCAAAAGAGTTTCCAAATGGGGAACAAACCTTCCAGGAGGGTAATTGTTTGGTCCATATTCATAGGAGGACAAAACAATAGAAAACAAATTCGTAACCTGGTGATCACAGACCGTGGACCTCAATATTAGTAAGAATATATAGCAAACAATTAAATCCATGCTTGAATAAAGACTACATGAAATAAAATCTAATTCTGATCACGTTCGTATTATTCTTGATATTTGGGACTCTCTCATTCAATATATCAGAGGACTGCATGACTCTATAGCTAAGTGATTACAAACTATGATAAGAGCCGAGAGATCAGTTACCAACTATTAAATGTATAAGTACTATTTTCTTTCATATTTTTGTCAGGAGATTTTTTAGAAACAGCAATGATGTTAGTTTACCTCCTATGATGTCAGTGTAAGTGGCTACTCACTTTTAACCCGGCACTGTAGCAATATTTAAAGGTGGAATATTTGTAAAACCATAAAGAAAAGAAGACTCATGTACGGCAAAATGGGTGTGTTTGTGTGTGTGTGACGTAAGTGCATAAAAGTACTGAGAGGTATTGGGGAAGCTACTTTCACGAGCGGAACTATTGAGACTTTGGCAAATTTTGGTTAAAGTTCTAGGTTATGAAGGCTTAGCCAAATATTAGCTAAGTTCTGGACTATGAAGGATTAGCCAAAATTTATCTAAAGTTCTGGACCATTATGGTTAAACCAAATTTTGGCTAAAGTTCTTGACTATTGGATTTTAGCCAAAATTTGACGAAAGGTTCTGGACTATGAAGGCTTTGCCAAATTTTACAAAAGTTCTTAACTATCATTTTTCAAAGCAAATAGCCAATTAGCCCACTGTAGATGCCTGATTTGATTAAATGGAAAAACTCAAATGAAATTGGAAGCTGTTATTTTCATTTAGGACCAACAAGACATCATAAGAAGTCTTTTCGTGAAAACCCCATGTGGATATGACCATCCATTCAGGAGCAGTGATAACAAGATTTTCAAGATGGCCACTGTAGTGGCCATTTTGGATGTCTGAGCGGCACCATTTTCATTTAGAGTCAACTAGACCATGGGATGAATGTGTGCGTAAAGTTTCCTGGCAATCCTTCAAGTAGTTTAGGAGGAGTAGTGATAACAAACATGTGCTAACGGCCGGCCGGAGAGAGGGCGAAAGACCATCCCATAAGCTCTTCCGGTCTATGACCAACAGAGCTAAAACCAAAGTGCTACAAGATAAAAGACAAATGGTACAAAATATAAAATAATTAAAATATAGGTTCTAAATTTGCTATATAAACAACATTCCCTCAAAAAGTTGAAGATTTTCTCTTGTAGTACATCATTATAAAGTTTTTAATTGAGTTCACATAAAAAACACTTCTATCTCATAAGATGTTTGTGGAAACACTCTACAAGACTGTGTTCCACTGTCAGTGTATGCAATTGGGTCAAGTTTCACCCTTCAGGAGATATGCAAGAGTCAGGTATGTGTGTCTTATATGCAACTGGCACTATATGACCTCATCTCTGTGCTTTGTTCTATGTTATATGACCTCATCTCTGTGCTTTGTTCTATGTTATATGACCTCATCTCTGTGCTTTGTTCTATATGAGTGAGGGTAGTACTGATGTTCCAAAGCTTGTTTGTGGAATTTTCATTTTTCATTGCAAATATTTTGTCAAGTATACAGAACAGGCCTATATAATATTTGTAGTCAGTATACGGAATCTTCCATTCAGAAATGGGCGACTGCTTTATCTTTCCTTTCATTACCATTAATACTAATGACTAGGCAACCAACAGTACAGAGTACTTTTTTCAGATTGAATGAGCAAGTCAGTTTGTGTAAGATCTGAGGTATTAACGGCTTGTCAAATTTCAAGTAATCTGCTGTAACATGAAATGAATAAATAAGGTATGTATGATACAACATATGGGTTACATTAATGAACTCTTAAAAAGTGTGTGTGCATTATTTTAGATACATGCTGTACCCTAGGAAATATAGTATATAGTAAATGACTTACTTCTCCACGGTAAATCGGACAGTCTCCTCGTTGTGACTAGCAATCATAATGGCAATCGTTCCAGGTTCTCTCTGCTTAATCAGCTTCATTACTTCCTCAACACATCTGAAATACATCGCTGTCGTTGCTTCAAAAGTTGGGTGTATAGGATCCTCATAACCAATTTTCTTGGCTCTCTCACGCTCTTGCTCCATATAAGCTCCACGTACAAGTTTAGCTCCAAAATAAAAATTCTCACGCTTAGAAAGGTCAAGGTCAACTTTCAGATTGTAGTTAGCTTGCTGAAATTCAAAGAATAAACTAGAAAATTATTGAACTGTATTCATTCAGTATAATATGAAGTGCAAAGTCTCTCACTGACAGGCTTTCAAGAAACCTTGTGAGATAAAGTAGGGATAAAGTTGGGCCATTTTATTTTAAATAGCAGGGACAAATGTAAAATCAGCCCAAAAGTAGGGCAGAATCATATGATGATTTATGTTTTGTAGTTGAACCAACCATATCTGAACTCACATCTCTGCTCCTCCGAAACAGAAAACTTCTTTTTCCAGGAATAAACAGGTTCCACGCTGCAGCAGCCAACCTTTATCTGAAACGGCAGTTCAGACAAGTTTGACAAGCTGCAGATTCAACATTGCAGCACCCAACCTCGATCTGAAGCAACAGTTCAGACAAGCTTGACATGGTGCCTCCACCACTCGTGAAGCATAACAAATAGATGGACCAGGCTGCCGAGGCAAATTCATAACATCTGAGCACCAGATGTTCCTATTAAAACTGCATGAGCACCAAAGAACCTCTATATGATCATCAGTAAAATGGATAAAATATTGTCTCTATGATCATCAGTATATATTAAATGGATAAAATATTGTCTCTATGATCATCAGTATATATTAAATGGATAAAATATTGTCTCTAAAATTGTAAAAACTATGGACAGTACAGCTGATTTGAAGAAATATAGGGAAAAGTAGCAAGCCCAATCAAACAATAGGGAAAAGCATGGTCACTTGAAAGTGTGCAATGAATATATATCTACAGTGAATAAAACTGCCTGGATAGCTTTGCGGTAACACACTAACTTCCAACCTCTGCAGTCAAATGATCAATTCCCAGCTCTGACATATGCAGGGGTAAAGTTGTTGCCCAACCAAAGTCAGTAATTCTCCCCAAGGCTACAAAAGACCATAATGTACCAGTTAATACAAGAACTGTCAGAAGACGGCATTGCTTGCATGTAAACCAATGCCAAGCAATAACATCTGGTGTTATTGAGAGTGGCTAATACAAAAGCTGTCAGAAGACGGCATTGCTTGCCTGTAAACCAATGCCAACCAATAACATCTGGTGTCATTGAGAGTCGCTAATACAAAAGCTGTCAGAAGACCGCATTGCTTGCCTGTAAACCAATGCCAACCAATAACATCTGGTGTCATTGAGAGTCGCTAATACAAAAGCTGTCAGAAGACAGCACTGCTTGCCTGAAAACTAATCCCGATCAGTAACATCTGGTGTCATTGAGAGTGGCTAATACAAAAGCTGTCAGAAGACAGCACAGCTTGCCTGTAAACCAATGCCAACCAGGAACATCTGATGAAATTCAAATTGTTCCTCAGATCTATTTCTAAGGAAACCGTAGCTTGATTGGCAATTACTTTTCAACTCTTTTCTCAATAATGGTTTAACATCATGAATCCCATTGACAGCATAGCTTACCTTTTGGGGGACAATTAACTTGATAATTTTGTGTTGGTATTTTAACAAACAGAAGAAGCAAATGACTGGGGTAATGTAAACTACTGTGTATAAGCTGATACCAACTGCAAATTGCATAGACCCAGATCAGCTGTCGCATAATGCATCGGCAGATCTGGGTCTCTGCAGTTTGTAGGGACTAATCAATAGAACAAACAAAGACCCTGATCTGCCGGTGCATTATGCGATGGCAGATCAGGGTCTATATTGTTTGCATTTGGACCCGGCTTATACACGTATATATACGGTAAGCACTCTCTAATTTGAGATGTACATGATTACTACTCGCTATGATCAATAAACAGACACATATATGTACCTGTATAGTCAATAGTGCCCAAGTCATTGAACCCAAACAAACAATTTTGAGAAATTCAATGAAGCATAAAATATAGGTCACATGACCTACTTTTAAAATGATGGTGTCATACACAGCACACAATATCCACATAAAGGTTAATAACTCTACCAGTAAGATTGACCTAAGAGCATAGCTCAATAAAAATTTTGGATGCATGAAACGTAGATCACTGTGACCAACTTTTGATATGATCTGGTACTCACTTTAATCTCATACTTTTCACTATAAACTGTAATAAAAGTAAATATTTTATTAAAAACTAACAAAAAGGGTTGAAAAATGCTTATAAACGCACAAAGCGAAACTGAAACGCAGAGTTCCTGCACTGATAACTAAGATCTGAACACAAACTTGCTGTCTGCTAACAACAAACCTGAAACGCAAACTTTAACCTCAAACTTTATTCCATAATTAAAGAAAAGAAGTACAATTGGGTATATAAAAGTATTAAATAAGGTCAAGCACATGTTATTCAACACAGAGTGAAATTCAAATGAAGTTCCTTCCTACAAGCAATAAACAAAACCTTAAACACAAACTTTACCCTGCTATCTACACAGAGCAAACCCTAAATGCAACTTTAATCTAAAACTTTTCTTAATGAATTACTTAAAAAAAACTAAAATTAGGTACAAGAGTATTAAATAAGGCCATGTGTGAACACATGACAGTGAAAGTTAAATGCCTGAGCAATAATCAAAACCTTGAACACAAACTTTAACCTGCTGTCTATATCCACCGATGCCAACACGGATGCAGCCAGGCCCATAACATAAGCTCTCCTTCACTTCATACAGACGAGTTAATATGTGGTGAAAAATTGCTGCACAATCTATGTAAGTTAATAAATAAATTTTAGAGAGAGAATAACTACCATAAAATAGAAGTGCAGAAAAGAGGTTAAAAAAACGTAACAGTGACTTTGACCTTGAAGATAAAACATTGACTGTGGTACATGATACATGATACATGAAATGCCATAAAACTGAGAAACATAAGTGTACCATGGTTCATCCTTGTACCTCTAATAGCTTTATGATATAAAAGCAGAAACAAAAGCTTACAATATTGACCTGTGACCTTGACCTTGCAAACAAGGCCTCAAACATACAATGCAACACATATTCTAGTACCAATATATAAGCCACTAAAGCTTCATCCATTTATCTTAAACAGCTCACAAGTTAGACAGCATAGGTACAAATGTGACTGAAATCTAAAATATGTATGTGACATTGACCTTGAAGATAGGACTCCAAATGTGGTATGTGACACTTTTCAGTGATGACATATAGTTATACCAAGTATCATCCTTTCATATCAAATGGCTCTATAATAGAAAAATTCAACACACCATGACAATGACTGAGAAGATAAGTCCCCACCCCCACCTGAATGTGGCACACAACACATGTCAATTATGACATAAAATTACATGTATACCAAGTTGCATCCCTTGATCTCAAACAGCTCCAAAGTTTTAGAGTGGAAAAGTAAAAGTGTGATAGAAAACAAAAAATATTGAGCTGTGACCTTGACCTTGAAGACAGGACCCCCAATATGTTATGCAATACACCTTCTAGTGATGGTGTACAAGTACTTTAAGTTTCATCCGTTTAATCTCAAATGATTTTAAAGTATTAAATGGAAGGGAAAGTGCAATAGAAACTGTAAAATACTGAGCCGTTAGTATGACCTTGACCTTGAAGATAGCACAAGTCATCCAGTGTGGTACACAACACAACTTCCAGTGCTAATATACCAAGTTTCATCCTGTAATCTCAAAATGCTTTAAAGTTAAATAATGGAAATGAAAGTGTAATGGATGGACAGATGGAAGCACAGTTAGTATGTCTCCCACTTTTCTTCGAAAGGGCAGGGGACAATAAACTAGATGCTTCAATAGTACATCAATTATTCATCATTTAGAATTAACAGAATATACAATTTTGATCCTAGAACTGGATAAAACAAGAATAATGCAGAATGATACTTTTGCACATGGTCTGCTCTACAGTGGCATAATCTAAAGACTGCATAGTCACTATAACAAGAATAGTAGATTACTGTGACCATAAAAGTAGGTCAATGAGGTGATTAATATTCCTAATATATGCACACCCATCAAATTTCATGACTACACACAACAGCATCTAAGGAATTGAGCTATATGCAAAAATTTAACACAATTCATGCAGTGTGAAACATAGTTTACTGTGACCTACTTTTGCCTGTAGTGAGTAGTATGCTCCAATATGAATATGCCTATCACTTTTCATGACTGCACATACAGTGGTGTCAGAGAAACTAAGCCAAGTGGAAAATCTTAACATAATCGCTGGAGCATGAAAATTAGGTCACTATGACCTATTTATGCCCATGGTGGGTGGTATCATCCAAGATGAATATACAAATCAAGTTTTATGACTATCCATACAATGGTGTCAGGTAAACTATTTATTAATGAGGAGGCAATTGATTGACTGCCCCAAGTGGAAATCAATATATCTCTTGCTGATTGTCCAATGCTGACTGAAACTGAGAAAGCAATTCACCTGCTTTCAAATGGCAAAGCACTTGGAGCAGATGCTATACCAGCAGAAGTCAACAAAGCTGGAGGGTCACATGGCACGGAAACTGACTGAACTCTTCCACTCAATGTAGACTCAAGGAACTATACCCCAGGAGCACAAGGATGCATCCATCGTCCACTTGTACAAGCAACAGACAATCCAGTGACAACTATCAGGGTATCTTCTTGTTGCCAATAGCTTGCAAAATCCTTGCCAGAATTCTCCTCTATCGCTTTGTTCATCACACTGATCAAGGGCTCCTGCCCAAGAGGCATTATGGCTTCAGGAGGGGACGAGGGACCATAGACATGGTGTTTGCAGCTTCATCAACACCAGGAGAATGCCATGAACAGAACCTAACCTCTACATTACACTCATCAACCTGATAAAAGTCTTTGAAACAGTCAGTCATGGGGGCCTCTGGAAAATCAAGGCAAAATTTGGTTGCCAGAGAAATTTATCATAATGGTTCAGCAATTTTGTGATGGCAACTCGCTTGTGTTGTGGACAACGATGAATCATCTGAACTATTCTCAGTCACCAATGGAGTCAAACAAGGCTACAAGTTGGCCCCAACCCTCTTCAGTATGATGTTCTCTGCCATACTTATAGATGCCTTCTGTGACTATGACACTGTGATCGACATCAGATACCAGACTGAGGAAAACTCTTCAATCTGAGGAGACTACGGGCGAATGACAAAGTTACAGAAAGTGACTGTTCGTGATCTCCTATTTGCTGACAACTGTTCCCTGAATGTCAACTTTGAGTCTGACATGCAACAGAGTATGGACCATTTCTCTTCAGCTTGCGACAATTTTGGTCTCACAATTAGTATCAAGAAGACAGAGGTGATGCACCAACCTGTACCAGGAAACCCTTACACAGAGTCTACCATCACAGTGAATGGCCAATCCCTCCAGGCAGTGTACAAGTTCACCTATCTTGGCAGTACACTGTCACATGCAGTTTACATCCATGACGAAACCAATGCGAGAACTGCCAAAAATCTTTGGCCTTTAGCAGACAATGCGCAAATGTGTGGGAGTACAGAGGCATCAGTCTGCAAATGAAACTGAAGGTCTACACAGTCACTGTGTTGCCGACCCTGTTGAATGCATGTGAAACCTGGACAGTGTACATTCACCATGCAAAGAAGCTGAACCATTTTCACATGGGCTGCCTAAGGAAACTGATAACGATGAGATGTCAGGACACAGGCAGGCATTCCAAGCATCCACACTCTGCTGATAAAAATCACTGATGAGATGGGCAGGCTATGTCACCAGGATGTCAGAAGAGCAACTACCAAAGAAGATCTTCTATGGTGAGCTGAAAGAGGGAAAGTGATCTCAGGGAGGTCAGAAGAAACTCTTCAAAGACTCCCTCAAGTCACCCTTGAAACATTTCAACACTGACCCCTGAGTCTTGGAAAGATCTTGTACAGGATCATTCCACCTAGTGCAGTCTCATTCATACTGGCGTTACAGATAATAAGCTGAGGAGAATTGCAGAGGTAGTGCAGAAGAGCGAGCAGTTTAAATCTCAGAACTGCAGCACATCCTCTGTTGATCAAGCAGTCCTAACCAGCATCTATGTCCAGTGTACCACAAAAAGTTCAGAGCACAAATTAGCCTGATCAGCCACTCACATGCTCACAGAAACCAAATTAGTTAGTGATGTCATCATCATGTTCAAACTCAAAGGACGAATGACACAGTCCGATAAACTGAGCTAAATGCAAAAGCAATATAACCAATGGAGCATGAAAAGGAGGTCACAGTGACCTACTTTTGCTTGTGGTGAGTAGTACCCTCCAAGATGAATATATTCAAGTTTCATGACCGTACACACATGGCGTCCAATAAACTGAGCTAAAAGCACGAAATTAACACAACTGCAGGATCATGAACATTAGGTCACAGTGAGCAACTTTTGCTGGTGTGAGTAGTACGTTTGAAGATGAATAAATTCATCAAGTTTCATGACTGTGAATGCAATGGTGTTACAGAAACTAAGTTAAATGTAAAATCTTAACACTAACAGCTACAACACCACCAGCATCAGAAAAGTGATCCCTATATCTAAAAAAAAAAAGACTGGAATCAAGAAGATATGACAAGTGCATTATACAACACAAGGGTTTCACTGAATGTGGTGTCGTGCCTGTAAATGTCATTATGACAATGCAGCTTTCTGCTTAACAAGCAAGACAGGAAATCAAAGTACAAACTCTAGACATATAGTAATTATATACCAAAATTCTCATTAAACACCACTACCAATGTAAAAGAAGGATATAGGATTTTCATAACTTTAACACAATATCATAATGTTGACAATGATGCATTTGCCACCATAAAATTGATACTTACTGTACATACTGTATGTATTACCATTTACAAGAAATAGTAAATTTTTTAGTAAATTATGTTTCTTTGAGAATACTTACCTGATCACATTAGCGGAGATGTTATGCTACCTCTTGAATCCAGCAATCGCAGTAAGACAAAAGGGAAGAAACTCTTCATAACCCTTCCCCTTACCTCCCCCAACATCGCTATACCTTTGTGAGGATGCTTGCATTTGCCAGGAGGTGTGGGAGTGTATAATAATAATGTGTTAGGGTAAGTATTCTCTGAGGAACATAATTTACTAAAACATTTGCTTTCTCCTTTAAATACATTCCCTGATCAAATTAATGTTAGGAGAATAAGTAATAGGAAGAGGCAATGCTGAGCATCCTACCTCTACCATGGTTAACCTGGAAAGAATAAGGATTCTTCCCTGTATGAGGGTAAACTGCACTCTTAACAGCACAAATGATGGTCACCTAAGTGGTGATATTACCTGTGTAAGAGAAAAGGAACCAAATGACTTTTCTTATCAAGTAATCACTGGGTGAATCCAGTGAAAGCGCTGTTCTGTGCCTATGGTAAGGCTTTGCTGACTTTAAACTGGTCTGGTGATGGTCACTTTAAACTGGTCTGGTGATGGTCTGTGCTGCAGCCATTGGACCTACCAGATTCAATTCTTGTCTCTGCAGAGTTTGATCACGCAGACAGAAGCTTGAGAAGATTGACTATGCATACCATCCAACTGCATCTATTATGTCTCAATCACCACATTCCATTCGAACAAGAGGCTTGCAGTGATAGCTCTTATTTGATGAGCTGAAATTTTCATAAGACATACTTGATCTCTTGAGATTTCGGAATACGCCAAGCATATTACCCACTTTAACCATGATGCCAGGGGCTTTTGTGGTTATAACCTCTTTCCCCAGATTGACCAAAAGAAAGAGCATGTGGACTAGGTCCTGCATCACTGCCTCCCTAGATTCATCATTGAAGGAGAGGGGACAGATGACCACTCCTTGACTGCCCACTGATGGCAGCCTGTTCTTCACTATGAAGCCTGGTTGCATCATCAAGACCACAAAACTATTGGATCTGAACTGTAGATAGTTCTGATCCACTGAAGGGGCATGCAACTCTCTGACCCTACATGCTGAAGCAAAAGCTATCAAGAAACAAATTTTGTATAATAGCTTCAAGGAGGTGCTGGTGAAGGGCTTGAACTGACTGGAATTGACCCATGTCAGTTCCCATGATAAATTCCACTTCAGACACAGGGTGAACGATTTCGGTCTATTAAGTTCAAAATTGGCTAATAGGTCCGACAAATCTTATCATGACCTATATCCCTATATCCGCTCTACCATAATGTCTGAATGTGTCTGGGATCATGGAGCGATAGCCTCTGATCATAGTAGGGGCTAACTTTTTCTCCTCAAAGAGCCAGAGAAAAAAGCTAGCCAAATGTGGAATTGAGGCACTCAAAGAGATGATGCTGTTGCTGTTGCACCAGTCCCTGAAAGCCCGCCACTTCCCCTTGTAAACCTTCAAAATAGAGGGCCTTCTAGCTCATGAGATTCTCTCCATAACAGAAGGCATACATTCTTTTTCTTTGCAAGGCTCTCCTGACAAGAGCCAGGCATGAAGAAATAGCCCGTCTGGGCATGGATGAAACACCTGGGAACGTCGATCGTTAGAATGGGCAGATCATTCACCCAGGACTTGTCCCACTTGAGAGGGGTTATCAGAATCACTTTGCATTTGTGGCCCCGGGGGGGGGGGGGGGGCAGGCATATCCCCAAAACCCCTCCCAACTGACTGAGAGTTCATCCATGGCTCATGCCTCTGGGTCCAGGACTGGTGAGTTGAAGGTGGGCGATTTGTGATTCCACCTCAATGCAAGCAGATCTATCATCGGGTGGCATAAATCTGCTGAAAGATTGCTGGGTGGATGGACCACTCTGTGTGAAGGGTCTGGCCGGTTCTTGACAATGAATTGGCCAGAACATTCAGCCTGCCTGGAATATGTCTGATCTGGGCTGTTATATTCATCTGTGTGCACCAACGGAGAAAATCCCACACAAGTATGCATCAATCTGGTGATTTCGTCCCCCTTTGCCTGAGGAGATAGGCCACCACCAAAGAATTGTCCTTCATAATGAGGACTACTTTTCCATATAATTGGTTCTTCAAGAAATGAAAAACTTTTACTATGGCCTTCATTTCTAGAATGTTGATGTGGAGAGGTAACTCTTCTGGACCCCATTTGCCACTGACCGTGTTGAAGCTGGGCAACATATGGGCTCCTCAACCGTACAAGCTGGCATCTGTACAAATCATAATTTCCAGTTTGGGGCAGGAAAGACGCTACTTCATTTGAGATCATATTTTTGATCCAGTTGACCAGAAAAGGGAGGTCATTAAGTTAGCAGAGCCATTTGCAATGGGCGCATCAGAATCATATCTGCCGCCGTGTTTAGTTTGAGGAGTTGCCAAAAACTCTCTCACCGAGATTCACTCCATGTCAGAAACTGAATCTGCGAGCTAGATAATCCATGCTGCACACAATTGAGGAAGGCAAACGAGATTGAGATTTGTAAAAAATTCCATGCCCAGGTGAACAAAATGCAGATTTAAGTGAGGTCTGACTTGTCCCAATTGATCAGAAACCCTGACTCAAATGAGAAAGAAGATTGTTTCTGCCATTGACCAAAGATAAACTAACCATCCATGTGGTTTGGAGGATGTCATCGTGCTTTAGCGAAGATGAACGCTGGCAGGCATCTCATCTCACGAGATCCAGGTTAGCCGAAGCCGTCAGAGTATTAGCCATTGTGTGATGCATGGCCCTGTTAATCACCTTGGCAATGCGGGCCTTGGATTCACACACATGATTGCTATGTGCTTTTCAGCCAGTTGAAAAATTCCTAGTGAAGCCAAATCTAGCATCGAAGAGGTAGTGATCATGTTTAGCACTAACTAGCATGCAAGACATTTTCGTCCATTTTATAAAACAGTGGGTTGGTCATATTGATCGCCACTATGTTTTTGTCTAAACCCAGAAGCTCAGTGCTGAATGTCAGCAAATGTATGTGATACCAGTGTTAAGAGAACAATGCTGGTAGCTGGCTTTCTGAAAAGAAAGCCTTGGAACTGCCTGGGTCCCATATTTTAGCAGTCATGCAGTCAGATATTTCTTCAACTTTCACTGACTGTGGAAGAAGATGGAAGGATGGCTGTTCATCTTAGCCTTCCAAATCCACTGAAGCCTTTACCTTATATACCTGGCTTGCAGCTGATGGGGCTGGGCACTCGGAAATCAGCAGAATTATGTAGATTTCCTCCACTGCTGCTTTAATACTATCTTCCATATGCTCCATTATAGTATCAGTGCACAATAAGTCAAGGTTTATCAGTGCACAATAAGTCAAGGTTTATCAGTGCACAATAAGTCAAGGTTTATCAGTGCACAATAAGTCAAGGTTTATCAGCACACAATAAGTCAAGGTTTATCAGCACACAATAAGTCAAGGTTTATCAGTGCACAATAAGTCAAGGTTTATCAGCACACAATAAGTCAAGGTTTATCAGCACACAATAAGTCAAGGTTTATCAGCACACAATAAGTCAAGGATTATCAGCACACAATAAGTCAAGGTTTATCAGCACACAATAAGTCAAGGTTTATCAGTGCACAGTAAGTCAAGGTTTATCAGTGCACAATAAGTCAAGGTTTATCAGCACACAATAAGTCAAGGTTTATCAGTGCACAGTAAGTCAAGGTTTAACAGTGCACAGTAAGTCAAGGTTTATCAGTGCACAGTAAGTCAAGGTTTATCAGTGCACAATAAGTCAAGGTTTATCAGCGCACAGTAAGTCAAGGTTTATCAGCACACAATAAGTCAAGGTTTATCAGTGCACAGTAAGTCAAGGTTTATCAGTGCACAGTAAGTCAAGGTTTATCAGCGCACAATAAGTCAAGGTTTATCAGTGCACAGTAAGTCAAGGTTTATCAGCGCACAATAAGTCAAGGTTTATCAGTGCACAGTAAGTCAAGGTTAGGTTTATCAGCACACAACAAGTCAAGGTTTATCAGTGCACAGTAAGTCAAGGTTTATCAGTGCACAGTAAGTCAAGGTTTATCAGTGCACAGTAATTCAAGGTTTATCAGTGCACAGTAAGTCAAGGTTTATCAGTGCACAGTAAGTCAAGGTTTATCAGTGCACAGTAAGTCAAGGTTTATCAGTGCACAGTAAGTCAAGGTTTATCAGTGCACAGTAAGTCAAGGTTTATCAGTGCACAATAAGACAAGGTTTATCAGTGCACAGTAAGTCAAGGTTTATCAGTGCACAGTAAGTCAAGGTTTATCAGTGCACAATAAGTCAAGGTTTATCAGCACACAGTAAGTCAAGGTTTATCAGCACACAATAAGACAAGTTTTATCGGCACACAATAAGTCAAGATTATCCCTCCATGGGGATTGTTCTCATCGGGCATTCTGTCAACATCAGAATAAAACAACACGAGGGGGGGGGGGCAGGGCCGGTCGGCTTGGTTATTGTCTGAATGTATGGCCGAGATATTGACTGGGTGGTTGACTTGGCTCTCGGCTGGATTGACTTCCCAGTTGTCAGCTGGTTGGCTGGTTCGATAATGCCTGGTTGGTCTGTGCGGTGAAATGGATGGATCGGCTGACCAGATCCCTGTATAGCTCCGCATACCAAGGTGCAGCCAACCAGTATACAGTAAAGCTTGCCAAAGTGATGGATTCCTGGTCACTCATTTGTGTAGTATAGCTGGCTGGGTGGATGGACTGGATGGACGACAGCCAGAATATCATTATACAGCCTGGACTGATGGCCAAATGGCTCATCCACATCCAAAAGTTACCCCATGCGCCCGGACTTACAGGCCCTAAGGACAAACTCAAGCATGCAGGAGGGCTTGCACCCACTGGTCAGCCTAGAAAGGGGAGAACAGTCTCCCATAAGCTCCAATTCATCATTGGAGAAATAAGAGGGATGGAGTGGAATAAATTCACCTGAGACCAGCAACTGTATTGTCACCTCTTGTACTACTCACTGCATCTGTGACTCTGACAATGCCTGTGGAGAAAGTGTGAGTGGCAACTCTGCAACCCATTTTTAATCCATCTGTAGCTGACCTGATGCAACAGTTGCTGCAGGCCTTGTACACATCGCTTTGGATGGGAGAGGGACAATCAAAGTGTCCCACACTATGCTGGCTAGTAACAGCGTCTTTGGATGTAGACTTGGTATATCGCAGTCCATCTCCCTGGACTTGATGCGTCTATCTTTCGTCTTTAGTCTTCGATGCAGTACCACAGACCTGGTGTTCTCCAACCATAAATTGCATATATAGCATGTAGTTATAGATGAACATTTTGTACATGCAAGGCATGTCCCATGCATGTCCTCATTTGCCTTAAACCTTTTACATTTTATGTATTTTGTCAACATGGTCTATTTTTCTGAAAGACAGGAACAATGACAAAATTTCAGGAAATAACAAACCAAAAGTGTTCACCTGCACAAATAAACAATGTTTATTACTAAATATCAGCAGTGTGTGGGAAAGCAACAAATTTCACAAAATAATGATTGCAACATATACCTTTACACTCAATACTTTACATACTGTGTTGATGGATGGTCAATAATCCACAAGATCAGCTTAGATTCTGTGGGAGGTATTGGATACAATGTGCATCATATCAGCAAAAGCAAAAAATTGGTAAACAACCATAGCCACGTAGAGGTGGTGAGGAAAGGGAAGGATTGGGAAGAGTTTCTTCCCTTTATCTATATGGAATATAGATGGGAAAGACGAATTCGTCTTTCCGTGATTGCTTGATTTGAACAAAAGTGTAGCATCTTCCCTAACATTAATCTGATCAGGGAATGAATTCAAAGGAGAAATAAAAACTAGGTTTTATTTATCAAATCTGACTTCAACAATCAGGTGAGAATAATGTTCAAGTACACGCTATACTCAACAAACTAATGAAGCTACCTTCTAATAACGCCAGTAAGTATTGAAGATGATGACCTGTACTCAATAAACTAATGAAACTACATTCTGATAACACCGGTAATTATTGAAGATGATGGTCTATACTCAATAAACTAATGAAACTACCTTCTGATAACGCCAGTAATTATTGAAGATGATGGTCTATACTCAATAAACTAATGAAGCTACCTTCTGATAACGCCAGTAATTATTGAAGATGATGGTCTATACTCAATAAACTAATGAAACTACCTTCTGATAACGCCAGTAAGTACTGAAGATGATGGCCCATACTCAGTAAACTAATGAAGTTACCTTCTGATAATGGCAGTAAGTACTGAAGATGATGGCCCATACTCAATAAACTAATGAAGTTACCTTCTGATAACACCAGTAATTATTGAAGACGATGACCTGTACTCGACAAACTAATGAAGCTACCTTCTGATAACACCAGTAATTATTGAAGATGATGGTCTATACTCAATAAACTAATGAAGTTACCTTCTGATAACACCAGTAAGTACTGAAGATGATGGTCCATACTCAGTAAACTAATGAAGTTACCTTCTGATAACACCAGTAAGTACTGAAGATGATGGCCCATACTCAATAAACTAATTAAGTTACCTTCTGATAACACCAGTAAGGACTGAAGATGATGGCCCATACTCAGTAAACTAATGAAGTTACCTTCTGATAACACCAGTAAGTACTGAAGATGATGGCCCATACTCAGTAAACTAATGAAGTTACCTTCTGATAACACCAGTAATTATTGAAGATGATGACCTGTACTTAGCAAACTAATGAAGCTACCTTCTGATAACACTGGTAAGTACTGAACATGATGACTTTATACTCAGTAAACTAATGAAATTACCTTCTGATAACACTGGTAAGTATTGAAGATGATGGCCTTTTCCTTGTTGAATTTCCTCATCATCTCCATTGTGAGCCGGCTGATGGCGGGCTGAAAATAAGTCTGCTCAGCATCCACCATCACGCGTACATCCTTCTCCTTGGCGTACTGAAATGTGTGTGCAAATGCTGTAAATATCAACCTAGTCATTCTCCCTGGTATACTGAAATGTGTGTGGAAATGTTGTAAATATCAACCTATTCCCGAAAAAAAATTATTATAATGAATTTTGTTGGGAAACTGAATTTGTACAAATATTATTAATTATAATGACTATCATGATAAAACATTGTACAATAAAATTTTATTTGAGCAACCTCTGCTATGAGCAACCACCTGTCATTTATGAACAAAATCACCCTTCATGGATTGATTTTACCACATAAATGCACTGGTGTGAGCAACTGACTGCTAAACACAACCAGTGACCTTGATTTTTTGACAAAATATGTGTTTCAACACTGCTATGAACAACCATTTCATAAATCTAGATATAAAGACTATAGACCTTTATTCAATCCACTGCAATCACAACTGCTGAGTAGGTATGCAGGTGGAATGCTGACTGTTCCAAACTGAGATGCACATTTGCAGGAAAAAAGTTGAGTCTGGTTACCAGTTTTGTTTCATTTACAGTAAAACACTGATTTGAGTGACCTCTGCTATCAGTGCCCACCTGTCATTTAAGACCACAATTGTCATGCATGGACAATAACCTAAAATGAATAATTGGATTATACTATGTGTGATCAGTAGTAATTCAGAAAGGATTAAAGATGCAAATGGATTGTGATTGGATTACTAAAGAGTTCAAGCAGCACAAAACAATTAACTTTACTTGTATTCTTTCGGCAGGGTTGGTTTGACTTCGGGCATTCAGTGTTAAACTTTAAATTAAAGTTTGTTGAGATGGATTATACTATGTGTGATCAGAAGTAATTCAGAAAGGATTAAAGACGTTAATGGATTATGGTTGGATTAGTCATTACTAAGAGCTCAGGTGACATAAAACTGGTTGGTGTGGTATCAGTATTTAAAGTTTGTCTATATCTAATCGTGCATTATCTCCCAATACTAAAATGCCAAAACTAAACAACTGAAATATCACGTGAAATTCAATAATGGATGGAATCAGGAATTTCATTGGTTGGAATCAAGTTCAAAGGGACATGAATATGCAATCAGACATTCCTGTAAAGTCCATTTTAAGAAGAACTTCCCAAATTTGACCCAGACAGCACCAATCTTTAGAAATTCTGACAGGCAGGCAGGCAGCAACCTGAATCTACCCACAGGCAAGAAACAATTTAAGCTTCTTGGTGGACTTAGTACAGTTGTACTAACATTGCCACATTTTAATGCAGACACTGAAAAGACATTTTCTACTCTGAGGAAAATTCTAGCTGACTCCAGAGGAAACCTGGATTCAATCATTACACCTCCTAAGTGAGGACTGCCACAAATATTATCCAGGCAATGATCTACTAAGAATGGCTAAAAATGTTTGTACTACATGTAAGGATCATATGAAAGGCAACACGTTACTGTGAAAGGGCTGATGTGATGCGATGATAATGTGCATATTTTAATATATACAAAAGTAAATTTGTTTAAGAGTTGTAATTTTTGTCCATTTGCATGCTTAAATTCGGGTCGATGAAAATCTTCCTGATTTGAAGTCAAAACTGACCAAATTTCGCAAATCTCTCAATCCGTCCTAAGCTGACCTATCTTTTCTGTCCCATGAATGGATTTATAAGATAAAGTTATATGCCAAAGACTGTAAAGCAGACTTATGTACTTGCTTACAAACCAACATTTAATGCCAGTCATCAAAATCCCTACAACAATTAACCATTCCATCTGTAATGGATTAGCAATTATGGATGCACAGTCAGTTCAAAGGTTCTTATTGTTTGTTCATCTATTGTGACAACCTGCACAATGCATTAAATCATTTGTCTGTGGAGTTACAATACATTATGACAGGGATGAATGAGATCTCTTTTTCTCTTATTAGGTATTTTGATTTTTCCAGATTAGTTGATTGTATTCTTATCGTAAAGGTACATAATCTTTGTTGCGTTATCAATGTTACTGTTCTGAAACCTGCACACACAAGGCCAAATGTGCCAGTCAGAGATCTCATGTGTTATGAAACCTGCACACACAAGGCCAAATGTGTCAGTCAGCGATCTCATGTGTTTTGAAACCTGCACACACAAGGCCAAATGTGCCAGTCAGAGATCTCATGTGTAATATAACCTGCACACACAAGGCCAAATGTGCAAGTTAGAGATCTCATGCATTATGAAACCTGCACACACAAAGCTGAATATGCCTCAGTTAGAGATCTCATGTGTTATAAGACCTGCACACACAAGGCCAAATGTGCCAGTCAGAGATCTCATGTGTTATGAAACCTGCACACACAAGGCCATATGTGCCAGTCAGAGATCTCATGTGTAATAAAACCTGCACATACAAGGCCAAATGTGCCAGTCAGAGATCTCATGTGTTATGAAATCTGCACACACAAGGCCAAATATGCCAGTCAGAGATCTCATGTGTTATGAAACCTGAAGACACAGGGCCAAATGTGCCAGTCAGAGATCTCATGTGTTATGAAACCTGCAAACACAAGGCCAAATGTGCCAGTCAGAGATCTCATGTGTAATATAACCTGCACATAAAAGGCAAAATGTGCCAGTCAGAGATCTCATGTGTTATAAAACCTTCAAACACAAGGCCAAATGTGCAAGTTAGAGATCTCATGTGTTATGAAACCTGCACACACAAGGCTGAATATGCCTCAGTTAGAGATCTCATGTGTTATGAAACCTGCACATATAAAGCCAAATGTGCCAGTCAGAGATCTCATGTGTTATGAAACCTGCAAACACAAGGCCAAATGTGCCAGTCAGAGATCTCATGTGTAATATAACCTGCACACACAAGGCCAAATGTGAGAGTTAGAGATCTCATGCATTATGAAACCTGCACACACAAGGCCAAATGTGCCAGTCAGAGATCTCATGTGTTATGAAACCTGCACACACAAGGCTGAATATGCCAGTCAGAGATCTCATGTGTAATAAAACCTGCACATATAAGGCCAAATGTGCCAGTCAGAGATCTCATGTGTTATGAAACCTGCACACACAAGGCCAAATGTGCCAGTCAGAGATCTCATGTGTAATGTAACCTGCACACACAAGGCCAAATGTGAGAGTTAGAGATCTCATGCGTTATGAAACCTGCACACACAAGGCCAAATGTGCCTGTCAGAGATCTCATGTGTTATGAAACCTGCACACACAAGGCCAAATATGCCAGTCAGAGATCTCATGTGTAATAAAACCTGCACATATAAGGCCAAATGTGCCAGTCAGAGATCTCATGTGTTATGAAACCTGCACACACAAGGCCAAATGTGCCAGTCAGAGATCTCATGTGTTATGAAACCTGCAAACACAAGGCCAAATGTGCCAGTCAGAGATCTCATGTGTAATATAACCTGCACATAAAAGGCAAAATGTGCCAGTCAGAGATCTCATGTGTTATAAAACCTTCAAACACAAGGCCAAATGTGCAAGTTAGAGATCTCATGTGTTATGAAACCTGCACACACAAGGCCGAATATGCCTCAGTTAGAAATCTCATGTGTTATGAAACCTGCACATATAAAGCCAAATGTGCCAGTCAGAGATCTCATGTGTTATGAAACCTGCACACACAAGGCCAAATGTGCCAGTCAGAGATCTCATGTGTAATATAACCTGCACACACAAGGCCAAGTGTGAGAGTTAGAGATCTCATGCGTTATGAAACCTGCACACACAAGGCCAAATGTGCCAGTCAGAGATCTCATGTGTTATGAAACCTGCAAACACAAGGCCAAATGTGCCAGTCAGAGATCTCATGTGTAATATAACCTGCACATACAAGGCAAAATGTGCCAGTCAGAGATCTCATGTGTTATAAAACCTTCAAACACAAGGCCAAATGTGCAAGTTAGAGATCTCATGTGTTATGAAACCTGCACACACAAGGCCGAATATGCCTCAGTTAGAGATCTCATGTGTTATGAAACCTGCACATATAAAGCCAAATGTGCCAGTCAGAGATCTCATGTGTTATGAAACCTGCACACACAAGGCCAAATGTGCCAGTCAGAGATCTCATGTGTAATATAACCTGCACACACAAGGCCAAATGTGAGAGTTAGAGATCTCATGCGTTATGAAACCTGCACACACAAGGCCAAATGTGCCAGTCAGAGATCTCATGTGTTATGAAACCTGCACACACAAGGCCAAATATGCCAGTCAGAGATCTCATGTGTAATAAAACCTGCACATATAAGGCCAAATGTGCCAGTCAGAGATCTCATGCGTTATGAAACCTGCACACACAAGGCCAAATGTGCCTGTCAGAGATCTCATGTGTTATGAAACCTGCACACACAAGGCCAAATATGCCAGTCAGAGATCTCATGTGTAATAAAACCTGCACATATAAGGCCAAATGTGCCAGTCAGAGATCTCATGTGTTATGAAACCTGCACACACAAGGCCAAATGTGCCAGTCAGAGATCTCATGTGTTATGAAACCTGCAAACACAAGGCCAAATGTGCCAGTCAGAGATCTCATGTGTAATATAACCTGCACATAAAAGGCAAAATGTGCCAGTCAGAGATCTCATGTGTTATAAAACCTTCAAACACAAGGCCAAATGTGCAAGTTAGAGATCTCATGTGTTATGAAACCTGCACACACAAGGCCGAATATGCCTCAGTTAGAAATCTCATGTGTTATGAAACCTGCACATATAAAGCCAAATGTGCCAGTCAGAGATCTCATGTGTTATGAAACCTGCACACACAAGGCCAAATGTGCCAGTCAGAGATCTCATGTGTAATATAACCTGCACACACAAGGCCAAGTGTGAGAGTTAGAGATCTCATGCGTTATGAAACCTGCACACACAAGGCCAAATGTGCCAGTCAGAGATCTCATGTGTAATAAAACCTGCACATATAAGGCCAAATGTGCCAGTCAGAGATCTCATGTGTTATGAAACCTGCACACACAAGGCCAAATGTGCCAGTCAGAGATCTCATGTGTTATGAAACCTGCAAACACAAGGCCAAATGTGCCAGTCAGAGATCTCATGTGTAATATAACCTGCACATACAAGGCAAAATGTGCCAGTCAGAGATCTCATGTGTTATAAAACCTTCAAACACAAGGCCAAATGTGCAAGTTAGAGATCTCATGTGTTATGAAACCTGCACACACAAGGCCGAATATGCCTCAGTTAGAGATCTCATGTGTTATGAAACCTGCACATATAAAGCCAAATGTGCCAGTCAGAGATCTCATGTGTTATGAAACCTGCACACACAAGGCCAAATGTGCCAGTCAGAGATCTCATGTGTAATATAACCTGCACACACAAGGCCAAATGTGAGAGTTAGAGATCTCATGCGTTATGAAACCTGCACACACAAGGCCAAATGTGCCAGTCAGAGATCTCATGTGTTATGAAACCTGCACACACAAGGCCAAATATGCCAGTCAGAGATCTCATGTGTAATAAAACCTGCACATATAAGGCCAAATGTGCCAGTCAGAGATCTCATGTGTTATGAAACCTGCATACACGAGGCCAAATGTAACTCAGTTCGAGATCTCATCTATTATAAAACCTGCACACACAAGGCCAAATGTGCCACAGTCCGAGATCTCATCTGTTGATCTTAGCACATATGTTATATCCTTTTTTTTATTGAGTTGATCTATTTATTACTTATGTCATGAGTGACTTAGGTTTTGGCTGTAAATAAATGTATCGAGTAGATGTTATCATAGCTAACTTTACAATTTATGGACAGGACAAGTAAGTGTTACCATATAGTTAACTTTGCAATTTATATGCCATAATGTCAAAAGACTACATATAAACTTAAAAAAAGAGCCCCTCGAATGGACTGACATTCTACTGGGCTAAAAGAATTTCCAGGAATTTAAGATAAGACTATTTCTTCTTTTTAACTGTTGAGTGTTGAAACCATCTCTGATATTCTTCAGCAATAACAAGATTTTCAAAATAGCTTTTGTTGTGCACATATTGGATGTTAGCTTGACACCATTTTCATTTAGAACAAAGTGGACATCATTAGAAGTCTTTTGGTGAAAACCACATGTCATAATGATCATTCAGGGGGAGTAGTGACAACATGATTTTTAATACAGTCAAGGCAGCCATATTGGTTGTACGATGCACCATTTTCATTTAGGATCAACTAGGTATCATGAGAAGTCTATTGCTAAAAACCTGATGTTGATATATCCATCCATTTGGAGATGAGTAGAGATAACAATATCTTAAAGATATGACTTTCCATTCAAGAGTAGCAAAAACAATATTTTCAACATGGCTGCTGTGGCAACCATACAGGATGTCAGATCGGCACTATTTTCATTTAAGACAAACTGAACATCATAAGAAGTCTTCCGGTGAAAACCCAACGTCAATAGGACTTTCTGTTCAAGTAGAGTTGTGATAACAAGATTTTTAAGATGGCTGCCATGGTGGCCATATTGGATGTTAGATTGGCATCATTTTTATTTAGGACCAGCTAGACATCATAAGTTTTTTTGTGTAAAAACCACATGCTGATTCAACCATCCATTAAGGATGAATAGCAATAACAAGATTTTCAAGATGGCTGCCATGGTTGCCATAATGGACATCATATCAGCACCATTTTTATATAGCACCTAAGTCTTTTAGTGAAAACCCAGTAGTGATAACAAAATTTTCAAGAAGGCCACTGTGGGGCCATATTGGATGTGAGATAAAAAAACCATTTTCATTTAAGACCAACTAGACATCATAAGAAGTCTTTTAGTGAAAATCTCATGTTGACATGACCATCCATTCAGGAGAAGTAGCAATAACAAGATTTTCAAGATGGATGCCATTGCAGCCATATGTCAAAAATCTAAGGAATGTGAATCTATGGTTAGATCAAAGAAAGATGCATTCATGGAAACTTGTCCAAAGCCTTACACTCTTGGAACAATATGAAATCAGATTTGTGATTAAATTGGACAAGGATAAAGTTCACAATAAAGTGAAAAACTCAATACATTTTTACATTGTGTTGATTTTGTTCTCATATGGGCATCAGATCGGCACCAATTTCATTTAGGACCAACTAGACATCATAAGAAGTCTTTAAGTGAAAACCCCCTGTTGATATGACCATTCAAACAGGAGAAGTAGTGATAACAAGATTTTCAAGATGGTCTCTGTGGTGGCCATATTAGACGTCCGAGCAGCACCATTTACATTTAGAAAAAACTAGACCATGGGATGAATGTGTGTGTAAAGTTTCAAGGCAATCCTCCAAGTAGTTTAGGAGGAATAGCAATAACAAACTTGTGCTAACAGACAGGCAGATGTATGACGATGGACAACAGACCATCCTATAAGCTTTTCTGGTCTATGGCCAGTAGAGCTAATAAAAATTATAATGTTTATGATTGATGTATTTTTAATGCTATATCATTTTCTTTTATATGAATGAATATAATAATTTAACAAGAATTATGAATAAAGAACAAAATATATATATACTGTAATTATGGATATTTATCCTTGAATATTTACTATGAAAACTGGCCCTCCTGCATAAACCTGTTATAAGTGACCACATGTTTTGAGCTAACAGAAGGGGTGGTCTCTCAAGTTTTACTCTGTAAGGAAAAGTTGTATGCCAAAGACCATAAACCAGACTAATGTACTTGTCAAACCACCATTGTAGTGCCACAGTCATTATAATCCGTATTACGATTAACCATTCCATCTTTAATGGATCAGCAATTAAGGGTGCACAGTTCAAAGGTTCAAATAGTTTGTTCATCTGTTGTGAAAATGTGCACAATGCTGATAATGTCATAATGAGAGATCTTCTCACCTTGCTTTCACTGTAGGGTACTGCCTTAAATTGTTTGTCTGTGAAGTTACAATATATAATGACTTGGGTGAATGAGGTCTTTCCCTTTTATTAAGTTATTTGCTTTTTCCGGAAGAGATAATTCTATAGTTATTGTAAAGGTCTATATTCTTTGTTGTTTTATCATGAAGAGATAATTCTATAGTTATTGTAAAGGTCTATATTCTTTGTTGTTTTATCATGAAGAGATAATTCTATAGTTATTGTAAAGATCTATATTCTTTGTTGCTTTATCTGGAAGAGATAATTCTATAGTTATTGTAAAGGTCTATATTCTTTGTTGTTTTATCATGAAGAGATAATTCTACATTTATTGTAAAAGTCTATATTCTTTGTTGCTTTATCTGGAAGAGTTAATTCTATAGTTATTGTTAAGGTCTATATTCTTTGTTGCTTTATCCAGGAGTTAATTCTATTGTTATTGTAAAGGTTTATATTCTTTGTTGCTTTATCTGGAAGAGATAATTCTATAGTTATTGTAAAGGTCTATATTCTTTGTTGCTTTATCTGAAAGAGTTAATTCTATAGTTATTGTAAAGGTCTATATTCTTTGTTGCTTTATCAATGTTACTGTTAATAAAATCTGCACACAACGCCAAATATGCCACAGCCAGAGATCTTGTCATCTGTTCACCATAGTGCATCGGTTAATGCTTTCGATTACTACTTGAGTCGATCCATTTATTATTTATTACATAGGTAACTTTGGTTTTGGCTTTTAGCTGTAAATAAATTTATTGAGTAAGTGTTATCATATCTAACTTAACAATTTGATTAGAGGGTAAGTAAGTTTTACTTCATAGTTAACTGTGTAATTCATATACCATAATGCCAATAGACTACATGTGAACTTTCAAATACAAATGATAATGCTTATGACTGATGTATTTTTAGTGATATACAAAAAATGTACATGAATATATGTAATATTTAAATATGAAATATGAATAAAGAACAAAATAAATATACAGTAGTTATATGAATTTTTCCTTGTTAAACCCATTTGAATTTGACCTTGAAAATTGGCCTTCCTGCACATACCTGTAATGCAAGACCACCTGCCTTGAGAGACTACTTTTTGTTGGCAGAAGGGGTTGTCTCTCATGACAGATTTTAATGTATTATGTCTGGCTCAAAACATTTGACACAAAAATATGCTGAATGTACTTATTTTAAGAAAATTAACTGACAATAAATTATGATTTATGAATTTGCTATTTTTTTTTTATTCCAATTTTTATGGATTGTTACACCATGAATTGAAACACCCACCTTATACACAACAAATTTAAACACCCAACTTATACACCATGAATTTAAACACCCAACTTATACACCACAAAGTTAAACATCAAACTTATACACAACAAATTTAAAGACCCAACTTATACACAACAAATTTAAACACCCAACTTGTACACCATGAATTTAAACACCCAATTTATACACAACAAATTTAAACACCCAACTTATACACCATGAATTTAAACACCAATCTTATACACAACATATTTAAACACCCAACTTATACACAACAAATTTAAACACACAACTTATACACCATGAATTTAAACACCTAACTTATACACCATGAATTTAAACACCCAACTTATACACAACAAATTCAAACACCTAACTTATACACAACAAATTTAAACACCCAACTTATACACAACAAATTTAAACACCCAACTTATACACAACAAAGTTAAACATCCAACTTATACACAACAAATTCAAACACCTAACTTATACACAACAAATTTAAACACCCAACTTATACACCATGAATTTAAACACCCAACTTATACACCACAAATTTAAATATCCCATCAAATACACAACAAATTTAAACACCCAACTTATACACAACAAATTTAAACACCTAACGTATACACCATGAATTTAAACACCTAACTTATACACCATGAATTTAAACACCAACTTATACACAACAAAGTTAAACATCCAACTTATACACAACAAATTTAAACACCCAACTTATACACAACAAATTTAAACACCCAACTTATACACAACAAATTTAAACACCCAACTTATACACAACAAAGTTAAACATCCAACTTATACACCATGAATTTAAACACCTAACTTATACACAACAAATTTAAACACCCAACTTATACACAACAAATTTAAACACCCAACTTATACACAACAAATTTAAACACCCAACTTATACACAACAAATTTAAACACCCAACTTATACACAACAAAGTTAAACATCCAACTTATACACAACAAATTCAAACACCTAACTTATACACAACAAATTTAAACACCCAACTTATACACCATGAATTTAAACACCCAACTTATACACCACAAATTTAAATATCCAACTTATACACAACAAATTTAAACACCCAACTTATACACAACAAATTTAAACACCCAACTTATACACAACAAACTGAAACATCCAACTTATACACCATGAATTTAAACACCCAACTTAAACACAAAAAATTTAAACACCCAACTTATACACAACAAATTTAAACACCCAACTTATACACAACAAATTTAAACACCCAACTTATACACAACAAATTTAAACACCCAACTTATACACCATGAATTTAAACACCCATCAAATACACAACAAATTTAAACACCCAACTTATACACAACAAATTTAAACACCTAACGTATACACCATGAATTTAAACACCTAACTTATACACCATGAATTTAAACACCCAACTAATACACAACAAATTTAAACACCCAACTTATACACCATGAATTTAAACACCTAACTTATACACCATGAATTTAAACACCCAACTAATACACCACAAATTTAAATATCCAACTTATACACAACAAATGTAAACACCCAACTTATACACAACAAATTTAAACATCCAACTTATACACAACAAAGTTAAACATCCAACTTATACACAAAACATTTAAACACCCAACTTATACACAACAAATTTAAACACCCAACTTAAACACAACAAATTTAAACACCCAACTTATACACAACAAATTTAAACACCCAACTTATACACCATGAATTTAAACACCCATCAAATACACAACAAATTTAAACACCCAACTTATACACAACAAATTTAAACACCTAACTTATACACAACAAATTTAAACATCTAACTTATACACCATGAATTTAAACACCCAACTTATACACAACAAATTTAAACACCCAACTTATACACAACAAATTTAAACACCCAACTTATACACAACAAATTTAAACACCCAACTTATACACCATGAATTTAAACACCCATCAAATACACAACAAATTTAAACACCCAACTTATACACAACAAATTTAAACACCCAACTTATACACCATGAATTTAAACACCCATCAAATACACAACAAATTTAAACACCCAACTTATACACAACAAATTTAAACACCTAACTTATACACCATGAATTTAAACACCTAACTTATACACCATGAATTTAAACACCCAACTTATACACCATGAATTTAAACACCCAACTAATACACCACAAATTTAAATATCCAACTTATACACAACAAATGTAAACACCTAACTTATACACCATGAATTTAAACACCTAACTTATACACCATGAATTTAAACACCTAACTTATACACCATGAATTTAAACACCCAACTAATACACCACAAATTTAAATATCCAACTTATACACAACAAATGTAAACACCCAACTTATACACAACAAATTTAAACACCCAACTTATACACCATGAATTTAAACACCTAACTTATACACCATGAATTTAAACACCCAACTAATACACCACAAATTTAAATATCCAACTTATACACAACAAATGTAAACACCCAACTTATACACAACAAATTTAAACACCTAACTTATACACAACAAATTTAAACACCCAACTTATACACAACAAATTTAAACACCTAACTTATACACAACAAATTTAAACACCTAACTTATACACCATGAATTTAAACACCCAACTAATACACCACAAATTTAAATATTCAACTTATACACAACAAATGTAAACACCCAACTTATACACAACAAATTTAAACACCCAACTTATACACAACAAATTTAAACACCCAACTTATACACAACAAATTTAAACGCCCAACTTATACACAACAAATTTAAACACCTAACTTATACACCATGAATTTAAACACCTAACTTATACACCATGAATTTAAACACCCAACTAATACACAACAAATTTAAACACCCAACTTATACACCATGAATTTAAACACCTAACTTATACACCATGAATTTAAACACCCAACTAATACACCACAAATTTAAATATCCAACTTATACACAACAAATGTAAACACCCAACTTATACACAACAAATTTAAACACCCTACTTATACACAACAAATTTAAACACCCAACTTATACACAACAAAGTTAAACATCCAACTTATACACAACAAATTTAAACACCCAACTTATACACAACAAATTTAAACACCCAACTTATACACAACAAATTTAAACACCCAACTCATACACCATGAATTTAAACACCCATCAAATACACAACAAATTTAAACACCCAACTTATACTCAACAAATTTAAACACCTAACTTATACACCATGAATTTAAACACCAATCTTATACACAACATATTTAAACACCCAACTTATACACAACAAATTTAAACACACAACTTATACACCATGAATTTAAACACCTAACCTATACACCATGAATTTAAACACCCAACTTATACACAACAAATTCAAACACCTAACTTATACACAACAAATTTAAACACCCAACTTATACACAACAAATTTAAACACCCAACTTATACACAACAAAGTTAAACATCCAACTTATACACAACAAATTCAAACACCTAACTTATACACAACAAATTTAAACACCCAACTTATACACCATGAATTTAAACACCCAACTTATACACCACAAATTTAAATATCCCATCAAATACACAACAAATTTAAACACCCAACTTATACACAACAAATTTAAACACCTAACGTATACACCATGAATTTAAACACCTAACTTATACACCATGAATTTAAACACCCAACTTATACACAACAAAGTTAAACATCCAACTTATACACAACAAATTTAAACACCCAACTTATACACAACAAATTTAAACACCCAACTTATACACAACAAATTTAAACACCCAACTTATACACAACAAAGTTAAACATCCAACTTATACACCATGAATTTAAACACCTAACTTATACACAACAAATTTAAACACCCAACTTATACACAACAAATTTAAACACCCAACTTATACACAACAAATTTAAACACCCAACTTATACACAACAAATTTAAACACCCAACTTATACACAACAAAGTTAAACATCCAACTTATACACAACAAATTCAAACACCTAACTTATAAACAACAAATTTAAACACCCAACTTATACACCATGAATTTAAACACCCAACTTATACACCACAAATTTAAATATCCAACTTATACACAACAAATTTAAACACCCAACTTATACACAACAAATTTAAACACCCAACTTATACACAACAAACTGAAACATCCAACTTATACACCATGAATTTAAACACCCAACTTATACACAAAAAATTTAAACACCCAACTTATACACAACAAATTTAAACACCCAACTTATACACAACAAATTTAAACACCCAACTTATACACAACAAATTTAAACACCCAACTTATACACCATGAATTTAAACACCCATCAAATACACAACAAATTTAAACACCCAACTTATACACAACAACTTTAAACACCTAACGTATACACCATGAATTTAAACACCTAACTTATACACCATGAATTTAAACACCCAACTAATACACCACAAATTTAAATATCCAACTTATACACAACAAATGTAAACACCCAACTTATACACAACAAATTTAAACATCCAACTTATACACAACAAAGTTAAACATCCAACTTATACACAAAAAATTTAAACACCCAACTTATACACAACAAATTTAAACACCCAACTTATACACAACAAATTTAAACACCCAACTTATACACAACAAATTTAAACACCCAACTTATACACCATGAATTTAAACACCCATCAAATACACAACAAATTTAAACACCCAACTTATACACAACAAATTTAAACACCTAACTTATACACAACAAATTTAAACATCCAACTTATACACCATGAATTTAAACACCCAACTTATACACAACAAATATAAACAACACATTACTTATACACAACAAATTTAAACACCCAACTTATACACAACAAATTTAAACACCCAACTTATACACCATGAATTTAAACACCCATCAAATACACAACAAATTTAAACACCCAACTTATACACAACAAATTTAAACACCCAACTTATACACCATGAATTTAAACACCCATCAAATACACAACAAATTTAAACACCCAACTTATACACAACAAATTTAAACACCTAACTTATACACCATGAATTTAAACACCTAACTTATACACCATGAATTTAAACACCCAACTTATACACCATGAATTTAAACACCCAACTAATACACCACAAATTTAAATATCCAACTTATACACAACAAATGTAAACACCTAACTTATACACCATGAATTTAAACACCTAACTTATACACCATGAATTTAAACACCTAACTTATACACCATGAATTTAAACACCCAACTAATACACCACAAATTTAAATATCCAACTTATACACAACAAATGTAAACACCCAACTTATACACAACAAATTTAAACACCCAACTTATACACCATGAATTTAAACACCTAACTTATACACCATGAATTTAAACACCCAACTAATACACCACAAATTTAAATATTCAACTTATACACAACAAATGTAAACACCCAACTTATACACAACAAATTTAAACACCCAACTTATACACAACAAATTTAAACACCCAACTTATACACAACAAATTTAAACGCCCAACTTATACACAACAAATTTAAACACCTAACTTATACACCATGAATTTAAACACCTAACTTATACACCATGAATTTAAACACCCAACTAATACACAACAAATTTAAACACCCAACTTATACACCATGAAATTAAATACCTAACTTATACACCATGAATTTAAACACCCAACTAATACACCACAAATTTAAATATCCAACTTATACACAACAAATGTAAACACCCAACTTATACACAACAAATTTAAACACCCTACTTATACACAACAAATTTAAACACCCAACTTATACACAACAAAGTTAAACATCCAACTTATACACAACAAATTTAAACACCCAACTTATACACAACAAATTTAAACACCCAACTTATACACAACAAATTTAAACACCCAACTCATACACCATGAATTTAAACACCCATCAAATACACAACAAATTTAAACACCCAACTTATACTCAACAAATTTAAACACCTAACTTATACAACCATGAATTTAAACACCCAACAAATACACCACAAATTTAAATATCCAACTAATACACAACAAATTTAAACACCCAACTTATACACAACAAATTTAAACACCCAACTTATACACAACAAAGTTAAACATCCAACTTATACACCATGAATTTAAACACCCAACTTATACACAACAAATTTAAACACCCAACTTATACACAACAAATTTAAACACCCAACTTATACACAACAAATTTAAACACCCAACTTATACACAACAAAGTTAAACATCCAACTTATACACAACAAATTTAAACACCCAACTTATACACAACAAATTTAAACACCCAACTTATACACAACAAATTTAAACACCCAACTTATACACAACAAATGTAAACACCCAACTTATACACAACAAATTTAAACACCCAACTTATACACAACAAAGTTAAACATTCAACTTATACACAACAAATTTAAACACCCAACCTATACACAACAAATTTAAACACCCAACTTATACACCATGAATTTAAACACCCATCAAATACACAACAAATTTAAACACCCAACTTATACACAACAAATTTAAACACCTAATTTATACACCATGAATTTAAACACCTAACTTATACACCATGAATTTAAACACCCAACTAATACACAACAAATTTAAACACCCAACTTATACACCATGAATTTAAACACCCAACTTATACACCATGAATTTAAACACCCAACTAATACACCACAAATTTATACACTTATATCTTATACACAACATATTTAAACACCCAACTTATACAACACAAATTTAAACACCCAACTTATACACCATGAATTTAAACACCCAACTTATACACAACAAATTTAAATATCCAACTTATACACAACAAATGTAAACACCCAACTTATACACAACAAATTTAAACATCCAACATATACACAACAAACTTAAACATCCAACTTATACACAAAAAATTTAAACATCCAACTTATACACCATGAATTTAAACACCTAACTTATACACAACAAATTTAAACACCCAACTTATACACAACAAATTTAAACACCCAACTTATACACAACAAATTTAAACACCCAACTTATACACAACAAATTTAAACACCCAACTTATACACCATGAATTTAAACACCCATCAAATACACAACAAATTTAAACACCCAACTTATACACAACAAATTTAAACACCCAACTTATACACCATGAATTTAAACACCCAACTTATACACAACAAATTTAAACACCTAACTTATACACCATGAATTTAAACACCCAACTAATACACCACAAATTTAAATATCCAACTTATACACAACAAATTTAAACACCCAACTTATACACAACAAAGTTAAACACCCAACTTATACACCATGAATTTAAACACCCATCAAATACACAACAAATTTAAACACCCAACTTATACACAACAAATTTAAACACCTAACTTATACACCATGAATTTAAACACCTAACTTATACACCATGAATTAAAACACCCAACTTATACACAACAAATTTAAACACCCAACTTATACACAACAAATTTAAACACCCAACTTATACACAACAAATTTAAACACCCAACTTATACACCATGAATTTAAACACCTAACACCTAACTTATACACCATGAATTTAAACACCCAACTAATACACCACAAATTTAAATATTCAACTTATACACAACAAATGTAAACACCCAACTTATACACAACAAATTTAAACACCCAACTTATACACCACAAAGTTAAACATCAAACTTATACACAACAAATTTAAACACCCAACTTATACACAACAAATTTAAACACCCAACTTATACACAACAAATTCCAATGCCCAACTTATAACAACAAATTTAAACACCTAACTTACACACCATGAATTTAAACACCTAACTTATACACCATGAATTTAAACACCCAACTTATACACCATGAATTTAAATATTCAACTATTCAAATATTCAATTTAAACACCCATCAAATACACAACAAATTTAAACACCCAACTTATACACAACAAATTTAAACACCTAACTTATACACCATGAATTTAAACACCCAACTTATACACAACAAATTTAAACACCTAACTTATAGACCATGAATTTAAACACCTAACTTATACACCATGAATTTAAACACCCAACTAATACACAACAAATTTAAACACCCAACTTATACACCATGAATTTAAACACCTAACTTATACACCATGAATTTAAACACCCAACTAATACACCACAAATTTAAATATCCAACTTATACACAACAAATGTAAACACCCAACTTATACACAACAAATTTAAACACCCAACTTATACACAACAAATTTAAACACCCAACTTATACACCACAAATTTAACCACCCAACTTATACACCATGAAGTTAAACATCCAACTTATACACAACAAATTTAAACACCCAACTTATACACAACAAATTTAACCACCCAACTTATACACCATGAATTTAAACACCCAACTTATACACAACAAATTTAAACACCCAACTTATACACAACAAATTTAAACACCCAACTTATACACCATGAATTTAAACACCCAACTTATACACAACAAATTTAAACACCCAACTTATACACAACAAATTTAAACACCCAACTTATACACCATGAATTTAAACACCCAACTTATACACCATGAATTTAACCACCCAACTTATACACCATGAAGTTAAACATCCAACTTATACACAACAAATTTAAACACCCAACTTATACACAACAAATTTAAACACCCAACTTATACACCATGAATTTAAACACCCAACTTATACACAACAAATTTAAACACCCAATTTATACACCATGAATTTAAACACCCAACTTATACACAACAAATTTAAACACCCAACTTATACACCATGAATTTAAACACCCAACTCATACACCATGAATTTAAACACCCAACTAATGCACCACAAATTTAAACACCCAACTTATACACAACAAACTGAAACACCCAACTTATACACCATGAATTTAAACACCCAACTTATACACAACAAATTTAAACATCCAACTTATACACCATGAATGTAAACACCCAACTTATACACAACAGAGTTAAACATCCAACTTATACACCATGAATTTAAACACCCAACTTATACACAACAAATTTAAACACCCAACTTATACACCATGAACTGAAACACCCAACTTATACACCATGAATTTAAACACCCAACTTATACACCATGAATTTAAACACCCAACTTATACACCACAAAGTTAAACATCCAACTTATACACCACAAACTTAAACACCCAACTTATACACCATGAATTTAAACACCTACCTTATACACCCAACAAATTTAAACATCCAACTTATACACCATGAATTAAAACACCCATCTTATACACAACAAATTTAAACACCCAACTTATACACAACAAATTTAAACACCTAACTTACACACCATGAATTTAAACACCCAACTTATACACCATGAATTTAAACACCCAACTTATACACCATGAATTTAAACACCCAACTTATACACCATGAATTTAAACACCCAACTTATACACCATGAATTTAAACACCCAACTTATACACCATGAATTTAAACACCCAACTTATACACAACAAATTTAAACACCTAACTTACACACCATGAATTTAAACACCCAACTTATACACCATGAATTAAACACCCAACTTATACACCATGAATTTAAACACCCAACTTATACACAACAAATTTAAACACCTAACTCATACACCATGAATTTAAACACCCAACTTATACACCATGAATTTAAACACCCATCTTATACACAACAAATTTAAACACCCAACTTATACACAACAAATTTAAACACCTAACTTACACACCATGAATTTAAACACCCAACTTATACACCATGAATTTAAACACCCAACTTATACACCATGAATTTAAACACCCAACTCAAAATAATCATTCTGTGGAAATAATGGAATCCCCTGACAATTCCAACTATGTAAGTACCAACAATAATGTCATTTTTGGCAAAACCATGAAAATCAATTTCCATGAAAATAAATAAATTTATATTAATGTTTTCCAAAAAATATTATACTTGTAAACAAGTTATATATATTATGAATAAAGTGTTACTTTAGTACTTACATTTTTATTTTCAATCTCAAACCCTCTTATAATCTATATCTAATGGTGAAGAATGATCATAACCATGACAACATAAACTCATGAGAGGGACAAAGTGGTAAAATTGTATTACTCTGATGCAGGATGATGGGGTCTCTTATCAGGGGTATTTTGAGTGTGTAGCTCTCTAACCTCAGAATAGGGGGCCTGAAACTACCAAATATACAGAGCCAGCAACTCTTGCCCTAAGAACTGCTAAATTTCCATTTGACCTGAAAAATGTCTAGAGTAGCATGAACAGCCAATTATACATGTATCTTGTGTTTGATAGTTCTGAATATAGACATTATCGATGGAAACCTAACCCTGGACAGCATCAACCAATGGGTACAGTCATCATAACCCTGACCTTTTTACCCCAAAAGCAATAGGTTCTTTTTGTTGAGTGACAGGCAAACCATTCATAAAAAACATTCACAAAATTTACTGGAAAAAGATGGTGCAGAAAACATGTCAACATAAAAAAACAACATTTTGCTTTCTTTGAAATGCTGTAATCTTTACTATGACCTTTCTACCCAACACCTATAGGTTTTTTTCTTGACATAACAGCAAATCATTTCACTTGTTTCTGTCATGGTGCACATGATTCTTTAGACTTTAAAATCAATAGGTTTCTTCCATGCCCCTTGTGCAATACATCCATAAGTTTGGTTCCTGTATCTTGACAAAAACTACATTTATCATCCAAAAAGCATTTTCTTCTTCAAGTCACATGACCTTTGATCTTCTGACCCCAAAATAATATGTTTTTTCTTTAAATTACTAAAAGCGCAAGTCATCTACAAAGTTTGGTACATGATATAGAACCAAAGCTATTGTGCAGAAACCAAAACAGACAACAGACAGATGTAAAGAGAAATGTCCTAACATGATAAACTCTGCTTTAAAGTTAAAAATAAAAATTAAGGGATAACAAACAAATTAATTCAATTAATTGATTTCTTAAATACCTCTGCAATAGTGTTGATCCTATGCAACATGTTCTTCATTTCCTGTTCCTGTTCCTCACTGATTGTTGAAATTAGCTTCGTTACTGGGCCTCTGGTCTGAAATTTATTGCCGATAAGTTAGCAAGAAAATTTACTGTAAAATCTGAAACAGGTATGTTAAATGTTACAAAGTTCATTAAAAATCACTCTACTTCAGACCCAACAAATGTCCCAGACTTAATTTGCAGAAAAAAATAAAAATACAGTCAAACCTGTCAAAAGTGGCCACCCATAGGAAAAGGCAAAACTGGCCTTTGTACACAGGTGACCTCTGAACATAGGTTCACCCATTAAAATTGGTTTTTGAACAAATACCATACACCAAAAATCATTATCGTTATTATTATTATTATGTTATCAAGATTGTTTCATGTGCACTATTCATCAAAATCATATACGTGTAAATGTTGTTCTCTCCCAAATTCATGTTCCACACAAGATTACTGTATCCTGCTCACTTTAATCCATCCTATAAATTAAAGTATCACTGACTTAAAATAATCACTGATCTTAGTTTGTTTTGTGCACCATGACAAAACAGTAATTTCACTACAGATTGACAGCCAACATATGACTGTAAAACAAAGGACTGACTCTTTGGTCAGCCAACTTGTATAGGTTAGGCTTCAAAACAGCTCTTCACACTTAAAAAATAATATCTGGATTAGCCAGTTGTTCAACTCGCCGAGATCAAAAGACAGTTGGCTTATGTGAGAAGCCTGTGATGAATAGGATATAAAAAAGCCATGTATAGCTATTCTTTGTGACACATGAATCAAAACTTTGCCTGAATTTACAGACAAGTTTTAAATACTGAATGACCCTGACCCTAAATGAAAAGGGATGTAACTCATATCTCTTTTCAAAGACAAACTTTTTTCTCCAGAGATAGCTTTAGTTCACAGGCAAATAGCTGAAGATATCGACCCTTAAGGCAGGGTGAAACCACTGTCTGGTTAGGAAACAACCTTCCACTGACCGCAGAAGGCAGGTGACCATTATATACAGGACATTTATATAGGAAATTTGCTGGGGGAAATTAGAATTGCCATTGTGAATAGGTGACTGCTGAGTAAAGGTGACCGTTAGGACAGGTTTGACTGTATAATGTAACATCTGAAATTACTGCAAGATAGAAATTATTGTGAAAAATGCCACCCTGAAGTATTTGTAAACTTAAAAGTGCTAAGTTATACAGCAGGGTCCATGCTGGACTGAAATGTTTGGGCAAAGTGACATCTGTTTCTTGAAAGAATAGGGTGAAGTGGTGGGAATATAGGGAGAAATGAGTGGCATAGAGAGGTCAAAATTTGGAATGTTTATAACAGTCACTTACAAAAGTTATTTTCATAAACTTTCAAGTCAAAATAATGTGAAAACAAAGAAATATTTATAAAACTGGAAATATTAAAAAATTTCTTATTTTGATTCAGTAAAAATGTTATATTAGTTTGTTACTGCAAAAGACAGAAACCTCGAAAATAGGTTACTATTGCAAATGGGTAACAGACATTGTAGTACAATTCCTTTATTTATACTTTAAATGGATGAATGTATATGTATACAACAATGGCCGATTAAAAGTAAAGTTCCAAAACTATAGAGGTAAAGATTGCACAAAAAAAACTTTAGAAGATAAACCCTAACAAATATACATAAACATGTAGTCCTACAAGATAGAAGATACAAGGTAGAAATGTTACAATTCAAACAAAGTTATATAAAATAAAAGATAAAGGTAAAACAAACATGAAATAAACTTGTTTATGTTTACTATCAATTGACCTCTAAACATCCATAAAGTAATAATTTTCTCATGACTGGACTACAAATGCATGGAATTTCACTCATCTCTTTAATTTTATCATGGCTGGACTACAAATGCATGGAATTTCACTCATCTCTTCAAGCTTCATGTGTGAAAGTCTTGCATGAATCTTGTAGATTGAAATATAATTGCAAGGCATAAATAATCATTTAAATGACAGAAATGCTTATCAAAAAGCACAAAATCAGGGATTTAATTTTTTTATATAAAAGTCAGTTATCCTTGCGCAAGCTGACTGTAAATTGAACTTGCCCGTCGGAAATATTAGCTTGCCCCAAACAAAATATCCCAACATGAGTAAAAAACGATAAAAAAAAGTATGTGATATTTTAAGGAAAATCACATTATTTTAACTTTTGTTTTCTTTTCTATGCCAATAATTAAAGTTATAAAAAATATATTTGTAAATAATACATGTAGATAAATATGTAGATGAGAAAGAGTTAGAATGCAGATGTAGTCAGAAGAGCAAAAACAGACATGTACATGGATATGGACAGATAAATGGATAAGCAAGAAAGGGTTTGGAAATAGCTAAATTTTTAAGTAAGAGTTAGAGAGAGAGAGAGAGAGAGAGAGAGAGAGAGAGAAATATTAATGTAAAAGACCTCGAACTGAAAAATTCAACAACCAACAACAGAAGTAAATTCATTTAATTTTAATCAGGTTTTAATATATAATATTTTTCTTTATCCACTTAAGTTCAAATGATCATGCAGATTTAAGTATCCATCCAGTAAACAAAACAAGGTAAAAATGAGTCCATCACTAAAGTATTCCATAATATCAATGATTTCACTCTGCTTTTTTTCTGAGGTATGTTGTGTCCACTCACGTCTGCTTCAACTGCCACGTTAACAATTATCATCTAGTTGTTTTGAAATCGGCGACATGCATCAGAATATTGACAAATGGACTTTTGACAATGATTTCAGAACACTTATTTTCATCCATTTAATTGTTTGGCAAGCAGTAAATATGTATTGGTATCCTGTAATTATCACGTAAACAACCTATCATAAACAACGCTTGTGGTGCTAAATTTGTGCAGCATTAAGCACGCTTTCAATGAAATCCTCCTGGTGGTTAATCGCTAGAGACGAGTGCCTTTTATTTCCAAACAAACCTGTCAAAGAAATCTCACGAGTTATGTTATTAACAAATAACACCTCAACATATTAACATCGGCGACATGCATCAAAATAATCTTTGACAAGCTGATTGTTTAGAATCGGTAAGCTGATAAACTGCTCAAAGTTAACTTTAACATGTTTAAAGACAAATCCCAGATATGTGCAAATATTATGATTTAAATGTAACTGAGAAGTTAAAATATAAATATTTATTCCTTATTTGTCAAAACTTGCTTTAAATAGTAAATATTCACATTATCACAACTGCGCGAGAAAATGCGTGTCTGACCTTGACATTGACTACAAGATGGAAATGACATACTATAGATTATTGTTGAAAGAAACTGTGGCCAATTATGTAGAAGAAGAATGCGGTACATATAAATGCTAAATAAAGGTGCTGATACATGTATATGTACTATGGCGAGATCGTAGGGTATAAAACTTTCAGAACATAAAGCATTATGAACTGAACACGACCCCTTGTCAGTAAAATAGTTTGCAGGGAGTTAGTGTTTTATGTATTTTACCCAGACCACCGACGTTAAATAAAATTTCTTGGACCTCACACTCTCTCAATTTTTTGGACTTGCTTGTGGGCAAGTGCCTTGCAAACTTGAGCTTGCCTGAGCCGAATTTGAGCTCGTCCCAGGAGTCAGGCAAGTGGATTTGTAAATCCCTGACAAAATACTACCATTTATACTCGCATATAAACCAATACCAACTGTAAACTGCATAGACCCAGATAAGCCGTCGCATAATGCGCTGGCAGATCTGGGTCTATGCAGTTTGTAAGGGCTAATCAGTAGAACAAACAACAAAGACCCTGATCTGCCAGCGCATTATGAAACAGCAGATCAGGGTCTATGTTGTTTGCATTTCAATCCAGCTTATACACAAGTATATACGGTATATTTAACCGTTCTTATATTGCTCTTTGAGCATAAGAAAGACACAAGAGTTGATATTGTACACAGAATATGAAAGCATTCATGGGCCTGAAAAGGGGGCTGGGGTGAAGAGATCAACTTGAGAATAGGTGAGTCAAGTAAACTTTGCTTTTTCTGCATTTTGGGGCAAAATGACAAGCACTGGAGTGACTATTTTACCTGAATCGCCCCCTGGTATGGATCCTGATACAGTAAATATTAATTCTGTTTTACTCGCTATGGTTCCACATTAATTTCAATATATGCTTTTTAATCTCAGTAGAAACTATAATCATTTTCAAGGTTAAATAATTTCTGAATTTACAACAGGTTACTACATTTTGCTTTTGATCTCAGCCTAGGTATTGCCCCAGCAGGGTTGTGCAAGCTGGATAGCCCAATGCCCAGGACAAGTTGATTTTTCTGTCAGACAAGTGGCTGACGATAAGAGTTTAGTTCAGAGCAAGTACAAATTTAAAAAAACAAGCAGTCCCAACTTCATTTGTAACACTGATGTACTTACTTTTTTCCTGTACCATCCTCTTCCATATCAACATGTTCTCTTTAAACCCTGCTGAAACAGTGCGCAGTCCAGAATTTACTTCTACTATGTGCCAATTTGGCATAGAAATGTCACTTTTCAAACTGGACAAAAGACATGTTCACAGACACATTATGGCTTTATTTATCAAGATAGGAATAAAATGACAGTTTCACTAAGGTACAAACAAGTAAACTGATTAATAATGATGTGTATACTGGGTCAGATTTCTTCTAAACTGCAGGTAGTAAGCCAGATTGTCAATTCGATGGCTTGTTCAAAGTATCAGGAGATTTGCTAAAAACAAATCGTATTAAATTCAAATATTCACCAATTCTATTTATTAACACATTAAAACCCATTCTCACATTTCATCTGTGTGAGTTTTTTCTAAACCAGGTGCTGTAAAACCATTGCTTAAACATGATACTGAGTATACAAAAAGGTGTACACAGATTTTAATAGGAGCAGCAGTGAATTTAAGGCTTTCTATGTTCTCAAGTTAATTAAGAGTCTGATTTTGAGAAATATTTTAAAAGTAGTTTTATTACAGATTATAAAATTAATATTGTTATGGCTGTATATGTATATTTAATACAGATAAAAAAAAAATGACATGTTTTTATGACTGGAAATGTATATTGAGACAAATTAAGTGTTTTATACATATTCAGGTGTCTGTGCTATTTTCAAGAGTACTGGCAAAAGATAATAAACATTATTTTAGATAATTTGAAAATTTGTATTAGCTATTTATTTTTATAATGAACAACTAAAAAAAGCCAAAAAATAAAAACAAACCAGGTATAGCCATTCTACAGAAAATGCATGTAATATATACCATGCAACACATCACACATGCATGTAAAAACACAAGAGAACCTCGAAGGGACTGACTGCTCACCGAAAAGAATTTCCAGGAATCCAAGACAGGTCTATTTCTTCTGTCTTGTAATTCTTTTTAACTGCCAAGTACTGAAACCATCTCTGATATTCTTCAGAAACTCCAACATAATAAATTTTGGAAACAACAATATTGTCTTATATGTCCAAGTCAAAAGGTGAGTGAAGAACAACTATTTTTGTTATGGCAATCTGACCTTGAATCCAATATCTTCGATAGATAAATTTGGATAAATCTATAATTAATATTTTTACAGCCAGTACAGCTAAAAATACAAGTCAAGACCTTTGACCATAAAATCAATGTCCAAGTGCTCACTATCGACCTGTACAATGAAATGGAACTAAATACAAAGTCTTGCCAAAACTGACTTATATACGTACAAGTCACTATGTTTATAAGTTCCGCATACATGTGATTCTACTGGTCAAAAATACCATTTTAAAAGCCGTCCATTGCACATACTGTTTTATAGCTGAAATCTACTGCTGTTGAAATTGAAAACATTTTATTTAAAATTTGAAGACAAAAAACACTGTATTTGTATGTATTCTATCAACACATTACAGAAACCAGTCACAACCAGTATAATGGGTACCAGAACTGTTCAACCATTGCAACATTCAGTGCAATGATGCATGCTGAGTATTTGATTAAGAATTGTTAAAAAATAGCTGTCGTGTGTACACTCATCTCATCTCTCCCAAAACCTGGCAGGTCGTAGGGGTGCCACTGATGACTTTACAACAATCTTTCTCCATTTTGCCCTGTTCTCCACTTCTCTTTGGGACTTTGCAAAGTCCATGCCTGTCCACTCTTTGATATTATCTTCCCATCTCTTCTTCTGTCTGACTCGTTTTCTCTTTCCTCTCACTGTGCCCTGTAAGATTGTCTTTGATGTTGTGATGTTGCTGTCCTTCCAAATAGGTTTCAGCCTAGCCAGTGCAGTTGTTGTCTGTGCAATCCTGGAAAGAACCTCAGGTTTTGAACCTTCATCAGAGGCGATAGCACCTAGGTATTTGAAGCTTGCCACTGTGCCCAGCTTCTGTCCATTCACTCTTATTTCCTTTTGGATACCACTCGGGTTGTTTGTCATTAGCTTGGTTTTTTCAGCACTGATCTCCATCCCATACCTTAGTGATGCTTGGTTGAGATGGTTCACTAAGGTTTCCAGTTCTTGTTCATCTCCTGCTAAGCCATCGACATCATCAGCGAAGCGCAGTTTGGTGATTGTTCTGCCTCCAACACTGACATTGCCCTCATGGTCTTCCAAGGCATTGGACATGATCACTTCCAGGTAGATGTTGAAGAGAGTTGGTGAGAGATGGCATCCCTGACTGACTCCGACTGTGGTTCTGAACCAATCTCCTATGTTGCCATTGATGAGAACTGCGCTGGTGGCCTTGTCATACAAGTTTTTGATGGTGCTGATTAGTTTTGCATTTATGTTGTATTTCCACATGGTGGCCCACAAGGCTGCATGCCATACCTTGTCGAAATCCTTCTTGAAGTCATTGAAGACATGACAGAGGTCTTGTTGATGCTGCAGATACTTTTCACAGAGGATTCTAAGATTGAAGATCTGTTCTATAGTGCTACGTCCTGCTCTGAAACCTGCCTGTTCTTCAGCGATGATGTGCTCTGCATGGGGTTTCAGTCTGTTGAGGATGATCTTAAGTATAACCTGTACATGTGTACACAACAAGCTGTAAATTAATTACCTTATTGTGGTAATTTGGTGAGTTTAAGGCCCAAGGCTGGTTATTTGTAGAGGTGCTATAAGTAATAAAGAGACCAAAGGTGGTCTATGATGGCTTGTGAGTCTTTGATTAAAACTCAGCTGACCTCTGGCTGTGGTGAGATAAAAAGGAGAGACCAATCCAAAAATGATTTCAGCAGAAACAATTGTTTAAGTATTTTGATTTTTTGTCATGTTTCATTTGTATTGTGTTTTTCAAGATGTTTTAAGAAGAATATTTTAGGAAAGCTCTTATCTTTTTGGGGTCAATTCATGTCAAAATGTTAAAAAATGTGCACTTTCTCCCAATGCTAAAATACCATTGGCTAAAAAATATTACAAGTTCAACAATGCTTGGAATTCAGAGTTTAAGTCAATGCAGGCGAGTAGCAAAGGTCCTGAGTTGGCACTGTGTGTTTCTTGCAAATTGGATTTTAAGATATTAGTATATGGAGGAAGAAATTATATCACCAGACATATGCACACACCATCACATAAGGGAAATCTGAACCAGGAAACTACTGAAAGCTTGTTAAGTGTGAAATTTAATAATCACAATGAATATTTTCAATAGACACCAGGCAGTAAACTTGTGAAGAAAACTAAAAATGCTTGTGGATTTTATACAAAATCTTTGCGGTGAACTATGAGACATATGACTCATCCTGTTCATTTCATTGACAATGCCCTGACTCATACTAATTATTGTATCACTACAATCAGAATTTGATTCATGTTCAAACCACAGTTTTATTATAATAAAAAAAGATTACATATTATAGAAAAATGCACTTGTTTTGTTTTCAATTTCCTTGAAATGCATAAAATTTATGTTGATAAGAAATCCTATTGATTCGAAAGTCAATCTACATGTACTTATAAAAATTTTCAAATCTACTAATTTGATGTCCTGTTTCTGTCACATGTATGATTCAGTGAAGTACAAAAATGCAAGCAATTATCTCTGACTTGACCCCAAGTCAATTAAGTCTGGTTTTCAAAACCCTACACAAAAGCACAGATACACTGGTGGTCTGATCTGCACCATTTTCATTCAGAACCAATTAACTATTGCAAGAAGTGTTTTTTTTGTGAAAATCCTATGTTGAAGCCACCATTCATGCATGAGGGGTTAGTGATAACAAGACTTCTGAGATGGTCACTAAGGTGCCATGTTGGAGGTCAGATAAAACCCATTTTCATTGAAAATCAACTACATACTGTTTTAAGTGTTTTAGTGAAAACACCATGTCTACCATCAATTCAGGAGAAGTAGCCATATAAAGATTTTCAGGATGGCCATCAAGGTAACCATTTTCAGTGTTGCTTCAAAGATTTTTCAAAAAGGGGCCAAATTCACCACTGAAACTTTAAAAGAGGGACAAACCTGCAAATAACTGGGCCAAACAGTTTTATGAATTAAGGTAAAAAAAGTCTAATAAAATTCATAAATACTCAATGCCCATCTCTGTGATATTATACTATGTCACTCGCTTACTTACAAACATGACATTAACTAAGTTGTAACTTACTTATCTTTCAACAGTACTAGTTAATTAATTTGTACGTCCTGTTGTGAATGCATTATTCTTGTTATGCCTGACACATCACACATCATTCCTTTATCATTTTTGAATAGGAATGGCCATTTCTCTGACCACTTTTTTTGAAACGTGTAATCATATTTCACATTTTTCAAATGGCGACAATCTCAGCAGCTAAAGAATTGCGACCTTCTTCCCCAGTCACAGATCCACATACCTGATTTGGCAAAGAATGACCATCATGTTCAGAAGTAGTTGGAATGTCTTAACATTCTAGAAATTGCTGTTTTGTGATGATGTCTTCCAAAAAAATGTAAACTGACTTCTGATTCTTCAACATGTTTCGGCTTGCAGACTACATGTTTAACCATGAGTGCACAATGTAATTTGGCTCTGTCTTGCCTTATCCAATCAGATTGGTGAATTATTGGAACCCCTCGGATTCCTACCTATAAACTCTACATATTATAAATCACATTTCTGATCAGAGTTGGTTGTCCTTGACAACGTGTACAAGATGAAGATTCTGAGTGACATGAATGCAAAAACCCAATATATACGAGTCTCTTTACATTTGTACTATAAGTGATTGTTTTTGTATGACTACTGGCTTAATTTGTGCCAAGGTTATACATTGATTTTGGAGGTTAGAGCGCATCAATTTAATATAACACCAACTATATACCAAAAGAAAGAACTTTCTAAAATATGGCCATGTCTTTCAGAGAAGTTGCTGTTATGAGATCTTTCGAAATTTGGGAGGTCAAACTGGGACCATTTTCATTTAGGACCAACTAGATATAGTTGAGAAATATTTTACTGAAAATGCCAATCAAGAGGAGAAGTGATAACATGCTTTTCAAGATGGTCACCATTGAACAGCACCATTTTTATTTAAGACCAACTAGATATCATAAGAAGTCTTACAGTGAAAACCATCATGTTGTTAAGGTCATCTGTTCAGAAGAAGTAGCTATAACAAGATTTTCAAGACAGCTACAATGACAACCATATTGTAGCTCTGTTGGCACCATTTTTTATGGGCATGAAATTGGAAGTCTGATTAGCACCATTTTCATTAGGACCAACTATCGTATATACTTGCATATAAGCCTATACCAACTGCAAACTGCATAGACCCAGATCTGCCATCGCATAATGCGCAGGCAGATCTGGTCTATGCAGTTTCTAAGGACTAATCATTAAAACAAACAACATAGACCCTGATCTACCGGCGCATTATGTGACATCAGATCAGGGTATATGTTGTTTGCATTTGGACCCGGTTTATACGCGAGTATATACAGTAGACATTATAAGAAATATTACTGGATTTCTGAGGGGTAACATTTTCATTTATGACCAACTAAACTTCATAAGAAGTCTTTTGGTGGAAACTACATTTCAATACCATCATCAATTCTGGACAACGATTTTCAAGATAGCTGTTGTGGTGACATTTTGGATGTTAAAACAGTTCCATTTACATTTAGGACCAACTAGATATTCAGTATTGCTTCTAGGATTTTTCAAAATAGGGCCAACTCCTCCATCCCTTTTCCAAAAGGTGGGCCAATTCTGAATTCAATGGGACATATTTAGCACTCTTACTTGAGAAATATGGGTCACACAGAAGAACACATTTCAAGTGATTGCATCATCCTCAAAACGGGCAAGCAAAAGGTTATAAGCAGTTCTTTTAGCTTGTATACCTGCTTCATGATTTTAAAAATATTCACCAACGCAAATGTGTTCCTTATTGATGGTGTTCATGTATGTCAAGCATGGGTGTAATAAAGTGTACATGTAAGAATGACATACAAAAGAGTTGTGAAGGAAAAATGACTGAACTTTTAAAATAATTCAAACAAGAAACACAGGAAAACAAGAAAAACAAGAAAAACTTTTTGAAAGAACTTTATAAATGACTCAGACTGGTTTGGACTTAGTAATTCCAATACAAAACGAAAGTACAAATGAAGCAAGATTTAGTTAGGCCAGTAATTACCTGCTCTAAATAATTTTTCACGGCTTCTGCCGATACAGCTGCAACATGATCAGTTGAATTTATGTGCCTGTCAATTGTACAGGTCCTATAGTTTGTGCATCCCACAGTAAAAGTGATTGTTTTTATGTGTTTCACACACAGTTAACATAGCATCCCCAGCTCTGACTTTTCTAACCATAACCATTTCCAGTGCCAGTTCGATTGGATGTTATTCTCAAATTTTTACTATATTGCTGGCACTTGCTGCAATGGCATGGTATGTTTGAATAATATGATTCCATTTCACCAAGAGATTCTCTTTCACTGTCTCTTCATTTAAAAAAATCCAGCAAAATTTGTTTTGATATTCCATGCAAACTTGCATGTTCCTCCTGACTGAGCACATGTCAAGTCAGCCTTAGGTTGACTACCCATATACAAAAGGGTGCAAATGTAAAATCTCTGCCCATTTAATTTCCACCTAGGTAATGAGTTTCTAAGCAAAAAATACATTAAAGCAGAATTTGTATCTTTTAATGTTAGGCTTGAAAATAAAGAGAATCATAGTCTCGAAAGATCTAACTTGTTATGAACAAAATATATACAGGAATTAAATCACTTTTACCCCAATGAGCCGATTATTTTGGTACATAATTATTATGGGGGGAGGGCCATTCTTGCTGAAAGACTTCACTACATCATGTGAGAATATATCTGCTTTTGTATACCATTTTGTCCAAAATAGTTCTCTTTCTTTTGATTAATAAAAAATAATAAAAATATCCTGCATCCAAATAAAGAAATTGCGCCAGCATCAATCGAACTGTGTGACTTTTGGCACATTGATTCATTCAATTAGGGCCAGCTTGTCATGAACTGTGGGATTCACACAAAACCGTGCCCTATAAGCAACACTGATATTACAAGAAGTCTTTTGGTGAGAACCCCAATATTGATATGGCAATGACAAAATTTTCAAGCTGGTTGTCATGGCAACCAAACTGAATCTTTGAGAAGCACCGTTTTTAAACAGATCAATTAGAAATTATAAGAAGTCTTCTGTGAAAACCCCATGTCAATAAGACCATCCATACAGGAGAAATAGCAATAATAAGATTTTCAAGATGGCCACCATTGTTGCCATATTTGAGGTCCAATTTGCACCATTTCATCGAGGATCAACTAGAAATCATAATAAGTCTTTAGTGAAAACCCCTTGTTAATATGACCATCTGTTCAGAAGGAGTGATAACAAGATTTTCAAGATGGCTGCCATGATGGTCATATTGGATGTCAGAGGAGAACCATTTTCCTTTAGGATCAGATAGACATAAAAGTCTTTTGGTGAAAACCACATGTCGACATGACCATCCATTCAGGAGAAGCAGCAATAAGATTTTAAAGATGGCTGCTGTTCTGGCCATACTGGATGTAAGATCGGCACCATTTTCATTTAGGACCAACTAGACATCACAAGAAGTCTTTTGGTGAAAACTTCATGCCAATATGACCATCCTTTTAGGAGGAGTAGAGATAACAAAATTTTAAAGCTGGCCTTTGTGGTGACCATACTGGATGGCAGGTTTTCAGTTCTCATTTTTGACTAACTAGACTCTTGGATGAATGTGTGTGTTAAGCTTCATGGCAATCCTCCAAGTAATTTCAGAAGATCAGTGATAACAAACTTGTGCTAATGGAAGCTCTTCTGGTCTCTGACCACCAGAGCTTATAAACATAATATATTACAGTACATAAACTAGTGCCAAATAATTAAATGTACAATAGTTATAGACACATAATTTCAAATTCTAGCTTAGACAATGTGAAGAGAAGAAAATTATGAAGACAAAAAAATGGAACAAGAATTAAAAGATTGGTCAGGGATTCAATGGAGAGGGGGTTTGAGGTGGGGGAATCAAGTTGAGGTAAGACATATTTTTAGCAACAACCCTTTCATTACTAAATTTATCCCTCAGTGTATAATGTTCACTAGACTGCAAAAACACAGACCTATATCTGCTATCACATAAAGTACCAAAAGATATGGATCTACACACTGTTCCTTAAAATTAATGATAGAATAAACAATCAAGACCCAGATCAACCAGTACAACATGGAAAGGCAAATATTAGTCTACCCTGTTTGCAGCTGGGTACATTATACATGTACATGACCAAATACAGTGGCAGTAGCTGTGAATGGTGTGATACTCTTGACAGTACAGATGTTTGGGCATTTATTTTGGGTACACTCCAGATTAAATCCATGATGGAAATAATAAATCTTAGAAAGTGTCCACGTTGCCAAGCCAATGTTTGTCTTAACTTTCTAAGCCTTTGGGAAAACTATTCTATCATAACCTAACACTTACAAGGCAGATGAATTTACCTTTATTTCTGGAACAGCAAACAACTTTGTCAAGTTAAAGTGATCTTCCAATAGGTTGTCCCAATCAAGCAAGTCCACTTCTCTGAAATATAATTACAGCAGATTTTATTTTTCATTGCACAAAAATCTATTATTATAATGATTATAGTACCACATAAACATATTGCAAATAGTAAACACAGATGCTTGATCTCATGTGTGTTATCAAACATGAAAACCTTATGTTTTCTCTTTACAAATCTTTTTTGATCCCAACACTACTCAAACTATATATGGGACTGTAAGAAAGCAAATATATGAAGTTCCCAGCAAAACTTTCAAAATTCACTGTCTCTGTCTCTGTCACTCTCTTTCTCTCTCTCTCTCTCTCTCTCTCTCTCTCTCTCTCTCTCTCTCTCTCTATATATATATATATGTGCATCTTCAAGTAGTCCGCTTAACTGATGTTGATACATTTCCTAATTTGTTTCCTAAATTGTGCCTTTCAATAGTGTTTTCCTCTCAAATGTGCTTTTCTGCCTAAACTTTTGTTCCACAAAAATCAAATACAAGTTCAAATCCCATAAATCAGAAATGATATTTTATTACTAAATTAAACATGCTTGTTAAAACCAGAGCTGTGACCAACACAGACAGACACACAGACAATTCAAACACAGATCGTCCCATCTCACAGGCATTAAAAAAACAAAAGTCCTTCAAAGGGACTGAAGCTCTACTGACTGAAAATAATTTACAAGAATTCAAGATAAGACCATTTCTTCCTTTTAGCTGCTGAGTGATGAAACCATCTGATATTTTTCAGTGATAACAACATTTTCAAATTAGCTGCTATGGTGGACATATTGGATGTCAGATTGATGCAATTTTCATTTAGGACCAACAAGATATCATAAGAAGTCTTCTGGTGAAAACCCCAAGTTGATACGACTTTCTGTTTTGGATGAGTAATGATAACAAGATTTTTAAGATGGCTGCCATATTGGTATCATATTGGCACCATTTCAGTTTAGGACCATCTACACATAATAAAAAGTCTTTGGTGAAAACACAATGTCGATATGACCAGCCATCTAGGAGAAGTAGCAATAACAAGATTTTCAAGATGGCCACTGTGGCAGCCATACTGGATGTCAGTGCAGCGCTATTTCTATTTAGGATCAACTAGACATCTTAAGAAGACTTTTATCAAAAACCCCATGTTGATATGACCATCCATTCAGGAGGAGTAGTGATAACAAGATTTTCAAGATGGCCACTGGTGGTCATATTGGACATCAAATCAGCACTATTTTCATTTAGGATCAACCTGGCATTATAAGAAGTCTTCTGGTGAAAACTTGATGTCAATCTGCTTTTCCATTCAGGACAAGAAGCGATAACAAAATTTTCAAGATGGCTGCCACAGTGGCCATAATGAATGTCCAAACGACACCATTTTCAATTAAGACCAACTAGACCATGGGATAAATGTTTGTGTAAAGTTTCATGGCAATCATCCAAGTAGTTTAGGAGGAGTAGCAATAACAAACCTGTGCTAACGGACAGATGGATGGCAGAGAACAGACCATCCCATAAGCTCACGTGGTCTATGGCCGGCAGAGCTAAAAACAACAGGTTGATGAATGATGGACAGCAGAACCTGGTACATGATGGAAGTCAGAGCAACCTACCCATCTTTGGTAATATCCAGGACAGAGAACCACATCCTGGAATCATCACGGCTGATTCGGATTCCTAGTGTCTCCAGGGCACGCAGAAACTGCTCCTCTCTCAGTTTGGTGACTGCTAAGTCGCCAACAGAACTCAACATCTTGTCAAAAAATCCTCTCATTGACACCAACACCTCAGATAATTGCAGCTGAAATCAGATACCCAAGTAATATTTGACACTGGCAGTAAACTATATATGGTCTAATCCGATACCAGAGTAATATACTTGACATTGGTTATAAAGTAAGTAAGTAAGTAAGTAAGTAAGTATGTATGTATGTATGTATGTATGTATGTATGTATGTATGTATGTATGTATGTATGTATGTATGTGTGTATGTATATATGTATATATGTATGTATGTATGAATTTATGTATGTATTTATGTATGTATGTATGTGTATATGTATGTATGTATGTATGTATGTATGTATGTATGTATGTATGTATGTATGTATGTATGTATGAATGTATGTATGTATGTATGTATGTATGTATGTATGTATGTATGTATGTATGTATGTATGTATGTATGTATGTATGTATGTATGTATGTATGTATGTATGTATGTATGTATGTATGTACAGGGTTTAATGCACTTCAGCACAATCCTGGCTATATAGTGACGAGTATGTTTAGGTATCCCCCAAAAAGGCATACAAAACAAAGATAAAGGCAAAAATCGGTAAAATAACAAAAATAACAAAAATACAATGTTTGATTTTGAATATAAACCACTGCCTTTTAAAATATCCAACACTTTTTAAACTGGACATAATCAATGGATGCATGCCAAGGCAAAAAGGTTGGCTCTATTAGTCCATTCTTATGACATGCAGAAGGGCATATCATCAGTGATAGTACAGTAAAACCCCACTATAATGCGTCCCGCTATAATTAGCAACCCCAGTCAAAATTACAAAGTCATTATATTTGCATTTTAATGATTGATTCTTATAGAGCTCATTCAGACCTTTTCAGAACAGTTTTAAGTTTAGAAATATGTTGATTAGTTCAGAAGTTATGACTATTTGAATATTGGCAAAAATTGGCTTTTCAGTGAATTTTTGCCTTATTTAAATGCATGTTTAATTCTTTTAAGTTGCGGACCCGATACATTTAATAAAATAAGTATTTCCATCATAACTTTTGATCTAAAAAAGATATATCCATGAAACTTGGCAGTCTTATAGCCTTTTTCCTGTAGAATTCAAATATCTACAGTAAATTAAACTATGTCCACTAGATTTCAGTGTAGGGAAGAAAATAAGGGGTTAAAATCTTTATTTTTCTTCCACCAGACAATTCAGATACTGGACAACATATTTCTTAACAAGTCATTTAATTCAGAAGAAAACATTGGCATACATTGTAAACAGTTCATCAAATTTTCTATGCTCTGAGAATGACCACTGACGTCCAGAATTTAGACATTCTGGAAGCATCCCAGTCACTATGACAAATTCAGGCTTAACTTCCTGAACATCGTCTCTGCTGGGCCATATAAAAACTCCCGCTTTCCTACATGGTGCCATGAATTTAACTCAAATTATTATTATTGTCACTTTTAATTTCATGAACACATCCAGGGTACCAAGCATCCTGATATGCTACGACAACATAATCATTTTCCTTAAGCTGGTCTAGAACAGGCAACTGTTGACATACTGTATTGAGTTCATCTATTTCACTTTCATAGAGTTCATCAGTGTCATTCGGATTTCGTTTTCTCTTCTTTGGTGGTGGTTCACTCATTTGGTCCAATATTTCATTGCACACACATTTCTGGTGTTCTTTATGTTTAAGACGCAAGTCTTTTCCACCACGGCGTGCACTCTTCCACAATGACTCTTTTTCTGTGGGAGTCATACTGTCATACCACTCATTCATTCTGAGACGGTTTCTCTTGAGTAGTTGAATGGAGGAGTGGTGGTGCAAGGAGGCATTTGGTCTATGCTTCTGACTGCTATCAAGGTCACCAAAGTGGTGTTCACAGCCAAGATTGGTCACTTGCGCGAACTGTGTCCTCATCATTATCTTTGGATCGGCTGCTTCGCTGTACTGCCCGCCAGGCAAGAAATCAGATAATTGTTTTTCAATAGTTCCTACCATTGACTTACACATGGAAGTAATAACGTGATTCAGTAATTTTCTGTCAATCTTGATAGATTTTGTCACTTCATAGAAGCGTTGCTCAATTGCAATGTCATACACCTCTCCGAACCAATGCTGATCACTTTCAATCAGTTTGGGTTTTTCTGCACTATCTTTTAAATACTTTTGCAAGTTTTGAATGTATGTATACAATTCTAAGTATGGCACTTTTCCCGATGTAATGAGTTCCCAGTACGGGCCAGTCACTCTAACATACATAAGCCCTAGGGCTAGCAACATAGTCACAATATGGTCAGAGTTTAAATCTGCATCTACAGATAGAATTATTTTGTTTGGTGGATGTACAGTTCTGATGACTGTCTGGAAATCCAGGCGATGTACCAAAATCTCAGCCGCTGTTTGGAATAAACCGTTGAACCTATTGTCTCGATAGTTCCCAACTGTCGACTTGATTCCTGGAATAAAATATTTGTATCTTTAAATAAAAAAAGAACTGAAGGCAAATAAATAAAAGATTTGAAAGCAGTTATACCAATTATTCCCAGCATGTCAAGTTTCACAGTTGCGTTTACCCAAAAATTGTAAAATATATAATATATTCAACATTCAAATGACTAAATTAGAAAAAAAAGTTAAAATGCACTGCAACTCCAAGTTTTGTGGTACCATTAAGCATAATATGGTGACAGTGGACTGTGGATTAAAGTTTAAAATGAAAACTTTTCTCCAACTCCGATCAGTAAACTATATACCTTTTTCAGTACAGTAGGCTTCCCATCGATCACGCAGTCCAAGGTGGTCGCCAGCCAGCCCAAAAGTGTCTGATGTCGTCCGGACAACTCGCTCAATGATGGTACCCGCCTTGGAACAGAATTTAAAGATCGGCAAGCTGTCTCGTCCTAATGGGCCATACTGGTCTATCAAAGATTTCTCCAGTACTTTAATGTCATTACATATATATCTATGAAAACCCAACAAGACATGGGCCATACAATGAAAGTTTTTGACAGACTGTTTGTCAATATCATTCTCACAATTTTTTAACATGTCATCCCTCCACTCATTTAAAAGTTTGTCAGCCAGCTTCTCATTACTAGCACGATCACTCATTGTGAATGCAAGTTTGGCAAGGGAATTAACAATAAAATCCTCATTAGGTTGTTTTTTGAATGATTTGCTTCGCATGTCGGCTATTTCAATGAGGTGATTTTTTGTAACGTCTGTGATGATTTTGGCAGTTTCTCTTGAAACGTGGGTAAATCCCAGACTGGCAATCTCATCGTTGTCTAGTGTTACTGCTGTGTCAATTATTTTCTGTTTACGCCTGGTAGTCCCATCCCGATGAAAACCCCAATTTTCACAATTGTCAATTTTTTCAGCAATGTATGCCTTCACGACGAAATGTCCTTCGTCTATTATTGTTTGCACCGTTGTGCTATTTGGTAACTCCTTTGTGTCAAACTTTTTTTCAAAAAGTGTTTCCGATACAACTTCAATGACAGGTGTCACTTTCTCTGTGGCAACTTCCAGACCTGCCAGCTGGATCACACACAACCTTAGTTTATCACTGTAAGTTCCATCTGTATGTTTTGTTTTGATCTGACTTTCTTTCATTTCCCGTAAGTCTTCAATTTTATCCTGTAACTCGCACACCATTAGGTCTTTTTCTGATATGAGTCAATGTAGCTAGTTTCAAATTTGTGTCTCTTGTTTTGATGTCATATTTTTTATTGTTATCATATTTCATTTCAGATATAGACTGTTTCAATAGAGACACTTTGCTTCTGAGCTTACTGTTTGATTTTTGAGCAGTTACTTTTCGAGACTTTTCATTTTCCATTTTTTTTGTGAGCAGTTGATGTTGCTCTTGAAGTTCCTCAAGGTCTTTTCTTAACAATTCTATTTCCTCAAAGTGTTTACGACAGACACCTTCCGCTTTGTGAAGCTTTGATGTTGTTTTTTTGTTAAGTTGCTGAAGTTCACGAAAACCATGAATATTGATTTTTGCTGTGTAATCTCTTTTGTTGACATTTTTTACAGAATAGTGACCGATTCAATTATTAATTGAGTCTAATTTTTGTCTGTATTGAGCTTCCTGCTTTTTTAATACACGCAGTTTTCTTGATTGTTTGTTGCACAAATACCTTTTCATGTTCCACTGTTTTGTGACGTCATTTTCTGTTTCATTTTCAGTTTGTATGCCAACATTTTTAGAGCTGTAAGTAATACATGGCAACTGAACTTCATTGCTTTGACACACTGTGTCTGACTCTTCCTCATTGCAGCATTTGTTTTCTGTCACATGATATGAATTTTGTATTGGCACCGTTGTCTTGAATTCTTTCCCCAGAAGTTCATTAATGTTTTTTACACCTGGCACTTTTTTTTACTCACAAGTTTTTTCTTCTGGTCAAGTACACTATTAACTCTGTTGGAAAGAGTAGATTGGTTAATTGACTGACACCCATCATTAAGTAATGTTAGGATGTCACAAAATTCAGCAAATGTTTGATTATTTTTCTTATAAAAGTTGACAATTTCAATCACAATTCCATTTGACAGCTTGTCTATTTTTTTACAAGATTTTGAAGATATTGTATCAACACTTATTCCTGCTTTTTGGCAGTAAGGACCAGGAAAATCCATACTCTCAAATTTCTACACTGAAAATGAACAAAAAAAGTGTTTTAGGTACAGTTTAAAAAAATATATTTCATCATCTAAAATTGCAGAGCAGTACTTTATCATGGTACGAAACGTCGACTGGTAAATCACGTTTTCGTACTCTATTCGTACCACCAATCTTTGCGAGTTATTTGGTTAAATTTAGTTTACAGAGATTTCATTTTATTATTAAAATGTTTAAACATCATTTGCATACAATAATTTGGCATTAATTTGTATTTAGATGCAAGTTTTGAAGAAGAAAAGTACACTGTAAAATAATTCGAGAGTAAATCTGTCAAATCTACATATACATGTCAACATGAGGACGATCATTTATATGATAAAATTTACGCTATATTTCACAAAATATTTAATAAATAAATAAATAAATATACAAAAGAATTACTTACCGATACAAAACATTCTAACAGTGTACATAAATCACAGCATTTGTCTTGTGATCGCCGATTTTTCACATCGATGTTATGTTTATCGCGAAACCAATATGGCGACTTCGCCCACGTGTCTTATGGAGGTCAACTTGGTGAAAGGCGTACTTTCGAAATTAAATGCGGGTACTTAAATATTTGTTCCGAAAAACAAATTTGGTATCGAAAGAAAGATTAGAGTGTGTATTTTGTAACGATATATTGAAAATTGAAAGATAACGTTCGCGAGTTGAAAAAAATTAGCGAGACTTTAGGGACTATTTTCTCAGCACAGGGTCATCATATGCAAATTTTCAAAACACCATCGGAAACGTCATTCATTCCCCATTCAATTGACAAATACCTCATTAATATTCATGAGGTTCTAGTGACCCGCATTTGCAAAACAAACACACTGGTGTCAACGCGTGCAAACAGGAAATGGCAATTAACTGAGAGCCGACAATTTTGATAACTGATTGATAATTACACGACCACATGGCTATACAATAAAATGTACATATTAATGAAATTTATATGCTTTTGTAGATAATTTAAAGCCCTTTTAAATAAAGTTTATTTCATAAAAATGTTGTTATCAATATTGATTTTAATACAAATTTAGCGCACACAGTATAAGAAAAAGTCGATTTTCACCCAGTTTACTGATAAGGAATAGGCACTATCTGGGGTTGCTACTATAATGCGAATTCAGATATAACGCGATTGTGGCGTGGCTCCCAAAATTTCATATATTTATTAACACATGAATTTTTTTTTTCAAAGTACGAGAAATAGTGTATAAAATGTGTATATTACAGTATCATTTTGGGGAAGAGATCGCGTATGAATTCGAGTATAATACGTTTGTGGCGTGATTCCTGAAATTTTATATACATGTACATGTACTTTTCTCGTACACTGAAATTTTTGGTTTTCTTAAGTACGAGAAATAGTGTATACATTGTTTATTATCATTTTGGGGAAGAGATCACATATGAATTCGATAGTGGTGTGGCTTCTGAAATTTAACAATTTCACCAATTTCTTGAAGTGTTATGCCAAAATAAACAGTATCGGAAATGTTACTTATTACTGATCCATGATTAAAGCCAGTAAGTCTTCTTTGTGTTTGTCTTCAATTCATTCTGTATACAATCATTGCTCTAACAATATCCGACATGTTTTTCTTTTTTAACTGCATACACAACCGAGCATCAGACAATGTGGTAGATGATAAAAGATTCTCACGATTTAATAAACATAAAAAAACGTAAGCCACCAACACATGCGCTGGACTTCAATTCATCCTGTATACAATCATTGCGCAAACAATAGCCGACTTATGTTTCTTCTTTAACTGTATACACAACCAAGCACCAGACAATGCAGTGGTTGATCAAAGATTGTCATATGTGGGTGCTTATGTAGAGACTGAGCTTGGGCGGCAAGATCACAGGGAGTTCAAATAACCACTCTCTGTTACTTAGCACTGAACAAGTACAGCTGTATCAAACTCGTGGCTCAATCAAAGGGTTGTCATGTGGGAAAACAAAGACGGATTGATATCAGATAGTAAACGGTGTTGATACCCTATTCATGCTATACATTAGACGTGTATACGCTGTTCTCTGAATAAAGTAAAATATAGTAAAACCCCGCAATAACGCGACCCCGCTTTTTCCGCAATCGAATTTTATGGACCCCAAATATCGCGTTATAGCGGGGTTTCACTGTATACATCCCTGACACTGTAATAGTATGGATTCATGTCTAAAACTTTGACAAAGAGAAAGTTTAAATCACATTTGACCTAGATCTTCTTGATTGTAAGTTCCATACCAAACCTGAATTAAAATGCCTTATACATGTAACAATTTTACAATACTATTGAGCAAAAACAAATCCTCAATATGTGGGATGGGCATAAAACATTGGTAACACTATGTGAGCTCCTGCTTGCTAAAATCTCTTGTACAGTTAAAAATGGCCAGTGAGACAACTCTTACTCCCCTTCTTGTACAGTGCAACCTTCTCCAAGAAACTACCCTCACTCACCCTCTTGTACAGTCAAACATTTCCAGAGAGACTTCAGTCACTCCCCTCTTGTACATTGAAACCTGTCCAGAGAGACTAACCTCACTCCCCTTCTTGTACAGTGAAACATGTCCAGAGAGACTACCCTCACTCCCCTTCTTGTACAGTCAAACATTTCCAGAGAGACTAACCTCACTCCCCCTCTTGTACAGTGAAACATGTCCAGAGAGACTACCATCACTCCCCTCTTGTACAGTCAAACATTTCCAGAGAGACTACCATCACTCCCCACTTGTACATTGAAACCTGTCCAGAGAGACTAACCTCACTCGCCTTCTTGTACAGTGAAACCTGTCCAGAGAGACTAACCTCACTCCCCCTCTTGTACAGTGAAACCTGTCCAGAGAGACTAACCTCACTCCCCCTCTTGTACAGTGAAACCTGTCCAGAGACTAACCTCACTCCCCCTCTTTTACAGTGAAACCTGTCCAGAGAGACTAACCTCACTCCCCATCTTGTACAGTGAAACCTGTCCAGAGAGACTAACCTCACTCCCCCTCTTGTACAGTGAAACCTGTCCAGAGAGACTAACCTCACTCCCCCTCTTGTACAGTGAAACCTGTCCAGAGAGACTAACCTCACTCCCCCTCTTGTACAGTGAAACCTGTCCAGAGAGACTAACCTCACTCCCCCTCTTCTGCCAGTAAAATATGTCTCTCAATATAAAGGTCTGTCATCAAAGGTAATTATATTATAAAACACAGCTGGTCCTTGGATGAAAAATCTTGTCTTTCATGATTATCATTCATTTTGGTGACTTACCAGCAGCTGAGGTCTTCCTAAAGCTGTCAGCTTGATGGCACAGAAACCAGTCTTATCTGTAGCACCTGTTAACAAAAACAGTAACACAGAAACCAGTCTTATCTGTAGCACCTGTTAACAAAAACAGTAACACAGAAACCAGTCTTATCTGTAGCACCTGTTAACAAAAACAGTAACACAGAAACCAGTCTTATCTGTAGCACCTGTTAACAAAAACAGTAACACAGAAACCAGTCTTATCTGTAGCACCTGTTAACAAAAACAGTAACACAGAAACCAGTCTTATCTGTAGCACCTGTTAACAAAAACAGTAACACAGAAACCAGTCTTATCTGTAGCACCTGTTAACAAAAACAGTAACACAGAAACCAGTCTTATCTGTAGCACCTGTTAACAAAAACAGTAACACAGAAACCAGTCTTATCTGTAGCACCTGTTAACAAAAACAGTAACACAGAAACCAGTCTTATCTGTAACACCTGTTCACAAAAACAGTAACAATATAGAGAAGAAGAAGAAGAAGAAGATGATGATGATGGCAGTGGTGGCATGGTGGTGGTGGTGGTGGTGATGATGATGATGATGATGATGATGATGACAACGACAATGATGATGATGATATTGGTTATTATTATTATTATTATTATTATTATTATTATCCTCTTTAACAGAGATTTTTGACAGTATTTTTGGCAGGTCTTGTCTCCTGGAACTGGACCACTTCCTGTGGCCATAGATCTCAAGGACCTTTTGAAGTAAGCTTGTTGTTCAGAAAAGTGCTTACTTTCTGTTTTAGATCTGGCTTTAGTGCTATTCCCAGTGTTTCAGGCTATCTCTCTCCTATTATTATTATTATTATTATTATTATTATGTTTTCGAAGATAATTTTTTAAAAATCATTCTTTTCAGCCATTAATGTATGCCTCTGCAACATTAGAATGGTAGACTGATGAGAGATAACTGAGTATTTTCTTTTTTTTAATCTTAGAAAAGGAACTTTACCTAACATTTGGAATGTATAAAAAATAATTTGCTCCAATTACAACAAGAGTACCATGAATGGCACATTATACACCCACCCCATGTTTAATAGTCCTCTATGCTGATAACTGAAACTTTTGTGCATAAACCATTTTTTCTTCTTTGAGTCAGAATGACCTTAACCTTTGACCTTTTGACCTTAACATCAATAGGCTTCTTCCTTACCCTAACTGCAAGCCATCCACAAAGTTTGGTCCAAGTCTGTGATATAGAACTAATGTTATTGTGTGAAAACTAGGGGTGAAACGATTCATCGATATATCGATGCATCAATACTTTTGCCATCTCGATACACGTATCAATACAAGAGGTGAAGAATCGATACAAAATAATACTTACCCTGTAGAAGTTACTTTAATCTTCAGCAGTAATGAATAATTATTAGTCATTTGCTTTTTTATTCTTTACACTGAGAATTTATCTGAGACGGCCGTTGCAGGCACAGGCACTAATGTTTTGTCAGTAAAAAGAGAAAAAGACTGTTGAAAATACCCACTAGCCTTTTACATATGAACACAAGGTTACGTGACTTGAAATGTGCCCCCCCCCCCTTCGCCGATTCCATGCTACTTATTTTATCTCATGAGCATGTTCAGTCACTGATAATATATATCAGTGTAAAGGAGACTTTCCTAATTGTTCCCCATGTATGACTGAAGTACTTTACTGATCATTTAATAACCACTTTTACACGAAGTTTCTCTGTTGCTTCATATCTTGTCTATATGAATCGAATTTGAAGGCTACACTTCCGGTGTGTCACTCAGTGAAATATGTTACATTAAATTCTGATTGGTCGTTATTGTTGGTTCCAGTCCAGGATAAACAATAATCGCCAATCAGAACTGACTGCAGCTTATTCACTGCGTGACTAACCAGAAGCATTGGCATCGAAAATTGATCCAAGTAGATGCAAAGCAACAGAGAAACTTCATTCAGAATGGTTATTAAATGATCTGTAAATTACTAAAGTCATAGTTTGGAATGTTTCCTTTTATGTTGATATAGGTAATCAGTGACTAAATGTGCCAACATGATAAAAAAAATAATCACAGAATTAGCAAGGAAGCAGATTTCAAACCATGCAGGTTTGTCACCTTGTGTTAATTTGTTAATTTTGTATAGAAGGGTAGTTGGTATTGTCAATAGTTTTCCTTTTCACTAACAGAAACGAGTGCCTGTGGCCATGGCAGTTGTTTTACATCTGCAGGAAGTACAATGTGATAGATTTTGGTTGTTAGTCATCTCCACTCCCACACCTGGACTTGCTCTAGATAAGATTTTCCTCGCAGGTGGAAATTGCTCTATTTCTTGTTTTGAAGATAACACCGTCATGTCTTTCAAATTTAAGTGAAGACATGAAATTGATCATAAAATGTTTTAAAAGCATTCATGCAGTGCAAAACAAAGGGTGTGTTTACCAAGACGAGTCCTGGATCTGATCAAATGGAGTAGCCTCAAATGGCCTAAATGACTGAAATAAAATCACTAACAACTAAGATGTGGTCTATTTGGAAGTATTTTTGTTATCTTGTCAAGGATGAGAATGGCAAATGAACAGATGCTAAATATATGTCTGTCTGCACTCTGTGTACAAGAAATACAACCAATATGTCAACACATATAAAACAGCACAACCCTACCACTGACTGGCCTTCTAAAGATGAAAAGACCATCAAGTTGATATGTGTATCGATAATGTATCGTATTGTAGGCTGTGTATAGTGAATCGTATTGATACACGGCACCGGTCTATTGTTTCAACCTAGTGGAAACCATTTTCTCATTTCAGTCCCTGACCTTGAACTTTGACCTTTTGACCCCAAAGTCAATAGCCTTCTTCCTTACCACAAGTACAAGATGTCCTCAAGGTTTGGTTGAGGTATGTCATGTTATTGTGCAGAAAGCATTTTTCTTCTTTCAGCCACAGTGACCTTGACCTTTGACTGTTTTAATCCAAAATCAATTGGGTTCTTCTTTATACAAAGTGCAAGCCATCCACAAAGATTAGTAACCATAGATGATGGAGAACTCAAGTTACTGTGCAGAAACCATTTTTCTTCTTTCATTGACAGTGACCTTGACCTTTTGACCGTGGTTTCATTTAGGCTATGCTAGACCCTTATTAACTGCATTAAATAACCACTCCTCGCCACTACATACTACATTGTGCACTAGACTAAACAAAGCTAGCCAGCGCAGCACAGGAAGCAAAATTCCAGTTATCTCCCTTTTCTTCACAGAGATTTGAAAACTCAACAGTCAATTTCAACTATTTAATTCAAATTTCTCTTCAATCATCAACCGTTAAATCTGAGCAACCACTGTGCATCACATTATTCGATGCCCAATCAGAAATAGTCAACTTTATCAATGGTGACAATATCAACATCTTTTTCCTGACAGAAACATGGCTAAAAACATCAGGTAATAAACCAAGGTGCACGGATCTAACACCCCCCCACCTCCCCCGGTTACTCCATCAAGTCGTTCCCTGTCACTCCTGTGGAGGTAGAATTGCTGTCATCACAAAGAACTATATACTACACCGTCTTAACGACAATGCAACCTTCAATTTCGACCATACATCATTTGAACTGGTCCAAGACACCTTCACAATGGAACAAAGGTTAGCCTCTACCACCCTCCTCCTAGTCGAAAAAAACAAGCTGACTGAATCTCTTTTTGGAGCAGTTTCCTAACATCCTGGAATATGGAAATTCAATAGGTGGCAGCCTGATTATTCTTGGAGATTTCAACTTTCATTCTGATTGCCCTGGAAACCCATACACATCAAAACTCTTAGATTCCATTCACGTTTTCAACCCCAGACAGTCATTTAACTTATTAACTAACCCACCCATAAACATGGTCACATTTTAGACTGGATTCTTCATAGACCTGATGATAATGTTCTATAGTCTTCACTGGCAAGATTGTATCTAGGATTTGGTAAATGTGGGCACTTGCCACCACTGAATCTAAGAAAAGGGGGGGGGGGGGGCAATGTAGTGATATAGGAGGCCTCTCTGTATAGTATATAAAAAAAAAAAACTTCAACAGATTCAAACAGAGCAAAAGCAAGTATAATAAGTGTATTAAATACATATGTGTTCTGTATATTACAGTATAACACTATATGCATATCATGTGTTCTGTATATTACATTGTAACAATTAATGCATATCATGTGTTCTGTATATTACAGTATAACACTAAATGCATACCATGTGTTCTGTATATTACAGTATAACACTAAATGCATATCATGTGTTCTGTACATTACAGTATAACACTATGCATATCATGTGTTCTGAATATATTAGTATTTCACTATATGCATATCATGTGTTCTGTATATTACAGTGTAACAATTAATGCATATAATGTGTTCTGTATATTACAGTATAACACTAAATGCATGTGTTCTGTATATTACAGTAAAACACTAAATGCATATCATGTGTTCTGTATACTACAGTATAACACTAAATGCATATCATGTGATCTGTATATTACAGTATAACACTAAATGCATATCATGTGTTCTGTATATTACAGTATAACACTAAATGCATAAGTGTTCTGTATTTTACAGCATAACGCTAAATGCATATCATGTGCTCTGTATATTACAGGATAACACTTAATGCATATCATGTGTTCTGTATATTACAGTATAACACTAAATGCATATCATGTGTTCTGTATATTACAGTATAACACTTAAAACTGAAATAAAATCTTGTGTTTTCTAATAATAGTATTTTCTCTACAAACTTACCATTAAAGAATCAAACCATGAGCTGCAAATCATGTCACTTCTCTGTCCATTCTTATCTCTTAAAAAAAGTGTCACATATTTACTGTGTGTCACATGATAGGTGTCATGCGTGTAGTTTTGAGATTTTCACTTAGTTTCAAATCCTGAATTGCCTGTTTGTGAGCTGGTAATTCAATGTGTCTGTCAAGGGTTGATGTCCTTAAATTAGTATTTCCAAGTGTGAAGGAATTTTCTTTGCCAGTTTTCACACACCAAATGCAAAGCATATCATTGTTTTCATTCATCTCCAGCACTGGTTGATTTTTTTTCCAGTCTGAATTGAAAGAGTACGTTTCTTTCTTGATGCTGGATGGACTCTCAGCCCCACCATCTTTAGGCATCGTCTGATATGTGATTAGCCTGAAGATTTATTTGTTCACTGTTATTGTGCCTATAGACAGAAACATCTGCACTCTGACTGTTGTTAGAAGTATTACTGCTAAAATATTTTAAAAGTGTCAGAGTTTTATCTGGTTTTGCCAGTTAATACTTGTCCCGCCAAGCTTGCCTCAGCATCAAACATGTGCTCTCCTGACCTTTCTTAGTAACCAATCAGAATTGAGCATGTGACACAAAGGAAATACATGACATGATTCACAACAACACAAGGACAACATATCTGCTGAGTGACAACTGGGACTTTTACATATTCTTCACGAAAAAAAGCACACAATTCTTATTTTCTGCACAACTTTGCCCAAAGAGAATTGAAAATTTTGCAGGAAATCTTCAATGGGGGGGGGGGATTTTTCAGGATCGCTAATCCTAGATGCAACCCTGCACTGGTGTCCCTTAAACTTGCATCAAATGCCATCTTGATGTATCAGTCCCTTATCCTCCAACTTTGTTTGCTACTAAGAGAAACCTCCATATCATAAATAGAACCCAACTAATGCATGACATCCAAGCAAACCTAACAACTTCGTTACGTCCCACAGATGAACAACTTGATAAGTGCTAGAGTTCATTGCTTGACAAACATGCCCCAGCAACCAAGTGCATAGTATCCATTTAGTAGTGTTCTCCATGATATAGTAGTGTCAGGACCAGCTTCACACTGCTAAAAGAACGCCATAAGGATAAGAGGCTTTGGCTTTCCACCAGCCGTACTATTCATATGCAAATCTATGAAGCCTCTAAGAAAAATGTCACAAACATAGTTCATGCAGCAAAATCAACCTACTTCAGTTTTAATATCACTGAAAGTTCCAGCTGCAAAGAGTTCTTCTATATTACTAACAAGCTAATGTCCAGGAACAAATGTACACCACTTTCAATGACCTTCTTTCTGGTCAACCTTCTGGACCTGTTTGCCAATTTTTTTCATGACAAAGTGCAAAACCATTAGAGGTTAACTTGACAACACAGTTTCAATCAACTCATCATCACCACACAGTTGTGATACAGAATTTCAAAGGCAACCTTTAACAGCATTTGAGCCTGTCACTACAGATTTCTTACGCACAATCCTGATGAAGCATGCACCAAAGTCATGTGAACTTAATATGATTCTGACATCACTGCTACTGCTTGAGTGCTCAGATTCAATACTGCCTTCATTAACCAATGTTATTAATACTTCTCTCTCACCTGGGGTATTCCCATCATTTTTCAAAACTGCCATTGTGAAGCCGGTGTTGAAGAAACCAACACTTGACCCTAATGCTTTAAAAAACTACTGCCCTGGTTCTAACCTCCCATTCATGTCAAAAATCTTAGAAAAAGTTGTTCTGTCCCAACCTGTATCTCATCTGAATTTAAATAGTCTTTTAGCAATTTACAGTCTGCATACCGGCCTCACCACAGTACCGAAACTGTCCTTCTGAAAATAGTTCATGACCTTCTCTCTGCTTTGGATAGTGGAAAGGTTACAGTCCTCACTCTCCTCAACTTGTTTGCAGCAATTGACACAACAGACTATGATATATTACTTCATCATCTCCAGCATGTATTTGACATTCGCAATACAGCCTTACTATAGTTCAAGTCATAATTAGTTGAAAAAACACAAATTGTGTCATTCAATGAAAAATATTCCAGCTCTGTTGATCTGTTTTGGTGTTCCACAGGGTTCTGTTCTTGGACCCATTCTTTTAATTCTATACACTCAGCCCCTCTCAAGGTCATAAATCGTCATCTGGTGTCTCATCAACTGTATGCTGATGACACCCAAATATACAAATCTAATCACCCAACCGAAGTTGATGCTATCATCCAAGGCGTAGATAGGTGCATTTCTGATGTGAAGATGAATGATGATAAAACTGAAGCCATTCTGATCACCACACAAAGACTTTCTCATTCACATCCTTTACCTCAAACAATTTTAAGTATCAGCAACACCAATAATAAATTCACACAATCAGTACAAAACCTAGGTGTCACTCTCAACAGTACTCTCTCATTACACAACATGTCACGAACACATGCAAGGCTGCATATCTGGAGCTCAGACGCATCAGCTCCATTTGCAATTTTCTTTCAGTTGATGCCACTAAAACACTTGTGTGTTCTTTAGTACTTTCTAGACTTGACTATTGTAATTCTCTTCTATCTGGTTCATCTCAATATCTACTACAGAAACTTCAAAAAGTTCAAAACAAAGATGCTCGGATCGTCCTTAGAGTACCAAGAATCGAGCACTCCTCACCCCTGCTCTGTACCCTCCACTAGCTATGCTTTCGCTCCAGAATCAAACACAAAATCTGTTCTCTATGCTCCATTTTGTTGACTGCCTCCAGTCCAAAATACCTATCTGACCTCACCCATGTGTACGCTCCTTCTTGATATTTAAGCTCCTCTTCAGACACTCGTATTCTTATTATTACCACTATATAAACCAAGTCATATCAACAACATTCTTTTCTGTATTAGTGCCCAGCTTCCTGGAACGAATTGCCTCTTGAACTTAGACACAATGACACTGATCTTATTCAAAAGTGCTCTAACAAATCACCTATTTCGACTGCAGGAACAGACTTAAGACTTAACAATGTTTCCTTACCATTAATTATTTTCAGCATGCTTTTGTTTGTAATATCAGTGTTTGTTTTTGTAATCTTGTCTGTATATATGTCCTTATGTGTTAACTAATATTGTACAGTGCTTAGAGCTTCTAAAGATTAGGCACTGTACTAAGTCATTATTATTTATTATTAGGGTTCTTCCTTACCAAAAGTGCAACCTATTGACAAAGTTTGATAACTATAGAAGGTGGAGAATGAGTTATTGTGCAGAAACCATTTTCCTTCTTTCAGTCACAGTAACCCTGACCTTTGAGCTTTTCAGCACAAAATCAATAGGGTTGTTCCTTACTCCAAGTGCAAGAGATCCACAAAATTTGGTAACTGTAGATAGTGGATAACTAAAGTTATTGTGCAGGAACAAATTAGTAAAAGACAGACATACTGACATCACAACATAATATGCTCTGCCTTATGGTGGGTGTATAAAAAGGGTGATCCAAGTAACTGTGATAACTAACGAGGTATACCCATTGGCAGTTGTCTTAGTAACTATTTATATCTTTTGTACACTCCAGATTACAAAAGTACTTGAATGATGTCAATTTTACCACTGAATATCAAGCTGGATTCAGCAGACCAGATAAATGTACTACTTAACACTTGTTCATGACAGATTGTTACTTACATAAGCTCAAGAAAACATTATAATGCTGTTCTGTGGACTTTGTAAAGCATTTGATAGAGCATGGAGACAGGGTCTTTACTATAAATTAGTAAAGGCTGGTATAAGTGGTAATTTTTTGTAATGTTCTTTTGCATACCCAGCTACCTGAACGAATTGTCTCTTGAACTTGGACACAATGACACTGATCTTATTCAAGAGTGCTTTTCAGGTGGAGTAGACAGATATGATAATGAGTATGTGGAGTAGACAGATGATAATGAGTACTTGGAGTAGACAGATATGATGAGTAGGTGGAGTAAACAGATGATAATGAGTAGGTGCAGTAGACAGATCATAATGAGTAGGTGGAGTAGACAAATGATAATGAGTAGGTGAGTAGACAGATATGATAATGAGTAGGTAGAGTAGACAGATGATAATGAGTATGTGGAGTAGACAGATATGATAATGAGTAGGTGGAGTAGACAGATATGATAATGAGTATGTGGAGTAGACATGATAATGAGTAGGTGGAGTAGACAGATGATAATGAGTAGGTAGAGTAGACAGATGATAATGAGTAGGTGGAGTAGACAGATGATAATGAGTAGGTGGAGTAGACAGATATTACAAGGAGTAGGTGGAGCAGACAGATGATAATGAGTAGGTGGAGTAGACAGATGGTAATGAGTAGGTGGAGTAGACAGATGATAATGGGTAGGTGGAGCAGACAGATATGATAATGAGTAGGTGGAGAAGACAGATATGATGAGTAGGTGGACTAGACAGATGATAATGAGTAGGTGGAATAGACAGATATGAAAATGAGTAGATGGAGTAGACAGATGAAAATGAGTAGGTGGAGAAGATAGATATGATAATGAGTAGGTGGAGTAGACAGATATGATAATGAGTAAGTGGAGTAGACAGATATGATAATGAGTAGGTGGAGTAAACAGATGATAATGAGTAGGTGGAGTAGACAGATGATAATAAGTACGTGGAGTAAACAGATGAAAATGAGTAGGTGGAGTAGACATATGATAATGAGTAGGTGAAATAGACAGATATGATAATGAGTAGGTGGAGTAGACAGTTATGGTAATGAGTAGGTGGAGTAGACATATATGATAATGAGTAGGTGGAGTAGACATATGATAATGAGTAGGTGGAATAGACAGATATGATAATGAGTAGGTGGAGCAGACAGATATGATAATGAGTAGGTGGAGTAGACATATATGATAATGAGTAAGTGGAAAAGACAGATATGATACTGAGTATGTGGAGTAGACAGATGATAATGAGTAGGTGGAGTAGACATATATGATAATGAGTAGATGGAGTAGACATGAAAATTAGTAGGTGGAGTAGACAGATGAAAATGAGTAGGTGGAGTAGACAGATATGATAATGAGTAGGTGGAGTAGACAGATATGATAATGAGTAGGTGGAGAAGACATGAAAATGAGTAGGTGGAGTAGACAGATATGATAATGAGTAGGTGGAGTAGACAGATGAAAATGAGTAGGTGGAGTACACAGATATGATAATGAGTAGGTGGAGTAGACAGATATGATAATGAGTAGGTGGAGTAGACAGATATGATAATGAGTAGGTGGAGTAGACAGATATGATAATGAGTAGGTGGAGTAGACAGATGAAAATGAGTAGGTGGAATAGACAGATATGATAATGAGTAGGTGGAATAGACAGATATGATAATGAGTAGGTGGAGTAGACAGATATGATAATGAGTAGGTGGAGTAGACAGATGAAAATGAGTAGGTGGAGTAGACAGATGAAAATGAGTAGGTGGAGTAGACAGATATGATAATGAGTAGGTGGAGAAGACAGATATGATACTGAATATGTGGAGTAGACAGATGACAATGAATAGGTGGAGTAGACAGATATGATTATGTGTAGGTGGAGTAGAGAGGGTAATGAGTGAGTGGAGTAGACAGATATGGTAATGAGTAGGTGGAGTAGACACATGATAATGAGTAGGTGGAGTAGACAGATATGATAACGTGTAGGTGGAGTAGAGAGGGTAAGGAGTAGGTGGATATGATGAGTAGGTGGAGTAGACAGATATGATAATGAGTAGGTCAAACATTAAGTTTTTCTCAGAGTAATATCAACTGCTGCTGTTAATGTACTACTTGCTATTATACCGTATACTCACATACAAGTCAGATCAGACTGGAAACAACACAGACCCTGATATGTTGTCACAAAATGTGCCAGCAGATCAGGATTTATTTTATTTGTTCCAAAAAATACTCCTAACAAACTACATAGATGCATTTCTGCCGACATATAATGCTCAAGCAGATTTGGTTCTATACAGTTTGCAGTTAGATCTGACTTGTGCACGAGTTTTTTATGGTAAATAGAACACTAGGTCAAAGTATGTCTTTTAATTATCAATATGACTAATGGAGAGAACATATTGATGATTATTACTTCATGTAACTTACAACATTATTGATAAGAGGGAAAATACATCAATATACCAACTGTACACAAAGTATCTAAAACTAAAGTACTAACAAGACTAAAATAATAAAACGGAATAATATTTGTTTCCTTATTTGGTCATGGACTATGATGGCATTGTTGGTTTCATTTTATTCCAATGTTTAATACATACCCATTATATTAATCACAAAAAATAGATGTAAAGTGCACATAATACATGAAGATTTGTAGAGTTAATGAAAGATAAGACATGGGGTATGACAAAGAACTCACCTGAGACTCCATCTATTGATTCCAGGAAGATCTTCATGTTCTTATCACACTGCTCTTCCCCCTCATAAAAATAAGTCCTGCTACTGACGACACCTTCTCGACGATCAGCAAACTCCTCATATGCATGGAAACGCTTGCGTTCAGGATCTGGTGACAAACAACAAGCTTATGCTTCATGAAAGGAAAAATGCTGAGTTCAGACATTGTTCCCATTAAACCTGGCAGCTGATAGAATAAACTATTATGATTTTCCTGCCAGCTTAATTAATGCTAAAACTAAATTGGCTTAAGCAAAGAATTAAAAAATTCAGAGGCATCTTCTGTTAGACCATTATGTATCATGATGTTACAATATGATACACATAGCTACAAGTAAACCCACTTATAATGCACTTCATTATAACACAAATCTGGATATAGCACAGTCATGGTGTGGCTCTCAGATTTTTTACAACCTATTCACCAATTTCTCCTGACTGATTTTTGAATTACAACAAAGTTTTATTTTCACAAGAAATGAGTTTTATTTGCGAATCTTGTGAGATGTGTTGCATTCTTGAAGATATAAGATTGTCTTTCTTTAAATGAATAAAGATGTTAAAAGTTTCTATTTGAGAATGTTCATTGTAAATCTGTCAGTAGGACATCACTGGACTTTGTTGTTAGCTTGTCCTTTTTTACAGTTGCCAGATCTTTAATATTGCTGATAATTGTTAACCTAATTTGAATTGAAGCAACAACAATAAACCTAATAATTCTTCTTCATGTTTGTCTTCAATGCATTGTACATAACTGTTGTTCACTCCTGGGCAAACAACATACCACCAAACCATTCATACCCATGCTCCAAAACAAAGCCATTGTTGAAACAAGTTTATCACTCAAAGTTATAAAATTTACCTAAGTAAGCAATTGCAAATTGTCAAAAATTAATCCCACAGCAAATGGTGTTTGCAACTACTGAGTGCTGCTTTACTTACAAAAAATTAAAAATTAAAAACACAAAAGCTGCCTTTATGCACGCGTGCTTGGCCATGTCAGCCAATCATCATATGATCAATTGACCAGCAGCTGAAAAAATAAGATCTTTGCTAACAATAAACTCTATCCCTGATTTCTATCCTTGCTGTCGAACATTCATCAGGATCAGTTTTGGTAATTGCAACATACATGTAGCCCCACCCCCACTGATCTTACTGCTTAAAATTAACTGCATAAATATAAATATATCCCTGCATTATATCTTTCATGGATGATTTGATGTCATTAAATGGCTGTACCAGTATGCTTAAAATCTGACTCGATCCTTTTCATTTCCCCCAAAATGTAGTCAAAAATGCAGACATCATCTTCAGATCACTCTGATATACACAGGCTAATTGTCATTGTGATGCTAGTCCAAATAACCAAGTTGCAGATAAGATATTTATTGTCTTTCATCCTTACAGTGGATAAGACAATTTCAAGTTAGATGCAATGTCAATGGACACTTGATTTTGGAACAAAACCATTTAAGTTGTAAGGGTGGAGAGCTTTGCTGTTATAATTGACCAGACTACTACCTGTTTTTGCTGTGCAGTAGTGCAAAACCATAATTATCAACATACTTTTCAACTAATACAGGACTCATTTCATTTATTCATTCCTCTCTCTCTCTCTCTCTTAGAGAACAGCTCAACTGTTTGTTGGTGATCCCTCTTTATGTTTAAAATCTAATGGTTACTCCCAAACTGGATATATATGTCACATGTACTGTTTACAGAGAATATCTATGGCAGTTTCACATCTGTTAAATTGTAAATTTTAAGTACAGTACGAGGTCAATACCTGTGTATCAGTTTTGAAGCCTGAATACAAGTTTTTTATTAGAAACTCACAATGTCCAATTTGAGCAATTTATTGTTGGTAACAAAAATCTGTCCCGTCAGACATGTATGGCATATGTGAATATTTTTGAAGGCTGCTATGTAGTGTTCCATAAGAGTGTGTCAGCTTATAAACAAGGAATTAAATATTTGGAGAAAATTCTGGAGGTTTTAAATTTATACAACACTAATGAGTGGCCTTGACACATGTACATGTGCATACTGAAATGTAATTGTGACATATCGTACATGATCTCTGCAAAAAATTCAATTACGGGGCTAAAATTTAATTTTTTTACTATGTGCATTTTTTATGATTGTGAAAAAAAAATCAACTTGCGAAATCAAATTTGTACTAGCTTTTTTTTTAAATGAGTCGCTGTTACCTAAACTGCAATCCAGGAGTTTGGGAATAAGAGGGAATTTCAATACTTTTCTATAAGTTTCAAATTGTTAAGTTTTATTATCGTTTTGAAAAAAGAAAAGAAAAAAACTACATGTACAACTGAATTGTTTCTCTTGTTTATAACTGAAGTCTGATTTATACACATGTCCAAGTTTGTACTTTTGAACCATGAAAGGGTAATGAATAATTAGCCTCACCTGGGTTGAAGAAGAATCTTTAGGGACAACAATTTCATTTTAAGGGGATAGCCAAGCTAACATGTGACACAGATATCTGTGATCGGCCATCCTTACAACAACAAAAATTACCAGTAGGCCATGTCATCAGAGGTGACATGGGAATAGATTTTAGCTAAACAAGTTCCATGCTGGACACAAATTTTTGGGGCAAAGTGACTTTTCTCCACTGCTTGCCTAAGGAAAAGTGACTCTCTCCTCCACTTGACTAGGGCAAAGTGGTGGAAAAATAGGGACAAATGCCAGTTGAGTAGTCAACATTTAGAATGTTTAAAACAGTCACTGTAAACAGACATTTTACTAAATCTTTGAGTCAAATAATATCAAAAGAAAAGAAATACTCATTAAACTTTATGAAAATATAAATTTTTTTTAGTTTGATTCAGTAACAGTATTATATGACTTTGTTATTGCAGAAGACGGTAGCCTAAAAAACATGTTACTGTCAAAATCCAGTAACAATATCAAAGTACATGTAACATAAGATTTATTTATAGTCTGCATGACTAAAGCATCAATTAAAAATAAGCTCTAATGAATTTTTTTACTGGCATTACATACAATAATAAAGACAATTAATCAACATGATATGCAACACGTACAAACATAGCATAATACATAAATACAATTAAATAAATCATATAGCACATAGTCTAAAATATAAGCAAGCAAATCACTTTAAAAAAGACAGTATTTAAAACTGAATTTACTGTATAGGTAACTAAAACAAAGCACAGGTTAGGACCTGAAGGATGCTAGGAAGTAGATTTTAGCCCTTAAAAAAAGACAAACTATTAAAAATCTAGGTATATTAAATTAAAATTATTAAAAATCTAGGTATATTAAATTAAAATTATTAAAAATCTAGGTATATTAAATTAAAATTATTAAAAAACTAGGTATATTAAATTAAAATTATTAAAAAACTAGGTATATTAAATTAAAATTATTAAAAAACTAGGTATATTAAATTAAAATTATTAAAAAACTAGGTATATTAAATTAAAATTATTAAAAATCTAGGTATATTAAATTAAAATTATTAAAAAACTAGGTATATTAAATTAAAATTATTAAAAAACTAGGTATATTAAATTAAAAGACAAACTACTATCTATATATCTTAAATTAAAAGACAAATTATTAAAAAACTAGGTATATTAAATTAAAAGACAAATTATTACAAATCTAGGTATATTAAATTAAAAGACAAACTACTATCTATATATCTTAAATTAAAAGACAAATTATTAAAAAACTAGGTATATTAAATTAAAAGACAAATTATTAAAAATCTAGGTATATTAAATTAAAAGACAAATTATTAAAAATCTAGGTATATTAAATTAAAAGACAAATTATTAAAAATCTAGGTATCTTAAATTAAAAGACAAATTATTAAAAATCTAGGTATATTAAATTAAAAGACAAATTATTAAAAATCTAGGTATATTCAATTAAAAGACAAATTATTAAAAATCTAGGTATCTTAAATTAAAAGACAAATTATTAAAAATCTAGGTATATTCAATTAAAAGACAAATTATTAAAAATCTTGGTATCGTAAATTAAAAGACAAACCATTAAAAGTATAGCTATCTTAAATTTAAAGACAAATTAATAAAGGTCTAGGCATACAATTAAAAATCTTGGTATCGTAAATTAAAAGACAAACAATTAAAAGTCTAGGTATCATAAATTTAAAGACCGCACCAATCATGATTGAAACCATGCTGAAATGCAACTTAAGCCTTACTTACAAAAAAAAAAAAAAGGAAAAGGGAGATAATGCTAGGGCACTTGGTGGTACAAAAAGAAAAAACAGTAAAAACATGGTGAAACAGGTATCAGTTATCATCATCATGGCAAAAGAGTTCCAGGTGGGGATTGGGTGGGGGGGATATTATTTGCAGATATTACATTTATAGTCTTTACCATTCTAGATGGCAGCTGCATATCTAAAAAGCATTTTGCCATATGTTGAGGTTTTAATTCTTGGAACATAAAATATTTGAATATCTAAAACTTAATTTTTTGTCTTAAAAACAGCAGATTATTCAAAGATTTGGGAGCAAGCTTATTTTGAATTGTAAGAGTCTCAATGGCCATTGATCTAAGTCTACACACCTTCAGGGTTGCCATTTTTGCTTTAAGTAAGAGTTTATGGTAACTGCTTGTGTAATCATCATATACAAATCGCAGGGAATCCTCTTGTATTTTTTTCAAGTTTAGTACTGTTCTTATCACTACAGCAGTGCCACGCTAAGGGACATACTGTAAGTTGAAATTAGAAAGCATGTAAAATTAGAAGTTTGTAAAGTCTTGTTAATTTGTGACCAAAACATTTTAAGAGTTAATTGTCTGGAAGCTTTCCTTCATTGGTGACCAAAACATTTTAAGAGTTAATTGTCTGGAAGCTTTCCTTCAAAGATTTGTTACATGCGTATCGAATTGCAGTTGGTAGTCAATATCAATTCCTAGCAGTTTGAAAATTTTTATAAAGTTTATGATGGCATTGCTTATGTTGCACAGGTTTCATACCAAATGTTTTTTAACCCACAGCCAGTGCTTGAAACTCTTCAGGGTTAGCTTTCATTCTGTTCACAATGAACCAGTCAATCAGAATTTTGGACTTTCCTAGGAGGAAAAGGACGGAGTGTTGTCAATAGCATAGTTATACTGAGAACCATATTTAATAATAAAAAGTAAAGGTCTAAGGACTGACCCCTGTGGAACCCCTTTTTGAATTTCGGTCCAGCTACTCAATACACTCTGCTTCTTAATTTGCAGCTTACGATTATATGACATACCATAAGCCCTTAGCTTTTAAAGGAGAATATCACAAGTCTGCCAAAAGCTTTAGATAAATCTATCAGAACTTCCTTTCTTAATACGTTTACAGGTTGAAATATGAAATAAACTTGTTTACTTTTACTAGCGATCAGCCGATACATTTACAGAGAGTAATACCTATACAAGCCGATACATTTACACAGATAATATTTGCTTGTAATTGGGCTACAAATGCATGGAATTTCACCCACATATTCAGGCTTCATGTGTTAATTTTCGGTGAAAATCTTGCAGATTGGAACGTAATTGCAGGCATAAATAATCATTTAATTAATACTAAAGTTGATCAAAAGTACAAAATATGATGTTTAAACTGTCTTACATTTCTCATTCAACAAAGAAAGACACCAGAATTTATACTGTACTTAGAATACGAAAGCATTCAATATGACCTGAAAGAATGGGGGATGCGGGAAGAGAGATGTGAACTTGGGGGAAAAAGGAGAAAGTCAACTTTACTTTCTCTATGTATTTCAGCGAAATGTCAGACACTGGGACAACTATTTTGCCTGAATCACAACCTAGCATGGTCCCTGATAAATTAAGATAATATGATAAATATTTCCGTACTTGTGAAAGAAATGGTTGGGCGCAAAAGAAATATCCTGCTTCCTCTTTAAAATAATACTGCTTTGCCCCAGTCCACTGTGTCTAATCAGTAAATATACATATGGCCACAGTATTAGGCTACACCCTAAACAGCATATCTCATGGTAAATTAATAAGTACCAAAACAAGCGCTGTTTTACATTTCTAAATTACACGTGTGATTTTGCTGAATTTACATACTTTGGGGAGTTTTATTAAATATTTACTGTATATCATTGCAAATATTAGCAGTAGCAAAAAGATGAAAGAACCTGAATTCTCAACTCACATTTTCCACAATTAACTCGCATTTTGTGTGTATGCAAACATTAAATTCGAGCCCTGAATATTAATTATGCAATCACTGTGTTTTAAGTATTTCTCATTTAATATGCATCAATTTAAGTTGGTAACCATGTCACTGAAGCCAGTTATTTTTGCACCCACAACTCCCATCCCTTGTCTTGTATAATTTAGATGATATACATGCAAATTTTTCTTCTGTTAACTGAGTTATCTCGATCTCATAACCAGAGATCGAACTCAGAAACTGAGAGGTGCAAAGCAAAAGCTCTATTGCTGTGCTATTCAGGTCCCAAATGGACCATGGACCTCTGCGCTAAAGCATTTCGTCATGAGATTCTTCTTAGACTGAAATCATTTGCATGTAAAATACAGAGAATTCATTTATTTATACACATAAAATTACATTTTAGTCAGTACTTAAATTCATGAATTGGGGAAATGATCTTAAATGTTTAATAAAAGGATAAGTGTTTATTATTAAGGCAGCCGCATAATCCGTGAAAACTGGCACCCAACTACAAATAGTGAATTCACGGTAAGTACCAACTCTGTGGAAATTTATTTACCTTTATTCTAGATGAGTAAACAAAAGTGAATAAACAATAAAGAATTCAGCACTCCCTCACTATATTGCCCTTCATTATAACATGTTTCCTAATGTAAAGCAGGTATTATCATGGATCTGATTTTATTATGTAGTAAAAAAAACCACATGAATAATGCACTCCATAATATGGAGATCTCACTATAAAGCAGTATACTCCATGGTTTTCATGGATGGACAGCATTATAATGAGACAGTACAGTATACTTTATGACTCCCATGGATATAGAGCATTATAATGAGGTAGTATTGTATACTCCATTGCTCTTATGGATGGACAGCATTATAATGAGGCAGTACAGTATACTTTATGACTCCCATGGATATAGAGCATTATAATGAGGTAGTATTGTATACTCCATTGCTCTTATGGATGGACAGCATTATAATGAGGTAGTACAGTATACTTTATGACTCCCATGGATAGAGAGCATTATAATGAGGTAGTATAGTATACTCCATTGCTCTTATGGATGGACAGCATTATAATGAGGCAGTACAGTATACTTTATGACTCCCATGGATAGAGGGCATTATAATGAGGTAGTAGAGTATACTCCATTGCTCTTATGGATGGACAGCATTATAATGAGGCAGTACAGTATACTTTATGACTCCCATGGATAGAGAGCATTATAATGAGGTAGTATAGTATACTCCATTGCTCTCATCGATGGACAGCATTATAATGAGGTAGTACAGTATAATCCATGGCTCTCATGGATGGACAGCATTATAATGAGGTAGTACAGTATACTTTATGACTCCCATGGATATAGAGCATTATAATGAGGTAGTATAGTATACTCCATTGCTCTCATCGATGGACAGCATTATAATGAGGTAGTACAGTATAATCCATGGCTCTCATGGATGGACAGCATTATAATGAGGTAGTACAGTATACTTTATGACTCCCATGGATATAGAGCATTATAATGAGGTAGTATAGTATACTCCATTGCTCTCATGGATGGACAGCATTATAATGAGGTAGTACAGTATAATCCATGGCTCTCATGGATGGACAGCATTATAATGAGGTACTGCAGCATACTCCTTGGCTCTCATTGATGGACAGCATTATAATGAGGTAGTGCAGAATACTCCATGGCTTCAATGGATGGACAGCATTATAATGAGGCAGTAAAGTATACTCCATGACTCCCATGGATGGACAGTATTATAATGAGGTAGTACCGTATACTCCATGGCTCTCATGGATGGACAGCATTATAATGAGGTAATGCAGCATACTCCATGGCTCTCATGGATAGACAGCATTATAATGAAGGAATGCAGTATATTCCATGGTTCTCATGGATGGACAGCATTATAATGAAGTAGTGCAGTATACTCCATGGCTTCCATGAATGGACAGCATTATAATAAGGGAGTGCAGTATACTCCACTGCTTCAATGAATGGACAGCATTATAATGAGGTAGTGCAGTATACTCCATGGCTTCCATGAATGGACAGCATTATAATGAGGTAGTGCAGTATACTCATTGGTTCCCATAGCTGGAGAAGATGAGGTAGTGCAGTATACTCTATGGTCCCCATGGATGGACAGCATTATAATAAGGTAGTGCAGTATACTCCATGTTTCCCATGGATGGAAAGCATTATAATGAGGGAGTGCTGTATATTCAAATAAATCATTTATATACAGTAAACACTGAAAACTCTAAGTGGTGTGGGACCAAAAGTTTTTGTTCTAATATGCAGGTTGTTTTAAGTTTTTAAAGATGCAAGCCAAAATATTGACTTTGTGTCAGGACTAAGCAAGTTATTTCCGAGGTGCTGAATATTGGAATGATTCGTATTTGAATTTATCAAAGTTCAACTGTAGCAACAAGAAAAATTCCTTGTGAATATGAGACAAAACTTAATAATAGAAAAAAATTAAAAGTCTAAGAAAAATTAATGAAAAATAAACAAAATAGTTATGATTTTCAATTCAACCAACAAAATAAAAATAAATAAGTATTAAAAAATATTTGAATACAGAGGAATCATTTCATACCTGATCTCCAGGCCCACGCAAACCTGTTTTGTGTTATATATACATATACATACAAAGATTATGTTTAAAACCAACTTAAATCAGCAAATCATTTAAGGAAATTCATTAAATATAATTAAATATGATTTAATTGATGAATTGATGGTCTGCTGTAATTAGAAGCTATGATCAATAAATATTATAATTACTGATGCATTGCACAATCAATAAACCATAATTTGGTCCATGGCACACCATTTCATATCCCTGTCCTTCCAAGCTATACCACTAGGGCCATGGCCAAGGGGACAATGTTGCAACAATGTAAATGTCTAATTGTATCTTCATGTCCATGTAGTGTAAATATGGTTATATGGTTGCGGATCTTGATAGTTTCCAAGTTACAAGCCAAGGGCAAGTCTCTTACTCCCTAAATATGGTTATAAGGTTGGGATCTTGATATTTTGCAATTACAAGCCAAGAGCAAGTTTCTTACTCCCTAAATATGGTTACAAGGTTGGGATCTTGATACTTTCCGAGTTACATGCCAAGGGCAAGTCTCTTACTCACTAAACATGATCCAGAGCCTGTGCTGAATGTAAAAGAACATTTATCTCTTCATTCCCATTAAATATATACAAGATTATAGGATGGGGATCTTAACAGTTTCCAAGTTATAACCCAGGGGCAGGTCTCCTTCCCCAGGTCTTACCTTACATCTGACTTCGAACGAATATATGGCTACAGGGTTGAGATCACAACAGTTTCCAAGTTATGACTCAGGGACAAGTCTCCTACCCAAAGAACATGACCTTCGGTTTGCATTGGATATACATCTGATTTCATCTCCTCATCCCCTTCAAACCTACAAAAGGTTCTCAACAATTTCCAAGTTATGATCCAGAGGCAACGTTCACCCAGCCATGGGACAAGACTTGAGGGTATAATCCAAAAACTTGTTACATATCCTACAGCCCTGGCATTCATGATACTAGTACATGCAAACTTTCAGATCTACATCTACAATATTTAAGAAATTGTTTGAGATTTTTATTTTAAAAAAACTCCCCTAGCCCAACCCCCATGGGGGTGATATACAATTTTAAAACCATTATGTACATCTATAGACAACTCCTAGCCATATCCCAAAGTTTCAAGTGTGTATTTAACAAATACACTACATTACTAATAGATGGACAGATGTGTGGAAGCACAGGACTACATAATCACTGCCTTTTTCAAAATGTGTAGAGATAATAATAATGCTATATTAGGTAGTGTTTATAAACCACTACTGAAATTATCAAATTGTAATATTAATAGCCTGTATTAAAACATATGTATGTTATGGAGTGTAAGCAATATTACAAGACCTTGTATGGTTATTATTTTCTTTGTACCAATGCTTGCCTCTATTAGTACTTTATCTAATGCAATACAGTACATCCTATTTATTTTCACATCTAATGCAATACAGTACATCCTAGTTATTTTCACATCTAATGCAATACAGTACATCCTATTTATTTTCACATCTAATGCAATACAGTACATCCTATTTATTTTCACATTTAACCCAATACAGTACATCCTATTTATTTTCACATCTAACCCAATACAGTACATCCTATTTATTTTGACATCTAATGCAATACAGTAGTCCTATTTATTTTCACATCTAATGCAATACAGTAGTCCTATTTATTTTCACATCTAATGCAATACAGTACATCCTATTTATTTTCATATCTAATGCAATACAGTAGTCCTATTTATTTTCACATCTAATGCAATACAGTACATCCTATTTATTTTCACATCTAATGCAATACAGTACATCCTATTTATTTTCACATCAAACCCAATACAGTACATCCTACTTATTATCACATTTAACCCAATACAGTACATCCTATTTATTTTCACATCTAACCCAATACAGTACATCCTATTTATTTTCACATCTAATGCAATACAGTACATCCTACTTATTATCACATCTAACCCAATACAGTACATCCTATTTATTTTCACATCTACTGCAATACAGTACATCCTATTTATTTTCACATCTAATGCAATACAGTACACCCTATTTATTTTGACATCTAACCCAATACAGTACATCGTATTTATTTTCACATAGTTCACAGCAGGATTACATCTACAAAATGAAATAGCAGCAAATGCACATTTTTAATTAACTATAGAAGTGCAGTGACAAATAAATTGCTGTGAAAATATCTAGGACATCTGAACAATAAAATTTGGCAGTCATGAAAAAAGGAAGGTTCACAGAACCACTTTCCTGAACAGGACCCTGGCTTCTATAGATTTCTCACTAATATCAGGGCTTTACAAATCCACTCGCCTAACAGGACCCTGACTTCAATAGATTTCTCATTAACATCAGGGCATTACAAATCAACTTGCCTGAACAGGACCCTGGTTTCAATAGATTTCTCACTAACATGAGGTTGGCTTTCAAAGGTTTCTCACTAACATCAGGGCTTTACAAATCCACCTGTTTGAACAGGACTCTGGCTTCAATGGATTTCCCACTACATCTGGGCTTTACAAATCCACTTGCCTGAACAGGACCCTGGCTTCAAGAGATTTCTCACTAACATCGGGGCTTTACAAATCCTCTCACCTGAACAGGGCCCTGGCTTCAATAGATTTCTCACTAACATCGGGGCTTTACAATTCCACTCATCTGAACAGGACCCTTGCTTCAATAGATTTCTCACTAACATCAAGGCTTTACAAATCTACTCGCCTGAACAGGACTCTGGCTTCAATAGATTTCTCACTATCATCAGAGCTTTACAAATTCACTTGCCTGAACAGGACTCCGATTTCAATAGATTTCTCACTAACAGTCAGTGGCATAGATACTTTATGTAAATATGCATAGCTTGCACATGGTCCAAAGAATGGTCCATCAATTATGAGAAAAACAGCAGAATCTTCTTATTCTTGGAAAATGGCATGTGTACACATCACAAGTACCCTAGCTTCATCAACATGTGTTTTCCTTGCGGGATAGGTGGTTGCTATTTAAAATCATAACTAAACTACTAGTGTATGTTTACTAAACCAAACGACCAATTGGATGTGGTTAGTAAGATGCTATTAATGGTGTTTTTATAGAAAAATAATACTTCCTAAAAGTTTACCAAGCTTGACCTTTAACTAAAACCCTAACACAAACTTTAACCTTCATTGCCAATGGGGTCATTACATAGTCTGTCCTGAACATTCGTACAGATGAGCCAAAACTAATGTCAGAAATAATTATTTTAGTATTCTTTCTTTTTTATCTGCATGTTGAACACCTACTCTTGTATAGTGCATAACCACACACATGAAAAGTACAGACTCATCCAGATCTGCCATTACATGCAGATATGCCATTATACCCAGATCTGCCACTAAATGCAAATCTACCATTACGCTCATATCTGCCATTACAACCAGTTCTGCCATTGCACCTATATCTGCCATTATATAAGGATCTGCAATTACATGAAAATCTGCTATTGCACCCAAATCTGCCATCACACGCAGATCTACCATGACACCCAGATCTGCCATTGCATAATGCACCTGCAGATTAGGATTTGTAACAGTTTTACTTGTATCATAAGTAGAATAGACAGCAAAATGATCCATATCTCTCAGTGAATTATAAGCAGGCAGATGTGGGTCTTCCTTTTTAGCAGTTGGCTGTACATTATGCATAAGCCAATATGGTATTAGGTCAAGCTTTATACATGTACTTTGCATGAAAGGTCAACTGGAAGGCATGATGGGTGCTCATTTATAACTGTGTGAAATAGTGCACAAACTGCAAATGTGATGTATAGGGGTGAAACGATTCATCGATATATCGATACATCAATACTTTTGCCATATAGATACACATATCGATACAAGAGGTGAAGAATTGATACAAAACAATACTTATCATCTACAAGTAACTTTAATCTTCAGCAGCCATGAATAATTATTAGTTATTTGATTTTTTTTCTTCTTCTTTAAATTGAGAATTCATCTGAGACAGTTGTCGCTAACACAGGCACTCATTTTTGTCAGTAAAAGAGACAAAACTATTGACAACACCCACTCACCTTCAACAAATTAACACAAGCTGACATGGTTCGAAATCTGCCCCCCCCCCCCTCGCAGATTCAATGCTAATTATTTTATCCTGTCAGAATGTTCAGCATAAAGGAGACATTCCTGATTTGTTCCCCATGTATGATGAAGTACTATACTCATCATTAAATAACCACTTTTATGTGAAGTTTCATGTTGCTTCGTATCTTGTCTACTTGGATCGAAACTGAAGGCTACACTTCCAGTGTATCACACAGCGAAATATGTTACATTAAATTCTGATTGATGGTTATTGCTTGTTCCAGTCCTGGGTAAACAATAACCATCAATCAGAACTTAATGCAGCTTATTTTCTGTGTGACACAGCAGAAGTATTGGCATCTAAACTCAATCCAAGCAGACACAAAACAAGAGAGAAACTTCACACAAGAGTGGTTATTAAATGATCTGTAAAGTACTTAAATTGTACATGAGGAACAAGTTTGGAATGTCTCTTTTTATGTTGATATATGTAATCAGTGACTGAACGTGCCGACGGGATAAATAAAATTAGCACAGAATTGGCAAGGGGGCAGATTTCAAACCACATGATTTTGTCACCTTGTGTAAATTTGGCAATTTTTTATAAAAGGGGAGTGCCTGTGGCCACGGCAGTTGTTTTGCATCTGGAGAAAGTACAATGTTATAGATTCGGTTGTAAGTTATTTCCGCTACCACACAAGGACTTGTTCTAATGAGATTTTCCTTGCACGAGGAAATTGTACTATTCTGTTTTGAAGATAACACCATAATGTCTTTAAAGTTTAAGTGAAGATATGAAATTGGTAATAAGATGTTTTTAAAGCATTGCAAAACAAAGGGCGTTCTGTCTAAGATAAGTCCTGCATCCAATCAAGTGGAGCAGCCTGATATGGCCTAAAAGGTTGAATTAAAATCACTGACAACTGACAGGTAGTCTGTTTGAAAGCATTTTTATTATCTTGTCATGGATGAGAATGGCATATGAGCAGATCCTAAGTCTCTGTCTGTATGTAATCTGCATACAAGAAATATAACCAATATGTCAACATGCATACAAGGGTACCACCCTACCACTGATGGACCTTCTAAAGATGAAATGACCATCAAGTTGATATGTGTATCAATAATGTATCGTATCGTAGGCTGCATAGGTGTATCGTTTCACTCCTAGTGATGTAACATAAATCTGCTACTATATATATATACTTTTCTTAGCTTCTGATAGTCACCATTCAGTTTATCATAGCAGCAAAGTATGGAAATGTTCCTGACCAATCTAAGTGATGATATAATTGGAAGACTCGTTAATGATCCACCATAATGAAGAAATAAATCCCATTCATTTACTTATTCTATTAAGATGAGGAGAAAATGCAAAATTCATATGGCATGAAAATTTCATCATGTCATCCACATATGCATATACTGTACAGTACACACAAACTGCATTGACCATTTTCCACTCTTATCTGTGAAGTATTCACTCCAATACACCTAACTACACAGTGAAATCTCCAGGATTTACAGGTGGAGACAGGCCTGAACTAAACTGTGCTGTTGGGTAAAAGACTTGATTGATTCACAACTCGTGATGTTATACCTTCAATAAGTCCTTTAGGGTTAATCCAAAAACTTGCCAGGTACAATCCACTCATGAAGTGGAGTTGAATAAATGTTACACCAGATGTAGTGCAGCTAGAGAGATGAGATTTCACAGGCATAGCTCACTGAACTACACTCAACTGCATCCTCCTCCAGCACAAGTGAAATATGGTTAATGCACTTTGTGTGTACTGTAGTCATGCCTACAAAATTTCATTTTCCTAATTAAAGTGGTTGATGTGTAATCATGAGATGTTGATTTCAAGACCAGAGAATGCAAAATTACCCTGAAAAAATTATAATAATTTAAAAAATGCCAATAATTTAAACTGCATGAAAATATAATCTGATCATCTATATATAAATAGAAACATAGATACCCAATTTCATTTGTCCCTAGATATTATGTGGTTTTGTGCAATGTTGCTAACAAGCTAGCTTGAGATGGACAGGAGTAAATTGTCTCTTGCAGTTTAGGCATAAAAAGTCTAGAAAGGAGAGCAGCAACACATTCTGTTGATAAATCCTTTGCAAAGCACGCAAAGCTAGAATAGTTACAAGTCTGAACCACACAGCATTTTAGTCAGAAGAGAACATTTTCAACAGAAATTAAAGAAATTCTTACATTCAGCAGCTGATAACAGAAAATATGAAATATCATATATTAGTGTCTTATTCAGTAAATGCACAGTCAACAAGTTTTTTTTTTCCAAGTTTAAACCTGAGATCTAGATCAGCAGCATTGTCACAAATACATGTATTACACAAATAAATTTGATAAAAATGAATAAATAATATTTTCAATACATTTAATGGAAACAAAACATTTTGATTTTATGCATTTTAGTTCCAGGTTTTTGTCTGAGCATTGATCTTAACATAAACAGAGTAATTACGTAATTACTACAGCATATCAGATTTATATATATATATGGGGAGTATGCATTGATCCTAACATAAACAGAGTAATTATGCAATTACTACAGTATATCAGATTTATATATATGTATGGGCAGTATGCATGTGCAACTGGATCAACTTCCAAATGTTCCATGCATACTTGAACTATTGAGCTATTTCTCTGGCTTGCCATGGCAAACCCCACACATTTTATTACATATTACCAAAATTCCTCCTGTTCTCCCCATCCCCCCCCCCCCCATCCCATGTGCCACATAAACCTAAATCAGTTACATATATAGAGGATCTCAAATCAGTAATGATTTAATACTGAATTTATGAAACAAGTTGAATAATTTCTGGCTTTTGTGAGCTTTGCTCAGCAAATGCTGGAAATTATTCGAGTTTCATAAATTTAATATTAAATCATTACCCATTTAAGATTATGTTTATCACATAATAGTCCCAGACACTAGTTGAATTAATAATATGAAGTTCTATAACCAGTAATATTTAAAAGTAGATTTTTTTTTACAAATTATAATTCAAAGAGCAACTGTCCTTCCAAAATCAATGGAAAATTTGACAGATGTCATTTTTCAACACTCGGGTAAGGTTAGATGCGCCATTTTCATCTATATTAATGAAAATGTTTACCATGTTTCCACCTAAAGTGTGTCCACTGCTATGGATGCTGTATTGTATATGGCAGAAAAAGTTGCATTCCATGTGTTGGATATTCATATAAAGGGACGATTATTGGATGCAGAAATTGTACTAAATCTAGACTAAAGATGTTGCTGAGTAAAGTAATTCCAGATTTAATGTATTTGTGATCGGATATTTGCATTATTTGATTTGGAACAATGCTGTGGTTGGCAAACTTTCTGTCAGTTGGTAGACTGGCATTTGTCCACATTTTTCTCTAAACAGAGGTTAGTTTATTCACTCCTTTAGGTTCACATTTAAATCATGCTTGTTATAGGGTGGGATCCCTGTTACAGGTTTATACTCCCCCAAGCCCTCTATCCATTGACTGATACCCTTAATTTTATTTGTAACGAGCCCCTGTGGGGTAAATTGGGCTTATTCTGACCGACGTAACCTTTTTAATCAATGCCCCTTGGGCAATCGATTTGAAAAATGGTCACCAAAATGCTGATAGTAATAGTAAAAACAAAAAGATCCAGATGGCGGGGTAAGAAAATTCCCACGGTTGCAGCCAATCAGCAAAGAGAATACTGTGCAATAATTTCATGGGCTCATCTGCACCAATCGATTCACATAAAGTTATATGTTGACATGTTGATATATCAAACATATTAAACTGCACACACTATAGGTAAAGTGTACTAACTAAGTGAAAAATTATGTGTCCTCCTCATAACAAGAAAAAAGAGAAACCTCTAATCTAACAGTTTTATGTTAAAATGCATTATCTGGGCAACTGCTACCAGGATATTTCCTGGTGTGCTACCATTTACAGCCTTCTCATTAACTGTGGGTAGCCACCTCAAAAACCTTTTACAAATTGTAACATTGTAACCATCCACTTTTACAACACTGTAACATTTTTTGTTTTATTGTGGCAATGACTAAGCCTTGTACTTTTAATTCCGAGCCTGCTGCTTCAAAAGATAATGAATAGGCTGAAATTTGTGGCAAACTGAAATATTATAAATTTTTCTTCCACAACAGTTGTCCCACACATTTAAGTTAGTCAGAATGTAAGATGCATTAAAAATTTTAAAATGGTAATTTTCTTATAAGGACACCGTTTATTTAACTATGAAAAATTAATTAAAGTAAATAAAATATCAGAACATATATACAGTAAAACCTGTCTAGAAAAACTTCTGTTATGAGACCATCTGTTTTGAAAGACCACTGTTATAAAACCATCTGTACTGAAAGACCACTGTTATAAAACCATCTGTCTTGAAAGATCACTGTTATGAGACCATCTGTCTTGAAAGACCACTGTTATAAAACCATCTGTCTTGAAAGACCACTGTTATAAAACCATCTGTCTTGAAAGATCACTGTTATGAGACCATCTGTCTTGAAAGACCACAGTTATAAAACCATCTGTCTTGAAAGACCACTGTTATAAAACCATATGTCTTGAAAGACCATGTTCTCAGAGCACAGATTTACTGATTATACAGTGGTATGACCTGTTATGAGAGACGATCTGTCTTGAGAGGCCATATGTTTTTGACAGAAGGGGTGGTCTTTCAATACTTGTTTTACTGTAATTTAAAGAAGAAACTATATTTGGAAGCTATTTATTAGTACCTTTTCGGTAGCTGTCAGTGGTTTTTGCTGGAACACAAGACCTGTAAAAAAAAATATTTATAGTAATTAAGATGCCCAATGAATAGACTTGTATCTTTATTCAAATTCAATTTCCACAAATATGGCACAGTTACAACCAAAAGAAGCATCAATTTACAAACCACATTTTCTTTCAGCATACAAAAGTTGCTTGTACCACAATCAGTTGGAGTCCTGATCTTATATCCCCTACCCAATCCCCATCAGCTCAGTCAACATATCACAGACTGATTACACTTGATGGAAAACAGGATAACAGGATATTTGTCCACAAATGGGGCAGAAAGGTAGAAATCTTGGGGAAGCAATAAAATAAACCAAAATATAAAACCCAGTCCAATTTGTACCCTCTGCTCATGTCAAGATGAAATACACAATCAGAAAGAACTTCCTCTAAACATGTAATCAAATAATAATACGAATATTATTCAGTATTAGACTTGCATGCAATATTTCCAACAGAAGTAGTATACACTTTCTACAATATCCCCATCAAACAGATCTGTGTCTATGCAGTTTGTAAGGACTAATCAGTAGAACAAACAACATAGATTCTGATCTGCCAGCGCATTATGTGACAGCAGATCAGGGTCTATGTTGTTTGCATTTGGACCTGGCTAATATGCATGCATACGATAAATGGATCATCCACACTAAGAGTATGTACATGTACATTTGTATAACTGTAGGCTACAGTGTAACCTACATTAAAGAATACCTCTAAATAATGGATATCCATTGCAACCTACATTAAAGAATACCTCTAAATAATGGACATCCATTGCAACCTACATTAAAGAATACCTCTAAATAATGGACATCCAGTGCAACCTACATTAAAAGAATACCTCTAAATAATGGACATCCAGTGCAACCTACATTAAAGAATACCTCTAAATAATGGACATCCATTGCAACCTACACTAAAGAATACCTCTAAATAATGGACATCCAGTGCAACCTACATTAAAGAATACCTCTAAATAATGGACATCCAGTGCAACCTACATTAAAGAATACCTCTAAATAATGGACATCCATTTATAAAGGACATTTTCAAGAAGTTCCAATAAAAAGTATTGACAAAATTGTCTGTTATAAAAAAACACCTGTCCATATGCCAAGAAAGGACATCCATCTTGACATTATGATCTTTTATCATGGAAGATTTGTATGCTGTCTTTGCACATGTTTGCTACAAATGTGCTTCGAGGCTTTTGATGTTCAATTACAATAAAGTTGGCCTTAAATAATACTACAGAGAAGATGCATAAATGTATGATATATACTCACTTATAAGTTGCGTCCAACTGCAAACTGCACAAACCCAGATCTGCCATGTCATAATGCACTGGCAGATCTGGGTATATGCAGTTTGTTAGTAATAAATAAAACAAACAATATATACCCTGATCTGCCAGTGCATTATGACATGGCAGATCAGGGTCTAGGTTGTTTGCAGTTGAACTTGACTTATGAGTATAGACTGTATGCATATTAGGGTATAAATACACTTAACTTCAATATCAGTTTTCCATAAACAGTGAACCTGTCTTAATGAGCACCTCATAACAATAAACATAAACAATATTTATGAATCCCTTTTCTTAGCATTGCCTTTATATTGAACCTCAATTGAAATGACACCTGCTTTTTATCCTTTAGTGTCCTTTGTAGACTGGTTTCACTGCAAAAAACACCTGCTTTTCTATTCTTTAATGTGCTTTATAGACTGGTTTCACTGCAAAGGACACCAGCTTTTTTTATCTTTTAGTGTCCTTTATAGACTGGTTTCACTGCAAAGGACACCTTCTTTTTTATTCTTTAATGTCCTTTACAGACTGGTTTCACAGCAAAGGACACCTGCTTTTTATCTTTTAGTGTCCTTTACAGACTGGTTTTACTGCAAAGGACAATTTGTTTTATCCTTTAATGACCTTTATAGACTGGTTTCACTACAAATGACAATTGCATATAAAGGACAACCAGCCTCATTCCTTGGCTGTCATTTACTGAAAGGTTTCACTTTCTTAATACTCACTCCATCTCTGACTTCTTCGCTTGCTCAGTTGAGATGTCCTCTTCTACACTATAGTCCAGGATGGATTTTACACCAAACTGGCGGTTTCTGCTGACTAAAGGACGGATTGCTACCTGATCCTCACCAGCAACAAAGTGTCCATAGAATGTTGCTTTCATCAACTTCTCAAAAAGCATTTTGCCTAAAATCTTCCTTGTCCATTTCAACAGCTGATATAGAAAAGTTAATCATGAATCAAACAGCACAGATGGATATGAGAATCTGTTTACTGATAAAATATGCACCTTCAATTTTGTCTTGTATTAGCCCCAACAAGTTTGTGTCTAAATTACAGTAATTACCAGTACTCCCACAAATTCTAGTAGTGATACAGGAGTATACCAAGACTTGTATCTCTACCTCAAATCAGTTTCAATATATTCAGTGGGGAAAAGCTTTTGATATACTGAGTATGGGAAAAAAAGGAAAATGTTGATCTGTGTCCTTGACCTTGAATTTATGACCTCAATGTGGCATGTGATACACCCTCAAGAAGTGATAATTATGTATACTTAGTTTCATCCATTTATTTTAAATTTCTATAAAGTTACTGAGTAAAAACAAAAGATGGACAAATGGATAGAAATGCAAATTCTTTGTGCCCTCACTTCTCAAAATAAAGCCTGCAATCATAAAAGAGCACTATACCAGATCCTACTGACATACATACACACAAACAAGACAGACAAAAAGACAGGACGTGAGTACCGCACACAACACATGATACCCTCCAACAACATGAGGTAAGATGTTTAAAAGAAGCCATCTCTAAAGCAACTGTGCTGTTACTTAGGGCTGAAAGGAACAAACTTACCACATTTTGTTGAAACCTGTGAATGTACCAAAGTAAAATTAAAAAACAGTGTCCTTGACCTTCATGCTACTAAAATAAAAACGAATTTTCTTCTTTCTTTGCCTCAAAGGAACTTGCACATATGTACCACATAGTCATTCTATGAAAAAAAATGGTTCACCTGAACTGAAGCTATTGTGTAAAAATTTTAAAAATTAAATGCAACAGCAAAATCCTTTTTTTCTATAGCAAATTTTATCCAATACTATTGATTTTGTGATACAACATTTTTGTCAATGTTTCTCTATATTTTATTGCATATCAGTATTGTTTGTCAAGAATGGAAAGTCTTTTATCCTAGGAGCCATCTTGGGAAGAAGCTGACAACAGGTTTTCTCCCCTGTTGCTATGGAAGCCAAATCATAGCTTGGGGAGCCACCATGGACACATTTCTGGTAGAGCATGTTCTATGAATCATTCCTACCAAGGTTTATAAAAAGTGGCTCAGCTGCTCTTGTGAAGAAGTTGATGATACATTTTCCACCTGGTTGCTATGGAAGTGACAATGTTGATAGCCAAGCCATTTAGAACATAATTCTGGGTGGAGCATTTGCTTGGAAAAATGTTACCAAGCTTGATCAAAATTGGGTTAACTGTTCTGGAGAAGATAAAAATAGGTTTTCCACCTAGTTGTTAAGGAAGCCACACCTTTGCTAGAGGAGGAACACCAGACACAAATCTGGTACAACATGTCCTACAAATTGTTAATACCATGTTCAATAAAAAGTGTTTCAACTATTCTGGAGAAGAAGTTGAAAATAGGTTTTCCATATGGTTCCTATGGAAGCCACACCAATGCTTGGGTAGCCATCCCAAATATAATTCTGGCAGTACATGTCCTATTAAACAGTATGTCCAAAACTGGCTCAAACTATACAGAGAAGTGAAATGGGTTTTCCATCTGGTTGCTAAAGCCACACCATTTTCAGGGAAGCCAACCTGAACACAAATCTGGTGCAACATGTAATAAGAATCATTCTTAACGGTTGCTACAGAAAATGCAGCATATTTTGAATGGAGCATATCCTGAAAAACATTTCTATGATGTTTGATCAAAACTGGTTAGCTGTTCTAAAGAGGAAGCTAAAAATTGGTTTTCCAATAGTTACTATTATAATCACAATTTTACCAGAGAAGCCAACCAGTCAAAATCTTTATAGAGCATTCCTGCCAAGTTTTATCAAAATTGGCTTAGCAGTTTGAAAGAAGAAGACAAATATATTTTTCACCTGATTGCAAAGGAGACCACATCATTGCTGGGGGAGCCACCCCAGATATAACTTTGATAAAGTATTCCTAAGAAACATTCCTATCAAATTTGTTTACAATTGGCTCAGCCCTTCTGGAGAAGAACTTGAAAAGATTTTTTCTACATGGTTGCTGTGGAAGCCACACCATTGCTAGGGCAGCCACCCTGGAAACAACTGCAACATAGCATGTCCTAAAACACATTCCAACCAAATTGGATCAAACTTGGCTCAATCGTTCTAGAAAAAAAAAATTGAAATAGGTTTTCCACCTGGTTGCTAACAAAGCCACGCCACTGCCAGAGAAACCACCATGGACATAATTTTGACAGTGCATTTTCTTAAGAAACATTCCTACCAGATTATATAAAAATTGGCTCAGCCGTTCTGGAGAAAAAGTTGAAAGTCGGTTTCCTAAATAGTTGCTATGGAAGCCATACCATCTTTGGGATAGCCATCCAGAACACAAATTTGATAAAGCATGTCCTGTGGAACATTCCTACCAAATTTTAAATTCACATCCTCCACGCATCCATCAACCATGGCTTGGTACCAAAAGACCGGAAAAAGGCACAGGGCGGTCCGTTATTTAAGAAAAGTGACTGAAGAAATCCATCCAACTACCGTATCATTTCACTGAGATCAATCTACTGCAATGTTACTGAACATATAATTCACAGATTCATTATCACACATCTGGAAAACCAAAACATCCCATCTGAGAACAACATAGCTTCCGCAAATGATCAACGGAAACCCAGCTCATTTTTTCTATTCAAGATCTAGTGCCAGGAATCTCTTGTGGTGAGCAACTGGATACCCTTTTTTTTTACATTTCTCCAAAGCTTCTGACAAGGTCCCACATCAATGGCTTCTATTAAAACTTCACCATTATTTTGTAAGGGACAACATCCTTTCCTGGATTGGGGACTTTCTGTCAATGCAGAACACAAGAAGTAGTGCTTGATGGCAAGAACTCCAGAAGGATTTTGTCTACCTCCAGTTTTGGGAAAGAATATGGCAGATGAATTTCAATCAAGGCAAGTGCCAGGTACTTACAATCACCAACCACAGGAATCCCTTAAGGTACGACTATTCCATCCATGGTCTTACTGTAGGCAGAAATAACAACGCCAAGTATCTGGGAATTATCATCAATAAAAATCTGTCTTGGAGTTCACAAATCGATATCCTCAGCAAAAAAGGCTAATACCAACCTTGCCTTCCAGAACTGAAACATCAGTACTTGTCCACCAGAGGCCAAAGCTCCAGCTTACAAGATCTTTGTCTGTCCAACTTTGGAATACATCCCAACAGTCTGGTATCCTTATGCACAGTGCAACACTGAGGCTATTGAGAGAGTACTGAAAAGGGCTGCCCCGTTCGTCACCAACGACTTCCACCAAACCAGCAGTGTTAGATATGTTAGAGAGATTGACATAGGAAGAGCTGCACACCCGTTGGGCCAGATGCTAAGTTGTGATGCTCCACTGCACAGTTTACCATCTAGTGGATATACCTGCCAACCAGTAATGGTTTGTTTCTGGATGCCACACAAGAAGATATAACATAAAGTTCCTCCAACCACAAGCCAGATTCCAAGCACACCAGTACTCCTTCTTCCCTAGTGCAGTTATAGTATTGAATATGCTGCCCCAGTCCCTTATGCAGAGTGACTCCCTAAAGGCGTTCCGCCAAGTCATCGTCAACTGTCCCCAGATATAGATACTATGCCAGTTTTAAATCCAACAAAATCAGCTTTTTTAATTGTATAAAATGAGCATACAGTGCATCACACGTGTTGTAACTATTACTGCAGTACGATTATGCTAATTTATGATGGAGGCACTCGGTGAAGATGAAGATGATGATGGTGAGTATTGTTGAGCAGCAGAAAGATGGACATTACGTAAGATGTTACGATTTTTAAATCAATTTTGTTTGTATTGCAAATGGAATAAAAACTGCACATTTAAATTATCTAAACCTCTATCCCCGAGTGAAATAATGTTTTTTATTATTTTTTAAAACTATGTTTATGGCATCATATATTGTGCTTTATACTGAAACACACATACGTTCAAGATTACTTACCTGCTTGTTGTGATCAACCAGAGAATCAATAGAGCACAGCTGAAAGACAAAGAGAGCTCTGAATAGATCGGACGTTGACTTGCTTCGGTATGCCTCCTTGTAGTTTGAGAAAGTAAGATCCAACTCTGGATGCTTGTTTGGAATCTTCGGTCCTAAATCCTCATCCTGGCGGAATGCAGTCAGATTGTCAGTGACCAGGGTCGATTTGTGGGTCCTGGGCACGCATAGTGCAGTTGGAATTACCTGCTTCCAGTAATGTCTTTTATTTGACAGCAGAACACGTGTACACAAGTGGCCCCTCAGCGCCATTACACTACTATATACCTTATTTTCTCCTGTTTCACACTTTACTGTTGGACAAAAGACTGTTCCCGCAGACACCCGACTGATCCGTTTTACTTTGAAAAAGAAAATAAAGGTCACGATAAAAGCATGCTGAAAAGAAAATAGTCCATTGCACCAGATCCCGCATGGAACCAGTTGCAGCATGGTTTTCACTTATTCTTTCATATTGTGCAATATTTCTGTAAGTAACAGAAACCCACTGAATGGAACCTTGCTCTATTTACAAACCAAAATACTACACAGAATCATAATGCAGTCTGTGTACAAAATGCATAATGCAAAGTAATCAAAAACCTCTAAAATAAGCGTCGCTAAATAAACGTGAAATTTTAAAATAAAAAATTATGACAGCTCTAGACTATTTTCTATTTCATAAATTTTCTAACATTTTCTAAACTGACATCAAACATGTAATGTAGTTACCCATCTCGCATATAAATTACCTGTCCTTAATGTCTCTTGCTTTCGTGCGTTAACAGGTTTGTGTACTTTTTTTGTGGAGAAAACTGCATTGGCTTTCTTGACTGATGCTGTATAGGTCATTGACGAAACTATGTACATGTATTGATTCCCCATAAATGTGAAAGAATCTAATCCAGGGTCAGTTGTACTCCCCTGGGAAAATTCGTGAGGTTAATTGACAACATGTATCATTTCAAAGCTTATGACGTAAGTTATCTGAAAAAAAATGCTGCCAGTCTTTCTATCAAAGTTCAAGGTCAAATGGAGGCGCCCCAAATCAAAGTAAAATCTTATATATCCCCATAAATATCTTACTCTTCCACGAATTATCTTAAAAATCCATACGATTTTTTTCCGTTTGAACGTGTAATTAGATGGCTGTTCAACAAATGTGGCCTATTGCAGGATGGAAATGGTAAGTAAAGGTCAATCTCAGAATACTGGCTCCAATTAATAACGATCCAACGAGTCAAACTACATATTGCTGAAACAAGTGCAACGTATTACCAATAAATCGGTCGTAACGGAATCTCGTAAGAAAACTGTAATCACATTCAGGGCCGGATTAAGACCTTTAGAGGCCCTAAGCACCGAAAAGATTATGGTGCCCCCCCCCCCCTATGTAATTCAAACTAAAAACAATACTAAACCGTTTTCTTATTTTTATTTTTTTAATTTTTTTATTTTTATTTTTGCTTAGTTTGCCTATTGGGTTATCCAACACTGATCACATTCTACGTACAGATAAACAAAAATCGAAATAGCTTAAAGGAACCGTGAGGGAAATATTAGAAAGAATGCGTAGGGAAATGGTGTAATTGCTCATATAAAGATGCTGCGGTGCATTACTTGACATGATTATTGAACCCTGTGTGGTAAATGTAAGAGATAGTTGTGCAAAACCAGTACAGAAATCTAGTGCATCAGTTGGTAACAACTTTCTAGAAACAACGAAAAGCTCATGCTGTGGTGCTTACGTTTCAACTTCTAGCTTTCTAGCTTTAAATGTTATGGGTCTACTGCAGCTTCCAGTGAAACCATCTCACAAAATTTGATTCGGGAATTCGGGAATGAAGCAATGCAAGTAGTAAATTTCACTCTTTCTGGTTCTAGCGACTTTGGCCTTTCAACTTATGTCTCAAAAAAAAAAGTCTTTTTGTACCCTCAAAAGCAACTAACTCGCAAATCTTAAAAAAGGCACTGGGGCTTTAGAAATCACTGTTTTCTCCATCCTTGTTCACTATGACTTTTTACCTTTTACCTTGAAATTTAAATACCTCTTATCAGAGATCTTGATAATATCAGCCTATATTGTAAATTTGATCAAAATCGGGTCAGAAATACGTTATTCAGGCCGGTAACAAGCGCACCCAAGTAAATGCAAGATCACCTCATTAATATGCGTGGATCTCGCTCAGTATCACAGATCTCAGAGATCTCGATGACATAAGCCTATTTAACAAGTCTGATCAAAATCGGATCAGAAATATGGCCGCCAAAAAAGTTCAGCCAATCTGAGGTAAGATCACTCCAATAATATTCGCAAATCTAGCTCATTAACAAAAATGTCCGAGAGATTGACGACACAGGTCTATTTACCAAGACTGATCAGAATCAGACCAGAATATGGCCTCCAACGTAGCCACAAACTCAGCCAATCAGATGCAAGATCACTTCACAAGATCTTGATAGTATCTTTTTGTACCCTCAAAAGCAACAAACTCGTAAATCTTAAAAAAGGCACTGGGGCTTTAGAAATCACAAATGACTGTTTTCTCCATCCTTGTTCACTATGACTTTTTACCTTGAAATTTAAAAACCTCTTATCCGAGATCTTGATAATATCAGCCTATATTGTAAATTTGATCAAAATCGGGTCATACATACGGTATTCAAACGGGCAACAAGCTCAGCCAATTAAATGCAAGATCACCTCATTAATATGCATGGATCTCGCTCATTATCGAACTCGTCCAGAATCTTGATCATATAAGCCTTTATTCCAAGTCTGATCAAAATCGGATCAGAAATATGACGTCCATAGTTGTAACAAGCTCAGTCATTCAGATGCAAGATCACCTCTATAAATATGCGTGGATCTCGCTCATTACTAAACCTATATTCCAAGTTTGATCACAATGAGATCAGAAATATGGCCATCCAGAGTAGGAACACGCTTAGCCAATCAGATGCAAGATCATCTCACTAATACGCATTGATCTCGCTAATCATGGAATTCTTCCGAGATCTTTATGATATAAGCCCATATTTTAAGTCTGATCAAAATCGGATCAGAAATATGACCCAATGGGTAATTAGAAATTAGTAATTAGTAACAAGTAATTAGTGACAGAAATATGACCCAATGGGTGGTAACAAGTAATTAGTGACAGAAATATGACCCAATGGGTGGTAACAAGTAATTAGTGACAGAAATATGACCCAGTGGGTGGTAACAAGTAATTAGTGACAGAAATATGACCCAATGGGTAATTAGTAAGTAATTAGTGACAGAAATATGACCCAATGGGTGGTAACAAGTAATTAGTGACAGAAATATGACCCAATGGGTGGTAACAAGTAATTAGTGACAGAAATATGACCCAATGGGTGGTAACAAGTAATTAGCGACAGAAATATGACCCAATGGGTGGTAACAAGTAATTAGTGACAGAAATATGACCCAATGGGTGGTAACAAGTAATTAGTGACAGAAATATGACCCAATGGGTGGTAACAAGTAATTAGTGACAGACGTATGACCCAATGGGTGGTAACAAGTAATTAGTGACAGACGTATGACCCAATGGGTGGTAACAAGTAATTAGTGACAGACGTATGACCCAATGGGTGGTAACAAGTAATTAGTGACAGACGTATGACCCAATGGGTGGTAACAAGTAATTAGTGACAGACGTATGACCCAATGGGTGGTAACAAGTAATTAGTGACAGACGTATGACCCAATGGGTGGTAACAAGTAATTAGTGACAGACGTATGACCCAATGGGTGGTAACAAGTAATTAGTGACAGACGTATGACCCAATGGGTGGTAACAAGTAATTAGTGACAGAAATATGACCCAATGGGTGGTAACAAGTAATTAGTGACAGACGTATGACCCAATGGGTGGTAACAAGTAATTAGTGACAGACGTATGACCCAATGGGTGGTAACAAGTAATTAGTGACAGACGTATGACCCAATGGGTGGTAACAAGTAATTAGTGACAGACGTATGACCCAATGGGTGGTAACAAGTAATTAGTGACAGACGTATGACCCAATGGGTGGTAACAAGTAATTAGTGACAGACGTATGACCCAATGGGTGGTAACAAGTAATTAGTGACAGAAATATGACCCAATGGCTGGTAACAAGTAATTAGTGACAGACGGTCGACGGACGTCTAACACTGTATCATACATACCATAAGCCAACTGAAATTGTTAGTGAGTCTCACAACATACCCCCTCTTCTATGGCACGAGTCAGTTCTTTTAACAAATCATTAATAAATGCTACAAAGTATGTCAAGTTGACAAGGTTTTGGTACGCGATGAATCTCTGGTGGCAAATGGTTAAAACGTATTGGAAAATCCGGACATGATTTTCTTTTTAAGGAATGTTGATTAAATCCTGGAAAATGGACCACAACCAGCCAGTTTTGGTGTGTGTGTGTGTGTGTGTGTGTGTGTGTGTGTGTGTATACGAGACACAAGTTCGTCCAAAAACGCAGCCAAACTCAAAATCTAGTCCTAATATGTGAGTAACAGCCCTGATATGGCGGGAAGAAGGGTGGACAGACGGAAGCGTGCACGCACGGTCGCATGAACCGATAAAGATAACCCTTTACATCACCCGTTTGTCAAACCTGGGAATAAACCCTGATAGCCATTTATGACCTAATCTGATTCAGACATATACCACAGCCTATCAAAGGTAATTTGTCAACTTAAGCTGCATTTCATTTAAATACCAAAAGATGTCTACCTAAGGACGTGCATGTGTATAATAACAAGCAGTAGCAATTGTGAAAATTTATTTTTTAGTGATTCATTCGGTAATATATTAAGTATTTGAAATTCAATCCATGAGTAAATATCTAATAGACGAGTTCTAACATATATCCAAGTTCAATACACTTCATATATTCTGCATTACATTTAATAATGGATACGTAGCGTTCAGTGCAATTATGGCCCACATCTTGTATTATCTCAACACAGACTTAGACATCGAGTTTGTGATTTAAATCTTTATTTATTTTTTTTTTTTTTTTTTTCATCGCATCAAAGACTTACTTTTGAAAAGTTATTCTTGATTATCAGGAAGTGGAAACTCAAGTTCAATCTAAAGTTTAGTGTTCTGTTCTTCAAGCAATATGTAAAAGTCAATGTTTGGAAATTAACAGCCAGGTACAGCCGGGTTTAAAACTGAAAGCAACCTCGCCCAGTTATACTTCGGTCTCGCCCACTATATCCAACACTACAAACATGTTAATCTATAAATATTCCGCAAATTTCATTGGCGGAATATAAAAAGTGACCAAATGTAATAGTATCAAAACCGAGTAATTTTCCTTGTTTTTTTCTTTTTGGAAACTCGTCAAAATATCGAGTACACGATGCGTTACGGTATTGATATTTTTCGTTGACACATAGCTTGTCCATGGTTTCATTTTATTCCATGTGCCGATTTTTCAATGATTATATTTGTACGAAAATTGTTTACAAATATATTAACATTAATTTTACAAGTCAATGTTTGAATATTTATGACAAAATATATAGCCTTTTGATACTTTTCTATATAAATGCTGAATGCTTATTAAGAGAAGGAACATAACTAATACAGCAAATTCGAAACCGTGAAATCCTCAAATAAAAAACTTTTAAAGAAAATTCCAACAATTAAAATTTCATTTTAATTGTTTACTTTTTTACAGGTTTGGCTGTAAAGTTATTATTCGATTACAAAATAATTAGAAGTATATGTTCCACGTTCCATGACTATGTGGCATACGGGTCTTACATTACCAAATGTGTAATCCTCATTAAATAAAGATTATTATTATTATTATTATTATTATTATTATTACAGCGTTGCACATACGATTCCACGGGCAGGGGACATTGTGTCCCCCTACCTCCAAATCCGGGGAACACACAACATTTTCGAGTGTCAAGGAAAATAATAGTACATAATGCACTAATAGTGCTATAAAAATGAGATAATCTTGTTTGCTTCTCGAGTTTTACAACCTTAACTTTGTGGTCTGCACTGAACTATCATATTTTCCTTAAAAACTAACATTAGTGCAATAAAAGCTTTATCGCGTGCTCAAGTAACTCAAGAAAACATTAACATGTTTGAATATATGGTAACCTGAAATGAGCTGCACCATGGAGGTTTCCGTTCTGGGTCTTGTTCTCATTTAACTTAAGTGTACACTCATTATCTACCAGCATTTATTACAATAAGTACCCATGTTTTCTGAATTCATTTTCTTTCCAAATAAATAATCCATTAATTAAATGACAAATTGTGTATTCGCATATAATGTAGTCTCTTTTGTCATTAATTTAAATTAATAAATTGAATCTTCCTCGCCGTTGGGTTCCCTCGAAAATACGTTACACTAACGACCGTCGAACACTTTACATTGCAACTCGGCCGACTACAAGAAAACTTGAATGTTTTCATTGCCAGATACATTGTTTTAAAATAGATATTCATTGCCATCTTACAGTTTCATCGCCTTTTGCGACTTTGGCCATTGCTAGCGCCAACAGAAACATGGGTTTTAGGCGTTTTCGAGTTTTTTTCTGACGAAAAGCGAGCCGAGGGGGTGGGGTGCGGCCACAGGATTAAGATTTGGGGGGACAAAAGACAAAAGATTGCGGGAAACCGGCCCGACCTCAATGTGCAACACTATTATTATTATTATTATTATTATTATTATTACGTATGTATAGACTGTACAGGTTTCGAATTTATAATTATATTTTCTTAAACTGACATTTTTGACATGGCCAAGCTACCAATGTAAAGAAGGTTCATGAGATCAAAGGTTAATGAGTTGATCAACCATCGTTTTGTAGACATGTAGTATATTACATAGATCAACCATCGTTTTGTAGGCATGCAGTATATTACATAGATCAACTTTTGTTTGTTGCTGCATGTATCGCAGCGACGAAAATAAGATATGATAAAATATTCAGTGTTGTAATTTCATTCTTATCAGCAAGAGTGTAGTTCTATTTTCTTTTGATCACAGATAAAATGCACATGGGTCAGTCACAGTTCCCGTCATGTATCCGTTTTGAAAGAAAAAAGAGAGCAAACATTTTTAGCAACCTCATCTAACATGGCAAACCTTGACATTTCTACCCTCACCTGAGTATGAATCTGAAATAATTTGTCGAAATTACCAAAGACTTAATCGATTGGAACGCATAATTTGTCTATGTGTGTGTATGCATAATTTGTCTATGTGTGTGTACGCATAATTTGTCTATGTGTGTCTATGCATAATTTGTCTATGTGTGTGTACGCATAATTTGTCTATGTGTGTGTATGCATAATTTGTCTATGTGTGTGTATGCATAATTTGTCTATGTGTGTGTATGCATAATTTGTCTATGTGTGTGTATGCATAATTTGTCTATGTGTGTCTATGCATAATTTGTCTATGTGTGTCTATGCATGAGAAGTAGAGACAGATAGGCTTGTAATTCTGATGACCTTTGATCGTGCAACCCTCCAACAACAGAGATTTTCCAAGAAACGTTAAGAAACGAACAATTTTAACTTTCAGTTTTGAATAGTTTTTGTCGAGCCAACCTTGACTAAAGCTTAACAAAACAATAAAATTTGGTCTGCGTGTGTCCGTCCGTACGTAAGTATGTCTATCAACACGCCAGATTAACCTCAATGTTAACGTTTAATACTTTCCTTTTATTTCAATACCATTTTATCCCACCCTCTTTGGATTTGGAATGAAGCTCAAGGGCTGGCTCGACATACAGGACATGGCCAGGTTGTTGTTTAAGAAGAGTCCATCGAAGGGATTTTCAATACGTTCATTGTGGCAGCCATAATTAAGGTCAGATCGGCACCATTCCCATTTAGGAGGAGTAGCAATAACAAAATTGTCAAGATGGCTGCCATGGTGATCATACTGGCTATCAGATAAGCACCATTTTCAATTAGGACCAGCTAGACACCATATAGTGTCTTTTAGTGAAAAACCCATATTGATATGACAATCCATTCAGGTAGAGCAGAAATAAGATTTTCAAGATGGCTGCTGTGGTGGCCATATTGGACGTCAGATCGGCAGCATTTTCATTTATAACCAACTTGACATGATAAGAAGTAGTTTAGTGAAAACCTCATGTCGATATAGTCATCCATTTAGGTGGAGCAGAGATAACAAGATTTTCAAGATGGCTGCCATGGTGGCCATATTGGACGTCAGATCGGCACCATTTTCATTTAGGATCAACCAGACATCGTAAGAAGTCTTCTGGTGAAAATCCCATGTCGATATGACTCTCCGTTCAAGGGAGAAGAGATAACAAGATTTTCAAGATGGCTGCCGTGGCGGCCATATTGGACATCAGATCGGCACCATTTTCATTTAAAACAAAGTAGACACCATAAGAAGTCGTTCAATGAAAACCCCATGTTGATATAGTCATCCATTGAGGAGTAGTAATAACAAGATTTTCAAGATGGCTGATGTGGCGACCATACTGGATGTCTAAGCAGCAGCACCATTTCATTTAGACCAACTAGACCTTGTAATGAATGTGTGTGTAAAGTTTCATGGCAATCCTACAAGTAGTTTAGGAAGAGTAGCGATAACAAACTTGTGCTAAAGGACGGACGAACGTCGGACAACAGACAATTCCATAAGCTCTTCTGGTCTAAGACTAGTAGAGCTATAAAAAAAGGATTTATGATAACAGTTCTCATTAATATCAATACAGTTTTATACAGATCTCATTAATATAAATACAGTTTTAAACAGATGTTTTGAAAGAGTAACTGCTTTGAATACACATGTATTTGTCGTGAACTTATGACGTGTCTTAGTGAAGCTTGCATAGGAATTTTCGGGATGCGGGCTATTTGTCCTTGCAATTTTAGGAATACGGAATATTAAATGTCTATATATTTGGGATATGGATTAAAATTATATCATTTTTGGGATATTTTTCGGGATATTACCTGAACAAAATTTCGGAATATGAGATTTGTGATGCAATATTTAAAGATACAAGGATTATAATTATTTGCATCCCATTCCTAACAAGCTTTGATAGTGAGTCAAACAATATTAAACACGGTCATGACAGGTGAATTTTAAGGTCCATCGTCAAATTTTTGTCTGTCATTAAAACCGGCGAATTGCATTTTCCCCTCTGCCCGTCAAATGACCTCTCATACAGATGTAACTTTGTAAAGCACTCCCCACAAAAAATACAAACACAAATACGGTGGAAGTTTATTAGAGGCCTATCGATTAATCTTGGCGCTTACTGGCTTTTGAACGCTTTGTTTGATAGAAGAAACACGTCTTGTCTGCATGTACAACGTCTTGGCTCCAAATACAAACTAAAATTTCTGAGCATAATGTATTATCGCTATGGTCATTTTATCATGTTATCTCAGACCGATGTTCTGGCGCTGTTGCTTAATTTGTTGACAAGCACGAATAGTTGAGAATGGGGTCAGTGCTCCACAATGGCCCTAGTATAAAATGTAAGCCCTTGATTTTGTTAAATCATGGAATTCAACACAACCTCTTGGCCAACATGTCTAAAAATCACATTCTATATCAATGAAAATTTTTAGATGTGCGTACATTTGTCCGGTAAAATGTAAAAATATCAACCGTGTGTTCTGGGATATTACGATATATAACACTGAAATAAACTAGAAATGTATTCATGTTATACGTAGATCCCATCACATGTAACACGGAGATCCCATCACATGTAACACGGAGATCTCAGCACATGTAACACGGATATCCCATCACATGTAACCTGGAGATCCCATCACATGTAACACGGAGATCCCATCACAGTGCTGAAAACTGACCGAAGGTCGAAACCTAACCAATGTGTGACGGCCTGACAGGGGTAAAACGATATGCCCCTATAACTCTCGTGGTGGGGCATTTTAAAAAAATAATAATAACTCCCGAGATAAGGCTATACTTTGATGTGGTTCGGAGCATTACTTCCCTTAGCATATATTACACTAAGCAAACAAAGACTGTCATTTTAAACCTAATTTTTACTCATTAATATCGTATTTTTTACATTACAATACCCGTGTATTCTCTGCATGATAAACATCACTTTTAAATAGAGAACACGATTACAGGTAAAGTTAAAAGCCCCTTGCAAAAGTATGATATACAGTAATGACAGGTTTAATATGTGTGGAAAGAAAGAGAAATATAGGATAATAACCCTTCCCCTGTGCAACGTTAAGGAACAAATTGAAGCCGGAATCATACAAATGTATTATATAATTAGCTATTATTCCTGGGCCAGAATCCTATTTCACAAGAAAAAGATTACTGGAGCTGGAATGGTAGATTCATAGACTAGAATTCAGTGACAAAAAACGCAGCCACTGCCTATATTGTTTTTCCATCTGATTTCAAACATCATGTGAAACTGTAAAATGTGCAAAAATAAATATAGAAGTTTTAAACAACGGTCCCTCGAAGAGACTGATGCCCTACAGGCCGAATCCAATGTCTGCAGGCACTGAATTGTTTACATAGTTAACGACGAACGGAATCTCCGTACTTTTCTTCCCATGATGCACCGCGCTGATGTGAAGCTACCAAGTTTTCTAACTAGCCCGTTATCGGAAAACTGTCACTGACAAACCAATCGGAAGCCACGATGTAACTATGATATTGGCATGCCAATTTAGTCCTGGTACAAGCGAAATTTGGGGACATTAGGTGGCGCTGTAAGTGTTGACTAAGGATAAGTTAAATCAATAATAAAATTAAAGCATGTAAATTCACACCTTTAAGGTAACCAAAACATACATTTATATTAGGCAGGAATGTAGTATAATGTGACGCTATGGCGACAAAGTGTACAATATGGCGACAAGGGGAATCTAACATTATGGCCGCCATGTTGAAAGTATAACTCTATGGCGACATAAATGACCCTATGGCGACAAGGGGAATTTATCATTAGTACATGGGTTGAACCATTTTTTCTTGTCGCTATAAATTGTTTTCTTTTGGGAGTACAAACATTACCCTTGGGAGACAAGGGGAATTTAACATTAGTTCATAAGTGTAACATATACCTACTGACGAAAACCCATAACCACTGCAAAGCACCCACCTCTACTGACCAACACCCACATCTACTGACCAACACCCAATCTTATTTACCAGAGCCCTTACCTATTGACTAATACACCATCTGAATTATCAGCACGCAGTATGAAAGGAGATGTAAAGTAGGAGGTAGAGTAATATCTAGAGTAGACAAAATGACATTTCACACTCACACCTACATACATGCAATCCCCAAAGTGGAGTGTTTGGAGAGAAACGAGGACTCACAAATAAACACACACAAACTTATATACTATCACACAAGAGAGAAGGGTGGAGAGGGAATTCAAGTTTTAGTTGTGCAAGAGAAAACCACAGACAAAAGACAAACACACATAAAAGACAATATTTTTGCAATAGTTTGAGTAGTATCTCTGGTTCTGAGAGATCTGGATGGCCCTAAAAAGGGCCGTGGGTTTTTTTTCTTCATTTTTTCTTCTCAGACACACTCTCCTTTAGTGGCTGCACCTCTAGCGCCAGGCTCCATATGCCTCACATCTCCTGCTCCATTGATCCCCTCCCCAAGAGTTAACAGATACAGAGGGTTAAGTAAGACTGGTTAGCCTCAGTTTCCCAGTCCTCTACTTGTGGAATGAGGGGCTCCGGCTCATGATGTGGTTGCTGAATCTGTTGCTGCTATTAAATGAAAAGTTGGTATTGCTCCTTCCAATTTTTTTTCTTGTTGTTGTTCTTTTGTTTGTTTGCTTGCTTTTTTTCTTTTCTCGTTCCCTCTTCTCATTTTCCTCTTGTTCATCGAATACTTCCCTCGCCAGCTTATTTACCAACTTGAATGACATCATATTCTTCTTGATGGTTCTCTTGTTAAAATTTAATTCCATTTCTTCAAGCCGGTCCAGGAGGTGCTTCACTCTCATTAAGTGAACTAGGGCTTCACTTAACTTGCCCTTAATGTTCTATCTAATTTAAATTAACCTCGAGCGCGGCAATTCGGCCATGTGCGAGGATATTTAGCTAGTGCGTCTCTGGATGGCTCAAAGTGATCCAGGGTAGAATTTAGATTTTGATTTTTTTTTTTTTTTTTTTTTTTTTTTTTTGCAAAAATGAATGTCGTCATCCTGCGTTCTATCTGATATTTGGTTATTAATTTTGAAAGAAAAACTCTGTACTAATGGCTGATTTCCTACATTGGTTAATTATGATAAAGAGTATAGCAGAAAAATGCACTCCCCTATTGTTCTGGCTCATTTTCTTTATATGAAAAAAACAGCCCTTTTTTTTTTTACAACCTCAACGAAAAGATCCGTTAAATATAACAGTTCACAACCCTTTACCATCAATGAAATACCTGAAACTTTCGAATAAAAGATATAGAAGAAATAATTAATTTTCCATAGCTTCAAACTATTGCTTATGTTGCCATTAGTGATGACACGTAATTAAATCATTGTGACGTTAGTGAGGTTACTATGACGTAAGAACAACAACAGGCATGATAGCAGTTCAAAAAATGGACACTATTTCTATCAGAGAATGTTTCCAAGCATGGAAAATGTCGAGGACGTTCCAAGTGGATGTGATGTCTTAGTCCAATCGGAATGTCCCCGGCCTTTCCGTCACAGGCTAGAAACAAAAAGTCGGATGTAAATAGTAGCCATTTTGGACTTCCATCGCGCCCGTGGATGTTATTACGTCATATTAAATGGTATTGTGATGCTGGCAATCGGACCACATCAATGCTTTTCTTAAATTCCACAGTTAATATATCAGGAAAGTACTTCGATGGAGTGATACGGCGTAAAAGGGAGAAATTTCAAGTCCCGTTAAACCAGACACTCCTTGGAATGTAGTATCGTGACACTTCCTATTACCTCGGCAATTTAAGAGTTTTGTTTAGCGATGTCACCATGCGTAACATCTGAATAACCTGCATGTAAACATCATGTCAGGATGTTCACATAGCCGTGAATATTATAAATTTGAAGAATAACTTCATTCAGGGTAAACAAAATGGTCGATTTTCTTTACATGTACACGTTTAAGTAAGTGATAAAATCAGATTGATACCATAGCCATTTCCAATCCCTTTTTATGTACTTTTCAATCATAAAATCGTGCTGAGCACAATGTCTGCAAATCGTCTGCTTCACAGTTTAAACAATACAAGCAGAATCGGTGACACGACTGAAGCACTTCGATAAAAAGTGTTTATCTAACTTGTGGGGGGCCCATTAAGGGTGTATTGTCAAACTCTTGAGTTTTGTTCTAGTGTTGGTTCTTATATCAGTAGTACAAAAGGCAAGTTAATGAGCCCCGTCATCTCTTCAAAATTCATAAAAGGTGTTTTCCAGATATGGGTCATACAATTAAAGTTTATGTGGGTTGGGGTTTACTATAAATATACCATGTAATATAACATAAGAATATAATAAACCATAATTATTTCATGGATTAACTACAACTCAGACATATAAAGATCTTGATTAAATTTATGAACTGATTGTTGAAATTTTTTTACTGAATGTGTTGCTTTTACATAATTTTTTCCTTATTTTTAATATTTTTTTTAAAAACTTTGATACTGTACTACCGACGGTCGATGTATTTCCCAACTGCCGCTGTAATAGGACGTTCTCTCTAGTGCGCCTCCCTTTACAGGTCACCTCCTCCTATCCAGCACTTTGGCGATCCTCTTGATCGGAAATTAAATTCATTCACCGTGTCAAATGCATCACACGTAGATTACTGATGCCGTAGGATAAAAGTTAAAAAGGAAGTATAGTGAAACTTTTTGGGATATGTTTTCTATGTAGTAACTCTGTAATATGACGTACCGGCCTACTGTTGCAAAAATATTTTAACTTTATAAAATCATTCGCACAAAGTACAAATGCGTTCACTGAACAAGGATGCCCCATCGCAGTACCTGACATGATCAAAACACAAAACTTAACCACGGTACAACGGATGGGCGGAACGACAGACGTTCAAACGGACGGACAAGGGTAACACTATATGCCCATACAACTGTCGTAGTGGGGCATAAAAAAAGTAAAAGAAAGTTTTCTAATAAGCTCTCGTTGAACCAGACCTCTCGCATGTCTCCGCGAGATCTACGAATAATCGATAGGTCAATTCGTTACATTTTTGCGAGGTCTCACTGGGGAGTTTTTTTGGGTGAATTTTCATCGGACGATGACAGATTAGATTACAGAAAAAAAATTCGAATAATTCTACATTAAAGATAGAAATAAAAACTAACCAATGATTTTGCATAAAACATGCGTGTTAGATTTGATGAAGGTATTCAGGTTAATTCCTTGTGCAACTGATACCATTTACATTGAAACAATATCCACATCCCCTCTTTTATAGTGCTAATTTCCGACGGTTGAGGGCTATTTTGAATATTTTCCAGACATGCCGGCTCAAACAAACAATATTGGCCATATGCATGATTACAGTTCACGGTTATTATAACAAATCTGTATACTTCTTACTACCCATCAACCATCTCGATTTTTAGATATTTTACATCCGTTGCAGACATACATGAACACATAAATCAATCTGGCCGCTCATTTGAAGCCCAAGTTGTGCATTTGATTTCCTGTGCTAGTCTAAGGTTCCGCTCTTCAGTTTTGCACTTTGCATAGAATTTGATTTTTAAAGAAAAAGAATTTCCCAGCTTTTTCTCACTGGTTATCCTGGTTTTAAAACATACCTTGTATATCTAGGTATTGTTTAAATAACCTTTAATTGCCATTATTTTGGTGTATGATTGATGGGTGTAATTTGGGTTATTGAGTATACAGCTAGGCCTTACTTCAGATGTGCACCTCTCAAAAGACTGCTAGCTCCGCTTGGTCATTTTCACTTCCTGGACTTCAAAGGTAAATTAGAAAAAAAAAAACGAGCCGATAACTTTTGTTTCACTTTTTATATATTTTATAATTCATTAATTGTACTTTCAGAAGCTGGTATTGTCTAATCTTGCAAAATCAATTTTCCCTATTTTAATTACTGCTAAAGTTAGTGTACTCTGGACTAGTTCAGGTTCATTTTTCGAGCACATGGGAGCAGCCATATTATCAGCTGTCTGCTTTAGATAATGCATAGCTTCCATAATTACCACATGTAAAGCAATTTCAGTCGCAGTACATGAAAGTAGCATAGAGGTATGCCAACATTCTCTCGACTGTGCATGTTCCCAATGAAAGCAACTTCACATTATACCGGTCGCTATTTCAGAAGTACATAATAACTATAGAGAGCTACCCAAATGTAAAAGGCTGTCGGCAAACAAACGAATGGATTTTCAAGCCTAACTCAATGTAAACCAAACGCTTGATTAAGTTTCTGTGTGAATTTATAAACACAAGATTCATGCTTATTAAAGAACTGTCAGGCCTGATCAGCAGATTTTCAAAACACGAACTGGACATATTTTCGGTTCATATGGTATATTAGTCACGGGTCACTTTAATATATCACTGTCGATATCTGGCAATAATTTTAGATCCGTGTGTAGAGATATCTTCCACAATGGACAACCAGATATACTATAGCTATGTTGGGGTACCAACATAACTATCCAAATATCCAAAAATCTATTTTTGTTTTTAAATCTGGTAAAGTCAGAGGCAACTCTGGCAATTTACTTCTTTTATGAGGGAACACAAATGTAATATTAACTGATCGAGAGTGTCGCTCATCTCGCCTTTCACTTGTGTAACTATGGCACATGGTACAGTTGTTCCTCGCTAAAAAAAAAAAAAAAAAAAAAAAAAATTATGTATACCGCTGTCACTCATAATGATAGCAGGGTCATGAATTCCATTAAATTGACTAAAGTTATATATTGCAATTACCTTATTTATTTCCCATTATTTCAGTTCTTAACTTTTGAGAAGCATAATATGGTTTCCCATCGTTGTATACCCTATTTCAGTGGGTTGTGCATAGTTATGACACAGCTTTGTTAAAATATACCACAGTATACAAAGCAGCCTCACGCCTCGGGTCACTATTTAGGCTCACATAAAAGCATTATAACACAGAGGTAGTGTTACGATTGAATTTTCCAAGAATTTTCATAAAAACCAATGTTTGTTATATTAACTTAAATAAACTAATGTTTGTTCTCATAATTAACATTTTTAAAATTTGTAATAAAAGCAGAATTTGGAGTACTTGAATCATACAATACTTTACATTGTATAAATATATTACACTGATTCCTCCTATATTCTACGCTATGAAGTAACATTAGAATTAAGTAACAGTACACATGTAAATGATGCTACAGGCAGGAAATTGTTTATGCTAGCAAAATTCTTCACACCGTACTTAAGTTGAAAACATATACTAGTGTTGGGAAGGTCTAATGTCAGGTGTTGTGAGCTTTAACCAACCTGCGACCATTTTTGGAAAAGGAATGTAGCAAACAACAATCTCGTATACTCTCGCGGTTCCAGAGCACAAGGGTGAGTCCGTTTTACCCTAACCCCTGGCCTTTTACGGAGCAAGGTTATGCATTCCTTACCCAAAAATTTTATATAAACTGCCGCCCAAAGCTCGAGAGCAGTTGCTACGCCTCTGCATCTTAGAGTTCTGACTTCCTTTTGCAGGTAAGACAAATACATTTTACTATAATAGTATTTTTAAGACTTTTTCTTAGTACCTCAATGCATTTAATTGTTATTGAAAGACATTGCTGGCAAGTATTTCATTTCTCTCTTGAAACATGTGTTCTTTTTATTCTCTAATATAAATTATGAACTATAATGCTTTACGGACTGGTTAAATTTTACTAGGAATTTATATGTATTGTAATGGTAGTATTGGATTATTGTTAAAACGACTTGCTGCCAACTTCATGCTCTATGATAATTAATTTAGAAATAAAATACCTTTAAGTTACAAAACATGATATTTTGGTATTTAAGGTCCAATATTTAATTTGTCTTTACGACAAAACGATTTCGGTATTAGTTAGAAATATTGAATTCTTACTATATTCTAAGTATATTTTGGCTATCGTTGGCTCATTCGATATTTAATTAGTTACATCATAGCTTAAAATACAGAAATTACAAAATCATATGACGTTGGTAAGCTTTAAATAAGTATAATAATTTCATGTGTATTTCTATATCTAGAATATATAACTTCAAGTGTAATTCCTATACTGAGTGATGTTTGATTATAATATAAGTTGCTACCCCTCTGCATCTGAGAGTTCTGACTTCCTTTCGCTGTTGAACCCGGTACGCCTCTCGCATCCGAGCGATGTAACAATCGTACATCGCAAGGAGTGACACCTACTCAAAGGGAGGGCTGAATGATATCTTTCTTTCTCTATCTGTCGATCCAAGAGTGACCATCAATAAATGGGGACAAAAGCAAAGGGAAACTAACATACAAGTGGTGGCAACGAAAAACATTATTTATAAATGATGATGAAATAATTCTTATCATAATAAGTCGTGAAACAATTCCCAACATAATAGTTGCACTATTGAGGTTCTCATTAACAGCATTATAACAGGAAGCACTATTGAGTTTCTCATGAACAGCATTATAACTGAGGTAGCACTATTGAGGCTCTCATGAACAGCATTATAACTGAGGTAGCACTATTGAGGCTCTAATGAACAGCATTACAATAGGTAGCACTACTGAGGCTCTCATGAACAGCATTATAACTGAGGTAGCACTACTGAGGTTCTCATGAACAACATTATAACAGGTAGCACTATCGAGGCTCTCATGAACAGCATTATAACTGAGGTAGCACTATTGAGGCTCTAATGAACAGCATTATAACAGAGCCTCTATTGAGGCTCTCGTGAACAGCATTATAACTGAGGTAGCACTAATGAGGCTCTCATGAACAGCATTATAATTGAGGTAGCACTACTGAGATTCTCATGAACAGCATTATAACAGGTAGCACTATCGAGGCTCTCATAAACAGCATTAGAACTGAGGTAGCACTATCGAGGCTCTCATGAACAGCATTATAACTGAAGTAGCACTATTGAAGCTCTCATGAACAGCATTATAACAGATGTAGCACTACTGAGGTTCTCAAGAACAGCATTATAACAGGTAGCACTATTGAGGCTCTCATGAACAGCATTATAACTGAGGTAGCACTATTGAGGCTCTCATGAACAATATTATAACTGAGGTAGCACTACTGAGGCTCTCATGAACAACATTATAACAGGTAGCACTATTGAGGCTCTCATGAACAGCATTATAACTGTTTTAACACTATTGAAGCTCTCATGAACAGCATTATAACTGCGGTAGCACTATTGAGGTTCTCATGAACAGCATTATAACTGAGATAGCACTATTGAGGTTCTCATGAACATCATTATAACCGAGGTAGCACTACTGAGGTTCTCATGAACAGCATTATAACAGGCAGCACTATTGAGGTTCTCATGAACACCATTATAACTGAGGTAGCACTACTGAGGCTCTCATGAACAACATTATAACAGGTAGCACTATTGAGGCTCTCATGAACAGCATTATAACTGAGGTAGCACTACTGAGGCTCTCATGAACAGCATTATAACTGAGATAGCACTATTGAGGCTCTCATGAACAGCATTAGGCCAAAACAAAAAAATATGTGTTTCCTATTTCACTGGTTTTAAAATTCGGGTAGGGAGGTATATATTTTTTTTTATTTTATTTTTTTAACGTTATATATAAATCTTATAATTTTTCAAGCGCTTCAAAGTACTGGGCAAAACCGGCTCAATTAGATGCACAAATCAATTTCGGCAATGTGATTTTCTTTTTATTGAAAAAGAAAAATGGGGGGGGGGGGGTGCTAGGGTCGGCAACGATAAACAGGGACGGTCGGCCGACCGGAAACACATATTTTTTTTTTGTTGGCCTTATAACTATTTATAACTGAGATAGCATTATTTGAGGCTCTCGTGGACAGCATTATATCAGATATAGCGCTGTATAGCTTTCTCTATGTTGTTTATACAGCAATGCATGTCGTCATCTATTTGACATTTAAATTTTAAGACAGACTGTTCACCAATCTTTCGTCAAATTTAACATTTGTGGTTGACATTACAAACATTTTTACAACGATATTTCATAAAAGCAGTCCAAATAATAATCTGAACCCTTTTCAATTGTTTTTTTTTTCTCAAAATGAAATGAAGCGTCAACATAATTGACATGTCTGAGTGTAATGTGACTGTACCTTGGCTTACATAAATATAAATATAATGATTTTTATTTCAAGATTATTTCGAAAGCGGTACTTTATCAAATACGTAGCTATGTTTTGTTTTGTTTGTTTAAGTTTGCGTTTTAAAGACTATGATAACAAAGGAGGTACACACCAGGCGTGCAGGTGTTCTATTTTTTCCAAGCCAAGAATCCATGAATTCAACCGTGGTTAACAAACTGCAGAACATCTCTCTCTCTCTCTCTCTCTCTCTCTCTCTCTCTCTCTCTCTCTCTCTCTCTCTCTCTCTCTCTCTCTCTCTCACACACACACACACACACACACACAAAGAACTTTTCTCCCGAACTCGAATAATATGTTTAGAGTCCTGAATAGCCCAGAATTGAATTCTAGTTTGATTATATAACTTTCAAATACTTTCTGACATTGATAATCTCACAAACGCTACCTGTCGAGTTTGGCAAGACGGTATGCCCATTTTCTGCATGAAAGATTATAACCGAATACTCGAGAAAAGTGTTACCACCTGTTAAGACATGGTATGAGTAAATAAAGTCCGTTTTCGGTTTAGAAGAGCACTTTTACGTAATTGATTATATATGATGTAGTTTTAAACCCACGTAGGTAGGGACGGGCGGTGTGGTACGGTATTAAGACCAGGAGAAACGTTGGGAAATGATTTTAGATAAAAACGCAGAAATATGCTACTGTGCAGCAGATATCTTATAAAAGTAAATATTGAGTTATATTACTACGAAGGTATTCATAGGAAAAAAAATCATTCTTGTATGTAAAATTGGCACGAGCAAACTCAATTAAGTATACACTTTAATTTCTTTGACACTTGTTCAGGTGACTGAAATTCTTGTATGTAAAATTAGCACTAGCAAACTCAATTAAGTATACACTTTAATTTCTTTGACACTTGTTCAGGTGACTGAAATTTTTGTTACTGGATGGGACTGAGTAAAAGGATTTTAACTTTCTAGTAATAAAAAAAAAAGATGTAAAACAAATAAAAAATGCTTACTCGAATGCGAAATCAGAAACTAAAACCAATACAATATTCTTTGCTAACATTATAAGAATCGTAACGTACAAATTAAATGTATATATTTGGTATTTCATGTCTCTGGTATTGACATTGTATTTTACCCATTTTCTTCATTATCTTAACGATTTTTAGAAAAATATATAAACAGCGTATTGTGTCACTTTGCAAAGGTTTACAGAACAGCTCCCGCAATCACATTAAAGTGGTCTGTCAAACAAACATGTTATAATATATTTACCTTACCATGACCTTTAATACAGAAACAATGAATCCGGCACATGACTCATTTTATAATACATTTATCTGCATTAGCTTTGCCAGAATAGTTATGGCGACTCGCCAGTAACGGAGTGTCAGTGTGAAAATATATGTGGTCCAACTTTCACATTTTACCTTCCTGAGACGCTGACTTCAGAACAAGGTACCTGAAAACTGTATGTGACACTGTTAAATGTGTGGCATGGAAGGTGATATCTGGGGTCAACTTGCCATATCAGTATCAAGATTTGTGTTGTACACCTTTCCCAAGCCTGTAATACATCTTTTACTGCCAAGAGAGGTTCAAGTACAGCGGTACAAAGAAAACTCGAAATAAAATTACATTTCTGAGAAGCAATCAGCTCTTGGTTCTTGTGAAACATCAATAAGTTATGACCGGAAATAAAACTTGGCATGTACATATAGATCGATGAGGGTTTTTTTCTTCATTTTTTTCCCCCCTCCGGTTGAGTCCAGAATGTGCTAGGCCTTTACTACAGCAGGTTATTTGACACAATGTACTACTGACAATAATATTGTTCTACTAAATGCAATTACATATAATACGATTTAAAACAAAATTGAATTTATATATTTAAAATAAATAAACAAAATATATACTCGTTCCCCGTTCTCTTATCTATCTAATATATACGTTGATGCAGTCACACTTGACTATTAAACAACAAGTGCTATTCGGTCAAGAACATATAAATAAGGACAGTCAGAAGAGTAATAATAGGAAATGTAGAAATAAGTGAAAGGGCGTCAATCTATGTTTTCGTCCCTTCATACTCAGTCCAATCCAGCTACGGTGGCGGCGAAACGATACATGAATCTCAACTGGCACAGACCTGAGAATCAATCACTAGGTCTTACTTGTAGCCGACGATTGCATATTAGAAGGTGATGGTGGAAAGCTTCTGCTTGTGCTCGAGTCTGCAGAGTTATTTTTACTTTAAAGAACCCGTTGCCTCGCTCGGATTTTTATTGATTTGTTTAACGTCTTGTTTTAACTGAGCCATCTTTGTGTTATATATGTCTGCATTAATTGCGCCAGTGCTTGCGGCGGAGTTTGTATCATTTGTGACCTTCGAGTCTAACCATGTGTTGGGTGTATGGAAATTGCGGTACGGTTTACTGAATACTTTTAAGCAACCGGCTTCTTTGTGTTCTGAGTAATGAGGAGTATAGATTAGTTTCGAATGCTGTCAACGGTTTTAAAGTAAATCAGAAAACTTACCTTGATGCTCACTTCGATGCGCTATCACTAACTTTGTTTACGATAAATGGCGCGGATTAAAATCCCGGAGGTGTGTCTCATCGTCGGATTTGATTGGTTGTCGGTGTAAACTATTATCGCACTGTATTTGCGTCAATGTCATTCTCACTCCCAGGGAAATTGTACGCTTCAAAATTATTGTATCAGTTAGAGAAAATGCCAGGCAGTTAGTAAACTGAATCATTTATCTAATTATCGCCGTAACCTAACCACTACCAGATTTTTATTTTTACTATTTCATTTATACCGTCCAACCACCTGATGTCGAGCTAGTCCTTCCATCGTGCGCCATGTTTCTCGCGATCTAACGCGCTTGTTTCGTGGTAATGACGTCATCAGCTGTGTCACCAGCGTTCTTCAAGATTCTGGGCATTTAATTATATAGTAAAATCAGACCAAATGAGATTCAAAAAGGTAATTTCATGTAATTTTAAAAAATCATAATGAAAATATATTTGTGTCCGACTTTTTGGCCTTGAATTTTCTATTATATGCTAAAGATAGCGCCGCCGATCACATTATGGCTTTGTTTACATATCTTGAACAGGAAAACCAAATTTGGGAATTTATACAACGTGATAGCCAATGTAAATATTTGGTTTTAATCAATGTGGGGTTCTTATACAACGTAAGAAAAATTTACACTCAAAATGTATATTCACTACGGACTTTTTCGTTTCAGTATTATTTCGTAATGAACATATATTCTACATCAAAAGACATTGAATCTATTATAATAAAATGTGTATCCATTCACCAGTCTATTTTTAAATTTCTCTCTCCTGTCTCTGTCTGTCTGTCTGTCTGACTCTCTCAGTATACTGAGTCCTGTATTTATATGGTAAAGAACAAGCAAGTAGTAATGTAAGTGCACAAACTGCATTTAGAATTAACGGAATTGTTTTTTCATATTTAAATTTTTATTTTTTTATTTCAAAAACATGGAGACGCTATAAACTAATAATATCCATACCTTGACCTAACTGGCACATTCCGGTCGCACGCCACGTGACTTTTTAGCCATTGCTACGAACCATGGATTTCACTTCCGGAAATTAGCAAAATAACACACGTTCGGAAAAACTGTAATTCTGAACTAATGTACATGAATGCCAACAATTTTTTAACGATGATTAAATGAAGTAGATATAGCTGAACACGTTCTATGTTTTTTTTAATTGATTCTCACAATATTATAACGAACGCGTTAAAATTAACGTTAAGTGCACGAAAAGTGGTTGCTCGGGGCTATAGTTTCATCTGGTTTCGCCCATGTACTTTTACAAGACTATTTTTATTTTATTTTTTGTACTAACCAACACAAATTCAACTCGCACCTGCATAACAACAACTTTGGACAATTAGATAATTCTTATCGTATTCTTAATGTAGCTGATACCGCAATAAGCCGTTACAGCTCAGTCTAAAAGATAATGCTGTATCGGTAGATAGATACATAGATAACTGTAACTCATTCGCAAATTCGAGGTTAATCCTACGGATCATACCTCGAATATATGTGGAGAGTCACTTGGATCACTTTGGCTATTAACGAAACAAGGATTGACCGAGAAGTTACGACTGATCGAACTATTTTTTCATTTGTAACATCTCGGTCAATCCTACAGTCAATCCAAATGCAGAAATAGCCAAGATAGTCCTGATAAATTGGGGTTTCTTTTTTTGCGGAAAAATTTTCGGTGAACAAAATGTATGATTTTTCGGTAAATTACAGCGCCGACTTATATCTGAGGCATAATTTTGTCCCGTAGAAATAGCTGCGGTAGTTCCGAATGAACTTTAACTGTACCACTTCTTCACCAAAATAGCTTGAATCATTAATCTTTGTTACTAGAAAGCATGAACTACCCACAGAATATATTTCGGTCACTCGCTTCGTTCTTCAACCAAACCGGAAATAACTTTTTCATTCCTGAAGCAGGAAACATAGTAGAACGCACGAAAAAAATTAAAATAATTAATTTGAAAGAATTGTTACTAAAAAAATGCCTAAAAAGTGTAGGGAAAAAGACGTGGCTGTAACAGTCATTGCAAAATATATCACCAAATTTATATAAAACAAGTGAAATACCTGCACATTCTATATATTTATGGATCTCGTTTCTATTCAACAAATGTTTGAGGATATTAGGGAATTTAAGAATACTAAACACATTTAAACATCATTTTTTTTAATTTAAGTTACAACCCACCATAACATGTAACACATGCATGCATCACTATAACATGTACATTAAAGTCCCTATATACATTTTAGCCATATCTCTTCACTTATAGTATAATAGTATACAAATTGTGTATTGCACAGCGTTAGTCAGTACTCTGTTGCTATAAACTACAGATACACGTAAATAGTGTTAATAAGTGTCTTTAATAATAATAATAATAATAATAATATTATTATTATTATTATTATTATTATTATTATTATTATTATTATTATTATTATTATTATTATTATTATTGTTGTTGTTGTTGTTGTTATTATTATTATTATTATTATTATTATTATTATTTTATACATCCATCGACGATCATTTTATTATTTTTAATCTGGTTAACAAAGAATTTTTTTTTTCAAGACGGCTATCAACAACTTCTCAAAATGTCCTTTTCTGATTGAATGTAACATAAAGTTGTTAATGATTTGAACACACGCACACAAACACACACACACACACACACACACACACACACATATATATATATATATGCACACTTTTATGATAATAGTTCGAACAGATATCTAAACTGACCAATATCCTACGAAACTTAAGGACTTTATTTGTTAGCGATTTGCAAGACTTTTTCAGACGGTTATTGCGTGGCAATGCTTAAAAAGTACATTCAGCAACACACACAGAGACACACACACACACGGATTTCTGAATATTTTACACCCAAGTATTTCTGAGAGATGTTCTCGAACTGGGTCGGCTGCCGTGGTGTTTATGGGCATGGCACCTAAGTCTTTACTCCCAATGTATCGGCACTAAGTAATCTTTTATGTGTTTCTGTGCCGTTAAGCGCCAATAAATCAATGAATCAATTATAGTGGGACGCTAATTTTTCTGAAATTATAAGTAACATAACTTTTTATTAGCAATCATCCTAAGCAAACTTTGTGAATATTTTAGCTCGATCGTAGAAAACGAGATTAAAAAGTAGCGTGACGTCACAACACAAAATACGTTACATTGTTTAGGAAATGACGTGACAGGATCTGTACCACTGAATCCGTTTAAAATGGATGAAATTACCTGTACAGAAACAGACAGTGACAAGACGATTCCCCTCATTAAAGTCATGCAAGAGGCAACAGAGATTTGTCACTTAACACATATAGCAAGACTATGGGCTCAAGAAGCTGAAATTCGTGCAAGATATTCTTTAACTTTTGCGGAGAGAGCCATTTCGGAAGCGAGTTCTTCTCGCAGTGTAGCAGAAAGCCTTGCAAGGACATCAAGGATGGTTGCATCAATGGCTTTAGACTTTGCTAACAGGACGGAGTTAGGACTGGACATATGTGATGACGATAATGCTTTAGTCGATCGTACGATGGATGAAACAGATAGTTTCGGCGAAGATTTTAGACATGCACATGACAACGATATTTCTGTATTTGGAAACAATAGAGTGAAATCGGACTACAGCGTTAAAGATAAGGAATACAGCCTGCTTTCGAACTCAGCTAAATTCACAGAAACGTTTCCCAAATATACCGTGTCGAATCTCCATGCTGAGTTTGACAGCTTATCTGCTTTAGATCCCATTTGGGAACAAGGTGGTGGTGCTTCCAAGTGGGCTTACCGGCCAGGCAAAGCGGATACGTGGCAGGAAGCGAAGAATATTAAGAAACTGCAGAGGGACATGGACGCAATAACACTTTCCATGGATTAATAGAATGTTTTCCTGCATGGGATATAATGGGAGTAGTTTCGGCACGTGCACAATGTTCTGAGGTCATTTTTTAACATCGTGTAAAGTGTCCGTCAACGTGGTCATGTAGGTCGATTTACTCAAATGAAATTAATTTTTAATTGTTGTCTTAAAATTTAATACTAAAATAGTTTAACCAAAGTCTATTCAATCCTGATTGTTGAATGCTCTGCACCTTAAACATCATCAAAAAACTTCCAGACGAAAAGTATTGATCGCTATGGACTTTTACAATAGTGGCCAGGTACATAACTGGGTCAAGAAAGAGGACGTTGGATCTATCATAACAAATAACAGGGTAGTAAGCATTTGTTCTTGTTTGTTTTTTTGTTTGTTTGTTTTGTTTTTTTTTTTCAACACGCGCAGCTTTCGTTGTGACATTCACAGCGCGCGACATTCAAACCGGTTTGTACTGTATCACACCTTTCGGTTGGCCTCTTCCAAAATGTTCACGTATTTTAAAATATTTTTGCCGTACGTATTTCTCGGGGCGTGTAAATATTAACCTTCCAGTGGAATTTGGATGTATGAGGATTCGAAAAAAGTGAAAAATTGCAATTAAAAAGTATGTGTAATCAAATTCTAAACAAATGACACCCATTACTGAAATAGTCTGTACTGCACGCCTACATGACCTGTATGACTTGTACTTTTGTTTTTAAATAACAATTACCAGGGTCGACCCGCTGGAATATTGTTCAGCACTAAAGCAATGCAGTCACCTAATGTACGAAGAGGGTCAAGCCTACCCCTATTATCCCAGAGTGTTATAATTTGTACAGAAATGTTGACATTAGAGAATCTGTGACTTATTTATTAACTATTCTACTTCTAATCCTAAATACTGAAAGGTGATGCGGACGATAAGGAGAATATTGTAGGACACCAAACTCCCATTGGAATGAAATACAGACCAAGCTGTCTTATCAGTGTTAGAGATGATGAACCATGACAATTTGATTCTTTTAAAAGTATTCAATTCGACCAAGCATCTAATACGTGAAACTTTTAGGCAAAATATTTACTCAGTGTTTGGTTATACTGTGTGATTTATTCTACCAACTGTATAAATGTTACAGGTTCAAATGAAAAAAAAAATGGATTTTAATCAAATTACTTAAGTTAATTTACATTTGATTTTTTCTTCATATTTCTAATTATTTACATTGTAAAGCAGCATTTCTAGCTACCACAGTAAATACGCGATTGAATTTGAAATGAAATATTATGGCTTGACCGCATACTTACTTTCTAACCTTGGACCTAAGACTGATGTATATATATATATTACCTTAGCCTGTCTCTTACATTACGTAAGAGATATGGTTTGGTTTCATGGGTTTAACGCCATTTTTCAGCACATGATATGCTATACATGGCGGCCAGTATATCTGGTGGAGGAAGAAGCTGGGAAAATCCCGGGAAGAACCACTGACCCAGGGGAAGCTACTGGCAAGCTTTCTCACATAACCTAATTGGCTTAGCCCAAGGCTCGAACCCACGCGGACAGAGGTGAGATGGCAGTGATCAGTAAAGGCGAGCACCTTATACCACTCGGCCACCCGGGGCCCCCCCAAAAGGGATACACATTAGGCACGGTTATAAATACGGTTGCGGAACCATATAACATAAGTTATAATAATAATAATAATAATAATAATAATAATAATAATAATAATAATAATAATATTAACAATAATAATAATAATAATAATAATAATAATAATAATAATAATAATAATAATTTTATTTAGGTACGATTGACATATAAATTAGGGGTAGAACAATTTTCAGAAAGCATGTCGTCAAGGCATACAACATCTAGTTATCCAATTAAAAACCTTTAAAATAATTCCAACTTAAAAAATGCATTACTCAATTATTAAAAATTTAGCACTCGATTTTTTTAAAATTTTCTTAAAATTAGTGCCCAAATATACATTTTCATCTGTCAGTCCATGTTTTATTGTGTTTTTTTTTTTTTTTTTTTTTTTTTGCACTAGGGCAAGCATACTCCTTTAAAACCACTGTCAGCAAAAATGAGTTGTCCAGCTGGGTTTTGAATACAAGTCATTTGGTTATTCAGCTTTAATTGTAAGTTGTTCCAGGCTACTTGGCAATGGACTTTTCTACCCATGCATAGTAATACATATAACAAATTTAAATAAGTTGCATAACATGACATAGCACACGCATAAAAAGCTATATTACAAATAGATATTAAACTCACGTAAAGACTTAAGCACTATATTACATAAATACTAAAACACATACACCAGTAATACAGCAACATAGCACAATGCATGTACATTTATGAAAACTAGAGTATACACTATGCCACCGTTGCAAATTAAAAGAATCTATATTAGAATTTTTAACAATTAAAAAAGTTAAAAGGGAAAACAGGAATAAGAAAATATGCTGATCCAACAAGGATGACCCATAAGAGTTTATAAAACTTGTTTCCAACAGCATTCTGAGAGATAAAGATTGGGTCAGGGCAAATCCTGAAAATGAATAATTCTATATTAGACTACACAAAAGATTACCTTTAAGCATTCAGACTCAAAATCGGACTTCAGAATTAAACTTGTCACTATAAACCAATTCAAACAAGTGAAATATCATTGAAGTCTGTACTTTGATTTAAAAGGTAAAACTGAACAGCCTATTTAAACCAACCAATATCTGAAATGCTCTTGATAAAACTGGGTAATTGATTCTTGGATGGTGTTATAAAAGAAAGTTGTTGAAGCTACATCCCTAACGCATGACGTAACAAAATTAAATTTACCACATCTAGTGAAAAAAATGATGTTGATCACTAATTTTCACAAATGACAACATCCATAATCAACAATTCATAAACTTCAAATTTATTCCTGATATTTTTCTTATATTTTTACGTTTTGCTCCTATAATCCACTGGGGTCTGTGTCAACATTGATAGAATAGTCATAGAATAATTTGAAAACTTTAATATATATAAGAAATTACATCTGTATATTAATTTTAAATAAAATTGCATGTCTCTGTTCATATCACGTCTGTGTTATCATATTTTGTTCAATAAGGAACTCTTTAAATACTGAAATTTAATTTTTTTAATGTTTTTTTTTTATTGCGGATACGCTATTAAAGTTATCCACGGTGAGAGTATAATTCAGAGTCACATACACAATATTTCAAGCCGAAATTGCCGAGACCCTCTCCCCTCCCCCTTTCAGCTCATGTGCCACTCATGTACAACACATATTAACATATTGCTATGCATTTGTATATTTAACCGCATGTGTCTGTTATTAGCTCCAAGTTGGTAATAAACGTCTGTTCAGTCCTGTTTCAAGTCTCATGTCTGTTTTACCAGTGTAACTACTCGCAATTGTACCCAAGAGTAGTAACTTTTTTGTCTCACCTGCATTAGCAATGGGCGAGATATAGATATCCCTTTTTCTTCAACAATAGGTGCATCCATATTAATGTATCTGCATGGGTGATTTTCACTCCTAGCAAGATTGGTGGTGCACACTCAAGAATTGGCATTAGTTAGTACAACTAACTAACTAACTATATATATATATATATATATATATATATATATATATATATATATATATATATATATATATATATATATATATATATATATATATATATATATAACACCAACGCATTCCAGTGTCTCATCTGCTGTAGTTCCTAATTTAAATCTTTTGATGTATCTCTATAAAAATTGATATCTGGGACTTTGTGCGAAAGTAGTATTTTAGAACCAATTTTAGATTATGGAGAGTCAGATGAGTTCCAAGAAGGTCCACAGTACGGTACAAACACATTTTGGCAAATACATTTTCGGAAGCGAAGACCCTAGTTACAAAAACTCTCCTCAAAGATCTGCACTATGGAAGTGACGCAACGTTCTCTTCTCCTCAGTCGGACTCGCGGAAACCTGAGTAGTAAGGGTAAACACCGTTTCTAAATCAAAAGTTGTTTTTCATCTTCTGGCAAGTATAAGTTAACTTCGACAATTGTTAAATCAAACTTACCTGAAGTTGTTAAACCTTTTTCGCCATAAACTGGCGTTTACCCTTACTGCTATTGTTTGGTTGCTTATCTGTTACTACTGTTTGTTTTGTTTTTTGCCTTAGCTGTTACTGCCCTTCTCCCCCCCCCCCCCCCCATTATTGGTTTCAGACAAAATTTCTCTAAATAAATATTTCAGAGACCTAGATCATCAAGAAGATCATAATACGTTATATTGTTTTTTTGTGTGTGACCATGGGCATGTGTTTTAATTCCATCAACAAATTTCCACTTGTCATCAGATTCGCATAAACCTATTTTATTAACCACATTTGTCACATGCTTATGATGATCAGATCTAATTACTGTCATCTCAACGTGCTGTTGTTTTCCATCTAGCGCGTTTAGATAATCGTTAAAATTAACAACCGTATCCACAACATATCGTATAATACACTTTGTATCGTATAATACCCTTTGCTCGTTTATTTATTTTTTCATCTAGTTTTATTGCGTACATTTTACTTCTCAACCCAACAAACTCTGCTATTGGCATGAAGTTTGTTTCATCTTTAAACTTTCCAATTACTTTTTTGTTATCATTACAATGGAAACCACTTGCCGCAGTATAATCTGACAAATCAAAACAGATGCTTATCACAGAAAATATCAGAATAAACATCCTTCGTTTTGTCTGATAGCGAGTCAGTATCAGTAAACAACAACTCAGCGTTATGATATTTTATCTTTATTTAATTGTAGTGAAAATTATACATCAGATGCTTTGACAAATCAAGTACAGCTGCTCCAACATAAATTGGCTTCTTGAGTTTTAGATTCTTTTTTCTGAACATTGCTACCAAATTTTCGTTAAATATTTTCATTTAAATAAAATCGTTGCCAGATACCAACTTATCACGGCGTTGCACGTTGTTAACTAGTTCCACATGAACACGTTTTCTGATATTTTTCATTGTTTTACCAAACACAGCGTTGTTCATCAACTTGAAAAATGTTGTTCCAAATTCAGTTTTTTCAACTCCTTGCTTGTTTGTATTAGAATCAATATAATCTTCTAAGAAAGGCGATTGATTACATTTTAGTACTTTGGGAACATTTTTTAATATTAATCCAGCATCTAGACACTGTCTCAATGACTCAGTATGCAGTACATATCGTTGTTTATTTTTGAGGTTTGGTACTAATTTCTCTACTGTGCTTTTGCCAATATTATGGCGCTGTTTTTGCTTAAGTTGCTCAGGCGACAACATGTTATCACTAATTAGAATTGTTTCTGCGCAAAAAGGATAATCATTGTGCAGATCTTGTAGCTCAGCAGGATAATCAAGATCAACCTCAACAAAATACATTACATCGGCCAGCAAGCGGGATGCTTTTCTTTTTTCTGCTTCTTTTAGAAACTTTTCAGTCTCTATCCACTTAAATACACCATAAGGCAATTGTTGTGACATGGCATGGTCATATAAATTGTTTGAATCTATGTAGATTGTGCAGGATGACGTCTCATTTGGATTGTAATTTGACAAATATTTATTGTTTGCTACTGTTTTTTTACTGAAATTCCACCACGGATTCCTTTTTCAACAAAATAAAATAAAACATGTCACATTTCAGAAGCTCGAGTTCAATTTTGTTGTTTTTTAAAGTAGCATCTCATGATAAACCAGTGGATCAAGTGAATAAAGCGCTAAACACGTTCTTCTAAAAGTTTCAAAAACATCAGCAAGCAACAGCACATCCGTTTTTAGGTAAAGATCGTGATAATCTCCAATGTTTTTACACCCAAACTGCTGCCAAACAAATTGTACTTGCTCATATTCGCTGTCGCTTATTCCTTCAAGTGCCAGTCAAGAATACATTTTTTTCTTTTTCTGGTAGCGTTGCTTCATTAAACATATCCCAGTTGTTCATGCGCTCATATGGGTAGATCCCCTTTTGTTTGAAAAAAGCAGAACTGTCACCAAATTGTTTTTTTTTTCTTCAAATTTGGATGAGAATCTTTTATTCCTGTTACTAGCTCCTACAGTGATGCCATAAAAAACACGCTGTCAATAAACCTAAAAGTAGTTTTTTCTGTTGCACTGACTCAAAACGACATGTACTTTTCCTTATTGTTTAGAATGCACTTGATATTATTCATGTTGTTACTTATTTCAGCATCACCAAGTGCCTCAACTATCATATGTGAATCGTAATCCCGAACATGATGAAAAACAACAGGAATAAAATTTGGAAAATTGAAAAGCTGGTTACAATTATCATGTGCAGCGCCTCGGTATATTCCTGAAGTAAGATCAAACTGTATACTCTTATAACCCAAACTGTACCCATCAATCATACACCAAAACAAAGAGAATTAAATGTTCTTTTAATAATACCTAAGATATACAAGGTCTTTTTAAAAAAATAGCCAGGATAACCAGTGAGAAAAACCTGGGGAATTCTTTTTCTTTAAAAATCTAACCCTGTGCAAAATACGAAACTGTACGTCACCTATAATAAATCTATTGTTGACTGATCCCACATCCAAACAATTAAAAAGAATTATGTGATAAAATACGAACAATAACGTTACGAACGAGTTATTTGTAATTCGAAGCCAACTCCATGATGTACAAAGTATTTTTTTTTCTTAAAATTATGTTTTTCATTACATAATTAAATTTATCACATAGATGGTACAATTTACCTATAGTGTGTGCAGTTTAATATTTTTGATATGTTAACATATCCCTTTATGTGCATCTGATTGCTCCAAATAAGCCCATGAAATTCTTGCGAGGTATTCTCTTTACTGATTGGCTGCGACCAAGAGAATTTTCTTTATCCCGCCTTCTGGAACTTTTTTAAAAATATTATTACTATCAACATTTTGGCGGCCAATTATTTGAATCGATTGGCCAAGGGGCATTGAGCAAAAGGTTACGTCTGTCGGAATATGCCAAATTTACCCCACAGAGGCTCGTTACAAATATAGTTAAGGGTATCGGTCAATGGCTAGAGGGCTGGGGGCAGTGGCGTAGCGAGGCAAAGTGCCGCCCAGGGCTAACTACCAAAATTACGCCCCCACTCTATTCGTATTATTTGATATATATTGTACTCTTACCAAATTTCCGCCCCTAAAAAAGTGCCGCCCGGCCCCCCCCCCCCCCCCTCCTCGCTACGCCACTGGCTGGAGGTATAAAATCTGTAACAGGGATCCCACTCTATAACAAGCGTGGTTTAAATTTTAATCTATATGAGTAAATAGACTCGCCTCTGTTTAGAAAAGAATGTGGATAAATGCCGGTCTCCCAACTGACATAAAGATTGCCAACCACAGCATTGTTCCAAATCAAATAATGTAAATATCCGGTCACAAATATATAAATCTGGAATTACTTTACTCAGCAACATCTTTAGTCTAGATTTAATACAATTTCTGCATCCAGTAATAATCCCTTTACATGAATATCCAAGACATGGAATGCTACTTTTTCTGCCGTATAGGTGGAAACATTGTAAACATTCTTATCGACATCAAATGTATATGGTGCGTCTAACCTAACCCGAGTGAACTATGTGACATCACACATAAATTTCCATCGGAGATCCACTGTTGTAAAATGATGTTGTCTGTGTCAAATGTTCTATTGATTTAAAAGGACAGTTGCTCTCTGAATTATAATTTACATTTTTTTAAAAATCTACTTTTAAATGTTACTGGTTATAGAACTGCATAGTATTATTTCATCTAGGGTCTGGGACTATTGTTTTATGCGAAAGAATTGAAAGGTGCAGCGTCTGAGCCAGAAGAAACAAATTATTTCTTCTTCTTTCTCTCTAAACTATTTCCATTAAAATAAAACTACATGATAAGCAGAATCACAAATGGGTAATGATTTAATATTAAATTTATGAAACTCGTCGAATAATTTCAAGTTTTTGTTCGCCAAGGCTCGCAAAAGCTGGAAATTATGAAATTATTCAACTCGTTTCATAAATTCAATATTAAATCATTTGACCATTTGAGATCCTCTATGTATTTTTTTCACCCTGAAGTTCATTTCAGTTATGGAAATATTTTATCATTTTATTTTTATTATTGTACTGAAAACTGCCTAAGCTTAGATATCTTTCTTGTCTTTCTCTCTTTCCCATCCGTATAGAATACAAGACCTAGTTTGTATAACCTTCTTCCACAGATCGGAATTTTTTTTTTTTTTAAATTTTTTTTTTAGAAAAATAAAAAAAGTGTGTTTAAGGAACACAGATGTTTTACCAGTGCCTGAAAGGACCTAAGCACAAAACCTAACCAAGGTGTGATGCACAGACGGATATACAGACAAGGGTAATACAAAATGCTCCACAACCATCATGATGGAGCACTAAGAAAATTCATTTTCTCCGATAATCACCCAATCACATTAACGCCAATAAAATAACGTTAGGAAAACAAACCCTGCTACCTCCCGAATCCAACTCTCCTGAAAAGACGAAAACATTCGTATTTTCCGTTTATATACCATATAGACAAAGGGGATAAAACTAATAACCATTACAACCCCTTACCACCGCTAAATAGCTACCCATCAACCAGATGTTTATCAGATTTAAGCTGAGCGACACATCAACTAGGATGCTCGCATTTGCTGGGAGGTTTGGGAGGGTTTTATAGTAATATGATCCGGTAATTATTCTCTGAGAAACATAATTTACCCCAAAAATTGCCTTCTTTTGTGAATACATTCCCCGCTCACATTAATGTCAGGAGAATAGAAAGTATGAGGAAATGCTGAGCATCCTACCTCTACCACGGGAACCCTTAGAGGGAAGAATGGCTGGATCTACTATATGAAGGATAATCTGCTCTCCTAATACGACAGCAGCACAACCGACAGTCAGGTAATCTGTGATGACCATACACGGATAAGAAAATCATGAATCCTTCTTATCGATAAAAAATTCCGGGCGATTCCACATCAACTGGGCCTGGTGGACGTCTCGGTCACAGCCACTGGGCCCACCAGATTCAAGTCTAGTCTCTGCGAAGCTAGATCATGGATATAAAAACTCGTGAAGGTTGACTGTGCATGCCTACCAACAGTTTATACTACATCTTGCATCGAAACATCGAACGCGAGGCTTGTAGAAATCGCTCTAATCTCATAAGCTGAAGTCTTCATGAGGTGTATCTGATCTTTGGAGACTTACGAGTACCCGAACGTATTACCCAATTCAACCACAATGCTTAGGCTTGAGAGGTTATATTCTCTATCCCGGCCGTACGACTTTTCTTCGTGCATTTCAAGTAATGCTTTAGAGCACGGACAGGGTCTTGCGACGCTGCCTCTTTTGACGTATCGATCGAAGCGAGAGAGCGCACGACCACTTTCTGATTGCCAGCAACCTAATCTTAGCTACAGAGCCTCGGTGCGTCATTATGACAACTCAACCATCCGACTGTAACTGGAGATAGTTCGGGTCCACCGAAAGAGCATGCAAATCACTCACTGTGCATGACGAAGCTAAATTTATCAGAAAGCATGTTTTGTATGATGCAGCTTTTTTTTCTGCGAGGTTTTGGCTAAAGGCAGGAACTGATCGGAATTGAGCCACGTCAAAACCCACGAAAGATTCCACTTAGGAAACAGAGTGAAAGATTTTGGTCTATTAAAGTAAAAATTATCTGATATGTTACGACTCTAGGTCTTAAAAGTTAAAAACTTTACCAAAACTTTTACAATGGTTTTTGCTTTAATATTTCTCACAGGAATTGCCTCTGGAAATCTTGTGGACGCACACATTATGGTCAGCAAGTATTGGTTGCCCGACTTGGTCTTAGGTAAGGGTCCGACACAGTCAACCATTTTTTATATTCTGCTAAATGGTTAGTCAAATGCAAGAATAGGTTGCAAATGAGCCTTAGGTATCTTCTGATTGGGTTTTCCTACCATTTGACAAGTGTGAAAAGATCTACAGTATTTAGAAACATCACTTTTGAGTTTCGGCCAATAAAAATGATTCAAGATCTTGTGATAAGTCTTATTGACTCCTAAATGACCAGCCAAGGGAGTTTCGTGTGCTAGACTAAGAATTTCCTGTCGATATGACCTCGGAACGACACTGTGATAGCTCACTGACCACTCGTCAACAGCGGGTACCTCAGGTGGCTTCCGTTTTCTCATAAGGACCCCATTTTTCACAAAGTAACAATCTGGGACTTCTGTGGCTTCAGTTTCACTAATAGCCCCCTGAAACAAACAGGAGATCTCATGATCTTGTTCCTGTTCGACAACGAGTGATTGTCTTTTGTCACCTTGATTAGAATAGAGATGAGTAATAAAAAAGAGGATCACTGTGTTCAATACCTATTGGTTGATCAATACCAGCAGACAGGAGAAAAAGTTACCTCATCAATAGACTGACCAATAAATGTGTCAGCTAAAGGAATAATTTCCTGATCAACATCATTCTCAAGAGCTCTTTTTGCCATAGCTCTGGTAACTGCACAAGCAGAACACAAATCAGGGATTTCAATCTCAATAGGATCAACTCTTTGATCCAAACAAGGCTTGTCAGTTGCAAGTGGATTAACCACGACCTTATCTCCAGCTAGTTCATTGCCAAGTAACAAATGGATACCTTCTATTGGTAAAGAAGTCACTGCCCCAACAGTCACATGTCCGGAAACTAAGTCTGATGTCAAATTGACACAATGGAGAGCAACATTTACAAAGCCGCACTCTACACTCCGAATAAGTACACTTTCACCAGAAGAAGACTTCTCAAAGTACCTGATAACAAAAGACTAAGAACTTCCTGTTAATATTTTAACAGGGATAGGTTTGGCAGAATCAACAATAAGCGATATGGAACCTTCTGACATCAATGGTTCATAAGTCTCCAAAATAGAATCAGACTGGGGTTTGTTTGACCCAACAATTGTATTGCTTTCAATACAAGATTGTGACTTAGACATCTTTGAAATAAGAGCATTTGGAATAGCTCTGTCTGTATTCTGTTGCTTATTTTTCAACCTGAAGCAATCAGAAATGACGTGCCCTTTCTTTTCACAATAGGTGCACGTAAGAAGAGATAAGGATTTCTGATCAGTCTTATCAGATGTTTGATTTCTAAAAGTTGTGCCAGATTGAAATTTGGAAGTACTCGTTTGAGACTGAGATGTTTTTTTTTTTACTACAACCCTGCTGAGAGGTAGACTTACTGACAAATGAAATTTTGTGAGTTAAGGAATAATCATCAGCCATGCAAGTAGCGTGCTCCAAAGTTTCCACTTTCTGCTCATCAAGATAGGTCCTGACATCATTATGAATCCACTTCTTGAACTCTTCAATTAATAAAATCTGTCAGAGGTTATCATAATCTTGATCAACCTTCTTGGCTGAGCAGCACTTGTCAAATAGCTGTTCTTTTTCCCTTGCAAATTCGACATGGGTTTGTCCAGTTTTTTTCTGCAATTCCTGAACCCCTATCGGTATGCATCAGCTACCAACGCATAACCCTTCAAGATGTACTCCTTAACCACATCATAATCAGCAATTTGTTGTACCGACAGTGAAACGTAGACTTCACGAGCTTTGCCAATAAGTACACTTTGTAATAACAAAGTCCAATGCTCTCTGGGCCATTTCAAGTTTTCAGCAATTTTCTCAAAGTGAAGAAAGTATTTATCTACTTCTTTTTCCTGAAAAGTGGGTACTAACTCAATATATCTGGCAACATTAAAACCTGAACTTATATGTAAATGGGGGGGGGGGGGAAGGACCCTGCTTGTCAGTTCTAATTCTTTTAATTTATATTGCATTTCCCTTTCTCTCTCTCTCTATTTATATTACCCTCTCCTCTTTCTCTCTATCTGCTTCTCTTTCTCTCTCCATCTGCCTCTCCTCTTTCTCTCTCTCTCCATATGCCTCTCCTCTTTATCTACTTCTCCTCTTTCTCTCTCTCCATCTGCCTCTGTATTTCCCGCTCCTCTTTTTGCATTTCCTGCATTTCTTTCTGAAGCTGAAGCTTTCTTAATTCTAATTCCATCTGGTTTTTTTGCTGTAATTCTCTTAATTTCCAATCAAAACCAGACACAGACTTGAATTAAAATATTCTTTATCTCTTGCTTTTTCAAAGATGCTTTCACTTCAGAAAGATCATAATGTCTGGCAAGCTCAAGCAACTCATCCTTTTTCACAGACTCTAACCCTACCTGGGTAGAACTTGAAACAATGTTCTCACCTTAGATGACACTGTGAATGCTTACTGGTTTCACTAAAGATTTTTCAAATGGGTGAAATACAAATCTTTACCAGGGACAATGATAATTCGAAAACAAAGTCAATTTAAATTGTAATTTTAAAAAAATTCAAATCCCGGACAAGCCCCCAATTTCTTTTATGACTCTAGGTCTTAAAAATAAGTAACAGAAAGATAGTGAAACCAACAATTTAAGTAAAGTCAACAAGCAATTTATTTCCCTACAATACAAAGTAAAAATTCAAGAATACAGAATATTCTGAACTAGTTCCAATAGTCTTGAATGTCCTGATATACCACAATGATACAATCCAGAATGTCTTTGAATAAGTTCATAAAAATGTTTAATGTCTATCAAGTCTCTATTGTATACATATCTTCTAATGACCCACATCATAACAGGACGCGAGTCATTCTATGGAAAAAACCCAGCCTAATAGCAAATAAGATTGGCCTTGAACTCAAATGCTGGTCAACATCCTGTTGACAAGTAACCATATTTTAAAGTACAAATAAGTACAACAATACTATAATATACAAAGTTAAGCACACATTATAGATTCAATATACATAACAGATAGATCTTTATCAGGGCCAATATCTCCTCTGCCATGATGGCTGAAAGTGTCAGATATCATGGAACAGAGCCTTTGATAGTAATCGGAGCTAACTCTTTCTTCTCAAAATCCAAAGGAAAAGTCAGCCAACTGCGAGATCGAGGCACTCAAAGGGACGATGCTGTTGGTCTTGCACTAGTCCCTAAAAACACGCCACTCTCCTGCATAAGCCTTCAAAAGTGGAGGACCTAGCTCACGAGATTCTCTCCACAATTACAGGTTGAAATTCCTTTCTTCACAAGGCTATCCTGACAAGACCCAGGTGTGATGGAGAAACTTTTCCAGGTAAGGATGAAACACATGAGACCGCAGCTGTTTGAGTAGGTTCGGCCTCGCTGATTTTCCTGGGAATGTCTATCTTTAGATCAAGCAGATCATTCATTCAGGACTTGTACCACCCGAGAGGGGCTATCAGAATCACTTTACAGTTGTGACCTCTCAATTTCTGTACTATTTGTGGTACCAAAAGCGAAGTGGTGGTGGCGCAGTGTGTGGGTAGGAATAGGCCCAAAACTTCTCCCAACTGACTGCCCAGTTCTTCTGGGTCCAGGACCGGAGAGACAAAGGTGGACATTTGTGATCACACCTTGTTGCAAAAAGGTCCATAATTATATGCCCGCAAATCTGATAAAAGATTGATTGATAAATGGACCACTTGGTGTCAAAACTCTGGACCTTTCCTGACAGTCAGTCGACCAGGACATTGAGTCTGCCAAGAATGTATCTGATCTGGATGGTTATCTTTAGCTGATAACAACAGCACAAAAAAAATTCCAAACCAGAATGTATAGGGTTGGGTGATTTAATAATGATTTTATGCCCGCACCCAACCCCTGCCCGTTTAAGGAGGTAGGTCACCACCACAAAGTTATACCATAACTTTTGGTGGTTGGGACTTTTCCAGAGGAATTCTTGCCATGAGCCAATGTTTCTTGTACCAATGACTCAGGAATAATACTACTTTGGTCATGATCATAAATCGCTGATCGTATTAATTGAAAAGGGGGTGCCACTGGGTCATCTGCAAACGGTGCATGAAAAGGCGGCCAAGAAGAATCAAATCCACTGCTGCACTGAGCAAACCGATGAGTAGCAAAAACTCTCATTGAAATCCACTCTCTGCTGGAAATTGACTCCACAAGTTCAATAATCCACACCACGCATATATGAGGGATACACAAGATATTAATATTGGGCAGAAAATCCATGCCCAGGTGGATAAATTGTTGGGATGTGTTGAGATCCAACTTTTCCCAGTTCACTAAAAGCCTAGATGAAGCCTAGATGACCTAAAAGGGACGGAAAATTGTTCCTGCCCTTCACCAAAATTTAACTTGCCATATGTTTTCAGAGGATGTTATCCAGATACGCAGCAGTCGCTGTTGACAAAATCGACCGGAACAGAATAATGATGCAGATTTTTGTGAAAGCCCATGGATTGATGTTGAGATCAAATGGGAGTGCACAAAATTAGTATATTTCTCCTTAGTAGGCAAACCGAAGGAACTTGTATGAAGCCAGGTGAATAGGAATGTAAAAATATGCATCAGTTAGGTCTAGACTGACTGTAAATTTGTCCCTTTTTATGGAAAGCCTGACTGACCATGCCTTTTCCATTTTGTACTTTGATGGGGCAATATATTTGAGGTTAGCTGTATGGCTGGCCCGAGTTTTCCACTGGCTTTGGGCACTAGAAAAAGCCTGGAGAGTTCGGTTTGCAAACTATCTCCAATGCCCGCTTGTTGAGTAATGACCAGATGACCTGCAAAATTTGGGTTTTGTCCAAATCTAATAGTACATCCATCATGAAACGGGAAGATGGAAGGGGAAATCCAAAGCTGCACAGAAACAACTTGGATTCCCCATTCGTTTTGCCAAAATAGTTAGATCCAGTACTGATGAAAATGAAGGAGTCTGGGCCAACTGCTAGTCTATCTGCGGGCAGTCAGGCCAGCGAGTCAACGACAGTTGTTGGGAGGTTTGGGGAATGAGAAACCTTATTTCTTATTCCTTTTATAGATATCCCTCCTGAACTGAGGGACCACCTGAAATTTGACAGTTCGAAACTGTTGTTGTTCCGGCAGTAATTGCCCTCTTATCTCTTTGTTGACAATCATCTCTCCGTTGAGGCTGATATATATTCGGCCCGAGTGCTGGTGTGGGCAACAAGACAAGTTGGTGAGGCAGTTCCTGTGCTGCCTGCTTCCACACTTCCTCTATGCTACCACCAAATAGTAATGGCGACCTGAAAGATGTGGCACAGAAAGACAAAGAATGATGTGACTTGAGTGATGACAAGCGAAGACCGGCATCTCGTCTCACTAAATCTAAGTTAGCTGAAGCCATCAGGGCGCTAACCATAGAATAGTGCAGAGCCCTGTTTATGATCTTGGCAATCCTGGCCATAGACTCCCATGCATGATCGCTGTCTGATTTTTCTACCAGTCAAAAAATAGCTAGTGATCCTAGTTCTAACATGGAAGATATTGCCACAATGTTATGCACAAGCTTAGAGGTGGCATGGAAAATATTCTTATCCGCTTTGTACAACAGTGGGGTCATCATATTCACTGCCACAATGTTTTTATCTAATGTCAGAAGCTCAGTGGTAAATGTATCCAAATGTGTTCAATACCAGCATGATGAAAACATCACTTGTAGCTGGCTTTCAGTAAAGTACGCCTTAGAATTGCCTGGATCTTATCATATGGTTTGACATTTCCCTCATCTTCGCTGACTGTGGCAGTAGACAGAAGGAGATGTGTTTGTACTTGTATTCCAAGTCTACTGAAGTCTTCACCTTATAGGCTTGGCTTGCAGTTAGCAGTGGTGGGCATTTGGGCAACACATTATATATATCCTTGACAGCCACTGTAAAGCTGAACTCAGTCCATTGTATGATCTGGATATGGTAAGTCATCAAGTTTATCCCCACACTCACTGTGGGGTTGACCTCATTCGGCACTGCCTCCATGCCTGCACAGAATGTTCCTGGAGACAAGGAAGAGGCACTGACATTGTCTCTAAGTGTGTCACAGTATCTCTCCAATGGATAAGCCATGAACAAACAACTCATTGGTTGAATCCGCTGCCATACAAGTGCCATGGCTAGTCTTACTGGTATGGACAGCCTGAGAGCATGCAGGACGGCCTGCTGGATGGTTGGCTCAGTTGCCGACTGGACAGAATGCATGGCTGTCAGCTGGAAGGTTGGTTGTACTGTCAGTTCTGAAACTGCCTGTGCAGAATGTGCAGTGAAATGGATGGATCGGTCAAACTGGTCCCTGTATGGTTCCACATACCACATAACTGTCAGCACAGCTCACCAAGTGACGGATTTCTGGACATCAGAAAATAGGTACAGCCATCTAGCCATGTGGACTGGCTGGTCTGCAACTAGAGCATTGGCATATGGCATGAAAGGATGGTGATATGGATCATTAAGATCCAACAAATACTCCATGTACCCAGACTTACTGGCCTGAAGGGTATGCTCAGATGTGGGGAAATTTACACCCCCTGGGCTGGCTACATAAGGGGGAGGGGGGGACACTCCCCCATTAACTCCAAACTATCCATGGAGGTTTGCAACAGATGTACAGACAAATATTGACTTCAAAGGCCAGCAACTGCATCCTTGCTTCCTGTACCAGGTGACGCTACCAGCATCTGGGAAGAATGTGGGGGTGCCAACTCTGCAACCCTTTGTTCCTCCAATTTGCCAGGTGTAAATCATGCAGTCAGCATCTGAAGCATAATTTTTTTTATGGGGATGGGGAAAACCATCATGATGTCCCCACTATGCTAGCAATCAATGCTGTCTTTGGGTGAAAGCTCCAAACTTTGCACTCTGCCCGAGACTTCACACATCTCTCCGTGCTCTTGATGCTTTTCCATAACAAAGTGGACCAGATGACTTCTGACTATAATACACAAACTCTGCAGGTTGAGAGAGATGAACACTTGGAGCAAGCAAGACATGCCTCATGTGTGTCTTCATTGGCTTTAAATTTCTTGTACTTACTGCATATCATCACCATTGTTTAACTGAAATGACAAAAACAAAAAAAATCGGAGAATAACAGCCCATAAATGTTCACAAAACATAATAATAACACTTATTACTTAAAGCAAGCGAAAAAATATATGTAGTGAGCGCAAAAAAAGAATCAACAACACATGTCAACAATACCGTATTGATGAACAAGGTCAGAATAAACCAAGTCCACTTCGAAAAATATCACATAAATATTGATCAAACATTTAGCAAATGAATACAAACTATTATATTGACTTTCTGGATGGATGAGTGGAAATCAGGTATTCAAGGATTTTGGGTGGTCTTGTGGTGCTATGTTGATAGTACCCAGTAAAAGCATAAAACTGGCAAACATCTGGTTAATGGGTAGCCACCTTGTGGTGGTAAGGTGAGGTGATGGGTAAGAGTTTCTTCTCTTTGTCTATATGATATACAGCCAGAAAAGACACATTTTTTTTTTCTTTTTGGTAGGGATGGTTTCGGAAGGTAGCAGAGTTTATCTTCCTAATGTTAATGTGATCAGGGAATAAATTCAAAGGAGAAATGACTGTGATAAGAACTTGTTTGATGACTAAAATAAACTCTTAGAGCATTTCCTAATTTTCAGATTGAAATAAAAATTAAGTCTGTGCAGAGCACAATTACCTTATTGACACACATAAATTGTTGGCCCCTCAACTGTCAAAAAAAACTTTGATGACTGAACTTGTGTGGGTGTTTTGGTGCATTAGTGCATGGGCAATGATGTACAACTACTTCTGAGATTCAAGATTTGCAATGTGACTACTAACCTGAGATAGTTTATCTACAACAGTCTTAGAATTTTGGTCCATGCGAGGTCTCATAAAGGTTTTTAGTACAAGAGATTTACAAAATCTCTGTAGAGAGAGGTGATAAGATGGTCGAGTAAAAAGGACAGAATGAGGTGGGAATAAAATGTCATAGAAAGCTGCTTTGCTGCATATATCCAGATAGGGTAACAATTATGGCTTATAGCTTTTTGCATCAAATTTCTACAAGCATGGAGTTCATAGCATACCACTGCTTCTGTAGCACTAATCAGTATATTTAACTAGTGCTGAATAGAACTTGTAAAGTTGGTCACAGTGACCCAGTGTGTGTGTGCATGCATGTAGCATTAGAAATGCAAGTTTGGTGGCATTAGGTGAAATGGCATTGTAGAACCATTTAATGTTTTTTATGCAATGTTGAATAACTTAGAAAAATGATGTATAACAAAGACCAATTTGGGAATGCAACACACATTCATCCAAATATGCACATACATTGCAAGTTTGCTCTCTCTCTCTCTCTCTCTCTCTCTCTCCACACATATCACTGCAGTAAACCAATCAGAACTCTGTCTTATTTTATTCAGTGTTTATCCCTCAAGCTCATCTAATAAAATGGAGAAATTTGTGTCAATAGAAAAGAGCTGAAACAAGCACCCATCTCCATCAAAACTTTATATCAAATTAACAGGAAAAAATGAATTTAAAATGTTAATTCAAATTAATAGGAAAAATATGAATTTAAAATGTTAATCCAAGAGTGTGAATAAGATTTGAGTAAGCCCAACATTTTCACCTACCAGAAACTGGACTTTGACCCACATAGTAAAATTATAGATATACATTTTAGACCATACAGGGAATACAGACACAGAGAGATGAAAAAGTGAATTTTATATACTGACCACTGCTTAAAGTGTGGGCATAATGACTCCCAAGCATTCAATTTGTTATTTTGTCAGATTGATCAATAGTAGCCCACAGGATTTTGAAAGACTGTTTAATAGTAGCCCACAGGATTTTGTAAGATTGTTCAAAAGTAGCCCACAGGATTTTGTAAGATTGTTCAATAGTAGCCCACAGGATTATGTCAGATTGTTCAACAGTAGCCCACAGGATTTTGTCAGATTGTTCAACAGCAGCCCACAGGATTTTGTCAGATTGTTCAATAGTAGCCAACAGGATTTTGTCAGATTGTTCAACAGTAGCCCACAAGATTATGTCAGACTGTTCAATAGTAGCCCACAGGATTTTGTCAGACTGTTCAATAGTAGCCCACAGGATTTTGTCAGACTGTTCAACAGTAGCCCACAGGATTTTGTCAGACTGTTCAGTAGTAGCCCACAGGATTTTGTCAGATTGTTCAATAGTAGCCAACAGGATTTTGTCAGACTGTTCAACAGTAGCCCACAGGATTTTGTCAGACTGTTCAGTAGTAGCCCACAGGATTTTGTAAGATTGTTCAATAGTAGCCCATGGTATTTTGTAGTCCCTGATTCAGCAACAGACACACAAATTATAGATTTAAACTTTTATTTTACATACAGATCAATCTTAGCATTGTGGTCTTTGTACAATTTTTCTTTCTTTTCTTTAATGATGACAGTAAAAAACAGCTTTATTTGCATAAAACAATGATATTATGAAAAAGTGTCTGACAGTATAAATTCTATTTTAAACTATTAAAATTTTTAAAGCAGGTGAGGATGATCTATGTGTGAGAAAAAAAAGTTGAATGATGCGAGTACATGTTATAAATTAGGCAATTTCAACGATGAGTAAAGATTCCAAGATCTGCACAGTACTTGTAGGGCTTTGCTCTCTGACGACCTCTGAAAGAAAAATTGAAAGAATAAGTATAAATATATAATTTACATAAAGAAGATAACAGCCTTGAGTAAAGATCTAAAACAATTTTACTGCAGCTTGTTTCGAGATGTAAATATTTAAAAGGAAGAACAAGCTGCCAGCAGCATGTTCCAAGACCCCTGAAACCAATAAAGTTAACAAAAGATGCAGACACAGTGGTTTGGTATTAACTATGCACATAATGAATGGTATGGTTAACAGAACACAAACTAAATGCTAATTTTTGTATTGTCACTGGGATACAAAAAAATGTAGATCACAGTGACATATTTTTGATTCTGTAGTATATAACGATGTATATGCATATCCACTTTCCTGACAGTTTGAGTTAAAGTGTGTAACATGTATATGGATTTCAACATCAAAACTAGTCAGGGATGTTTCTGCTATATTAATCAGGGCCACCTGGTGGTCCCAATTTCCGTTTGGCAGCCCCAGAATTATTTTTTTTAAATATCCCAATTGAAAGTTAGTGAATCATGCTTACTAGAACTTTTTCCTCATTCCATTCATATCCGTAACATGTGTTACTAGATCTGAACCATAATTTTATCTTTATCTTACCAGAAGTCATCTTAATCATACAAAAGCTTGGCATTGCTTATAAGTACATTTATTCAAAATAAGTCTGGCTCCAAGCTGGACCCTAATATTTGGGCAAAATGACCCCTCTTCAGCCAGAATATGGCAAAGTTTTCAGAAATTGGGAGAAGTGGGTGTGGAAAGTTCCAAATAGTCACTTTAAACTAATGTTTTTGCATATTGTCATGTCAGATTAATCAATTGATGCTGAAATATTTTTAAAAGTTTGTAGAAATATTAAAACTTTTCTTATTTTGCTTTACCGCAATTGTTATATAACTAACAACGGCAACCTCGAAAATATATAACAGTCGATAATCGGCAACATCCTTCACAACAGAAGTCCTCTTTTTGTATATCAATTTGATAAAATATTGGATAAACTGATAAGTTTTATTAGTAATGGGCCTGGATACATTCAATGAGTCATAATTTGCTTGAAATTGGGCTACACAAATTCAATCTTTCACTTGTTTTTCAAGGATTATGTGTGAATTTTTGGCTGGAATTCCATAGATAGCAATGTAATTTCTCGTATTTATGATCATCAAGTTAGAACCAAAATTGACTACAGAACATAAGACTTCATTTTCTTTGTTTCCACCTTCCTCTTTTAATGGTAAATTGACATGAGAGTCAATGTTTTATTTTTGATTGTTAATGCACTGTATTGAAACAAGATGGGGTGGGAGTAATGATGTGAAATCAATGCAAGGCAGTGTGAACTTCCCCTTTTGGGCATGTTTAGGTGAAATGACAGATTCTAAGGTGATTATTTTGCCCAAATCACCTCTAGCGTGGACACTGCAAGTATTTGGATTGTCCAACATATGTGCATTGTTGAAAAGCTGATGAAAGCAGACAGCTCCCCATTTTCATAATGACAGATATATTCCTTCCTTAGTTAGAATTTCTGTTGACTAGCTGTTTGGATAGTTGAAAGTACATATTGGTAATGGAATATAGTTTTAAAAGTGGTCAGTATTCTAGTTTGTTGACTTGTGTGTGCTTGGTAAATATGCTGCAAAGATTCCTATCCTTTAAAACACCAAACATTAATTTGATGTGAAACAAACTAATGGTGCCATCTAATCATAGGGAACCTTTGTTCCAAAAACAAGTAAGTAACAAACACAATTATTATAATGCAACCTAAATTTGTTAGATGAATAAACAGGTAAGTTTGTTTCATATTAGGGACTTGTTATAAAAGCTACTGCTTACAAAACAAGAAAAAAATGATACAACTAATTTTTGGTTTATAATATTGTTTTTTTATCTGCTATAAAGGTACATATAAAAATAAATTGTGACAAAAATTATGAGTGATGAGGATTAGGAGGTTAGAAACAACAAGCCTATGTGTTAAAAATTCCCCAAAATACTGTTTTGCAATGAAAATTTCCCAATTATATGGATTGCGGCCTCACAATTTTTTGTTGTTGGAATCATCCCTGCTAGTAGACCCTGAATGATAGGTAATAAGGGTCATGTAATAACATGCTTTATGTTATTACAAACTTACCATAAATTAGATTTTTGTAATGGTATAAAGGGAGATAGAACCCAAACGACCAAGATTGTCATGACAGAATGGAATGTAGGTCACAATGATATACATTTTGTGCACTTAGTTGTAAATATTAAATTTCATCACGATAAAAGTGAAGGTGTCTGTAAAAGGACTTTTCCACAAAAAGCTAGCATCAGTTAAAACCAGTTCATTCCTATAGTAATAATGACATTAAGAACAACACTGACAGTGACTTGAACAACTTGTATGTAACATTAGCTTTCTTGCACTTGCATTCATATATGCCAACATGAGGCCTAAAGTGGGCCTGATTTTCTCTCAGCTTATCTGGCACACATAACTACATATGACCAAATACTAAAAAACAGATACTTTTCATTGTTGTCTTGAGCCCAGAACTCTAGTAAACAATTTAGATTGATGTTCCCTTATTATAAGATGATTCATATGACCCAAAGAAAGGGTATACTTTTATAAGTGAGGGCAGTTATACTGCAATACATTACAAACAAGACTGTGTCATAAAAGGTCATGTTGTATACCAAAGCACATAATCTAGGGTATATAATGATGTAAAACCACATTCTAATTGGTATGTAAAAACCACATTCTAACTGGTATGTAAAAGCACATTCTAACTGGTACATAAAACCACATTCCAGATGGTATGTAAAACCACATTAAAACTGGTATGTAAAACCACATTCTAATTGATACGTAAAACTATATTCTAATTGGTTATATAAAAACACATTCTAACTGATACAAAAAACCACATTCTTTGGTGATGTAAAACAACATTCTAATTGGTAATGTAAAACCACATTCATTGGTGATGTAATATAATGTTCTAATTGGTGATGTAAAACCACATTCTAATTGGTTCTCATCAGCTAAGAACTAAGAGCAAGTGATTTAATATAAGCTGATATGATTTACATGATCTTATGCATATCAAATGGGATTCAAGATCATATCTACATTGTAGTAAGGTGACAGCATACTGAACGGCCATGATCATATCTACATTGTAGTAATGTGTCAGTATACTGAATGGCCATGATCATATCTACATTGTATTGAGGTGGCAGTATACTGAATGGCAGTATAGTGAGGGACCACTTTAATTATACCATAAACAACTTGAAACTCTTCAATATTCACCTGTATTTTCTACAACCATACTAACCTAGTTGTTCTACTGAAAACTTTTTCTCTCGAGAATTCTGATGGCCCTTCTTTGGTGCTATTCTCTCCTTCTGTCTCAAGGTAGACATCAAAACACATTATCAAACGCTGCATCTGATTGGTTAGTAAATAGTCACATGATTTCTCTTGGACCAGTTCCTCATAATGAACATTCAGTTCCTCTTCAAGATTCTATTAAAGAACACAAAGCATGGTGTGTGAATGTAAATTTGTTCTTCTAAAATTCTGCATTACACATGTATCATCATATTTTGTGAGAGAAAACAGCCACAGCACAACATTAATTACAATTTTGGTCTTTCTGTTAACAATTCCAGTTTCAATCTGTTAGCTAAAAAGTGTATGAATATAAGATACAAATGCCCAAACAAACCTTGAAATTTAAATGAATCTTGATTTTAATCTAACTAATCTGTGTAAGAAAATATTATGTCAATTAAACCATTCTTATTTAATATCTTACATGATTAGACCAATCTTAACTGGTTTGACATGTATGATTTTGTGATGTCGACTGTACTCAAGCATTGGAATCAATGTGCTCTTTGAGTGCAGCTGTTTTTGTTTTAAATGTGAAAACAAAGAGTATGGTAAATGGTACATTACATGCCCACATTTCAAGTTTTTTTATATAGCATTTTTCTCTTTTTCAGTCTGTGACCTCGACCTTTCACCTACAGACCCCAAAATTGACAGTTGGCTTTCTTTTGTCAAATGCAAATCATCCACAAAGTTTGGCCATGATTTGTTGAATGCGACTTGGGTCATTTTGTTGAAACCAGTTTCCTCTTTGGAGTCTCTCTGACCTTATCCTCTGACCATTTAACGCCAAAATCAATAGGTGTCTTCCTTGTCTCAAATGCAAGCCATCTAGAAAATTTGGTCAAGTGTGTGGTACAGAACTTATAAGTAGTTCTGTGAAAATTATTCCCTTCTTTCTGTCCCTGTGACCTTGACCTTTGACTTTTTGACACCAAAAAGAATATGCATCTTCCTTGTCTCAAATGCAAGCCATCCACAAAGTTTGATCAAAGTACATTATAAAGAACTCAAGATATTGTGTAGAAACAATTTTCCCTCTTAGAGTCACTAAAAGAGTGACCTTTGACCTTCTGACCCCAAATTCAATAAGTGTCTTTCTTATCTCAGATACAAGCCATTTACAACGTTTGGTCATGGTATCTGTTATACAAGTCAAGTTATTGTGTGGAAAGACTTTTTCCGTTTCAGTCACGGTGATCTTGACCTTTGACCTTTTGCACCTAAAATCGCTAGGTTTCTTAACTGCCCAAATGCAAGCTATTAACAAAATCTGGTAATGGTATATTGTGGAGAACTCAAGTTATTGTGCTGAAACATAACAGACAAACAGATGACTTAACATGATATGCTCTGCCTTATCGCATATCAAAACTACTTTTAGTAGGAGACTGCTACATGATTCATTTAGTATATATTTGATAATGGGAAAATAAAACTTATCAGCATAAGAAAAACTGATATCACGATCACAGGGGCAATATCACCTCTGGAACTACTTTTTTTTCCCATTTTGGAAAATATATCTGCCCTTCGATATATGTTTTCCATATTTAATTCAATTTTCTTCTTACTTCCCTCTCTCTCTCTGCAGTATGTACAGATCAGAAATACAATGTGCCAACAATGTACATTTATGAGTGCATTATGAAGCAGTGAGGAGGTTCCAGTAAAAAAAAAAGGCCTAAAAATAAACTCAAAACCACAACAAGCAGTGTTCAAAGCAGTGATCATACATATTGTCACTGACTGAATTTACTATGACATGTTTATATTTGATATTCAGTGTCACCTATTGTTAAAATACCGCAAAACTCTACAAAAACCAAGTTTAAAGTCAACACTTAATTGATTATAATACTAAAACAGTGATTTTAACTCTCATCACACTCATGCCTATGTTTGTAAACATTTGAGAAATCAGACATGGATGATAGTTGGTTGCAAACTAAAATCAAGTTACAACAAAACTTTGGATGAATGTTCTATCCCCAAGCCGGACTGCCAGCTTCGTGAGGCCACAGAATCTCTTTTGAATGCAGATGTAACAAATTCAATATGCAAACCATAACAGGTAAACTCACAATAATAAAATCTTTAGTTTAACAATGTTACACTGTGTTGTGTGATGAATTCGACAACTCTGTGATGCTACACCAACCCAACAATGTTCACAGTATCAATCCACACAAGAAATGTGTTAACGAAAAATATTTGATTCATTTTTCATACAACAACAGTAATTAATTAAGCAAATGACACTATCTGAAGCATTATATGTAGGAGGCATATTTTGCAAAAAGTTACTGTCCTAATTTATTATATTTTGGAACTTCTTAATCGATGTATTAATATGGCTTACTTTACAGAGTTAACCACACTGGCACAGACAGAGTTGGAAACATTCATACAAATTGATATTTTCTGCCTTCAAATAACAAAATCAACGTTTTTTGAAAGGTATTAAAAAATATTTCATGAGTGAAATGAAAACATTTTGTATCTGCTCCACTCCACTCATGAAATATTTCCTTATATCTACTTCCTAAAATGTAGATATCCTCTATGTATTAACCATAGTAAAAGTCATACAGGTCATGTATGTATTCAGTACCTACTATTTTAGTAACAGGTGTCATTTTTTAGAATTTGAATACACATACCCTAAAGGTGTGATCCAGTACAATCCGGATTTAATGTCGCGTGCTGCTATGTCACAATGAAAGCTACACATGTTGAAAAAAATTTCATACTACCCTATATTGTGACAATTAGACCCAACATGCTCTTTTCTTGACCCAGTTTAGTACCTAGCCACCACTGTAAAAGTCCATATTGATGAATAATTTTCATCTGGAAGTTTCTTAATGGCATTTAAGGTGCTGAGCATTCAATAATATAATCAAGATTGAATAGACTTTGATTAAACTATGTTAGCATTTAATTTTAGAACAATTAATATTTAACTGAAGATGAGTATATGTGCCTACATGACCACATTGACATGCACTTTAATTGATGTAGATATCCTTTAAGTATTAACTAATTGATGTAGATATCTTCTAAGTATTAACTAATTGATGTAGATATCCTCTAAGTATTAACTAATTGATGTAGATATCCTCTAAGTATTAACTAATTGATGTAGATTTCCTTGAAGTATTAACTAATTGATGTAGATATCCTCTAAGTATTAACTAATTGATGTAGATATCTTCTAAGTATTAACTAATTGATGTAGATATCCTCTAAGTATTAACTAATTGATGTAGATATCCTCAAAGTATTAACTAATTGATGTAGATATCCTTGAAGTATTAACTAATTGATGTAGATATCCTCCAAGTATTAACTAATTGATATAGATATCCTCAAAGTATTAACCAATTGATGTGGATATCCTCAAAGTATTAACTAATTGATGTAGATATCCTCTAAGTATTAATTGATGTAGATATCTTCTAAGTATTAATTGATGTAGATATCCTCCAAGTATTAACTAACTGATGTAGACATCTTCTAAGTATTAACTAATTGATCATGTAAGAATAAGAATCATGCACATTACATTTTGCTGTATGCAAATGTTTGCAATAGCATTAGGGAAACATTTTCTTTCCTTATTTTGTGGCAAATGTCTGCCATAGCACTAGGGAAGAAAAAGTTGTCCTCATATTTGGCAAATGTTTGCTATAACACTAGGGAAAACATTTCTTTCCTTATTCTGTGGCAAATGTCTGCCATAGCACTAGGGAAAAACTTGATTTCCTTTTTTTGTGGCCAATGTTTGCCATAGCACTAGGGAAAAATGTTCTTTCCTTATTTTGTGGCCAATGTTTGCTTTAGCAATAGGGAAAATTTTCTTTCCTCATATTGTGGCCAATGTTTGCTATAACACTAGTGAAAGACTTTGAACCCTTGGGTTTTAACTCTTTCCTCATATTCTGGGATATTTTTGTGCACAGCAAACCGCACATGATCCCTATATAACTGAATGGTTATTAAGTCTTGGAGAAAAAAATGTGTATCAAATTGGACTATAACCCTTTCAAATATAGCACAGCTTTATCAGAAGTTTGATTATCCAAATGGTTTGTTTATCCTAACCAAAATTATGTCACTTAAACATTTATAACTGATAAATACACAAAAGTACATATTTTGTTCCAAGTTGATGGAAAGAACTAGTTTGATATGGCATTGGGGTATGTTGAGACCATCAGGTAGCGACTTTTTTATATGCCATATCATAACAAGGTTTTTTCCCCAACATGGACCAAAACACAAATGCAGTTTTGTATTTATTACATTTCTCCTCTTTTATGCTTTCAGAATATTTTTAAGCACACACTGTAAATGGAATTGAAAAAAAATTGCTATTTATAAAAGTTCCATTTGGTGTATCTAAGAATATCAACACGTAGGCATCAGTGATAACACCTAAATAATTAAAGTATGCATATGCAATAGAGAAATCTGGATTGAACATCTGTACCTAATCCAAGATCAACCATATACGATTAAATGGGTACCGTATATACTCACGTATAAACTGATACCAACTGCAAACTGCATAGACCCAGATCTGCAGTTGCATAATGTGCAAGCAGATCTGGTTCTATGCAGTTTGTAAGGACTAATCAGTAGAACAAACAACATTGACCCTGATCTGCTGGTGCATTATGCCATGGCAGATCAGGGTCCATTTTGTTTGCATTTGGACCCGGCTTATACGCGAGTATATACGGTATGTAATAAAAATACAAACTTGATTATATAAACTCCTCATTGTTTTATTCATTTTCATGTCCCCCAGGATTTGGGGTAATTGGGATTCTACCATATAGCTATAAAATAATAAAAATCAGACTGAATTCGGGCATAAATTATATAAATCTGTTTACTGAACAACAATGTGTAAGAATACAGGATCATACTGGTTTCAACCTGTCCAAACATTTGTCAGAGCACAGTGGAAGAGTTTGAAAATAAGGGTTCAAACTTTTTCCCATGTGCCCCGGCAAACATTTGCACACACCAAACCAACTAAATACATAAATTATATACCAAATACCTACAACAATAAGTTTCTTTGTAAACACAAAAATCCCTGTATTCAAGCAGCATGCACAATTCCAATGTTTGAGTATGGCTGATGTTAAAATATCCCATGCATCTAACCAGTAAAAACCAGCCTGATTATATATGAATAAATGATATGTCAAAAGAAATGGTGTATTCTGTAATGAACAATTATAGGAAATACTGCTACACTCACCTTAATATGGCTGTCATTAGTGGAGCATCTTTCTGACTGCCACTGCACACTGACAGAAAATATGGGGGCCACATTTGGATAGTCAGGGGCAACAGCTATACGTGCTGTAAGTTTGGCTAAAATGAGAGAAAATTTGATATTTTATATAAAAAAAAAAAGAATCAGTAAAAGTGCATTTCAAATGGTGTTGATTCAGAGTCCCTCACATGCTATTATAAAAGCTTCTTAAATTTTCTAATGAATATCAACACATATTTAAACATGGTGTTTAATCGTAAACACAAATCGCCTTGGCACCAGGAATGCATTTGGAGCAGCTGATATATACAGATGGACATTTCAGATTGATGCCAAGGCAATAGGAGTTAAGAACGTTGCAAAGCAATATGCTATGACAGCTGACCCAAACTGGTTTTCACAGGATTCAAACCCATTATCCACTGGTCGTTGAGTCAAAGCTAACAAATCAGCCACCATGTGGAGAAAGAAAATATTATTGCAATATACTACTCATCCAGATGCATCAAGTAAAATTATATCAGTGTTAGGTCCAACAAAATTATATCAGTGTTAGGTCAAGTAAAATTATATCAGTGTTAGGTCAAACAAAATCATATCAGTGTTAGGTCAAACAAAATTAAATCAGTGTTCGGTCAAGTAAAATTCTATCATTGTTAGGTCAAGTAAAATTATATCAGTGTTAGGTCCAACAAAATTAAAATTAAATCAGTGTTAGGTCCAACAAAATTAAAATTAAATCAGTGTTAGGTCAAACAAAATTATATCAGTGTTAGGTCCAACAAAATCATATCAGTGTTAGGTCAAACAAAATTATATCAGTGTTAGGTCAAGTAAAACAATATCGGTGTTAGGTCAAACAAAATTATATCAGTGTTAGGTCAAACAAAATTATATCAGTGTTAGGTCAAACAAAATTATATCAATGTTAGGTCAAACAAATGTTTAATTAATCTGGATGTAATATGGTTAAAGATACAGAAGATGTGACCAAAAAACATAAAAATGTCACTCAAGCATTGACCTAGTTTTGGTATGGTTGAGTTACTCTCCTTTGCATGCATACACATCAATTTTCATGACTTTAGGTGAAATAGGGTCTAAAACATTAAAGAAGTAAAAAAAAAAAAAAATAAATGAAAATACAAAGTAACTTCAGCATGAAAAACAAGTCACCTACATTAATCAAGCATAAACAATAAGTCACCTACATTAGGTATCGTTGAGTTACTATTCTTGAAATGCATTCATATATAAATTTGTATGAGTGTTGATGAAAAAGTGTCTAAGATACTGAGTGTGTAACAATACAAACAGTTGAAAATACAAAAGTTGTTCAAGGATTGTTCTCCTTGAGATGCATCCACATACATGAAGAAAAAAATTGGGTTCAAAATATTGATGGTATAACAAACAGATACATAAAAATATGAAAGTCACTTGACAAGTGTTAAAACTGAATCACACGGACTTAGTTTTGGTATGGGGAATTACTCTCTTTGAGATGCATGCACATTCCAATTTTTATGAGTTTATGTGATATGGGTCCAAGATATTAAGTGTATAACGAATGAATAGCAGAAAATACAAAAGTCACTCAAGTGTGAAAATTAGGTTACAGTGACCTACTTTTGGAATAGTTGAGTTATTTTTGCTGAGGTGTATCCATTTACCAATTTTAATTAGTGTTGGTAAAAAAGGGCCAAAGATATTGAGGGTGTACTGGTTTGGTTGGTTTTGTGGGTTTAATGCCATTTTTCACCACATGATAGGCTATACAGTATATCTGGTGGAAGAAGAACCCAGGGAAACCCCGGGAAGAACTACAGACCCACGGGAAGCTATGAGCAAGTTTTCTCACATATCCATGTTGGCCAAGCTGAGAATTGAACCCACACGGACAGTGATGAGATGTCAGTGATCTGTAATGGCGAGAACCTTAGACCACTCGGCAACCCAGGGCCCCAAGGGTGTATTAAACAAACAGTTGAAAATACAAAATCACTAAAGCAATAAAGTTACATCACAGTGACCTTGTTTTGGTATGGCTGTGTTACTTTTCCTGAGATGCATAAGTGTAGGTGAAAAAGGGTTCAACATATTGACCGCATAACAAATGAATGAATGAACACACAAATGTATGAACACACAAATGAATGAACACACAAATGTATGAACACATACAACATACTATATTCCCTCCCAACTTTGTTGGTGTGGGAAAAATACAAATACATGAAATCATTTGACTTGAATTTAATTAAATGAGAAAACTTAGTTTGGCTAAAAAATTAGTTACATGATACAAAATTTCAACAGATCTTTAAAACAATTTTAAAAAATCAATGATTTTTGTTATTTCTGACAATAAAGATGAATATGTAAACTTTGTTAGTTTTGGGTAAAAATGGTTACATGACAATAAAATCACAGTAATTTATGCCAAGCAATTTATTTACCAGGTCTGAGTATAATGGTAATGGATGTACACTGATTTGTTAGGCATGGTAATACTTATTATAATGGGGCATTACAATTAAGTTTTTACTACATCCAAAATTAAGCTCTTTAAATAGCAAGCAAGAAACTTTTTACATTTTTCTATCAAACTTTATCAACAGACCAAGAATATATAATAATGAACACAGTATAAGTGGCAGGAAGTACTGCTGACAAAGCTAGATCTTAAAACAATGAACACAGCTTGAATGGCAGGAAGTACTGCTGATAAAGCTAGATCTTAAAACAATGAACACAGCTTGAGTGGCAGGAAGTACTGTTGATAAAGCTAGATCTTATAACAATGAACACAGCTTGAATGGCAGGAAGTACTGCTGATGAAGCTAGATCTTATAATAATTAACACAGCTTGAATGGCAGGAAGTGCTGCTGATAAAGCTAGATCTTATAACAATGAACACAGCTTGAGTGGCAGGAAGTACTGCTGATAAAGCTAGATCTTATAATAATGAACACAGCTTGAATGGCAGGAAGTACTGCTGATGAAGCTAGATCTTATAATAATGAACACAGCTTGAATGGCAGGAAGTACTGCTGAAAAAGCTAGATTTTATAACAATGAACACAGCTTGAATGGCAGGAAGTACTGCTGAAAAAGCTAGATTTTATAACAATGAACACAGCTTGAATGGCAGGAAGTACTGCTGATGAAGCTAGATCTTATAATAATGAACACAGCTTGAATGGCAGGAAGTACTGCTGAAAAAGCTAGATTTTATAATAATGAACACAGCTTGAATGGCAGGAAGTACTGCTGAAAAAGCTAGATTTTATAACAATGAACAAAGCTTGAATGGCAGGAAGTACTGCTGATAAAGCTAGATTTTATAACAATGAACACAGCTTGAATGGCAGGAAGTACTGCTGAAAAAGCTAGATTTTATAACAATGAACAAAGCTTGAATGGCAGGAAGTACTGCTGATAAAGCTAGATTTTATAACAATGAACACAGCTTGAATGGCAGGAAGTACTGCTGAAAAAGCTAGATTTTATAACAATGAACACAGCTTGAATGGCAGGAAGTACTGCTGATAAAGCTAGATCTTATAACAATGAACACAGCTTGAATGGCAGGAAGTACTGCTGATAAAGCTAGATTTTATAACAATGAACACAGCTTGAATGGCAGGAAGTACTGCTGAAAAAGCTAGATTTTATAACAATGAACACAGCTTGAATGGCAGGAAGTACTGCTGATAAAGCTAGATTTTATAACAATGAACACAGCTTGAATGGCAGGAAGTACTGCTGATAAAGCTAGATTTTATAACAATGAACACAGCTTGAATGGCAGGAAGTACTGCTGATAAAGCTAGATCTTATAACAATGAACACAGCTTGAATGGCAGGAAGTACTGCTGATAAAGCTAGATCTTATAACAATGAACACAGCTTGAATGGCAGGAAGTACTGCTGATGAAGCTAGATCTTATAACAATGAACACAGCTTGAATGGCAGGAAGTACTGCTGATAAAGCTAGATCTTATAACAATGAACACAGCTTGAATGGCAGGAAGTACTGCTGATAAAGCTAGATCTTATAACAATGAACACAGCTTGAGTGGCAGGAAGTACTGCTGATGAAGCTAGATCTTATAATAATGAACACAGCTTGAATGGCAGGAAGTACTGCTGATGAAGCTAGATCTTATAATAATGAACACAGCTTGAATGGCAGGAAGTACTGCTGACAAAGCTAGATCTTATAATAATGAACACAGCTTGAATGGCAGGAAGTACTGCTGATAAAGCTAGATTTTATAACAATGAACACAGCTTGAATGGCAGGAAGTACTGCTGATAAAGCTAGATTTTATAACAATGAACACAGCTTGAATGGCAGGAAGTACTGCTGAAAAAGCTAGATTTTATAACAATGAACACAGCTTGAATGGCAGGAAGTACTGCTGAAAAAGCTAGATTTTATAACAATGAACACAGCTTGAATGGCAGGAAGTACTGCTGAAAAAGCTAGATTTTATAACAATGAACACAGCTTGAATGGCAGGAAGTACTGCTGATAAAGCTAGATCTTATAACAATGAACACAGCTTGAGTGGCAGGAAGTACTGTTGATAAAGCTAGATCTTATAATAATGAACACAGCTTGAGTGGCAGGAAGTACTGCTGATAAAGCTAGATTTTATAACAATGAACACAGCTTGAATGGCAGGAAGTACTGCTGAAAAAGCTAGATCTTATAATAATGAACACAGCTTGAATGGCAGGAAGTACTGCTGAAAAAGCTAGATCTTATAATAATGAACACAGCTTGAATGGCAGGAAGTACTGCTGAAAAAGCTAGATCTTATAATAATGAACACAGCTTGAATGGCAGGAAGTACTGCTGAAAAAGCTAGATCTTATAATAATGAACACAGCTTGAATGGCAGGAAGTACTGCTGAAAAAGCTAGATCTTATAATAATGAACACAGCTTGAATGGCAGGAAGTACTGCTGAAAAAGCTAGATCTTATAATAATGAACACAGCTTGAATGGCAGGAAGTACTGCTGACGAAGCTGAATCTTATAATAATGTGTATCAGTATCCTGAGTGTCCAGTCCAGTTGCTTGGAATAAACAATTACTTTTGACATAAAATGTACAGTTACAGTACTAAAGCAGGAGCTTTGGGTTGAAAGGTACCCATGTCAGGATAGTGTCCAGCTAATTGGCTGAAACTGGTGGTATTTAACACTTTGTTTAACTGTGTTTCTACTTTGGATAACTTCAACTGGACTAGATGGTCCATTGGTATCTTTTGTATGAATGTGAAAGGTGTTCATGCTAGGACTCTACCTATCAGTATTAGTCTTTTGTCAGGCAGTTTTGGAGAAAAATTTGTTCTATGGTATTTTTTTATACCTTAGTAACCACAGCCATACTGGATGGGGGATGAGTATCATTTGAAAATTTTCACATGGTTGTTAAGGAAGCCAAAGCATTGCTAGGGAAGCCAACCCATAAACAATTCTGGCACAGCATATCCTGAGAAATATTCAAAGTTTGATCCAAACTGACTGAGCCATTCTGGAGAAGTCAAAAACAGGTTTATACCTGGTTGCTATGGAAGCCACAAATCTGCTAGGATAACCAACCCTGACAAAATTCTGAAAGAGTATGTCCCTAAGAATTGTACATACCAAGTTTGATGGAAACTGACTCAATCATTCTTCTGGAGAAGTCAAAATTAGGTTTGCAAACTGGTTGCTATGGAGCCAAACTGTTGCTTAAAGAGCGACTCAGCACACAAATCTGATAAAGCATAACCTAAGAACCATTCCTACAAAGTTTGATCCAAATTGGCTAAGCTGCTCTGGAGAAGAAGTTTAAAATTGTTTTTCCAAATGGTTGTTATTGAAGTAACACCATTGCTTGGGGAGCCATCCCAACACAATTTTGGCAGAACATGTTTTATGAAACATTCCAACCAAGTTTCATACAAATTAGCTTATCCGTTCAAGAGAAGAAGTTGAAAATAGCATTGGATTGGTAAGGAAGCCATACTATTGCAAGGATGCCATAGAGAAACAAATCTGGTACAGCATGTCATTCAAAACTTTCTTACCAAGTTTAATAAAAACTGGCTCAACCCAAGATAGCAATAGTACCATGATTGGCACATTACATGCCCACCCAGTGTTTAATAGTCATCTATGCAGCTAACTGAATTTTTTTTGCAGAAACCACTTTTCTTCTTTCAGTCACAGTGACCCTGACCTTAACCTTTTACTCCGAAATCAATAGGCTTCTTCCTTACCCCAAGTGTAATCCAGTTTGATCCAGACCTTTTGTGTAGAACTAATGTTATTGTGCAGAAACCATTTTGCAGAAACCTTTTTTTTTCTTTCAATCACAGTGACCTTGACCTTTAACCTTTTGATCTTGAGATTGATAGGATTCTTCCTTACCCCATGTGCAATCATCCACAAAGCTTGGTAACTGTTGATGTTGGACAACTCAAGTCACTGTGCTGAAACCGTTTTTCTTCTTTCAGTAACAGTGACCTTGACCTTTGAGGTTTTGCTGCCAAAATGTATAGAATTCTACCTAACTTCAAGTGCTAGCTATCCACAAAGTTTGGTAACTGTAGATGGTGGACAACATGAGTTATTGTGCGGAAATAAAACAGATGGACAGACCTCATAACATAATACACTTGAACTTATGGAAGGCTAAGAGATATTCAAAAATAGATTTTCCACCTGGTTGCTCAAGAAACCTTAATGTTGCTATGAGAGCTACCCATGAAACAATTCTGACTGAAATATCCTACTAGGTTTGATAAAACTGGCTCAGCCATTCTGAAGAAGAAGCTGAAACTAGGTTTTCCACATGGTTGCTACGGAAGCCACTCCATTGTCTGGGAGCCATCTGGAATACAATTTAAGCAAAGCATTACCCAAAAAACATTTCTACAAGTTTGAAATTGGCCAATTGGTTTTGAGAAAGAAGTTGAAAATAGCAATGTTGACAGACACCTAATGCTGGACACCGAACTCTGCACACCAGATGCAGGGCAATACTACAAACTCACATGGACTTAACTCCAGACCGCCAGGTGATCTACAAAATAGATATAGATATTTCTTGCACGATGTCACCGTGCTCACACTCTTAGGATTTTGCCTGTTTCACATTTTAAGATACTACAGGCATGAGAAATTTTCCACATGAATAAAGGAACTTAAATTCACAAATCTTGTTGATGCAATCAAGGACATAAAGGCGATACTTGTAAAAGTTACTTCCCTTACCAGTCTTGTAGCCCTAGAATAAGTCCTACAAGGACATTTTGATCCAATACAATCTTCATCAGCAACAAAAAACTTCTTTGCCTTCTTTGCAATTTAGAACACACCGTTAGATGACTGTCAGAAAGTTCCACACTGGTGTTTATTACATTATTATCCCTGATAATAAGACATGTTTATTATGCATGCATCAGGTACCTGTTCCTCGCTCTAGTACTGCGATGAAGAAGGTATCATTGTCCTTGGCTAGTCCAGCCTCCACAATGGACCGGGTGTGAGGAGCTGCCACAAAGTCCTCAAATGTGGACCGCTGCCAACTGACCACCTGAGACTGTAGCTTCACAGGAAACAGGCCTTGGTATTCACCTGCCACTGCCACTGTATGCCTCTCTATAAAAGATACAGTAGTACAACATCTAGTTATTACACCATCCTTTATATAACATGCTATCTTCATGAATACTATTAGATTTAGTCCATTTTTAAAAAAAAACTTCTACTCAATTTAGTTTACCTAATGTTAGTTCTCAGGTGAAATTTAACCAATTACAATGTGATTTCACATAAATATACTTTAACATAATTTTGTCTGGAATAGCAAATACCCAGCATTCATCTTAATGGACCCTAAAAAAAGGTGTCTTTGCCTATATATTGTTGTCAATGTTTATGGCTCATGTAAACAGACTTATAAAACAGGAATTACTGTACTGAATTTGTGATTAAGACTCATAAGCAAGAAGAGTCTCTCTATGCAACTGGTCAAAAAGAATTTCCAGGAATACATGGTTATGAGACCCTATGAGTAATACATGGTTATGAGACCCTATGAGTAATACATGGTTGTGAGACCCTACGAGTAATACATGGTTATGAGACTGTGTGAGCAATGCATGGTTATGAGACCCTATGAGTAATACATGGTTATGAGACCCTATGAGTAATACATGGTTATCAGACCCTATGAAGTAATACATGGTTATGAGACTGTGTGAGCAATGCATGGTTATGAGACCCTATGAGTAATACATGGTTATGAGACCCTATGAGTAATACATGGTTATGAGACTGTGTGAGCAATACATGGTTATGAGACCCTATGAGTAATACATGGTTATGAGACCCTATGAGCAATGTATGGTTATGATACCCTATGAGTAATACATGGTTATGAGACTATGTGAGCAATACATGGTTATGAGACCCTATGAGTAATACATGGTTATGAGACCTTATGAGCAATGTATGGTTATGAGACCCTATGAGTAATACATGGTTATGAGACCCTATGAGTAATACATGGTTATGAGACTGTGTGAGCAATGCATGGTTATGAGACCCTATGAGTAATACATGGTTATGAGACCCTATGAGTAACACATGGTTATGAGACTGTGTGAGCAATACATGGTTATGAGGCCCTATGAGTAATACATGGTTATGAGACCCTATGAGCAATGCATGGTTATGAGACCCTATGAGTAATACATGGTTATGAGACCCTATGAGTAATACATGGTTATGAGACTGTGTGAGCAATGCATGGCTATGAGACCCTATGAGTAATACATGGTTATGAGACCCTATGAGCAATGCATGGTTATGAGACCCTATGAGTAATACATGGTTATGAGACCCTATGAATAATACATGGTTATGAGACTGTGTGAGCAATGCATGGTTATGAGACCCTATGAGTAATACATGGTTATGAGACCCAATGAGTATTACATGGTTATGAGACTGTGTGAGCAATGCATGGTTATGAGACCCTATGAGTAATACATGGTTATGAGACCCTATGAGTAATACATGGTTATGAGACTGTGAGCAATGCATGGATATGAGACCCTATGAGCAATACATGGTTATGAGACCCTATGAGTAATACATGGTTATGAGACTATGAGCAATGCATGGTTATGAGACCCTATGAGTAATACATGGTTATGAGACTGTGTGAGCAATGCATGGTTATGAGACCCTATGAGTAATACATGGTTATGAGACCCTATGAGCAATACATGCTTATGAGACCCTATGAGTAATACATGGTTATGAGACTGTGTGAGCAATACATGGTTATGAGACCCTATGAGCAATACATGGTTATAAGACCCTATGAGTAATACATGGTTATGAGACTGTGTGAGCAATACATGGTTATGAGACCCTATGAGCAATACATGGTTATCAGACCCTATGAGTAATACATGGTTATGAGACCCTATGAGTAATACAAGGTTATGAGACTCTATGAGCAATACATGGTTATGAGACCCTATGAGCAATACATGGTTATGAGACCCTATGAGCAATACATGGTTATGAGACCCTATGAGCAATACATAGTTATGAGACTCTATGAGCAATGCATGGTTATGAGATTCTATGAGCAATACATGGTTATGAGACTCTATGAGCAATGCATAGTTATGAGACTCTATGAGCAATGCATGGTTATGAGGCTCTTTGAGCAATACATGGTTATGAGACTGAGAAATGCATGGTTATGAGACTATGAGAAATGCATGGTTATGAGACTCTGAGCAATGCATGGTTATGAGACTATGAGCAATGCATGGTTATAAGACTCTATGAGAAATGCATGGTTATGAGACTATGAGCAATGCATGGTTCTGAGACTATGAGCAATGCATGGTTATGAGACTATGAGCAATGCATGGTTATGAGACTATGAGAAATGAATGGTTATGAGACTGAGCAAAGAATGGTTATGAGACTATGAGCAATACATGGTTATGAGACTCTGAGCAATGCATAGTTATGAGACTATGAGCAATGCATGGTTATGAGACTCTATGAGCAATACATGGTTATGAGACTATGAGCAATACATGGTTATGAGACTCTATGAGCAATACATGGTTATGAGACTATGAGCAATACATGGTTATGAGACTCTATGAGCAATACATGGTTATGAGACTCTATGAGCAATACATGGTTCATACATCTATTTTATCAGGAAACTGAAGCACTTTTCATGGACTTTTCAAAGACCAAAATTTAATTTTCAAGCACTATAATTAACCGTATATCAACTTTAGAAGAATAATGATTGTGCTATACAGAGTCCACAAAAGTTCACAATTAGGTATTTCTTAAGGGCTGTTCCATTTAAACATACATGGCACTTTTTAAAAAATATATGCCAGGGTACTCAAAGAGTTCATGTGAAAACAATACAAAACCTAAATTGCATCTATGGGTGACTACTCCACATTTAAAGTGTCTTCCCTGGGTCTCATGTATAATTTACTAGAACAACCCAAAACAAAAACTCTGAATTATTTTTTTTAAAACTAGCGCCTAGGTGAAGACATGGTAGCTCATGGGGCTTTGGGGCATGGGGTTAGAGGTAAAGACATTGTAGCTCATGGGGCTTTGGGGCATTGGGTTAGAGGTCAGACATGGTAGCTCAAGGGGCTTTGGGGCATGGGGTTAGAGGTAAGACATGGTAGCTCATGGTAGCTTTGAGGCATGCGATTAGAGGCGAAGACACAGTAGCTCATGGGGTATTGGGGCATGGGGTTAGAGGTGAAGACACGGTAGCTCATGGGGCTTTGGGTCATGGGGTTAGATGTGAAGACACAGTAGCTCATGGGACTTTGGGGCATGTTGATAGAGGTGAAGACATAGTAGCTCATGGGCTTTGGGGCATGGGGTTAGAGGTTAAGACATGGTATGTCATGGGGTTTTGGGCATGGGGTTAGAGGTGAAGACACAGTAGCTCATGGGGCTTTGAGACATGGAGTTAGAGGTGAAGACACAGTAGCTCAAGGGGCTTTGGGGCATGGGGTTAGAGGTGAAGACACTGTAGCTCATGGGGCTTTGGGGCATGGGGATAGAGGTGAAGACATGGTAGCTCATGGGGCTTTGGGGCATGGGGTTAGAGGTGAAGACACAGTAGCTTATGGGGCTTTGGGGCATGGGGATAGAGGTGAAGACATGGTAACTCATGGGGCTTTGGGGCTTGGGGTTAGAGGTGAAGACACTATAGCACATGGGGCTTTGGGGCATGGGGTTAGAGGTGAAGACACTATAGCTCATGGGGCTTTGGGGCATGGAGGTAGAGGTGCAGTCATGTCATCTACATCAGTCTGGGAGTTGGCAGTCTTATTTGCCAGTTTCTAATTCCTTGAGTTTTTCAAGTTCTAAGCCAAAAAAATTCTAAATTTGTTAACATTGATGACATAACACAACCCATAGCTCTTTGTTTATCGCTTGTGTTACTACTCTAGGTCTTAAAAAAATATATAACAGAAAGAAAGTGAAACCAACAATGTAAGTAAAATCAACAAGCAATTTACTTCCAGACAATTAAAGTGAAAATTCAAAAGATACTTACAATTTGTGAGTTAAATTCCAAATAATCCTAAATGTCCTAATCACAAGTCCAAAATAATAGAATGTTCCGAATGAATTCCAATAGCCTTGAATGTCCTGATGTAACACAAAGATGTAATCTAGAATGTATTTGAATGAGTTCATGTAAATCCCAAAATCATGTATTAATCCAAAAGTTAATAAGCACTTTTATATTTCCAATGAATATTGTAAATAAATAACTATTCTTAAATTATATCTGATTTCAACAACACAACTAAAATAGATTCCTTACCAACTGATCTTTTAGAACCAAAATTCTAGAACAGGGATGAATTTGTTTACCAAAATCTGTATATAAATACACATGCCTACCTGACATATGTCACAAAAGTCTCATTTCGAAATGCTATGTAAACAACTGGACAAAAGTTAAGTATGTATTTTCAAATAACCATACAGCTTACAATTACGGACAAAAGTTAAGTATATAAACATCATGCATAACACCTCCCCTCATAAGGAAAAAGAATGATTTATGCAACAAAGCTTTCTTTTAAATATGCATCTGATACTATAATAATCAAAATTACGTAGTTATGGTTATGGCAATCTTGTTTGAAAATAAGCTTCCCATCGCTAAGCACTTGACCAACTTTTTGGTCAGCATTAACAGACCGTTAAACACAGCGTCCATTCATTTACATTGTAAGGTGCATACAATCCCAGATGCAGCAGAGTACTAGTGAGCTATATGGTGACCCAAGTGAAAGTCTTACTGAATACATAAATGATCTTACATGGAATTAATTAAAATCCTGTTTCTAACCTTTTTAGCAGATCTTTGATTTTCTTTCTTAATATCTGTGTCAGTTAATTAGTTTTTCAATGAAATGAAATTGTTTCTAAATTCAAGCATTTTTCAAGGACTACTGACAGTTTTCAAGCACTATTCCAGTACTCTTTGGAGCCGACCTCAAATTCAAGCATTTTTCAAGGTAACCACAAAAATTCAAGCACTTGTAAAGATTGTGCAAACCCTTCAAAAGTGTCTGAGAAAAGGACCTAAGCACAAACAATAACCTAGAGAAACTGGGCTCAACCCAAAAGTAAGTACAATTCACTACATCATGAAATATGTCACCATGACCTAGTTTACACTGATGGCTGTAGTACTCCTTCTGACACAATTACATGCCAAGTTATGATGGCTGTAGTATTACTTCTGACACAATTACATGTCAAGTTATGATGGCTGTAGTACTCCTTCTGACACAATTACATGCCAAGTTATGTGACTGGATAAGTAACAGAGCCTGAGAAAATGAGCTTAACGCAAAGGTTAACCACAATCACTGGACCATGAAATATTGGTCAGAGAGAAATACTAATGCTGAAAGGTGTAGTATTCCAAATGACACATCTAAATACCAACTTATATGACTCTACAAGCAACATTGCCTGAGAAAATGACCTAAATGAAACCCTAACCTGAGTGTTGACACCAGATGGATGGCCAGCCAGTCAGACAGACACCAGACAGATGGCCAGCCAGACAGACATCATCAATCCATAAGCCAGAATTGCTTTGTAATCCAGTTTAATATGTGCAAAACAATGGAAAATTGCTGTAATGGCATGAAAATCTATTCAGGTCATCTACATATGGATACAAATATGCCTTCTGAATTTCAATTGTCTATGCTGGATTGGTTTGGTGCAATCATGCTAACAAGCTCCTTGGGATGGACATACTGAACCAAATCAAGATGACCCTGCTACAAGCAGTGGGGGCACCTAAATCCACTTTCCTGATTAATGAATATTCCCTCAGTTTGATGGAAATAGTTAGCTCATGTTATCAACCCCATAAAAATTTAAAAAATACTCATTTCTGAATTTTTACCAATCTGCCGACTTCTTGTGTGTTCAATATGCAAGGAAAGTATCAAAAGTAAGTTTGAAGTTCTGACTGGATTTTCCACATTACTTTAACTAGTAAGTACACTAAAATTTTCCTGATCAAAAACCGAACTGCAAGTCTTACTCATGATGGAGGGTAAGTATTAGACATAGCTGAGAAAATACTGAAATGGCTTACCACCAGTCTAATATGCTTACCAAGTGCAGAGAGTTGCTGCAAGAGCGAGCTCCTGGCCCTGAACCGCTGTCGTATTTTCCTGATTGTCCCCTGCAGGCTCCCATAGCTAATGTTTTCCTGTGGCTTATGGGGCGCCCCCTCACCAAGATACTGTAAACCACATATCCACTGTGCCCACATGTATGGTTGCCCCACTTGTGGAATATAGTGATTAAAATCTTTCAGTCTGTGGAAAGAAAAATTCATATCTGATCAACCCCATTATACTAGATACTTTGTTCCCATTAATTTTAACCTGTATTAATGAGGAATCCAAGAGGACTAATCTGTCTGAATTATAATGGAAATATGTTTCCAACAACTATCATATAAATTTTGACAAATGTGAATAAGTCAATTTTAGGAGTTTAATATGTTTCTTTGACAATACTTACCCAATTATAATACATTAGGGAAGCACAACCACTACCTTGCAAATTTAGCCCTCCCAAGCTTGTTTTATCAACAAAAGTGCTAAAAGTTGTCAGCTCACTAAGGTCAAGTCATACAAGAGTGATTTCCCTTTTTGTAGAGGGATTGGTGCCAAATTCCATCTATGAGTTACAGCTGTTGCAAATTCTGCAAAAGTCAACTGGTCATGTCATTGTGAAGCTGCTGAACAACCCAAAAAGGTAGCCTGTTGTGTTGCTGCTATAGATCCAACCAGGTCAAACTGAGTCCTTTGGAATGAAAGGTCCCCGAGATAAAAGCCAGAGAAAGTCATCTCTGACCTCCAACCCACAGCTTGGATAATCTCAGTTAGGGAACAGTTATGTTCGAATGCTATGCTAGAGGTTACTGCCCTAACCTTGTGAGCAGATATGCACAATCAGGTCTTTTGGTCTTGGGTTCAGGGCTGAGCAAATTTATTTTTCATCCACTTGTCCAGGACAAGCGGTTTCAGAAAATTCACTTGTCCCACCTACCTTTTCACTTGTCCCAAATTTAAATCACTTGTCAAGATTTGATGAGATGTTTGAACTTATATCCATAGAAAGAACAAACTACATAATGTACAACATATTTATTTCTAACAAGAATATCATTTTTCAAAAACATAGATTGATATTATACATTTTGTTACATCAGAGGTTTTCAGTTTTCCATTGTCCAGGTATCTTACATGCACTATTTCTTGCTCCAATACGGTAGCATCAGTATTCCATCAGCAATAATGGAAAGGAATTTACTGGAATTCAGACTTTCCCTAACTGCCACAGGCCTTGTGAGGTTCAGAACTGTCATGAGACTTCATTGGTTTAATCCTGAATTTGTCAGTTCGTTGACTATGCCAGTTTGGGATATTGTTTGCAATAACTGCAAAACATTTTTGTTTCTGGGTCAATGAATTCAAGCCAGGGATAACTATCAACCCAATTTGGCTGAACATTTCTCAGTCTCTTAGTAGTGTCACATTTGACCTTTTTTTGCTGTCACAAAATCTGGCTTATGTCTCTTTGGAGAAATAGTTACCTCACACTCAGTGGTAGTCTCCACTTTCACATTAATTTTTCTTCTCCAACTCTTCCTTATTAGCTTCCTTGAAAAAATGATTTTGTAAATTCATTTTATCCACATAGTAAATATCACCTTGCTTGACAACTACTTCTTAAGTGATCATAACGTACATTTTGTCCTTTAAATATGAACAGAGACGGCTCCTTAATTAGTGTAATTGTTTTGCTTCAAATGCAATATTGGACGTGGAAGTTAATCCTCTGTACAATCAATTAAAAATGAGAGAATCATCACTGCCATTTAATCAGTTCATAAAGGGAACTGACACTAAGATAAAGGTAGATAAAGTGATTATGGCATGAAAATAGGCAACTGCACGACTTTTTTCAAAATAGGCAAAAAGCACTTGTCCTGGACTAGCAACTTTGAAAATTTTTCTTGCCCATCTTCAAAAATGAATAGTCCGGGACATTGGGCCACAGTATTTGCTCAGCCCTGGAGTTAATTCTTTATACACATATTCAATATCCATGATGAGAGAGTCTGAACTGAGATATTACTCTTTCCTTCTTTCAGTGGTAGAAATAAATGATATCTCCCACTTCTCCCCAGCTTGGTTCACTTCAGGTACAGGATCCTGTAGATGCCCTTGTGGTGAAGGGTCCAATAAGGAAATGTAGTTTACTAATATAAGTTCTTTTTTTTTAAATCGAGTTTTGACGTTGTTGTTTCTCTAAATAAATGTAACTCTTTTTTTAAATACAGAATCTTGTTTTATTCTGAATCTACAGAACACTGGAATGTATCCACATTTACATGCAAAAAGTGGTGATATAATACACAATGTCTTCTCTGGTACACATGTAATGTGCATTGAAACTTCTTGGAGTAAGGTTTTAAACGATCTTTTAGAGATTGGAAATATCATAAAAATAAAGAAAATTTATACAGAAAAGTGAAGAACTTCATTAGAAAAAGCTATTTGTTGACAATTATTCCCAACGCAACTATTAAACAAGTATTCAACCACTTAACTCACACATGCACCCACCCTTCTCACGGTTGATATCCATCCCTTTCTAATTTTTTGAAAGGTCCCTCAGTAACTCATGCCCTCGCTTATGCCACAGTGTATATGTATTTGGACCCCATTGTAAGTAATTTATCAAGGGAGAGGTGTATTATTGCATTGCTATCTCTTTTCCTGGTGCTAATTCCGAATCCAAGGTGAATAATCCCTCCTCCAATTAGTAACTGGATGTATAGAATATAAAACAAAATAACATGGTTTCAGTATGACACCTTGGTCAACTTCCATCGTTTATAATACTGTCCTTTTTTGACTTGGACCAAGTCTGAAAGAGAGCTGTGAGGAGGAGATAATTAGTCAATAATAGCAGGTAAGGAGATAATTAGTCAATAATAGCAGGTAAGGAGATAATTAGTCAATAATAGCAGGTAAGTGTTACATAATTAAATAAAATATATATTAGTTTTATCTCCCAAAATTACATTTTAATACCAGTAATACATTACCTATTATTGCATTGCTGAATTTGCTAGCCCAGTGGGAGGTTGATAGCCTAAAGATAAGCTGTCAAGTGAATTTACCATTTGCTGTCAGGCGGGTGCTCTACTTCAGACCCATTGACATTTCATGATGGGGGTGATTCTTCACTGGTTTAGCTGTACTCAATATTGCAGCCAGGGACCAGTGCAGCTGATCCCTCAAATCTTGTGACTCCATTGTAGAGATCAGCCCTCTGAATAACATTTCCACATCAAATGGGGCAGTTCTCAAAAGGATTTTGCTGTGCTCCAGCAAAACCTATGATATCTAAAGGCAGCATCCCTAGAGAGGTGGAGAAGCTCAGCAAAGAGTACAGTTGACACAGAGAGCATGTATCACAATGTCTTGCCAATGGCCTGCAACAATTTCTGCAAAGCAGCTGGAGAAAATGATTCCTCCTTCAACAGGCTGAATGAGGCAGCTGAAAAAAGATCAGCATGGGAGGCTATAGTAACTAGCGTATGAGCCTTGAGCTTCAAAGCCACTTGGGACTTAAACAAAGAAACAGGCCTAGGTCCCCGGTGATATTCCCACCTGGGAATCACCTGAGTTCAAATTGGGGTGTTTAAGGGGCCAAGTGGGTGATTCAACCCAGTAATTAGAGGTGAAAACCAGGGGCTGAAGCAATAGATGGGAGGATGGACCAACCCTTCTCCCGTCTGGCAACCTCTTGGCCTCGTGATAACTTCTGTGTTACCTCCCTAACCATCCCTGAGTAAGCAACAGAAGGTTTATTTTATATTGCACCCTGGAGAGCCTCTCCAAACTGGAGAGGATCCTTAGTGTCCGAAGATTCCGAGAGTTTTCGACACAGATCTGGAGGAAGATCAAAAAGGTAACTTCTGCCTCCTCTGTTACTTGACTGGTGCCTTAATCTGTTCCTTGGTGTCCTGTGATTGATACCTGGTACTTGGTGACTGACACCAGAAGACCAGTATTAATTGCCTTACCCAGTGACCAGGGCCTGGTGCCCAATACCTGATGCATTACCTGGTTATTGGGTATACTGGGAAAAAATCTATCCCTGTACCTGGTACTGGGAGCTGAATGCATAGGCTGAGACTGTGCCGGCAATGATGTCATCTGCAGCTGTATGGCATTTGGTGCTCAAGTCCAGTACTGGCTATCTCATCCAGTACTGGGGTATATCTGTGTTTAGAGTAAATCTACTACTGTTTTGGATGGACCGCAGTACCATGTATTGTCATTAAAATTTGAACTGACTGATGTATGGATGGGATTTGGCGTCAGTCCCTCTACCCAAGGAGATATCACACTTGTCCGACTTCCACCTTTGTGGGGAAACAACTTCTAGCACTATTGTTACTAAAGACAAGCTTGGGAGGTATTGATTTTTAAGGTAGTGGTTGTATTCCCCTAATGTATTATGATTGGGTAATGTATCTAAAGAAGAAATGAAGTTTGGAATTATAAGGTTTTAACCTATTTGACTTTCCTAAATGTCCTGTTTCAAAACAATTATGTAAACTGTAAAAGAAATATTCATGGTTGATACAATTTTGTGATTTGAAATAAATAGATGATTTTGTGGAGATAAATTTCAAGTTTCACACTGTTAACAAAAACACGCAATCTCAACAAAAAGTTTTCATGGTGAATTTAATTTTTTCATTACCCAATAAAGAAAGAAATTAAATCCTCCACAAATATTTCTGATTTTACAGTATTAGATATGCACTGTGCTGAATAGAGTTACACAGCAGGGATAAAGGAAAATCTATTCAAACGCTGTGTCCCATGGACATCAGTACAAAGCCTTGTTTTTTCAGCATACACAATAACTCCTGGGAAATGCCTACAAGTAGTGTCTGGGAAACCATCTAACTTTAGAAGATTTGCAATACATACTTTTTCTCTCGGTCTGGTTGACTAGGTTATCTTAGGTGGGTTGTTTCATAATTTGATAGTTTGATAATGATGTCATAATATATGATGCACCTTAATGATGTCATAATGTTCAACATGACTCCAGTGTTTGCAAGTAAAACAAGCCAGTGATGTGATATTATAAAAATGAATAAGTATTTTTCTATCCTCTTTTAAAAACAAATGGGTACAAAAAACACTGCAAGGGTAGGCATCAAAACAAGGAAATACTAGTCTCAGAGTTCCATTATTTGTCTTTAGCAGACAAATAATGTAACCCCGGAACTTTGAAATTTCCTTGTCTCTTGTGCCAAAACCAACATAGATTACATTTGTCTTGATTGTATTCTATGTATTTTAATAATGTAACCCCTTGACTGGAATTTACTTGTCTCAGTGCAAATGCCAACATAGATTCTATTAATCACTTTGTGCCACCAATGCCAAACACCTACCCGCTTTTGGTCAGCTGGTACTGATTGGTGGGGTTGGGCGTGTTGTCTCCATGGTCCCCAGGATAAAGCTCATCTAGCAGGGCGTCCTCACTCAACAGGTCCCTGACAACAATACAAAATATACATTATACTTAGTACAGACAGCCTGCCCTATGGGTCATCAAACTCTCTGCACACAAAACTTAACTCAGTGTAAGGACTCCAAAATTGGAAACCATACTAAAGAACCTTTGGACATCAGTCAAACTGTGCAATTATATAAAGCTAAAAAATATAAAACTAATACATTTTGGTTATTATTGCATCTTCTGAGTAAAGTTAATTGAAATCTAAATGTCTCTCCTGCCCCAATATGGTAAAACTTGATATGCTATTAATATAAAATTGATAAAGTTTAAACTTACCCTCCAGATACAGAGGAATTTCCCATTTCTGATGACTGCTTGACCTTGATGCTAACTGTAACTATGTGTAAGTACATCAGATAGACAAAGGTCAACTGAAGTGCACTTTCATCTGAAATGGAAACCCAAAATAAATCATTCTGAATCAATTAAAACTTCATTCCATCAAAATCCTCGCCGAACATCTAATTTTCAAAAGTAATCAATTAAAACTTCATTCCATCAAAATCCTTGCAGAACATCTAATTTTCAAAAGTAATTAATTAGAACTTCGTTCCATCAAAATCCTTGCCAAACATCAAATTTTCCAAGTAATTAATCAGAACTTCATTTCAACAAAATCCTTGCCGAACATATAATTTCAAAGTAATTAATTAGAACTTCATTCCAACAAAGTCCTTGCTGAACATCTAATTTTCAAAAGTAATTAATTAGAACTTCATTCCATCAAAATCCTTGCTGAACATCTAATTTTCAAAAGTAAGTAGGACAGCAAAGCTGATTGATAAATGTTTTGTAGTGCCCCAATGTTCCCAAACAGAATACCTCATACCAACTTAATACACATACTATTAAAGAGTCTGCCACAGATAAAAATACAAACTGACAAATACTATAAAGGGAAAATTTAACTTAACTCAATTTATCAGTTTTGGAAGACAATTCTATATCAGTCACATTGGATAATTTGCCATTGTCTAGTCACAGAAATAACACGTTAGAATAAAATTATAATTACTCTCAATTTGCACAAAGATGCACTAAGGTATGAAGGCATGTTGATTAAATTACCAGAAACTGGCCTTGCCTAGGGATCTTAAATGACAGTTTCCAACAGCTGAATATGAAATTTTTTCACACTGAAAATCTTACCTTCACAGCCGACTTGTATTACCACTGATAAGGGATGCTTTTTAAGCACTCTGTGCTTTTTGTCTGACAATTTTGCATCAACAGTCTTCCTTCTTCTTTTCTGTAATAGTGATAGGTTAGCATCATAAGTAATTGGCAAATGATATATAACCACACAGAATATTTTATCTCTAATGAAATATAATGTTAATAAGTAAAGTATGTAAGCAAATATTCTTTACTCCCTGCAAGGTAATACTGTCAACTTTGCCGGAAAGCACCCATCAATTACACCCAATCTACCAGCCTTTACAGCTGTTCATCATGAGTGTCAATTTGAAACATCTTGCCGCAGTGCACTGACTAATTAATTATATGTCTCTGTGAGTCAGTCTCTGCCCTTTTGTGTACTTTCCTAAACTCCTTTCTCACAGTAAAATTTGAATTACAAGATTTATAAAAATATTATGAGCGAACTCTTTTCTTCAAGTTAATCAAGTGCACTCAAAGAGCATTTCAACCAACGACACACAATATATCAGTTTTGGAAGGCAATATAACCCATCATTTTGACGGGATATTAATTTTGCCAAACACAAGGACATACTTGTCATGTATTGTTATAGTCAAAGTTATCTCCAATATTGCCAGTTTTTCTTGTTGTATTGGTATGTATTGTTTTAACTGTTGATGTTGCTGCTTATGATATTGTTGTTGGTGTTGCTTTTTTGTTGAGTGTATGAACATTCTCTACAGTACCCCAATTTTGTTTCCTCTACCAAACTGTATACACAGAGAGAGAGAGAGAGAAATATGTAATTTGAAGAAGACCTAATTGTACTCTCCTGCTATCATTCTTGGATTGGTATATACCTGACAACATGCATGCTATGTAATCAGATCTCATGAACTTTTAACTCAGTCTGGTGAGAAAGAGACAGTATCAACAGACTATATGTGATCTTCACTTTCATCATATCTGTATGTTTTGTGAAAGGTTTGTCTTAAACAACAAGGAGACTCAGTTATCTCTATTCCCCAACAATAGCACAAGCCAGAATGTATATTTCTGTTTAATATTCTCACTAAAGTATTCCAAAAAGCAAAAGGCATGTCTTGACCATGTATCTGACAGGATTCTCAATAGACGTGTAGTGGAATTTGAATTTTACCCATTTCTGATGCATGGAAATTCCAACCTGTGCGTTTTTATGACGCATGTTGATTTAGGCCTGAGCATCAGTCTTAATTACCCTTGATTCACCTTTGGCATAATTTCCAACTGAGCGTGCGCTGTCCATAACAAATTGACTGTATATGCCAGTGATTGACATTAGCTAGACTCCTGTTACCTTATCAGCCCTTATGCAAAGTCAACATGAACTGGACAGAGCTAACAGGTCACTGATGTCATGCTTATGTGGGCATAACTGAATCAAGGTTAGATTGTTTTGGGATTATTTTTGACGTTTATGATAGAAGAAGAGGGAATCAATTATTACTTGATTGGATTAACTTTTGAATCAAATATGAGTGTTTGTTTGATTGCCCATCAAGATACATGTGATTCCCCAACGGTAGGACAAAAATACAGTTTTAAAGCAGTCTACTGCACATACTGGTTTATAGTTGAAATCAATCAATTTTGAAAAATAAAAGATTATTACTATTATTATTATTATTATTATTATATTATTTTTCTTAGAGAAAAGAATCAGTATATTTGTGCTTTCTATCCCCACATTACAGAAACCAGTGTGAACCAGTCTACTGGGGACCAGAAATGTTATACCGGTAATCAGATTACGAAGACTAACATATGTACACAACAAACTGTTAATTGATTACCTTAATGTTATAATCTGGAGAGTTTAAGGCCAAATGCAGGATGTTTTATGAGGTGTTATAAGTAATAAAGGAATCAAAGGTGGTCCATGATGGCTTTCAAGTCTTTTAATAAAAATCAGCTGACCTTTGGCAGAGGTGAGATAAAAAGGAGAGACCGACCAAAAAATGATTTCGGCAGAAACACATGAGTAGGTATTTTAATTTTTTAATTGTTCTTGCATTCAAGAAGATGTTTTAAGAGGAATATTTAAGGGCAGTAGATACATGTTTTAGTTTAATTCATTTCAAAATGCCCAAAACATAAACTTTCTCTCAATGCTAAAAAAACACTGGCTAAGAAATATGAAACTCTGGAATACATCTCTTGTCCAACTGAGAAACTTTTTCCTTGGGATGAATTTAGCTTGGATGAGTATTGGAGAGCAGTCAGCAACCTTAAAACCAGGCCACAGGAAAATTGAAGTTTGAACTTTCTTGCAGGCTGAGAGTGGTTGTTTTGTCATTGTCACATTCTAATGCTGATACTGAGAAGACATTCTCCATTCTTTGCAAAAATAAAAGGATTCAAATGGAAATCTGGACTTAAAAACTATTGACAGCCTGTTAAGTGTGAAATTTAATAATCACAATTAATGTCATCAGTGGTAACCAGTCAGTGATCTTGTGAATGAAACTAAAAATGCTCTTGGAATTTTTTTTGTTTTTAAATCTTTGCAGTGAACTACAAGATATGCACCTCTTCCTTCTTCATTGAATTGTGATACACTAGCTCGTATTAATTACCATAATCACAATGGCTCAAAAAAGTATATTTTATTTCCTGTCTCAGTCTCAGAAACGACCCACCAGTGATGATCATTCTGACCCTCAGACTCCAAAGAAACATAAAGTTAGTAACAATTCTGAGGAGAAGGAGAATAAATCTCCAAAAGTTCTAAGAAACCTCAAGCATCAGTTTGCTCCACGAATAAGGAACAATCTCAGCTATGAGATCATGACTCAAAAACAAATGACTCTTGAGATTTTCATTTTGACTCTTGATATTTTCATTTTGAGTCTTGATATTTTGGTGTCATGGGTCAAATGACTGTTCAGTTTTTAAATCTATTGAGAACCCTGATCTGATATGTATATAAAGTTTCTTAGGAATATCTTGAACAGTTTTTGGATTTTTGCTAAAGCTATCAGGAAACAGGTTTTGTATTATAACAGCTTCAGCAAGGTCAAGGAAATGGCTCAAATTTGAATTGAGTCACGTTAAGACCCAGGACAGATTCCATTTTGGAAACAGGGTGAGGGATTTTGTTCTATTAAAATCAAAATTGGCTAGTAGGTCTGATAGATCTTTATCATGACTGGTATCTCATCTGCCATGATGCCTGAATGTGTCGGATATCATGGAGCGGTAGCCTTTCATGGAGCAGTAGCCTTTGATGGTAATTGGTGCCCACTTTTTCTCCTTGTAGAGCCAGTCCCTGAAAACATGCCACTTTCTCTCATAAAACTTCAGAGTGGAGGGACTTCTTGCTTTTGAGATTCTCTCCACAATGGAAGGTCTAAATTCAAATGCCCCCCACCCCATTTGAGGAGGTGAGTCACCAATATGGAGTTGTCCAACATAATCAGGACTGACTTTTCGCAGAGTCAGTCCTTCCAGAACTGAAAAGCATTTATGTTAGCTTTCATTTAGAGGCTGACCATATCGAAGTCCTGCAGCAAGTGGGCTTTCCAACCATACGTACTGATGGCACATCCGTTAGACGGGGAGAGGAAGAAAGAGGAGGGTGTTGGAAAACCGAAATCCGAAACCCCTCCGAAATTACTTGGATCAACCATTTGTTTTGTGGAAATAGGTTGATCCAACATGATCAGAATTGCAGGAGTCTGGCACCACCTAGAAGACAGTCTGTGGTCAGTGGGGGTGTTAAGTCAGCAGCAGGAGACAGGAGGCTTGGGATTGAGAAACTTGGTTTCTTACCTCCCCTGTAAGGGTACCTCCTAGACTGGTTCAGCTGTTGTCTGCAGGCAAAGGTAGAGATCTGAACGGCACTTGGGACGTGAAAGATCCCATTTGCTTGGCTTGCCTATCATCTCTCCATTGTGGCTTTTAAAATGATATGGATGGAGCAGCAAGTTGGAGGGGTAGTTCTTGAGACTCCTGCCTCTGAACTTCTTCAATTTTGCCCCCAAACAGCGATGGTGAGTCAAATGGAGTCATCCTTAAAGCCACAGTGTGATGGGTTTTTAGTGACGTGGCGCACAAACACGCATCACAATGTATCAAGTCAAGATTGGCAGAGGCAGTCAATGCATTAAATGGTGAGCTGCTCTGTTAATGACCTGAGCAATTCGGGCCGTCAACTCCCAGGCATGTTGGCTGGCTGATTTTTCCAAGAGTCGGAAAATCGCCAAAGAGGACAAATCCGACATTGAAGATGTGGCAACAATGTTCTGAAACCCACTTTGATGTGGTGAGAAACCCATTTTTATCCACTTTATAAAAAAGTCGGGCAGACATGCTAACCGCTGCTAAATTTTTATCTAACGCTGTGAGTTCAGTATGGTAGGTGGTGGAATGTGTCTTGTACCAGCGCAATCAAAATGTCGTTGGTACTTGGCTCTCAGAAATGAAAGCCTTAGCATTTCTCGGGTGACAGATATGTCCAGGCAGTCTATCGTTAATCTCCTTGATTACTGTTGACTGGAGGCACATGGTCGGATCGGACTAGGGCTGTTGCTCAGGAGTATCTTCACACTCACTGTGTGAAGTCTCCTGTTCCTGGTCTGCTTCCATTTCAGGTTAAACATATTCCCTGTGACAACAATTACTCAATGCCATCATCTCTATACAATTCATGGTCAATATCCTGCAGCTAAGCAGTGAATATAGAACAAGCCAGCTCAGCTGGATGATTTTGTCATAACAGTACAGACAGCTGGTTCGCCAGGAGTATGGTCGGCACAGTGGGCATGGCTGGACAGACAGATCTATCACTAAAATCCCCATCATAATATGTTTGTGTAGCCTTATGCCTGGCGAGACGGACAGATCAATCACTAAGATCCCCGTAATTGTAATTGCATGTAGTCATAGGCATGTTAGGACAGACTTATCTACCAATAAGATCTCCGTAATTGTAAAAAGATGAAGTCGTAGACCTGGCCACATGGACAAATCTATCACTTAGATCCCCATAATTGTAATTATATATAGCCATACCATGGTAGGACAGACAGATCTATCATTATGATCTCCATAATTGTAGAAAGATGAAGCCATAGGCCTGGCGAGACAGATGGGCCTTGAACTTGTTGCATTTATTACACTTTGTCGACAGGTTTCACTGAAACGAGAAAATAAACAAAAACACAACAAAAATGTATAAATTAATGATGCAGCATGTTAATAAGTCGCTAAAACAACACCCGTTACTAACTGGGTGAACAAGCAATAGGCAGTGTGCATGAAACTGTGAATAACAACATGCATCAACGATAGCGTGTTGTACCATGTGTTCTAAAATTGACCAAGTCCAAAAAAGTGCAAAATTTCACAAAATATTCACAAAATTCAAAAAGTAATATTTACCACCTGTATAGGAATTAATATTAACCCAAATAAATATCAAATCCTCAATGGATGGTTCGAATTTAACATAAATTTGGCTTGGATTGACGGGAGGTGTCTCGTACGATGTTGTTGTATGGAAGCAAAGCCTAAAAACTGCCAACACCTAGTGGTGGCAAGGGGAGGTAATGGGCAAGAGTTATTGTCCTTTGTCCATATGATATAGACAGAAAAAACGAATTTTTGTCTTTTAGCAGGGCTGGATTTGGGAGGTAGCAGGCTTATATCCGTAATGTTAATGTGTTCAGGGAATATATTCAAAGGAGAAACAGCTGTTCACAATTCAAAAACAATATCTGGATTAGCCAGTTGCTCAACTTGCCGAGATAAAAAGATAGTCGACTCATGTGAGAGGGTGTGATGAATGAGGAATCAAAAGAAGCCATATATGGCTATTCTTTGTGACCCATAAACTAAAATTTCACCTGCCCTTATAGACAAGTTTTATATAGTGAATGACCCATGAGCAAAAGTTTAGCTTGCACAGACTTAGCGGTCATTGTAGATACATTCCAGTAACCACTAAAGGAAGGGAGAAACCACTTTTTGGTTAGGAAACACCTGGCTGCAGGTCACAGAAAGCAGGTGACCATTACATACATGGCATTTATATATGAAATTTGCCAGGAGGAATATAGTATGGCCATTCTGACCAGGTGACAGCCTTGTAAAGGTGACCATAAGGACATGTTTGACCATATATGTATATATATATATGTATATATATGTATATATATATATATATATATATATATATATATATATATATATATATATATATATATATATATATATATATATATATATATATATATATATATATATGCACACACACACACACACACAAACACCAAGTGTAATAAGGCTGTATTGAACTGTTTTGGAGTTTTGCTCCAGAAACAAAGTATGAATGAATTGTGAACAGCAAAAGGCCTATCTACACCACTCGTCTAATATATGTACAAATTTCATGGAGATATCTTACATGGTTCTAGAGTTTTGCCCTGGAAATGAGAGTGTGGATAATGGATGGATAGATGGAGAGACAAACAAATGGACAAAAACATTACAAATATTGAAACTGAAGAACTGAGAATAGCAACAGACACATCTGGACAACTAGTCTAACATGTGTACCAAATTTCTAAGAGATATCTTTAATGGCTTTGGAATTATGTTCTGGAAACAAAATTGTGACAGACATACAGACTGGTAGATGGACTGATGGAACCCATTCCTATGTCCCCTGCCAGGTTCATTAGGTGGGTGATAACAAACAAGCAAACACAAAAACTGACAAAACTTGATATCGGTGAAGTTTATCTCTTCTGTTGTAAATGAGTATTTAAATTATGGAACTAAACTCTCCACAAGTTCAAAGATTATACACACTAAACAAAGACCGACCATCCTGGGTCCCAATAATAGGGAGGGCCACTTCTCCCTCCTGGCAAAAACAGGGAGAAGTAAGCAGCTTTCAGGGAGAACTGATCAAATGATCAGTTTTACAAAAGCTGTTCACAAGATACCTGCAAGTGCAGTACAAAATTCTTTATCATCGTGTTTGATCTTGAACTCAATATCATGGATTAAATATCACTGCACTCATCTCAGACAATCTCAAGATTACTGAAGTAGTATCATTCAAGTACTCTCAGATATATCCACAAACTGAGTTAAATGATAAAATCCATTCGTACCTGTTTGTGTTATCATGCTTACCAGTCAGTACAAGTAAAAACCTAAGTCAATATAATTGACCTACAATAATTCTTTTGTTTTTGTTGGTTTTAACAGCACTTTTAACACATTATTGGCAATATCATGCCTAGGAAATGGGAGCCAAGTGCCTTTCCCTAGGACACACCGAGGCAGCAGACCCGGGCTGACCTAAAATCAACGTTAGAGTACTGACTATCAACTGGTTAATTGAAATACTACTAAATACAAAGTCTAGTCAAAATTTACTTGCATATGTACAAGTCACTGTGGTCATAAGCTCAATAAAGAACAAAAATACAAGCAATGACTTTTGACTTGACCCCAAGGTCAATTATGTCTGATTTTCAAAACTCCTTCATAAAAGTAAGGATATGTTGGTGGTAACATCTGCACCACCTTTATTCAAAGCCACTTAAATACTGCAAGTGTTTTAATGAAAATCCAATGTCCATACCACCATTCATGCAAAAGGAAAAGTGATAAGATTTTCAAGATAGCTATGGCAATTCATAGTGGAAAAAATATCGCTATCTGATACTGCACTTTAATCTTATTCCACTTGGTTCATTTAACAGGGATGAGAATGGACTTTGTTGAAAAGCCCTCAAAAATTCTGGTTGGAGGTTTGGTCAGTGAAGGCCTAGTGGAGGCTCAGGAAGCAAAGCCCCATGAAGCTTATGCATTTGAATACATTTAGCATTCAGAATTTGAAAATCCAGAACTCTGACCTCTCCAGATCATCTTACAAGCAACTATGGGGACAGGTTTATAAAATCTGGAGGGTCAAAGAACAGTATAATATCTACAAATGGTGCATCATATCAGCAACAAAAGCACAACAACACAACAAGGTAGTCCTATCCTCTGATACTATTTGTATCAATGAATATTTCGTTGATTTTGCTTTCACCTTTTCCTTGTGCTTTTTTGAGTTTTTACAGTGCTCTATTAGTGCCCCAACACCTTTGCCTCCATAACTAATGAGGCATTCACACAGTGAACACAACACCTTTCCCACTATGTCCACTTTTGTTACAAACTCCGACAATTTGAATGACTTCACTTGGTGATTTATTAAGATATCAACATATCAATCCAACCAAGCCAACAAAAACTTCACACCACCATCCACTTCCCAAATCCTGGCATCATCTGATGCGATGAGTTACATACGACATTTTTCTGACAGACACGTTATAAATTGATGATATTGTAACAGAGAAAACAAAGTGATTCCAATTATTTTAGACTGATATTGAATATTCATTATCAGGAAACGACAAAATTGTTAAATGCATCAAGCTATTCCTGAATTAATATGTCTAAATCATCAATGAAAACATAGTGATTCCGATTAGATTAGACTGGTATCAGAAATTCATTATTAGGAAATGCACAACTGATAATATGTCTAAAACTATGACCAGGTAAGGAACCGTCCAGTAAATCAGTGCTCAATCAATTGACCTTACCCACCCCAAATTTTCTCAACAACTTTGCATCGATCTCAGAAATTACCCAGATGACCCTGAAAATCAAGGAAAATTCTCATCCCGGATTTAAAAAGCTCTTGTATATTCATGGTTTAACCCATATTTAACACAACAAGAAGTACCATTGGTTATCCTTGGATTCTACCCTTGTATTATATAACAGAGCTGAAACATTAATAAAGGTATCAAATCCATCTACTTTTCTATTTCTACTTTGGTATTTATTGTCCCTCACCCCCACCCACCCACCATTTTTTTAGTGCTGACGACAAATAGTAATGGGAAGAAACTTGATTACCTGTTCAGAAAAATGCGGATATTATCTCAAAACTGTTTCTGTTTAGTGATTTTTTCACAATCAAAGTCACATTTAAATGGTTCTGCTCCAAGTCATGCCAACTGGTCCATGTACATGTTTTTGATACAAAACTGACATCTGCATTACTGACTTTTAAAAAAATAAAGAGAACGATGGCGTCAGATTTTAAGCATATTGGTAATTACATAGCTCTGTAAAAAGACCAAAAGTGGAAATAAACAAGAGTTAATTTTCCACGGTAAGATGATCGGAGGGTGGGGAGTGGTAATGGTTTGCAGGATTGACTACAACTGCTGCTCAAACATTTTTCGGAGCTTTGGTTGTTTGATACATTAAGGTTTTGTTGATTTTGATATGGCCGCTATTCTAAATCATGTTCTTCATGAACTTGCTGTATTACATATTATCTTTTCATAAGTATAATGAATAGATATGTGGATGTTATGGACAATGTGACTATTCAGAATTTTGACACGACTTACTCATAAGTTGGAGTTTAAATGTCATGTTATTTAGCAGATTTCAAGCTCTTCCCTTGTAAACTAATTCAATGTTGCATAGTTCACATTTCACCTTGTTTGTACCTCTTTTACAAAATGATGCCAAACTTGCTTGGTAAACAAACGAATATTCAAATCCCAATTTTCTATCAGGATATTCTCAAAAAAGTATTCTAATTCGAAAGTTCATATATTCATTTCATCTCTACTATCTATGGTGGGAGTAAGAATCAATATTTGTCAACTTGACTGGGGAAAAATAAAATGTATGTTTCTGTGTTTTCTGTTGCTGAAAGTGTTATTTCTCATCTAAAATGGCATTTCAATCTTTTTCCGATTAAACCTCATGTTTGAGCTTTATGCAGAAGAATTCTCTGTATACACAGGTATACTTCACAGCCTCAGGGCATGGATTGGCAGAAAAATTCTCTATATACACAGGTACACTTCATAGCCTCAGGGCAGGGATTGACAGAAGAATTCTCTGTACACACAGGTACACTTCGTAACCTCAGAACAAGGATTAACAAAGAGTAGATCCTTAGAAAAGTAGCTATGGTCAGATGTAATAAACTCTGTTTGTATAGGTCATCTGGTCAACTGACACAATTTAACTGCAATTCAAACTTTGTACCTTCCTAAATTCTGTGGTAATTGAGTGCAATCAGAGCCTATTAATGTTCTTGGACAAGAATTTGTAGATTTCAAGATAAAGTGTAAATCACTTTCCCATTGATTCTGACTGAAATTTGACACTACAAAGCAACCATTTTAAAAATCTAGTCACCGTCAAGGATGATCCTTGCATGAATAACTGAAAATTGAGTAAAAGCAGAAAAAACAGATTATGTATAAAGCAAATATACAATCCATCACACTTTGGATGTATTAAACTGGATGGGAATATTGTACACATGTTGACTTTATCTGTACACAAAACCATAATACAGAATACTGTAGTATCATTTATTTTCGTGGGGTTCAATTTTTGTGGTTTTGTAAAAAAAATGACATTTTTGTGGGTACTTAAATTCATGGTTTTGCCTGTCAAAGTTTGCATATTAGTAAGTGTTTAATTTTGTGGTTTAACCTTTACAAATACCCAAAATAAAGAATAAAAAATAATAAAACTATGCTGACGCAAACAGCGGTCACTTGAATATTTATAACAATACTACCATGTGTATGAGCACAAGTCAAAGACCAGACAAGTTCAATGCTTACACCGTGTTTACATCCAAGTGAATACCACCAATGGAAGCCAACGCAGCAGACATCACTAAAACAATACTACCACCTCTATGAAAGCAAATAAAACACCTGTCAAGATCAATCACTTACACTGGGTTTTTGTCTGAGTGCTCAACATCAAAGGAAGCCGATGCAGCCAACAACACTAAGCCAATCGGTTATTAAAGTACATGTGTATGATCTCTTACTTAAACCACTGTCCATAAAGTGAATAAAACATGTGACTGGCTGCCCCTTGCTCAATGCAATCAGCAGACAGTGGCAATATTTGATGTGTTTAGAGCCCAACAATGTGAGATGCTAACTAAATTGAAAGACAGTGGAATCAGGCGTTTGTTTGTGCCTGCCTCATGTACAGACCAACTTCAACCAGAAGACTTAACAATAAATAAAGAATAATTAAAATCACACTTCCACAACTGGTATGCTAAACAGGTCATGGCGACAATCACTTGAAAGGAGGATGTTACTGGTGACAATCACTGACTGCAACCTCATTAATCAAGCCAATTCGAGCCAAATGGATAATTGCAGCTCACGCGACAATGAGTTAACGATCGCACCTAATTATCAGTGGTTTTGAGAAAGCTGGATTTGTTTAATTATGTAATTTGGAGATTATTTACTTGACAAGCAATTTGTGTGTACCTTGATACTTCATTGACATGATGTTGATACAGTGGCTTTGTCCGAAAATCAGTGAAGTGTGAGCTTTAATACTCTGCTGTAATTAGTGTATATACATAGTGTTTCATTAATAACAATGCTTCAAGCAAGGCATGGACAAACTGAAATTTGGCTTCAGGAGGATCTAATTTTTTCAACAACAGTTCAGTTGTACTCAAGTGAAGGATTGATTTGAGTAAGTATTAAATTTAATTTTCATATACTAGTATTTTTTATTATTCTTTCTTTCATTTTCAGCATTACTAGTGTTTGAATACCTTATGCTTTTTCTCGTTTTTCTATATCCTTACTTATCTCACATATCGATATAAGGCAGGGAGTGTAAATTACAGCTATCCGATACCTTATCGATACGTGTGCATTGAAACAATATAAAATACTTTATAATTCTTTTTTCAAAGGGTTAAAATAAAACAAACACGTGTAAAAGCTAATATTTTATTACCAAATTACAGTATTGATGTTGATTTTTCAAATACTAGTAGCTTCGTTAATCTATTGGAACAACACACAGTAAGAAAATGAGCGGGGTTGGGGGGGGGGGGTCATCATCATACATGGCAAATTTTTCGTTGGGTGATTAAATTTGTGGTTCGAGGCAACAACGAAAGCAATGAAAATTGGTCCGCAACAAATATTTCTGATACTACAGTAACTGATGCATGGCTCACAGCTGCTTGTTTGAAATTAAGAGAATTAACGCCTGCACGGGCACAAAAAGATCAACACATCTTCCATCTTTGAATAGTTCTTCATCACAAATTTAACACTAAATTTGCAGTGGCTTATTATGTGACTTTCCTGTAGTGGTAGGATCATAATCACATCAGATACTGGTGCAAAATCTAAACTAAGCCAAGATAAGGTGTGACATTAACTGGCTTAGCAACTTGAATAGTGAGGCTATAGTACAAACTTCTCATTAGAAGCTGGCCTTTCTAGAATCCAGACATCAAAGGAAATGGCAATCTTGATATACCTGTCACATTATTCATTTTTTATGTCATACAAAGAATGAAAAACTACTGACAATTTATGTTACAAAACTTGTTTTTTGTGCAAAGTCGCCTAAGATGATCTCTACTTACTGAAGCTTTCTTTTCTTGTTCTTCTTGGTCACTTTCACTGTCTTCATCTATTAAAGGAAATATTAATTTGAAATTTGTCAGAGAACACTGATGCCCCTGCAAATATGATATCGTCAGAGATCCCTTGATTCGAGATGAATGTTGGTCAAACAGGGATATGATAATAAATTTTGACCAAGAAAAGGGTAAAAAATTAAAAACTTGACCTAGGTCTCCATGGTAACCCCAAGCCAAATTTGGTTCCAATACATTAGGTTCTTAAAAAGTTAATGAGCAAAATAAATTATGATGCAAAGTAAAACTTCTAAGCCAAACAGGGGCCATAACTCATACAAACTTTGACCCCAAAAGGTGAAAATCAAACTTGTACTTGATCTTCGTAATATTTAGATATTTAGCCTCATAATACTTGGTTTGCATCCATCAAGTTCTTCCAAAATTATCTTGTGGAAATGAAAATCTTGACAAATCGGATAGAAAATGGATGGATGTACACGAGCAATACTGTATATCCCCTCCAGAGAATTAAGTGGGGCATTAAAAAAACCCAGGAAAATCTGAAAATTATATCCATAATTTTGATAATATGTCCAGAATAATAATTACAGAGTAGGTTTTAAAGCAAAGAATCTGGGTATATGAGGGAGATGTAGAATGATAGGAAGCTGATTAGTTTAGTGTTACTACATTACAATTTAGGGCTGGACAATAAAACTAGGCGTTGATATTGACCAACTCTGCAGTTTACAATTCTATTTGTACAACCTAGATGGAAAAGATAAAATATATATCTTGCTGAAATGTTTACAAAATATGTCAGCTGAAGAAACATACATGGAACTATAGTTTTTACATTAAACAATACTGGACAAAAAAGACAAGAGACTCCCTTTTTTTATAGATCTCACCTTTATTTAGCAAGAAATTAAAAACATTTAACATTGAGGTTAATCTAGAGTGTGGATGGACAAATGAATGGACATGCACACAGATGCCAAAGTGATTGCTGTGGCAACCTTCCACCAAATCGGATTTGACAAAAAACAAGACTACCAACAATGGCACATTACCATATATACCCGTGTATAATCTGGGTCAAAATGCAAACAACATAGACCCTGATCTGCCATCACATAATGTGCCGGCAGATTAGGGTTTATGTTGTTTGTTCTACTGATTAGTCCTTATAAATTGCATAGACCCAGATCTGCCGGCGCATTATACAATGGCAGATATGGGTCTATGCAGTTTGCAGTTGGTATGGGATTATATGCGAGTATATACAGTGTATGTCCACCTCTTGTTTAATAGTCTTCAAATAGATAACTGAAATTTATGTGCAGAAACCATTTTTCTTCTTTCAGTCATAGTGACCTTATCCTTCACCTACTGATCCAGGTCTGTGATGTCTAACTAATGTTTTTGGGCAGAAACCATTTTTCTTCTTTAGTCACAGTGACCTTGTTTTTTTACCTTTCATCTCCAGAATTTACAGGCTTGATCCTTACCCCAAGTGCAAGCCATCCAAAACGTTTGGTAACTGTAGATAGTGGAGAACTCAAGTTATTATGCAGAAACCATTTTTCTTCTTTCAGTCAGTGACCTTGACCTTTGAGCTTTTGACCCCAAAATAGATAGGGTTCTTCCTTACCATAAGTGCAAGCCATCCACAAAGTTTGGTAACTGTAGATGGTAGATAATTCAAGTTATTGTGTGGAAATGAAATTGGTAATAGTCAGACAGAGAGACAACAGATGGACAGACAACATAACATAATATGGTGGGTGTATAACAAAAATACGATTCACTTTACCAAGTAAAGGAACTGACAAGTCCACAAGTTTGGCTGCATCCAAATCTCCTTCAAGTGTCACCACGAGTAAATTATCTGTAAATCAGGAAAATAAAAACATTATTAATGTATACCACAGCTGATGTTTGCTTGTTGGTTGGCTGGTTGGTTGGTTTGTTATGGTGTTTAACAGCACATCAACAGGTAGTTACAAATGACAGGTTATATCATGCCGAGGCAACTGGAGTAAAGTACCTTGTCCAAAGACGTACATGGCAGCCAACACATAGATGTCTTGGCAGGATTCAAACCTGCACCCTTCTGGTGATGAGTTTGGCATGCTAACCCCTAAGCCGCTGCAGTTCCTCTCAAAAATAGATGTACCAGTAATGAAATATAACTTGTATATCCCAATATATAAATCCAGATGTTGTATATCCCAATATATAAATCCAGATGTTGTATATCCCAATATATAAATCCAGATGTACCAGTAATGAAATATAACTTGTATATCCCAATATATAAATCCAGATGTTGTATATCCCAATATATAAATCCAGATGTACCAGTAATGAAATATAACTTGTATATCCCAATATATAAATCCAGATGTACCAGTAATGAAATATAACTTGTATATCCCAATATATAAATCCAGACATAAAGCTTAAGATCAAAATTCCACAAATCTGAAAAGATAGTTTGACCAGCCCAATAATATAAACAAAGTTTGAAAACAAAAATAGACAACAAAATGTAATCAAGATTATGAAAATACTATGATGTCAACTACTTTTGGATTCTGATACCAACTTCAAGGGTTTTTAATCAAGAATTCTAAAGAATGATATATTTTGCCTGCTCAACAACTGCATGATCCATAACCTTAATCCTAATCCATGGTTAAAAAGTAGGTCACTGATTCTTATTTAGTTCATTGTAAGCAGTTTTCTTTAAGATGAATGCTGGTACCAACCAAGTTTGATAACTTTACATGCAAAACATTTCTGAGAACTGGAGCATAATTCAAACACTTAGAATCATCACCTATGCCAACACCAATATAACAATAATAACACACAATACCTAATGAAAAGTGACATCTATGACTAGCCCATCCTTCACTGGTAAGACAACAAGATTTCTATTTTGCTCTTACCACAAGCTTCCCGATAGGCTGTGGCTTGCTTATACAGCACAAACAGTGGGGGTGGCAAGTAACCTGCTGTCTGATGTTGTTCACGAATTTCATCAAATGGCATCCCCAGATACTCCTGGACTGGTTTTGTAGCCTGGGATGTAAACATAGAAAATATTATCACAAAATTACAAGATATGTGTATGGAAAAAGACATCTGAACTGTTTCTGGAGATCATCTCCTACATTTTATAAAGGAAAAACTAATATTGACTAATATTTAAGAAAATCTTGTTGCATCTATAAGCAAGAGCAAAATGAAAGGCACATTATATGCCAGCCCTTTGTTTAATAGTCGTTTATATAGGCAATAGCAGAGCATGGTTCACACAAGAAATTATTGATGAGTCTCTATGACTTCAACCTTTGGTCAAGATATGCGGTCTTGAACTAAACCTAATGTGCAGAAACCACCAATTTCTTATCAGACTTACCTATGACCTCTGACCCTTATACCCCAGAATCTATAGGTTTCTTTATTACCCTAAGTGCAAACCATCCAAAGTTTGGTCAAAGAACTTACTCTAGAAATTAAAGTTATTCTGCAAAACCCATTGTTCTTCGAGTCAGAATTAACTTGACCTTTTACCTTTTGACCCCCAAATCAACATGCCTCTTCCATACCTTAAGTGCAAGCCCTCCACAAACTTTGGAAAAGGTACATGGTCTAGAACTTTGTCTACTTCTTTGTCACTTTGGCCTTGACCTTTGATCTTCTGACCCCAAAATTAGTAGTCTTCTTCCTTACCCCAAGTGCACACCATCCACAAAGTGATGTAGAACTAAGGTTATTGTGCAAAGACCATTTTTCTTCTTTCAGTCACAGTGACCTTTATCTTTGATCTTTTGACCCCACAATCCATGAAGATTTTCCTTATCCCATGTGAAAGCCATCCAAAAAGTTTAGTTATTGTAGATGATGGACAACTTATTGCGTGGAAACAAAACTGGTAACAGATGGCTGGACAATATCATAACATAATGTACTCCAACTTATGGAAGGCATATAAAAATGTGTCTACCTGAGAAAAGAAATTTTGTAGTAAATTATGTTTCTCCAAAGATACTTACCAGATCACATTAACATTCGGAATGACTTTCTGCTACCTCCAGAATCCAGCCCTCCTAAAGATGTAAAACCCTTTTACTGTCTTTATCTCATATAGTCAAAGGGAAGCAACTCTTACAGATTAGCTTCCCTTATCCCACTAGGTGGCAACCTGTGACCCATATGTAGCCAGTTTAAACTTGACCAATCCATGAGGCAGGATGCTTGCATTGCAGGGAAGGGTGGGAGAGCTTAATAATAATGTATTTTTGGAGAAACCTAATTTACTACAAAATTTCCCTTAAAGAAATACATTACCCAATCACAATAACGTTAGGAGAATAGGTAAGAGGAAGAGGAAATGCTGAGTATCCAACCTCTACCCGTATCACCCTGTAGGAGCATAATGAGTGATCTACTAGAAGGATGAAATTCTCATAATGCTAGTTAGCACAACCAAAATTATGTGATTATGCATGTGTGAGGAAGGACCCTGTGGGCTCCGGCACCCAGCAATTGTTTTACAATCAAAAGTTTCCCAGGTGAATCCAGCAAAAGTTGACTGGTCATAACCAGGAATGTGGTTGTGCTGTCATTTGCAGGGCCTGGTGACTGTATGGGCAGCAACCAGATACCCAACAAAATTCAGCTCTGCTCTTCTGCAAGGCCATGTCACACAAGTAGAAACTGGAAAAAAGAAGACTGGGCATGCCAGTCAACTGCTTCCACTATGTCTTTAACTGAGACATTGCATTCAAAGGCTAGACTCATGGAAATTGCTTGTATTTCATCAGCTGAAATCTTCATAAGTCATACCTGTGAAATCTTCATAAGTCATACCTGTGAAATCTTCATAAGTCATACCTGTGAAATCTTCATAAGTCATACCTGTGAAATCTTCGTAAGTCATACCTGTGAAATCTTCATAAGTCATACCTGGTCCTGTGAGAGCTCAGAGTACACATACTTAATAACTCCATTTAACCAAGTGGTCATCACTTGTGGGGTTAAATCTTGCTTTCCTGCCTTGAGTAGTAGGAAATGCATATGGCATCTGGCCCAGATGTTCTCCATGCATTTCAGGTAGTATCTATTAGCACGTACTAGGGATCAATCGAGAAGAGGGGTTGTATTGTTATTTTTGTGTTGCAAAAGGTATTATGATTGGGTAAGTATTATCGAAGAAACATGTTTTACTCCAAAAATTGGTTTCTTCTTCAAATACATTACCTGATCATAATACCTTAGGAGATTAGGTAAGAGGTGGAGGGAGTTTCATCCCCTCAGAAAGAAACTATCTCCAGTCCCCTAAGGTATGTGAGGCTGCTTCTAAATCTTTGCAATACCCAGCTGGCGTATGACTCCATATGCAAAGATGTGGCTTTTGTGAGAAAGGAAACAATTTTTGTCCTGCAAATCCAGCGAAAGTTGTATTGCAGTGTCAAGTCGAAGCTACCGAATGACCCAGGAAGTTAGCCTGTTGTGCTGTGTCAATAGGTCCCTCCAAGTCTAAGTGAGCCTTTTAGAATGAAAGATCTTGGAGGTAGAAACTAGAGGAAGTCGACTCTGACCTCCATCCCCCAGCCTGTATAATATTAGCTAGGAAACAGTTACATTTGAATGCAATATTTGTCACAACTGCCCTAACCACACGATCTGAAATGTGTAACAATTTCATTTGATCTTGGCTTAGTTCTCTGTATGCAGAACGAATCTTATCCAGGATGATACAGCCTGAGCCGAGATATTGACCTTTCCCTTTTTCAGAGGTAAAAATAGATGAGATCTCCCTCTTCACACCGGCTCGGTTCTTTGTAGATACCACTTCAAAATCCTCACCTGGTCCTGTAGACGACAGTGAGTTGAAGGACCCAGGTTGTAAAGAGGTTTCACCACAAAAGACTGATTGCCCATGAGCAGGAACCTGTTCTTGGCAATGAAAGCAGGGACCATCATTAGTGATACTGACCCATCCCAAAGGAACTGTAAATAGTTTGAGGTGACTGACAAAGCATGTATTTCACTTATTCTGCCTGCTGTAGCTATAGCAAGTAGGAAGCAGGTCTTATACATGAGGTAAACCAACAATGCTCTTGAGAACAGTTAAAACAGTGCCTTATTCAACCATGTTAGAACCCACAATACACAGTGTCTGAGTTGGACTGGTACACTCTTGATCTGGCTCATATCTAGCAGGGAGAGAAGAGTGGCCATCGTATGCTTGAGGCAACCAGGCTGATTGGGAAAAAGCTTGTCTAGTTGAAGTTGTGAAGCTGGAGCTGGGGCTGTAGCTGTAGCTGAAAGGGATCTTATGATTCACTTGTTAGCTGGTGAACCCTCTACTTTGTGATACTTGTCCATCAAGAATTTATTGACCAAGGTGGCATTAGCATCAATGCTAACAGCGTCCTTGTCTCTCAAAATGCATTTCTCTGCTTCCCCTTTCTGTTTACATTGTCCACCCAATATGGTAGTCTACGGACTCTCCATCCAAACAGTGAATATTTGACATGTATTTTCCAAGTGGCAACCCACGCATGCTTGTATAATGGTTATTGTCCACACCCTTAAGATGCTACACAATGCTTGCATTTAGTCATTCCCACATTCTAGACTCTGTAAATAGAAATAGAGCAGACAATATTATACAGGTGTAGTCAGCCAAGCATCGGTTTATAAACTCATGCAGTGGATGTTACTTAGCTATTACACTATTTCATCAAAAATTACCCATAAAGCCAGGGCATATACAGGTAAAGTCAATGAAGTGTCGCTTTATAACTATTGAAGTGGATGCTATTGACTATACATTATCTATAGAAAACTTACCTGAATGTATCCGAAAACAGGAGACATATGTGCAACATCGTTTAAACTTACCAAGGTGGATGCTGCAAAACAATTAATGTTTCCTATAGACAAAAACTTACCTGCATGACTTAAAAGTCTATAATTTACATTGGAGAATACACAAAATTCCAGTACACATTATTGAATGCATGTACTAGCAACCCGTGCAGGTAACTACAAAAGGGCACCTAACATGTATATTCACGACAAAGTTGAAATTCTACAATAGATAGAAAAACTTTGTCTCGGATAGAAAAGAGCAAGAAATAGTTCAAAATATAGGGTTGCAGTATACTTCCTTGAGATAAGAAACTCCTCCAACTTGCTCTATAGTTGAATAGAAGACATTTTTGATGTTGATTTGCAAGGTCTCTCAAGACAGCATGCCTCAAAGTATGAGCAGAAGTAGTAACCGAGGTACAGATGGTGCCAATCCCTATATCAAGGAAAGATCACTCTCTCCGACTGCCACCTATGTAGGCAGACAACTTTTTGCTTTTATAGCTGAACTTTTTAGCCTAGGAGGTAGTGGTCACACTCCTATGATACAGTAACATATTTCAAGAAGAAATGTGATTTCTTATGGACCAAGCAGAGGCCTTCAAATTTATATAAATATAAGTGGACAACTTTGTCATGCAAGAAACCCTACCTGAAGTATGGCATTAAGCTTGGGTTGTAGATTCTCCAAATATTCCTGCTTGGTTTTAATATCTTCTTCGACCTTTGCCTTGCTTTCTTGAGACACCTTTAGTTTGGAAGCAAGCCTGGAAAATTCACACATCTCACATGCTGACAAATTTTTGTTTCTAATTCATGCAGGACCATATTATGATTCTATACCATAATGCTTTAACTATATTTACCATATATACTCGCGTATAACCCGCGTAAAAAAATGCAAACAACGTAGACCCTGATCTGCCATTGCATAATGCGCTGGCAGATCAGAGTCTATCTTGTTTGTTCTACTGATTAGTCCTAACAAACTGCATAGACCCAGATCTGCCAGCGCATTATGCGGCGGCAGATCTGGGTCTATGCAGTTGGTATCGGTTTATATGCGAGTACATGAGTACATACGGTATATTCCAGCATAAAATACAATCTAGTTTATACAAACTTCTTACAGCATAAAATACAATCTAGTTTATACAAACTCCTTAAAGCATAAAATACAATCTAGTTTATACAAACTCCTTAAAGCATAAAATACAATCTAGTTTATACAAACTCATTACAGCATAAAATACAATCGAGTTTATACAAACTCATTACAGCATAAAATACAATCTAGTTTATACAAACTCATTACAGCATAAAATACAATCTAGTTTATACAAACTCCTTACAGCATAAAATACAATCTAGTTTATACAAACTCATTACAGCATAAAATACAATCTAGTTTATACAAACTCATTACAGCATAAAATACAATCGAGTTTATACAAACTCATTACAGCATAAAATACAATCTAGTTTCTACAAACTCATTACAGCATAAAATACAATCTAGTTTATACAAACTCATTACAGCATAAAATACAATCAAGTTTATACAAACTCATTACAGCATAAAATACAATCTAGTTTATACAAACTCTTTAGGGGTTTGTAAAACATACTGTCAATCGTAATAATTTTAGCAACCTTAAATTTTAACTAATCTTTAATTGCAGTATACCTGCAACATACAGTTTTAGCTAATCTTTAATTGCAGCATATCAGCAACATACAATTTTAGCTAATCTTTAATTGCAGCATAACATAAATTTTAGCTAATTTTTAATTGGAGCATATTAGCCACATAAAACTGTAGCTATCTTTAATTGCAGCATATTCACCACATCAAATTTTAGTTTATCTTTACTTTGAACAAACTGGCCACATGAAATTTAAGCTAATCTTTAATTGGAGCATATTAGCAACATACAATTTTAGCTAATCTTTAATTGAAGCATATTAGCCACATACAATTTTAGCTAATCCTTAATTGGAGCATATTAGCAACATACAATTTTAGCTAATCTTTAATTGGAGCATATTAGCAACATACAATTTTAGCTAATCTTTAATTGGAGTATATTAGCCACAAACAATTTTAGCAAATCTTTAATTAGAGCATATTAGCCACATACAATTTTAGCTAATCTTTAATTGGAGCATATTAGCCAAATACAATTTTAGCTAATCTTTAATTGGAGCATATTAGCCAAATACAATTTTAGCTAATCTTTAATTGGAGCATATTAGCAACATACAATTTTAGCTAATCTTTAATTGAAGCATATTAGCCACATACAATTTTAGCTAATCCTTAATTGGAGCATATTAGCAACATACAATTTTAGCTAATCTTTAATTGGAGCATATTAGCAACATACAATTTTAGCTAATCTTTAATTGGAGTATATTAGCCACAAACAATTTTAGCAAATCTTTAATTAGAGCATATTAGCCACATACAATTTTAGCTAATCTTTAATTGGAGCATATTAGCCAAATACAATTTTAGTTAATCTTTAATTGGAGCATATTAGCCAAATACAATTTTAGCTAATCTTTAATTGGAGCATATTAGCAACATACAATTTTAGCTAATCTTTAATCTAAGCATATTAGCCAAATACAATTTTAACTAATCTTTAATTGAAGCATATTAGCCACATACAATTTTAGCTAATCTTTAATTGGAGCATATTAGCCAAATACAATTTTAGCTAATCTTTAATTGGAGCATATTAGCCACATACAATTTTAGCTAATCTTTAATTGGAGCACATTAGCCACATACAATTTTAGCAAATCTTTAATTGGAGCATATTAGCCACATACAATTTTTAGTGAATCTTTAATTGGAGCATATTAGCCAAATAAAATTTTAGCTAATCTTTAATTGAAGCACATTATTAACAGAAAATTTTAGCTAATCTTTAATTGGAGCATATTAGCCAAATACAATTTTAGCTAATCTTTAATTGAAGCATATTAGCCACATAAAATTGTAGCTAATCTTTAATTGGAGCATATTAGCCACATACAATTTTAGCTAATCTTTAATTGGAGTACATTATTAACATAAAATTGTAGCTAATCTTTAATTGGAACATATTAGCCACATACAATTTTAGCTAATCTTTAATTGGAGCATATTAGCCACATCAAATTTTAGCATATTACCAATGCATGAATATATAAATTTTTGGTGATAGTTTTACCCACTCCAACAACAGTGATGATGTGTGACTGCACACTATGCGATGTAAACAATGACAAAATGAAGTGTGATCACTTTATTCCAATACAAGTGATTTTTCATATCATGTTTAACACAAATAGCAGCTAATAGTGCCGGATTTTAAATGATAATTATTAAGGAAATATTATTCATGCAACATTTTCCAGTTCACCTGCTGACACATTGGTATTATGTTCTTAGTAACATACCATTATGAAACAGAGGCAACTAACAACCAATCCTGGTTACAAACTTCCATTATGAAACAGAGGTTACTAACATCCAATACTGGTTACAAACTTCCATTATGAAACAGAGGTTACTAACATCCAATCCTGGTTACAAAATTCCAGAACTGTCATTCCTAGTAGTTGTCAGCATTTATATCATACTCATCTTTTCAAAACTTGTATGGACATGAAAATTTTAGCAAAATTAAATTAAGCCTGCTAAATCTGATAAAACCATCCTTACTAACTTTATGTGACTTACAGTATGTCATGTGCATCTAATAAACTAATCAAATTGGACTGAATTAGATCTGGATAAAGTAGGCTCTGTTACACTTGTGACTACAAATTTGAAATAAAGTTGATGTTTCTCAACCCCAACCAAACTATTTTCCATCCATTTCAAAACTTTGTTGTATAATTTAAGCATCGTATAATTTAAGGATGCGTAACAACTAAATCTGCTCATGTAAGAAAGTATGGTAGCATTCAAAGTTTTGTATGATTGACCATGGGGTAAATATTTGATTGTAGATATGTCTGTACTGTATCTCCATGTTTCTCCATCACAATTCACAGTGGTGTTAGGAATGCATAATTTCATATATTAATTGTATCAGAGGACAATTCTAGTGCAGAAACACACATATGAACCAGATGATTTCCATATTAAACAATTCCTGACCATTTTCTTAGGTCTCTTTTTTTCTTTCTCAGGAATTTTTCAAAATATTTGATTTTATGGGAAACCGAACTGTTGATAATCCCCCTTTCTTGTCATTAAAGTAATTTTTGGGACTGTCTTATATAAGAAACATTTCCAATTTTGGTTCTTTGCAGGGTTGACAATTTTTACTTTTAGGGACCTTTATACCTTAACAAGAGGCCCAAGTGGGTCAAAGCAGGTTCATATAGTAGTGTAAGAACACATCCTATGTAAACGATCTCCCAAACATTATATCAAGTTGTGTTTACCTACTTTACTATATTCTGATAAAAATTCTTTCTAAAGATAAAGGTATAATGAATACACACAGTCTCTTGCTCACAATCAATGTCATTCATACTCTTGATGATAATAAACCCAAAAGATCAAAAATATGGCTTTCCCGAGTGGTAACAAGCTCAGTCAATCAGATGCAAGATCACCTCATTAATATGCACTGATTCCACTTATTTCTGAAATGCCCAAGATCTTGATTATATAAGAGCATATTCCAATTTTTATCAAAATCAGATCAGAATAATGGCTTCCAGAGTCGTAATAAGCTTAGCCAATTGCATGCAAGATGACCGCATAAATAAGCATGGAACTTGCTCACTAATAAACAGTCTAAGAAATTTGATCACAAAAGCATATATTCCAAGTCTGATCAAACAGGATCATAACTATGGCTTCCAGAGTGGCAACAAGCTCAGCCAATCAGATACAAGATCACCTCATTACTATGCATGCATCTCACTCATTATCAAACTTGTACACATCCGAAATGTGGCCTATATAGTGGTAGCAAGCTCAGCCAATCAGAAGCAAGATCACCTCATTAATATCCATGCATCTCACTCATTACTGAATTCATCTGAGATCCAGATGATATAAGCATATATTCCAAATTTTATCAAAGTCAGATCAGAAATATGGCCTCTAGAATGGTATCAAAGTTAGCTAATTAGATGCAAGATTATCTCAATACTATGTGTGGATCTTTCTCTTTATCGAACCCATCCAAGATCTTGATCATATAAACTTATATTTCAAGTTTGATCAAAATCAGATCAGAAATTTGGCTTCCAGAGGTGTAATAAGCTCACCCAATCAGATGTGAGATCACCTCATTAGTATGTGTGGATCTCACTCATTGCTCAACTCGTCCAAGATCCCAATGATATAAGTATATATTCTAAGTTTATAAATAAAAATCAGATCAGTAATACAGCCTCCTGAGTGGTAACAAGCTTAGCCAATCAGACACAAGATCACCTCATTAGTATGCATGGATCTTATTCATTATTGAATTTGTCCCAGATCTTGATATCAGCATATATTCCAAGTTTGATCAAAATCAGATCAGAAATATGGCATCCAGAGTCGTAACAAGGTTGGCCAATCAGGTGCAAGATCACCTCATTAATATGCATATATCTCGTTCATTATCAACCTTGTCCAAGATTTAGATGATAGATACCCACATTCCAAGTTTGATTTAAATCTGATCAGAAATGTGGATTTCAGCATTGTGTCTTTCGCAAGGACACACCAAGACAACCAACCTGGGTTGGCCTGGACAAGTATCACGGGTTCAATTGTTATTGCCAATAATGTGTTAAAAGTGCCATTAAAATCCAATCAACCAACCACTATCACACTATGACATACTATTTTGTGATATGATGTTTTGATACAATAAAAGTGAATGACCTTGAAATATCAAATTATTACTTTCATAAAAAATTATTCTGAATTCAGACTGGCTGAACAGGACACGCATACTTAACAGTAAATGCAACATATTGGTTTCCTGATTTCAGCCCACAAAACAACATACATGTAATGTGCTTGTGTGGGAATATTTTTAAAAACATTGTATGAAAGTAAAAAAACAATTATGGGTTTTCTAAAGTTCAATACATGGTTTTATTTAAGTGTAAAATATATAGTTCAATAAAACAATTTACTGAACTCAACAAAAGTCCATAACTGAATAGTATTGAACTCAACAAAAGTCCATAATTGAATAGTATTGAACTCAACAAAAGTCCATAATTGAATAGTACTGAACTCAACAAAAGTTCATAATTGAATAGTATTGAACTCAACAAAAGTCCATAATTTAATAGTAATGAACTCAACAAAAGTCCAGAATTTAATAGTATTGAACTCAACAAAAGTCCATAAGATTCTAATACTTACTGTTTTCTTTGCTCTAGCTCCCAGTCGAGTCTAGCCAGAGTCAGCTGATGCTGATCATGTTGTGTAACTTCCTGTGATAAAAATGTGAAAACTCAATATTCTGAACAATTGTGTTCACAACTCTTCATCTGATAACATGAGGAACCTGGATTAGAAAATGTGATTTAAAAAATAGTGAACCACATCTATTATCTGAAATGATCTCTGTGGGTAAAATCTGATGATGATGTCCTTTGAACAAGAGGCCCAAATGAGCCTGATATTTCTCATCTCAGTAGTTTACATATATCAGCCTGTGAATGCAAATTCACACATGTATTGAAACTGTAGAGGGGAAAGAAAAGCTTGGAGAACATAGTGGCTACACTATCTATTAATATTGGCATAATTTATCCAGCCAATCAGAATTCTTAATAATTTTTTTGAAAGTAAAATATATATATATATATATATATATATATATATATATATATATATATATATATATATATATATATATATATATATATATATATATATATATATATATATATAAAGGACAAGTCATATATACAACCAGCATTTTTTCATGGATCTCTCCATGACCCTGGTTTCGAGGCCCTGATTCAAAACTTAGAAACTGTTCATAGCCCCGACCTTAAACTATATACGCTTGCTTGGCATTACAGTCAACATGCACTACTGGGTCAGTCCTTATCTCCCTGGGACCCCACCCCTTAAGTCATAACTTGGAAACCATTGGGATCCCCACTTAAGAAAGCTGTGGTGGCTCAGTGGCTAAGGCACTGGACTCATGACCAGAAGGTTACAGGTTCAATTCCCACCCTCAAATCAGCATGGACCAAGAACCAAATTTCTGAAGATTTTGTTTAATGTAATGGGTCTCTTTGCTCTTAGTAACTAAATTTGGAAGTGTTTCAGGAGAAAAGCATATTAGATTATTTTTTAATTTTTTTTATTTTATTAAAAGCTAAAAATACAAAATATACATTTAAAATCATTTGTAAGTAATGACAATGAATATATGAAATTTCTTAAATTAATGCCGTATTCATGTGATAACTTATAAGTGACAAATGTTTCAGGCACTTTAATATGGCAATACTAGCAACTATCAAACTATATTTAACCAAAAAATATAAAACTTGCCTAAAAATATTCAAAAATTACATATGTGAAGTTTTGGGCAAATTATTTAAAAAACTTGGACATTGTTTTTACAAGAAATATGTTCTTCTTAAAGCAAAATCTTTTGTCTAGCACATAATTAAATATGCAAAGAAATTCTTATGCTTAGATATATTAATTGGTGTTCATCAGAGACACTTTTAGTTGTTCAGTGCAGAGGCTACAATGCATTATTAGTAAATTCCCACACAGCTTGTATCCTTACCAAATTCTCTTCATCCAAAAAACTGTAATAATTCATTGGTATTTGACATACTAATTATATATATATAAATTATCAATTACCATCAAATTAGATTGTTACTTGTTATGTAACTATTTAATATTTTTCTTCAGTTTAAATTACAAATCATTCATTAAAATCCCTATATATTAATTTTTTATTTTTAAAACCTTGTTCTATTGAAATTTATGCATCTTGTATTCTAAAATTAATCTTTGATCTGGATTTTTTTTATTTGCAAGTGGAAGAACTCTGTATAATCCCAAACCTGTGATTCTAAATTGCCCTGATCACAGTTACTTCTTTTGCTTACTAGTATAAACTAGCAAGTAATTGCATGCACTGTACTATATGTATACATGGTTTCAATATGAAATTACTCGAACTGAATCTCTTTACATTCCACAAGTGCTCATCCAAGATCTTGATGATATAAGCTTATTTACCATATCTGATAAAAATCTGATCAGAAATAAGGCCTCAAGAGTGGTAACATGCTCAGTCAATCAGATGCAAGATCACCTCATTACTACACAGAGATGTTGCTCACAATCAAACTCATTCGATATCATGATGATACAAGCTAACATAGCAAGTCTGATTAAAATCTGTTCAGACATACGGCCTCTACAGTGTTCAGAAGCTCAACCAATCAGATGCAAAATCAGGCCATTTTAGGATGGCATTGCATCATACTATTTTATTCTAGCACCTGGTCTTTTGTTTATTTCTTTCATGCACCAGGACATTTTTTTTCTGCACCTAGCAAGGTTTTTCCACATCCCATCGGGCCTTTTTTCTGACAACTTGCCCTTTTTTCGGCTGCAAAATGACCATTTTCATGTCTAATTTAAGAAAATGGTTGCTTATGTGCTTGATATAATTTCTATGACCGTAAGCAACTGAGGTCTTTGTTTATTTGAAATGCTTGCAGCAGTGTGTCCACTCACGGAACAGTATTTGACATGTCGGTGAGAAGATATGGATTATCTTGCCAACTTTAATGGCCCTTTTCGTGTCTTGCTAACAAAAACAGTCACTTATGGGCTTGATATAATTTCTATGATTGTAAGCAGCAATACATCTGTGCCCAAGGTGGATTAACACCATGAAGGGGATCTTTATTTATTTGAACTGCTCACAGGTGTCCACTCAATGAACAGTGTTGTACATGCCATTGAGTAGAAGTGATTAAAGGGATTTGCAAAAGTCAAATTTAACCACAAGTCTCTCTATGCTAAACACAAGTATCCCCTGACTGCACTGACTTTTATACAGACAGAAATTACTGTACTTGCAAAACATTTTGGACTTGATGTGAACCAAACACAGATGGAGTGGAATGAGTTAAGGAGGTTTTTAAGGACACACTCAACAACTGTACTCCAAGACACATGCTTCAGACCCTTATGGAGAAGCCAATGCTTGGTTCTGTTTATCAAAATATTGTAAAGCTGCTTTTTTGAGAGACACTTATTATTTTCATCGCAGTTGTGGAACAAATTTTCTCAGAAGTAAAACTAATTGTCACCAAACACCAAAATCAATTGCAAGGGCCTATCACAAGCAAACTTAATATGGTAAAAAAATGAACACAAATTTTAATGAGGACATTGATCTCGATGAAGTTGTAAAACTATTCCTTGCTATAAGAAAGCAAATTTTTAAGTAAATTATGTTTCTCCAAGAATACTTAACTGATCACATTAATGTTAGGGGATATAAGCCTCCACCTTCAGCTCTACTAAAAAGATGAAAATTCATCTTTTCTGTCTATCTTGTATGCTTCGTGTCCAATATGATGTGAGCCATTTGATTGATATCATAAACTGTTTAACCGAATAAAATTCCCCAAATTGAAAACAAATGGAACTTTGCATCTAAATTGAAGGGATTATCTGTAAATATAGATCATAACTATGAAGACTTTTCTCATAACTCATTTCAGTATCTGTTCTCTTGCTGCTGTTTGCATATAACACTGCCTAAAATGGAATATACAATTAATCGCATAGTGAAGATTATTACATATAACCCTTTTTCTTTGTCGAACTTAAATCCCAAGTACAGACGGGCATGGTCCCCCATCCTCAAATCTACATGACCCGCCCTTTCATTTGCGCCCCACCACCATTTCATTAGTAATATTGATACCCCATCTTTAATCAGATATCATGTTCCTTTCATTCACCTCGCACAGCAACTAACTGACATGTAATATGGAGCACTAAATTTATGACTGCCAAATACTGACAAAACAAGAGGCTCAAGTTGGCCTAAGATGGCTCACCTGCCTGACATCTGCCTAATAGACATCTGCAAAATCAGTTGACCAAGACAACTGAGTAGTTAGCTTTCTGTACAAAAATTCCAATGCTGTTGATTGCTTATGTTATGAAAAAACTGTCTTAAGCTTTCTCTATTTTCTGTATCTTCATCCATATTTGATGGCACATCTGTATCATTTATCCATTACTGAAAAGTGTTTATGCCACAATGCTTACTGTCAAATCTAGTCAAATTCTGTTGAGAGGTGTTACAGAAGTCATTTACAGGTTTTTCTTTTTTTTTTTAAAGAACTGCAGCCATTATTCATGGCAGATCAGCATCATTTGTATGAAACTGAAAGCCGTTCATGCCAGGATGCTTTCTGTCAGATTTGGTCTTTTTCTGTGAAACATGTTTTGAGAAAGAGTTTTCAAGATTTTTTTTCTACTTTCAGTATTGTAGGCCATATTTGAAAGTAGACTGGCATCATGTTCACAAACTTGAAAGCCCTTCACATCTGGATTTTATTTCAAATTTGGTCAAATTCTGTTAAACAGATTTCGATAAAGAAGTCATTCTATTTCTTGTAACAGAGACCATATTTGATGGTGGATCAGCATTATTGTACAAAATTGCAAGCCCTTCATACCTGGATGCTTTCTGTCAAATTTGGTCAAATTCTATAAAGAACTTTTAAAGAAGTCATTAAACATTTTTCTACTTTTAGTAATTGTAGATATATTCGATGGCAGATTGGCAATTTTTGTAAACGCTGAAAGCCCTTCATGACAGGATTCTTTGTCAAATTGGTCACATTAGGTGAAGCAACTTTTAACAATTTAAATATTTTTCTATTTTTAGTAATGGTGGCCATATTTGATGGCAAATCAGCATAATTTGTACAGAATTTAAAACATTCATTCCATGATGCCTTCCATTAAATTTGGTCAAATTCTGTTACCGGTACCTGATTTTTGAGAAAAAGTTTTCTCCATTTTTACTAATGGTGACCATATCTGATGGCAGATTGGCATCATTTTTATATATTTTAAAGTCATTCATGCCTGAATGTTCTCTAACAAATTCGGTTGAAATATGTTTGGTTATTTCTGAGATGTTAAAGTAGCAAATGTTGATGGATGACAGACAATGCATGATGGATGCATAGCCATATCATAAGCTCACTTTGCCTTATGGCCATAAGAGCTAAAAGAAAACATTTGCTGATGAAAAATGGCCTAATTTATCTAGACTAGAATGAAAAAAAATGTGCTATTGAAGGTTTGACAAGTTATCCGATAATAAGATGTATGTGTTTTAGGACCAAATTTTTTCATAGCAAGCAGTAGTAGACAAGATTATCAATCAAAGGTTTTGTACAAATGACTAAGTAGCAGAGACTCAATTCTAAAAAATCACTAATGGCTGTTTGACTAAATTCAAAATTGGACAATAGTTTTAAAGTCTCAGCATATTTAAAATACTCACATCTGAGCACTTTTATAGTCAAACCTCTTATATCAAGTTGCAGAAAATGTAAAAAAAAGTTTCTAAAATTGTAAAATTAATTACAAGAAGCTATATATGTGATATTCCCAAATACTGACATTAAACTAAATGCCCTTTTACAAGAATTTAATATGCTTTTTACCCTTTTGGGGGAATGGTGCCCTGCCCTTTTTGAGGGACTGGCAACCTGCCATTTTCATATTCTACTTGGAATACTGTATAGATAAAAGTAAACCAACTATGGCATGATGATCACTTATCTGATTGATGGCATGGAATACTGTATAGGTAACAGTAAAGTAACTATGGCATGATGATCACTTATCTGATTGATGGCATGGAATACTGTATAGGTAACAGTAAAGTAACTATGGCATGATGATCACTTATCTGATTGATGGCATGGAATACTGTATAGGTAACAGTAAAGTAACTATGGCATGATGATCACTTATCTGATTGATGGCATGGAATACTGTATAGGTAACAGTAAAGTAACTATGGCATGATGATCACTTATCTGATTGATGGCATTACTAAAATGGGTATTAAAATCATCATTCCTCTGTCCATTTTTAAAATTAAAAAATATGTCACCAAAAGGTTGCATGCCTATCTATCTACTCACAGGCTTGGAAATTTCAGCTGGTGCCTTCAAATAAAACTGGTCCAGTGAAACAAGTTCAATCTCCTCATCCTTTGACCTAAAATTAAAGCAAGCAAATTTTTAGCATTTCCATGTTCATATACACATTTGGATATACATAAGGAAAATATCATACTTTGTTGGGCATAATTCCAATGTGAATATTAAGTGCAGCCAATTTTTGAAGCCAAATTGAATAAACAAGCATCAAAAACCAGTAATTTGCATTTCTATTCTCCATTTCAAATCTCCCTAGTTTTACGGTTTTTGTCTTGCAGCATGTATTTGGGGGTTTTTTTTGGAGGAGGGGGGACCAATTTTAATTATTAATACGTACCTGTCACTATTGCCTTGCTTACCTCTTCCAGGATGCAAATCCCCTTGTCCAAGCTCATACTTCGACCTCCCATTAGATGAAAATTTCTAGAACACCTAGAACATAAAAAACACAGACCCAGACCCAGTCTCACTCTCATGTCAATGCAGATTACCTCCCCTCTTTGACTTGGACCTAGACTAAACCTAGGACATCAGAGCATGGTGGGAGGAAGGAATCTTGCAATAGTGACAGGTAAGTATTACATAATTAAAACTAGTTTTACCCACCCACCCCAAACTACATTTTAATAGACAGGGCTGCGATACAGCCCTTAATGGTGGAGACTGAACATGCTCTTTCCTCAAAAAGGAAGAAAGTCCACCACAGCACTCAAAGGGGAACAGCCAGGATAAAGGCATTTCCTACTGCACCAATGACAAAGATTCTCCACTTTGCATCATAAACCCTGGAAGTGGACCGCCTCTTAGCCAGGGCAATGCAACTTACAACTTTGCTTGAAAGCTGATCCTGGTGGATTCATCACTTGATAAGCCAGGCATGAAGGTGGAGAATCTGTGGGCTGCTGTGAAGCAGAGACCCCCCTGGAGACCCCCATGTGCTGTGACAGCAGCTCCCTCCTCAATGGTAATCTCCAAGGCTTATACATCAATAGATCACGGGGATCACTGAACCATGACCATTGGGGTCACAGAGGTAGAGGTCCCCACCCTAAACTGAAGGTGTCCACTACCCAGGTCCTCTGATCTGAGACTAGGGAAACATAAAAGGGGAGCTTGTTGTTCAGTCTCGATGCAAACAAGTCCACCAGTGATCTCCCCCACAGCTGCAAAAGAGACTCTGCTACCTCCCAGTGCAGAGACCATTCCATAAGAACCACATGGCTCTTCCTGGACAGACTGTCTGCCAAGATATTCCTCTTTCCAGGAATATGTCGGACTCTAGCATGATCTCCAAGGCTACCCAAACAAGAAGGTTCCAAACTTCCAAACAAAGAGAAGGGCATGTGTACCTCCTTGTCTCCTGTGGTATGCTTTGATCAATGTGTTGTCGGATGAGACCATGACACAATGGCCCCTTAGTTGGTTGATGCACCCCTACAGGGCTACAAAAACTGCCTGCATCTCCAAGTTGTTTTTGTGGAGGGTAGCTTCTTCCTGGACCACAAGCACTGAATAAATACCCCCTTCTGGCTCCAGATAAGCACCCTAACCTGAATCCAATGCATCAGTGAACAGTGTACAGATAGGAGTAGCGTTTGAGAGCGTGAATTGGGACTCCCATCAGTAACCGGTCCCGATTGGATCAACGACTCAGGTAATGATAAAAATTGGATGCCAGAGCTATCTGAACTGACAGAGGGTCTTGTGCGGTCTCCAGCGTGCAGACCAACAGTGGGACAGGTCTTGCAGAAAAGACTCCCTGAGGACATTGTGTATCAACCAGTCATCGAAGTACTGGATGATGGGAGTCCCTAGAGACATCAGCTGGGCTGCAACTACTCCCATTACCTGGTAAAAGCTCTGGGGATAGAGGCTAGGCCAAATAGAAGAGCCTGAAATTGAAAGACCTCCTGCTCCAGGCAAAACCAGAGGTACTTCCTGTGGGGTGGAAAAATGGGGATGTGAAGGTATGCATCCTTCAGCTAGATGGAGACCACCCAGTTGCTGGGCCTTGTGGCATTTATGACTGAGGCATGTGTATAAACCAAAACTTTCCAGCTTCTTGGACATCAGGAAAATCTACGAGTCAAAGCCAGAGACTGGTCTTTTTCCATCCTCTCTACTGCACCCTTCTGCACAAGGGTTTGCACCTCTTCCCTTAATTTAACCAGCCTTGACTGGTGAAAGATGATGGGGGTCTGTGAAAGATGAGGATGTTCCCAGAAACTAGGCTGGTATCCTTCTTTTAAGGTAGAAACCACCCACACATCTTCTGTGATGCCCAACCAAACCGCTGAAAAGAAAGGCTAGCCGAGTGCCCAAGAGAATATTGGGAAGAGGCATGCACAGCAGGATATGGGATGAGTCCATAGGTCTTTCATCCTATATCCTTGGGAAAGGGTGGAGGGGCCCACTGACTTCCTCCCTTGGTCTTTCCGGCCGACTCAACCAGTGAGGGGAGGACAATATAGCTGTTTGAATTGGAATTGCTTCTGGGACTGTTGGAGCTGTAACCTCTCAAAAACTTTTGGGAAGGACCCAAGGGGCAGTCTGGATAAGCATGCTTCTTGGCCTGCCTCAACAGACCAAAAGTGGCTGCAAGGGACCTTTGTTGCTGGTCCTTCAGATTCTGAGATGCCACTAAAGGAATGAGACCTCTGAAAAGCAACTCGGCTTCAAAAAAAGCAGCCCTCAGAAGGTTCTTACTGTGATCTAGCAAGACCTTCAAAGTATCCAGAGCAACATCCCTGCGTAGGTGGAGCAACTTCACCAATAGCTCCATGACTATGGACAAGGTATGCCACAATGTCTTTGCTACTGCCTTCAGTTGGCGCTGTAGTGCTGTCAAGATTTGTTCCTCCTCCAATGACTTAGTCAAGGAGGCAGGGGACCTAAAGGGAGGGGGAGGGACCAACGCAGCCAGTTCCTCATCAAACTCATTAGTGTCCACCAACACAGAGAATATCTTCATCCTGCAGTCACTCCTTCTTGGAGGCAGGATTTCCCATCCTAATGTCTCTCTGAGAATAGGGGTATCTTCATCCCTCAACTCCTCACAGGGAGTGATGAGACTGCCCTTTGTAGTGGACCTTTTAGGAGGACGAGAACACAGCTCACCCTTCCCACGTTGTCTAGGGTGAGAAGACCAGCCACCATCCACTTTGTTTAGCTACACTTAAGCTGATGAAGCAGGCCCACAATTTGCAAAATCCAATCTGTTCTGAGGCCATGGCATGGACATCCATGGTAACATGAAGGGGAAGGGAGATTCGCTTCTCCATATCCTCTAGGGAGTGAAAGGGAATATAGGAGGGAGGGGGGATTCAGATCCAATCCCCTTCCACAGTCGGACAAATACAGATCAACTTCCTATCCCCACACAGATGGATCGGTGGCACAGAAATAGTTTTTTTTTACCTGATCCCTGTCCCCGGACCAATGATGTAGCTCCACTGTCCAATGATCAGCACTTGAAGACTAGTGACCGGTTACTGGTCAAGGACTGGTCGGGTAATGCTGATCTGATGGATAAGCTACCATCTAACGATCTGGAGCAAGAGTGTTGCTTTCCCTTCTCGGGGAGGTGCTATCTGCTCTAAGGTGCCTTTACTGGGCCTCCAACCCCACCCACCCCCCCACCCCCATACCCCGCCCCCTGGATAGAGTATGGTGATTCTTGAGGGACATTACATCTCTCTACTTCTTCAGAGACAGATCCCATACTCTCCTGGAACTGAGTAGTTATATTCCGAGTCCCTCAGGACTCAACAAAATTGTCCCACTGGGGCAGTACTCTTCTCTATGGAAAAGGAAGATCCCATACACTCCTGGGATCAAGGAGATAAAGATCCCATACACTCCTGGGATCAAGGAGATAAAGATCCCATACACTCCTGGGATCAAGGAGATAAAGATCACATACCCTCCTGGGAATGAGGAGTGTACAGGGAAGAAGGGCATTTCTTCCTCCCTTTATAAGTGCACCAACTCTCAGTGATGTCCCAAACATTGTCAGGCCTAAGACAACAAAATGCAACCTCTCCTGCTGTGCATGCCTCTTCCTGACATCTGTCTGTATGCACTTGGTACAAGATAAACATATGGGGTGAGTATCATGTCCACATTTCTTCACAATTTATGATATTCCTGAAACAAAAAATATGTACTGCCGAAGCAAGTACTCTTTGAAAGGAAGATTATACAAATATTATATTTTAAAATGTACTGCCGAAGCAGTGCTATAAAATTATTTAATGCAACAATTATAATTGTACTGCCTTAGTGAGTATTTATTTGAAAATGTACTGATGAAATATTATAAAATTATTTAATGCAATAATAATTGTACTGCCTATAGTACTTATTAATTATTCAATTTCCATAATTGATGAACAAAAGGGAATTAGGATTTCGGGAATACAAATGGGTAGAATTACTTACTCTAGGCAAGAATATGAAAGAGCACTGATGAAGAAAGTACTAAAATAAAATTCCTGACTGCAGCACAGGAGCAATTACTTACCCTAACACCGGATAAGGGAAAGGGGAAGAAATGAGAAGAGCACTGCTAGATTAGCATGGAGAAATAAACTCCCCTAAACCAACAAGAGAGCTCAAATCACAATAAAAATTTGCAAGGACTGAGATCCTTGACAATTACAGAAAATCTTAATAATATGCTAAAAATATCTTTAGACATGAAAACAAATGCAATTTTCTGAGAGTGAATTGCACATGTCTAAAGTGAATGGCATCTGAGGTAAAGAGGTGTAATCCACTTGGGCCTATGATGTGGGAGTCAGATTGGTTCAGTGTACTTTCTATTCTAGGTTTTCTAGAACTTTCCATCTGATGGGAAGTCGAAAGATGAGCTTGGACGTGGGGACTTGCGTCCCAGATGAGGTAAGCAAGGCAACAGTGATAGAAAATGTATTACTCCTATTAAACATTAGGACTGAAGATTATATTAGATGTAGCTTGTAAATAACTAAATAACTAATCAAAGTATTTCTTATTCTATATAGAAAAAGCCAAAACTGAAGGCACACACCAGATTTCCACCTAGGTGCCATATTAGTCTTGTCAGATTGACCTGAATGTGATGGTTATTTTCTACTCTCTCAAATTATCTGTTGCTTATTGCACAGAAAAAAGGTTAAAGTTTTTTATCTCCCTAATAACCAAATGTAAGAGCAGTTACCCAGCAAATCTGAATCAGTAGCATGCTTTATGTAGAAATTTCTTCCAATGCTGTTAATTGCATATATCATGAAAACAATTGTTTCAAGGTTTCTCTACTTCTGTGTCTTCATCCATATTTGATGGCACATCAACATCATTTGTCCAATAATAAAAGATCTTCATGCCAAGATGCTTCCTGTCAAAGCTGGTCAATTTCTGTTGAGTGATTTTTGAGATTAGGTTCTTCAAATGGGTTTTCTTCTTCTATTTTTAGAAATGGTGGCTATATTTGATGGCAGATCAGCATCATTTGTATAAATCAGAATGGCTTTCAAGCTAGGATGCTTTCTGGCAAAGAGTATATTTTGTTGAGTGGTTTTTGAAAAGATGTAAAAGTTTTTGTACTTTTAGTAACAGCAGCCATATCTGATGGGGGATCCGCACCATTTGTAAAAATCTGTACAAATCTGAAAGCCCTTAAGGCCAGTATGCTTTCTGTAAAATTTGGTCCATAGCTGTTGAGTGTTGTTTTTTTTAAAACAAGCTGTTTAAAGTTTTTTATATTTTTAGAAATGACAGCCATATTTCTTGGTAAATCATCATCATTAATACAAATTTAAAAATCCTTCATGCTATGATGATTTCTGTAAAATGTGGCCAAATTCTGTTTAGCAGCCATTGAAAAGTTGTTCCAAGGTTTGTCTATTTTTAGTAATGGCAGCCATATTTGATGGTAGATCAGCATACAAACTTAAAAGCCCTTCCTGCCAGGATGCTCTGACAAATTTAGTTCACAACCATTTAGTGGGGTTTTCTTTTAGAAGAAAAAAAAAATAGCAAATGCTGATGGATGATTCACAATGCATAACATGCATGAGTGTTTTAAAACACAACTGAATTGTCCCTGGAATGTGATTCTGTAGCATGAGTGTTTTAAAGCATGACTGAATTGTCCCTGGAATGTGGTTCTGTAGCATGAGTGTTTTAAAGCATGACTGAATTGTATCTGGAATGTGGTTCTGCAGCATGAGTGTTTTAAAGTATAACTGAATTGTTCCTGGAATGTGGTTCTGTAGCATGAGTGTTTTAAAACATGACTGAATTGTATCTGGAATGTGGTTCTGTAGCATGAGTGTTTTAAAACATGACTGAATTGTATCTGGAATGTGGTTCTGTAGCACGAGTGTTTTAAAACATGACTGAATTGTATCTGGAATGTGGTTCTGTAGCATGAGTGTTTTAAAACACAACTGAATTGTCCCTGGAAAGTAGTTCTGATCCATGATACTCATTAATCACAACATGCATCGACATTGCAAGTATAGGTGAAAAAGTATTGGAATTGGACCCTAGTAACAATTTTAAAGCAATGTGTTGAATAAACCATAAAAGTAGGTTACAGTGAACCAGTTCTGACATCTGACATACACTGTATCTCAAGAACTGTATAGGTTTGGTTTTGGTTTGGTGTTTTATAGCACAGCAACACTTAAAGGTTATTTTGTGCTTAGGAAATTGGAGTAAAGTGCCTTGCCCTGGAACACACCATGGTCGCTGACCCTGGCTGATCCGGTATTATAAACGGAATCTGCATCCTTTCAGGTGTTCAGTCTGGCAGACTAACCACTGAGCCACTGCATCTCTTGACTTAAGGATTTGAACATGTTAATTATGGTTATACCTGTGCAAATTAAGTTTTACCTTGGAGCTGGTAAACAGAATATTGTAAAACTTAATCCACTATTAACATCCCTAATTAAAACTTAATTATTAAAACTTAATCCACTATTAACATCCCTAATTAAAACTTAATTATTAAAACTTAATCCACTATTAACATCCCTAATTAAAACTTAATTATTAAAACTTAATCCACTATTAACATCCCTAATTAAAACTTAATTATTAAAACTTAATCCACTATTAACATCCCTAATTAAAACTTAATCCACTATTAACATCCCTAATTAAAACTTAATTATTAAAACTTAATCCACTATTAACATCCCTAATTAAAACTTAATTATTAAAACTTAATCCACTATTAACATCCCTAATTAAAACTTAATTATTAAAACTTAATCCACTATTAACATCCCTAATTAAAACTTAATTATTAAAACTTAATCCACTATTAACATCCCTAATTCACCAAATATATGATAAATCCATAATAATCTAGCAGATTTGTGATCGCTGAAATTTTTTAGTCTTGATCTGGTTGTCTCAATCTGGTTATTTGGTCTCATTGAGACAAGCATGTACTTTTGGTTATATAACTTTCAATATAACATTTTAAATCCTAGCAAAGTCAATATCTCATAACCAGATATCAAAAGTTATTACATACTTGAATTCCAAACACTTTGTGATTTCTTTCTCCAAGTGCATTACTTCATACAAAAGATTCTGCAGCTGGAGATGGTATTTGTCAATCCTCAATTTGGCCTGAAATTTAAAAGAGGTTTAATGAAATAAAAGTAAAACATGGATTATAATGATGCTATCTTTCCCGACTATCCAAGCATAATTATGAGAACTAACCTAGTGACCCCCAAAACACTAATTATTCTCTATAAAAAAAATTTGTCAGTTATCCTGACAATCAATTTTTTATCAAAATCCATGTCATCCATGAACCCTGATTACCAATGTTATACTGTACAGGGTTGAGCAAATCCCATAGCCTGAAGTCCCAGACTATTCATTTTTGAAATCGGGCAAGTAAAATTTTCCAAGTTGCTAGTCCGGGACAAGTGCTTTTTAAAAAAGTCGGGCAAGTCCTTATTTTTGTGCTTTAACTACTATATCTACCTTTATTTGGCCAATCATGCCCTCCGGGGCTACTGAATACTTGATTTTACTCCTCTTCATGTATACATTCACATCCTGTATAACACATAAATGTGGTCAGTGATAACTGTCGCATATGTGCACGTTCTGTTACCACTTGACTGCATATTGGGCTAAGCGACCAAATTATCGGCAAATCAAAACACATCAAACAAAAGAAAGCCAGTATGATCAATTAGCAGTGTTTCAAACAGCTTTGTTGCATTGTGTTTACTCAAGCCAGATCCTCACGAGCGGCTCACTATGATTTTAATCCAGTGAATCAGTGTAATTAAATTAATGAAAGGTACTTTACCGACATCAGTGTTGGTTTCCTTTATGAACTGATTAAATGACAGTAATGATTCTTTAATTTTTAATTGATTATACAGATGATTAACTTGCATGTGCGATATTGCGTTTGAAGCAAAACAATTACGCTAATTAATGAGCTGTCCCTGTTTGTATTTAAAAGAGAAAATGTATGTTATGATCACTTAAGAAGTAGTTGTCAAGCAAGCTGATAGTTACTCTGTGGATAAAATGAGTTTGCTAAATTATTTTCGCAAGGAAGTAATAAGGACGATTCTGAGAAGGAAAATGTTTGTGAAAGTGGAGGGATAAAACCTAAGACTGCTACTGAGTGTGCGGTAGCTATTTCTCCAAAGAGACATAAGCAAGAGTCCTTGGTGGCAAAAAATTGCAAATATGACACTACTAAGAGACAGAAATTTTCAGCCGCATTGGGTTGATTGTTATCCCTGGCTTGAATGTATTGACTCGGAAGGAAAGATGTTTTGCAGTTATTGCAAACAATATCAAAAACTGGCACAGGTTGGAAATTCACCCAGTGTATTTGTCAGTGGAACTGACAAATTCAGGACTGAACCAATCAAGTCTCATGACATGTCTGGACCCCACAAGGCATGTGCAGCACAATATATTGAGGACTTTAACCCAGACACAGCTATCAACTGCTGGCTTAGTGCTGGTGCAGGTGGCAGACATATACATGGACATTTACTCAAATCCATCAGCTAAAACATATATACATGAACATGAAGAAGCCAAATGTATAACAACCAATGTTTTTGAAAAATTAAATTCTTTTAAGAAATAATTATGTTGTATATTATTTCATTTGTTTTTTCTATGGATTAAGTACATACATCTCATCAAATCTCGGCAAGTGATTACCATTTTGGGACAAGTGAAAGCAAGGTGGGACAAGTGAAAAGTAAGGTGGGACAAGTGAATTTTCTGAAACCACTTGTCCTGGACTAGTGGATGAAAAAAAAAATTGATCAGCTTTGCTGTACTAAGTCTATGGCTCCATATGAACCCTGATTACCAATGTTATACTGTACTAAGTCTATATCTCCAGATGAACCCTGATTACCAATGTTATACTGTACTAAGTCTATATCTCCAGATGAACCCTGATTACCAATGTTATATTGTACTAAGTCTATATCTCCAGATGAACCCTGATTACCAATGTTATATTGTACTAAGTCTATATCTCCAGATAAACCCTGATTACCAATGTTATATTGTACTGAGTCTATATCTCCAGATGAACCCTGATTACCAATATTATACTGTACTAAGTCTATATCTCCAGATGAACCCTGATTACCAATGTTATATTGTACTAAGTCTATATCTCCAGATGAACCCTGATTACCAATGTCATATTGTACTAAGTCTATATCTCCAGATGAACCCTGATTACCAATGTTATACTGTACTAAGTCTATATCTCCAGATGAACCCTGATTACCAATGTTATACTGTACTCGTCAGTGAGCTGCACAATAATGTATGTTATATAACTTTCAAAATAGCAATAATAATGCTCATTCTAACACTACCATTCTAACACTACCATTTAGAAAAGTGAAACCTATTTTTCATCCATATGACAGAAAAGTCTAGTGAATTTGTGATCCTTACTTTTATTTTTTAGCCTTCATCATCCATGTGACATAAAAATCTAGCAGATATGTGATCATTTCAATTTTTTAAAGTTTTTATCTGGTTGTCTTAATCTGGTTCTTTGGTCTCCTTGAGACGAACATGTGACTATGGTTTTTAGTGATGTGCCAAAAATGTAATTCCTGAAATCCTTTATATAAACAAAAAAATGATATCAATTTCATGAAAGATGACACCATTTTCACGAAAGATTACACCAATTTCACGAAAGATGACACCAATTTCTTTTGATCACACATAGCCTGATTATGAGTTAAAACATTTAAAAGTTCACAATTTCTTCTCTGAACAGCAAATTGATGAGAAAAACAATGTAGGGTTGTCAGTAGAGAGTAATGGAAGAATAATGAAAACAATTTTGGTATTAAAATATTTCTTTGATAATACCTACCTGACCATAAGACATTAGGAGTACAACCACTACCTCGCAAATCCAACCCTCCCAAGATTGTTTCTACCAACAAAAGTGCTAAAGTTATCTGCCCACTAAGCTGGAAGTCAGACAAAAGTGATCTCCCCTTGGGCTCAGGGATTGGCACCAAATTCCTTCCATATGTCAGTTACCACTCAAGCAGATGTGCAGATTCCACCAGGTTTTAATGTAACTACAGGGTGGCAAGGAGGAAGTGTCCATTTATTATGATTGTGTAAGTATTACTGAAGGAACATATTTTACTAAAAAAATTGTTTTCTTCTTCAAATATGTCACCCTATCATAATACATACCTTGGAGAAGGCCCAATCTCCAGTTCCCTAATGTATGTGAAGTAGCTTCAAATCTCATGAGAGATATGGGTTAGAGTTAGCATATAGCTATGCCTAGATCACCACCACCCCAAATCCAGAAGATGTCAAGTTCCTGCATCATTGTGAAGCTGCTAAATGATATGGGAAGGCAGCCTGTTGTGTTACTGTTGTAGGTCCCAGCAGATCAAACCGAGCCCTTTGGGATGAAAGGTCTCTAAAGTAAAAGGTAGAGAAAGTCGTCTCTGACCTCCATCCCACAGCCTGGATAATGTTAGGAAACAGTTATGCTCAAATGCTATGCTAGTGGCTAGTGCCCTAACTTTGTGAGCCGATATGCACCAGAAATTCATTTTGTCTTGGGTTAGTTCTTTATACTCAGAGTGAATAACCCATCATATCCAGGATAATAGAGCCTAAGCTGAGATTTCATCCTTTCCTTCTTTCAATGGTAGAAACAAAAGATCTGCCTCTTCTCCCTGGCTCGGTTTGCCCCAGGTACTATTTAAAGTCCTGTAGATGCCGTTGAAGTGAAGGGTCCAACAAGGAAAGAGGTTTCACAAAAAAAAGACGGATTCTCCATGAACAGGAGCCTGTTCTTAGCAATGAAAGCAGGAGCCATCTAAATGAAATAGAACCATCACAATGGAACTACAAATAGTTCAGACTGACCTACTAGACAAGTATCTGACTGATTCTGCCTGCTGTAGCTCGAATGACTAGGAAGCAGGTTTTGTAAAAGAGATGAGACAAGAGAGCTCCAGATATTGGATCAAAAGGTGCTTTATTCAGCCATGTTAGAACTAATCACAGATTCTATTTTGGGCACATAGCCCAAGCCTTTGATTATGACAAATCAAAGTTCACCTGAAGGTCAGAGAGGTCTTGGTTTTGACCTATATCCCGCCTTCCATGATGATGAAACATCTCTGAGATTGTGGAATGGTAGCCTTCTATAGTGATGGGGGCTGACTTCTTTTCTTGAAAGAGTCAAAGAAGAAAGTTAGCTATTTGTGGTATTGAAGTTTTCAATGGAGTGATGTGTTTCGCATCACTGGTAGAACACTCCACTTCCCTTCATATACTTTCAAAGTGGTGGGTCTTCTTGCTTGAGCGATTCAGTCCACCACTTCTTCAGAGAATTGTTTTTCTCTGAGAACTTGGATGAAACACCTGTCTGCTTGGTTGCTTGAGCAGGTGTGGAAAGACTACTTGTGGGGAGCAATCAGAACCAGACAATGAGTAGCTTTCTGTTCTATGCTGATTCTGTTGGGAAAGTGAGCCCACTCAGACACTGAATCTGCATATGACTGCAAGGGCCACACTCTGCAGACTGTTATTCCTGGAGTCTAAATCTGCTGGGAATACCTGCCATAAGCCATGTGAGGTTCTCCCTTTACTAACATAGGACCTCATGTATCCTAAAATTGAGATCATTGGATCCAGTGTGAACAATTTTGGTCACCACTGGGACAAGAGAATTATTTGCAATGGTCTCATAAACAGCCCCAGATGATGAGATCTGCTGCTGAATTGAGGAGACCCAATTGGTAAAGAAATTCCTGGGTTGTGATTTGATTCTTGAAGAGAATAGTAGAGACCATTTAGATGATTTTCAAAGCACATCTTTGAGAAAGACTAACCATGTTCATGTGTTTGAACTATGTATCCAAGTGGGTAAAATGCTGAGATGTGACAATACTGGATTTGTCCTTGTTGACAAGGAATACATGACAGAATAGAAGTGAAAGAAAGGATTTCATGTCTTGGTCTAGAATATAACTCACCTGCTGCTTTTGCAGAATGTCATCCATGTAGTTGGAAGTCATGGATGTTGAGGTGGCTCTGACGTGTGACATGACTCTGTCCATAATTCTCACGAAGACCCAGGAACTGATATTCAGACCAAAAGGAAGTGCTCTGAATTAGTATACCGTATCCCTAAATGCAAACCTCAAGAACTTCTTGGAAGACTAGTGGATTGGAATACAGGGGTATGCATCTTGAAGGTCTAAACTGATTATAAAATCTCCCTCCTGAACAGCACTGAGAACCAGTCTCTGCATCTCCATTCTGAAGCATGATGCCCAAACCAAAAGGCTGAAAGAGCTTGGGTCAATGACTTGGCAAGTTTGCATTTTGAACAATCTCTAGCACCTTTTTTGTGAGGAGATTACCTACCTCTTGATGCAGAATGTACGCTCTGAATGAGTCTTTTTTAACATCTGTAGCAAAGGAAGCCCTTGACAATTGGGGAGGGGTGCTGAACATGATCTGGAGGCCCTCCAAGTCTTTTCCCTCAATGGGATGTGTGAAAAGCATGACATCATTTTCTGGTGAATGAAGACTGACAGGGAGAGAAAATGGATTGGAACTGATCCTTATCTCCCTGCCTTTTGTCATCAGTGGCCCTTGGAAACTGTGTTCTTATCTGAGGAAAGAGCATGCAGTATGACAATGCCCCTTGGTAAACGTGTTCTTATCTGAGGAAAGAGCTTGCAGCATGACAGTGGTCCTTGGTAACTATGTTCTTGTCTGAAGAACAAGCTTGTAGCATGACCGTGGCTGCAATCCACGTTTGATTTTAATGTATTCACTAAGGAAGGTGGATATGGAGAGAAAGATATCTCTTTCTGTAAGGTGCAAGTTCATTGAAATTGCAAGCATGTGTTGTGCTGATCAGTTCAAAACACAAGCCATCTACAACACTGACTCCCAAGCATGACCAGTGGGGTTATTGATGGACAAGGCTAAGCTGTGTTCTGACTGCAGAAATATAGCCATAGATACCCAAATTGAGTATCGATCCTATTGCAACAACATTTCAAAAACTTTGTTGCTGTGTCAAAAAAGGACTTCTGGTCCATATGAACTGATGTAGGTTTTGATGACATTCCCAACACCGTAACAGCTCTGTTGATGGCTGGGACCTAAGTTTGAAAAATGCGTATGAATATTATATAAAGCCTTGCTAAAATATGATGCAAGTCATTGCTATGAAAAGGTCTGTTGACACTTGGGTCTTGAAGCTGCCACTCTAAAAAAATGTAATAAATCAGTGACTTGATCAGACTGTGGTATCTGTTTGAATGTCAACTGGTCTTTCTTGGCCAACAGATTGACTGATGCGGGAACTTTGTAAGTTGACAACAATGGAGTAGTAGGAGGCAGGCAAAACTCTGCCAGTAAAAGCCAGAAACTTCTTTGATTGATGCACAGATGACTGAGTCTTTTCTGGACATTTTTGGATCAAGTGTGGAAGATGACACTTGTGAGCATCATCAAAGACAGAAGAACAGGGTGATACAGACAATTCCTGTAATGCGAGTGACAGAGCTGACAAAGCTGATTAGATTGACAGTGAACAAGATGGTGAATCTGGCCAAGTTGTGATACTGTTATCTCCAGACATTCCCAGGGTGACTTGTCAATGGTCCAGGAGTGGTACCAAGTATTAGGTACTAAAGCAGTGATGTAGATGGCAGTTGGTCATGATGAAGCCGGGGCCATAGGACTCCGGTGTTTGTGCACAATACGCCTGGAAGTGGTACTGGATAGTTCGCTCTTCAATGGCAGTGCCTGGAAGTGGTACTGGATAGTTCGCTCTTCAATGGCAGTGCCTGGAAGTGGTACTGGATAGTTCGCTCTTAAATGGCAGTGACAGGAAGTGGTACTGGATAGTTCGCTCTTCAATGGCAGTGCCAGGAAAAGTGCCAGGAAAACTCAAAGTATGAGTCATAGCTGGTGCTAAGAAAAGCAATTTTTGGTTGTCAGAAAATGTGTCATGAAGTTCATTATACCCGGTCCCAGGAGCCATAGGTGTAGGTAGAGGCTGTGTTGAAGCTTGTGTTGTCTGAAGTCGATTGCGATATAATGCACAATTCTGGGGTTGGCTAGCCTGGGGAAGATCAGTCCAGGATGTATTGGTATGTCCACTGTTGGTCCAGATGAGCCACTGTACCAAGATGGTACTGGCCCTAGAGGGGGTACAGCAAGAAGACCTGTTTTGGCCATGGAGGCAAGGGCAGTGCTGGCATTGTATGTAAAGCATGTCATGATTTGGCCTGATGAATCCACCTTCAACATCTCTGTTAATAGTCAAGCTGTCAATTGAAGCGGCATCAGTGGCAATACTGATGGAGTCTGCTTTTTTCGGTGCACTTCCTCGCTCCCACACTTGCCTAATTAATTTGTCAGCCCAAGACAGTTGCCCATACATTTTCTGATCAACATGTGCATTTGTCACAAGCATGGCCTGAACTGTACCTGATACAATTGAGATCGGTATCATGGCTATCTTCTGCCAGCTTAAGATACTTGCACCCCATTCACATAGTCCTGCTGACACCTGTAATTATGTAGAGTTAAACAAAGGCATATACAGGTGAAATCAGTGAAGTGTTGCATGAACTTACTGTTAAGAGGTCACTAATGAAAAACACAACTGCCCAAAATAATTATGGCATGTAAAAATAGACATTTAGTTGACAGAATGTATATACCAGGCTGAGTTCTGAGCTAAATGAAAATACTATAGACCTTAGGGCAGGTAATAAAATGATACTGACATGAATATTATTAGATGAAGGTTGACAAACAAGTGTGAATTCTTCATCTATGATAGCAGAAACTGGCAGAAATATAGCCGGAGTGTACTTCCCTGTTGTGAGAAAACTACACAGAATCTATCAAAAGTACAAGTAGACCTGATTTTCTGAGGTCTCAAACAAAAGCATGCTTCACATCATGAACAGAAGCAGTAATTGTTGCATGGACGGCATTTGGCACCAATCCATTTATCCAAAGGGAGATCACTCTTGTCTTACTTCCACTTCTATGGGCAGACAACTTTTAGCACTTTTGTTTAAAGTACCAAGCTTGGGAGGGCAGGATTTGCAAGGTAGTGGTTATACTTCAAATGTATTATGGCTGGGTAACATATCTGAAAAAGATATATGAAAATGGATTCTGAAGAAGAAATATGAAAATGGATTCATAAACTTTGTCTTTACAAGATGGAGTCCTTTATCTGGAGGTGTTCACTAAGGAACATGTAGGTTGCATTGTATGGATCAGCAACTTCTGAATCCACAGAGAGAAAGAAATTAATCTTAGCTTATGATACCTCATTGGTACTATCTCGAACTTTCTTGCAACGTATATGGGCTAAGCGATTCAACTTTTTCAAAGCAATAAACTGAAGTGTTGCTTCAACCCTCTTCTTTTCTATGTCATCTGTCTGTGAAAGAAAAATAAATATTCATGAATTATAAGAAATGATAAATATTTCACTCGCTATTATGAACAACTTCTGTAATATAATAAAAAATAAACACTTAGATTTCCCAAAATCAACAAATTTATATAATTTTAATGATGCAGATATTTTCTCATGTACAGTATATCGTTTTTCTACTAGCTGAAAATAAAAAAAATGATGAAACAAGGAGACATTCACCCTATATAAGATAACAATAACATTCCTTGTTTATCCGACGTACATGGCCAAATGGCCGTACACATCATTAATTCCAAAATCAATCAATCCTTGTTTATGTAAACAGCAGTGGCCGATTTGCTGGTGTGGCTGAGGGCAGTAACCATCCAATTCACATCCAGTGTTCCTTTTTAAAAACATCATTATGGGTTCCATATCTGCTCTTAGACACCCCATCACAGAACTTTCTGGAGTTGCCTCTACAGTATACAATGCTGTGACAATCAACCTTGCTCCAACAAGCTGGACTAAAAATAGGAAAATATATACACCTCTTCCTTGATAACTTGTGCACAACTGGGTGCAAAAACATAGACCGCATCATAAGCAAGGGCACAAGTTACCAAGGGACCCAGAGAAAAATTATGAATGGGATGGGCATCAACAGTGAGAAGAGGGGGTGGGTGCATGGGTTGATTGGATGAATACCTGTTTTATAATCATGTTTGGAATAATTCTCAATAAATAGTTTTTTTCTAGCAAAATTCTTCACTTTTCTGCATAAATTACCTTTATTTTCAAGATAAACAATCGCTGAAAGATTGTTAAAATATTACTCCAAGAGGTTTCAACACACGTCACGTGTTCCAGCGAAAACATTATATATTACAATACTATCTTTTTGCATGTGAATACATTCTAGTGTTACTGTTGAATCACACCAAAACAATATTGTTTTTTTCAAAAAATGGTGGACATTTATTTTATCCAACAACAACATTGAAACTTTATTTTTTTTGTTCTATTAGTAAACCATAGATCAGGGGTCATGCGACCAGGCAAAGTGGGCAACTAAGTCACCTAAAAAATGTAAACTTTGCTTTCTTCTATTAAGAAAACTAAATGACTTTGCCCTGTAATTTTTTTATCTAAACTGAGTGACAGTAGTTAATTGCTTTTGAAATGCTCCCTCAGCCCAGCAGAATAGTTTACAGTTTTGTAGCCAGGTGAAATGTATTGCATACAACCTTGGCCCATGTTGATATCAATTGCACAGACAAAACAAACTTTTTAACCCTCCCCCCCCCCCCAAGTTATCATTCGTTCACTGTATAAAAAAAATTTGAATATTTTTGTGTTGACTTTTTTGGTATTCAGGTATGTAAGGGTTCCAACTTGTATTGTTTTCTTTCTTGCATACCTTTTGATTTTTCTGTGGCTGTAACGACCCCCCTGACCAGCGGCCACCCGCTTTATACGGTCAAAATCCCTTGGCACCTACGAGTTTGTGTTCAAAAGTACCCCTCAAAGATGACCGCCCCTCTAACACAACCAGTGGCCAGCATTTTAGTGCAAAAATGGTCAAATTTACCCCTCGCATGCAGCCACATAATGGTTGTTTACAGATTAAAAAATCTCGCTAATATTTGTTAATTTCTCAACTTAACACATTGACATTTGTTCCAACATGCCAATAAAGTAACTTTAATCCATACAAAGAGGTAAGTAATCCAATTATCCTTACTACCATGCGTTCCTTAGATGTTAGCTTACATCACTTTGATAATTACTGGCTATTTTTACCTCCAATAATTATCAAGATGACAAAAGCTAACCGCTGAGAAGCACAGTATTGTTCAGCTCAAGTCAGCATGACATCCGGTTGCCAGATAGTAAAATGGTATGTTAGCCTTTCTGGCTTCCCTCTCATAGATTATGAAATGTACTTAACCGGGTACCAGACTAGAGGAAGAAAGAAAAAAAAGTTGACCATGTGACAAGCTCACTTCCTTTGTAAACACTGCATCTCGTGTGATAACTACATATTTCCCACGAAGGAATAAGTTGTCGCAAAATGTCATCAGACATTCTCAGTTTAGAATGAAAAATTAAAGCAATTTGACTAAATGAAAAGAGGGAGTCTTTGGTCATTACTGAGAAATTTTATATCAGAAAGATTCAAATAAACATCATCAATATACATTCAACTGCAGTGAGTGGGAAGATGGAATCAACGGACGTACAGGGATAGTTGCAACCAAACGTTTGTGCCCAGAATTTACTGACAAGGTAGTTTTGCACCACGATTGATGATTATTCATATTTATTTAAAAAAATTAACATTGATATTAGTTTTATCACATTAAGTCCATAACGAGAAAATATTCCTCTGATTTTTAAATGAAAATATTAAATATATATAAATTAGTTACACCTGTTATACTTTATATGTAGTTATAACTCACAACTGTGTGATCCCCCTCCAGAAAGGCCACCCCTCTTATAAGGCCACTTTCCTGCTGAAGAAGGGGTGGCCTTATAAGAGGGGGACCACTGTATTTACTCATAATGCGGCCCGCTCTAATTTATACAAATACAACTTTTTCCTAATAATCACCTGATATGTATTAAATTTTATGTACTTATTATTTAAAGGTGAAGCAAGGAAACTTCAAAATTTTAAATAAATTAAACCAATCATTTTTAAGTTATTTAAATTTAGGTTCTACTGAATTTTGGACACATATTTACATCTAGCTTTTGCTGTGACAAGCAAATCTGTAACATTATTTAACCACTCATACCAAGTATTGACTGGCATCCCTCCGACTGGTCACAGGTCTAAGTTAATGAGATGCCAAGTAAGGTTGATTGACAAGGTGTAACTATCAATTTCCACTGACTATCAGCTGCAACAGGTTTGACTGTGTTACCGTGTGGGAAACCTTGTTTTCTTTCAGCTGTCTGATGTCTAGGATGGAGTGCTTGATGTTGGCACATGCGGCCTTAAACTGCTCCACGTCTTTCTCAGGGTCCCTCTGATCAACCTCTTCCTCTTCCGCATAAAATAACGATACACCACTCTCCTGGAAAAAACCAACAGCACAATTATAGTAAAACCTGTTCATAATGAACTTTAAATTATATTATTATCTCTATATTATTATTCATACAAAACACTTCAACAAGTAGCCAATTTATTTTGAACTAACCATAAATTCATGTTATCTGTAGTCATACACAAAATTTTACTCCGTATCTTTTAATGCCTTAAGTTCTTCATTGTCTACATCCTTCTTGTGATTTTCCAAGTAAAAACAGGTTATTTTCAAGAGTTGGACATTTTAAATCCATATTGCAACAAATTCTAATTATGTTTGTCATATACTCCTGATGGTGTAAATGTTGCTATTGTATTATGGCGGCTTTCTCATCAGATCTTTCCCATGTACTAAATTCAGTAACTGGTATTCCATGGATGGGCATTACCAAGTAGAATACTGATTAATGGTTGGTTGAATATATCTATGTCACAATAAGAGAGAGACAGAGAGAAAATTTCCTAAACTAAACAATTATGTAAGTAACATAAAATTTATTGTGCCATCCGATACACTGTATGAACAATGAAAGAAAACACCATATTGCAAAAAGAAAAAAAAAGGAATCAATGCAAGGAAAATTCTAGATTACAATGAGAGAGAGATAGTGAATAGATTTTCTAAATTAACCCAAAGAATACAATGAAATGATGGATACTGAAAACCGATTGTATTTATTGTGTCATCCTGTGTATGAACAATGAAAGAAAACCTCGAATTTATAAAAGACAAACATGAATCAGTGCAAGAAAAAACAAAAACCACTAACCTTCTTAACCACTGCTCCACAAATTTCATCCAGAAATATAACATAGTATTGTGATCCGTATATACAGTATGACATATTGGCAATATTTTGCAGGTGTACATTTTGCGAAACTTATTCTAACGCTGACTGAATATGTTCCAGAAAATAAAGCAATTTAATATTTTGAGGTAAATTTAGGTTGGACTGTTAGAAAGTTTTGCACTCTCAAGTCAATTTTCCTTCAGCAAATGAAATAATGGCAATTATCTTTCACCAGCGGAATGTTGTCAAGAAGCAGTCACATTTTCATGTCAATATGATCTTCAACTATAGGCCTAAATAATATCTTCCCCTCATGCTCTGCCTTCAACGTGGTCCAAAATTTATGGCAAAATGATATAGCAGTTTTGTTCTAAAAGCATAACAGCACTGTCCAACATACAAGTACAAATGATGTGTTCATGAGAGATTTCAAAGAAACAGGAGTATGATCATGTGAGCAGTCAAAAATGATCAGCAACATTTTTGTAAAAAAAGAAACTGGGATGCATATGGAAAACCAGGGCTCAAAGTTAACGCTAATCCAAGGTCAGTGATTTTGCCGACAGATCATTAAAACGACTGCCGTCACTAATCCATTGGAGCAGTGAACATTTCTGCCGGTCATGATCATAGCAGTTAACAAGTTGGTATTTTGTATGATATATCAAATAAAACATGAAATGACATTCCCTTTCATGGTTAATTGATCTGTTTATTGTGTTAATTGAATACCTACCAATATCCTGCACTTGATGAGGTACAATAAATCCCTCGGTAGAAATGGACAGGTGTTAGCCCAAACATCAAGTAAATTAGGGTGATTATTATCAAAACAATCTACAAGCCCATGGAACTAGCCTGGTGTACTGGCCCTAAACTCTGATTTCAATGCAGATAATAAAATAATTATATAGGGTATCAGGCTAGTATTGGCCAACTGAAAAAAGTCGCATCGGCTGAATAATCCAATATCAGACCAAATAACGCATGTTAATATTTATATAATTGTTGACAAACATTCATTGCATTGTGTGGTAAAAACTGGAAAGTACGCTTGTATGTAGTAGCGGTGTTTGGCACCTCAGCACAATAGTGGCTATATAGTGCCAACTAAAGGTAAAATTCAAAAACTTATGTTTAAATAGAGTAAGAAAGAACCAGAAATGCTGAAAAATGTATACGAGTGGCTGAAGCATGACCGTGGAAAGGATGTGATGTTGTGCACTTTCTGCACTGAGGGACTGACCATTTCATTCACTTTCGGGGGGGGGGGGGGGTCTGGGATTTTCTTTTTGCGCCAGGAAATTTTATTTCTTTAACAACTAATATAATGGATATAACAGACTTCTTTTGCTATAAATCAGAGCAAGAATACTTTTTTTCAAGCAATTTGAGGGCTAACAAAATTTTCTACAAACAAATCTCAGGCCCAGGGCCCCCTCCCCTAAAAAATTAAATCGTCAGTCCCTAAGTATTCATAGAAATATGAAAGTGCATGGTGTACATCATTATGATTTACTGATGGGTGTAAAAACTTTCATAAATTGTCCCTTAAATGACACTAATAATGGCGCTCCTTAACTCACAAGACCCAAGAGATGCCATCAAGCTTGTGGCATGCTGCTGGACCAAGAAACAGAAGATCAGATGGCAGGTCTGATGATGAATCAGGTACATACTATATATTCTCATGCATAAGCCGGGTCCAAATGCAAACAACGTAGACCCTGATCTGCTGTCACATAATGTGCTGTCAGATCAGGGTCTATGTTGTTTGTTCTACCGATTAGTCCTTACAAACTGCATTGACCCAGATCTGCCAGCACATTATGCAATGGCAGATCTGGGTCTATGCAGTTTGCATGACCTTATATGCGAGTATATACGGTAAAATGAATATGAACTTTAATTGAGTCTTGTTTGTGAAATACAGTAGTTATTGTTTTGAGTTGATGTTAATGAATACTAAATGTTGAATTAGAAACTGAACTTACTTCTATTTGATTTTTGCAGGATCAGTGAAATTTAGACAGGATCAGTACAAATGTTATCTGGGTGATCCTGTGGGTTAGTGAACAAAAATCATAATTTCAAGTCCTGGGAAACATATGTGACCCATGTAAAAAAGAGAATGTATCATGTACAAATTAGAAAGAAAGTCACGGTCACACAATAAAACAGTTAGACAATATTCTCAAGTGTGATACTAGTTATATCATTGGGTGGGGGACTCAGAGGGTTTTTGCAGACAAAACTCAAAGGGTCAGAGATGATTCCAACAATAAAACTTTGGGGCCCCCATCCCTAGAATTGGGAATTTTTCAGCATGAAATGTGTATTTTGGGAAATTTTTAGTTCACTGGCTTATGGTTTATAACATCTGAACCCTCATCACTCAAGTTTTGCTGAAATTTATTTTCAGATTTCCCTTTATAGCAGATTAAAAAATTCACATTATAAACCAAAATAAGTTATATAATTTTGTTCTTCTTTTGTAGAGGAGTTGCCTTTTTATATAGTAGCAGTAGCAGAAGCTGCTGCTGTTGTTTTCTTGGTATAAAAACAGCTTTTTTATAACAACTCCTTAATATGAAAGAAATTTATCTGTTTATTCATGTAACATAATATAAATTTAGGCTGCATTATAATAATTCTGTTTGTTAATTACATGTATTACTGGAATAAAAGTGCTCTATGATCATATGGCACCATTACTTTATTTCACATCAAATTAAAGTTCTGTATTTTAAGGGATAGGAATCTTTGCAGAATATTTACCAAGCAGACACAAGTCAACAAGCGGAAATAAAGAACTCTATTTAAAAACTATATTACATTTTCAGTAAAAAAAACAACATGAAATAGAATGTAATAACAAAACCATGACCTGGTTAATTAAAAATAAAGTAGTAAAAAAAGTCATTAAGCATTTAACGCTAGACCAAGCATACCTTGGCAGATGAATCTCAGGCCATGTGTTGAATTTAAGTAACTCAAAGCACAAAATGTGTATCAACCATTACCAATATGTACTGTCAACTACCCAAACAGATTATAAAAAAACAATTGTTTAATTAAGGAAAGACTACATATCAACTGTTATGAAAATGGGGAACTGTACTCTGTTCTTGTGTCAGCTTTCTGACAATACACATATGTTGGAGAATCCAAATACTTACATATGATTCAGGCAAAATAATCACCTTAGAGTCTGCCATTTCACCTAAACAGGCCCAAAAGGTGAAGTTCACTTTGCCTTCCATTGATTTCACACTACCCCCACCCCATTCTGTTTCAATACAGAGCATTAAATAAAAAAAGTTAAATGTTGACATTCATGTAAATCTTCCCTTTAAGGAGGAAGGCGGACTGATATGAAAAGAAGTATTATGTTCTGTTGCCAAGTATGGTGCTAATTTCATGATCTAAATACCAGAAATTACACTGTAATCTACGGAATTCACACTGAAAACTCACACATGATCCTTAAAAAACAAGTGAAAAATCAAAATTTATGTAGCCCAATCTGATGCAAATTATGACTCAGTGGATGTATCCAAGTCCATTACTAATAAAATTCTTTTTATTCAATATTTCATCATATAGACATATGAAAAGAGGACATCTTTTATGGAAGATGTTGCCGATTATCGATTGTAACCTAATTTCCAGGTTGACATTATACAACAAATGTGTTGAAGCAAAATAAGAAAAGTTTAATATTTTTCATAAACTTTTAATAATATTTCATCATCATTTTAATAATTTGACATGAAAATATGTAAAAGCATTAGTTTAAAGTGACTATTTTGAACTTTCTACACTGACTTCTGCCATTTTCACCAACTTCACCCTACACTGGCTGGAGAGGTGATTTTGCCCAAATATTAGTGTCCAGCTTGGATCTCACTTGTTATGTGCACTTAAAATTAATGCAAGCTTTGTATGATTAAGATGACTTCTGGTAAGATAAAGGTAAATTTATGTTTCAGATCTAGTAACACATATTACGGATATGAATGGAACCAAGGAAAAGTTCTGGCAAGCAAGATTTACTCAACTTTCGATTGGGATATTTCAAAATAAAAATTCTGGAGCTGAAAGGCAGCCCTAATTAATATGGCAGAATTATCCTTGAAGGTATTGGAAGACAAAGCTCTGGCACAAAAGTGCCTTTGATTCCTCGATCAACACCCTTTGTGCTATCCCGTCCCACTATATATCTGGTATCATATTCATTCATATCATGTAAGTACATGTAATACACAATCATGAATGGGCATATATTTCACCAAGGTTATGTTGGTAAAGTTTGGTTCTCAATATTTTTTTTTAATTCTCAATCTGTAGGAAACTGCTGCAGTAATGCTACAGATTCACCAAGGATCAAATTTAAACAGCATGAAATATACACCAGGATGAAATAACAAAATGAAAAAATGACTTCAGATGTATTCAAACATCTGAATTCCATGTGCTGCTTGAGTTCATGCCTAAAATCTCCTTTTTCATAGATATTTGGTATATAATTTACATATCTAATAACTATGTGAGAACGATAATACATAGTTTGTTCAATACTAACATTTGCTGGAGAACTTGGAAAAGACTTTAAAACCTTAGGCTCAAACTCTTACTCTGGCAAACATTTACTCACAGTAAACTGACTATTATCCCTATATTCACATCGACAAGTAAAAACTAAAATAAAAATACAAATCTGTAATGATACAACTTTGTTCTAGTATCAAAATTTGGCATAAGATGGGCTTTCCAGTGAATGACATGAAACAGCTAAATAACAACAATAATAATATCAATGGTTCAATAAAACTCTTGCACAAGTGCAACATCAACAACTATTGAATTAAGAAGATTATATCCATGACAGTCTTAAAAATGAATATAGCAGTGAGACAACCATTACATTTTTTACAAATTTAATTTGCAAAAAAATGCTATGAAATAATAATCCAGTGGTATTATCATTTTTTTGCATGATTTTTGCTTGCACCATGAAGTGGAATCAGAAACTGAAAATTTTAGAAATTAGCTATTGTATCTTATTGTATAGGTATGACAGTAACAACTGTGCAAGCCCGGGGAGATGCATGGGGGTGAGCAGAGCTAAATGTGAAGAGAACACTAGATTCTGGAATGAACAACATGGCTAGCTGTGATTGGCTCGTTATGTAATAGTTGTAGTTTCTATCAGTCTTTACAAACAAAATTGAGTCTCTTTACTACATGCGAGATTATGTTAATTTACATCCTGATAATGTTTTGCATTTTTATGATTTTTTTTTTCAAAATGTAACATGTTACATATATCAGTGAATCTCTTGTGAGAGGATAACTCTATTCCACGTCTAGTTCGGCAGGGTGATGTCTGGAGTGCTGTGGAGTACATGGTTCTGTCCTCATCAAAACGACAATCAAAGATTAATCTGTATGACAGTGTATGACACGCATCCTGAAGTAGGTAGAAGGTATATTTATTTCACCAAAAGTTAGAATTGAGGCCTATGGAAAAATACTTGGTACCGCGATACCTCTTCCCGAAACTAGGTTCCCTCACCTGCTTCAGTCCCGGTTCTGGCTTGATTCGTTTTGTTTCCGCTAATTTTACATCGCCGCTGCCATTTGGAAGACTTTCAGCTTTCAAAGTTCTCTTTCTTTTCTTCTCTTTGTCTAACGGAACGTCTTTTGAAGACATTTTATTTGAATTGATAAGTAATCCTAACGGTACTACTGTTGGACAGCGACAGCAGTGACCGGTACCGGAAACGGGGATCGTACTAATGCGCGAACTCAAGAGAGGATTTCACCTTGATTACATGTCGTCTGGATCGCATTGTTTTGTTTTAGCTTGCAACATACTACTGATACTATTACTATTATATCTGCTATTACTACTACTACTACTGCTATTACTACTACTACTACTACTGCTGCTGCTATTACTACTACTACTACTGCTATTACTACTACTACTACTGCTATTACTACTACTACTACTGCTGCTGCTATTACTACTACTACTACTGCTATTACTACTACTACTATTACTACTACTGCTGCTGCTATTACTACTACTACTGCTATTACTACTACTACTACTGCTATTACTACTACTACTACTGCTATTACTACTACTACTACTGCTGCTGCTATTACTATTACTACTACTGCTACTACTACTGCTATTACTACTACTATTACTACTACTACTGCTATTACTACTATTACTATTACTGCTATTACTACTACTACTGCTACTACTACCATTACTACTACTACTACTGCTATTACTACTTCTACTGCTATTATTACTACTACTACTACTGCTATTACTACTACTACTACTACTACTGCTATTACTACTACTGCTGCTACGACTACCATTACTACTACTACTGCTACTGCTACTATTACTGCTATTACTACTACTACTACTACTGCTTCTACTACTACTACTACTGCTATTACTACTACTACTACTGCTACTAATACTACTACTACTACTACAACTACTACTACTACTACTAGTACTACTACTACTACTGCTATTACTGCTACTACTACAACTAATAATAATAATAATATAATAATAATAATAATAATAATAATAATAATAATAGTAATAATAATAATAATAATAATAATAATAATAATAATAATAATAATAATAATGACTACAGCAAAAACAACAACTCAAATAGCTTGTACAGAGTTAATGTTTTATGGATTTTACCCAAACCACCGATGGTAAATAACATTTCTTGTATCTCGTATCTCTTGTAACAGCAACAACAATTATTATTATTATTATTATTATTATTAGTAGTAGTAGTAGTAGTAGCAGCAGTAGTATCATCATTATCATCGTCGTCGTCGTCGTCGTCATCAGCATCATTATCATCGTCATCATCAAAGTAGGAGGAGAGGAGAGTCTGAAGAGTAAAGAATGATTTTTACGCGATAGAGAAAGAAAAAGGAATTGCATGGACAGATCATGAAAGCACTTACATTACGAAACGGTAAATAAATTCTAAATCTTCTAAAACAATTGGAAATCATCAAAACCTTGATAATTGCCCTCATGTTAACCAAAAGAGTTTACTTTTTCTGTTGTTTTTTAAACAAAAATTCTTGTGTTTTTTTATTTTTTATTTTTTTATTTGTATTTTTGCTATACTGGATTCCATATTTATCCAATATTGTTTATATCAAACACAATACATAAGAAATTATTTTTTAAATGTCTTATATACGATACTTTATGGCAAGAAATCTGATTTTCTACTATAATAAATAGTGTCAACTTTTATAAATTAATTTATAATATCAAAATTTCGATGCTAGTTTTAAAATATACAAATTTCGAATTTCTATATCACAATTTTATTTAGCATACATCTCAAATAAGTATCATGAATTTCCCCAATATTGTCCTTTACTCAAAACTGAATTAATTCAATACATGATATAAAATTAACAACATTAGTTGAAAATGTATTTCAAATATAAAAAATGGAATAAATTAACATTAAATAAATTTGAAGAAAGTTAGACCAAATATTACAAAAATGCTCAATTTATAATTTTATACAATTGTAGTTTTTGCTTACTCGTTTTTGCTTAATCGTATTGTTAAATATTGTAATTGGAATAAACTACAACCACGATTTGGACACATTTTAAATATTTCTTTTATTGAAAATAATCATCTACTAATTAATATATATTTAAATTCAATTTAGTTGCTTAATGGAGCAGTCATTTTGTAGTTATCAACTGCAGGAAACAGGATTTTTTTCTTTTTTCTTTTTACAGTGACGCTAAGGTTGGAGATCACTGGACTCATAATTTTACAATCGTTGTTAATTATCTGCAATTAGCATCTATTCAAAGATATTCTTAAATAATATTGTGAATACAGAAAGAGAACATTCATCTCAATATATTGACAATAACATATTCTGGAGCTTAATTGAAGAGTAAAGGAAAAAAGACAGACAGAGAAACAAAGATGAAAAGTGGGAGAGGAAATCCATTATTGCCTTTTTTTTCTTCTTTTTTTTTTATTTAAAAAAAAAATCCGTAGAAAAGAAAGTACGAGTTTTGAAGACGGAATTGGAACAGCAATGCTATTTAGCATATAATATAGCAAATCTATATTGCATACCATTTTGTGAATGTTAATACCGCTCTCAAACATAACCATTCATTCATCCACCTCGCCATTGATTCTCAAAATCAGCTTTCTCATCATTGATACAAGCGGCATATTTTTCAATATTATAATGGCATCTTATAAATAAATATATAAGCACAATATAGTAAAGTGGAATATCATTATTCTGTCTCCAATTTCTTCTAAAATAAAATCGTCTTAGGTCTAATATCATAATAGCTGCAACTTTTGAGCAAATCCAAGTCACATTTCTAAAGCAGGTGCTGTTTGGTTTCTTGAACAGAGTTACAAATAGAGAAATTTTAATCATCAACGATCCCGGTTACTTTTAAGAAAGACATTATTGTTAGAGCTCTGTGTATATTCTGAAACCAAACAAGCTAAATATGTTTAGTAATTGTATAAGTTATTCAGTAACTTCTCCGCCGTTAATTTTCATGTCTAATCCCTGCGTACTTTTCTATTTCGTCTCACTGTTAGGCATTTTGTTTGATTTTCTTTTTTCATATCTTATACAGATCCCTACATACTCTATCTCGGACTTGAGTATAATTTTTAACTTATAAAAAATATAAGGTTTACAGAGAAAATAACTTGAAAATGAGAAAATCTGTATTTTCTTCTAACTGAATTAATTATCCCCTAATACATTAAATTAGTTTGTTTTGATATTAAAGTATATATTCGTGCGTAAGTCGGGTCCAACTGCAAACAACATAGACCCAGATCTGCATAATGCACCGGTATATCAGGGTCTATGTTTTTTGTTCTACCGATTAGTCCTTACAAACTGCATAGACCCAGATTTGGCGACGCATTATGCGACGGCAGATCTGGGTCTTTGTAGTTTGCAGTTGGATCCAACTTATAAAGGAATACATACGGTATACCTTACTATAAATGATTACAAATAATAATAATAAAAATAAACATGTATTATCTTGATCAGCTAAATCATAAACATGATTTATGTTCCTATGTTTCCATTTCCTGTAAAATATTCGCTTATTAATCACTATTGTTTCTTTGTTCATCCATGCATTAGTAGACTGCATATTTACTTCCTCATTTGACGTGCTTACATCTAGTAAATGTTTCCATGCTTTCAAAACATCCACCCAAAAAGCATTTTGGGTTGTCATTTTAAACTTTTGAATATATTCATTGCCAAACTGTGCTAATGAGTTTCTTTCCAATATTTTTTTTTTTTTGGGACGAAATTTTGACAAATTTTGCATTTTTGAAAGAAACAACGCGTCAATGTACTTATCAAGACCAATATAGAATTACGAATGACAGTCATTTTTAGTCTACCCAAAGGGACGACTTTTACTAAGGTTTCCCTTTAAATTTATCTTTTTTTCAGTTCCAAACGAATTACAAAAATTATATTTGTAATTTTTTTTATCGTCTGAATAAGTGGATATGGTAGGGACACATATAAATGATAAACCTGGAATTAGCAAAGATTTAAATACTGCTATTGTTCCTGTTAGATTCCTTTAAAACCAAATATTTAACATGTTCCATGCTTTCCGACATTTTTTTGCTATTTTTTTGTTTATTGTTATCATATTGATGCCTTGTAATGTAAACTATATTGCCCACTATAATTTTTAATTGATGATAAAATGTTTCAGCATTTAATGTTTTACGACCAATCCAGATAGTTTTGGATTTGTCAATGTTTGTTTTTAGGCCGGAAAGAATACCAAAGTTTAAAAAACTTGTAAAGCTGCATTTACTGAAGAGAAGGTGCCAACAAGGATTAATGGTGTATCATCCGTAAACGGTGATATTAAACGCTCACAGAAATCGGAATTTATTTTATCACAACAGACCTTTCAATACCATTATATCAAGCTTAATATAATTTTAATTTAGTTATTAAAATACCACTAGCACTGTGCGAATGTCTTAAATAAAATTCACATTCTTCTTTTTTATCAACTTATCTAAGTAGTCTAAACTTTACATTTCAATTTGTTTCTATCGAATTGCTTTATATAAAAAATATTTTAGTTTTGAATATATTTCTTTTCAATATAAAATACATGTATGCACGTGTTTCAATATAAAATACATGTATGCACGTGTTTCAATATAAAATACATGTATGCACGTGTTTTATTAAAGATAATTGAGTATGTCACATAAACAATAACGAGCCGTTATAACAATTACGCATCATATTCAGATTTGGGGAGTTATATCAAAATGGACGGACAGAGATGTGCCGGCATCACAGACGGACGGACATAGATGTGCCTGGCATCACAAACAGATCGTTTTCATCGAAGCATTGATAAATGTTGTCCGATAAGAGACATGATGACATGAGTCATTTTTTTAAAGACCATTCAATTACAAATGCAGCACACTTCTACCTTTTTCTGAAATTGGTCTCTGTAACAAAATGCAGCGAATACAAATTAGACAGATTAAGAAAAAGACGGAAGGAAGGAAGGAAGGAAGAAGAAGAAAGTTGTCCTGAATAAACAAATAACAGTGAGAATGAAGGATACATTGCCATTAATATTAAAGCAATGTTATCTTGTTCGTCTACCGAATCTTGCGTTCTTTCAATCTTAATATTGATTCAAGTATGAGACAAAAAGTCGTGCCCAGAGGATAAACTCGTCCAAATGTTGAATCAAGTCATGCCCAATGGATCAAATTGGACAGATGTTGAATCAAGTCGTGCCCAGTGGATCAACTCGGTCAAATGTTGAATCAAGTCCTGCCCAGTGGGTCAACTCGGGCAAATGTTAAATCATTGATTTATAAAAGTCAAACTTTATTTACATAAATTTAATTTTAAAAAATATGCAGTTTTAACAATTTGATCCAGCTGAGATTCGGATAGTTTTCTATGTATTATAGGGATATTATGTTCGTGACCTAATCGTTTGTATAAAATCCAAAAAAGAAACCTTCTTTTACTGTCTAAAATTATTTTAATAAGTTTATTACACATACCAGTCTTTTTATCTTACCATAATAACAATGAGCGGCGTGAAACTTGGACAATATAATTGAAACGTGCTACACCATCAATTTGAGACATGGTGAAATTTTTCAAAGTACAGTAAACACTGTTGAGACCAGCGTTTGTATGTTATTTTGTTCGGATGAACTAGGAAATGTGGACGTTACACCAAATAAAAGTTGTTATGGGACCTCAAATTTCGTTATTGCCTAGGAATTTAAAGATTCCTCGGTCCAAATGCGTTTTAGACATATGCATTTCACTAATTTTTTATTATATTTTTCCCCTATCAATCTTACTTTTACAAAATGTGTGCATGGTGACTGGCGCCAACTACTCAGAAAGGTAATTACTTTCAGAATAGTGAAAAGGAAAACTTTGTATTCGAAGAAAATATACCAGAATAAGGACAAATTATAAACCATGGTATGATAGCCTTATTTAAAAATCTTGTAGGTCAAGGGACAGACTGAAAAACAAGCTATCAAGAGAGGGAGTCCCTACCATTGGAAAAGGTATATACAAATTATTAATCATGTGAACAATCTGTAAAAGTATGCCAAAGAAAAGTACCCGTATATAGCCACCTATGAAAATGTGCACAATTTGGGATCTAACTCACTTGAATAGTGCAAAATAATGGGACGTTTGGTAACAAGAAAAATAATACCTCCATCTGCACTGTTACTTCTTTCTTTTTTAAAAACGATAAGAGATTTAAAACTAAATACTACTCCGTCACGTGAAAGCTAGTTATCTCAACGACTTATTTACGTCGATATTCAGTGTATATGATACTAGTTTAATTGTGCACACCGCGCAGCCCCGTCAAACCCAACTTAGTATATCATCAAAATTAAAATTAACATAAATCTCATTTTTGTTGTTGTTGTTTATTTTACGGAAATAACTAATATATCAACAATTTGGGAGTGACAGGGAATAAAAGACATAAAAGCCTTTGACATTTGGAAAATGAGGAGACTACTCTCAAGCTGTAACCGGTTATATGTGTAGATGATACCCATGCTCAGTTGACGGTATTCCAGAGTAGAACGAACTAAAACATTCTATCTATTAATATCATGGAAAAATATATTTTGGACGTAATAGAAAATATTCTGACTCATAAAAGTAATTAATTATTACAGAATTAGTCATCAAATGCTCAGTGGCACAGCATCTGGCGTTAGTAAACCACTATATTTACTATCTAATAAAATCACTCACAGACCATCGTTTCCCAAGAATCAGGAAAACTGCAGTTGTTATGCCTGTTTTTAAAAAAAAAGGCGACAGGAGTTATCCTAACAGTTATAGACCAATATATCACTCCTGAGTTTAGTAGGGAAAATTATGGCAAGGCCCATATTCAGATACTTTTACAATTATCTACTTTACAGGTACCAGTCTGAAGTCCTACCTTATCACTCTAGTACTATGATTTTCTACTTTACAGGTACCAGTCAGAAGTCCTACCCTATCACTCTAGCACTATAATTTTCTACTTTACAGGTACCAGTCGGAAGTCCTACCCTATCACTCTAGCACCATAATTTTCTACTTTACAGGTACCAGTCGGAAGACCTACTCCATCACTCTAGCACTATAATTTTCTACTTTACATGTACCGGTCGGAAGTCCTACCCTATCGCTCTAGCACTATAATTTTCTACTTTACAGATACCAGTCAGAAGTCCTACCCTATCGCTCTAGGACTATAATTGTCTACTTTACAAATACCAGTCGGAAGTCCTACTCTATCACTCTAGCACTATAATTTTCTACTTTACAGATACCAGTCAGAAGTCCTACCCTATCGCTCTAGGACTATAATTGTCTACTTTACAGATAACAGTCAGAATTCCTACCCTATCGCTCTAGCACTATAATTTTCTACTTTACAGGTACCAGTCGGAAGTCCTACCTTATCACTCTAGTGCTATAATTGTCTACTTTACAGGTACCAGTCGGAAGTCCTACCCTATCACTCTAGTACTCACCAGCTCATTGATTTGTTATCAAATCTGACAATGCTAGCTCTAGCATTTTTACAAGGAATTTATACCGTATAATTGTCTAACAACTGCAAACTGCATAGAGATAGAATAATGCGCCGACAGATCTGGGTCCATGTAGTTTGTAAGGACTAATCAGTATAACAACATATACCCTGATCTGCCGGTGTATTATGCGACGGCAGGTCAGGGTCTATGTTGTTTTGCATTTTTACATGAATTATACGCAAGTACATATGGTATGTCTTCTTAATTTGTTTCTTTTCCATTTTTCAAACTCCTTTTCAGTAGGGTTTTTACTTGTTATCTCTTTGTATGTTCCATTTACAATTGCTATGTTCAATTCATGTTTGTATCCTTCGATTTCAGTTGAAATTGGGTTACTTTTCGTTCACAAATCCCATTTCCTTTTCTAGCTGTGACTTATCCATGTCCTCACTATTTAAATAAGGACACATTTCATATGCGAAGTAATAGACCTTATTATGCTTATAAGCACACTAAATGACTGAGTGATGGGTTGGTTTTGAAATAAAACAGTATGAAAGTCATGAAGATTACACTAGAGATGACTATAAATATAAGTCTTTCGGCGGGCTTGTGTGTAATAGATGTTCTGTTTTGTACATGTGCACCCAGTATTTACGCATTAATGGAAACCGACTGTGTAATAGATGTTCTGTTTGGTACACGTGCACCCAGTATTTATGCATTAATGGAAACAGACTGTGTAATAGATGTTCTGTTTGGTACAAGAGTACCCGGTATATATGCATTAATGGAAACATGCTGTGTAATAGATGTTATTTTGTACACGTGGACCCAGTATTTATGCATTAATGGAAACAGACTGTGCACCCAGTATTTATACGTTAACGGAAACAGACTGTGTAATATATGTTCTGTTTTGTACACGTGCACCCAGTGTTTATGCATTAATGGAAACAGACTGTGCACCCAGTATTTATGCATTAATGGAAACAGACTGTGTCATAGATATTCTGTTTTGTACATGTGCACCCAGTATTTATGCGTTAATGGAAACAGACTGTGCACCCAGTATTTATGCATTAATGGAAACAGACTGTGTAATAGATATTCTGTTTTGTACACATGCACCCAGTATTTATGCATTAATGAAAACATATCGTGTAATATATGTTTTGTTTTGTACATGTGCACGTAGTATTCAGATTACATATAATCTAATACATTGATGTAAACTAGCAAAGTCTTCATCTGTCAGGCCATTACTATCTTGAAGAAAGAAGTATGCCCAACCTATTTTGTCTTTTTCAGTTATATATGTATTCACTTCGATACTTTCTAAACTGCGTGTAACTTTTTATTCAGCATAGGAGTCATTAAATCTTGTTCTTTATTATGTGACGTAGTTCTTTTTTTAGTACAGTCAGACATTTTGTTTCCATACAGGTTTTGCCACAGCATATTAATTACAAACTAATTTCTTCCCTTTATGTATCTCCGGTCATGATGTGGCTGAAATCTAACAATTTTGCGGATTAAATTAAATTGCTTCATATCAAATATATTATTATTTCATTTCATATCAAATATATTGTTATTTCATTTCATATCAAATATATTGTTATTTCATTTGAATGCATCGTAGTCAGATAAAGGTATCTTACATTCAGACAGCGGTTTTCGCATCTGGAAATAAACCTGAATTTCGTATACTGATTTCGTTTACCCGGATACATGTTTGCCTATCAAATGCATTAAGGTAATCCCACAACCAGATGGTGCCACCCACACAGCCCAGTTTAACTGATTATGCCAATCATCTCACACTGTAATCTGCATCTTTTCAAAAAGTCATTACTGTAAAAGCTTAAAGTGTTGTTATCAAACATGTTCTATGGTTTATGTGAGAAAAATTTACTTTCAGTATAGCACATTTTTATCTCGTTAAATTTATTTCATATGTTAACTTGGTTAAGGCGAATTTACCAATTAAGCATTAAAGTAATTTGCTGGACAATGGTAAGGTGCTGCACTTGTCATTCTTGTAATTAAAAACAAAATCTGGAATCCATTTAGAGTGCTAGCTGTTGCTAACCCATTATTTAGAATTAAAAAAAAATAGTGTCTTGAATAATGTTTCTTGTATTCTCTTGTCTCTGCACGAAATGGTAATACAACTTTGGAAAATAGTACAATGTGTGCTCGTTTTGTTTTCGTAGCCATTCGCGATAAAATAGTACAAGGTGTGCTTATGCTGTCACATCAATACTATTTCTAAACCTTTAACATTAACTTTGTGCAGAATGGATTTAAAAAATGTTTCTTTTCTTTGTTATTCCAAGGAAAATATACTCAGTACCCAAAGTAAGCAAAATGTCAGAACTAACATTTATTGGAAATTATTAACTGAAACTTTATCGGTACCTTTGATCGTTATGCAAATAGCAGAAGCATAACCAGGCCTTTCCCCAATACAGAAAACAAATGAAACATCAGCAATTTTATATTGATACAATACTGTCAATAAATAAATTATACTTGCATACACAGTGTTTTGAAGCCATGTATTTTACAGATATTAAAATAAACGCATTTATTTATTTCACACACATATTGGTTTCTTCTTTTGTTGTAGTCATTACTTGCATCTGCATTTACGAAAAGAAGACATATGTTCGCAAACCCATACACACACACACACACACACACACACACATATATATATATATATATATATATATATATATATATATATAATCCAACATTATACGAAAATAACTTAATAAGATTTGTGTGCAAGCTAATATATACAGAGATAAATGAAAAAGTTATGTGACAAGCTGTATGACAAGGAAATATTAGCAGCGCACCTGCCAGAATCCAGTATTTATTACTTCCCTTTGCAAATGACGTCAGTTGTCGAGTCACTGAGGTCAATATCCGGGCACTGCACATTAATCTATATATTCTGCCCTGCGAAAGGTCTGCATAACTAGTGATTTGATTACAAAGCGCAAATTTCGAAGGTATGCTGTCTCGGTCAGTTCGCGCGGAAACCCGCAGCCGGGCGAAGGAAGATATTAAAAGAGTAATCACTGCTGTGGATAAGGTGCGGAAATGGTAAGTGGAATGGTGCTAGCAAAGCATTTTATTGATTCGCCTTGACATGTCTTTGTGTTAGTCGAGCGGGGAGGAATTTTACTCGCGGATCAGATAGTTTTTGTGATGCCGCTTTGACTTTGCCGGTAATTGTGTATTGCCTAACGAGACTGGGTCCTAGTAGCACGTGCTATTGTTTACATTTGATAACTGTAAATAGTAATATTGTATTCCTGCTTGTCTTGTTGACTCGTAATCGCTGTTAGTGATGTCATCAGTATGGCCTGATCAGGGAGTGATCGCGTCCAAAATGAACAGCAGTTATTCTCGAATAACACTATACACATTAATACATTTTTTTCTGTAACTTTAAATTTGTTCGTATCAAAGCTACCTTTTTATGATGAATGCTTAAAACTCAGGCTTTTCTCATGTTATATATTAGATCCGAAATAATAATGTAAAAAAAAAACAACAAAAAAACAACCGCTTTTAGGTCTGAAATCAAAATAAAAAACCTCGATCAGTTTCAGATGTTCTGTAATGTAAACTCCAGTGTCAAATAGATGACTACCCAATTATTGAAACCACATATTTTTTTCTGAATGGACTTATTTGGGATTATGTGTGAGAAGTTTGACAACAATTACAATCACTTATTTTTGGGGTAATTAACAGATTGAAATATATTCCTGTTTAGAATGTATTAAGCAATTACTCGATTATTAATTTAGATGATATTGCTATATAATCACAAAATTACTGTGTATTACACATTTCAGAATTATCATTTATCTTCACAACTGTGTTTAATATTTTAAAGATACTCTCAATTACACTTGTTTAATTTTAGTATCCTTCTGAAACAGCACTTTACTTTTACATATATTTCTGAATCTGTTGGTCATGTGAGATAGTTTTGAATACTGGTTTCATCCGCAGATTAATATTTTAATTTGCCTAATCATTTAGCATTATCATAGCAATCTTGATTACAGGCTTGAGGGTATTTTGGAATGATTTATGACAGTTCAATGAAAAAAATTATTATTAAATTATTGAGATTAGAATTGGCAATCATATTTTTAGAACTAAACTTTTAATCAGCACTTTATAGCCATGATTGTGCTTATGTACTGTTAAAATTATATGTACCATCAGGGGTTTCAATAGAAGCCATTTGCAAGCGAATTTTCACCATATATTTGTACAGGAATTGCCACCTACAATTGCAGAATGTAGAAAAATATAATTTAAAAAGTTTTATAATACATTGCCCAATTTTGCTGGAGATGATTCATCCAATTAAGATTTGCGTCTTCTTCAATTTGATACAGATTTGTCTAGATCTAGAATGCACAGTGCTTGCCTGAAACAAAATTAAGTCTATGTCAAAGAGAACTATAAATGTCCAGTCTCTTTCCTTTCACGCCCAATCAGGAGAGGTGAGGAAAGGCACACACTTAGCTAAATAAGAAAATCAAAAAGTGGTTTGTAACAAATGATCACAGAGTTCTGTAAATTATACGATATGGAGGAGACAGCTTGAAACAGAAATGTAACAAGGAATGGCTATATGAAAATTGCCAGTGATCAGAATGTTAAGCATTTGCCTACAGTTTGACCTAAATACAACTGATAAAAGTACATGATGAACATGAATACAACACATATTTTAAAAATTAAATTCTTTTAGAAATTATAATAATTTAGTAATTATTAATTTATAATTTTCATCACAAGTACAGTATTATAGCATAGGCCTACAGGATCATCTGCTCGGGGCTTTGCCCACACCACAATACACCCTCGTAAGATGATTATTTTAAGTTTTTGTTGATCTTAGCTTGTGTATTGTCATAAAACCTACATTGTTCTTATTTTCTTTCTTATTCTGTAACTTGGCAACTTGCATTTTCAACATGTTTTGCCTTTAAATCATTATGGCCAGGAGCTGTTTTTGCATTTTCACTTAAGAATGTTGTAGAAGAGAAAGTTTTCATGTTATTTCAAATGGAACCCAAGCACATCTGATTCAGAGGGGTTTTCCTATCAACAGTTGCTTAGATATGCAAGAGAGGTTGTTTTGCACATAAGCAGATGGGTGAAAATTGGACTTTTTTCTGCATATTGGACCATGCTTGTCCTCTTTTACCCCAAATCCCAAAGTATTTCTTAATGTGCGTAGAATCTCTATGTTACTTGACATCAGTGTAAAGCTACATCCTTCTTCTTTTCTCTAATACCACCCGCTTGGGTGTATCGGAACTGTGATGACTCCACATGGAAGAAAGGAACTACCTCATGACACAAAATTGCATCTCTCTGCCTTATTGCGTTAACATTTTCCTTTATTGATTTATTTTTATCAGCTAAGTAACTGAATTATTATAGTGGTTCAATTTCAATATCAATTGAACTTTTCATGATACATTTTGTCTTATTAATAGGATGAAATCCATAAAATCAGCATGAAAAAAACTCCGAGATATAAATTATCAACATGAATATTAATACAAAATTCAATAATACATCAAAAATATTTTCAAGCAAATTTCACATTCCTTCACCAAGAAAAGAGAGTCTAACTATAGTTGATACACAAACAACACCATTTCAGCTTATTGTGTGTGTGTGTGTGTGTATCGGTGCCCCCAGGGTGACTAAAGGGAGGTTTGCACACACGCACGTGTATCTCCTACTTTTTCATCTTATCCTGTTACATTATTTCATATTGAAAGCCCTGTACTATACATACAAACTTTACCGTATGATTATTCCGCATTTGGGTACTACAATTCATAGGTTATACACAAAGTATTTTCTGATGATCAAGTGCTACAATTCATATAATTAGGGGTAGAAAAATCCATTGCCCAGGAACCCCGGACAACTAAAAGTAATGCCGGCTAGTGGTGTAGCAAGAAATTCTGCCCTCCCCTCCTTTGCAGAGACCCCTCGCAATAAAGAAAGTTGTGTGATGGGAATTTTGGACCCCCACGCTGGTCATAGAGTAGAAGAGCTTATAGGATGGCCTCTTGTCCATCTGTCAGTCTGTTAGCACAAGTTTGTTCTTGATATTCCTCCTAACTACCTGGAGGATTGCCATGAAACTTTATACACACATTCATCCCATGGTGTAGTTGTTCCTACTGTAAAAAATGACAATGATGCAAGTTGGACATCCAGTATGGCCATCATCTGGAAAATCTTGTCACTATTCCTGAATGGATGGCCATATCGACATGGAGTTTTCACCAAAAGATTTCTTGTGTTGTTTAGTTAGTCCTAAATGAAAATGGCACAGATATGATTTCCAATATGGCCACCATGGCATCCTTCTAGAAAATCTTCTCATTACTCCTTCTGAACAGAAAGTCATATATCAACACGTTTTTTTTTACTGTAGCCAGAAGATTTCTTATGATGTCAGGTTGGTCCTAAATAAAAATGGTGCCAATCTGAACTCCAATATGGCCACCATGGTGGCCATCTTGAAAACCTTGTTACTGCTGTTCCTTTTGAATTGATTGGCATATCAACATGGGGTTTTCACCAAAAGACTTATTATGATGTCTAGTTGATCCTAATTGAAAATTGTACTCATTTGACATTCAATATGGCAACCATGGCGGCCTTTTTCAAAATCTTGTTCTTGCTACTCTTAAACGGAAAGTCATATCAAGATGGGGTTTTCACCAGAAGGCTTCTTATGTCCTAAACAAATATGATGGTGATCTGACATCCAATATGGCCACCATGGTGGCCGTCTTGAAAATCTTGTTGCTACTCCTCCTGAAGGGATGGTTATATTAACATGGGGTTTTCACCATAAGACTTTTTATGATGTCTAGTTTGTCCTAAATGAAAACGGTGCCGATTTTACATCCAATATCAGGGGTCAAGCTAGATTTGAATTTTAAATAGAAGTCACTTCTCCTTTTGGACATAATAGGGTAAAGTGAGAGCTGAAGAGGAAGAAGTGGGAGCAAAGCAAGAAATGCAATACAGTGGGCATCCTCTTTTATTAGGGCACCTTCACCAGTGGCCACCTCCTCTACATGGCAAGTTTTCTTGGCACTGTCGTGTTTGTGTACAAAAGTGCCCTTTGTGGGCTGCCACTCCTCTGATGCGGCATGTGGCCAGCATTTGAGTCCAAAAATGTCAAATTAACCCCTCACAAGTGGCTACATTTTATCTAATATGTGTTCAAAACCAATATTTAATTCATACAGTAAGGTAAGTAATCCAATTATCTTTTCCGGATGTTTGTTTCCAGATGTCAGGTTTTTGTTACTGAGATAATTGCTGGCTAAAGTACATTATAACATGTACCTCTATGGTTAATATTATATCATTATCTACAAATGCCGATGTTTACAGGAAATGGACTCGACAGGGGTTATGGGCTTCACATGGCTGTTGAGTTCTTCTCTTTGATGATTACTACCGGAGATAATTGTGCAGATCATTACCTGGTCAACATAGGCTAAATATAGCTTTTTTGGATTCACACACAGAGAAATGAACCTTGAACAAAACTGGCAAAGACCGAAAAATCACATGAGCGTACATGTATCACTTCCTTTATAAACAAGGCATTTCATCTACTCTATGCAGGTATCATCTGCATGATTAAATTGCAGTACAATTAGCAACATAGGAACAAGTCATTACAAAAGTTAACCTGTTATCATGTAAACAGAAAATTCTTACTTTAGAAGAAAAAGTAAAAGTTATTTGACACAACGACAGTGGGGAGAGTTCAAGAGTTCTTGCTGAAAAATTTGATGTTGGAAAGACAAATAAAGAAAATCTTTTAAAAAAAAGGCAAATATTCTTCAGCAGTGGGAAAATGGAGTAAATGGAAAGAGAATTATTCTGAATGCCAAGCGATGTTTGTACCAAGATTTAAATGAGAGTTTTTTTTAATGGTTTGCCGTGCCAAGAACATTCCACTCACAGGTTGACTGATTCAAGAAAAGGCAACAATTTTATCAGTTGAAATGATAACTTTACTGTAAGTAATGGATGGTTACATAGATTTCAAACCAAACTGATTTGGATCAGGAAAGTGACTCTGACAGTATTGGTACCAGCGATGATCAGAAATTGATAAAACTGTACAACTTTAAAAACTACATGGGTACATTATACAGAACTAATTGAGTATGGTCTTGTGACAAATAATGTTAAACTTGTAGATTTAATTGTAAAAACACAGGACATTCTTAAAAAAGACAATAGGAAAGCTGCTGACAACATGATGCAAACAAAATGGATAAATATTTCATGTTTAAGAATTAAGAACTATTAATGTAAGTTCACTTGAAATAAGTCTATTCTTAAGACAAGAAGAACCTTTTGATAATTAATGTTACTTTTAAATGAAGATGTTAAATGTTTTGAAGTTACATGTAGCTTTCTTACTTCATACACATACGTATACTTCTCATAAATATAGTCCCCCTCTGGGAAGGCCACCCCTCTTATAAGGCCACTTTCCCGGTGCAGAAGGGGTGACCTTATAAGAGGGGGACCACTGTGTATATGTGTGTGTGCTTTGGGTTCTCTTATTTCAACTTGTCAGTATCTGATTATGCATATTTGCATATAACATTGTTTTTAACCAATACCGTAGTTTATCTTCAAATACAAAATTCTCTGTGTCGTATGTTTATCAAAAACATTTGTTAAATGTATGAATGTATCATATATTGTGTTTAAGTTTCTAAAAGCATCACCATAGCATAAAAAGACAGTCAAAAACTTTTCAAAACTGCTTTGAAACAACTCCTATATTCATACTTACAAGTGTGTATCTTTGGATGGAGGAATATATGCAATATATTTTAGACATATGATTTAAATGAGCAGAACAGAAAACTATACATTTTAATTGATTTTAACTCAGGAGTACCTATATTACAGTATTATTATTACAAATAGGTAAAAAAAAATACTTAATCAACTGCCACTTAAAGAAGCAGTTAAATTGTTTTTTAGTTTCACCATAAGCATCACCATAAAAAGACAGTCAAAAACTTTTCAGAACTGGTTTGAAACAACAACTATAACATTTCATGAGAGCACATGCACAGGTGTCTTCACACCATAGTGGTCATTGATGTTACGGATGAGTAACCTCACTTTTACAGCTACATGTTTAGGGGTTAATAGTGTTGTTCGCTGGAGCTATTTTTGGAACACTTCAGTATAACAGAATGGTCAGTGACTTGGACGTCAGAGAAGTGATCAGCTTCTTATAAAAAATACAGCGTAGTTTAGTATGTAGATCATGCCATAAGTAAAGATAAATGATTAAAATATAAAATCAAAATGGCTCTATAATAAAAGGTAATGACTTAATCTTTATCAGCACCTGCAAAGGCTGCAATCCATTTCACCTGGGGATACAGCGGTGTAACTACTTTGGTGGGTTGATGGAGCATCTCAGAAACCATAAACTACTGTCACTCAATGTATATCATCAAGGTTGATCTTTTTTTTTTTTCAACCATTTATTTCTTCAAAGGGCTTAATGTTTTAGTTTTTGGTAATATTAAGGTATTGTGTATACACTATTTCTTGCTCCAATATAGTAGCATCAGTACTTCCATCAGCAAGAATGGAAAGGAATTTAATGGAATTCAGACCTTCCCGAACTTCTTCTCTCGAGACTCGATCAATTGACAGAACAAAGTCTCTTGCCATGAGTCTGTTCTTATAATTAGCACCAAGTTCAAGACCTGTAGTGCACCAAGCATGTCCGTATCAGTAGTGCACCAAGCATTTCCGTATCAGTAGTGCACCCAGCATTTCCGTATCAGAAAACGGCTTTCCATATTGGGCTAGGGTGTAGTCTGTGTTAAAGAGAGCTCTCATATTATATTGTTTTTCATTTAATTCTCATTTAGTTTTAAAATGACCTTTCCTAGTGGAGTATTAGCAACTCTGACTTCAGGGATTTTCTGCACATGCTGGCTAGTGTCATGCATATACTGTGCTGCACAGGCTTTTTGATGTCCAAAACTGTCATGAGACTTGCTTGATTAAATCCTGAATTTGTCAGGTCCATTGACAAATACACTGGCTGAATTTCCAGCCTGTGCCAGTTTGAGATACTGTTGGCAATAACTGCAAAACATCTTTTCTTCAGAGTCAGATGAATTCAAGCCATGGATAATTATCAACCCAATGTGGCTGAAAATTTCTTTTTCTCTTGGTTGTGTCATATTTCATATTTTTTGTTGCTACAGAGTCTGGCTTATTTCCCTTTGGAGGAATAGTTACCTCAGACTGAGTGGCAGCTCTATGTTTTATCCTTCCACTTTCACGTACATTTTCCTTCTCTGAATCTTCCGTATGCGCTTACTTGCAAAAATAATTTAGTAAACTCATTTTCTCCAAGTGAGAAATATCACCTCATTTGACAACTAATTCTACTAAAGTGATCATAGCATACATTTTGTTGTTTAAATGCAAACACAGACTGCTTGTTTTGCTTCAAATGCAATAGCACACATTGAAGTTGATCCTCAGTAGAATAAATTAAAAAAATTAAAGACTCATTAGGCCCAAAAGAAAAATATGTGTTTCCGGTCGGCCGACCATCCGTTTCTCATTGCCGACCCTAGCATTTCCCCCGTCCCACCCCAACCCCAACCCCCCAATTTTTTTTTTTTAATATAAAAAAAAAACATTGCTGAAATTGATTTGTGCATCTAATTGAGCTGGTTTTGCCCACTACTTTGAAGCACTTGAAATATTTGATTTAAATATAATGTTTAAAAAAAACACCAAAAAAAACCCTACCTGCTTACAATAATAGTCCCGGACTAGTGCCTTGGAAACTTTCACTTGTCTGACTTCGAAAATGTATAGTACGGGACGTCGGGCTGTGGGATTTGATCAGCCCTGATCTTAAAAATCACTGGGCAAAATTATTTTTGCTTTCCTGATAGAAGGCAAAGTTTACGTTTTTTCTGTAACTTAGTTTCCCACTTCACCTGGTAGCGTGGCCCCCACAATATGCCACCACAACAGCTATCTTGAAAATCTTAGAAACAGTCTTATCTTGGATTCCTTGAATTTGAACAGTAGAGTGTCAGGCCCTTCTAGGGACTCTTGTTTTAATTTTTGGTAGTGAAAGTGATGACCTTCCTTAGACCAAGGATGCATACTTACCATATTCCCAGACTGTGTTGGGGGAGTTTTGGGGTTTCAAAAAGTGTTTTGAGGTCCCAAGGGGTGTCCGTGCATGTGACCCCCCAAAAGCGATGTCATCCAAAAGCTCTTTTCAAATCAGCCTATAGCAAATTACTGGAAATTCAAATCTGAATAAACCAAAATACAATCTGTTTTCTCTGAAGCATTTAATATACTTACAAACAAAAAAATGGTAGACTTAGCATTGTCAAATAACATCACCACACACATGGTCACAACCTCACAGACAGTAAATACAAAAATACACCAAATTACTGTCTTTAAAGTCCATTGCACAGTGGAATGTAGTTTTAATTTGCTGCTTTCCATAGTTCAGTAGTTGGTTTGACGGTAATGCAAGTTTAATTTGTGTTCACAAATATGCCGACACTTTTCCTTTGCGGATGTGCATCCACGTTTATGTTGGCGCAAGCAATGGCCAAAGTCGCTAAAAGTGATTAAACCTGTAAGATGGCAATGAATATCCATTTCAAAACAATGAATCTAGCAATGAAAACATTCGAGGTTTGTGGTAATCGGTCGAGTTGGTAAAGTCTTTGACCGCTGCTATTGTAATTTATTTTCGAGGTTAAAGTCACACCTATGGCAGTGAAGATTTAATTTATTCTCAGGCTGAATTAATGAAAAAGGTACTAATTTATGTAAATACACTATTTGTTATTTGATTAGTGATTTATTACTTTTAAGTTATTAAAATTCCATGGTGCAGTTCATTTCAGGTTAACCAGATATTCAAACATGTTAATGTTTTCATGAGTTACATGATCACATGACAAAACGTTTATTGCAATATGTAAATGTCCAAGGAAAATATGAGAAAGTTAAGGTGGCAAAACTTTCGAAGCAAATAAGATTATCTCATTTTTTAGCGCTTCTAGTGCATTATGTACTTCAATTTTCCTTTATCCCTTTTAAATGTTGTGTCCCCCAAATCTGGAGGGTGAGTGACACAGTGTCCCATGACGTTTGGATCCATGGACTAGGTACAACACTGCATTAGAGATTGAATTGTGCTGCTGTTCAACCTACCGAAATGATCATGTTTTGAATTTTATATATGGAGTAAAAATCCGACTTCAAAGAAATGTTGCCGCTCATCACAAACTTTAATAAAGTTGGCTTCAGCATTCTCATTCATTGCAGTGAGTGATGTGTGATAACATTTGTTCTTCAGCACGCATCTCTTTGGTGTACTTGACCTCAGACAAATTAGGTTGTTCCATTTATTGTGCTTCACCTATTCAAATTAGCCTAATTGGCTCTCCCTCAGCTCAAAGGATTTGACACGACACATTACCCTAGCTATGTGGGCCAATTAAATAAATCTTTGAAAGGTGTCTGTTTTTCTCTGACTGCCTTATCTTTTAATTGCCTCTAAAACAGCTGTATAAACTGCCCAGAGGATAGTTTTACATGAGCTCTGAGCAAGACTGTTTGCTGTTTATACATACCACAGATATGGGCATATATCATACGCTATGCTCTTGTGCCGCTACGCTTTGATGTTTTCCACTACCCTTATAAAATTAATCTGTTAAACAAACATCCTGTCACCTGATTCAAAGCCCTATTACTCAAATGACACATGTTCTTACCTCTTCTGGGGTATTTTATTAAGATAATCCAGGATAATTACTCACTCACTTAACCATTATCTTTTGTACCTGGCTTGCGCGACTGCTGGTGCGCAACCTTTGGTGAGGGTTTTGTCTGCACATAGTCACGTGATTGGCCAGCAACGATGGAGTCTACTGGTAGTGTGTTATATATATTTCAGTCATTTTCACTACCAGCCAAAGCAGTTACACAGATTACATTAAATATTCTTGTGAAAAATGAACACACCAACTTCCAAGAAACGAGAAATTACACAGCGCGCGTCTAGCCCCATGTTGGCCTGGTTACGAAAATCAGAAATTGGCATCACAAATAGTGGCAGTGATTCTGATTCTGATAGCGTCAGCATGAATTCCACAAAGAATAATATCAAGAAACGAAGGACGGGATTTAACAATGAATGGAAGACATTATACCCTTGGGTGGAAATTGCTGGATCAGATGGTAAGTTTTCCATATTGCTAAATTTTGGTTCAGATCTACTGGGGTAGGGGTGGGGTGTTGTAATATTTTTTTTTTATAGTAGTAACCAGTAGTTGCAGTTGCAGTTGTAGTTGTTCTTATTAAGTTGTGACGAGGAATGAAAGTTGCATTTTATTCACAATTTGTTATTATGTTTACATAGTTTACTCAGGGCAAGAGAAATATAGTTTGGTCAGTAAACTTTAACTTAAGTGGGTGCTGCCCTATTAATTTCTCATTTCTCTTTTCTGTCTATCCAAGTAATAAATGGAACAATCTTTATCTTCCAGTTTTACCTCTTTTGAAAAGATATAAATAAAAACATATTCCTTCATAAATATAACTTAAATTGTTTCATCCATATGCTTACTAATTAATTAGTAAAGTCATTTTTAATTTAATTAAAACTTGGGAACAATATTTAAGCTCTCTGACATTGATTCAGTGAAGAAATTAAACAATAACAAACTTTGATATATTGTTCTTAATGGAAAGGAATATTATTATTTTATTCTGTGATGATTATTTGAAAACACATCACTGTCTTGACTCTTGAAGAATTTGTCCTAGGTAATTCACTTAATTAGGATTCAGGTAGTTTTGTCTCTTTTTTGTACATCCATTAATAAATTTTATGTTCCATGTTTTTCTTTTCTTTCAGATTGTGAAAGGTCATTCTCCTCAATGAATAGAATTAAGAGTGTTTTAGGGAACAGGTTGACACAGAAGGTACTGAACTACCTGATGACAATCAGTACTGAAGGACAATCCTTAAAAGACTGTAATTTTGATGTGGCAGTCAGTATATATGGCAAAAAGAAGAAAAGACATATCATTTATTTAAATTAAGAAACAAATGAGATAGACATTAAGCCTTGTTATAACCTAGATAAATAAAGAATACTATGTAAATACACTTCTTTTTTATTTCATTGATATCAATTTGTTTTCACTTTTATGACGTTAACGCACGCTTTTTAAAACATTTTATGACCCTAACGCACATACCCTGATACTATCGAAAATTTCTGGGGAGATCACTGATCATGGTGTCAAGAAACATGTTCTTTTTTTTTTCTTGTTTTTTTTTTTTTTTTTGTGTGTGCAAACATTTTTTTTTCGATTAGATTGCTGAAAATCATGTTTTTCGCATGCCACGTTGTGTTATGGCATGTATGAGGATGTAGCCTAATTTCTAAGCTCTCTTATGTCCTAAAACCAAACTTAGTCCATTTGGTCATGTTGCTATGTAAAATTCAGTTCAGTAATGATTTTAATAGTCTTTCAACTTGTGTACTTGATAAGTATCTTGATAAATATGCAGAGGCCATTTCATAAGGTGAATTTAACAGTTGCCTTCTCAGGCTTCTCAAGACGCATACCCTTGGGTTGTGACACTTGGAATTTAAATGACCTATTTCTGACAATTGGAAATTTCAACCTGTGCATTTTTATGACACACTTTGATTTGGGGCGGAGCATCAGTCTTAATAACACTTGATTTGCCTCTGGCATAATTTCCTACTGAAAGTACGCTGTCCATAACAAATTTACTATATGCGCCAGTGATATACTTTTGCTAGACTACTGTTTACACCTTATTGGCCAATAATATTGCACCTATGTAAAATCAATATGAACTGGGCGGAGCTAACTGGTCACTGGTGTCACGCTTAGGTGTGCATAATTGAATCAAGGTTAGATTGTTTTCAGATTATCTTTAATGTTTATGATAGTTAGAGGAAGAGGGATTGATATTGACTAAATTGTATTAACTTTTGATCAAATATCGGCATTTGTTTGATTGCCCATCAAATATCGGCATTTGTTTGATTGCCCATCAAATATCGGCATTTGTTTGATTGCCCATCAAATATCGGCATTTGTTTGATTGCCCATCAAATATCGGCATTTGTTTGATTGCCCATCAAATTATAACCAGTTCAACAAAACTGGGGAAGATACGGCACAACTCGCAAAGACAGTTGTCAAATGTAAGTGGACAAACTTTAATTTATTGCTGATTAATTTGCTTCAATCAGCGAGGTGTTTAAAAATTTTGGTGTTTTAATTAATGCATCATTCAGTAAAAATTTACCAGACATTACACTCAGTGATTTATTTTGTGCATTAGAATTACTCAAGATCAAATAACGAGATGGAATAATTTTGTTATATTAGATGTATTTGAGAACTGTTGTATCACAGTGTCTCAAAGAAGTATGTATTTTTCTGTCTCAGTCTCAGAAACGACTTGTCAGTGATGATCATTCCGACCCTTAGACTCCAAAGAAACAGGAAGTTAGTAACTACATGTATTCTGAGAATGAGAATAAATCTCCTAAAATTGTAAGAAAATTTAAGGAAGAGTGGAAAAGTAACTTTCCATGGGTTAAAAATATTGTGAAAGATGGAAATACACTGATGATATATGACAGGTGTAAGGACACTGGAAATTCAAACACGTTTGTCATTGAGGGCAGTTTCATTCTTAAAAAGAAAGTATCAAATAATCCTTTTTCTGTTTAATATACCAAATATATACACAATCATACATAATTAGAAAGAAACGCTTGTACAAAAAAATCAGTAAAAGCTATGTCCTTCTCACTGTCTTCTTGTCTGTTTCTTACAAAATACTGTACAATTGCTTCTTTTTATTCAACAGGAGTCAAAAATCATAAACATCAGTTTGCTCCACGAATAATGAACAATCCCAGTTATGAGCTCATGACTAAAAAAACTAATGACTATTGAGATTTCAGTTTTGACTCGAGATTTTCATTTGGACTCTGGAGATTATGGGTTCAAGGGTCAAATGACTTCAGTTTTGAAATCTATTGAGAGCTCTGCTTTTAATGTTAAATTATGTGCTGAATCATGAAAAGTATATTCATATTGCTGTAACTATGTGTGTTGGTATTCATACTCATACAAATAACTTGAAATGACTTCTTTAAAAAAACCTGCTAGACAAGTAATCATCAATTCAGTGGTGATCATCTTAAACACTTTTACCATGTGATTATGATGTTTAATTTCTTTGTTGCAGGGAAAAGAAATGGGTAACAATTGGAGACACAACAATGAAAATATTTAAATGGGTGCCTGGTAAGTGCTTTTCAAGTCTGTAAAATAAAATAGCATGTGTAGATGTCCGAATGTCCATCTGTTCATAACTCTTACTATACCGGTATATTTCTTGCTGCGAGGAAGCAGACCAAGTTCTCCACATTGTTACCATGTGCAAGAAGGGTATATTTTTTGGTCTTTTTCCATAAGGTCAGTGAGCAGCTTAGGTACAATTTTAAATTGGTTACAATTTCAAATATTTTTTGACATATTATACATGGCTGACCAAATACCATAGCCCGATGACCAGGACAAGTGAAATTCTTAATCAGGCTAGTGAAGTTTTATAAACTTTTCCGGTGTTCTGATGTAAATCTCTGTCTGCCCCTCTGTCAACACTTTTGTTCTTACGTGATAACTTTACTTGTCCACCATCTACAGTTACCAAACTTTCTGGATGGCTTGCACTTGAAGTAAGGAAGAACCCTTTTGATTTCAGGTTCAATAGCTCAAAGGTCAAGGTCACTATGACTGAAAGAAGGAAAATGGTTTCCACACAATAACTTGAATTTTTCACTGTCAGTGGTTATCAGACTTTGTATATATGTTGCACTTGGTGTAAGGAAGAACCCTAGCAGTTACAGGGATTTAAAAAAAAAAAATCAAGGTCACTGACTGAAAGAAGAAAAATAGTTTTTACACCATCTGTAGTTACCAAACTCTGTGTTTGGCTTGCACTTGGTACAAGGAAGAACCCTGTTGATTTTGGAGTCAAAGGTCAAAGGTCTAGGTTACTGTGACTGAAAGAATAAGAATGGTGTCATCAAAATTATGTTAGTTCTACATGCATGTACATCACGGACCTCGTCCAAACTTTGTGGATGGCTTGCACTTAGAGTAAGGAAGAGGTCAAAGGTTAAGGCCAATGTGACTGAAAAAAAAACTGGTTTCTGCACAAAAATTTCAGTTATCTACATAGAGGATTATTAGACATGGCACAGGCGCATCATGTACCATTCACAGTACTCATGTTCTCAGTGCAAAAAGTCTGACAAATGCAGAGTCAGATTCATGGCTAGCATGTAAAAAAAATCTCAGTTGCATTCCCAAAGTAAATTGTATGTTTGTAAATGTGAGCTGGTACTTTCAACAGAAGTACAAGTAGTCCTATAGACTGCCACTAGCACTCCAAAGAACACCTGCTGACATGTGTACAGGACTGCTCCTAGCCACTATATTCGATGGCTGATAGCAGCATGACAAAATTTGCCAGAAATTATAAGAATGTGTACATAACTGTACATTTCTTCATATACAAATTGTGTTCAGTGGCTATATTTTTGTGTACATGAAAACATTGTCCAATTGCCATGTACAATTATAGTGTGATGTTTAATCCCCCCCCCCCCATACCCTTTTTGGTCCGATTTGTTTTCTCCGAAAAACATGCCTACAACTTTTCATTAGTGGATGTTGAGCCATGTCTCTGTTGGTGCTGAGAATGGCCAAAGTTGCAAAAGGTGATAAAACTGTAAGATGGCAATGAATGTCTATTTTGAAACAATTTATCTGGCAATGAAAACATTCAAAGTTTGTGGTAGTCTGCCGAGTTGCAGTGTACAGTGTTTGATGGCGGTTAGTGCAACATATTTTCAAGATTAAAGCCACACCTACGGCGAGGAGGATTCAATTTATTTTGAGGTTGAAGTAATGACAAAAGAGACTAAATTTATGCAAATACACAATTTGTCATTTAATTAATGATTTGTTAGTTTGGAAAGAAAAATAATTAAGAAAACATAGATGTTTATTACAATCAATGCTGGTAGATAATGAGTGTACACTAAAGTTGAATGAGAGCAAGATCTGGAATGGAAAATTCCATGGTGCAGCACTTTTCAGGTTAACCAGATATTCAAACATGTTAATGTTTGCATGAGTTAATTGAACACATGATAAAACTTTGATTGCACTAATTTGAAAATCTTGTTACTGCTGAAGAATATCAGAGACAGTTTCAACACTAAGCAGTTAAAAGAAGAAATGGTCTTATCTTGAATTGATGGAAATTCTTTTTGGCCAGTGGAGAGTCAGTCCCTTTGAGGGACTATTGTTTTTTTAAAAGGATAGCCCAGTTGTATAGCAAAGTCTCAGATGCTAACACAACTTGGTCAGTGTCATTTCATAATTAATCCAACCTAGTTACATGTCAAGTTCAAGATGTACTTGAAATTAAAAAGTGACATCTTGGCAAAATGTCATTTTGTACATACGTACACTTTTGTCAAGCCCACTTGAGTGGAAAGCGAGACATAGCAGTCACTTTTCGGAATGCATTGTCAGTCGGCATCATCACAGTTTGTTAAAGTTTCTCTTTGCATATATTTCATAAACCCATTGATAGATTTCTCATCATACTTGGTGTGAATCATTATGAAGCTAAAACATTTCATTCTGTGACATGCTTGCTTGCCCCTTTGCCTTAGGATCAAGGTCATAGAAAGTTTGCATTAAGGTTTTGGTAAGTTTTTTCATATGCTTTTATTTCTAAAACAACGTGATAGATTTTCTTGTTTGGGATGAATCATAAAAAAGCTAATACAATTCATTCTGCGACATGCTGGTCTGCCTCTCTCACCATGGGGTCAAGGTCCCCTTCACAGAAAATTTGCATTAAGATTTTAGGTTATATTGTTGTTTTTTTTTGCTTGTATATTGTAAACCCATTTCATTCTTTGACATGCTTGCTCGGGGCTTTCACCTTGGGGTCTAGGGTCATAGCGGGGCTTTCACCTTGGGGTCTAGGGTCATAGCGGGGCTTTCACCTTGGGGTCTAGGGTCATAGCGGGGCTTTCACCTTGGGGTCTAGGGTCATAGTCATAGAAAAAGTGTAGTACGGTTGTGGTTTAAGTTTTTTCTTTTGCTTCCATTTCCTAAAGCCCTTGATGGAGTTTCTTCGTACTTGAGTTGAATCACTATGAACCGAAGACATTTCATTCTGTGACATGCTTGCCAATCACTGTGACTTTGGGATAAAGATCACATTTTTGTGGCAATGCAGTGATTCCAAACTTGACGTGCATGCTTTGGCCTTCTTGTTGTATTATGTATATAAAAAAGTGTTTGGTCAAGGTAAGACTGCAATGTTTACATGTGTAAACAGCTTAGTTTCATTTACTGTCTGTAAACGTTTACAAAATCGGTAAACATGTAAATGAACATGCGTATAACACAGGACAACCATTTCCAATTAAATTATATATTACTACATCTTTGCTTATGAGAATTGTTTGGTAGGATTGATATGTTAATTCTTTTATTAAAGCATGTATCTATGATTTTCACATCAAAAGAGCAGAAGTTAATAAGAATTAGTTACAGTGCACATTACACAACATTACACATATGTTCATTTACTGATAATGTTGATAAAAATACAGTTATTTTAACTACAGTATTTACCTATAAACAACATGTTTGTTAACAGAGCCTTTGATTAGTAAACATTTTTATATAAAAAAAAAACAGTTTCACATTTGTAAGCCACTGCATAGTTTCTTATTCATTGTTGATCCTATAAAAGCATCCCATGCATGTCTAGGCAGTACATTCGGATTCATTTTTGATTTTTTTCATCATGTACATATATGTAACAGTAGGAAACAAAATCACTATAATCCCTTGGATGTTTTACTAAAATTGATATATTCAACAAAGACATGTCTTACAAACTAAACCTATCATAATACAAGGTGAAGGACATAGACCAAATGAAACAATTGCAAGTTGAACGAGGTACAACATGCATATTATAATAGGTGTCATCTGTTCAGTAAGATTAACAGGTAAATAGGGGGTAATTTGAGTTTCTGATCGTTCTGATTTAAACGGCAACATTTCGGTTATTGTAAACCATGTACATGTTTAGACATCTTGATAAACATTGCAGCCTTAGGTCAAGGTATAATTTGTACATGACAATTATACATTTGTATAAATTTTCAAATTGTTGCAATTAAATAGAATTTGTGAATCAAAAAAAATGTACATCATTATGTATAATTCTTGTTGTCCTATCAAGTTTTGTCTTGCCTGTATTGGCCATAGTACCAGTCCAACACTAAGTGCTGACACTTTATTGAGTGTATCTTAGCCTCACTTGTTGGTCAAGATCAAGTCTATCTCGGCCCCATTTGGTGGTCAAGATCAAAGAGCTAGGCTCTGAAGAGATGCCCACAGTTGATGGTTTTGTACCATATTATACCAACTTAAAGTATATCACTAATTCTGACAAAGTGTAATCTAAAAAATTTAATGATAATATTAATTAATAGTAATTTAATAAAAGTCTTGACAGTGGTAATACTACTTTACCTGATAATACTTATTAAAAACTTCAATAGCTGTAAAGACTAAAGACAATAATAAATGTGTAGATCAAGTAAACCTTTGTGTGCTGAAACTAGCTTACTATTAAAATGTGTAGATCAAGTAAACCTTTGTATGCTGAAACTAGCTTACTATTAAAATGTGTAGATCAAGTAAACCTTTGTATGCTGAAACTAGCTTAGAATTAAAATGTGTAGATCAAGAAAACCTTTTTGTGCTGAAGCTAGCTTACTATTAAAATGTGTAGATCAAGTAAACCTTTGTGTGCTGAAGCTAGCTTACTATTAAAATGTGCATAAAGTAACATCTTTCAAAATCTTGGGTGGGAGGGGAGGAGGGGGTTATGGATCAGCACAGGAATAAAAAACAAGGGAGTCTTATAATAGTACTGTATATACTCACAAGTCAGATTCAGCTGCATAGATCCAGATCTACTATTGCATTATGTGATAGCAGATCTGGGTCTATGTTGTTTACAGTTGGATTGTACTTGTGAGTAAATACAGTAATATATGTCAAGTTATTTTTAGAGAACAGTTAGGTTTTTACATGCTATACAGTCATAATTTTTGGGTGAGATTTAAAAAAAAACGTGATATTGACTTATTATTTATCTTTAATAAAAATAGCTTCTAAAATATCAATACTAGATGTAGAAAAGGGGAGATAATACGATAATGATAATAAATATGATAATGATAAAGAGAATTTGGCCAGATTTTTAAAAAAGCATCCTGACTTGCAGGGTTTTTAAATTTATACAAATAATGCTGATATGCTATAAAATTCAGCCGATGTTATGGCATCATTACAAAAAAAGTATAAAGATTTCCCATGATGCAATATGGCCACCATAGCAGCAATCTTAAAACTCTTGTTAGGCCAAACAAATTTTTATGTGTGGTTCAGGTTACATAGCCCAAAAAAAGTAGGGTAGGTCTGTAGGCTTTCTTGTCTTTTTTTTTTTTTTAATACATGAATACATGTACATGTATATGTATTATAATTAAGGTTCACCGCAAGTAAACATTCTGCTTTAAGAAGCATCTTTATGTATGTATGTACCCTTGGCAGCAAGTTTTGTTGATGGAAGAAGACCCCAGGTGCTCTTCAGTCCATTTTCAAGAGTTGAACCATGAACCTTCTGCAAACAAATGGCAATTTTCTCACAAACAGGCTCAAGTACAAACAACACCATTATCTGTTTCATACATTTTAATTTGCTGGCTATTTGTTTTAATGTATACATTTAGCATGGAAAAACAAATCTGTGTCTGAAAATGAGCATGGTGAATTGAGTTTGCTTAATACCATTTACATGTCTGTCAGACTTGATTTATACTAGAGACATTTCTAACTTCGTATCCGTCCTTGTTTGAAGCTGTCAATGAAATCGAACAGAGCATCTGGTCTTCTTTTGGCTGAAGACTGGGTGTTTTGATTAAAACAGGTCCATGAATGTCCAATCATGATTCACTGACAATAAATAATAGCCACCATTGCTGTGACGGCAGTTAATGAGCTTCACAGTGAGTAGAGTAGAAGGGACGCTTCTTCCACACGCCATGTTGTTTATTGTTCATCACTGCGCATGTCCGTTTTACAAGCAAAAGCGTGAATAAAACCGAGTATTCCAATTGCTACTTTGGTATGGTCTTATTTGGTATTCGGTGAATTTTTATGTTTTTTTATTTTTTTGTTTTAGAGGAAAAAACGGTAGGGTCGGAGGCTAAACACTAGGATCAGTCGGGTAACCTGAACCAACCATATTTTTTCTTTTGGCTTTATCGCTGCTCCTCTTGAACAAAAAGTTATATTGACATGGGGGTTTTCACCAGAAGACTTCTTATGATGTTTAGGTTTGTCCTAAATGAAAATGCTGCTGCTTGCACACCAATATGACTACCACTGCTGCCATCTTGAGAATCTTGTTATTGCTACTCCATGTTTGCAGAACAATCATCTCTTGTATCATTGTTCAGTTTGTTGGATATGCGAAATTCCCAGAAGAAAGAAAAACTAATTATTTTCATTTTATAGAAAAACCTTGAAACGATTTGCACTTAAAAACTGCATAACAGAATTTGACCAGATTTGACAGAAAGCATATTGGCATGAAGGGCTTTCAACTTTGTAAAAACGATGTCAACCTGCCATCAACTGTGACCAGCATCCTATTGATCCAGATATCGTGGCCAGCTGCTCTTGCATTTGATTTTTAGGCAGATGTCAGCTAGATGAGCGATCTCAGGTGCACTTGGGCTTTGGTCTTCCGCTTCCAAAATCCTACTGAGAGCTATGTTATTGTCTCAAGTGCTTGTTAGGATGAAACTATGTCACACATACACACATTGGGTCACTGACCTACTTCCCAGGGTTTATTCAAATTTGCGTCAAAATTTTTGTCTCTTGGCTTTAATTCTAATACCTTTCTATGGCCATCAAACTTGCACTGGATCCTTAGATAAACATGTGTAAAATACCAAAGCAAGGTTACAGTGACCTTTGATTGAACATTACTTCAAAATTGTGTGCAGATCCTAAATTTCATACAATTTAACTTATTGCCACTAAACTTGTCTGGTAGGTGCATCATGGAATTAAAGTTTATCACATACCAAAACTGGGTTGTTGTGGACTACTTTCCAGGGTTTATTCCACATTGCTTAAACTCATATGTGGACACTTACTTCTTATTACTCCTTGCTGACAAAGTTGATACTGAGAGTGTCTTTGGCTGAATGTGTCACACATATATACTTTTTAGACTGGTTTAAAATACCAGTTTGCGGCACAAACACATGGGTATCTTGCTTGCTTACAATTCTAGTTTTACATGTATTTCTGTTCTTCGTAAGCCTAATGTTATAAAACTTTTCTTTTTCAGTAACCAACTCTGAATCAATACAGGTATATATGTGTTTTGCCTTCTTTGTATTTGTCTTATAAATACTGTAATTCTCCATTGATAAGCCCATGCTTGAATATAACCCCATCCCTCACTTTTATCATATTTTGGCAAATTTTTCTGTACCAATGTTAAAAAGAGTTCAAGTGTTCTCCCAAAAACTTTCTTTAGAATCTGCAAAGGGATTTTGATAACAGTGAGAAGAAAAAAAATCCCGAAATCCCTCGCGATTAATTTATTGTAAGGTGTTTTGTTTGCTTTATTCAAAAGGATAGAAAGATGACAAAATATTTGTAGTTTTGGTCTGTCCATATCATTTGTTTACATTTCATTCTACTATTGTACTGTATTGATCATTTAAGTGTATCATGAAATATTATCGCCAGAGTAAATATTACAGTTCATTGATGCATCGATATCAAACTAGCTGTACATAGTACTGTTGTTCATTCGGATATAGTTATGTAAAATGATAAAAGAATTGTATTGTGAACAGTCATATTTTCTTATTACAAATTTTTCATATGATTAATGATTTATTACTTTGAAAATAAAAGTAATTAAGAAAACATGGATATCTATTATAATAAGTGCTGGTACAGAACGAGTGAACACTAAAGTTAAATGAGAGCAAGATCAGGAATGGAAAATTTAATGGTGCAGCTCATTTCAGGTTAACCATATATTCAAACATGTTAATGTTTTCACGAGTTACTTTATCACATGATAAAACATTTATTACAATTATGTATGTGTCCAAGGTAAATATGACAAAGTTAAGAGAACTTTAAAGCAGATAAGATGTTTTTAGCACTTCTAGTGCATTATGTAGTACAATTTACCTTTGTCCCTTTAAAATGTTGTGTCCCCCAAATCTGGAGGGTGATGGACAGTGTCACCTGCCCTTGGGATCTTAGGTGCAATGCTGTATCATCACTCCTATATAGCAATATTTATTGTATTGCCTGCTGACTGTATGATATTTATTATCGTATGCATTATATCACCATCAAAGTTATCATAATATATACCAAATTGTGACCAAGCTGGCAATGCACAGCACTAGTATGGAAAGGGGATTTGAATATGCAATAAACAGTGGGGTGAACCATTGCAGTTGCTTTAGTTCTTTTTGCTGTTGTTGTTGGCTTTTGGAACCCTATTTTTAGATCACGTACATGTAGCTGTAAGGCCTAGCGAACTTATGGTATGGCCATGTGACTGTTGTACGTCTGTCAGCATTTGCTTGTAACCACTCTGGAGGCCATGTTTTTTTAATCTAATTTTGATTACACATGGAATATAGGTTTATATCATCAATATCTTAGATAATTTCAATAATGAGTGAGATAAACACATACTAATGAGGTGATCTTGTATCCCACTGGCTGAGCTTTTTACCATTCTATAAATCATATTTCTGACCTGATTTTGATTAAACTTGGAATATGAGCATATATTGTCAAGCTCTTGGTCAAGTTTGATAATGAGTGTGATTGATGCATATTAATCAGATGATCTTGCATCTGATTGACTGAGCTTGTTACTACTGCAGAGGCCATATTTCTGATCATTTTTTTTTTATAAGCTTATATAATCAAGATCTCTGATGAGGTTATTTATGAGCAACATCCATGTATATTAATTAGGTGATCTTGCATCTGATTGGCTGAGCTTGTGAATACTCTAAACGACATTTATCAGATTTTGATCAGAGTTAGTATGTGAGCTTATATTATCAAGATCTCGGATAAATTCAATTATGAGTGACATCCATGCATATTAATGAGGTGATCTTGCATATTGGCCGAGTTTTTGAACATTGTGGAATACATATTTTTGATCAGTTTTGGTATGTAAGCTTATATCATCAATATATTTTATGTGTTCTGTTATGAGCGATATTTATGCATATTAATGAGGTAGTTTTGCATTTGATCTGCTGAGCTTGTGGACACTTTAGAGGCCATATTTCGGATCAGATTTTGATCAGATATTGTATGTAAGCTTATATCAAGATCTTGAACGAATTTGATTATGAGTGATATCCATGCAAATTAACGAGGTGATCCAACATCTGAATGGCTGAGCTTATGAACAATCAATAGAGACCATATTTCTGATCAGATTTGATCAAATTTGGTATGCAAGCTTGTATTGTCAAGATCTCAGAAGAATTTGAGTACAAGTGAGATCCACGCATAATAATGAGGATCCAGGCTGATCATATGGTGAAAGTTGATCCTGAAACCTTGTGGTCATGAGTCCAACACTGGAACCACTGCAGCTCCCTTGGGTGGGGATCTCAAACAGATGGGTAAGGACAGACCCAGTAATCCATGCTGACTGCACAGATAAACTCCCCATATACATACCTGCCATATTCCCAGACAGTGTTGGGTTTTTGGGAGACTCAAAAAGTATGTTTGAACTAATCTGAATGTTCATTTCAGCGTGTCAGATGTGTTTAGTTTGTCCCGATGTTACGGGTGGTGCTGCTATTTTGACTGATGTCATACACTCCTGAATGACTTGTGTCGATATATGTTCTTTGCAGTATGTGCAAAGAATTAAATGCTCCTCTTTGCTGCTATGCTTCACAAAGTCAAACTCCATCAACAAGGAGTTCTGAAATTTTGTTTTGCTGGGCGTTGCCTTCTTTGCTGATAGCTTGTTGCTTCCTGAATCACAGGAAATGTGTTTTGACATTTTGTCTTCAAAAATGAATCACGCTTGAATACTATTCTGACTGAAATAATCATGCATTGCATTTTATATATGGTGTAAATCTGACTTCAAAGAAACGTTGCTGCTGTTCACAAACTTGCCAATAATCTTTAATACAGATGACTTAAACATTCTCATTGAAGGCAGTGATGTGTAATAACTTTTGTTCTTCAACACGCATTTCTTTGATTTACCTATGCAAAATTAGCATAATGGGCTCCCCCACAGCAGTCATCAAAGGACTTAACACATCACCCTAGCTATTGTCAGCCAGTTAAGTAATATGTGAAATGGTGGTTGTTTATACCTGACCACCTTGCCTTTTAATTGCCTCCATGACAATTAGCTGCATGAAATGCCCCAAGGATAGTTTTACATGAGCTCTAAGCAAGACTGTTTACTGTTTATACAAGCTACATGTTAACGGGCATATATTAAGGAGGTGTGGGTTTTTTTCCCAGAAGATGACTGAAAATTGTGTTTTTCAAAACAGGACAGTGTCAGGGGGTTTGGGAGTAAAATATTGTGTTTTTAGCGTGACGTGTTATGGCAGGTATGCATATCATGCCAAGTAAGCATATTTACTTCAAGGGTAGGTCTATGAAGAGTTTCTAAGTTATGAATTGTGTTCTAGTCCCCATGGTCTGGGAGAGGTCCAGGGTTGTATAAATGACTTGTCCTTTCTATGCTGAGAAAATGCAACGTATATATATATATATATATATATATTGTGTATGAAAGGAGATAAAAGACACCAATGTTAATAGACCATGTAGCAACTATGTGCTCTAAGCTTTTTTTCCCCTTCTACAAGCTGATGTGTATCAACTACACAAGTGAGCAGTATCAGACCCACTTGGACCGCTTGTTTGGTAAGGCTTTAATAAAATCATACCTCTGTGTGGGTTAAAACTAAAGACAACCAGAGTCAGAACTACCAGTATTACACTGACACTAGACCACTACATTACCTATGTTTACACTGTCAGGTTTCATTTTATATATTATATGGAATATATTTGTACTCTTTTTGTAGCTGCAGGTGCTGCACACTGTCTGCATTTTATACTTGTAAAAATAAATGCAAGATTTTTCTGTAAAGATTACGCTCTTGCATCAGTTGAAACTTTATATTTAATACATTGAATTTTTCTTTAGTATCAGATCAGACTTGTAAAAAAATATTCTTTGTGAAAATACTGTGTGTTAATTTACTGGATGCATTGTTATTTAATAACAGGGACGCAGTAAGAAAGGTCACAGGCATGCAGACAAGTCCAAGACAGACAGAGAAAACAGTAACCAGTCTAATGGAGAAGATAGTAATCTAGGTAGGTCCCAAGCTTGTCTTTGAGTATGCTCAATTAGTACACTGTACTTTCCTTACATTATCATAATAACTCCTTTAATCATGTACCAGGATGCTTATGTATCCTAACCTTAATCAAGAGTGTTTGAGGCACTGGCTTTGCAGCAAGGTGGTCCCAGGTTCAGTCCTCTGTGTTGTAATATGAAATGGTTGAAAAATACTTGAAATAAGTTGCTTGAAGATTTATTTGTACATGTGCAATCTACAATAAAATGTGTGCTTTTCATTTTTAACAGGGATACATTTAGTTAACTCATTTTCAGTTAATTCATAAGTTTGCCTTTGTATTGATGATACTTAATTTCAAAGAATGCTTTATTTATATATCCCAGCATCTTTAGCACGCCTCTATGAAGAACAGGAGAACTGTTGTACTATCCCCGGCTTTGGCTTCAGCACATATAAAAGTATACACATATATACAGCCTTACTGCATCTCAACCATTCTATTTTCCTAGGTCCTAAGAAACAGTTTGGAGTGGGTCTCATAGCACCTACCCCCAAGGGTGGGGTCTAAGGGGACTGACTTTGTGTTTCCATGGCAGTAATATATATCTGCTATTATTTTGTTGCTGTATCTTTTCCAGTCACCAGTTCCCAGTCCATTATTCCCTCCAAAAAAACATTATCCCAGTCTGTTAACTTAGTCAACTTATGTCATTCAGAATATCATCCTTCTTTTTGTTGGACTTCATGCACTTCTCACATAACTCTTAGGCCCCCAATGTTTTCATCATCTGAGTTGTCTTTTGGCATTTCTACTGTCATCCGCATTCTTTTTTTGTGTTGTGTTTGATGTTTTCTCCCTAGTCCTGCATAATTTTCATGTATCTGTGTTCCTTTTCATTGAATTTGAGGATTTTGAGTGTTTCACTAGCGAAGTGGTGCTTCTTTGTTTTCATCCATCTCATAGTAATTGGTATTTAGGGTAAGTATTACCCATCCAATAATTCTTGTTCAGTTCATTGTTTAATCCTTGTATTTCCTCTCAGCACTCAATGAATTGCCTCAAGGTATGGGTAAGTGCAGTCATGAAAAAGCTGCTTGGGCAACCAACCTCTCCCCAAGGGAGTCATGAAAAGGCTGCTTGGGCAACCAACCTCTCCCCAAGGGAGTCATGAAAAGGCTGCTTGGGCAACCAACCTCTCCCCAAGGGAGTCATGAAAAGGCTGCTTGGGCAACCAACCTCTCCCCAAGGGAGTCATGGTAGCTCAGCTGGTAAAGCATCAGATTAATAATCTAAGCATTGCAGGTTTTATACCCATATAGGCCTGCCTAGGTGTGTCCCTGGGAGAGGCACATAGCTCAGATTTCCTCAGCATGATATAGCCATTCATGTGTTAAAGTGCCATTAAAAACCACAGAAACAAACAAACAAATTATAGTCAAGCATGGCTGGGCAAAAAATTACTGAGTATTTTCAAGTTCAGGTCAGTGGTGGTGGGAATGTGCAAAGTGAACAGCAGAATGAAGAAAGTGAAGGTTGTAGTGTAGTTTCTTGCGAAACAGAGGAGGATAATTTAAAAATGATGTCAGATGCCGGATTAGATGAACTGCCAAAGAAGAAACCAAAATTTGAAGCATAGTTTCAGAAACCAAGATGCGAGATATGTTGGGTAATATTTGCAATAGTTACACGAGAAATAACCCTTTTTTGTCAGAAATCGTATGTTTGAATTTTAGGACATCGATTCCTACATGACACACTGCATCATCAGATTACATGCAGGTATTAAAGGCTAATGTACCCAAGTCTGATTTCTAAGCTGCTGCTCCAATGTTTTAAAGAAAGAGTCTGAAAAATCTAATACAATTGTGTGTGCAATGAGGACTTAATATTATATCATAAAATCTAAAGCAATTGTGTGTGCAACGAGGACTTCATATTATATCATAAAATCTAATGCAATTGTGTGCAATGAGGACTTCATATTATATCATAAAATCTAATGCAATTGTGTGTGCAACAAGGACTTCATATTATATCATAAAATCTAATGCAATTGTGTGCAATGAGGACTTCATATTATATCATAACATCTAATGCAATTGTGTGTGCAATGAGGACTTCAGATTATATCAAAATCCAATGCAATTGTGTGTGCAATGAGGACTTTATATTATATCATAAAATCTAACACAATTGTGTGTGCAACGAGGACTTCATATTATACTATCTTTTTAAAGTACCCTTTGTTGAAATTGAAGTGTGCAAACGGGTGTGATGCACTTTCATCTCTTAAGGTTGGTAACAATACCACCTATGAGTCACAAATCCCATTAAAAGAATTGGTACAAGTCTGTGCTGAGGTTATATGACTGACATAAACAAAAACATCAAAAGGTGAATTTATCACAATAATGATAGATGAAAGTACAGATATATCTGTGATGAGAAAAACTTTGTTTATGGCAAAGTTGTCAGTGACATTTTAGATGCAGAAACATTGTTTCTTGGTAACTTTGGTTTCTTGGTAACTTTGAAGTGAAGGAAGTTAATACAACAGCAGAAGTCTTGTTTGTTTGTTATTCCAATTTCTTAAAGATAGGGTAATTTCTATGGAGAAGGTGATTTCCTTTGGGAGTTATTGAGCATCATCCATGACAGGGTCTAAAAGTGGTGTAGCAACAAGAATTAAACATATATGAACCCTGATCATATTTCTATTCATTATATGGTACAAGCTGCTGATAAATAATATACCTAAAAGCAAATATTTCAAAAGGTAATCAAAGACTTGTTTCACTATTTCAGTAAATCTACTTCAAGGACACTGGAATTGTAGAAAATGTGAGATGTTCTTAATTCACTCCAGTATCCAATGAAAGAAATTTATGAAATAAGGTGGATGGCCTTTTATAGTGCCCTGGAAGCTGTTTTCCACTCTTGGAAACCACTAGTCACTTTCTTTGAAAAGCACAAAATTGACAGTAAGAAATGTAATGAACTATTTCTATGGCTCACCAGCTACCAGTTTGTTCTGGTACTGTACATACATCTCCTCATGAGCTTTATTCAATCACTTTTTTGCCTTAAATGTGGTTTTTCAGAAGAACCAGCTTGACATTGCAGCTGTTCATTCAGCACTTGAGGGATTTATTTTAACTGCTGACAGGACTAGGTCTGGAAATGATATTTCTCAGCAAGAATTGCAGAACAAACTAAAAACTGAGAAGGACAAGGGTGGAAATGTGACCATCACCTTGCAAGGTATTAAACTTGGTACAGAGGGAAAGGGTATAAATTCTGTGAAATCAAAATTAGAAAGATTTCATTGAAGGCTTAAAACTTGAAAAAAGCAAAGATTTCCTCAGGAAAATACATAAGTTGCAACAAGTTTCCGAGTACTTGGACTTACAAGCCTTGTATTTCTGAGCATAGATGAACAAGCAGACTTTGGCACTGATGGAATTAAAACCCTAATATAGCATTATGGAACAGAAAAGAAATATGGCATATTAGTCAGCAAAGCACTGATTCAAGAAAGTGAAACTTTGGCAGAGTTCATGTTAGTGAAAAATTTTGTTTTGGATAAGAGATACCCAAGAGACAATATCAATGAGCTTTGGAAAACTCTGCAAAACAACCATAAAGAACAGTTTCCCAATTATATTTTTATAATGTTGGAACATACTGACAGCCATTTACATGTATACATTCTATCAGTCTTCCTTCTCTCTCTAGTGTCTCTGAGGGGAACGAGTGAAATTCTTGCATTGTCAATGGAAAAGGGTTGTTTATGGTTCAGGTAACTATGATTCGGTTCCTTCTGTTTCTATTGAAATCCCCAGTCTTGGTTATAATTGTGCTGGAGATCATCAAGATAAACTCCTTTGCACAGTTAGAGCTTTACATTTCTATGTCTAAATCTAAAGAGAAAAGAAAGTGTAAAAACTGTCTTTTTCTCCTGCCTAAAGATACCTCTGATATTTTGTCCACCACCATCTCGAGGTGGATTGTTCGGACTGTTAAAAAAGCTTATCAGTCTCTCACTGGGAGAGATCTTTTCTGTCATGAAAATCAAAATCCATGAGGTCAGGGCTATAGCTGCATCTTGGGTTGGCCTTGATCATTTGTCTTTAGATGTTGTCATGAAAGCTGCATTCTGGTGATCTCACTCCACCTTCTGATTGTTTTACCTTCGATCAGTGTTGCAACAGAGCAAAGGCATTTACTGGATATACTCGCGTATAATCCAATACCAACTGCAGACTGCATAGACCCAGATCTGCCATTGTATAATGTGCCAGCAGATCTGGGTCTATGCAGTTTGTAAGGACTAATCAGTAGAACAAACAACATAGACCCTGATCTGCTGGCGCATTATGCGATGGCAGAGCAGGGTCTATGTTGTTTGCATTTGGACCTGGCTTATATGCGGGTATATACGGTATGTATTGAACCCAATTGTATCAAACCAACAAGTTGTCAAATCGTCCTCCAGTCTGCTGTAGAATACCCTACTACAGCAAATGGTAAGTTCACATTGACAGCTTAGGCCATCAGCCTCCCTCTGGCCTGGCAAAGTCGGCAATGCAATAATAGCTAGTAATGTATTTTTCTTGTATAATACTTACCTGCCATTATTGCCCAATTTCCTCCTATCTCCCCTCTCTGATGAAATTTCAGTCTTGGTCCAGTCAAAGGATGACAATATTCTGAATGATGGAAGTTGACCAAGATATCAGACTGGGATCATATTGTATTTAGTTCATTGACCAGAAGAGCTTTTGGAATGGCCTGTTGTCTGTTGTCCATACACCAACGTCCATCTATCCATTAGCATACTCCATCGAAACTACTTGGAGGATTGCCATGAAACTTTACACACACATTCATCCTAAATGAACATGGTGCTGCTCAGACATCCAATATGGCCACCACACCAGCCACCTTGAAATATTGTTATCACTACTCCTTTTGAATAGATGGTCATATCAGCATTGGGTTTTCATAAAAAGACTTCTTATGATGTCTGGTTTGGTCATAAATGAAAATGGTGCTGATCTGACATCCAGTATGGCTGCCACAGAAACCATCTTGAAAATCTTGTTAATGCTACTTCTGAATGGATGATCACATCCACATTTGGATTTCACTGAAAGACTTCTTATGATGTCTACTTGGTCATGTATGAAAATGGTACTGATCTGACGTTCAGTATGGCTTCCACGCTCATCACAAAGATGGGTCACTGTGACCCCATACTTCATGCTTCACTGACTTGTTTTAAATTTTGTTATTTAAGTTTTTTCTCCAAACTTTTTTCATGCTATCATCAAACTAGATGATTGTATGCATCTATATTAATATGATACCCTGACAACAACACTTTGACCTGCATTTTACATTTTACTGGCTTATGTTAAGTTTTTGTATTTAGCTCATGACCAGTTTTTGTGCATCATTTTTGCACATACTATTTTACCTGGAATCAAAAAACTTGGTGAGGGAGTAATACAACCTCATCACAAAAGTAGGTCAATGTTACCCATATTTCACATTTCACTGATTTGGGTTACTTTTTGTGACAACTATTCATTCTAGAATCATTACACTAGATAATTGTGTATGTATCTATTAGTATCACACTGATACAAAAAAGGTGACAAGTTACCCTCACAAGCTGTGTACATGTAAGTGATTTCACTGATTTGGGTTACTTTTTGTGACAACTATTCATTCTAGAATCATTACACTAGATAATTGTGTATGTATCTTTTAGTATCACACTGATACAAAAAAGGTGACAAGTTACCCTCACAAGCTGTGTACATGTAAGTGAGTGTATGAATTAGATGAATGGACACCATGCATTTCATGCAAAGCCTCAGTTGTAGTGGCTAATCAAGGTAATCACTGATGCATAAACCATGCTTCTAATGGTGGTCAGACTATAGATATCACTCCAAGGTTACTCAAAGCCTGTGACCAACACCCCCTAAAATCTGACTTCATGGGATGGACTGATAATAACTTCTTAATCAAATTTTAAGAACGATGACTTGAAAACAACAACCCCAACCCCCCAAAAAAACAAAAAAAAATAAATAAACTAAGCTCTGGCTTGTATGAACTGATTTTATTACTTCTAATTAGATATGAATGTTCTTATTTATTTTATGTCTTTTATTCCCTGTCATAGGGGCCAGCATTATGTTGTTAAGATCACTTTAGTCTGAATTTTATTTTCTGCGTGATCATTAAAGTTTTTACAATGGCTGTTGCATAGTACTTAAAGCTTGATAGAGGCGAGCTATTATTTATTACTTTCTGGTTTATTTTGTAAGGCACCAACCATTTAATTTTGGGGAAGATATGTGGGGTATGGAATTTTTTGAACCACAATATCTTGTTTGCTCAATATTATTTTTTCACATGATAAAATGGAACAGCATATGAAAAAGAAATTGGGAGCTAAAATATAAGGGCAAAATTTTATTTTATTTTACTTTTTTGTTCTTTCTTTTTTTTAATCTCAGCTCTGAGCTCGCTCTATCTCAACCCTACTCCTTCCTCCCCCAATAGGTTGGTGCCATATAACAAAAAGCCACATGTAAACTTGATCTTATTATGTATTATGTCACTAGCTGATAGTAAAGCGTCACCTGATGCGGTGGAGATCAGTGATGCTGGTAACAGTCAGGATTCTACAATACTCTCCTCCTGCTCCTCTTCCCCCTCCTTCCCTGCCCCAGCCAGCTCCGTTACATCACAGGGCGAACTCTCACAGCAACAGGAGCGGCATCCATCCAGCATGCTTCATCCCCGCCATGCCATTAATGGTAGCATTAGTAACATAGGTTTGCTTGGCTGCTTTCTTCATCTTTTATTTTTGTACAGCACTTGTTTCAGATCATTTATGCTATTATAAGCCAGGGTGTAGTCTTACATGAAAAATTTCAAATTTTTTTGTTGAATTTGGTATCAGTGAATCACAGTGAATCATCAGGTATTGGCTTATAATGGGAAAAGTGATATTAGTATTTTTTTCATTTCTTTCTGCTGACCATATATGCTTTGTAAGCTTGTGGTAATGTCTTGCGTCTGTTGTGCATCATCTTCCAATTGTATGTTATCAAAATTTGTAATTTTCAGCTTTTCAGTTACTTTTTTACTTGTGTCATCCAAATTTAGTCACAGAAATACCTGTTGTAATGACCCTTCAGGTTTGTGAAAAGATGGTTTCCTGTCATGCATTATGGTCAGTGATACCAGGGGTAGAAAAATCCATTGCACAGTAGCCCAGGACTAAAAACTATAGCTGGCAATGAAGTTACTCAATATCAGAACCAAGTCAATCAACAAATTTTAATGTTAAGGGTTTAAAAAGTCTGCCTGTGTTGATGCAAAATTAATCAAATGTGACACATACATAAAATACAAAAACGAAATATTGAACTTTGGCCTTCATTTTCATATAATTGTCAAGAAATTCAATGCTAAATTTTGAATAATTGAGTAATCACCTTTCAATTGGAATTACCTTAAAGATTTTTAATTGGAGAACCAAATGTTTTTGCTGGATAGTTTGATTTTTCAGTGTGGTTGTCCGATGGGCACTGTGTTTTTTCAGCATTTTTCTACCCCTCAATATTATCCAGAAAAACTGAAAAGGTGAACAAAAATCGAATGCCAATAATAAATTGGGTGTAGCCTGTCAAGATTTGCTGCTTCTTGATTCCCTAAAATATTTGTCATGTATTGCTCCAGAATGACTTTGTGCTAGTTGTAGCTTTGTCAGACATGGACTGATTTCTTGCAGTGGTTTATACACATGATCCAGTGATACATTGGACATGGTGAGAGATTGAATCTGAAGAATAATCCAGTGATACATTGGACATGGTGAGAGATTGAATCTGAAGAATGATCCAGTGATACATTGGACATGGTGAGAGATTGAATCTGAAGAATAGTCCAGAATCTGATGAAATTCTAAGCAAGATGTGGGATCTTTGTGTGCAGTGAATTAGTGCATCCAAAATATACAGTTGATCGATAATAAATAATACGATTGAGCACTAGTTACTCTTTAGAAAAATAAGAGAAATTATAAATTATTGCCAGGGGTGAGAAAAGCAGCACTTGAGAGTAAAACAACATTTTGGATTAAAATTAACACACATTTAGTGGGTCATCCTTTTTCTCTTGTCCATGAAGGAAAATTCCCCAATTAAATGAGACTCATCTGTAAGTTGATGTTTGATTGTAATTCCATTGCACCATGGTATAAGGGGGATTACAGGAAATGAAATAGGTCACCCAGTCAGGTTTCAGAGCAGTGAGACTGCACCAACATATCACCAGGGTGGGAGGCAAATTGTAAAGTTTGCTTGAATGTCTGGACAGTTCGGAATTACAATCAATCAAACATCAACTTACTTGCAAGTGTCATTTAATTTTGCAGTTCCATTGCTCCATGGCACCCTCACTATTTCAGATTTTTGAGGTAATGGAGAAATTTGACAACAAATTGTCATGCATAGTAAGAGAAAAGCAATCTCAGGACAGGGGAGTGAGAAAATGAGCTGTGTGGATGACAAAACAACATATAATATATACAGTACCACTCTAAGAATGTAAAGGCAAAACAAATGATTTATTCTGCACTTTAGTTACTGGAATTAATGCCATACTAGCTGTGCATATCAATCACCAGACAGGAATTAGCCAAATTAATGCCATACTAGCTGTGCATATCAATCACCAGAAGACCAATTATGATATCTAGATGGTCCTGAATAAAAATGGTGCTGAACTGACCTCAAATATGGCTGCCACAATGAACAAATTGAAAATCTTGTCACTTTTTATAATGAATGGATCGTCATATCATTCGAGGGACTCATGTTGTCAAATATTTCACTCCTTGTGAAAACCACCATTAGCTGAAAATGAATGTTTCTGAGTGAGCTACAGAATGTAGACAGAGTTGGAAACCCTGCATTAAGTTCCATATAAAGGTGTGATTCTTAATTTTCTCCACTAGACCAATGTCCTCTTGTGGATGTTTCTGTGGAGACATTTTAGCCCCCCCCCGCCAGAGCCTAAGCTACCACTGCGCAAGACAGTCTTTGGGGATACAAGTGAAATGGGCTTAAAACTGACATGGACATTCTCAGTCCTTTACCCTAAGTTTGATTGTAGACAAGCAAATTGCCATCTGAACAGAATTTAAAAGAAACAGAATTATCTGTCAGAGTGACATTAGCCTTCATATTTTGGACACATGCCCGCTGAGTAAACTGTCGTCAAGGCAGCCAGCATTGTTGTGCCCCATTTTTCAAAGGAATGAGAAGACGTGTTTCAACAGCTCCATGGACACATGTGGCTCTGTCAAAAAACCATGTGGTAAACAAGTGAATTAGTAATGTATCATTCCAAAAAAATGTAAAATATTTTTTAGATGAGATGATAATTTTAATTGAGTAATAGGCTTCTTTTAAGTCTATAGAAGCAAACCAGCTTTTGTCATTAGATACATTGCAGATTTTAAATTGCTTTTCCAGGTTTTGTTCAGGTTCTTCAAGTTTGAAATAAGTCTGTACATACCATCTGTTTTGAGTTTGTTGAAAATATTGATAAAAATTTACCATGAACTGGTAAAGCAAGCTCTGACTTGTTTTTGAAAAAGTATGTGTAATTCACAGTAAATAATAACCATTTCTTGATCACTGAAGCCAAAAGGTCAGGGGGCATACATTTGTTAAAGTTAAATAGTCCTGATGTACAGGAGTGGTTGGCTGGTAATAAACAGTTTGTTCATAGCATTTTGATACAATTTCAGTCACAGGTTACAGTATTTCTTGAAAATAATTGGTGTTTAAAAACAGTTGTTGCTTCTTTGCTGCTATGAGAAAGATGACACTAGAACCTTCATTGGATCATCAGGGTTGCATGTGGATTGTATATTTTGTCCATTGAGGACCTTAAGGTATTAGTCTGGGTCATTTGGTCAATTGTACTGGACATGAGTAGGTTTTCCCTTTTTTGTGGATCTGGATCTTTCTGCTAAACCGCTCCAACATACCCCACAACCACAATTCAGGAGTGGAAAATGTTAAACCTACAATGGATGTACTGCACATTTGAAGAAAACATGCTAATGTACATGTCTGAATAACAAGGCAATGGACAAGTTAGATCAGCTGTTCACAAATCAATTCTTGAGATTCAATACACATTGAACCTGGAATCAAATAAAGTTGTTAACAGTATCTTTTTACACTCAATCATATGTTTTATTACACTCAGTCATATGTTTTAATGTGAGTGATCCTAACCTTCTTGCTTTTTGTTTGTTTCTTCATTTGTTTTAATTGCTTCATTACACATATTTAGTTTAATAGTAGAATTGGACCTGAGTCAACTGAAGTTTTCTCTGTGACCCTCCGTAGCTTGTACCTCAATCTAGACGAGCCTAAATAAAAGTACAGTATTTATAAAAAATTGGATGAAAATGATTATATTCTTTTATATGTTTTAAATGTTCAAACTAGCTTTTCATATGCCAGGTTTATTATATTCATTTCCACTTGAAGTGATACGTTTTTGTAATGTTTATCCCATGCCATTCTTGAGGAACCCTATGTACCATATATACTCGTGTATAAGCCCGTACAACTGCAAACTGCATAGACCCAGATCTGCTGTTGCATAATGCACTGGCAGATCTGGGTCTATGCAGTTCATAAGGACTAATCAGTAGAACAAACAACATAGACCCTGATCTGACGGCGCATTATGTGATGGCAGATCATGGTCTATGTTGTTTGCATTTGGACTTAGCTTATACACAAGTATAAATGGTACCTTTTGGTGATCATCACTAGCTTCATCCAAATGCATGCTGGAATGCTGGACAAGTTTTTTTTTTAGAAGTGGTGAACTTGACTGGAAAGACCCAATGTGCTAAACGGTTACTTCAAGATGTATACTAAGCTGACTGAACAAAATCAAACAGCTCGCTCCTGCATTCACAAACTGATTCACTTGTTCCAAAATAGAAGTGCATGAGGAATGTCTGGAATCAGCAAACCTTTAAGTCGTCAGGATTTAAATGGGCATGATATTAACATTAACAAGCCCATCACTTTGAGTGGAAATGGATTAGATAGTCAGGATTTAAATGGGCATAATATTAACATTAACAGGCCTATCACTTTGAGTGGAAATGGATTAGATAGGATTTAAATGGGCATGATATTAACATTAACAAGCCCATCACTTTGAGTGGAAATGGATTAGATAGTCAGGATTAAAATGGGCATGATATTAACATTAACAGGCCTATCACTTTGAGTGGAAATGGATTAGATAGTCAGGATTTAAATGGGCATGATATTAACATTAACAGGCCTATCACTTTGAGTGGAAATGGATTAGATAGTGTTACGACTCTATGGTCTAAAAAAAATGTAACAGAAAGAAAGTGAAACCAACAAATCAAGTAAAAATCAACAAGCAATTTATTACTAGATAATTAAAATAAAAAATCAAAAATCAAAAAGTCACTTACAGTAATGTGTTTTGAAATCCTAATAATCCAATAAGAATGATTGTTCTAATCACAAGTCCTAAATATAGAATGTTCCGAATTCACGGCTGTGTCCTTGAATGTTATGATGTGCTAATGGTCTCCAAAGTCCTGATGTACTAGAAATCTTGATGTGCTGATGTCAAAATGAAGTATTCCAAAATCTCTGAATAAGTTCACATAAATTCCAAAATCATCAATTAAAATCCAAAATCCAAAAGTTTATGAGCACTGTTATAATCCAATGAATATTTAAAATAATTCCTCTCTTAGAATTTGGAATGAATTTTCACAACTGTAATAGCTCTTTACAAGACTGATGGTAATGTCAAAACTGAATAAATGTCCACCAAACATGGTATATATAAAGATTGGTCACATGACAGAATGTTCTAGAATATGAGTCATCTTAATGGAATTTTAACTGTAAACAAAATTCAACCTTGACCTTCAAATTGAGAAAACATATTGATCAAAACAACCTAATTCAAGGACACTAGTTAAACATGTTTTTCATGATAAACATTAAGATTCAAGCAAATATTAAAGTGAAGAAACATTTATAATTTCCTAAAATATTTATAATATTATATAAACATCATACATAACAATAGTCAGGATTTAAATGGGCATGATATTAACATTAACAGGCCTATCACTTTGAGTGGAAATGGATTAGATAGTCAGGATTTAAATGGGCATGATATTAACATTAACAAGCCTGTCACTTTGAGTGGAAATGGATTAGATAGTCAGGATTTAAATGGGCATGATATTAACATTAACAAGCCTGTCACTTTGAGTGGAAATAGTCATAGATAGTCATGCCAATGAGATATGGAAGGTATGAAAGTATTGAATAGAACTGAATAATTTTTATCCAGTATTTAGCAATATTATGCTTTTTATATGGTCAGATTTAGCTAGGGTTACAAACTGCAAAGGGTGCAGTTAAAACCATAGCTGTTGATGCAAAGTCCATGTTTGAAATAAGTTAAATCTCCTAATATAAAGAAAAATAACCAAAGATGTAGTTTTTCCATAAAAGCAAGTATGTGCTGTTGAATTGATTTTTAACTTGCCTGGCCATAGATATGGCTAAGTGGGCTTGTGGTCTGGCCCTGTGTCTGTTGCTTGTCATCATTAACTGCGTTGTCTATCAACAAATGCTTCTTACTACTCTTGATATCATATGTCTGATCCAGTTTTGATTAAACGTGTTATATGGGCATATATTATCTTGGATGAGTTTGATAATGTGTTGGATTCATGCATATTAATGAGGTGATCATGCATTTGATTGGTTGATCTTGTTATCACTCTGGAGACCTTAATTTTAATCTGATTTTAATCAGACTTGGAAAATGGGTTTATATTATAAAGAACTTGGATGAGTTTGATAATGAGCGAGATTCAGATTAACACATATTAATGAGTTGATCTAGCATCTGATTGCCTGAGCTTGTTACCACTCTGGAAGCCATATTTCTGATCAGATTTTGAGCAACCTTTTTACCCTGAGATGCATTTCATGATGATATTCCAGCTGCGATGGTTTTGGACTTTTTAGGAGACTGTGGTTTATATTTTTTTTTAAATTGACTTTTGCCCATTTTCCTTCTATCAAGATCTCTAATGAGTGAGATTCAAGCATATTAATGAGGTAATCTTGCTTCTGATTGGCTGGGCTTGTTACTTCTCAGGAAGCCATATTTCTGATCCAGTTGATCCAACATTGAATATGGGCATATATAATCAAGGTCTCAGACAAGTTCAATAATGTGAAAGATTCACACATACTAATGAGGTGGTCTTTCATCTGAGCTTCTTTCCTTTCTGGAAGCTATATTTCTGATCTGATTTTGACAAAGTAATATACATAGATGGTTTAATTTCAGTAAGACCAAATACTGATTGGCTGAACTTGTTACTGCTCTGGAAGTCATAATTTTGAATCGATTTTGATCACACTTAGAAAATATGCTTGTATCATCAAGATCTTCGATTAGTTCGATAATGAGCAAGATCCATGGATATTAATGAAGTGATCTTGCATCTGATTGGCTAAGCTTGTTACCACTCTGAAAACCATATTCTTTATCTGATGTTGCCTTATATGATCAAGATCTCCCATGTTTTTGAAATTCGCAGGATCCATGCCTAATAATCATGTGATCTTGCATATGATTAACTGAGATTGTTACCACTCTAACGACTGTATTTCTGATCCATTTTTGATCAAACTTGGTAACTAGGCTTAAATCATCGTGATCTTGGATAAGTACAATTATAATCGAGATCCATGCTTAATATTGAGGTGATTTTGCATCTGAGTGGCTGCACTCTAGCAACTATATTTCTCATCTGATTTATTTTTATCAAACTTGTTAAACAGTCTTATATTTAGATTTCAGATGAGTTTGATTATGAGCAAGATATATGCATAATAATGAGAATCTAGTCCCAATTCCAGTCAGATTTTGATCCACCTCTGTTTGGCTGAGTTTGTACCTCTCCAGATCTTGGCCAGTTTCTATAAAACTTGGTGACTGGGTTTATATCATCAAGATCTTGAATGACTTTGATTATGAGCAAGAGACTATGCATATTAATTATGACTATCTTTAAATAGAATTTTTTTCATCAGGATATAGTAAAATAGGTCAAGTGAACACAGTATAAAGTTTAGGAGATAGTTTACATAGGTTGTGTTTTTACAATAATGCTACATAAGCCTGTATGTGAAATGGTCAGCTGTTAAGTTATGTAAGCCAAGTGAGCGATATCAGGCCCACTTGACCCTCATGTACACTCTGTCTTCCAAGACTTTTGAATATGAAACTGTTATTGTGCCTCCCACTGCAACAGTAGAAGGGGTCATATTTTTTTGCTGCTGTCTGATCAAACATTCATGTGTCTGCACATACTGAATCCATTTTAGCACAACAGCACAAAACTATTAAACTTAGAGCTATGAAGTTTTTCACACTTTATTAAGGGTCATAACAAGATGACCTAATGAAATTTTCAGGCCATTACAGCAAGTTTACAGATTTTTTAATTTGTTTACTTAGACCTTTTTTTTTTGACAATAACCTTGTCAGCATGGTTAAGCAAAACCAGAAAAGGTAGACATCTGAAATGTAGTATGCATGCTTGGATGCATATGTAGATGACCTGATTTGATTTCCATATTATTACAGGTGTTTTCCAAACTTTTTGAACTTGGACTGTTGCAGTGTGGGCAGACACATTTTTAGAAACAAACACAATTTTTTTTCTTTCTTTTGGCATTTGGTTATCATTTTTGCGAACTTGTGCTTTTTGCTAATGACCTATTGGGAATGTCCATCCCCAAGATTCACACTTTCAGAATACTGGGTTCAGTACCTGTTTGTTAGTGTCTGAAACTAGCTCAAGAGGGTCCAGGATGTGCAGAAAATGCGTACAGAGAGAGTTCTGATTCAGACATGAATTCAGTTGATTTACTGTCTGAAACTTTACTCCATTGCGATGTCATGATACTTATTGTGACCTAAAGATAAGTAAAATGACTGCTTTGGTTTACATTTCTGTTCAGAACTTTCTAAATGTGTTGGAATGGAGATACAAATCTTTTGTTCAAGAATATGAAAACGTTTTTAATGTCACAGATATCGATTTTACCAGGGATGGGTGTGACATTAACACCACCATTCCTTCTGAAATCATCAAATACAAGGCTATTATCTTGTAAGTAACCTATTTGACTTCAAGGGATTTCAATCCCTCCATGTTTATGGCAAAGTGTTGCTCCATTCTCATTTACCAAATATAGTTGTATTACTAATAATAGTAACAAATTAATGGTCTTACTAAAATTAGTAACAAAGTATAGATCCACTGACCATTCAGATTACTTTCATTTGTCAAGGCAGACAACTCAGAGTCAGGTAAATAATTAGACCTGATAGTCGTTATCTCCCTTAGATATTCTGATGATGAAAGTACTTGAAACAATAGTAGAAAATGCTTTTAAAAGGAAATTGCCATAATAATTCCTCAAATAGTGTTTCCAATGTTAATCTAAATTCTTTTATGACATATAAAGGAAAGAAAAGTTGGAAAAATATTATCAAGATTATTTAGAGTAGTATGTTGATGATTGTATAAAGAACCATTAATAGCAATATCTCTATCTGATCTTATGTAAATTAGTATCACTTCAGACATTCAAACAATCAGTATTCTCAGTACTTTGATATTTTTTGCCAGTCGTGACTATTTCAGGTTTTTGGATGATGTAGCAGCAGAATATATGAGACATTATAGCATTTCATAGAATTCTTGAGCTTTTTTTGGCAGCCTCTTTCCCACAATATCAGCCACTATCTTGTATTAACAAGTTTCATTTGTCAATTTATCCTGTTACAGGGTCATCAGTCTATGCTGATGAGAGCACCATGCAGTCCCAGGATTCAGCGAACAGTGATGGAAATTACAGTTCTGGGGGAAACCTGAATGAAGATTCCAACTTGTCTTTCACAGAATCTACAAACCCAGACTTCTCACAGGATGCAGACTCCCATGATACAGATATGAGGCTAGGTATTTAGGATTTCTCAGCACTTAAACATCTGCACAGAAAAGAGTGCAAAATCTTATTATTTGGTTGCATATAGAGAAGTATTGTGCAAGTCCTATACAATAAGTGTATATCATGACTTGTCTTGCAGGCATGACACAGCATTCTGCTCAGCACTAATTCTCATTTCTAGTTCTTCTTTTCATTGACCTTAAGAGCTTATGAGATAGTCTGTCATCTGTTGGTTAGCACAGTCTGTCATCTGTTGGTTAGCACAAGTTTGTTATCAATATTCCTCCTAAACTGGTTGGAAGATTGCCATGAAACTTTACACACACATTCATCTACTTGCTCCTAAATGAAAATGGTGCTGCTTGGACATCCAACATGGCCACCACAGCAGTCATCATGCAAACCTTGTTATCACTTTCTTCTCCTGAATGGATGGTCATATCAACATGTGGTTTTCACTAAGAAACGTGTTGTGATGTATAGGTGGTCCGAAATGAAAATGGTGCTGATCTGACATCCAGTATTGCTGCCACGGCAGCCATCATGAAAATCTTGTTATTGCTGCTCCTTCTGAATGGAAAGTCATATTGACATTGGGTTTTCACCAGAAGACTTTTTATGATATCTAGTTGGTCCTAAACTGAAATGGTGTTGATCTGATTTCTAATCTCTTGAAATCTTGTTATTGCTAGTCCTCCTGAATGGATGGTCATATCAACATGAGGTTTTCACTAACAGATTTTATATGATGTTGTAGTATGTCCTGAATGAAAATTATGCCAATCTGGCATCCAATATGGCCACCATTGTGGCCATCTTCAAAATTTTGTTATCGCTACTCCTTCTGAACGAAAAGTAATATTGCCATGGAGTTTTCACCAGAAGATTTATGATGTCTGGTTGGTCCTAAATGAAGAGAGTGCCACTTGCATATCCAATATGGCTACCAGAGTGACCATCTTGAAAATCTTATTGCTCTTCCTCCTGAGTGGATGGTCATATCAACATGGGGGTTTTACTAAATGACTTCTTATGATGTCTGGTTGGTCCTAAATGATAATGGTGCTGCTCAGACATCCAATATGGCCACAGTGGCCATCCTGAAAATCTTGTTATTGCTATTTAAAAATGAATTTTTATACCACATGGGGTTTTCACTGAAAGACTTTGTATGATCTATAGTTGGTCGAAAATGAAAATGGTGCTGATATGACTGCCACAATGGCCATCTTGAAAATCTAGTTATAGTTGCATCTCCTAGATGGCTGGTCATATCAATATTGTGCTTTCACTAGACTTCTTTACTGTCCAGTTGGTTCTAAATGGAAATGGTGCCAATCTGATATCCAATATGACCATCATGGCAGCCATCTTGAAAATCTTTTTATTGTTACTTTTTCAAAATGGAAAGTCATATCAATATTGCGTTTCCGCCAGAAGACTTCTTATGATGTCATGTTGGTCCTAAATGATGTCTTGTTGGCACTAAATGAAAACGGTGCCAATCTGACATCCACAGCAACTTATATGAAAAACTTTTTATTGCGGAAGAATATTAGAGATGGTTTTAACACTCAGCAGTTAAAAGGAAGAAATGATCTTATCTTGATTTCTTGGAAGTTCTTTTTGGCCAGTAGAGCATCAGTCTCTTTGAGGGACTCTTGTTCTTGCCTACCATATAGTGAAAAAGCTATGGATTATTTGTAGAGTGCACCCTTGTGGCAGTGACTGTTACTTTTAGCTCACCTCTATGAAATATAGGAGTGCTATTGTACTACTCCTGGCATTGGCATCAGCATGCACACTAATAAAAGCATATTTTGTACACCTTCACTGAATCTGAACCATTCTTTCTTCTGCAACAGTTTGGAGTGGGTTTCATAGCACCTACTCCCAGGGGAGGGGGCTAACTTGGTACATGTACATTAGGACTACATTTTTGGTTGAGATTTTGAGTAGCTCAGGATTTTTGCATACTGTATAATACTGTTGTACCTGGAGTCATTAAACTTGGTGAGGAAATAGATCTAAAGTACTACAGAATCATCACAAAAGTTGGTCACTGTAATCCAAAATTTCATGCTTCACTGACTTTGGTCAAATGTTTTGTTTTAAGTTTATTTCTCAAGCTCTGTTCATGGTAGAATCATCAAACTAGATGATTGTATGCATCTCTATTAGTACCACAACCATTACCACAAAGGAATGTCACTGACCTGCATTTCACATTTTTACTGACTTAGGTTACGTTTTTTGAATTTAGCTGATAACTAAATAGGTTTTGAGCACCTGTATATATTTTGCAATACTTAGGTTCATGAAAATTGTTGAGGGGATGCATCTTGATGAGGTACTACACTCTCATCACAAAAGTAGGTCACTGTGACTTGTACTTTGTGGATCACTGACTTGGGTTAAATTTGTGTTATAAGTTTATTTCTCAAAGCTCTGTTCATGCTAAAATTGTAAAACTAGATGAATGTATGCATCTCAGTTAGTACAACACACTTAACCAAAGATCATGGTGACTGACACTTAACATTTTACTGACTTGGGTTTCAGTGTTAGCTCATAACTATGTTTCATGAAACTTGGTGAGTGGATACATCTTGATGAACACTACTCATTTATATTTTATGCTTCACTGACTTGTTCATTTCTCATGCACTGTAAATGCTAGAATCCTGAAATTGATCATGATATGCATATTTGTAACCCTGACAACAAATGATACTCATTATGACCTGTATTTCATCTTTGAGTGGCTTTCGTTTGGTTTTTTATTATGAGATGGTCTGTTGTCTGTCATCTGTCCATCTGTTAGCACAAGTTTGTTATTGCTACTTCTCCTAAACTTCTTTGAAGATTGCCATGAAACTTTACACATGCATTCATTCCATGGTCTAGTTGGTCCTAAATGAAAACAGTGCTGCTTGGACATCTCGAAAATCTTGTTATTTACTCCTTCTGAATGGATGGTCACATCAACATCGGGTTTTCACAAAAGACTCCTTATGATATCTAGTTCATCCTAAATGAAAATGGTGCCAATCTGACATCCAATATAGTTGCCATGGCAGCAGTCTTGAAAAACTTGTTATAGCTACTTCTCCTGAATGGAAAATAATATTGACATTGGGTTTTTACCAGAAGATTTATAATGTCAAGATGGTGGTAAATGAAAATTGTTCTGCTCAGACAAACAATATGACTGCCACAGTGGTCATGTGGAAAATGTTGTTATTGCTACTCCTACTGAATGGAGGATCATATTATCTTGGGGTTTTCACTAAAAGACTTCTTATGATGTCTAGTTGGTCATTTTGAAAAATCTTGTCATCACTCGAGGTTTGCACAGTCCTTGAAAACTCCTTGAAAACTCTTCGAATTTGATACTAGGGCTATTTTTCATTGAAAACTCCTTGAATTTGTTTGAAAACGCCTTGATTTTTTTAAACACCTTGAAATCATAGAAGCAAATGTAATGATATAAAAAGGAGTGTTTTGATCGAAAACAGATATTAAATAAGATGGAATATTGTGAGCTCCAAGTTCGCTGATTTTTACGATGATCTACAGGTGGATTAATTTAATGAGGGTACAAGTAAATGGTGCACTGGCTGAAGTAAACCAACAAGCGATTCTCGAATTTCAACAAAGTCAGGATTTAGTTGATGAACTGTTCTATGATTTTATGTGAGGCAGTGGTCAGCAATATACAGGGTTGTTTGAAGTTGTTAAGTTTGTCATAATTCTGTCACATGGTCAGTCAGGAGTGGAACGAGGGTTTAGTGTAAATAAGGAAGTGCAAGTTGAGAACATGAAACAGCAAGTCCTAGTTGGTCAGAGAGTTATTTGTAATCATGTCACAGTGTGGATCTCAGTAAGGACTTGTACCTTTGTCCCGACAAAGATATGACACTTACTTGGAACAAGAGGGTGTGTTTTGGAAAAAATTGATGAAATAAAAAGAAAAAAAAAGAACTGAATCAAACATTCAAGACTTGAACACTACTGCAAATCAGATGTGTGAAAAAGCTGAGGCAACAGGGAAAATAAGTTTTGTCACACAAACTCTTCGAAAATGGTGCTGATCCGATATCCACTATGGCTACCACATCAGCTATCTTTAAAATTTTGTTATTGCCACAATTTCTGAATCTAAAGTCATACCGGCATGAATTTTCATCATAAGACTTCTTATGCTGTCTAGCTGGTCTTAAATGAAAATTGTGCCAATCTGACATCCAGTATGGCCACCTTGGCAGCAATCTTGAAAATCTTGTTATTGTTACTCCTCCTAAATGGAAAGTCATATCAACATGGGGTTTTCGCCAGAAGAGTAATTATAATATCTAGTTGGTCCTGAATAAAAATGGTGCTGATCTGACCTCAAATATGGCCACCATCGCAGACATCTTGAAAATCTTGTTATTTCTATTCCTTCTAAACAGAAAGTCATATCGACATGGATTTTCACCAGAAGACTTCTTATGGTGTCTTGTTGGTCCTGAATTAAAATGATGCCTATCTGACATCCGGTATGCCACTGTGGCAGCCATCTTGAAAGTCTCAGTATTGTTACTCCAGAATTAAGGGTAATATTGACATTGGGTTTTCACCAAAAGACTTCTTATCATATCTAGTTGGTCCTTAATACAAATGGTGCCAATCTTACATCAAATATGACTCCATGATGGCCATCTTAAAAATCTTGTTGTCACTACTCTTCCTGAATGGATGGTCATATTGGCATGGGGTTGTCACCAAAAGTCTTCTAATTATATCTAGTTTGTCCTAAATGAAAAGGGTGCTGATCTGACATCCAATATGGCCGCCACAGTGGTTAATTTGAAAATCTTATCGCTCAGAATATCAAGAACATCAGAGATGGTTTCAACGTACAGCAGTTAAAAAGAAGAAATAGTGTTATCTTTAATTCCTGGAAATTATTTTCAGACAATAGAGCACAAGTCTGTTCGAGAGACTCACGTTTCATTTAGCTTATAACCACACCAGTGTTTGGCATGTTATATGCTTACTATTCAATCTTGAATTATCAAACTGTGAGTGGATGCATCTTGATAAATTCTTCATCCTTATATGAAAAAGAGGTCACTGTGACCTATATTTCATGCTTCAGAGACTCGAAATTTTGTGCAAAAAGTTCATTTATTGGGTGCTGATAATTGGATGGATCTCTGTTACCACTGCACCCTTACAACTAAAGAAGGTCACTGTGATTTACAGTTTATGCTTAATAACATGTGTTAAGTATTTGTGTTTATGATCACTTAGATTCATCCATATATACATATATATATATATATTTCCCCAGCCTACTCAGAAGTCCCTTTCTGACCAGTGCAGTTGGAAGCAGGAATAAATATGTTTATTCTGTGATTTACTTTTGATATTAATGACTATACATGTATATTATGATTGGCTACCCACAACATGTTAACTGTGTATTGTACATATGAATGAACATTTGAATTAGATGAGTTAACTGCAATCTGCATGCTTTTCTTGTGAGGTTTCACCTGTAGTTGCTAATCAAGGTAATTATTGATGCATGAATTATGTACTCCAAGGTTACTCCAAGCCTGTGACTTTCACCCAGTAAAATCTGGCTTCTAGGGGTGGACAATGATAATAGTGTCTCAAGCGTATGTTAAGAACAGCGATTTACTCAAGCAGATGTTAAGAACAGCGATTTAAAACAAAAAATAATGCAAAAACAACATTAATCTCTGTTTTTTGCACCTGGCTGTCAAGGTCAAGTGAATATATGGTATGGCCATGTGTCTGTCTGTCTGTCCCTTAGCAATTGCTTGTTACCACTCTTGAGTCTTTAATTTTTATCTGATTTCAATCAGACTTTGAATGTGAGCTTACATCATTAAAACCTGAGATGAGTTAATGAGAAAGATAAGCACATATTAATGTGGTTTATATCTTGCATATGATTGGCTGAGCTTGTTACCTCACTAGAGAGCCATATTTCTGATCTGATTTGATTAAACTTGGAATGTATGCTTATATCATTAGGATATCAGACAAGTTCAATAATGGGTGAGATCCACATTAATGAGGGGATCTTGTATATGATAGGCTGAGCTTCTTACCAGTGTGGAAGCCATATTGTTATTTATCTGATTTTGATAGAACTTGAAATATGAACGTGCCATATATACTCGCTTATAAGACAACTTGACTATAAGTCAACACCACCCCCACCCCCAATTTTAGGGCTGCAAAAAGCCAAATTCTTTTTGACCCTCCTATAAGTCGAGGTGTACTTTGCAAGTCAAATCCATCTGTAATGATTGAGTCAGAGTTGCACTTTGGAAAAATAAAATAGCAAAAATGGACTGATAGATAGATAGGAAAAATAAAGACAAAACCAGTGTGAAATAAATACAGTTATATTATTGAGAGAAATATGTCACAAATAAGATGACAACTTACATTTTGCCCATCTTTGTGTAATAAAATCCATAGAAATCCATAACGTTTGACATAAACAACATTGATAGACACTTCACTTTGCGGTGATTAATATTTAATATTTTCAAATTATTAAAATCCAAATAAAATGTATATACAAGTATTGTGTAATGAATACCATCATGAAACAGATAAACTCTGTGCATTTCTGGAAGGGAATAGTGGCATGAAAATGTAACAATATTTGAATTGACAGTATTTGTATGTACTGCAAACATCTGGAGTTTCCAGTATTACCCCTAGATTTAACAAATTGTGTGTCACGCTTAGAAGATGACTACTACTTTGCATGAATCTAGTTTTCAGTTAAAAAAGATTGACTTATAAGTGAGTATATATGGTATATCATGAAGATCTTGGATGATTTCGATAGTGAGCAAGGTCCACACATATCAGTGAAGTAAAATCTTGCATCTGATTGACTGAGCTTGTTCCCACTCATGAAGCCATATTTTTTATCCAATTTTGTTCAAACATGTAATATTTGTTTATATCAAGTTCTTGGATGAGATCAATAAAATTTTTGATGTAAATGGCCTTATGGCCGCACACGTCGTTAATTCAACTAACGAACGAACGAGATCAATAATGAGCAAGATTCATGCATATTAATGAGGTATGTTGCATCTGATTTAGGATAAAATTTATATTTTTTTTAACCAGATTAAAAGAATGTGAAGATAAAATAATTTCCCATAAAAGCTTTAGTTAGAAAAGGGGCCAGCATTTTGTTTTCAAGATCACTCTATTCTGAACTTATTTTCTGCATAATAATTAATAATTACATTGGCATCTGGATGGAATGATTTTTGTTGTTTATTAGTGAGACAGCTCTCACTTTTCTGACAACGGTTGCATCAACAATTTTGTTAAGATTTTGCTAAAAGATTTTTATCTGCATATTTTTCCGTCAGCACTTCACAGATTTTGTTATTATTTGGAATGTTCCATTTTAGATCAAAGACTTTTCATTCTGTGACACACTCAATTGCCCCCTTAAACTTTAGGGTCAAGATCCGAGAGCTATGGTTTTTTCCAGTACCCTCAGAAGCTTGTACCCCATCTACATCTGACTAAATAAAAGAATAATTTGCATGAAAATGTTTAGATGTTACAAATATTTTCAATTTTTTCAACCAACTTTCCATTTTGCAATGCAAACACTATTAAATTCATTTTCACTCCAAGTTAACGACTTTGTCTAATGTTAATCCTGCAACATCCTAGTCCAGGTGTCTTGGATGTTTGTTGATCATAGTGATACCTCGTGTACTTCTATTTCTTGGTGAATGAATCAGTGTGTATGACTTACTGAGGCCATGCTGTTCATCAGCTGCAGACATGTCACTAAGCCAAGTGACTGCTTAGCAAATTGAATTGTCTCTGTGATCTTCACTCCTTCTCAAAAATAATTCATACAGGATCCCAGGATGCATTTGGATGAAGTTTGTCATGATACCAAGAGGTATTTTGAATTTCAAAATCATGTCTGCGAGATTAACATTAATAAAGCTGTTCACTTAGAGTGGAGATGGATACAATAGTGTTTGCACCGAGATTCAGAAGATTGGCTTAAAAATACAAAATATTTGAAAGAATTGATTCATCATGCAGAGTTTAGTAATATTGTCCTTTTATTTGTTAGATGTGGATAGGGATTGAAGCCACAGAGGGTCTGGAGAAAATGAATGAGAATTTTGTATTGGTTTTGGGTTTACATTACCTTAAGTCCATCATGGATTCTTTTCATACTTCAGAAGTCTAATTATGGAGAAAGAACAATTAACTCCTGGACCTACACACTTGACTTGTTCTACATAAGTTAACTAAAGCCATGGCCAACATGGTAGACATCTTGAAAATCTTGTTGTTGCTCCTCCTTCTAAATGGAAAGTCATATCGATAAGGGTTTTTCATTAGAAGACTTCTTATGGTGTCTAGTTGGTCTTGAATGAAAATGGTACCAATCTGACATGCAGTACAGTCAATATGGAGACTATCTTGAAAATCTTGTTATGGTTACTTCTCCAGAATTGATGGTCATAGCAACATTAGATTTTCACCAAAAGATTTATAATGATGTCTAGTTTGTGCTAATTGAAAACAGTGCCAATCTTACATCCAATATGGCCATCATAGTGGTTAATTCGCTAGTAAAAAGAAGAAATGGTCTTATCTTGAATTTCTGGATATTCTTTTCGGACAGTACAGCATCAGCCCCTTTAGTGTAAGTTCCTTGAACAGACTTTCTGGATGACTTGCACTTAAGGTAATAAAGAAACCTATAGATTTTGGGGTCTGAAGGTCAGAGATGCCAGTGATGGCAAGTCTAAGAAAATAATGGTTTCTGTAATGCAAGTGTAGTTCAAGACCACATACAAAAGGTTGTGGTCATTGAGATCTCTTGGTTAATAATCTCACAAGTGAACCATATTGTACGAGTGCCTACATAGATGACTATTGAACACATTGCAGTGCCATTTGTGGTTCTCCTGTATGTTAGATGCCTTCCATGTTTTCCAATTTATAAATGGAGTTTAGCTATTATTAGAATCCTGAAACATTTAGGTCATGTAGAACTTTTTAAAAGCTATCACTAGAACAGATTTCAGAAACATTAACTCAGACTAATTTTTATACACCCACCATAACACCCAGCATATTTTATTATGATGTAGGTCATTCATTCGTCTGTTACCAATTTTGTGTCTGCACAATAACTCAAGTTACAAAACTATGTTGATGGCTTGCACGTTGTGTAAAAAAGAACCTTATTGATTTTGGGATCAAAAGGTCCATTGTCAGGGTAACTGTGACTGAAAGGAAAGAAATATATCTGCACAATAACTACCATCTACGGTTGCCAACATTTGTGGATGGCTTGCACTAGCAGTAAGGAAGGAGGCTATTAATTTTTTATCAAAAGGTCAAAGGTCAAAGTCATTGACTGAAAGAAAAAAAATAGTTTCTGCACAATAACATTAGTTCTGCATCATGTACCTGGACAACATTTTGTGGATGGCATGCGCTTACGGTAAGGAAGAAGGTCAAAGGTTAAGGTCATGGTGACTGAAAGAAGAAAAAAGGTTTCCACACAATAACATTCATTGTACATAACAGACCTGGACCAAACTTTGTGGATGGCTTGCACTAGGGGTAAGGACGAAATCTTTTGATTTGGGGTCAGAGGTCAAGGTAACTGACTGAAAGAAGAAAATGATTTTTGGACAAAAATTTCAGTTATCAGCCATGTACACACAAACTGTTGTGGATGATATACACATTAAGTAAGGAAAAAGTCTTTTGGTTTTGGGCTTAGGTAAAAGGTCATGGTAACTGAAAGAATAGAAAAATGGTTTTTGCATAAAAACTTTAGTTGTAGACGACATACCTTTACCAAAGTTTGTGGAGACTTGCACTTAAGGTATGGTAGAGGCCTATTGCTCTAGAGTAAGGTGGAGATAATTGAGACCCATTGGTTAGTAATCTCAAGAGTCAACCATACCCAACTAGTGCCAACATAGAGGACTATTAAACATGGGGTGGTGTATAATGTGCCATTCACAATACTCCTGTTTGCTCCTGTACTTCTAATGAAAGGTATTTCCTGGATATAACACTGTGATGAACCGGACAAATATATATTCTAAAGTTTTTAAAAAAGGCTTTCAGTTATTCTTTCCCTTCCTTCCCCTTTTCTTTCCTTTTTATTTTTGAAGTAATAGTATATAATTGTTTCATATTTTTAGCTCTACTGCTCATAGACCAGAAGAGCTTATGGGATGGGCTGTTGTCTGTTGTCCAAATGTCTGCCCATCCATTAGCACAAGCTTGTTATCACTACTCCTCCTAAACTACTTGGAGGATTGCCATGAAACTTTACACACACATTCACCCCATGATCTAGTTGGTCTTAAATGAAAGGTGCTGCCCAGACATCCAATATGGCCACCATAGTGGCCATCTTGATAAACTTGTTATTGCTACTCTACCAGAATGGATGGTCAAATGAACATGGGGTTTTCATTGAAAGACTTCATCTGATGTCTAGTTGGTCCTAAATGAAAATGTAGCCGATCTGACATCCAATAGCAGCCATCTTAAAAATCTTGTTATTGCTACTTCTTCTGAACGGAAAGTCATATCGACATGGGGTTTTCACTGGAAAACTTCTTATGTTGTCTAGCTGGTTTTAAATAAACATTGTGCTGATCTGCTATCCAGTATAGGCACCATGGTGGCCATCTTGAAAATCTTATCACTACTCCTCCTAGATGGAAAGTCACATTGACGTTGGGTTTTCACCAGAAGACTTTTAAATGAAAACGGTGCTGATCTGACATCCAGTGTGGCCATCATGGTAGCCATCTTCAAAATATTGTTGTTGCTACTCCTAATAAATGGAAAGTCATATCGACATGGGGTTTTCACCAGAAAACTAACTATGGTGCCAGTTGGCCATGAATGAAAATTATAGCGAGCTGACCTCGAATATATCTACTCTGGCAGCCATCTTAATAATTTTCTTGTCACTGCTTCTCCTAAATGGAAAGTCATATTGACATGGGGTTTTCACCAGAAAACTAACTATGGTGCCTAGTTGGCCATGAATGAAAATTATAGCGAGCTGACCTTGAATATATCTGCTCTGGCAGCCATCTTAATAATTTTCTTGTCACTGCTTCTCCTAAATGGAAAGTCATATGGGGTTTTCACTAGAAGACTTATTATGGTGTCCAGTTGATTCTGATTGAAAATGATACCGATCTGACATACAGTATGGCTGCCATGATGGCCATCTTGACAATCTTGTTATTGCTACTCCTTTAGAATTGATGGTCACATTGACATAGGGTTTTCACCAAAAGACTTCTTATGATATCTAGTTGGTCCTAATGAAAATGGTGCCCTGCAGACATCCAATATGGCTGCCACAATGAACATATTGAATGTCTGTCACTAAATGTCCTGAATGGACGGTCATATTGGCATTGTTGCACCTTGAGCGCAGGACTGTGGGTTTATCACAATTTTTTTGCCCCACTTTCCCAAAAATCTTACCCTGTTGAGCCACCTTGACATGCTTTTTCATCAGGAAAAATAAAAAATATGCCAACTACTTTTCTTTAGTGCATGTCCATCCACACCTGTGTGGGCTCATGCAATGGCCAAAGTTGCAATGTAAAGATTAAAGTCTTTGATTGCTAGCAGTGTAAATATTGGCACACCTATGGCGAAGATGATTTAAATTATTTTGAGGTTGAATTAATGACAAAATGGATTTATTTTATGTAAGTACACCATTTGTAATTTATTCAATGAATTATTTGAAAAGAAAAGTAATTGAGAAAATAATGGGGCAAATTATGATAAATGCTTGTGGATAATTAGTGAACACTCAAGTTAAATGAGAGCATGATAAGGAATGGAAAATTCCATAGTGTGACTCATTTCAGATGAGCCAAATATTCATACATGTTTTCATGAGTTACTTGGGGACTTGTGTCAGAGGAAAAGATGATACTACAGTTCAGTCTGTAGTGTTAAGGTGGCAAAACTGTCCAAGCAAATAAGATCATCTTATTTTTGTAGCACTGCCATAAAGTGCAATATCTACTATTTACCTTTGTCCCTTTAAACTTTTGAGTGACCCCCAGATTTGGAGGATGGTCGGCAAGGTGTTCCCTGCCCTTGGGATCCTTGATGCAACACTATTGGCATGGGGTTTTCACCAAAAGTCTTCTAATTTGTCCTAAATGAAAATGGTGCTGATCTTACAACCATTATGGCTGCCACAGCAGTTAATTTGAAAATCTTGTCACTCCTGAGTATCAGAGATGGTTTCAGCACTCAGAAGTTAAAAAGAAGAAATAGTCTTATCTTGAATATCTGGAAATTCTTTTCAGATAGAGCGTCAGTCCCTTCAAGGGACTTATGTTTCTGTCGGTTATGATTGAACTATATATATATTGTTAAAACTAATACTGTATTTATGTGTGGCATACTGCCATCTTTATCGTTATCTTTATGTCAGTAGACAAGTCTTAAAACTGGTTTTGCTGATATAATATATTGGTATTTTTCAGCCATGAGTATGGTTAGAGATGAACAAAAGAAGAGACAGCACGATGAAGAAACAAATGGTAGTTAGAGATTCCTTGCAAAAAGTAGATTGTCTTGATATGGGTTCAAAGCAGGTTCCATGTTTTTCATGGAAGAAGGAAAATTTATTGGTGTAAAATTTAAGCTGTGGCATTTTTGTACTAGATGGGGGCAGGGGGCAGAAAAATTACAGGGTGGTATCATTCTTACCCATAACACATACACACGTGTCTTTCCATTTTCCCTTCCATGTATCCAGTGCTCTGTTGAAATTGAAATAATGGCTCCCTCTCTCATGCTAAAATCTCTCAGTATCACTGCTGATCAGCATATGTAATATGTAACTGTAGACAAGATATTTAATTTACAAAAATGACTTGACATTACTCATTGTTTTTATTTTTTTGTTTTTTTTTACAGATGTTCATTTATTTAATTGCACAATGTGTTTCAAAGTGGTAAATATGTGATTTTGAGCTCTTTTTTAAAACAAAGAATCATGTTCCTGATGTTGGGATGCATTGGCCTAAAGTGCAACAGAATTGAATCCTATGTTTTTTTTTCACAAGTGACAGTGATTTTACATCAATTTAAATCCTTTTAAATGTGATGACAATGCATCTGTAGATTAGAATGAGGATTGGCAATTACTGTATATACTCGCATATAATCCGGTCCAAATACAAACAACATAGACCCTGATCTGCTGTCGCATAATGCGCTGGCTGATCAGGGTCTATTTTGTTTGTTCTACTGATTAGTCCTTACAAACTGCATAGACCCTGATCTGCCGGCGCATTATGCGATGGCAGATCTGGGTCTATGCAGTTTGCAGTTGTAAGCGAGTATATATAGTATATTTTTTAAAGGCAGGTGTTATATCTTAGTATTAATGTTACTCATATGATCAAGTTTATAAAATGATAATATTGATTGTCAGAAAACGACATTCCTTGTATTATATCTTAGTTAATCATGCAGAATTTACTGTCTGTCACGCGTTTTGAAATTGGCTGTATGTGAGAACTCGCACAATGAAACCTGAACTCTCACAAAAAAAATCAACAATGTGTGAATAATCTAAATGAAGTCTGACCAGGTTTGGCTCTGCGTAAGGCTGTCTGGTTTAGTCTTGATCACCAAGATGTTTTTTGTGTGTGTCTAGCAGTCTTTTCCATAAGTATTTGACACTGCTTGACTGCGCATTACCAAAAATCGATTCATTTGTGCTCAAGGCAGTGGCCGGTTGTAAATTGATAATGTATTACTTTAAAGTTCCGTTTGCTGGGACTTCTGACCCAGATCAGGATACTGAATGTGTCATTGATAACTTGGAGACTGTTAAAACTTCAGACGCATCCCTGGGGACATCTGATCGAACAGAAACAATTGAAGTTTCTCAGAATCAGTGTCAGCTAGAACTAAGACTGCATGTAATGAACCCCCAAAAGTCAAAATTTCAGAAGTTCTTGGTCATGTTAAAGCTTGAAAATGAAAAGCTGGTCATGCACATGTCTCCAAACTGTAGATTGTGAGAAGGGTTTCTCTGCACAGACTTACAGTCACACTGTAGTCAGAAACAGATTAACTTTGGAAAATATCAATAGAATAATGCTAATACAAATACAGGGTGGTTCATATGAAGATTTCAATTTCAACAGAGCACTGGATATATGGAAGGGTAAATGGAAATACACATGTGAGCGTGTCATGAGTAAGATTTATACCACCGTGTAATTTTCCTGACTCGCCCCCTTTTTAGAATCAGGAGAGCCAATTCCCCTCAGCATCACTGCTGATCACCATATATTGACAAAAATGACTTGACATTGCTCATTATGCTTTTTTACAGATGTTCATTTATTTAATTGCAAAATGTGTTTAGAAGTGGTAAATATGGGATTTTGAGATCCTAATTAGAAGTGGTAAATATGGGATTTGTAGGTCCTAATTAGAAGTGATAAATATGGGATTTTTAGGTCCTAATTAGAAGTGATAAATATGGGATTTTTAGGTCCTAATTAGAAGTGGTAAATATGGGATTTTGAGATCCTAATTAGAAGTGGTAAATATGGGATTTTTAGGTCCTAATTAGAAGTGGTAAATATGGGATTTTTAGGTCCTAATTAGAAGTGGTAAATGTGGGATTTTGAGATCCTAATTAGAAGTGGAAAATGGGATTTTGATGTCCTAATTAGAAGTGGTAAATATGGGATTTTGATGTCCTAATTAGAAGTGGTAAATATAGGATTTTGAGGTCCTAATTAGAAGTGGTAAATATGGGATTTTGAGGTCCTAATTAGAAGTGGTAAATTGGGATTTTTATGTCCTAATTAGAGGTGGTAAATATGGAATTTTTATGTCTTATTATTTTTGTTTTTTTTTAAATCATGTTCTTAATGTCAAGATGCATTGGCCTTAAGTACAACAGAATTGAATCATGATTTTGTTCACAAGTGACTGAGATTTTTCATCAATTTAATCACCTCAGACTTTATGACAATGCAGCTGTAGATTAGAAATGAGGATTGGCAATTATATTTATTAAAGGTGGCTGTTACATCATTGTTTTAATGTTACTCATATGGTCTGATCTTTGAAATGGATGACAATATGGGTCGAAAGAAAACAACATAAAACTTAGTATTATATTCGTATTTCCTTTTTAAAACCTCATTATTAGACAAAATTAAATGTACAAATACCATGGAGTGAAAAAATGCATCCAATTTACATAAGCTAACATTATTTTGGCATTTTTTTTATTCTTCCGCCCAACACACACGTGTATGAATTCATATAAGTTTCTATAAATCCTGCAATACTGCAGTTCGGTAAAAAACAACTTGGGCAGCGTTTATGGACCCCAAATACCGCATTATAACAGGGAGATATACAATACATAAAAAATATTTTGAAATATTTGTAAACAATATAAACAATAGTTAAATCTGCGCATGGCACTTATGCCTCCTTCATGTTACTAGATATTTATCATTGAAATACGATGATTCTTGTGTGTACAATTTCTCTTCCAAAATTGTGATGGATTGTTCCAAAACTTGGTAGACACTATATCCATCATTCAAAGATGCATGTATCATTAGTACCATATATACTCGCTTATAAATCCAACTGCAAACTGCACAGACCTAGATCTGCCATTGCATAATGCATTGGCAGATCCAGGTCTATGAAGTTTGTTGAGAGTAATCAAAAGAACAAACAACTTGGACCCTAATTTGTCAGTGCATTATGTGATGGCAGGTCAGGGTCTTTGTTGTTTGCAGTTGGACTTGAATTATAAGTGAGTATATATGGTAATTGTGTTTCAGTGGATTTTTATGCCACCCCAATTTTGAATTGAACCTGTATGTGATAAATATGACATTGTTGCACATTGAGTGCAGGATCGCAGGTTTCACACAAGTTTTTGTCCTATGTCCCCCAAATCTTGACCCTGTGCACACTCTTGGGTGTGCTTTTTCATCAGAAATAAAAATAGTAAAATACACCTGCAACTTTTCATTAGTTGATGTCCATCCATGACTATGTTGGCGCTAGCAATGGCCAAAGTCACAAAAGGTGATAAAAACTTTAAGATGGCAATGAATATCTATTTTAAAACAATGTATCTGGCATTGAAAACATTCAAGGTTTGTGGTAATGTAAAGTGTTTGACGGCCGTTAGTGTAATGTATTTTCGAGGTTAATGTTACCCCAACGATGGGGAAGATTTAATTTATTTCGAGGTTGAAATAATGACAAGAAACTAAATATATGCAAATACACAATTTGGCATTTAATTAATGGTTTAATACTTTGAAAAGAAAAGTAATTCAGAAAACATGGGTATTTATTATAATAAATTCTGGTAGATAAGTGTGCACTAAAGTTAAATGAGAGCAAGACCCAGAATGAAAAATGCCATGGTGAAGCTCATTTCAGGATCACCGGATAGCCTTTAGTATTCAACAAGTTGTTAGTCATTGTTCTTTGCAGAGGTTAAGTTAAAGCAAGGTTTTGCATCTTGGATGTAAAATAATCAACACAGTTGGAAAAAGATTCTTTCCTGTATTTATATGACGGAAAAATTTGGGGAGTAGGACAGAACAATATGTCAACCATGCCGTAGTTTATTTGATTGTAATTCTCTATAATTCTCCATTAATTGAGAAATGATTACAGATGACCAAAATGAAAATTATGTTTAAAATCTTATTTTGTTGTTTGTAAATAAAATATTCATTACATCCAAATCATTTGCACCTTCTTCTGCAAGTGTACATGTTCTCTGGTGTTAATGTTGATTTTGGCTCCTGAATCAGTTTGGTTCTCTATTCTTATCAAGCTATTTCTGTTTTGAAGCTCTGTAGTTTGGAAACAGACCATTGTTATACACATGCTCCTCAATTACCCAATATTTTAAGGTCTATATACTTGTTACATTTATTCATTTCATATACCTTTACATTGTTTTAACATCTTTACCTTTTACAGTGTTTTAACATCTTTACCTTTTACAGTGTAATAACATCTTTACCTTTTATCTTTTGTCTTGTTGTACTACATGTTTATTGTTTTTTTTTTTTAGAAAGGGTTTATCTTCCTGCAGTTTTCTTTTGCAATTTTATCTTTACAATTTTGGAACCTACCTTTTAACTGGCACAAATAACCAGTATTGTGCTGATGTGCCATTAAACCCTCAGCATATCTAGAATTATAAGATATAAAGTTTCATGGTTGGTACAACCTTAAAAAAAATCCATGAATTTTAGGGGTTGCCTTGAAAACTCCTTGAACTTTACAAAACTTTGTTTTATCCTTGATAAGTCCTTGCATTTCTTGACAAACTCTTTGAATTTTCCCCCAAACTCCTTGAATTCATCATAGGGAAAACATAACATTAAAACTGAAAATAATATATCACTTTCAAATTTTTGAATTTCAATTATTTACAGATTTTACAAAAATAATAAATACATAAAATGGGTTTAAATTGGGTGGATTAAATGACGCATGATGTGCATGGTTACCAGATGGAGTAGTGTCCCTTTGCTCTAGAGGCACGCTAATTATGTGGGTTTTTTTCAACTTTTGTACCTATTAATGCAATGATAAACAAAGTAACATGTGCAGAAAGTTCAGTTTCCTTTTAAAAAATACTCCTTGAAACTGTTGCACCCATTGCATTATGCAAGCAGCTTCCACAAGAATACAAGTTTAAAGGGGGAGAACTCTTGCAAAAGAAATAAGGTTGAAAACTTTCGAAAGTTCTTGAAAACTCCTAGAAAAATTCCTGAAAAACAAGTTGCTTGGGCTATATGAAGCATGAGTCTGGGAGATAGTTTACATAAGTTATGTGCTTGTGAAATAGTAAACTGTTAAGTTGTGTAAGAAAGGTGAGTGATATCATGCCCACTTGGGACTCTTGTTTGTTTTTGCAGCAGGTTGTATATATTAGGCTGATGCAGTAAAAAAATAATTGATGTGCATTACAGAATAAAAATGATAAAAACTCTATTAACATGCAAATTGTTTGCAAACTTTGTCTACTATACCTTACACGTTCCATCATGAATGAGGTAGGGCATATAGTGTTACTTTTGTTCATCAGTCGGTACATTCATTTACCCCCACCATGAATGAGGTAGGGCATATAGTATTATCTGTGTACATCAGTCGGTACATTCATTTACCCCCACCATGAATGAGGTAGGGCATATAGTGTTACTTTTGTTCATCAGTCGGTACATTCATTTACCCCCACCATGAATGAGGTAGGGCATATAGTATTATCTGTGTACATCAGTCTGTAAGTCCAATTATCCCATCATGAATGAGGTAGGGCATATGGTATTACCTTTGTATGGCAGTCTGTATGTCCAAGTACCCCCACCAAGAATGAGGTGGGGCATGTAGTGTAACCTTCTTATCTCAGTCTGTACATCCAATTACCCCAACCATGAATGAGGTAGGGCATAAAGTGTTACCTTTCTATGATGGGCCATATGTCCAATTACCCCACCATAAATGAGGTAGGGCATATAGTGTTACCTTTGGATGTCTGTCCATATATCCAATTGCCCCCATCATGAATGAGGTAGGACATATAGTGTTACCTTTGTATGTCAGTCCATGTGTACAGTTGCCCCCACCATGAGTGAGGTAGGGCATATAGTGTTACCTTTGTACATCAGTCTGTATGTCCAATTGCCCCCACCATGAATGAGGTTGGGCATATAGTGTTACCTTTATAGGTCGGTCCATATGTCTAGTTGCTCCCACCATGAATGAGGTAGGGCATATAGTGTAACCTTTGTACGTCAGTCCGTGTATCCAGTTGCCCCCAGCATGAATGAAGTAGGGCATATAGTGTCACCTATGTACGTCAGGCCATACATCCAGTTACCCCCACCATGAATAAGGTAGGGCATATAGTGTTACCTTTGTACATTGGTCTGTAGATCCAGTTACCCCCACCATGAATGAGGTAGGGCATATCATTTTTTACCATTGTAAGTCAGTTTGTATGTCCAATTACCCCCACCATCAATGAGGTAGGGCTTTGTCTGTCGGCCCATGTGTTCAATTGTACCCACCTTGAATGAGGTAGGGCATAAAGTGTTACCTTTGTATGTCAGACCGTATGTCCAGTTATCCCCATCATGAATGAGATAGGGCATATAGTGTTGCCTTTATATGTTAGGCCGTATGTCCAGTTGTCCCCACCATGAATGAGGTAGGGCATAAAGTGTTACCTTTGTATGTCAGACCGTATGTCCAGTTATCCACATCATGAATGAGATAGGGCATATAGTGTTACCTTTGTACATCAGTCTGTATGTCCAGTTGCCCCCACCATTAATGAGGTAGGGCATATAGTGTTACCTTTATAGGTCAGTCCATATGTCCAGTTGCCCCCACCATTAATGAGGTAGGGCATATAGTGTTACCTTTATAGGTCAGTCCATATGTCCAATTGCTCCCACCATGAATGTGGTAGGGCACATAGTGTTACCTTTGTACATCAGTCTGTCAGTCTGGTTACATTTCATGCCTAGGTCAGTTTTCAGGTACCATGGAGGGGAATTCATGTTCCTTGGACACACTTTTAGTTAAATACTAACCTTAATATATACTTGATGTAAAAGTTAATATTTATGTTGCCATTTTGCAACTGTTAGATTTTGAATACAGATAAACAAAGATTTATTAACTGGTTTGGTAAATGCACAACTGATTCACTTGATTTCAAACAGTGAAGATGAAACTAGACAGCTTTTATCATTAATGACATCTTTATACATGAAACAACTCCTCCTGAAATCCCTTTTCTTTCATCCATAAATTGTTGGAAAACAAAGCTGCTAGAACTCTATCACTGCTTGGTCTCCAGTACTTTAAGCATTAGTCAGTGTTCGGTATAGTGGGATTATTCCTACTTTAATACAAATTGAAAACTGTTCTCAACCAGTTTTAGTGGAATTTATGGTCACTTCAGACAACATAATTGAAGACTTAGTGGGTGTTTACCTGTAAACACAAATCTCATAACAAGCAGGAGCACATTTGGAGGTAGCTGACAATATACAGATTGGTATATAGGAGCCTAAAAATTATGTCACATTTACCTATTTTTGGGTATGGTCAAGCTACTCTCCTTGAGATGCATCCACATACTAGTTTTAATGAGTGTCTGTGAAATAGAGTTCAGAATATTGAGGATGTAAAAAATTGATAACTGAAAACACAAAAGTAAATCATGAAAATTAGGCTACAGTGACCTAGTTTTGGTATGGTTGAGTTATCCTCCTTGAGATCCCTCCATATGCCATATTTCATGAGTGTAGGTGAAATATGGTCCAAGATGTTGAGAGTAACAAATGGAAAGCTGAAAACACAAAACTCACTCAAGCTTGAAAATTGTGTCACAGTTACCTAGTTTTTATATGGTAGGATATCTCACCTATATATGCATCCACAGTGCAGGTGAAATAGGGTCTAAGATATTGAGAATGTAATGAGTAAATACAGTAGCTAAAATTGAAAATGTGCTCAAGTGTGAATATGGTCACATTGACCTAGTGTTGGTATGGTTGAGTTACTCTTGTTATTGTACCGTTATATACCAATTTTCATGAGTGTAGGTGAAATAGGGTCTGAGATGATGATGGTGTAACATACAAATTGATGAAAATTCGAAAGTCACTAAAGTATGAAAATGATACCACATTGACCAAATTTTGGCATAGTTCATTTACTTTCTTCAAGATGCAAACATGTACCCTGGAATAGGTCTAAGATATTGAGGGCATAACAAAGAGACTTAGTTTTGCATTGTGTCAGTTAATACCATACAAAATATTTTCTTGTTTTATTTTAGATTCTTATTTCCATAATTTAATATTTAACACTATTATATTGTTGATTTCACCATTTTGCCTCTACTCTTTTTCTCTTATTAATATGCACAGATGCGCAACTGTACATAATTCATGAGAGAGTGTGCTGCAATTTAGATATATACCGTATATACTCGTGTATAATCTGGGTCCAAATGCAAACAACATAGACCCTGATCTGCCATCGCATAATGCACTGGCAGATTAGGGTCAATGTTGTTTGTTCCACTGATTAGTCCTTACAAACTGCATAGACCCAGATCTGCCAGCGCATTATGCGACGGCAGATCTGGGTCTATGCAGTTTGCAGTTGGTATAGGATTATACGTGAGTACATATGGTAGTTTTATGTTTAAGTTAGTTTACAAAGAAAAAATAATGCAGGGCATTTGTGTTCTACAAACACATTTCTTATACAAAGAATATCCATTCTGTGACACTTTTTCCATTAACATCTTTCAGACTCGGAACCACCAACCCTGGAAAAGGAGAATGACCCAGTGCCTGCTGCCAAAAAACACAAAACAGATTATTCCTCAACTTCAAGCTGAGAGTTCCAACTGGCGATAGTAATGGGTCTTCTGTTTATATTGTGGTGTATAGTGACTCCTATTGATTGTTACTGTGGAATCTGGACACCTGCAGGGGCAGATGTTGTACCATGGGACCACAGATGTGACACACCTTTCAGTGCAGATATTCAGTCTAACAAAGGTTACCAGTTAGCCGCAAGTGTGGGGCAAATTTGTCGCTTTAAGATCTGCACCTGTGGTAATTGTTGTTTTCTAGACTGTAGCAGTCCAGGACTTAAGTTCCTATTTGATCCCAAGAATGCCTTTGTATTGTCTATTTACAGATGATATCAACCCAGGACTTCACATACCTTTACCCCCAACAATGTCTTGTAACTTAGGCACTGGACTCTCAATCTGTTTGCTGGACTAAGTGTAACTGCAATAAGAGTCTTAAAAGTCAGTGACAAATTAGGAATGGCATCAGGCTTTTTGTTTACAAGCCCACATTAGTTGGAAGTGAGAAAAGGCAGTCGCTTTTCCATCATTGTCAGCAGATTGTTGAGTTTGTAGTTGAAGCTTTTCAGCAATATTTTGATTGTGGGTTTGACATGCATGACCTGGCCTTCTATATATCTGCCCTTTGTTTTGCAAAACACTGATCTCACCAGTGATGTATTATTTTTTGTCTTTTTTTTCTTCATTTTACTGGGATTACAGATGTAACACTGAAGGTCAGCAAGTTGCTATTCACACCAAAATTGGATAATATACCGTATATACTTGCTTATAAGTAGAGTCCAACTGCAAAGAACATAGACCCTGATCAGCTGTCACATAATGTACCGGCAGATCAGGGTTAATGTTGTTTGTTCTTCTAATGACTCCTAAAAAAACCTGCATATACCCAGAGCTGCCAGTGCGTTATGTGACGGCAGATCTGGGTCTGTGCAGTTTGCTTTTGGATTTGACTTATAAGTGACTATATAAAGTATAATTATTATGCCTTGGAGAAGGGGGCATTTTGCATTTAGGTTGTCTGTCTGTGGGTGGGTGTGGGTGGAATCTGGGGGCAGCTGTAGTTAAAGTCTTTTTGAGCACCTGTAACTCGGTAACCACGTACCTGTTCACTTAATAATTCAGGTATAATATTACATAATCCTCTTTTCTCATTGCCACTCCAGGCCTTAGGTTCTGCCCTTGGGTGTGGCAATGTGGTCAAGAATAATAAAGTCTGGAACATTCCATCGACGGTACTGTTTATGTAGGACTTTGTGTTGTATTTAAATTTATCACAACTACTTAAGCTTCATATTGACATACTCATTTAACCTTGCTGATTGGTTTATGCAGCATTGTTCTGCCATGCACTGCATATTTAAAGCTAGTGAAAGAAGCACTAGCTTCTTGACTAGCCCACAGTTTTCCCAGTCAAGTGTGCAGCGTGTGGCCTTGGTTATTTTTAGCCCATATATACATGTCAAGTGTACAGTGTTGTGTTGGCCAGTTGGCAAGGTTAATTGACAGGGTATACCAATATAAAGCTTGAGTAGTTGTGTGAAATTAAAGTATGTCAGTGGATTGTTGGAGCCTTTATTGCAATGGGTCTGTATTGGTGACACATTTTTTCCAGATATAGCTCAGCAACCCCTTAGCCGATTCACTTTATTTTTTGCAATATAAGATCATCACATGCTCACCTTCTGTCAGTGCTACTCTTGCCCAAGGGTTCTCCCCATGGGTGAGGTCATTTGGCATTTGGATTGTCCATTTGTGGGTGTGGGGGTGATTCTTTGGTACTTTGGTGAAAAAAATTTCCAGTACATGTAGCTCAGTAATCCCTTTGCCGATTCATTTTATATTTAGAATATATCATTATCACATGATCCCATTCTGTCAGTACTGCTCATGCTCCAGAGGCTTCTGGGTAGGGTCATAGGGTCAACAATTATAATGAAGAAACATTTTGGTTACAAGTTTCTTGTATCATTTACATTTACATAACCCCATTCTCAATTCACCTAATGTTTGGAATATAACATTATCATATACACATCTTTGCTAAATACCACTTATGCTCCTGGGCCATGAGATCAAGAATGGGGACACATTTTAATTCAAGTTATGAAGTTGCAGTTTTTTGCAGAACTTGTAGCTCAGTAATCCCTTACCGCAGGCATGTGCAACCTACGGCCCATGGGCTGGATGCGGCCCGCAACCTGGTTTTATTTCCTTATTTACATCATAGCGTGTGGCTTTAAAAATTGCGTATCCAGCCCGTGCCATGGAGGAAGTTGCAAATGCCTGCCTTACCGTATTGATTTATATTTGGAATGTAATATCATCACTTACGCAGTAAGTTTAATGGAGATGTAATTTGGATAAAGCTTTTTTCCATCACTGATTTTTCCATAAAGCCTCAGTTCACTTTCATATTTGGAATATATCATACCACTTCTGTCCTAGAGTTCTGGTTCAGACTCTGGCTGGGGACAGTGGGGTCAAGAATTGTTCAGGACACTTTTTGGGTGCTTTTTTATCACATTTTTCTTCAACAGCATACCCTCTTCATTTCATATTTGGAATATAATGTCATCACACATTTGCCTTACCTCAATAACACTCCTGCCCCCGAGTTGTACACTTGGATGTCTTGAATTATATTGGGGACACATTTTGGTTAAAGTTTTTTTAATTGACATATTTCCATAACCCATTAACCCAGACGCTTCATTTCAACAAACCTCATGGATTTTACTGCTTTTGCCAAAGGGTTCTGTCTTTGATTGGAATGATAGGGTCAGGAAGTACTGCCTAAGGGTTCTGTCTTTGATTGTAATGATAGGGTCAGGAAGTACAGGTAGAATTTTTTTTTATCACATATTTTTATAACTCCTTTACTGAATTAACTTCATATTGATAATGTAATATCATAAATTGACACTCCTCCCCTTACCACTCCAACCCCTGGGTCAAGTCACTGGTTGGGGCCATCAGATCAATACTGTATGTGGGACACTTTAACTTTATTCAAATTTTGATTCAATCTCTTATGTTTTGAAAAAACATTTATCCAATTCATTTAAAATTCAGAATATTATGTGATCCCAAACTTCCCTTTCTCACTGCTGTGTCCCCTGGTTTACGTCTCTGGATAGACCTTGGCGTTAACCCTCACTTCACATCTTATTTGGACTTCATATTTGGGATTTGATATGATCCAATATTTCCTTTCTCCTTAAAACACTGTTGGTCCCTGGATGGGGCCCATAGGGTCAAGAGATATTGGTTTTTTGATTTTTTTTCCATCAGTTTATTTTGGTAAAGTCTTCAATGCATATATTTATAATAAAGTATCATCACCTACTTACATGTCACATTGTACCACACCTATTCATGTGCTACATTCTTGAATGTGATGATTGCGTCCATAACTTGTATTTTAACAGCATTAATACATGCCAGCTATAATTGCATTGCATTATCTTTTCCTGACTCTTGTCCCCAGTCCAAGGACATTATTCCCTCCTCCAATTAGTAACTGAAGGTCTAGAATAAAAAACATGATCCCAGCCTGATATGTTTGTCCACTTCCAACAACTGTAATATCTTCCTTCCTGGACCAAGACTGAAGGACATCATAGTGGGGAGGGAAACGAGAATTGTTCAATAATAGCAGGTAGGTATTACATAATTAAAACTAGTCCCCCCCCCCCCCCGAGAAAAACTACATTTTAAGAGCAGTAAGTTGCTATTATTTATTATTGCATTGCTGATTTTGCCAGCCCAGTGGGAGTCTGATGGCCCAAGATGAACTGTCAAGTGAACTTACCATTGTTGTCAGTAGGATGTTCTACTACCAGTTGGAGGATGGCTTGACAACTTGGGTGCTTTTTTATCACATTTTTTATCAGAGTCAAGTTCCCCTTCGACTGGGGACTAGAGCCAAGAAAAGATGTAGCAATGCAATAATAACAGGTAAATATTTTGCAATTAAAATTAGCCCCCCCCCCATTTTATTTTTATTTTTTACACTTCAATAGTTATTTACACTATTTGGAATATAAAAACAATCTTATATCCATTATTCCCATTAGCATTCCTGTTCTTGGCTCAAATCCCTGGTCGGGGCCCATGGGGTTAGGGGGTTTTGATATATCAACAGCTCATCTTGAGGGCATACCATGTGTTTCTTAAAAAAACATTTCTTCTTGTTACTTACGTCAAACAGCCTAGAACAGGCATGTGCAACCTATGGCCTGTGGGCCGGATCTGGCCCGTGACATGGTTTTATCTGCTTATTTACATCTTAGGGTGTGGCTTAAAAAATCGCTTATCCAGCCTGTGGCTTGGAGAAAGTTGCACATGCCTGGCCTAGAATATAGGTAAAACAAAAAAAAAGATGATTGTACAAGGGTGTTTTAAATTACAATGTATGAAAAGGCGTTGACATCACAAATTCACACAACTCACTTCAGTAGGAAGCTCACTGAATGCTACTGAATTATGGTTTTTCAGAGTCGTTTTTGAATTTAAATTATTTGTGTGCAATATGCTTAGGAGCACAAAAAAAAAGTATTGTTATATCGCATTTACTATGAAATGTATTCATTGTTTTACAAAAAAAAAAAAATTAATTTTACTGGTTCTTTACTTTATTAAGTACTTTGTACAAAAAAGATAGTTTGTTGACTGTTCCCCACAACTCTGACAAAGCATGTTTTGAAAAGGGAAAATAGTTTTTGAATAAACTATACGGTCTAAGTAGTAAAATAGATGAGGGACAGCTATTTTTATACAACTGACCTAAGGTGGAGTATTTTATGATGTTGTCCATCCAATTGTCTGTTACCAATTTTTATTTTCTGGACCAAACTTTGTGGATGGCTTGCAATTGGAGTAAGGAAGAACCTTATAAATTTCAGGGTTAAATGGTCAATGGTCATTGTCACTGTGACCAGAAGATGAGCAAAGGTTTCCGCGCAAAAACATTAATTCTACATCAGAGATCGAGACCAAACTTTGTGGATGGATTGCGCTTGGGTAAGGAAGAAGCCTAATGATTTTGGTGTTGAAAGGTCAAGATATAATTGTTTCTACAGAAAAATTTCAGTTCTTGACTATGTATTTTCACCATAGTATGTGGAAGACTTGAAGGTTGGGTAAGAAAGAAGCCTGTTGGTTTTGGTGGTCAAAAGGTCAAAGGTTAAGGTCCCTGAAAGAAGAAAAATGGTTTTGCATGACAACTTTTAGTTCAAGAACCTTGAACAAAGTTTGTGGAGGGCTTGCACTTGAGGCATGGAAGAGGTCAATTTTAGGGTCAAAAGATCAAAGGTTTAGGTCATTGTAGCTTGCAGAAAATATTGGTTTTGAAAAATAACTTTTGTTCTAGAGCAAGGTTGAGGTTATTGATACCCTTTGGTCAATAAACTCCAGAGTCGATGAAACCCTACAAGTGCCTACATAGAGGACTATTAAACATGGGGTAGGTGTATAATGTGCAGTTCATGGTTCTCCTGTTAAATTTTTACCTGGAAGAGATCAGTTTTAAGTGTTGATTTTTTTTCATGGGTTTTACTTCAGTTATAACAAATTTTGTCTCCCATACTGTTTAGATGCCATGCAAGCTTTTACAAGTGTTTGCGAAAACATAAGGTGAAACTTAATGCGATTTGCAAGAAAAAAACCAACATGGAAACCATTGAATTGCTGAAAAGTCATTGACAGTTGTGTGATATAAATATCATACATAGGGTTTAGGCATAATATTTTCACACATCTACAGTTTGGAAAAAAGTTTACCTGTGTAACTTTTGCAGTTTTGCAATTTTCCTTTCTTTCATTATCCATTATCTGAATTTTGGCAAGGTTGCATTTTTAAATTTGACCAGTTAAGAAAATTGCAGAAATTACCCTGTATATAGTATCGGTTGTTATCTGGAAGTAACTTTGCAAATATTTTTCCTGTTCCATTCTGGCATTGAACCAATACATGTCCATTTTTTATTTTTTACCAGCATTTTATCCAATCCTGTTCAATACACAGCTGTTGTGTTCAATACATAAATGTGTACATTGATGTAATTACAGTTTTTTATTCTGGACAGTGATGGGGAATACAAAGGCATGCAGCTTGTAGAAAACCCAACTCCCAATTTTTTTTTCTCACTTTTATGAAAGCATGGAATATGTAAATTCTTTCTTCTTCAAAGGCCTTAACTGTTTTTTTTTTTATAATTACATTTTACCTCAGAGAGAGAGAGAGAGAGTGTGTGAATGTGATTGAAAAAGAAATGTCAGTGAATCAGCCATTCAGAGAAAATAAACACTCTACAGGTATGATTGATGTTTACAAAGTGTATGTCATATTGTATTATTTTTATTAGAGTAATAAATGTAAATGGCTGTTGACTTTTTTTTCTTGCTCTGTAGAAGTTTCAGAAATATAGAGTGTCACTTTCTACCATAAGTTGTAAGATCTGCACCACATTTGTTTTGCACGAGATGAAAAATAAAAAACCTAACAGCCAGCAAGGTACAAAAGACATAATCATGGACTAAACACCGCCTTTAAGAGATGGGACCACCTCAAAAGCAACATGCAAATAGATATACATCAAGACATGGAATATCATATGAGGCATATGAGATAAGGAAGTATACGATTAAGGATGCATGAAATAGCTGAATAAAATTTCTGTCAGTTTTCATTAATCAATTAAAATGACCAAGTATTGAAAAAAAAGTGTATTGATGCTTATGCACTGCATGGATAAAAAGTGTATTGATACTGTCAGTTTGAAAATGAGACGGGCCCAAATTTAATATTTATAAGTAAGAACCCTAGATCTAGAAAGATTGTCAGGATATACCTTTTCTACCTCATGGCACATGGACTGTTCTGATATGCACAGTCAAACATCACAGATGTTAAATGAGAATCCAGCATTATCACCTGCTTTTCCTCATGGTAAATTTAATGTTCTTGTGTGCTCCGTCAAGCACCCCTGATTAAAATCAGATAGCCCACAACAGAGCCAGCTTCTTTCCTTCATGGTAAATTAATTCTTCTGATATGAACTATCAAACACTCCTAGTGTTAAATGAGATAGTCCAGCATGACCACGTTTTCACTTGTGGTAACTGGAATGTTCTGATATGCACTGTTAAAAACCCTTGATATAAAATGAGGCAGTCCAGTAGGACCAACTGCTTTCCCTCATAAATGGATTGTTCCGATATGCACTGACAAACACCCCTGATATTAAATGAGACAGTATAGCATGACCACCTGCTTTCCCCCAGTCCAGCATGACCAAATGGATTTTTCTGGTATGAACTATAAAAACCTCTGATGTCAAATGAGTCTTGCATGACCACTGCCTGCTTTCCCTCATGGTAAATGGAATGTTGTGATGTGCACTGTCAAACTCCCCTGATATTAAATGAGACGGTCAAGCTTAACCACCTATCTTCCCTCATTGTAAATGGGTTCTGATATAAACTATCAAACACTCCTGAAATTAAATGAGACAGTTCAGTATGACAACCTGTTTTCCCTCATTGTAAATGGATTCTTCTGATATGAAATAAGACACCCCTGATGTTAAATGAGGCAGTTCTGCACAACCACATGCTTTCCCTCATGATAAATAGAATGTTCTGATATGCATTCTCAAACACCCCTAATGTTAAATGAGACAGTCCAAAATAATCACTTGATTTCCATCATTCTAAATGGAATGTTCTGATATGCACCGGCAAACACTTATGATGTTAAATGAGGCATCCAGCATGATCACCTGCTTTCCCACTGCCCAGCTTACATGATGCTCATAAGTTAGACCTATATGATCTACCTCATGGTACAGTTAAAAGTTCTCAGTTGAAAGTAAATGAAAATAACATTTGCTCGAGATTTTTTTTTCAAATAAAGAAAACATGTCCACATGGAACAAATTTTTAAATACTTACTACTGAAAATTTTACATGTTCATCGTTTTCGCTGATGACACCAGTACAATATAGAAATTATATTAGCCATGATACTGATAAATTGATTAAAAGAAACGTAGTGGAATGAACAATCTCACCATCCTACAACACGAGTATGCAGAATACTTGTGGCTTTTTAGCAATGGCTTTATGTGTCAGTCAATTGCAACAATTATTCAAAGTGTTTGAAGAAATCAATCTTGCTCAGACAAGAAAACCAAGTAGCTACTAATTGAGTTTCTTTCACAAAACATTTTTTGTAGTAAAATTACACAAAAGATTTGCTTCAAAATGGATGCCACAATCTTTAAAAACAAATGCTCAATACAAGCTACTGTAAGGTTTTGCCCCTAATTTGGCCATTAAGTAATGTTTTGTGAAAACTAGTAGCAGCTATTTATTTGTCTGGTTTTCTGATTATGTTCGGGTTGCCATACCTCTTTTTTTCCCAGACATGTCCTCCTTTTCGGTCCTGAAATCTCCTCTTTGTCTCATAATTATTATGGGATATGAGTGTCCTCTTTTTTGAAAGTTCAAATATGGTAACCCTTATTTTTTCAAACACTTTAGCCAATTGTATCAATCAGCCGAGATTTCAAACCAATACAGAAATGCCCAAGTGAAGCAAATACATGTGACACATAAGAGGGGGTTGAAGCTAGAAACCAAATGCACGTCATGCCACTTTACATCATGGGGAAGCAATTTCACAAGGTTTTGTCAGATGTTTTTAAGAGATCTTATTTACCGTGCTAGCCCAGAATTGAAGAAATCTAGTTATTTGGAGCATACCGTATATACGCATGTATAAACCGGGTCCAAATGCAAACAACATAGACCCTGATCTGCTGTTGCATAATGCGCTGGCAGATCAGGATCTATGTTGTTTGTTCTACTGATTAGTCCCTACAAACTGCATAGACCCAGATCTGCATGTTGGCAGACCTACTTTTGAGTGCTGATTAAAGTAGATAGGTCGACTGATGGCTCTTATTAAAAATAGTCAGTAATATAATTCCATTGCGACAGATTTAAAAGTAAGTGAAATTATTTTAAATTTGTGAATTAAAGTTAGAAATCTGCAGGTGTCTTTTTCACATTAACAAAAACAGAAATGTTCCAGACAAGCCTCTTGGAGAGTTTCAGTACACTGCAACCTAAACTGATCCTGGATGTCGGGTTATGGAATATTCTCTATCCCGGTCCAAAACACACATGAATGCTCATGATTGCAAAAGGTTTCTAATCAAAAATGATAACTAAATGCATTTTATAATTTCCTTTTCAAGGTCTCTCTGCAAATATGGCATATCTGCCCCAGAAAGACAAGGTTGGCATTTCCGCAGTTTTTAAGCTGGATTCAAGCACGACTTGTTGCACATCAGTTTGCTGAAATACAGTATAAACATATATTACAGAAAATGACCATGTGTGCCAAAAGATTTAAAACCGATTCCAGTTTTCATCACCTACCTCCTCCCAAGATGACCAACCATTCATAATGAGAAGTGTTTAATCAAATAAAAGACAGCACTGAAATCCATTCCATACTTGGATTTACTTCCTATATTTATCAAATTATTCTTGCCTTTAGGAAAAGCTGTGAATTAAGTGGCCTCTCCAATTGATCCATCAGACAGTGTTCTTTGTCAATTGACACCATTCACCCCACGACATGGATTTCATGAGCTCACACTCATTCAGCCCCAACACCAAGGGTTTCAGTACCAGGGATGTAACAACAGGGGTTTGAAAACAATCTATCATCACATCTTGGTCGTGTTTTTGAGCTCGTGACCAGAAATACAGTTCAGCTTATATCACCACTAAGATGTTTTTGGAAGCATTATTTCAGAGAAATTAGAAATCTAAATCTGTTTCATCATATTAAGATTACCAAAACACCAGAAAAAACAATTTTCTCAACACAATACCAAACACCCCTGATGAAAATGATCATTTAGTCTGAGTGGGATTTCCAAATTAGAAACCACTGCAATAAAAGTATACCCAGAAGTATGTAAATGAAATGTTCTGCCAAACTTCCCCGATGTTAAATGAGACTGTCCAGCATAACCCACCTGCTTCCCCTTATGATAAATTTAATGTTATGATTTGCACTGCCCAACTTCCTCGATGTTAAATAAGACCGTTAAACATAAAATATAGCTTGATGAACATGCTATGTAGTGGGTATAGCTTTTAATATTCATATTATTTGCTTCCCTGATTTCTTTAAGGGGTAGAGAGGTTTAGAAAGAGAACTTCAATTTACAACATAACAGACAAAACAAGTAGTAACCAACCATTTACTTTTTGGTGGATGTGTCCTTGGACTTTATTTTGAACCATGTTTTTTTTTATCTTTTACCTCGAGTAGGTTTTTTTTCCCTCAGCAAATCAAAGCAAGAATATATTTTCATGCTATTTAGAGGCAAGAAAGTCTTTTTTTTTAAAATCACAATCGCCTCCCCCCTCAAGAATTAAATGGTCGGTCTCTTGTGTCTCCTTTGTGTAGCACTAGCTAAGGTATCCATTTCACAATTGTTGGAAAAATATGCATGATGCAGTTTTGTTTTGCACTATTTAACATCCATTTGCTCAACAACTTTGAATGAAAACATTAATAATGACTGATTATTTCAAGACAGACTGATTGCAGAGAAGGACAGAAAGATTGATTGCAGAGTGGGATTATCTTTTTTTTTCTATGGCCACAATGCTTCAGAATTATCAATTTGAAAATGAGACAGGCCCAAATTTAGCATTCATGAGTAAAATCCAAAGACACATGAAAATTCTCAGGTTATACCTGCTCTACTGTATGGTACATGGACTGTTCTGATATGCAGCGTCAAACTTTCCCGATCTTAAATGAGGAGTCCAGCATGTCCACCTGCTTGCCCTCATGGTGAATAGGTAGGTCTGATAAGTATTCAAAAACCCGATGTTACATAAGACAGTTCAGGATGACCACCTGGTTTCCCTCATGATAAATGGAATATTCTAATTTGCACTGTCAAACACCCCTGATATAAATGAGGCAGTCCAGCATGACCATTCGATTTCCCTCATGGTAAAGAAAACGTCCATATGGAACAAAGTTTTGAATAACTAATGATAACCTCTCATGTTCATCCATTTTGCAGAGGACATCTGGCTAATATATAAAATAAAATATCCATGATACTGATATAATGTATCCCTCAAAAGAAAAGTAGTAGAAAGAACACTCACCATCCTACATCATGAGCATGTGGAAGAATGCTTTGTAGCAGTGGCTGTATGCGTCTGCTAATTGCAACAATTAGTCAAAGGGTTGACAAAATCGGTGCCACTCAAACAGGAGATCCAGTCAAGATCAACGGCTACTAATTCAGTGCCTTGGGTGTGCTGCATCATTTGCGCAATTATTCTTTGTAAGTTAACTTGCCACCATCTTGAAAACAATGCTCTATTTAAGCTACTGTAAGGTTTTGCCCCTAATTTTATTGTAATGCTTTGTGAAAACAATGTAGTGCACCAAATATATTAATGTAGCAGCTATTTATCTTGTCTGGTTTTCTTTACTGAGCAGCACTGATATTTTTCAAACACTTCAGCCAGTTGTTTCAATCAGCTGAGATTTAAAACTAATACAGAAAAGCCTGAAGTGATCCAGATACCCTTGACGCAGAAGGGAGGATTAGAGTTGGAAACAAAATGAACGTCACACCACTTTACATCATGGGGAACTACTGCTCCAGGTTTTGTCAATGTTTTATCTAAAACTGGCGGCGGAAACAGCATGATGGATGAACAGACTTAGTTGATCACAATATTCTGTACTGGCCAAAAAGAATTTCCAGGAATCCAAGATGTCTTTTTTTCTTTGTAACTGCTGAGTATTGAAACCATATCAGATATTCTTTTGAAACTTCAACATGACAAATCTGAAAACTAAAATATCAATCATTTACCTTGGACAACGTGTGAAGTTTTGTTAAATTTATAATTAATACTTTTTTGAGCCCCCCTCCCCCATTATTTAAGTGGCATCATTAATGGTATTCATCAGATATATTTATAAACTAGATTTGATACAAATCCATTCATACTTGTTAGTGCTGTCATGCTCACAAGCCAGTACAGCTAAAAAAACAAAACAAAAAACAAATCAAGACCTTGGACCTTTGTTATGACTAGGGGTTGAATGTAACAAAAGAAAGAACGACTCAAACAAGCTTTCACAATTTCTCAAATACAAAAATTTAATTTCCTAAAATATAAAATAATTTAAACAAAGTGAAAGAATTAAAAATAACTTAGTTTAGAATTTCCTTAATTAGTCCTAAATTGTTATAATTCACTAATCCGGAAGTTAATCCAAAGTATTCAGAATGAATGAATGTTCCGAACAAATGAATCTTCGTAATGAACAAATGTTCCAAATGAAAGATTGTTCCGAATGAATGGGTCTGGAATGTTCTGATGTACCAATAAGTTTCAGTTCTAAATCCAAATGTTAATTTCAGGTAAATTCCAACGGAGTTGAATAATGTTCAGATCTTTAGTACGTAATCCAAAAGGTACTATTTAGAAAAAGATTTTCCACTAAGCTGACTCACATACAATAAATAATCCTTCTCTCTCTTTTCTATCTGAAGTAATTGTGTAGAATGAAGGAGCAGTGAATAAAATCTAGTTTTATAGCCTGTTACTGTGTAAAAGGGAATAACCCTCAACTCGGAAACTGCGTTCTAAAACAATTCCATCTTCCTGTAAACATCTTTTACTGAACCAATCAGAAATTAGGTCGTGCATGTTACTGTTGCATGTTGACTTCTTTAAAACATGGGATCCAGGTCATGAATCGGCATGCACTACTCATGTGACTCCCCATTGTTGTGTCAAGTTGACCGACATAATTATTGATTTTCTTAGACAGAAACGATGACTCGTGGCATTCTGTAAACAATGTATACAATAACGTAGGCTACTGAATTAAATAATTATAATACTAAATGAAAACTATATTGTAATTAAAGATAATACACGATTCCGTAACAACCCAAAATCAATGTCAGAATGCGATCAACTTGTTCACTGGAATGCAAATAAATGCAAAGTCTGGTCAAATTTACTTGCATATGGACAAGTCACCATGTTCATAAGCTCAAAATTGCAAGCAATGACTTCTGACATGACTATCAGCAGGTCTAGTTTTCAAAACTCCTTCACAAAAGTAATATATTGGTTGTCAGCTCTGCACCATTTTCACTCGGAACCAATTAAATATTGCAAAAAGTGTTTTAGTGAAAACCCCATGTCAATGCCATCATTCATACAATAGTAATTATTATAACAAGATTTTCAAGACGGCCACTATAGTGCCATGCTGGGGGCGAGATGAGCACCTTTTCATTCACAACCAGCTTACATATTGCTATAAGTGGTTAAGTGAGAACCCCATATCGATAAGACCATCCATTCAGAAGTGCCCATATCAAAATTTTCAGGATGGCCATTCAAGGCAGCCATTTTGTAGGTTAGATTAGCATCATTTTCATATAGGTATAGCTATATGGAAGAAAGATCGGGGGTTTTTTTCTTCAAATTTTGGTGAACTGTTTTGGAGAAGTTGCTGGTATGAAAGTTTTCACATTCTGGGAGGTCACAGCATCATTTTCATTTAGTACCAACTACATACAGTGAGAAGTGCTTTTAGTGAAAACTCAATGTCAATACAATCATCCCTTCAAGAGAAGCAGTGACAAGATTTTCATCATGGCCACCATTGATCAGCACCATTTTTATTTAGAACCAATTATACATCATAAGAAGTTTTTAAGTGAAAACCCCATGCCAATATGACCATCCATTCAGGAGGAGCAGAGATAGCAAGATTTTCAAAATGGACACCATGGCAAACATATTGGATGTCAGATTAGATCAGAAAGTGTTGAAATTTCATTAGACAGTCATATAAGGGAAGTATTATCAACTTTTGTAATTTCAATGCTTTCTTTTTTGTTTATGGTTTATCTCGTCTCGGTTTTGTAATTGCCTCCAACAAAGACTCTATAAGAGTCGAATGCACTTAAGCTAGTTAAAAACTACTTTTTGCACTGTTCGTTGTCAGTTTGTTGCATTTATCTTAATGAATCCATGACACACATGACCCCTTGCTGGATCCAGTGCACTTGAAACGACTGTTATTTGCCATATGATCTATATATATATATATATGTTAACATAAAAATTGTGTGTGTGTATATATTCTCAAGCTGATGTATATTAACCATCAGGTGCACTTGGGTCTTTTGTGTTCCTAATGGTTATCAGGTGCACTTGGGTGTTCTGTGTTCCTAATGGTTTAGGAAAAGAAGTCGCAATATGATTTTCAAGATTACAGCCATACTAAATGTCCAGGGGACACTATTTTTATTCAAGACCAACCAGACCTTACATAAATGCATGTCAAGTTTCATTATAAGGTCTGAGAGGTTTAGAAAGAGTAGCGATCATAATTTTTCAAGATGGATGCCCTGGGGGCCATCCTGGATGTTTGAGTAACGATAACAAACAATTATGGACAGACAAATGCTACATGAGAGACGGATGCCAGACCATCACATAAGACCTCATGATCTTGAACAGCAGTAGAGTTGAGAAGTGTTATGCAGAATGCGGTGTCTGGGCTGTGGATAGGATTATTAGAATGTAGCATTCTGTTAATGGAGACAAGTCAGGAATCCTAGCTTATCAGGGTACAAACCTATTGCATAGAGTAATGTTGTATCAAAGTTACAGTTTAGTACAGCAACCAATGCAGAACACATGTAACCTTAAAAAACATTTAAGATAGGACCTTAACATTGATGATGACAATGTTGCCATCAGAAAAGTGATACCCATGTATTGCCATTCACAGGCCAGAAAAAAAAGACAGATTTGTCTATCATTCAAATTTATTTCAAAAATACAGTCAGAAGAGCCTGTGATATGATGTCACCAATTCACAGCTATGCAGTCATTTAAGTTCACTCTTACCTATCACTTTTGACACCATGTACACTGTATAACCAATATACATGGAGACCACTAACATACAATATCAAAATAAAATTAAAAAAAGATGGTATGGAATATCAGTAGAATCAAACAACTTATTTTTATTACAACATAAAAAGTTTTATTCCACTAAAAACAAAAACAAAAAATTAAAAAAAAATGAATAAGTGCTATAATGTATCTAACAAATATGGAGAGAAAATAATGATCAAATCATTAATTTACATTTGATATTAAGGTTCTTGTACAACCTCGTGTGATTTTCCAGAAACCATAAAAAGTTAGTAACTGGGTCATCAACCAAGTTGCCTAAAGACTTTCAGGGTGACTACAATACTCTCTGCACATATATAATCAAGTATAATTGCATTTACCATGAAACATGATGGAGAAGGAAGTTCATCTACTACTGAGAAAATATTGCTTAATTCAACTAATGCAAGTGAATCATTGAAAATGCTAATTTTGTCAAATCTAGTCAACATTCATCATTTCATTTTAAAGACAGGGTTTTCAAACCACCCAGTTAGTCTGCTACAGATGTGGTACAAGACCAACCTGTCAAAACATTTGAACCGTTAAAACAATCAACTATGTAAATGACCAAACGAGTACTTGTTCAGATCTCTGTTCACTTTATAGTCGGAGAGAAAATGACAAAAGCACAATTATTCTTCCTTTTATATTCTGTCTTTAACCTCCAACTCAAAGTCAACCATGCTGACAAAAACTAGTTTTTATTCCTTTTCTTCTCTCAACCTGGTTAAACTGTAAATCATAAAACTCTAGAGTGCTTGAGATTTTGTTTTGACCAATCACAAATGATATTACTTTAAAAAGGTTGTTTCTGATTGGTTGATAGTGGAAATTCCATCTTAAATTCAAGCTCAGAGTTTTATGATCTCCAGTCTCCTCTCTGACTTTACCTTTGTGAGTGTTCAGAATTAATAAAAATGAGTCCCTCAAAGGAACTGATGCTATACTGGCCGAAAAGATTTTCCAGGAATTCAAGATAAGACCATTTCTTCCTTTTAACTGCCGAGTGTTGAAACCATCTCTGATATTCTTTAGCAATAACAAGATTTTCAAATTAGCTGCTGTGGTGGATATATCTCAAATTGGCAGCATTTCATTTAGGACCAACAAGACCACTTTACATTTTGAAGGAGTAACCATAACAAGATTTTCATGATGGCTGCCATAGTGGCCATACTGGATATTAGATTGGCACCATTTCCATCGAGGACAAACTAGACATCATACTTTTGGTGAAAGCACAATACTGATATGACCAGCCATCTAGGAGAAGTAGCGATAACAAGATTTTCAAGGTGGCCATATTGGATAATTAGACATTATAAGAAGAAATCATTTAGTAAAAACCCCATGTTGATACAACCATCCATTCAGGAGGAATAGCAACAAGATTTTCAATATGGCCAATCTAGCAGCCATATTGAATGTGCAAGTGGCACCATTATCATTTAGGATCAATTAGCATCATAAGAAGTCTTCTGGTGAAAACCCCATGGCAATATTACTTTTTGTTCAGGAGAAGTAGCAATGAAAAAATGGTTGCTATCGTGGCCATACTGGAGGTCAGATCAGCACCATTTTCATTTAGGATGAACTAGACATCACAAGAAGTCTTTTAGTGAAAACCCCATGTCAATTATGACTTTGCGTTCAGGAGGAGTAGCAATAACAAGATTTTCAAGATGCTGCTGTGGTGGTCCTAATGAACTTCAGATCAGCACCATTTTCATTTATGACCAACTAGACATCATAAGAAGTCTTTCAGTGAAAACCACATGTTGATATGACCATCCATTCAGGAGTAATGATAAGATTGTCAAGATGGCCACTGTGGTGGCCATATTGGATATCTGAGTGGCACCATTTTAATTTAGGATCAACTAGACCATGGGATGAATGTGTGTGTAAAGTTTCAAGGCAGTCATCCAGGTAGTATGGGTGGAATAACAATAACAAACTTGTGCTAATGGATGGACAGATGACAGACAACAGACCATCCCATAATCTCTCCTGGTCTGTGACCAGTAGAGCTAAAATTCACAATCATCATTACCTTTGCAACTGGTCAGAGGTCACTGGGGGAAAACCTTTCAAAATCATATGCGGCTTGAATAGCAAAATCTGGCATAAAGCATACAAAGCTCTAAAAATTCCGACCTCTGATGACTGCCTCATATTTACATGGTAAACAAAATTGGCTAGCCCATACTATAAAAATCCATAACGAAATCTATTGGACCAAACTTTTACAATAAACAATTTCATAAACTGAACATTACTATAGGCAATTGTTTTAACCTGTATCTCCAAATTCTGCATAGTGTTCTGTCATTTAAGGACAGATTATGAAGGACTTGGAATGCACCCAAACCCTGTCAACTGATCAATCAAGCAATATCACTGCTGGATTGACCAAATATTCTGGCGATTGGTATGCATGATAATACCATGCGCACAGCAATATTAAAAAAAGTGGTGCACCTCACAATGTTGTCTCCTGACAGACATATTATTTATTTGTTTATAACATTTGCCCCAATGCAAGCAGCCTAGACCCAGATCTGTCATATAATGTGCCAGCAGATCAAATCCTATGCTGTCCACTTACAATCAGTTGTAGTATGAACAACCTTGACCCCAATTTGGAGTTGTATAATGTGCCAGCAGATCCAGGTCTATCTTGTTTGATGTTGGGTTAATATTATACACAAGCCAATATGGTGTGCCACAAGAAAAATACATATCATGCATGCAGAAGCACCCATTACTACTGGCAATAATCCAGAAAACTAGATTGCACCTAGCAGTCTGAATACAAATTCATGTTCACAGAACAAAAAAGTTTCTATATTGCAAATGTTTAGAACAACAAATACAAAAATGCATATGATGCTTTCAAAGAAGCATCAGGGATGCTACATCAAGTCAAAAAAGGCCTAAATATAGGTATTTAAAATGAGAAATGTAAAGATACAGCGATATGTATCAAGTATATCCATATTTTTAATCCAAAAAAACAACATACTGTATTGTCACCACCACTCCCCATCATATACACAATAATGCAAAATAATGTAATTTTGTACCTCCTTAGAATATAGCAAGATGAAATCTTGTAATATTATTCACAACATACATATCAAATGAAATTTCTTATTTTCAGTCTGGTTTAATTTTTCAAATATTATGATATTGCAGTCTGGTTTAATTTTTTAAATCTTATAATATTTGCAGTCTGGTTTAATTTTTTAAATGTTATAATATTTGCAGTCTGGTCTAGTTTTTTAAATATTATAATATTTGCAGTATGGTCTAATTTTTTAAATGTTATAATATTTGCAGTCTGGTTTAATTTTTTTTATGTTATAATATTTGCAGTCTGGTTTAATTTTTTAAATATTATAATATTGCAGTCTGGTTTAGTTTTTAAAATGTTATAATATTGCAGCAAGTTTCGTCAATCAGCAAATGCAAGGACAGCATTAAATTGCTATAACAAGATCAAGTTGATTTGAACTAATACAAATTAGCACAAGGTATGTAAAGTTATAAAGGTATTGAATCAAGAACTATATATAGCATATATATTAGATGATGATGCCAGTTACAATACACAATTCTAATTAAAAATCAGGGGTTGTCCTGCATGACAATACAACCATACTTTTAGGACAAAAGGCACAGATATGAAACGACAATTGTAAGTTAAAGAAAGTTAAGCAAATCAAAATTATATGACTCGGTTTGGACATATTCCAGTATACAAAACTTTCTTTATTTAAATTATAGATTAATCAATGCTACATAGCAACATGTTCCATTTAATGTTGAGTAATGACCAAAATTCTGTAAAATATAATCTCAACCAGGACTCTAAATATATCTAGAAATCTCTCATATTGTACTTAAATAGGCATATCAGTTATTTTTAAGACTTTAAAATATTCAGATTGTACGGAAAGCAGGTCTTACTCTTTTTGGGAAAAAAAAAAAGTCTAATGTCAACTACATGTTAACAGCATAATAAACATTTTAATTCTCGCATACAGAATTCTTTGCCTCACACCACAACTTTTTCAAGCATACAACTAGCACCTCGGTCTAAGAGTACCAAGCAATTCATTTTAAGAAATATATATATCGGCATAATGTAAGGCTACAATAAGATTAACAATATTTGTAAAAATATCATGCAAAAAATATCCAACTTAAATTAAGCACCCTGTTTGTGCTGCTGATGTAGATTAACAGATATCCAGGCCAAGGGTAGTAGTAGCTAATGTTGTTTTTATTTCTTTCTTTTCTTGTCTTCTTTCTCCAGGTGGCGCTGGACGTAAAGAGAAGCATTCTTCTGCGCCTCGCGAGCTTCAAGCTCATGTCGTGTCTGAAGTTGCTTCTGTAATGAGATGCCATTGGTTGAGTTTAACTGTGCAAACAAGGTTTTCATTAAAAAAAAGTAAATGTTACAAAAATTCATAAATGTGTCAAAAAAATGTGTAAGCAAATTGCTGTTATGGCCTGAAAATCTACTCAGGTCATCTACATATGCATACAAATATGCTTTGTCAAATTTCATTTGTCTAGGTTAAGTCTAGTTTACAATCTTCCTAATAAGCTTCTCATGACAAATAAACAGATAGGACAAAATCAAGATGCAGTTGGGGCATACACATTTCTGTGATGTCATGAAAATCTAGTCAGATCATCCACATATGTATAACAACATGCCCACCAAACAATGTAGCTGTGGGGGGGGGGGGGGGTTTGGGGGTGTGGGAGGATGGGGTGCAGTCATTTCATCAACATTAGTTTGGGAGTTAGCAGTCTTATTTGCTGGAGTTTCCGACTCCTTCTCGAGTTTATCATGTGTAAGCAAACAATATCCTAAATTCATTCCAATTATTGATATTTCATTCTTTCTGTACTTTTCACTCTTATCATGGTACTTCAGAGAACTTTCACCCATTGATCTAATGTAAATTATTTCCTTTTAACAAACAAAACACATACTGTAGCTCTTTATTGTTTGTCAACCTTACCCATATGCAGCACTTAAGGCAACTGTGCTCGAATATATGCTTCCCATATCACAGAACTCTTGACAGACTCTTTTTATCACACTTAACAGTGGAGTCAACACAGCATCTGTTTATTTAAACATCATAAGGTGGTGACAATCCCAAATGAGGCAAAGTACTGATGAGCACATAAGGTACCCATCTGGAAGTCTTACTGAACATGTAAGCACATTTTGAGGAAGAGAGTTTCTGACTTTTCAAACAGATCTCTATTTTTTCAAATATATTTATATCAGTAAACTGATGTTTTCCAATGAAATGCACTTGTTTCTAATACTTTTAAAGGACTAGTGAGCATTTTAAATCACTTTCCTGTACTTTTTGGAGTTGACCTCAAATTCAAGCACTTTTCAAGGTAACCACCAAAATTTCAAGCACTTTTCAAGATTGTGCAAACCCTGCACAATTAAGTGCTCTGAAAAGTCATTTTTTGCCAAACCATGCAAATTGATACCCACAAATTAAATGAATTCACAGTAAGTTTTCAGCATAGTATTTTTAAAAATTAAATCTCCTATATCATATTCTTGCAAATTCTGAAGTTTTACCTTGGGCAGAACTATGATTGTAATTATTGAAGTAGGTCTTGAGTTGGCAGAATATATAATAAATAAATTAGCTACACATTAAAAGTTCAGCTTTTCAACATCCTTTTGCCTATAAACCGAAGCACCGGCTGTGAACTACTACATAAAAATGTATTTAATTTGTAATTTAGTAAATCTAGTGAAAAAAAAATTGACAAGCAATGCCAGTTTGACTTCACTGTTTCACGTAAACTGAATGTCTAACAAACAAATTCAGTGAATTTTTGCCCCTGCCTACTGTGGTGAGGTCAACAGAAGTATATAATAATCATGAAACCTGTCTGGGACCCTTGTGACTTAGCTGTGGAATTACCAAGCAGACATAGAAAGTAGCCAGGTTTCACATCTCTGTCTCAAAGGGCATCAAAGTAAAAGTACAGAAACGGGTAGGAAATTGATCAGTGACCTTGACCTTGAAGATAAAACCTTGACTGTGATACATGAGATGCCATCAAGGCGAGTAACATAAGTGTACCATGGTTCATCACTGAACCTCAAACAGCTTTTAAGATATCAAGCAGAAACACAAACAACCATAAAATATATATCAGTGATTTTGATCTTGATGATATGACCCCAACTGAGGAATGAAACACATATTCTAGTGACAAGAGCTAATAAGTTATAGAGTGAAATGGAAAAAGCTACTGAAAATAAAAATATTAGCTTATGACCTTGACCTTAAAGATAGATCTTGTAATGTGGTACATGACAAGTATAGCAAATGTCATCCCTTTATCTCTGATGACTCTAATGGAAAGGAAAGTATGAACGGAAACTTACAATATTGATCCATGACCTTGACCCTGAAAATAGGACCCCCAATGTGGTACGGGACATACCCGCCAATGATGATCAATAAGTATACCAAGTGTGCTGGAAAACTTAAAATACTGTCCTGTGACAGTGACCTTGAATGTAGTGTACAACACACCTTCTAATGATGATATACAAGTGTGCCAAGTTTTATTCCTTAAACTCTTAACAGATTTTAAGTTATAGAACTGTAATGGAAAGTGTGACAGAAAACGTAAAATATCAAGTCATAACCTTGACCTTGAAGATACGATCCCCAATGTGGTAGGCAACACACCTTTTAACGATGATGTATATAAAGTTTTATCCCTTGATCTCAAACAGCTCTAATGTTATAGAGCTGAATGGAAAGTGTGATGGAAAACTAGAAATACTGAGCTGTAACCTTGATCTTGCAAATAAGACCCACAATGTGGTATGAAACACTCCTTCTCATGATGATGCATAAATACACCAAGTTTCATCCCTCAATATTAAATGGCTTGAAAGTTAAAGAGCATAAAGGAAAGTGTTATGGGAATCTTAAAATGCTCAGCTATGACCTGAACCTTGAAGATAGGACCCCCAATGTGGTATGCAAAACTCCTTCTAATGATGATTTATGAGTACAAGAAGTTTCATCCCTGAATCTCAAATGACTTTAAAGTCATTGAGTGGAGATTAAAGTGTGATGGATGGACGGAAATGTGGATATTATGTCCCGAAGACATTGCAAGAAACTATTTTTTAAAAAATCATTAATTTAGCTATAATTTTGTGCTGGTACCCTTCAAGACTTGTACCCCTATCTAGATCTGACTAAATAAAAAGCACAATATTGCTAAGAATTGGATAAAAATAATTCATTTCTTTAAAATATTTTAAATTTTCGTATCTCAATGCAAAAACTATCATGCACTATCATATCCGTTTCAATGAAAGTGATAGAATTTCCTAATGTGAACCCCATGCCATTTTAGCCCCAGTTATTTAGAAGTTTCTTGATTATAATGATCCCTCACAATCTTCTATTTTTGGACATGTGAATCAGTTTGAGTTTGCAAGAGTTTCACATGGATCATCTAGCTTCAGATCCGTCCTTAAGTGACTGTTTTGTAATATGTGTACCTCTGAACTCTTCACCACTTTTTAAAACTTAACTCACTCAGCATTCCAGCATGCATCTGGATGAATTAAGTCCTGATCACCAAGAGGTATTTCAGGATCCAATCTACTGGCATGGGATTAACATTAGAAAACCCTATCACTTAGATGGAAATGGATACAACTGTGTTTATATTGAGATATGAAAGGTTGGTTTGAAAATCTTAAATATTTACAAAAAGTGAATCATTTTCAACAAGTTTTTGGCAATACTGTGCTTTTATTTAGTGACATCTAGATAGTGGTACAAGTCTCAAAGTGTCCTTTAGAAAACTATCAGTGTAAATCCACTTCAGGATAAGAACTACAAATGCAGATTGTTACTATTGATAATTTGATTGAATTCACCAAAATCTCGTAGGACTAAACAAAACAATCTTCAAACAACTAAATTTTGTCCATCTAACTGTGTTGTCCCCAGGATCTAACAAAGGCATGTTAATTATCCTCCAAAAAGGGTACTTAAATGTGCATCTCATAACCAAAGGCACCTAATTTTATAGAGAAATATTGTTATTGTCATTATTATTTTGTTGTTGTAAAATCAGAAACTCTTTAAGGGGAGAAGCTGACTTGTAATGTTCCAAAAATGCATATGCAGACATGCTGCCAGAAATGTTCTTAAGAGGGGAAAGTCCCTGACACCAACCTCCAAGGGGGTGGGTGGGTAAACTATGCCAAATGGTAGCTGAAGGGTGACAACATTATTATAAGGTGTAGAAACACCTAATTTAAAACAAGCATTTAATGATTTTGTAACATATCTTTGACAATAAATGTATATGGTATCTGCATACCTAATTGTTGCTCAACCGGTAAATATTTTTATTTGTTTCTTATCACTCCCCTTCAAGAAAGTATTTGCAAACTGAAAATCATTTATTGGACCACACACACACATCTGTATAGTCATCAGTTTATTTACTATTTCAGATGTTAGCCCACAGGCCTTTGAAACTCTATCACTGTAGTAACGAAATGTCAGAATATCTTAAAACAAAATGGAGAAAAAAATCCTTTATATATATATATATATATATATATATATATATATATATATATATATATATATATATATATATATAAAATCCAGATTATATATTTGTATAGGATTTCGTTTAGTTTGTTTGTAAGATATTCTGAAATTTCTTACTACAGTGATAGAGTTTCAAGGGTCTGTGGTTAGCCTATTCCTCCGAGTAGTGTGAATTTTGCTTAGAGAACTGAATCCCTTTCACAATCAGTTTTTTATAAAGACAGAACTGCTGCAATTATGGCCAGTCTGAATAGATTCAGGAACTAGTTTTCAGGATATATATCCAAAACACAATTTTCCACAATTCACGCATGTTGTTATTTAGATATTTCTATCAATGATATTTTCTGCAAGGCTTAAACCGTAGCCATAAAAAATGACATCATCCTGGTAATTTCTGTATCACCAATTTCTGCGCTATGTTCGGTTAGCAGCAAACCATCAGATATTTTATATCCATAGTTTCATCTTTAACAGATGATCTTTCAATCTCGCTGACTTTCGTAAAGAAATCAGTTATCTTTTATTTCAACAGGACACACTGCTGTTGCGCTTAGACATTTCAGTAATGACTGATCGATGGGTCAATTTACGATACCCCTCCAGTAAACAATTCACTCGGAATCCCTCCATAGTTTCTGCAATACTCCAACAGATCTCCCTCATAAAGGTGTATCTCATGACCAATATTCTCCATAGATACAAGACTGAGATCATGGAAAAAAAGGCAAAAAAAAACCCTGATGATCTGATCAACCGATTTTAAAAACAATAAATAAAAAAATCGTGCATTGGTTACGATAAATCGCGGGAACCACAGGTAACTTGTGCAATCTTTCCTCCATTGGGTTTTTAAAATTTCATGATTATCAATTATTTTTGCAAGAAACCTGCAGCCTGACAGCATCTTTGCTTATGTGTCATATTAGTCTACCCAAATAAGTTACAGGAGTAAAAGCCATGATAGTCTCTCACAGTATCAACTTTCTTTTTTGTTTTCTTTCCTAAGCAAAACATACATGTACCAATAATACTTTCAAAGGAAATCTAATGCATAATTAGTAACAAGCATAAAGTAAAATCTTCTCAATAATTTTAACTATCATCAATTACTGTGGGATATAATTATCATTAATTACTGTGACATATAATTATCATCAATTAGTGTGACATATAAGAAATTTCCAAATCTTATTAGGCTTTATATCCTATTCTTATTCTTCCATGTGCCATTTAAAAAACTAGAGTGAAATGCAAATCAGTTTAATGAAGGGCAGGATATGTGTTTACCAGTTCAATACATGTGCCTTTTAAAAAACTAGAGTGAAATGCAAATCAGTTTAATGAAGGGCAGGATATGTGTTTACAAGTTCAATACATGTGCCTTTTAAAAAACTAGAGTGAAATGCAAATCAGTTTAATGAAGGGCAGGATATGTGTTTACCAGTTCAATACATGTTCCTTTTAAAAAACTAGAGTGAAATGCAAATCAGTTTAATGAAGGGCAGGATATGTGTTTACCAGTTCAATACATGTGCCTTACAGACTGCTATAACCAGTGAGTAGGATTTGGTGTATTCTTGGATTTTGTCCTTTTGAGAATGGAGTAATGCAGCTCTCCCCCATCATAACGCACCTCATTATAATGTGGTTCTGGATATAACGCTGTACTACTATGGACCCCAATACAAAAATCATACCAATGTATCGCAATAAGGATTGAAAGAAAATGGTGTGAAAGTTAGTATTATATTTTCATTTCCTTTTCAAAACACCATTATTTAAAAAAATTTGATAGTGCCCGCTATACCACAGTTCAGCATATAACACAATTCTCAATATATTGTGGTTCCATACATATCACAGTTTTCAATATAACACGTTTCAATACATAATGCAGTCTGCGGTTATGGACCCCAACTACCACATTACTACGTGGGAGAGCTGTACCACTAAAATTGCAGTATGGATTTCCAATTAATTTTGTCAGCTTTATTTCAGAGTAACAAACTACATGAATGTCATTAAATTGTGCGAACTGAAAACTATCAAAACCTGTCAGAAACTATTTGCTAAAACACATTTTTCTGACAGGCTTAGATTTAATACATAGCTATTACCTAATTAATGGCACTACCGTAAGCAGTGATTTTCAAGCACATATGAGATTATAATCAGCAACTAAACTTCTCATTACACATTTACCTGAGGGTCAACTGACAATTAACAGGACTCAAGCAGTTGTAACAATGGAGAGGGACAGAAGAGGTCCTAAAAGTTGGCTGTGGGGCAGCATGGCAAAGAGGAAAATGTCCACCAAAAGGGGTTTGGTTTAAATTTGTGGATTTTAGCACCATATTTCAGCACATGATCGGCTATACATAGCAGCCAGTGGCAATTTGGTGAAGAAAGAACCTGGGAAGAACCGCTGACACATGCGAAGCTACTGGCAAGCTTTCTCACATACCCATGTTGGTTGAGCCAAGACTCGAACTCACATGGACAGAGGTCAGATGTGTGAGTGATCTGTAAAGGCGAGTGCCTTAAACCACTCGGCCACCCGGGGCCCCCTCTCAAAAAGGGGCAGCATTGCATACAAAAAAAGGGTATGGTGCAGTGCCATCTTAAAAGTTGCTTGGGGGAACACAATCTAATTAAACCTGTATAAATTAATTACATTCTCAGACTGGAATGAGGATTGTGAGCATCAAAGTTCTAATGGCCTTTACTGGCATTAACAAATATATGTTAGAGTGAGATTCAATAACAGTATCTAGATGTTCCAAAATCAAGGATGACATAGAGAAACTGACTGCAGTGAAAAGGTTTGTTCAGGCTTGATTGACTGAATAAGAGATTATGAATCCCACGCAGCACAGCAGTTAAAGTGAAAGCAGTAACATGGAAAATTGACTAAGTGATAGAACTGTATTTATACCAGTGAGATCTGCATTTCTACTGCCCGCAGTTCACATGATAGACGCTCATCCTCCGACTCTGCCATTTTTGCCTGCTCCTCTAAACGTGCCACTTCCTGTTGGATCAGGTTATGAAAACTTTCTGTTTTCCTGAAATAAAACAGTTATCTATTATAAACAGCCATTTATATGCAGTAGGTCAGTGTAGAGCTCTACCTGAAAGACACAACTGATTTAAAAAAATAAAATACTCTTCAAAATATTTCAACTGCTGACAAATTATACTCAAGTTGTAATCTAATTAAAGAAATAAATAATCGTAAGAGAGAGAATTTCTTTTAAATGCATACATAAAGATGTGATTGATCATCATGCTTGGCAAAGAATTGGCACTTCTCAAGCTGAATCAGTGCGGATGATAAAATGAAACTATTGAATATCATTACCACTTTGGCCACTGTCAGAAAGTTAAAGAAATCACAATTTTCTTTGTTGTTGCAGCAATAACAAAGCTTTTACTTGTAAACATGAATCTCCCTCACCAACAGGAGTACATTTGGAGTAGCCGACATTATACAGACTGGTATAGAGGACTGAAGCTGAGGCAATGGTAGGTAAGTGCCTTGCAGATAGATATGTCATAACAGCCAACCCATGATGGTCTGGACAGGATTTGATACTATTGCCCACAGGTTGTGAGTCTTGGCTAATCACTAAACCAACAAGTGAAGGAAGGAAATATTACTACAATATACTACCAATCAAGAACTAATTTTCATAAGTGTAGGTGAAATAGGGTCCAGACACTGCAGTCTATATATACCATAACTGTGCCTAGGTATAGTGCAGTCTATATATATATATATAATAACTGTGCCTAGGTATAGTGCAGTCTATATATATAATAACTGTGCCTAGGTATAGTGGTCTATATATACCATAACTGTGCCTAGGTATAGTGCAGTCTATATATATATATATAATAACTGTGCCAAGGTATAGTGCAGTCTATATATATAATAACTGTGCCTAGGTATAGTGGTCTATATATACCATAACCGTGCCTAGGTATTGTGCAGTCTATATATACCATAATTGTGATCATTAATCCCATTATTTTTGTTGAATTGAGTTTAGATACTTGCTTTATTCAAGTGAAGTTCTTGGACAAGGAAAATTTCATATAAAACATATCCTGTTTTGTTGTTTGCAAACTCCATATCCCATTACTACACAACATTTATCTACATTAATGTAATGCATCCATGCTTATAATAGGCACATTCTTAGGGCTACAGTAAACTGTATTTTGCATACCATAACGAGTAGGGTTCCATTAATGGATCTAATGGACCTGATTCTGACATTAAGTTGCCTGAAGCAAGAAAAGGGCCATTCTCTGTGGTGTACCGGCTTGGCACAGTGATGGCATTAGGAATGGGATGAGTCAATGGAGTAACTGCTGTTACTGGGGTCGTTATCTTCATATGCTGAAAAACACAACAGAAAATAGGATTTCTAATGAAAGATCTCTCAGAAACTTTAAAAATCATTTTTTTCCAAAGATCCTTTTTTTTTTCCCTTGACATTTTTATCTTGACAATGAAGTTACTAAAACAATGTAAGCTTGCATGTAATTGTTTTTTTTAATTATTATTTCCAAATATGATTAACTTCTGCAAGAAGGTATTAGACTAGATTTTCATCTGGAGGGGCAATCCACAGGAGTGAACATTTTTGTCTTTCTAGTCATGATCAAACATAGTATATTTTGGTCTATTTTCCCCTGCATTACATAAGTCTTAAAATTGAAAGGCTGTAAATCATAAATTTCGAACTTTATTTTCACTTGTGCACTTGTTAGTTGAACTTAAGTTCTTAGATTTGTGTAGATTTTTAAGTTTAAAAGAAAAAGATTGCTTTTCATTACAATATTCATATCACTGTTACTTACATCATCAGCCATCACCTGCAGTGGCCCAGTAGTTTTGAACTTGGCACGAGATGTTCGTGATATTGGACCATACTTGGAAACAATAGGGGGATAGAAAGGTATGAAAACCTCCTCGTCTTCCTTCTCTTCTGCTGTGTGGCTTTTGCTGCTGCTGCTGCTGTTCTCCTCATCCTGAGAGTTGCTGCCCCTAGGGTATGACACCACTGTGGACTGGGGTCTACTCATATGGATGGATTTGACAACCATGTCGGTTGTAGTGTCACCACACATGCTTGTGATCCAGGTTAATTTGTCTGCATCCTCCTTCTGCAAAAAGTAGCAAAAATAATGACCTTTAAATACCATATTTCTACAATGATACCATATATACTTATTTATAAGTCGGGTCCAACTGCAGACAACACAGACCCTGATCTGCCATCGCATTATGTGTCGGCAGATTAGGGTCTATGTAGTTTGTTCTACGGATTACTCCTAACAAACTGTATAGACTCAGATCTTTCCTGTACATTATGCAATGTCAGATCTGGGTTTATGGAGTTTGCAGTTGGACCCAACTTATAAGTGAGTATATATGGCAAGTACCCCTGTGGGGGTGGGGGTGGGGGTGGGAGGAGTCCAGCCATGTAATATTCAGTAATTAAAAAAGGTGCGTTGGTGTGGACTTGTAATTGGAAAACATTTATTCAATAAAAAATTTCCAGAATTCATACAAATGGGTATGGGCTTATTTTTATGAATGAGCTGCTATGGAAGAATTAGAATAAAACAAATATTTGTATAATAATCTTTAAAGTTACACAATTAAACACTGCTGAAACCAGCCACTTAAAACCTTTTGATTTATTTTAATATTAAATCAAATCCCCACAACACAGGAAAAACTTGAGCTTAAAACCCCCCGAGATCAGATATGATTCTAGTCTCATTCAACCCGACTCTTGCGTGGCTCTGAGAGATCTTTGCCAAACAAGGGTAAATTCTTCATTATCACTGTTACTGACAAAAGGCACTTCAGTAAAACTTTGTAGATGGGAAACTACATGGACATCTCTCACCATTTCTTAATTTTTCAAAACATTTTCTTTAATAATTAAGCCCAAAAACTTAAAAGGATAAAATTCATCACCATTACTGATGCAGAAGGTGCATCCCAATCAGCCAAAGAAAATGTCCTGGTTTACATGAAACACAATATTATCTTATCATCACAATAACAATCAGCCAATGAAATCACTTGTCCAATTTTTTTGAAAGCCTCATTCTGGCATTACGAGAAAAAGTTTTTTTTTAACCAGACCCTTTTATGGGGCGAAGATATCATTCAGCCATGCCAGAGTCTGATTGAATGAGACTAAAAGGATACTTGGAGTACTTCTACGTCATTAAAATTTGTCATGCTAGTAGATAAACCAAAGTTTAGAAACTCCTGAAGAAAGTACGTCAATATTGTGGACTTGGAGCTTCAGCTTGAATTTTATGCTAAAATAGTTTCAAGAATTGAGGGTCAGATATCTGAGGTCGATGAACCACAGCCAGAGATCAAATCCAACATAACTCTCGATAAGCAGCATATTTGCTTATTGTATGCATACAAATTAACCAACAAAAATGTATAGAGGAAATTTTTAATGTGTTAAAATTATGCAAAACAATTAATTTCCAAGCATTTAGTCCAAAGTTGCCAGTGGTGTGCTCCTGCCAGAAGCACAATCCATTATTTTATGATGCCACTTTCGATCAATTTAAGTTAAAGCGGAAAAGTTCCAGATGTTTCGTTGATGTTTGAAATTATGGTACTTGATAACAGTGAGAACACTCACTCCAAGAGAGTCATGATAACTGAACACACCCCAAAATAGTCTTGGTTACTAAGCCATTGTACACACTCTAAAAGGCATGATTAATGTCATGATGAATAAGACTCGGTCTGGTATCATAAGTTTGTGTCTTGCACTATTCACAAAATATTCCATAAAAATTTTTTAAAAGTGCAATTAGTTCCAAAGCTGGGCATAAAACACCCAATTTATAAAATTTTAATATAAGCTATGACACCCGCAATCAAAGATGCAGTGTGAGGATGTTACCATTGCACAATCCAGGCCCAAATACCTGATGTGGTACTGACAAATGGAAGTAGAGGTTCCTAGAAATTGAGTATCCAACACATTCAACTCTTGATTAGAAGATTATATTTCCTTACATATAACTTTTTTAACTCCTAAAACATTTTGACACCTACCTTAAGAAACTCTGTCCTAGATGCTGACACAGCGCTGCCATCCAAATCAGGATCTTTTGTGGGTTTGGCTGCAGGACTCTCATACATGCTACTGGGAACACTGACAGTGCATGGTATTGTCACTGACATTGTAAAAGAAAGATGGGAAGTTATTACAACCAGTTGAGGAGTGATGTATATTTATGGAACATTTTTAATGCCATGTTCAGCTATGTATAATGCATATCCATCTGTAAAAATCTTAGAATCGGTCCTGATGTTCCATAATGCACTGGCATTTGGAATCAAATCTTAGAACCAGTCCTGGTGTTCCATAATGCACTGGCATTTGAAATCAAATCTGAAGTAAAACAAATACCTTAGATCTGTGTCTGTGCTATTATCACCTGGTGCACCTTGTACGTTTAACCCTTTACCTTCCATAAATGCTTTTGATTCCCTCTACCGCATTTCAATGGAAACATGTTTCAACATCTTGATCTGATTTGCATATAAGTGCATTTGAACACATGTGCACCATCTGCATAGTAACACATTTTGACACTTAGAGTAAAGATCGGCCATTTTTAGCTGATTTTTATAGTGCCACCTTTGGGTAATTCCCCCTATTAGAAACTATAGGCATTGAGGAATATGACAATGATGCCACATCATGTGGTTGCTATTTAAGATAAAGCCGTAATCTGCTATTTAGACACAGTAACTGCATCAGATTTTCTCTTATCCAAAATGGAGGCTACAGACTTCATTCCTCACTTTCCAGAGTTTGAATGGTTAGAATTATGACTATGAAGGCTTCATTAAGTCAGATATAGGTTCCGATATCGATGAAAGTAACAGTGATTTTTATAATTAACAGATTTGGATGATTCAGTGATACAGATGTAGACAACAAACCAGTATATTCAGAGGTTGAGAAAGATTATGGTTGGTCACACAACTTTAATGATGTGACGGTGAATGAATTTTCTCAGGATTTTAAAGCATTTTTTTTTTAAGTATACAGCCATAAAGATCAGATTTTACTCTAAAACCTTTCTACAGATAACAAGTATGTACAAAAAGGGTAAAATGGTGAAAATTTAGGTTGAACTCAACATACACTACACTGCTCTAAATTTTTTAGCCAGGCCTATTTTTAAGTAATGTGTTCTATTGATAGCACACTGCACTCAGTGGTTTTGGCACATGTATAGCGACAGCCTACTCACCAACAGACAGCCTATAGTGACAGACAATGTTATAGCGACAGCCTACTCACCAACAGACGCTACGAAGTAAAGGGTTATATATGGTTACATAAAAACTAGATCAATACATAAGCTGTATTTTTTAAAGTAAGTTCATGGTCTTCTCCCACTTAAAAAGGCTTCAATCAAATGGATAATAGCTCACATAAAGCTAACTGAATGAAAACATGCAGTGTTTGTACCAAACCAAGATTCTGAAAAGGCAGCAATATTTGCCAGTGTTTTACTTAAAAGCTAGAAGTTGGCTGAATTTGTTCTCTAAAACATGACCTCTATATGGTTCTGATCTTGCTCATCTGGTTTACATAACTCGACAATTCACTAAGCAGGCTTATGTAGTGTTGTTAATTTAGGCTGCAACACTGAGCAAAATTTCTAAACATGTACATTGTTTACAATAACTGAAACAATGCCGTTTCATAAAAACGATTATTAACTCAACCTTTTCCACTACCTATCTGTTAGGTTTACTAAACAGCTGACTGCTATTATAATATGCATGGGGCACCTCACTCAACTCATAATTGTTTCATTTGCTGCTGGTCTATTACCTCTTATTATGATTAGATTCCGTTTGCAAGACATATCTTCGCTGAATACACCTTACAATTAAGGTAAAATATCCCTAGGATCATCGTGAAATAGTTTCCTACTGCTACATACGCGTACATGATAAAAACAATCTATACATAAATGCAACCGGATGTACTGTGTGAACATGTGTATACAAACTTGAAACTGTTTTTTTTTTTTAAAAACAAAAATGTTACTAATCAAAATTCTGTTGACAAACATGTTGTTTTAAATGTAAAAATGAAGTTTGAATAAAACTGTATCAGCATTGTCAGTAAATCAATCATATGTATAATGTTATGCAATGTACGCTACAACCAATTCTCGTCAACCAGCTTTTTCTTGGATATTCCACATCTGATGTCAAATCATACATACTTTAAGAAAAGAATGAACAGAGATATGATAAACAGTCCTCTTAAGCAGAGCTGTAGAATTATATCATTTAAATTGGAAAGATTAGTTTCTGTATCACTGAAAGTCACATGCATATTTGTGTAAACGATTACCAAATTTATAAACGTTTACAGGCAGTAAACTAAACTAAGCTGTTTACACATGTAAACGTTGTAACCCTAAATGTAAGAAGGCAAACCCTATTTGTATTGTCAATTACAATATGGATTTATTACTATATTCTTGAATTCTGATTAACTGTCTAGAAAATGTTTTGAACACTTAAAAGACAGTGAGCCTGGGGTTCCCCATCCCCTGCACCATCTGTGTGTTGGTCTGGAAGAGCAGTTTTTGAGAAGTTGTTTAAAGTTTTTTTTATACATTTTTAGTAACATGGCCATATTTGATGGCAGATTGGCATCATGTGAACAAATCTTAAAGAACTTCACATCAATGTGCTTTCATTCCAATTTAGTCAAGATCTGTTGAGTGGTTTTTGAGAAAAGCTGTAAATAGCTATAGTGAACAGAAGACGCACAACACACTACAAGTGATGGACGAAGGACCATACCTTATGCTCATTTGGCCTTATGGGGCTAGGTAAGCTAAAAAACAAAGAGAGGATCAATAAAACTTTACAGAACCCATGCTGACAAGAGGTTGTTTAAAGGACTAGCACCATAAACAACATCTAATTAAATCCGAATGCCAATTAATCTGATTGTTTTCCAGAAGATTTAAATGACTGTACCAAAGGTTTTTTTATTTCCATAATAATTTGCAAGCCATTTCATGGAATTATACACGGATTAATGGATTATTTATGACAAGGACCAATATAGGAAAGTATAAATATGCATAGGTCTCACTGTAACAAAAAATCATCCAACATCTTGACAATAAAAGCATATCACCAAGTCTGATTAATATATGATCAGAAATATCATCAGTCGAGAAGAAACTTAGCAAATCAGATGCATGATCACCTAATTTGTATGCATAGATCTTGCTATTAAATATCTTGATGATATAAACCTATTTACCAAGTTTGATTAAAAACTTTAAAAAAATATGAGTCACCAATTTGCTGACAAGCTTGTCCAATCAAATGGAAGATCCCCTCATTTTTATACATGGATCTCACTCATAATTGTATTCATCCTATCTTGATGGTATAAGCCTATTTATCAGGTCTGATCACAACTGAATCTGAAATAGTCTCTATACTGGTAACAAGTTCGGCCAATTAGATGCAAATGTCACCACATTAATATGCTTGGCTTATGCATATCATCAAACATATACGAGGACTTGATGATACAAGCCCACAATTCAAAACTGGGTCAAAAATATGGCTTTCAGATTGGTAACAAGCTCAGATGCAATATCACCTCATTAATGTGCATAAATATTGCAAATTATCAAACTCATTGGAGATCTTAACTATATTACAAATTTGATCAAAATCAGGTAAAAAATGTGGTTTCCAGAGTGGTAACAAGCTCAGCCCATCAGATGCAAGATCATCTCATTAATATTCATGAGATTTGCTAATTATCAAACTTGTCTGAGATCTTGATGATACAAGCCTATATTCCAAGTTTAATCAAAATCAGATCTGAAATATTGCTTCCAGAGTGGTAACACGACCGACCAATCAGATGTAAGATCACCTCATTAATCTCACTCATTATCAAACTCATTTGAGATCTTGACGATACATGCCCATATTCCAAGTTTGTTGTATTTGTTATATAAACTGCGTTCAGTAAAAAGCCCATGATTTTCTCTGATGTTGGATCATCAAAAGCTTCTTTGTAAGTTTACATCAAGTAAGTTCTGTCTCACTGGGTCAAGTCGATACATCTTGGATTCCTGGAAATTCTTTTCTGCCAGTAAAGTGTCAGTTCCTTCAAGGGACTCTAATTTATATCAGCACTACTTTTAATTACCAGAAGTTCGCACATCGATATGATGACACAATACATTTCACTGATATGGCATCCATTATTAGCTTATTGATCAATTTTGATGAAATCTGCCAGAGCCCGAACTTTCTCCAGTCACCTTTACAGATGTTGGACTATTCTGTATGTCAGGAATTTGCATACGGAGTTTAAATCTTAGGTCTGTAGCCAACACTATCATATTGTAGACCAACTGTGTTAACCACAAAAAATAATGGAACTGAAGAATTATAAATAGCAAAAGGCACATCTAGACCACAATTATAATATGTGTAACAAGTTTAATTGAGATATCTTGAATGGTTTCCGAGTTATACTCCCTGAAACAAAAATGTTTACAGATAGACTGATAAAGTAAGCGATATTAGCAGGATAAAAAGAATCCACTTACTCTGAGACATCTGTCTGACAGACTGAGGTAGGGCTGAGGTCAATCGTGATGCTATCATGGCATCTGTGACAGAGCGAGGTTGTGTTACACTCTGTGCTGCTAGTCTTTCGAAAAGATACTTGGTATCGACTGAATCTGTGAAACTTTGCAAGGCATGAGGCATGGAGTCATCTTCTTTACATGTGCCCCTGGGGAAAAGGCCTGCAAGGCTAGAGTCAGTTCGGACACAGGCGGACCCAGCTGGGGGCACCTCTATAGCAGGAACTACAGAATCCACCCCAGCTGTCTTCCCTCTATTAGAAGAATTTTGTTGCAGCTGAGCTAACAATTCATTTCTCCGTTCATGTAAATGAGAAAGAGATTGCCTCTGCAATAAAACAAAAACAAATTGTTATTTTCTGTTAGTAATATTATTCCTCTGACAAGAGCAAACAAGAGATGTTCGAAAGGATTGATGCTCTACTGGGCGAATAGGATTTCCAGGAATTCAAGATATGACCATTTCGTCCTTTCAACTGCTTAGTGTTGAAACCATCTCCAATATTCTTCAGCAATAACAAGATGGTCAAATTAGCTGCTGTGGTGGACATATCGGATCTCAGATTGGCACCATTTTCATTTAGGACCATTTAGACATCAATATAAGCCTTTGGTGAAAACCCAATGTCAATATGACCATCCATTCAGGGGGAGTAGTGGCAATAAGATTTTCAAGACAGCTGTCATGGCAGCCATAATGGCTGTACGATTTACACCATTTTCATTTAGGACCAACTGGGTTGATATAACCCATCCATTTGGGAGAAGTAGAGATAAAAATATTTTCAAGATAGTCACCATGGTGGCCATATTGAGGGTCAATTTGATCATTTTCATTTAGGACCAACTAGACACCTTAAGAACTCTTCTGATGAAAACAACATGTCAAAATAACTTTCCATTTAAAAGGAGCAGCGATAACAAGATTTTCAAGATGGCCACCATGGTGTCCATTTTGGACATAGATCAAAACCATTTTAATTTAGGGCCAACAAGACATTATAAGAAGTCTTCTGGTGAAAACCCCATGTTGATATGACTTTCCATTTTGGAATAGTAACAACAAGATTTTCACTGCATGAAAGTGTGTGCAAAGTTTCATGGCAATCCTCCAAGTAGTTTAGGAGGAGAAGCAATAACAAGCTTTGGTCAACAGACAGACAGATGATGGACACAAAACCATCCCATAAGCTCTTCTGTTCTATGAACAGTAGAGCTAAAAACAAAGAATAAAATCGTTTGTATACTATGCTGTATTGAACTGATTAACTTGATATGTAGAAATATTTGTAGTCCTGTGCCTCATCAGAAACGTACACCTGTATTCAGTGATTTGTGATTTATTACCGCACATCCTCTTCATTCAAGATCTATTTCAATGTTTTAAGAGTTTAGTTCAGTGAAAAAAACAGGTTTCTACTTTCTGAAGGAGATTATTTCATGACAACACAATGAAATTTTTATAGCCATAAAATAAACTACAGTACATTAAATCATCCAAATATAGACTATTACAAATTGTGCATGTTTTTATCTAAAAGCACTAGGAGATTCTTAATTTTTGTGTTGTACATTAGTAAATTCCATGGAGGTGACAGTAGTAGTGATATGGTGTTGATGGTGGTGGTAGTAGTGCACAAAGTGTGTGTGTGCATATGTGTGTGTGTGTGTGTGTGTCTGTATGTGTGTGTGTGTGGAGAGAGAGAGAGATAAGTATTATCTACCAGGCATTGCCAGAAATACTTCACTTCATGATACTAAAGCATACAAAGTTTCATGAAGATATATCAAAGGGTTCAGGAGTTAATAAGTAAACAAAATATGTAACTATATTGCAATTTTCACATGTGGATGAAATAGGGTTCAAGTAAATGAGGATGTAACAAACAGATAGTTACAAATATTCAGAAGTCACTCAAGCTTGAAAATTAGGTCACACTGACCTAGATTGGGTATCGTTAAGTTACTTTCTTTGAGATGCGATAACATACTGATTTTCATGAGTGCAGGTGAAATAGGGTCCAAAATACTAAAGGTGCAATTAATGAACTTCTGAAAATACACAAAGTCAAGAGTGTAGATTTGGTCACACTCACCTAGTTTTGGTATGGCTGAGTTACATTCATCCAGATGTATCTACATGCCAATTTTCATTTTGGTACATGAAATAGGGTCCAAAATAATAAGGGTGTAATGAACAAACAGCTGAAAATGTCACTCAAGCATGCAAATTAGGTCACAATGACTGAGTTTTTGTATGGCTGAGTTACTCTTCCTGAGCTGCATCCATATGCAAATTTTCATAAGCATAGGTTAAATAGGATCGAAGATATTGCGGCATACTGACCAGATGAACAAAGGAATGGGCAAAATGCTATATACCATCCCAACTTCATTGGCGAGGGGATACAAATCTGGTCAAGTGCAATGATAAACTCCTTATCATGTATAACATTCCAATTCTACAAAACTCATTGTTCCCTGATACTAATCAATCATTTTTTGTGCAAATCCACGAAATCATCTTTCAGTAAATATTAACATTACTTACTGAATATGTTTGATCAATTTTAAATCAAGAGAATGTGGTTCAAGACGTACAGGACCTTTAGCCAAAGACTGACAGTGTTGTGAATAGAATCTCACATGGGAAATGACTTTAATATTTTGGAAAAAACAACACATTGTCTTAAGCTAGCAATATAGAAGGATGCATTATTACCTACCGTATATACTTGCACATATTTCTAGTTCCAATGCAAACAACACATACCGTGATCTGCCGTCGAATAATGCACTGGCAGATCAGGGTTTCTGTTGTTTGTTCTACTGATTAGACCTTACAAACTGCACAGACCCAGATCTGCCGGTGCATTATGTGACAGAAGATCTGGGTCTATGCAGTCTGCAGTTGGTATCGGCTAATACGCGAGTATATACGGTAGTTATGTTATTGTGGTCAAAATCTGCCTTGTATCAATACTGTAGAAAATCTCAGGGATTAATCAGATTGTTATAAAAAGTGGACTTTTCTCATCATGTGTATATTGCAAGGCAGGTGTAATACATGGATAAAACTTTTAATGTGAAGTGGACAAATTAAAATCTCTGATTGGAAAACTGTCGCACAGAAGGAAATTGCATCCTAATGAATAATGAGATGGATAGATATAGCTCCTTTAAATTACAGATCTGTTTCTAAAAGAACAGAAGTAAACTTGCTTTCAATACATGTATATTTTATATGTCACAACATGTGTGTTGTATTCATGTTGCATTTTATGTTCTTAATGTGCTCATATTTGTTGTATTTAGGTCAAACTGTAAGCAAAATGTTGGATATGTTGATTGTAACTGGTATCATTTGTATATTGTATCAGCAAGCATCCACTAGTGTATCTTCTTTAAGCCTCAGGGGTTGAAAATTTTTGAAAATCCATGGTTGCCCATGGGCAACCAGCTTCAAAATCTGGTTGCCCAGTAAATTACTGTGGTTGCCTCCAAGATTGCTGTAATTAAAATTATTCAACAACTTTTATTTATGTGTGTATGTATGTATGTGTATATATATAAATATATATGGCTGCTAATGGAAAATGTCATACGTGTAAACATTTACTTAATCTATCGGAGATAAGCAAATAAAATATAATCAAACAATTTCCTTTTCTTGACAGTGTCTTGTTGTATATCAGCACTTTAGCAGTTGGCAACCCCTGACCAGAAATTTATCTATACATTATGTTTATCTGAGTTTACATCATTACGATTCACCTTATCTTTAATCCATTATTTTAATTCAATGTCTAAACTGTCCAGTAACTTTACACTTTCCATGTGGGATTTTTGTTTACCCCTTATCCCACAAGCCAATCTAGCATGCAACAACAATTGTGATTAGTTTGATTCTTTAAACTTATGATTTTTTTTTAGCTAAAACTTGCCAACAGAACAACAATTACACAGACCAATGAGAAAGCACAATACAAGATCACAGGCATTCAGTGTGGCAGGCCAATGATGAAAGAAACAAGTATCATATGCTGCTGTGTTGACAAAAGATGAACATGCGTGTCTTGTTTCTTTAAGGATTCACCCTGAGGGTCTGGTAGTATGGACTGTGATTACTTAATCAGACGATGAGTAGCGGATACGTAAGTATGGCCTTTTACCAGTAGCCATCACGCAACACTCAACTACAGAGGGGCAATTTAATGATCAAATGCCTATCACTGAAAATATATAAAATTTCATTATAAACTTTAACATGATCATTTTAAAAAATATTTTCTAGTTGCCCAACCAGGCTTTCACATAGGGAAAAATGGTTCACCGTCATTAACTTTATTGTCCCAGGGCACCTGGGCGATAGATTTTTCTACTCCAGAGCCCATTTCATCTTGCCCCTTCTGTACTGCATAACTCATAGAATTCTATTACAATTTGTTACAAACCACTTTTTGGTTTTCATTTAGCCAAAAGTCAAGTGTGTGCCACTCCCAATCATGATCAATTGGGGCTGAAAAGAAAGAGACTGATCATTTATGGTTCTCTTTGACGTAAATTGAATCACATGTCAGGCAAGCACTTACATTGATGCCACATCAGAAAAAGCAAGCATCTTCTAGGTTTATACCAATCTGTATCAAATAAATGAGGCTAATCTTAGTTGCATGAATTGTCTCTGGTGGACTATTGTTGTGTATTATAAACAAATTTAATTTAACTTTTTAAAAAATTCTGGAATTCTAGGCAATGATTCCTGTACAAATGCACAGCAAAATATCGCCCACTACTGGCTTCTATTAAATCCCAATGTAGCCATACATGCATTGTAAATGAAATTTGATTTTGAATGGATGAGAGGTCAGTGCTTCACAATTTCCTTGCCCATTTGGCATAAAGTGCTGTAATACATTAAAGCCTTATAGGCACACTAACTTCAATATTTAACATCTTTTGATCCTTGAAATTTCCTAACAAGAAAACATGTTGAGCCAATATTTTTTGTATAGGCTCACCTTCTAACCTCTTGTGTTCTTCTTCTCGAAGTACTCTGTTCATCAAGTGAACATATTGGAGAAAAGCAATGTATATACTCACTCACCTGTGTGCTACTGAACTGTGATGAGGAACCCTCATGATGGCTGGGAGGGGGCCTAGATATCATATACTGCTGCTGCTGCTGCTGATGATGATGATCCTGTGATGTACAGGTGTGCACCCCTGATAATGCTGATGAGGAAATCGACAAGTGACCCTGACCTGAAGAGACTGAGTGGTGACCTTGACCCTGTGGAGACATGGGTGGATGAAACATGACCTGTTGGTGTGGAAGGATTTGTTGGGAATTCACATTTTGATGTGACACAATCTGCTGGGGAGCAACATGGCTAGTATGTCTTTGTGATGATGATACCATTGAGGCCCCATGATGATGTCCGGCATAGTGAGCAGCACATCCAGCACAGGGCTGATCTCCTTGTGAGGCAGCTGCTGCCGCTGCTATCTGGTGGTGCACACAGGGAAACCATGGTTCAGCATATGGATTGAGCTGCTGAAATCTGTAGCCATGGGAAAAAGGCTGCATGAATTGTGGTAGGCCACCAGAATAGGCAAACTGACCACATGACATACCCACTGGAACATGGCATCTGTCACCAAGAGGAGGATTGGCCCTGGAATAACTCCCACCTACAAAAATAATAGTAAACATTGGACAATGTAGAGATCAAATTGAACAATCAACAGAAACAAATGATGAGGTACATTATCCTGTTGTTTTACTGCTCATCAAGTCTGCTTTCTTTTCATCTGAATTATATATATATATATATATATATATATATATATATATATATATATATATATATATATATATATATACACACACATATATATATTGATACAGACACAAACATACATGTATCTATATGCCAACCCAATGCCAACAGAGTCATCTATATCCCCTGCATGTAGTGATAGTCATCAGGTGTGTGTACTTGTATACATGGCAGTGATAGGGATCAGGTGTGTGTACTTGTATACATGTAGTGATAGGCATCAGGTGTGTGTACTTGTATACATGGTAGTGGCAGGCATCAGGTGTGTGTACTTGTATACATGTAGTGATAGGCATCAGGTGTGTGTACTTGTATACATGGTAGTGGCAGGCATCAGGTGTGTGTACTTGTATACATGTAGTGATAGTCATCAGGGGTGTGTACTTGTATACATGGCAGTGATAGGGATCAGGTGTGTGTACTTGTATACATGTAGTGATAGGCATCAGGTGTGTGTACTTGTATACATGGTAGTGGCAGGCATCAGGTGTGTGTACTTGTATACATGGTAGTGGCAGGCATCAGGTGTGTGTACTTGTATACATGTAGTGATAGTCATCAGGTGTGTGTACTTGTATACATGTAGTGATAGTCATCAGGGGTGTGTACTTGTATACATGTAGTGATAGGCATCAGGTGTGTGTACTTGTATACATGTAGTGATAGGCATCAGGTGTGTGTACTTGTATACATGGTAGTGATAGGCATCAGGTGTGTGTACTTGTATACATGGTAGTGACAGGTATCAGGTGTGTGTACTTGTATACATGTAGTGATAGGCATCAGGTGTGTGTACTTGTATACATGTAGTGATAGGCATCAGGTGTGTGTACTTGTATACATGGTAGTGACAGGTATCAGGGGGGTGTACTTGTATACATGGTAGTGATAGGCATCAGGTGTGTATACTTGTATACATGGTAGTGATAGGCATCAGGTGTGTGTACTTGTATACATGGTAGTGATCGGCATCAGGTGTGTGTACTTGTATACATGGTAGTGATAGGCATCAGGTGTGTACTTGTATACATGGTAGTGATAGGCATCAGGTGTGTATACTTGTATACATGTAGTGATAGGCATCAGGGGTGCGTACTTGTATACATGGTAGTGACAGGTATCAGTGGTGTATACATGGTAGTGATAGTCATCAGGGGTGTATACTTCTATACATGTAGTGATAGGCATCAGCTGTGTACTTGTATACATGTAGTGATAGTCATCAGGTGTGTGTAATTGTATACATGGTAGTGATAGTCATCAGGGGTGTATACTTGTATACATGTAGTGATAGGCATCAGCTGTGTACTTGTATACATGTAGTGATAGGCATCAGGTGTGTGTACTTGTATACATGGTAGTGACAGGTATCAGGGGGGTGTACTTGTATACATGGCAGTGACAGGCATCAGGTGTGTACTTGCATACATGGTAGTGATAGGCATCAGGTGTGTGTACTTGTATACATGTAGTGATAGTCATCAGGTGTGTGTACTTGTATACATGGTAGTGATAGGCATCAGGTGTTTTCCTGTATACATGGTAGTGATAGGCATCGGGTGTGTGTACTTGTATACATGTAGTGATAGGCATCAGGTGTGTGTACTTGTATACATGGTCGTGACAGGCATCAAGTGTGTGTACTTGTATACATGGTAGTGATAGTCATCAGGGGGGTGTACTTGTATATATGGTAGTGATAGGCATCAGGTGTGTACTTGTAGACATGTAGTGATAGTCATCAGGTGTGTGTACTTGTATACATGGTAGTGACAGGTATCAGGTGTGTATACTTGTATACATGGTAGTGATAGGCATCAGGTGTGTACTTGTATACATGGTAGTGATAGGCATCTGGTGTGTACTTGTTTACATAGTAGTGATAGTCATCAGGTGTGTACTTGTATACATGGTAGTGATAGGCATCTGGTGTGTACTTGTTTACATGGTAGTGACAGGTATCAGGTGTGTGTACTTGTATACATGATAGTGATAGGCATCAGGTGTGTACTTATATACATGGTAGTGATAGTTATCAGGTGTGTGTACTTGTTTACATAGTAGTGATAGTCATCAGGTGTCTGTACTTGTATACATGGTAGTGATTGGCATCAGGTGTGTACTTGTATACATAGTAGTGATAGTCATCAGGTGTGTGTACTTGTTTACATGGTAGTGATAGGCATCAGGTGTCTGTGCTTGTATACATGGTAGTGATAGGCATCAGGTGTGTGTGTGTATTTGTATACATGCTAATGATAAGCATCAGGTGTGTGTAGTTGTTTACTTTTGGTCAAATTCATTATTGGTAACACAGCTTCTGCTGACATGTGGATGGGTAACAACAAACATACAAATCTGCAGGTATTTTTCTGTGTATCATTTTCACTTAAAAGTGCCACAAAGCAAATGGCACATCTTGACCATGAATGACATTTACCTACAGTGATGTGAATCTAAAAACTGCAAAAAGCACTGAAAGTGGGCAGGGGTTATGGGAGCTGTCCAAGGTCTTACTGGGGTCCAGGGACAATACTCCAGTAGGGAATGGGGGTTGGGGTAGGACAAAACTGAATTTGGGACTATTTAAAAACTAAATAAAATGATATTTTCTGATAGTTTTAAATTCTTTTTCCACAAATTACAACAATAGATAAAAAAAATATTTAGACATGAACATTTAATGCTCATTTTCATCTCTTAAGGTGAAAAAAAATGCTATCTACTGAATTAAAGGAGAACATTGTGAGAAAAAAATATTTTTGCAATGTCTATCTTCTGTACAATCCTATACTGACCATGTTATAAAAAAAAGATCGTAACAAATGCAGATTCTATTCCTTAGCATATTTTACAGTAGGCTTTGCCAGTTCTCTATTGTCAGTTTGTCAAGCAGTTTCACCCTGTCAACTAGCACTAATATTAGTACCCCTACCTCCTCTGACAGTGGGTTCCACAACATATCCAAAGGATATGATATCATAGCAAGTATTAACTTGCTTCTCTAGTAGTTCCCATCACCAAGGATTTCTGACTTCGGCATCTATTTTAGCTACATCATTGGATTTCTCATCTACTATATACTTCCTTATTTTTGCCACAGGACATGCAATGTATTTCATGCACTACCACATTATATTTTATGTATAACAAGAGGCCCCGAGATTGCTCATCTGAATGACATCTGATTAAAAGCCAAAAGCACAAGCAGTTGGCCAAAAAAATCTGGGCCACTAGGATGCTTTCTGAAGAAATTTCTTCCAATGATGTTGATTGCATATGTAATGAAAACAAGTGTTTCAAGGTTTCTCCAGTTTTTATACCTTCATCCAGATTTGATTGTGAAATACTGAAAAAGTCTCTATGCCAGGATGCTTTCTGTCACATTTTGTCAAATTCTGATAGGCGGTTTCTTGAGAAAAAGAGGTGTAAATGTTTTTCTATATTTAGCAATGGCTGCCATATTTGATGGTGGATCAGCATTGTTTTTATAAATGTGAAAGGCCTTCAAGCTAAGACATTTTCTGTTAAATTTGGTCAAATTCTGTTAGGCAGCAATGCTGATAAAGTTATAAAAAGTTTTTCAATTTTTAGTAAAAGCGGCCATATCTGATGTCAGATTTGTATCATTTTTACAAACTTAAAATTCCTTTATGCTATGATGCTTTCGTTCAAATTTGCTAAACTTTTGTTGAGTGGTTTTTCACAAGTCCTTCAAAGGATCTTTTTATTTTTAGTAATGGTGGCCATATTTATTGGCAAATTGGCATAATTTGTATAAATTTCAAAAACCTTTCATGTCAGAATGGGTTTTTTTGGCCAAATTTTGTCAAATTGTGATGATCAGTTTCAGAAGTCGTTCACATTTCTTCAATTTTTGTAATGATGGCGACATTGACACTGGATCAACACAATTTCTATAGACTGAAAGGTCTTTATGCCATTTTTCCTTCTGTCAAATTTGGTAAAATTCTGTCAAGTGGTTTCTGAGAAGTCATTCAAAGATATATCTATTTTAAGTAATTGTTGCCATATCTAATGTTTGTCAAGATGGTTTCTGTCAAATTTGGTCTAATTCCATTAAGAGGTTTCTGAGAAGTCATTTAAAGGTTTGTCTAGAAGTTTTTAGTAATGAGCATCATAACAAACTTGAAAGACCTTTGTGCCAGAATGCTTTCTGTAGAATTTGGTCAAATTCTACAAAGTGGTATTTGAAAAGAAATAGTTTTTAGGTTTTTCTGTATTTAGTAATGGCAACCATATTTGATGCTTGATTGTCAAAATTTGCATAAAATTGCCAGGACGCTTTCTGTCAAAATTTGGTAAAATTCTGCCGAGTGGTTTTTGAGAAGTCATCATTTATTGGTTTTTCTATTTATAGTAATGAGAGCCATATTTATTGGAAGATTGGCATCATTTTAAAACTTTGAAAGATCTTCAAGCCATTATGCTTTCTGTCACATGTGGTCAAATTCTATCAAGTGGTTTTTGAGAAGTATTAGTTTAAAATGTTTTCTATTTTTAATAATTGCAGCCATATTTGAGGACAGATCTGCTTCATTTGAACATGTCTGAAAGACCCGCATGCCTGGACGCTTTCTGTCAAACTTGGTCAATAAATTCACTTGGCCTAGGCTAGGTGAACTAAAAATGCACATCCTACAATGTGTTAAGTATGTTACAAGCCCCTGTAACCATGGCCATCTTTGAAAATGAAAAGAACAATTGTGTACCTCATGCTGTATGTCTTCCAATGAAAATCTACCACTGTGAATCTTTGATGTCAGGTATCACATTGCACCAGCAGAACTAGTCATTCAGACTGGTATATAGTTTATTTGGCGGCACAGACCAAAGTGAATTCTAAATGGTGTGCTAGTGCACCGGATCAGTGATCAGAATATGCAGAGGCACAGATGAAAATCCAGAATGCATAAAGACTCGGAATTCTCACATCCCTAATATAAAGTTTCATTGGGATATCTTGAAGAGTTTGGGAGTTTTACTCCAGCAATTAAAGTGTGTATGATGGATGGATGGATGGATGGATGAATGAACAGATGAAAACAAGAGTACTATAAAAGGCACTAGCAGAGTATGGTTGACTTTGGAGTTAATTGTATGGTTGACTCTGGAGTTAATTGTATGGTTGACTCTGGAGTTAATTGTATGGTTGACTCTGGAGTTAATTGTATGGTTGACTCTGGAGTTAATTGTATGGTTGACTCTGGAGTTAATTGTATGGTTGACTCTGGAGTTAATTGTATGGTTGACTCTGGAGTTAATTGTATGGTTGACTCTGGAGTTAATTGACCAACAGGTCTCATTATCTTGGACCTTTAGTCCAGATATGCAGTCTTGAACTGAACTTGCTGTGCAGAAACCATTTATTTCTTATTAGACTTACCATGATAGTGACCTCTGACCTTTAGACCTCAGAATCTACTGTGTTTTTTTAATTACCCAAAGTCATACCTCCCATAACACGATGTGTCATATGAAAAACATGATTTCTGACTCCCAAACCCTCTGTCACAGTCTTGTTTCAAAAACACTATTTTCAGTGATCTTAGAAACAAAATGTAAAGAGAGAGAGGGAGACTTTTCTTTACCACCACAACATATGCCTGTAATGTGTAGCCTGTATAAACAGTCCTGCTTAGTGCTCATGTAAAACTATCCTTGGGGCAGTTTATACAGTTGATCACTGAGGCAATTAAAAGGTAGGGTGGTCCAAGATAAACAATCACCATTTCACAGATTACTTAATTGGATGACAATAGCTAGGGTGATGTTGTGTCCAGTCCTTTGAAAGAGCACATTAAGCTAATTTGCATAGACAAGATACACTAAGTGGATCAACCCAATTCGTTTGAAGTTAGGTAAATGAAAGAGATGTGTGTTGAAGAACAAGAGTTACTACAGGTCATTGCTTTGAATGAGAATGTGTCAGCAATCTTTATTAAAGATTATTGGCAAGTTTGTGATCAATGGCAACATTTCTTTCAAGTTGGATATTACTCCATATATAAAACGCAAAACATGGTTCTTTTGCTGGTCGGAATAGTGTACAAGTGTGATTCATTTTTTAAGGTAAAATGTCAAAATGCAGCTATGATTCAGGGATGAATGAGCCATCTGTGAAGCAAACAAAGCTTAAAAAAAACCTAAATTTCAGAATTCCTAGCTGAAGGAGTTTGATTTTGTGAAGCACAGCAGCAAGGGCAAGCTTTTTTCCTTTGCAGATACTGCAAACACCATATCGACATTAGTTATTCTAGAGTGTACGACATCCATCAACATAGCAACACTACCCAGCATTGAGACAATGTATGAATACAAAGCTCAATCATAAAAGTAACTAACATATTTAAATAATCATCAACAGACCATATCACAAGAGCTTAAGTGCTTTTCTGCCATTTGCAGCTGCAGATATATCATTTTCTATGCAGAGACAAATTTAGCAAGATCTTCGGGGAAATTTTGAACAACAGTGCCATCCATTAGTACAAAGATGAACACAAATGACACCTGCATTACCTTCAAAAACCCTACTGAACCAATGACAGAAGCAAAAACTGCACTTAATTAAGACTGTATTCCACTGTCAAATGGATTTTAAAGACAGAAACTTGGTGTATTTGTTATTTAATGTCTGTGTGGTTGTTATTATGTGAGTGTGGGCATATATATTGCAGGGCTGAGCAAATCCCATTGCCTGACATCCCGGACTATTCATTTTTGAAGTCAGGCAAGTTAAATTACTTCTGTGGACCCCCTGGGCACACTTTTACATAAGGGAAAAACTGACAAATCTGTCTATTCTTCTTAGTGCATGCCTATCCATGTTGGCTCTAGCAATGATTAAAGTCACAATAGGCAATAAAAACTTTAAGATGGAAGTTAATTTCCATTTTAAAACAACATTGTTGGCAAGTCACTGATGGCCACTAGTGTAATGCATTTTCAGGTTTGAATTAATGACAAAAGGAAAGAGAAAAATAATTCAGAAAAAAGTTTGAATTATTATAATAAATGCTGGTAGATAATTAGTGAATACTGAAGTTAGATGAGAGCAAGATCTGGAATGAAAAATTCCAGTGTGCAGCACTTTTTGGGTGAACTAGATATTCAGATATGTAAACCTTGACAACTGAGCCAGTTTGTTTTATGCATATCATCTGCAATTCCAACACAGCTTGTGTGGAACTGTTTGCTGTAGCTTTGACAGGATCAAAAGTAATCATCATTGTAGGTGCTGTTTTGGTTATCTTCCCCAGGAGTGTGTGTAGCATCTCAATATCCTCCATAAAACTTGCCAACGATAGCAAATTTGGATGGATAGTTGACACTTTGAACATGCCCTTTTCTCTTCGCCCTTTAAGTGCCTTTTAAGACGTTGGACCACACGTCTTTAGCCTACAATGTACATGCACTGAATGGGTGTGACAATGTAAATTTTCATACAGCCAAGGTACATCGCATAATTATTCTCTTGACTTTATAGTGCTTGCATTTCTTGCACTTTCTTCACATCTCTTAAATGACAGAGAAAACAAGAATACCTTGCTACTGGGCGAAAAGAATTTTCAGGAATTCAAGATAAGACCATTTCTTCCTTTCAACTGTCGAGTGTTGAAACCATCTCTGATATTCTTCAGCAATAAAAAGATTTTCAAATTAGCTGCTGCGGTACACATATTGGACGTCAGCTTGGCAAAATTTTCATTTAAGATAGAGTAGACATAAGAAGTCTTTTGGTGAAAACCCCATGTCATAATGATCATCCATTCTGGGGGAGTAGTGACAACAAGGTTTTTACGACACTCGTCATGGCAGTGATATTGGATGTACGATTGGCACCATTTTCATTGAGGACCTTGTGAAAACCCTGTCATAATGATCATCCATTCAAGAGGAATAGTGACAACAAGATTTTAAAGACAGTTGTCGTAGCAGCCATATTGGATCTACGACTGGCACCATTTTCATTTAGGACCAACTAGGTATCATAAAAATTCTATTTCTGAAAACCCATTGTTTATATAGCCATCCATCTGGAGAGGAGCAAGACTAGTTGCACTAACAAGATTCTGTCATAACACTGCATACAGCTCTAGGCTAACACAGCAATCCATCCAAAACTGTGAGACTAGTTATACAAACAAGATTGTGTGACCAACAGATGGAAGGATGGACAGACACAAGGAAACCTGTATTTCCCATCTTCTGTGAAGCAAGGTTAGAAAATATAATAATAGTAATATTACCATGTATACCTCCAATATCAAAGGACATCAGTGTCGGTCTAATCTCTGTTGACTGGGAGGTTTCGGGTCGGGTGGCATGCATTGATTGGTGAGAACTGGTCTGCACACTATTGGATACTGAGACCTGGGCTGATGGAGCAACTGTTGCTACATTTGGGCGGGCCGGACGATCTGGCGAGAACCGACTAGCAATGGAGAGTGACCCAATCTGACCAATCACCTTTTGCACTTTACTGCTTGATACTGGACTGCAAAGATGAAATCAGGATTATGTTAAGCAAAAATCTTCGATAATACTTGTTCAGAATTAGCTTGGAAGTGTTCACCACTCTTAGCATCATGCATAACAATACTTTTTCAGAATTAGCCTGGAATTGTTCACCACTCTTAGCATAATGCAAACATATCCTGCAAGTATCATTTGATAAATGTGCAAAGTAGAGAAATTTCAGATACATATTTGGATGGAAAGATGAAAAGATGCACATATATTTATAGGCCTTGGAGTGTATTTTCTGGATTTTAAAAAAAATGTACATAAAACGGTTCCATATCATGGGTTATCACAGTGTCCAAAGAAGTTAGAGAATCTCGATCAGCAGGATGTCCAGAAATTGTATGCTACTATCCCACAAATCAATAGGGTTCTTCCTTGGGCTGAAAGCAATATGTCTACCAAATTCTGTTGAACTTCTTCTACTAGAACTTAAGTTATTATGGAAATGAAATGCAAAATCTATTTTTATGTAGTGTTACCATGATCTTTCATCTGCTGACCTGCAAATTTATTGGGTTCTTACTTTGACTAAGAAAAAAATATCGACCAAGTTATCTTGAAATATATCCTCTAGAACTAAAGTTAGTGAGCAAAAATAAAATGCAAAGGCTAATCTATTTTTAGCAACTGTGACCTTGACCAACAAGCTATTGACCCCAAATTGATAGGTTTCTTCCTTAGGCTGAGAAAAACACAGCAATAAAGTGCAGGAAACCATAATAACCCGAAACTTTCATTAGTTGTGTATAAAAACTCCAACATTATGCTAAATAGGAACTAGAAATGTGTCTATATGATATGGATGATACTCCAACAAATGATGAAATTGAGAGACAAAGTTCAACGTTAATCAGGGGCAATACTAATTTTTTTCTTTTTGAAAATTATGAAAATCATACTTCATGGGAGATGACAAGACAGGACAGGACACGATGGAACATGACAGGATGGATGGACGCGGGTAACACTATATGACGCTCCATAGATATGGTGGTGGAATATATCAACATACTTTTCCATAAATGTAAAGCTTTTCTTTTCTTCTAAACAAGAGTCCCTTGAAGAGACTGATACTCTACTGGGCGACTAGAATTTCCAGGAATTAAAGATAAGACCATTTCTTTATTTTAACTGTAGAGTGTTGAAACCATCTCTGATATTCTTCAGCAACAACAAGATTTTCAAATTAGCTGCTATGGTACACATATTGGATGTCAGCTTGGAACCATTTTCATTTAGGATAAAGTGGACATCATTAGAAGTCTTTTGGTGAAAACCCAGTCATAATGATCATCCATTCAGGGGGAGTAGTGACAACAAGATTTTTAAGACGGTTGTCGTGGCAGCCATATTGGATGTACGACTGGCACCATTTTCATTTAGGACCAACTAGGTATCATAAGAAGTCTATTGCTGAAAACCCCACAATAAATAAAGAACATTTTTTCCCTATGATATCAAAGTAGAGGTACTATAATGAGTTCATAAAAACTAGAGATTCATTTTTTTAAAAATAATTCTTCTTAAAATTTGCTTCTGAAGCCATTATCACTCTCCACCCCCCCACCTAGAAGTCAGATTTTACAAGGTGAAAGTTACAGGATTTAAGTGACAGCCAGCATAACCACTATTATAAGCAAAGTTCATGCATCAGTAATTACCCTGATTAGCCACTACAGCTGAGACCTCACATGAAATGCAAGCGGTCCACTCATATAATTCCTATACTCATTCACATGTACAATAACACAGTTAATCCGTTGAAGGTAAACCTATCACAATATACAATGCATTGTCACTAATAACGAAAGTCTAATAATGAATAAACATATTTATTCCTACTTCCGAATAAATGGGTTTCTTTCTTTCTGGTTAAGAACTGAAGTTATTGTTGGGGGGGAAACCAAAATTTGACAGATGCACAGACTGACATTATCACATGATACACGCTGCCTTAAGGTGAGAGTATAAAAACCTTCGTGTCAAGTGATGGTGTAATGATTAATCAAAATAATCAAAGATTTGTCAGAAAAACCAAACACCCAAGCATTCAATTATGATTTTCCATAATCACATACAAACAAGGAAAGTTTTCATCTTGTACTTGTTCAAACTGTTTAAAATGAAATAGTTTTAAAAAAAGAAAAATATGTGTATAACAACTTCCAGTTAACATAGCCTTCCTTTGTTTAGCACAACCCATGTGCCAACAACATGACAAATGACAAATATGCTGGTAAACCTTTTAACTTTATGGGATACAAGCAACTTTACCATTACCAAGAATGTGAAAACGACATTGTTCATGAACAAATATACAAAATATCGCCAACTGATTAAATTTGATGGTTGACTGGTATTGGTGACCCAATGACTGATCTTTAACTTCAACCAATTCCCAAAACTAGTGTAAAGATGTGGTCAAATTTGGTCATAATCAGTAAAGAATAAGTATTAAATAGATTTTGCTACTTTAAGCAACAGAAGCTAAACCTGATGGTAGACTGACATAACTTGTACAAATGTAAAAGGCCTTGATGCCAGAATTATCTTAGTCAGATTAGGTAGAATTTGGTTACTTTCCAAGAAGAAAAGGGCAACAACTGTTGAAGTGCCAACAATATTAAAACATGATGGATGCCTGGTAAGTGAACACAAAAAAAAAACTACAGGAAAATTGTTTCTTCAGGTTTCTTAAAAAAAATCTGCTCTGAAAGAGATTAAAGAGAAATAAATCATACAGAAGCATTGGTTGCAACTATGAATATTAAAGACAACATCCAAGTGTAACCTGTCTTGAGTTTTTGTGGCAGGATTATCATGGTTATCCATCACAGTCCCATCTGTAGCTACAATCTGGTCTGGTATCTGTGACAGTCCTGGACGGGAAGTCTTCCTATTCTTTTGCCGGTACCTGAAAAACAAGCGGCACAAATGGACCTGAAATCACTCACTGGCTGAGAGCTACCTAAAAACCAAATGAGGGGGCAGTTGGTCAAGAAATCTTGGTATGTATAATGCTTTTTGACATTTAAAGCTTTTTCTATGTTTCAGTAATGACAACCATATTAGATGGTGACCAGCATCATTCGTGCATACCTGAAAAGCCTTGTGCCAGAATAATCTGTGAAATTTGGTCAACTTCTACCTGGTAATTTATGAGAAGCTATTTGAAGGTTTTTCTATTTTTAGTACTAATGCTTTCTGTCAAAATCAGTCAAATTCTGTTGCAGCACTTTTTTTGAAGTCATTTAAAGTTTTTTTCTTTTCTTTTTTTTGGTCAGTAATGATGGCCATACTTGAAGATGGAGTGGCATCATTGTAACAAGCTTGAAAGATCTTCATGACAGGATGCTTTATATCAAATTTGGCCACATTCTGATCAGTCATTTTTGAGAAGGAGTTTAAAGGTTCTCTATTTTTAGCAACGGTGGTCATATTTGATGGAAGATCAGCATCATCTGCATAAAATTTAAAGGAATTGCTGCAAGGATGCTTTCTGTCAAATTTGGTTAAGCGGTGTTTGAGAAGTTATGTAAAGGTTTTTCTATTTTCAGTAATGGCAGCCATATTTGATGGCTGACTAGCATCATTTGTACCAACTTTAAAGGCTTTCATGCCAGGATACTTTCTGCAAAGTTTAGATGAAATGGGTTTAGTAGTTTTTGAGAAGAAATTGAAGATAGCAACTGTTGATGGACAATGGATGCCAGAAAATGCCACAATTTAGCTGGCCTTATGGCCAGGTGAGCTAAAACTGACAGATACATTTTGTGCACACATAAAAAAAAAAAACCTTAAGAATTACATTTCTTTCAAAAGAGTTTTGCATTCCTGAATCTCTCTCTTGTCCTTATTTATTTCATTCATTGAAATTCCAAACCTACTGGTGCATCTAAATTAAACCAGAGTGTAATCAGTGATTAGGTAGCTCATCTCTATGAAGCTGTTAGTAATCTCCAGTAACCATTGTAAACATTAATAATCATGCAGAAAAAATTCAGACTAAAGTAATATTGAGATTGAAACATAGGCCCCTTTTCTAACAAAAGTTTTTTTTATACACAATTCGCTATCTTTACATTTTAATCTTATACTTTTTGAAATTTTAACTTTTAGTCAGCACTACACACCCAGTACTGGGCTGACATACTGTTAAACCAAATACATACATACTAGGGTGAAACAATTCATCAATATATCGATAATTTTGCCATATCGATACACAGATTGACACAAGTGGCGACAAAATGATACAAAATAATACCTACCCTGTACAAGTTATTTTAATCTTCAGCAGTCATGAATAATTATGTCATTTGCCATTTTATTGTTTAATTTGAGAATTCATGAAAGAGAGCTGTTGTGAGCACAGGCACTCGTTTCTGACAGTAAAAAAGAAAAACTATTGACAAAACCCACTCCCACTTGACAAATTAACACAATGTGACTAACTCGCACAGTTCAAATTCTGCCCCCCCTTGCTGAATCTGTGCTAATTTTGTTATCCTGTCAGCATGTTCAGCCCCTGACAATATATATCAATGTAAAGGAGACATTCCAAACTTGTTTCCCATTTACAATTTAATATGTACTTTACTGATTATTTAACAGCCACTTTGACAAGTTTCTCTGTTGCTTCATATCTTGTCTACCTGGATCGAATTTGGAGGCCTACACTTCCAGTATGTCATGCAGTGAAACACATTCATTTCTGATTGGTGGCTATTGTGTGCTCCAGTCCAGGAAAAACAATAACAATCAATCAAAACTAAGAACTCAATGCAGTTTATTCACTGATTGACACAGCTGAATTGGAGGCATCCAAACTCGATCCAAGTAGATACAAAGCAACAGAGAAACCTCACTGACAGAAACAAGTACCTGTGGTCGCAGCAGTTGTTTTACATCTGCCGGAAGTTAAGTACAGTGTTAGGGATTTAGTTGTTAGTCATCTAGACAATATTTTCCTTGCATGAGAAAATTGCACCATTTCTTCTGTTTTTAAGGTAATACCATAATGCCTTCCAAATTTAGGTGAAGATATGAAATTGGTCATAAGATGTTTTTAAAGCATTCATGCAATGAAAAACAAAGGGCATGGTGACAAAGGTGACTCCTGAATCTGATGAAATAAAACAGCCTGAAAGGACCAGAAAGGCTGAATTAGAATCACTGATGACTAGCAGGCAGTCTGTTTGGAAGTATTTTTGTTATCTTGTCAAGGATGAGAATGGCATATGAACAGATGACAAGTCTATGTCTGTAATCTGCATACTGGAAATATGATCAATATGTTGACTCATATGAAACAGCACCACCCTACCAATGACAATCCTTCTAAGGACAAGATAATGTATCATATCAAAGGTTGTGTTTCACAATACAGACATACCTACATAATGTGACTGCATAAAAGACAAAAAAACAATCAAAACGAACATTCTTTCCCATGATATAAAATTATATGGACTATAATGTAACGGTGATGCATCCAAGTGTCCAATATGGGTCACACAGACTTTTTGCAATATGGGCATACATATGAACCTCCTGCACAGGAGGGGTTTCTCCCAAGTTTAGGGGAGTCTCCCGTCCCTCACTGAAATCTGATTCTAGTTTAGTATATTTACAGTAATACTGCCTGTGATTACGTGACTGTGAACTGGCTTAAATAGGGCAAGATATTGCCTATTTCACCCTTTGATTAAGTCGGCATGGTCAGCTGGCTTAATTGTTTGAAGTTTGTCGAGGTAGATTATACTTTGTGTGAGCAGAAGTAATTCCGAAAGGATTAAAGACATTAATTGATTATGATTGAGTTACTAAAGAGCTCAATCAGTATAAAACAATAAACATTACTTCGATTCTCTCCGGAAGGTATGTTCTGCTTCAGTGCTTAAAGATGTCGAGATAAATTAGAGTATATACTATGTATGATCAAAAGTAATTAGGACAGGATTAAAGATGTTAATTGATTATAATTGGATTACTCAAGAGCTTAAGTGGCATAAACTGTGTTGGTTTGACTTAGGTGTTTAAAGTTTGTTGAGATGTCTGAACGTGCTAATGCCAAAACACCAAAATCCAAGCAACCAAAATATCACACGAAATTCAATATTTTGAAATGGGAATTTCAGTTGTTGCAATCATATTCAAAGGGACATGAATGTGCATTCTGCTCTTCCTGTAAAGCTGATTTTAAAGTCTGTTACGGTGGCAAGAATGACATCACGCGTCATGCAGAAACAAATATGCCATCACTGAAATCCATGTTTGTGGAATCTGCACCAAATGTGGATAAAGACGTGCCAAGACACTATTCACCAGTTTTATAGCCGAACATAATCTCCCATTTCTGGTAGCATATCATTTTTCACATCTAGTCAAAATAATGTTCCCTGACTCAGAAATTGCACAAAAGTTCTCATGCAAATGACCAAAAACTAAACACATAGTGACTATTTTATTGTTCAAAAGAAATCATAATATTAATTGTATAATAAAATAATAATAATAATAATAATAATAATTTATTATATAAACTCACTGTCATGAGTGACTATCTGCAGAACGCAACCAGTGACCACGGTTTTTAGGCAAAATATGCATTTGACACTACTATGAATGACCGCATCGCAAAAACTGATATAAACACCACCGACCTTGATTTAATCCCTTGTAAACATGAATGTAAACCAGACTACAGTACAAGTCACTAACTGTCATTGCAATCTGTAATGCCTGGTATAAATGGGGTCTTTGTCTTCGTCTATAATACTAGTAAGTGATAATCGGTTTCTGGACTTGATTGTCATTATTAAAGAGTGGTGATAGTGATGATAATGATGACAACAAAGGTGTCTGCAAATTAGGCTTAAAGTCACAAAGGGTGTGATGGTATAATGTATGTGTTTGTGCTTCATGTGAAGAATCTTGCTAACATTAAAACAACATTACACACAGACAGTACCAATCTTGAGCAGTTCTGGCAGGCAGTCAGCAATCTGAATCTACCCACAGGCAAGAAACAATTTAAACTTCTTGGTAGACTCAGAAGAGTTTTACTGACATTGCCACATTCCAATGCAGATACTAAAATGGACATTTTCCATTCTGAGGAAAATTCAGGCTGACTCTAGAGGAAACCTGGATCCAGTAACAGTAAATGGTAAGATAAAAATGCTTGTGGTACATATAAGAGTAATAATGGCACAAGTTACTGTGAAAGGACTGATTTGATGAGATGATGTGCATATTTTAATATTTAAAAAATGTTAATTTGTTCAATAGTTGTAATTTTGTCCATTTGCATGCTAAAAATTGGGTCTATGAAAATCTTCTCTCAAAACTCCTGACCAAATTTTGGAAATCTCCTGATCTGTTATGACCTGAGCTCTCTTTTCTGTCACATGTATTTATGGGTGTATGACTAATCAAGATGCATCCACTCAAGTTTCATGATTCTAAGTAGGACAGTATGCATATAGCATGACAAAAACTCATGCAGTCATGAGCTAAATGACAAAATGTAACCAAAGTCAGTAAACTTAAATAATGGTCACAATTACCTTCTTTATTTTGTGACAGAGACATAGATCATCATCAATTTCATGATGTATGTATGTAGTAGCGTTTTACAGCACCTCAGCACAATAGTGGCTATATGTTGCCAACTAAAGGTAAATGTTTGAAAAATGTGAAAATGAATTGCACAAAAACTCTAGAAAGATAAACTCTTAAAAATAAAAGTAAATGCAAAATAGAAGAAAATAAAATATAAATTGTAACAACGTTAAAATTCTGTAAAATGAATATAAAAGATTTTCTAGGGTGGTACATCATCATACAGTTTCTTCATGCAATTTACATCAAAATGCTAGAGTATCACATCGTGGAAATCGACACACTCAAGAAGAATGTGTTCCACTGTCAGCAGACACTGGCATGGCATGCACTCTGGCAGAGGTTCACCCCTCAGAGGTATGCACAATTCAGGTATGTATGTCTGATACATTATCAGCACAATACCACCTCATCTCTGCAATTTGTTCTATACGAGGGATGCCACTCGCCAATGATGGGTTTCATGTTCTTAAGTATGTTTGTGGGGTTTTCATTCCACATATTTTGCCAAGTATTATGAACTTACTGATTTATACAATATTTAAAGTCAGTATATGGAATCTTCCACTTGGAAATGGGTGACCGCACAGCAGCTTTGGCTGCTTTATCTGCCCTTTCATTACCCTTTATACCAGTGATTCCCAACATTTTTCTGCTGTGACCCTAAATTGGCCACCAACAGGACCTCCTGACCCTCAGGCTTATTATATGATTGAAAAATTTCGTTCGGATGACCCTTTGTGACCCTAATGAGGACCCCCCGCTACCCTGATTTGGGTTGCGACCTTAGGTTGGGAACCGCTGCTTTATACCAAGGTGACTAGGTAGACAACGCAAATTTTAACACAAGTCAGTGAGGCATAAAAATAATTTTATGTTAAACATGAAACACAAATTTTAACACAAGTCAGTGACATGTAAAATACAGGCCATAATGACCTACTACAGAAATGAGATGAAGATCAAGATGCATCTCATCACCAAGATTCATGATTCTAGATAGGACAGTATGTGCACAGCATGCGAGATACATGTTATCTTGAGCTATATGCTAAACTTAACCTAAGCCAGAAAATGTGGAATAGAGGTCACAGTGACCTTTTCTGTATGGATGTGGTACTAACAGAGATGTAAACAATCATATACTTTAATGATTCAAGCATGAACAGTCAAAACTAAAAATGTAACCTGTCAGTGAAGCATTAAATATGGGTTCCAGTGACCTACTTTTGAAGTACACAAGATGCATCTCTTGACAGTTTCATGAATCTAGGCAAAAACAGAATATATACAAGATCCAAGAGCTAAATGCGAGAACTTGACAGTGACCTTCTTTTGTTGCAAGGTTGCAGTACTAATAAAGATGCATACAATCATCTAGTTTGATGATTCTAGCAGGAACAGAGCTTGAGAAATAAACTTAAAACACCAAATTTAAGCAAAGTCAGTGAAGCATGAAATATGGGTCACCTTGACCTACTTTTGTGACAAGGGTGCAGTACTTGTCAAAATGCATTCCCTCACCAAGTTTCATGATTCCAGGTGTAACAGTATTTATACAGTGTGCCAAAAACCTGAGCAAAACAAAAGCTTAAGCAAGATTGTACAAATAATATACATGTACGAAGTCAGCCCTCTTAGCACCCTCCACTGAGAGTAGGTGCTATGAAACCCACTCCAAACTGTTGCCTAGGCCCTAAGAACAAAGAATGGTTGAGATGCAGTGAGGCTGTACATATGTATATGCTTTTATCCATGCAAACGCTGACACTGGGGTTAGTAAAATAGCTCTCCTCTGCAAGAGGTGAGTTAAAAAGCTTCATAACATATTAAAAATCAGCATTTTTACTCATGTACATTATATTAAGATCTTCGGCTGAAATTCATTTTTGTGCCTTTCTATGTCTCAGAGAAAAATGTGTTCAATTTATTGTCCTTAGCTATTTAAAACTGTACAATGAAAACAAGGGCGCTGCACAAACTTTTATCTTCAATAACTTCCTGTTGACGTCCTCTTCATATTGATATCGTGCAATCACACGGATTATGCAGTACAAATTCTAAGCCATGCTCTGATCACTGGGGCTGGATCGGTATAGTGATAAAATGGTACAGATCAATATTACATGCCGATAAAGAACAGATAATCATCCTTAACTTACCATTTCAATAAGAAATTCGTAAATTCCAACAAAAGCTTGTCTTATCAAAAACTATCTTCATTGGAGGGAATAAATCAATAAAACAGCTGTTTTTCGCATGAATCAATCATTAACATATTACAGGAAGTGAACAAAATCAACTGTGAAGAGCTACATGTCTTCGTCATAGTTCTGCATAACTAAAGGTGCAGCTTGCGTCTACCATATTGTTGGTAAATGGAATATTTCAGTGTAATATGGGTTAAATTTGGCAAAAACTAGAATAATTTATAGGTAAACATGGCTGAATAGCATTAAATGTGTATTGTCAATACATATTGTATACTGAAGTTGTGCATCGTGATACATGTCATATCAGAAGTAAGCTGCCAATACCCAGTCCTGATGATCACTAACACAAGACCTATGATCTTTCCTGTCATTTCATCTTAAATGTATCATACAACAAACAACATTTCTTGCCAACGTATCAACTTTTATTGATTTTTGTTGGATCTGGTTTTCAATGCACATTTCACAATCTCCTTTTCTCGCTAGGAATTTATTCATTCAAAAGCAGGATTAAAAAACAATCTCTTTTACAGTGTTTTATTCAAGTAGTATAGTAAATGTCTTATTGCCTTACTTCTCTAATTCTTCCTCTGAGTGGGCAAATGTACAGCTGGCACCACGTGGACACTTAGCCTTTTCCAGGAAGTCTCGACACATGCTGGTCTTGTAGCGGGGGTGGTAGGGTGTCTGGTTCTCATGCCTTTTGCTCACAGTTTTCAGAAAATCCACTAATCCCAAGACAACAGTTTCCACAGCTTTGAGAATGACCTCTAAATTCTCCCAGGAGGGCCCTGGTATGTCTGTTGGAAGACAGTGCATAAAAAAGATAGTGTTCACAAAAGAGCTCTGATTATAAGAGAATACTGGTCCCCCACCCTCCATCCTGGTCAGAGTATCTTCTTACCTTTCCCAACCTGTGATAGACATTTGAACAGTTTTGTTGGGGTGGGAGGTCTGAGTGCATCCACTATCAAACACATGGAAATCACCAAAAGCTCGCAGTAGTGGCATCTGGTTGTTACTTTACAGAGATGCCAACCCATGAACATGTTTATCAGGAATCCTAGCATCAATTTTTTTAAATCTAGGAAGCCTTTCCAAAATGAACAACATGTTCATTAAAAGTAACAAACGTTTATATACTCATATAGCATCAGCCTATACGCAGCTCTACACACTAATAAAAGGTCCAATGACAATAAATGGTGTATCCATTCCTCCAATTGCAGGAATTTGAATTCCTTCTACATTTTGGGCCAAAACAATAAATATAAACATTAGTTTTCCTAATGAATAATCTGTAGCTTCTTTTTCTCTTCACAAATGCCACCATGTTTCATCTATTTACAGTCTAGCTGACTGGTTTCTTGTTATTTCAATTGTTTTTCATATTGAGAAACTGTATTCTATGTAGTAATCTATCACATCTGTGCTTAAGTACTTTTCTCCCCACCTGTGTAAATACAGAAATCTCTTGTACAAAAAATCAGTATTTTCTGGAATTTTATCAATTTGGAATGCAGAAATTCCACTAAATTGTTTTCTTAATTCTGCAAAATCTGGAATGATTGGCGTCTCTGTTTACCCAAGGATGAGCATAATTAAGCAACCTTATATCGACCGCTACCTGCCCAAGTTGATACGTAGAAAATTTGTCTTCTAAGATGTAAGAATTAACGTCAAGAAAAATGCTTGTCATGAGATTTGATTCACATGACCAAGCAACAAGAGAAATGGCCTCGTACACGGTCCATTTTGCAAACTCTGTAATTTTGGCACGCGTGTTGGATTATTAATAAGACAAAAAATTTTATAACTGTGCATGAATGAGAAGCTAAACTGTCAACTTGTTGATTGCAGGCAGGTAAGGTTTGAAATAAGGTCACATAAATTTGCAAGTTCCTGCATATAATGACCACCTTGTGCCACTACTGTTTTGTATCAATGAAATCCATGTTTTTGATAGCGAATGTGCTTTGACCTCCCACTGAACATAACTGTGCAAATATCTAACACTGGATGGGAATATAGGCAACTCAGAGAACCTCCATCCCTCCCTTTTGAAATCCACCAAACAAGTTTAAGGCAGCAGAAGTATGGAATACTGGACAATGACCATTTTGGGAACAGAAAAAAAGAACTACACTTGAAACTTTTATAAGAATGTATTGGTGCCAGCGAAATTGTATCACAGCATTACTAAAATGATAAACCTATGACCTCAAAGCTACAACAAATACCCTCAGTCTTTAGTGTTGACAAGCACAATGCATTCATAAACTGGTATTGATGTATGTATGTAGTAGTGTTTTATGGCACCTCAGCACAAAAGTGGCCAACAAAAGGTTAAGTTCCAACAATGTAACGAGTCCCTCAAAGGGGCTGACACTCTACTGGGTGAAAAGAATTTCCAGGAATTCAAGATAAGACCATTTCTTCCTTTTAATTGTCGAGTGTTGAAACCATCTCTGATATTCTTCAGCAATAACAAGATTTTCAAATTAGCTGCTGTAGTACACATACTGGATTTCAGCTTGGAACCATTTTCATTTAGGACAAAGTGGACATCATTAGAAATCTTTTGGTGAAAACCCCATGTCATAATGATCATCCATTCAGAGGGAGTAGTGATAACAAGATTCTTAATACAGTTGTCATGGGAGCCTTATTGGATGTACAACTGGCACCATTTTCATTTAGGACCAACTAGGTATCATACGAAGTCTATTGGTGAAACCCCATGTTGATATAGCCATCCATTTAGAGAAGAGTAGAGACAACAATATTTTCAAGCTATGACTTTCCATTCAGAAGTAGCAATAACAAGATGGCTGCTGTGGTGGCCATATTGGACATCAAATTGGCACCATTTTCATTTAAGACCGACTGGACATCATAAGATGTCTTCTGGTGAAAACCCCATGTCTATATGACTTTCTATTCAAGTAGAGTTGTGATAACAAGATTTTTAACATGCCTGTCATGGTGGCCATATTGGACATAAAACCAGCACCATTGTTATTTAGGACCAACTAGAAATCATAAGATGTCTTTTAGTGAAAACCCCATGTTGATATGACCATCCATGCAGGAGGAGTAGCGATAACAAGATTTTCGAGATGGCCACCATATTGGACATCAGATGGGCACCATTTTCATTTAGGACCAACTGGACATCGTAAGAAGTCTTTCAGTGAAAACCCCATGTTGACATGACCATCCATTCAGGAGGAGTAGCAATAACAAGATTTTCAAGATGGCTGCTGTGATGGCCATATTGGACGTCAGATCAGCAGCATTTTCAGTTAGGATCAACAAGACATCATCAGAAGTCTTTAAGTGAAAATCCCAAGTTGATATGACCATCCTTTCAGGAGGAGTAGCAATAAGATGTTCAAGATGGCCAATGTGACAGCCATATTGGATGTCCAAGCGGCACCATTTTCATTTAGGACCAACTAGACCATGGGATGAATGTGTGTATAAAGTTTAAAGGCAATCCTCAAGTAGTTTAGGAGGAGTAGCGATAACAAACTTGTGCTAACGGACGGATGGACGACAGATGACAGGCAACAGACTATCCCATAGGCTCTTCTGGTCTATGATCAGTGGATCTAAAAATGAATTGCACAATAATTTCAGAAAATAAACCCTTCACAAAACTTTTTAATTAAGTATAAGATAAAATCTAAAACATAAAGATGTTAAAATTCTGTAACATATATAAAATAACATAAATATAACACATGTAAAATCCTTAAAAAATGATTAAAATTGTTGCACAAAATGCATTCCCTCAAAAATTCCAAGATTTTCTCCGGTGGTACGCCCTCAAACAGTTTCTTCAAGCAGTTTACTTCAAATTACTTCTGTCTCACTTTGTGGAAATCGGATGTGCTCCAGTCAGTGGGCACTGGCATGGTAACACTCCAGTCGAGGTTTGCCCTACAGGAGGTATGCATGAGTCAGGTACGTGTCTGATACACGATCAACACAATACCACCTCATTTCTCAAATTTGTTCTATATGAAGGATGCCACTCCCCAATAGTGGATTTGATGTTCTTAAGTTTGTTGAATTTTCATGCCACACATTTTGCAAAGTATGATGAACATGCCGATTTATACAATATTTTAGATCACTATATGAAATCCTACATTCAGTGACAGGTGATTGCAGGGCAGCTTTGGCTGCTTTTTCGCCCTTTCATTACCCTTTATGCTGATGTGACTAGGTAGCCAACAGAACAGAATACTTTTCCCAGACTGTATGAGAACATTATGTGTTTCTAACATCTGGGATATTAACGGATTGTCAGATTTAGTCTTCAAGGCTTTCAATGCAGAAATGGAATCTGAAATGATTATGAAATTTGTTTTTTGAGAGTTCAAACCTTCAAACTGGTTTTGAATTCAAGCAGTAAATATAATTTATCTCTATTACAAAACATTACATTTGAACCAGAAATGTGTTCATGGAACACAGATGCCCCACACCAGTGCCTGAAGACTGACCAAAATGCAAAACTTAACCAAGGTGTGACAGACAAGGGTAACACAATAAGCCCTAACACTGTTGTGCTGGGCATAAAAAAGGGCGATATGGTATATGACCTGAAGGAAGTTTGATTTTCTTTCCTGTGAAGTGATGATTAACCTACCTGGTCCAGGATCAATGTTTGAGAGGAACTCAAGGTGTGGCCTGAGCTTCTGAAGTCCATGTGGATCCCCAGTTCTCTGCAGGGCAATCACAAGTTCATTTACACTCTGACCAAAGGTTTGAGGAGTCTGGAGCTGAATGATGATGATAATTAATAATATAACAATAATAATAAGAAGAAGAATCTCTCAAAGTGACTGACACTCTAATGGATGAAAAGAAATCCAGGAATCCATATGTCCATCTTCTTCTATACTTTACAAGATATCTTATAAATAACTTTAAGTAAGATATATATCAGGGGTCACACTACCAGGCAAAGTGGGTGACTAAGTCGCTGAAAAAATGTGAACTTCGCCTTTCTCTATTAGGAAAGCAAAGACGACTTCACCTGTCATTTTGTTCAGATCTACACTCAGTGACAGTAGTTTATGGTTTTTGAGATGCTCCCTCAACCCAGCCAAGTAGTTAGTGTTAAGCCCCGAGCGAAATGGATTGCATGTTGCCTTAGTAGGTGTTTATATCAATTACGCTGACAAAACAAACTCTTGCACATTCACAGGCATGTGTTTTAATAGCTGATTGACCATAAACTCTCCCCCCTCCCCCACAAGATATTGTTGCCTGATTTCCGCAAGTTATCATTTGATGATGAAAACTTATGTTTCGAAACTAAATCATCTATATGTAAATAACAATTTGTTTTAAGAATAAAATCAGTGAAAGCACTTTCTAAATGTATATTTTGAAGATTTTAACTGCCGTGCTTGCATTATTTTCTTCATAAAATCAGTTTGAAACCATAAGTGAAACTGCCAAGGGGTAATGGCGGACATCGCTGTGTCTTGGAAGTACATCTTCATTAGACTGTCTGTTTCGTAATTCATTGGGCACATAAATTAAGGAAATTACACAATTCGTAGAAAGCAAAGTGTAACTATTATGTGATAAAAGATTTAACCTAAAAATAAAAATTTGTTGGTCGGAAACGTATGGAACAATGCTTGTGGAATCGATAAGCACTGTAACTTAAGGTCAAGGTTGTTTTTTTTACATCACTCATTTTTGTGAAAATAGGAGAAAAAGTAGCAAATAAAAAAATATCCAACCAATACACAAGGTTATTACGAGTACGTAGACATATATTAAAACCATAAATTTTCAATCCTATCTAGGGATTATTTTAACGAAGCTAGAATTGAGTGGTCATATAAAGAAAAGCCCTGTTTCTAAAAATAGATGCATCTACATGGCTTGCTTCACGCCATATTTTCATATTGTACTTGGCTGTGTGCCGCGATTCAGTTACTTCAGTGCTTCAGTTCATCATCGATGAATAGCTAAAGTAGTGTTTCAACTAGATTACATCACTGTAATTATAAATAGGTATAAATAGTCAACCAACTGCCACTAGAACAAACAATTTAATTTTTATACTTTTAAGAACTTCACCAAAAAATGAGTCAAAAGATTCACATTTAATTTAGAATCAACTCCTTCAACATGCAGTTGTAAAGTTGAGATTATTCATCAGTGACAACTGTGGTTTGAAAGGATGAACACTATAATGTTGAAGACACCTGTGCATGTGCTCTCATGTACATGTTATAGGGGTTGTTCAAAACGAGTTTAGAAATGTTGTCGACTGCCATTTTCTAGTGAAGAAACTAACAAATAATTAAATGTGTTGCTTAAGTATTTTTACGTATTTGTAATTACAGTACTGTAATCTAGGTACTCCTTTCAGTTAAAATTAATTACAATGTATAGTTTATGCTATGTATTTTTGAAGTCATATGGCCAAAATATATTAAAATTAATTACAATGTATAGTTTATGCTATGCATTTTTGAAGTCATATGGCCAAAATATATTAAAATTAATTACAATGTATAGTTTATGCTATGCATTTTTGAAGTCGTATGGCCAAAATATATTAAAATTAATTACAATGTATAGTTTATGCTATGCATTTTTGAAGTCGTATGGCCAAAATATATTAAAATTAATTACAATGTATAGTTTATGCTATGCATTTTTGAAGTCGTATGGCCAAAATATATTAAAATTAATTACAATGTATAGTTTATGCTATGCATTTTTGAAGTCGTATGGCCAAAATATATTAAAATTAATTACAATGTATAGTTTATGCTATGCATTTTTGAAGTCGTATGGCCAAAATATATTAAAATTAATTACAATGTATAGTTTATGCTATGCATTTTTGAAGTCATATGGCCAAAATATATTGCATATTTCCCTCCATCAAAACATACACATTTTCAAGTATGAATACACTGCATATGAGTATGATACATTCATACACTTAAAAAATGTGTTCATAATATACATACAACATAGAGAATTTTCTACTTGAAGATAAAGTATTGCTTAAAACCAGTGTTAAATCCAAATATACAGAATGAGATATACAGGAAACGGTTCAAATAAGAGAACCAGACCACACACACACACACATATATATATATTGTGTTTCTTGCTTTGCTGCCACTTCTCCCTGTCATACTCTCACTTCTCCCTCAAATTCAAGTCTAGCTTGACCCCTGATATATATATATATATATATATATATATATATATATATATATATATATATATATATATATATATATATATATATGGTGAGAGAGTTATATGGTCTTTTTAAACCCGATTTATACGATTTCTCTCTGAACCAAGTAAAAGACTATTTCTGAAAATCTCTCACCTAAAATTTTAAGATGATATTTATATATATATATATATATATATATATATATATATATATATACATATATATATAGAGAGAGAGAGAGAGAGAGAGTGAAATGGTCTTTTTACTTGGTTTATAAGATAGATCTCTCTCTCTGTACCAAGAACAAAGACCATTTTTGAGATAGAGAAAAAAAAAATTAAATGATCTTTTATTATTTGGTGTATAGAGAAAGAGAGAGAGAGAGAGAATTGAATGGTCTTTTTGACTTGGTTGAAAATCCCATGTTAATTTGACTTTACGTTCACGAGTAGTGATAATAAGGTTTTCTAAATGACTGCCATGGTGACCATATTGAATGTCAGATCAGCACCATTTTCAATTAGGACCAACAAGATATATCAATAAATGTTTATTAGTGAAAAACCCTGTGTTCATATGACCATTTATACAAGACTGTCAAGATGGCCACTGTGGTGGCCATATTGGATGTCCGAATGGCACCATTTTCAATTAGGCCCAACTAGACATCATATGAAGTCTTCTGGTGAAAACCCCACGACAATATGACTTTCTGTTCAGGAGGCGTAGCGATAAAAAAATTGTAAAGATGGTTGCAGTGGTGGCCATATTGGATGTCTAAGCAGCACCATTTTAATTCCGGACCAACTAGACATCATAAGAAGTCTTGTGGTGAAAATCCCATGTCAATATGACTTTCCGTTCAGAAACAGCAATAGTAAGATTCTCAAGATAGCTGCTATGGAGGCTATATTGGAAGTCCAAGTGGCATCATTGTCATTTAGGACCAACTAGACATGATGCGACTTTAGAGAACACGTCATGTTAATATGATTCTCTGTTCATGAGGAGTAGCGATAACAAGATTTTCAAGATAGCCACTGTGGCAGGTATATTGGAAATCCAAGTGGTACCAACCAGAACCAACGAGACCATGGGATGAATGTGTATGCAAAATTTCAAGGCAACCCTTCATGCAGTTTTGGAGCAGCGATTACAAATTTGTGCTAATGGACATATGGACAATAGACAACAGGCCATCTCATAAGCTCCCCTGGTCTATGACCAGTAGAGCTAATAATAATAATAATAATAATAATAATAATAATAATAATAATGCATATATATTTATTACACCACTATCATACATTCACAAAACAACTTATTGGCAAGTTGAGATCTCAAAAGTGCACTAAACCTTTGTACTTGTATAATTAAAATTACATGTACATTCTTAACTTTAACAGTGGAAAAAATCTAGCAGTGTGCACATCTTTGCTTGATAAATCCTTACTTGGTCATTTTTGGCACTTAGTCAGATATATATCAACTTGTTAAAATATAACATATGCCAAAAGTTTTAGAGAAGTTTGTGTGGTATGGTTGAGACAAGAGAATCTCATTACCACCATATGAAATAATTTGAAATATGTGTTGTACAGGTGTACAACTCAAAATGGCAAACAAAACTAAATTTCTGCATCTCTGAAAGTCCTGCCAGAAAGATAAGGAAAGAAAAGATTTCAGAGAACATTATTTCTCATTGTGAAGTGTGCCTGATATAAAACTCCCTCAAAATGACTTTTTAAAGACTTTTATCATAAAATCTTAACATGGACAACATCATAGCCAGAAGATTAATACCTACATCTCCACAGTGCTTCATAAACAGAACAAGAAATATGATCATGGAACAGAGATGCCCCAGCAGTGCTTGAAAACTGAAGTAAACACAAAACTTAACCAGGATGTGATGGAAGGAAGATGGAAAAGGGTAACAACATATGCTCTACCACTGTCATGGTGGGACATACAAAAGACTCGTATGCCTTGAAGATGGAAAAAGCTTACCTTATCAATGATGGACTGCATGTGAGATTTGTGGGCGGAGTCTCCATATAACAAGGAAGACCACTGATCAGGAGCAATGCGTAAGCCAGCTTCCATGGCTATCTGGACAATCTGAGTGTCGTGCTCTCTTCTCAGAGCTTCATAGGTACGAAACTCTTCCTTCAGCTGCATGAGAGATGACTCCCCTTCCCTCTTTGTCACCTATCAAAACATTAAGTGTATTTACAAATTTGCAAATGCAGCACATCTTCATATTGGCTGAATATCAAAATAGGCAGCAGTAAAATAACAATAAACTGTTGGCAACTTTGAACACAATTGTTATGCCATGACCCTCCATGTGATGTAGTGCCAAAGAAAATAGCTCAGAGGACATTTGTGATGATTACCAATAATATCTGCTCAGGGGCTGAAAATTCACTTGCCCAACCAGAAATGATGAGAAAAAATTTCTAGTAGTTAAGTGATTTTTCAAAAAGTGGCCAACAGTTGTATGTCAGTGGTAAAAAAAAGTGGTAGTCAGGAAGAAAAATGTATGTTTTGCTGTGTCTAATCGACCAAAATATATCTTTCCTTTATTTACATCCGATAAGATTTGAGAATGCAGGTCTACGAGACAAAATATCTTAGATTGGTATGCCAATGGGATAATTGGCGGTTTCCATTATGCTCCCACCACTGACATACAAAAGAATTTTCAGGTTGGCATAACTATCCAAGATATTTTGTCAAGTACATTCTCAAATTATATCAAATGTAAAAAACAATGAGGATGGCACATTATATGCCTGCCCCATGTTTAATAGTCCTCTGTGTCGGCACCAGTAGGATATGGTTGACTCCGAAGAGTACCAACCAATGGGTCTCAATGACCTAGACCTTAGTCAAGGTTGCTGTCTTAACTAAACAAAATGTGCAAAAATAATTATTTTTTTACTGGACTTGCTATGACTGTGACCTTGGACCTTTACACCCCTATAATCTATATGTTTCTTTTTAACTCTAAGTGCAAGTCAGCCACAAAGTTTGGACAAGGAACTCACTCTAGAATAAAAGTTATTCTGCATAACCCATTTTTCATTGAGGAACAATAATCCTAATCTTTGACCTTTTGACCCCCAAATCAGTAGGAGTCTTCCATGCTTCATGTACAAGCAATCCACAAACTTTGGTCAATGTTGGTTTAGTCTGGTTAGCTGGTTTTAATGGTACTTTTAACACCGTAATGGCTATATCATGCCATAGAAATGGGAGCCAAGTTCCTTTTCCAAGGACACACTGAGGCAACCAACCCAGGCTAGCTTGGGTGGGTATCAAACCTGCGACAAGTCAAGTGCAAGTCATTCACCAAGTTTGGTCCATGTCTGTGATGCAGTAAAGTGTTATTGGGCAGAAACCATTTTTCTTCTTTCAGTCAGTGGCCTTGATCTTTGACCTTTTGACCCCAAAGTCAATAGGCTTCTTCTTTACATAAATGCAAGCCATGCACAATGTTTGGTCTAAGGATGTGATGCAGAACTAATGTTATTGTGCGAAACCATTTTTCTTCTTTCTTCTTTCAGTTACTGTGACCTTAACCTTCTTACCCCAAAATCGATGGACTTCTTCATTACCTCAAATGCAAACCATCCACAATGTTTTCAAACTGAATATGGTGGAGAACAAGAGTTACTGTGTGGACACCATTTTTCTTCTTTCAAGTCAGTGACCTTGACATTTGACCCCTAAATCGAGGTTTGGAAACTGCAGATGGTGGACAACTTGAGCTATTGTGTTCTTTTTTTTTCTCAGTCAGAGACCTTTTACATTTTGATCCAAAGTGCAAGCCACCCAAAAAAGTTTAGGTACTGCAGCCGGTGGACAACCTGAATTATTGTGCAGGAACAAAATTGGTAACAGACGGACGGAAAACACCTTAACATAATAAGTATGCTGTGCCTTATGGCAAGCATATAAAAAATGTGATATACTCTGGTAGTTTAGACTCTGCTGGACCTAAATCTTCTCCCCATTCGGACAGTTTTGGAACATTATTTTTCAGATAGTTCATTTGTTTTCTGAAATATCGAGCTGTCCTTCCACCCCAACATCGCTTACCAAATATCTAAAATGAGATGGGAAAGGTCAGAGGAAAAGGCCTCTACACCAGTCTTTTAGTGAAAACCCCATGTTGATATGAGCATTCATTTGGGAGAAGTAGTGATAAGATTTTCAAGCTGGCCACGGTGGCAGCCATATTAGACATCAGATTGGCACCATTTTCATTTAGGACTAACCAGATATCACAGAAGTCTTCTGCTGAATATGACTTTCCATTCAGAAGGAGTAGCAATAACAATAACAAGATTTTTAAGATGGCTGATGTGACAGCCTTATTGGACATAAGATCAGCACCATTTTCATTTAGGATCAACTAGACATCATAGAAAAGTTTTTTGGTGAAAACCTCATGTTGATATGACCATCTATTCAGTAGGAGTAGCAATAATAAGATTTTTAAGATGGCCACTGTGTGGTGTCCATATTGGATGTCAGATAGGCACCATTTTCATTTAAGAAAACAACTGAACATCATAAAAAGTCTTTTGGTGAAAACCCAACGTCAATATGACTTTCTGTTCAGGAGGAATTATGATAACAAGAATTTCAAGTTGGCTGGCATGGCAGCCATATTGGATGTCAGACTGGCACCCTTTTCATTTAGGATCAACTAAACCATGGGATGAATGTATGTGTAAAGTTTCATGGCAATCCTCCAAGGCATAGCAGTAACAAACTCGTGCTAACAGATGGATGGACGACAGATGAAAGACTATCCCATGAGCTCTTCTGGTCTATGACCAGTAGAGTCAATAAAGTGTTAAAGTCTTTAAATATAAACATCAACATACCTACAATAATGGCACTGTCAACCAAAGTTACTGTCAATACTAATTTTCCAGTTGCATGCATACTTTGTCAAATCATTGTATTCTATCTTCCAAGCTATGTTCAACATAAACATTTTACTTCTTCAGGGATTCCACCCTATCATTCAATTTTTCTTCCAGATTATTGAATTCCTGGGCCTTTTCTTTAGATCTTTTCCAAAGACATTTTGACTGACTGGTAAATGTTAGATGCCCTGTGGCTTCTGCCTTCTCAATGAAGCTGTCAGCTTTAACTTTCATTGCTTGGGAGGGAGATCTGGCCTAAATACAAAGGGGGGAGTATTGTAGCTGACATATAATTTTTCTCAGAATCTGTCCACACAAAAAACCCCACCATTGACTTTTCTGAGCTCACTAACAATTGGTGTTATTTACTTCTCATATGCGAAGAAAGGGCATACTCACCATTTTCCCCAAATCTATTAACTTTTTTATACAAAGCACACATTGCCTTGGACTCGTCCTCTTTGAACTCTCTAATCCTGGAGTATTTGGGATCCATGATGCATTTGCAATTGAACATGCATTTCCCCATTATTAAAGCAGACGATGAATTCGACGTTCACCATACTTCGTCTGCCTTTTGCATTGACTGGTTTACTAACAGTGACACCTAAACCATGCTTTGAGAAGTTGGAGTAAAGTTGCATCACCATAAGACAAGGGATAACACTAAAAGTATCTGAGTAAACATAATGTGCGAAAAAAAAAAGGATCAGAACAATCATTAACACTAAGGTTCCCCAAAATAACTGAACAGGTGAACAGGTAGAAATTAAACACTTAATAGTAACAAGTGAAATATTAGCAAAATTCAAGGGCTTTTAATGGATTGTCAATGCAAATTTAGGTACTTTTTATGGGCTTTATTTCCTTTTTCTAATTTTCAAGAATTTTCAAGACTAGACATCAAGTTCATGGGTTTTTCAAGACTAGACATACAGTTCAAGGGTTTGTCAAGACTAGATATAAAGTTCAAGGGTTTGTCAAGACTAGACATCAAGTTCAAGGGTTTGTCAAGACTAGACATCAAGTTCAAGGGTTTGTCAAGACTAGACATCAAGTTCAAGGGTTTGTCAAGACTAGACATCAAGTTCAAGGGTTTGTCAAGACTAGACATCAAGTTCAAGGGTTTGTCAAGACTAGACATCAAGTTCAAGGGTTTGTCAAGACAGTTGCAAAACATGGGGCAGGACAAGATAAGAAGAATAAGAAACAATGCAAGAAATAAGAGACTACCTTAAAACAGGAGGCTCTATATAGAAGTTGGACAACATGCCCTATAGCTGTTTTTGAGGACTGTGGGTATTGGTTTTCCAGCCTCTGCACCACAAACAGGACCAAGACCTTTCTGGACAGGGCCGATCCATCTTCCAATGCCAGCAGAATCAACCGCAACACTTCTTCCTGCATTGCTGTAAGAGCAAATAATCTGTGAGTAAGACAAGTTTTTACAGGTGTATTTGTAGCATAGTCATATGACACTACATAAGAGGTCCAAAGACCCAACATTTTGTGGCACTTAAGCCAGAAATTAACTTTTCTATACATTTAGGCCCAAATCAACTGCATAGAATATAAAGTACGTGACTTGCAGATTTTGGAAAATCTACGTTTCCATGTTGGAAATTAATCTGTCAACACTTGTCTGTCATGAGCCACATATAGTGGTCATCATCGATGTCCACGTCATGGCTTGCAGTGGATGGAGTAAGTTTTATTACCTCACTGGAAAGTTGCAGCAATATTATGTAACAGTGAATGTCCACTAAATCGCGTGGAACTGACCTGTTCGATGAGCTAAGGTAGACAGTGCAGAATGCTCTTTTTAAACTGTACATAATGACTGTTAATGTTCCAAGACTTCCCCACTTGAATGCATTGACATACATGTCTTGCAAGAAATGAAAGATAAATTTCCAAGCAAAGAATCTCATGAAAATATTTAGGTGCTTAACACAACATATAAAGTTTCATGGTGCATGACTTAAATAAATGTGGCTGAGAGAGAGAGAAAGAGAGAGAGAGAGAGAGAGAGAGAGAGAGAGAGAGAGAGAGAGACAGAGATTCTGCTTTTAAAGAAACAAAAGGAAAAAGAAATCACATGCAAGTATTAGCAGGTTGATAGAACACGTTGTTCAAGCAATCTGTGACACGACTGCATGGACTATTCAATTATTAAAATAAAGTTGAAGAGACATGCTGTGATCTTTTTTTTTTATTCCTCCAGTCACTTTACATTATTTTGCTTAACATATTCCCACACAATGAAATATACATAATGCTATCCAAGATGCAACCTCTAGTCCAGCCTCTGTGTAGAACTTCCGCACCAAATATACATGTATATGCGACACATTTTCCAAAGAATTGAGAAGCAAGAAAGACAATAGCGGTGAAACGATTCATCGATACTTTTGCCATATTGATACACGTATCGATACAAGAGGTGAAGAATCGATACAAAACGATACTTACCCTATAGAAGTTACTTTAATTTTCAGTAGTCATGAATAATTATTAGTCGTTGGTCATTTTATTCTTTAAACTGAGAATTTATCTGAGACAGCTGTCGCAGGCACAGGCACTAATGTTTGTCAGTACAAAAGAAAAAAAAACTGTTGAAAACACCCACTCACCTTTTTCAAATTAACACAAGGTTAGTGGTTCTAAATTTCTCCCCCCCCCCCTTCTCCGATTATATGCTAATTATTTTATCCCCTCAGCATGTTCAGCCATTGATAATATATATCAACGTCAAGGAGACTTTCCAAATTTGTCCCCCATGTATGACTTAAGTACTTTACTGATCATTTAATAACCACTTTTAGGAGAAGTTTCTCTGTTGCTTCGTATATTGTCTATATGGATTGAATTTAAAGGTTACACTTCCGGTGTGTCACTCAGTGAAATATGTTACATTAAATTCTGATTGGTGGTTATCGTTTGTTGCAGTCCAGGGTAAACAATAACCACCAATAAGAATTGACTGCAGCTTATTCACTGCGTGACACACTGGAAGTATTGGCATCCAAACTCGATTCAGGTAGATACAAAAGCAACAGAGAAACTTCGTTCAAAATGGTTATTAAATGATCTGTAAATTACTAAAGTCGTACATGGAGAACAAGTTTGGAATGTTTCCTTTTACATTGATATAGGTAATCAGTGACTAAACGTGCCAACAGGATAAATAAAATTATTACAGAATCAGCAAGGAGGCAGATTTCAAACAGTGCAGGTTTGTCACCTTGTGTTGATTTGTTAATTTTGAACAGAAGGGGAGTGGGCATTATCAATAGTTTTCCTTTTCACTAACAGAAACAAGTGCCTGTGGCCGCGGCAGTTGTTTTACATCTGCAGGAAGTACCAAATTTTAGGGGTGAAAGTGATGAAAAAGCATAATCACTTAAATGTTTTCAGTAGGAGTTAAACTTGTATGCTTATTTTCAGTTGATGCAGATACAACTTCTATTGGTACAGTACATTCTTTCAGTCCATATGACACGTACTGCAAAACTGTTACTGAATGTCAAGCAAATATCGTTTTATTATCAGTTTAGTAACTTGTTATATTTTTAGTTATAAAATCCATCTCTAATTGCATCACTTGCTATTAATCTGTGGCTTCATATTTTTAATGGCTTTAAACAGGTATCCCTGGTAGAACCTTTTTATCTACTCTCAACTGGAGGTGAAAGAGGTTTTAGCTTCAAAGGTTGTAAATCCAAATTATTTCCTGTTTATTGTGAATCTTTCCTATCAGAAGGGCTTACAGGGAAGGAAGGGATGCCGATCTGAATCCCTTCCCAAGTCTGGCGTATGTACACGGACTCCCATTCCAAGCAGGATTTATCAATAGATTGGTGAGAAGAGGGTCTTGACCCAATCCCTGTCCCTGTACTCAAGGGACTCTGATGACTGATAATTGCAGAGAGGCGACTAATGCCCAGTGGATACTGACTAGTTACTGCTGACCGGTGGACACTGATCAGAACCAAGTGCCTGGTGGATACTGAATGGTGACCCACAATTGACCAGTGACCAGGCTATGACCGTTCAGGTGACTCTGTAGGAAGACCCCTCCTCAGATCTTATAGTTATCCCCTTGCAAGGAGGCTCGATCGTGTCGCCATCAACAGGCAGCAGTAGGGGTGGGGGCTAAGCATCTCTTTGCACTGTCCTTTCCTCCCCTGGGAGGGGTCCTGCATCTAACCCTAACAGGGTCTGGCTGGGTTGGATCAACCCTCAAGGGTCTGCGAGTCTTGAATGTCTCCAAAAAAGACTGGTCCCACATGCTCCTGAGACTGAGGAGTGCATCTGCTCTTTGCAAGGTCCCATACCTCATCTGACCATAGGCAGCAAATGAATATCCATCTGTCTGTTTGCAAAAGGACGTGCAAGATGGGGGGGGGGGGGAATAGAGTTATCTATGCCTGCATTTCCCCTCATTCTGCCTTGACATATTGCTGTGAAAGAATTGTCTTAAAACAAGAACAATCAAAATGATGGTTAAAATGTTTATGATTTGTGTGAATCTTTTACCTAGAGTCAACGCAATGCAAGGACAGCAATACCTTACCTGCCTCATATGATATTAATAATAATGATGAATGGTGTGATACCTGAGATTAAACCATATAAAAATCCAAATCAGCAATGCTTATCTCATACTGGTGACAGTGAATCCAGCAATTTATAATATTTTATTATAATAACCAATTGAGTAGTGTGATCCCAACTCGCGATAAGTGAATAGTAAAGGTGTGTGACCACCTGAAAACACATACACAGTAAATAGCTGGTTTGCAACCCCTTGTTATTTTTTTGCAAGTCTAAAACTGAACATTACCCAATTAATAATCAACTGATGTTTGCTAATCATAAAGGACAGAAATGAATGTGAGACAATACCTGCCCAAGAGTTCAGAATAATAAAATTTTATGAACAATATGTTTACTCGCTCGCTGTGGGTAATGAAAAAGGGGGACACTTGCTGAAAATTATAACAAATGCCTACAATTCTCGAGAGTTGCATCAACATACCAATTTTCATAAGTGTTGGTGAAATAGTGTCCAAGATATTAAGGGTGTAACAGTCAGCTGAAAATAAAATAGTCATTTAAGCATGAAAATTGGATTACACTGACCTAGTTTTGGTATGGCTGAGTTACTTTGATCGAGATTTACACCAATTTTGTTGGTAAATAGGGTCATAGATACTGAGAGTGCAACAAACAAGTGGAAATTTAAAAAAGCCACCTGAGGGTTAAAATTAGGTCAAACTGGACCAAGTTTTGGTGTGGTCAAGTTACTTTCATCGAGATGTATCGAGATGGATCCATGTACCTATTTTAATGAGTGTAGGAAAAATAAAGTCCAAGATACTGAGTGTTACAAATTAACAGCTACAAATACAAAAGTCACTCAAGCATTCAAATTAGGTTACAGTGACCTAGGTTTGGTATGGCCAAGTTAATTGTTGATGCATCCAGATGCCAATATTCATTAAGTGTAGATGAAATTGGGTCCAAGATATTGTGGGAGCAATGAATGAACAAACAAACAAATGAATACATAAACGAACAGGCAAAATGATATATCCCCTCCTGACTTCAATTCACACTTTTAAGGTCAACAAAAGTCCCTCAAAGGAAATGATGCTCTATTGTCTGAAAAGAATTTCCAGGAATTCAAGATAAGACCATTTCTTTTTAACTGCTGAGTGATGAAAACATCTCTGATATTCATGAGCAACAAGATTTTCGAATTAGCCACTGTGGCAGCCGTATTGAATATAAGATCAGCACCATTTTCATGTAGGGCAATCTAGATACCATTAGAAGACTTTTGGTCAAAACCCCATGTTGATATGACCATCCATTCAGGAGAATTAGTGATAAGATCCTCAATATGTTCATAGTGACAGCCATATTTGAGGTCAGATTGGCACCATTTTCATTCAGAACAATCTGAGGTTTTAATTAGTCTTCTGGTGAAAACCCCATGTCGATATGACTTTCCATTTAGAAGGCGTAGCAATAACAAAATTGCAATATGGATATCATGGTTACCATACTGGATGTCAGATAGGCACCGTTTTCATTTAGGACTAACTATGAAATCATAAGAAGTCTTCTGCTGCAAACCCAAAGTTGATATGACTTTCTATCTAAGAGCAGGAACGATAAGATTTTCAAGATGGACAATGTGGTGGGCATATTGGATATCAGATTAGCACAGTTTTTAAGACCAACTAGACACCATAACAAGTCTTACAGTGAAACCCCATGCTGACATGATTTTCCACTGACGAGTAGCAATAACAAGATTTTAATGATGGCTACTGTAGTGGCCATATTGGATGTCATTTCGGCACCATTTTTACATTTCAGACCAACTAGACATCATAAGAAGTCTTTTTTTGAAAACCCCTTGTTGATATGACCATCTATTCAGGTGGAGGAGGGATAACAAGATTTACCAGATGGCCACTGTGGTGGCATATTGTATGTCATGGCGGCAAGCATTCATGTAGGACCAATTAGAAATCACAACAATTCTAGTGAAAACCCCATGCCAATAAAACTTTCCTTTCAGGAGGAGTAGTGATAACAAGATTTTCAAGATGGCTGCTATGGTGGTCATATTGGATGCAAGATCAGCACTATTTTCATTTAAGACCAAGTAGACATCATAAACATTCTTACTGAAAAACCCATGCTGATATGACCATCCATTCAGGTAGAGTAGCAATAACAAGACTTACCAGATGGTTATTGTGGTTGCCATATAGTATGTCCTGCCAGTGGCATTCATTAGGACCAAGCAGACATCATAACAAGTGTTCTGGTGAAAACCCGATGCCAATATGACTTTCCATTTAGGAGTCCTAGTGATAAGATTTTCAAGATGGCTGCTATGGTGGCCATATTAGATGCAAGATTGGCACCATTTTCATTTAAGACCAAGGAGACATCATAAAAAGTCTTCCTGAAAATCCTATGTTGATATTACCATTATTCAGGAGGAGCAGCGAAAACAAGATTTTCAACACTGCCTCTGTGGTGGTCATACTGGATGTCCCAGCAGAAGAGTTTTCATTGAGGACTAACTAGACATAATAAGAAATCTTTTAGTGAAGCCCCATGTTGATATGACCATCCAGTGAGGAGTAGCAATAACAAGACTTTCAAGATGGTCACTGTCATGGCCATACTGGATGTCCAAGAGGAACCATTTTCATCGAGGAACAATCAGACATTATAAGAAGTCTTTTAGTGATATGACCATCCATCCATTCAGGAGGAGTAGCAATAACAAGATTTTCAAGATGGTTGCTTTGGTGGCTATACTGCATATCCCAGCAACACCATTTGCATTTAGGACCAACTAGACCTTACGATGAATGTGTGTGTAAAGTTTCATGCCAATTCTCCAAGTAGTTCAGGAGGAGTATCGATAACAAATTTGTGTTAACAGACAGATGGACAAAAGGCCATCCCATAAGCTCTTCTGGTCTATGACCAGTAGAGCTAACAAAAGAAAAATGTATTATTATTCAAAAAGAATGTTGTATGATTAATTTCATTATATTTCAGCGCAATGTCTATTTTTTTATGTCAATCACATTATGATGTCATAATCTCAATGACGTCAACACTTTCCACAGGGATGAGATCAAATATGTATCTGCTAGCTGTAAACAATCCACAAGGGGATGCATTTTTGGCCAATCCCCCCCCCCCCCCCCGGGCTGATAACCACATATTCTCTAAGTATATGGTGTGCAAAGGTTGAGACTTGGGGCTGTATGTGTGTACCTGGTCCGAGGAACTGGCAGCCCCGAGCTCTCACTGCAGCCCAAAGATTGGAGGAAAGCTGTTGTGGATTCTGATGTTGGAGGATGAGTTCAGTAACTGAGCGCTCCCCAAGTGACCTGGCGGCTTTCATGGCTCGTATACGTCCCTCCTCCTCCACCAACTGACAGTTCACCAGGGCGATTAGCTTTCTTTGCATTGGACGACTCAGCACACAGTTGCTACTGTTCAATGACGGTGTTTTATCCTCACCATCCCCTTGGAGAGCAACAAGAAAAACACTTATGAAAACATGATTAATGCATCACAGATATGCTAAAAATTATTCTATCCATACTAAATCATCTTTGATCCTTCATACAATTCTCTCAATGCTTTGTATTGTTGGCAGCAATCATCATTTATGCATGAATAATACTAAAGTAATGAAAAATTAAAACTCAACTATTTGCCTCAGCAAAGCAAAATATTAAGTTGGAAGGGGTGCAAAATTCATTTGTAATGACTTTTGATGATAAAATAAAGCAATAATCTCTTTAAGATCTGTGGCTTTCAGACAAATTTACTGGCTTTAAAATTATATGTTCATTAAGCTATCTAGGATACACAGTACACACATCGTGGATTACATAAAATCCACACTCCCATGGTGGTAATTAGACCATCCACTGTTTCCATCACAGACCGGATATAGTGGTCATTGTGGATGTCCACATTGTGGCTCTTAGTGGACAGATTAAGTTTTATTGCCCCATTTAGAAAGTCACAGCAATATAATTATGTACTAGTGGACATCCACTACATTGCGTGGAACTTGCCTGTCAGATGAGCTACAGCAGCCAGTGCAAAATGCTCTTTTTAAGTTGTACACAATTCCATTTAATATTCAAAGACTCACCCATTAAAACACATTCACATATGTGTATTGCGAGAGATTAAAAATACATTTCTGGGCAAAGGATTCAGCTATTAATTAGGTGCTTCACAAAATATAAAAAGTTTAATGATAGTAATTTTAATAAGCGAGAGAGAGAGAGATGCTGCTTTTAAACAAACAAAAGGAATTACACGTAAGTATTAGCGGGTTTCATTCCATTATAAAAATTAAAATGCGAGAAATGCTTTGATTTATTTTTTCATTCCCCCAGTCACTTTTAAATTGTTTGCTCAACATGTTCCCACACAATGAAATATACACAGCACTATCCAAAATACAACCTCTACTAGTCCAGCCTCTGTTTAGTACTTGCGACCCAAATGTATATGTCCATGTAACACAATTTCTCAGGGACTAGACACATGTTTATTTTTACTGCAGACCCACCGTTTTTATGCAGACTCTAAGAAGCATGTGATGCTGCATTCTATAACCAACAGCTCAAAAAATATACTTAGGATTGCTGGTTTGGTCATCTTACCAAATGGACGGAAGAAAGTGATGAAAAAGCATAATAACTTAAATATTGCAGATAAAATTTATTTGCTACAGTACATTCTTTCAATCCACATGACAAATATAATGCAAAACTGTTCCTGAATGTCAAGCGAATATTGTTTATCACTTTAGTTACTAAGTTTTTACATTTTGACCCGATTATCCTTTTTAAGAAGTTGACATGAAAACAAATAAAACATTTTGTCGCCAAAGAACATGTGCAAAATGCGTATTTATACGGGTTTAACAATTAGGTCAACAATGTGAAATTACTGAAAGTATATCTGTAATCACCCAAACCACTCTGAATCTTTGGGAACCAAAACAAAGCTTAAAGTCACATAAACAAACTTTGGACTCTTTAACTGAATTATAAGCAATAATAATAATCCAAGGTTAAATGTCTTAAGATATACATGAACACAGCATAGAAGAAAGGGTAGGGCCAGTTAGTAAATGTGGATGGTGAAATTTGTTGGGTTTTTTCCTCCATATAGCTGTAGCAAGTTAATTTCTCCTGGACATCCATCATCATCTTTTGCAATTTAACTGAAATGCATACTATTATGCAAACTTAGTTGTGAAATGGGTATCTGTGGTAGATATGATTATATTTACTGTACAATAAATAGCCTCCAGTTTTGTTTTCGGTTTAGTTTTAGCTTTATATAAGTGGAATTTCTTCTTATTGATACTCTTTTTTCTTTCTTTTTTTTAACTTGTACTGTATTACACATAAGTTGAACACATAATTTCTATCAATAATGCCTCGTATATCACCCGAAACTGCTAAGTCACGTGTTTGCCAAGGCTAACAAATCTATATCTAATTGCATTGATTGCTATTAATATGTGGCTTCATATTTTTAATAACATTAAACAGGTATCCCTGGTAGAACTTTTTTATCTACTCCGAACTGGAGGTGGAAGAGGTTTGGGCTTCAGAGGTTGTAAATCCCAATTATTTCCTGTTTATGGTGAACCTTTTATATTCGTTCTAAGGTCATTGTGAACATTGTCACCGTGTTCAGTTTGATTACTGCAGAAATAATGGCTCACTCAGCATTCCATCTATTAAAATTTCTGAAGCTCTAAGTTTCTATATGTTAATTATGACCAGATTCGACTACAGAACCAAATTAAAATAAAGAAAATAAGAAAAGCACACTAATAGCAGGTTAATAGCCCAATTAATTATATAAATTCTTTTGAAATACAAAATGAATTGCTAAGCAGCAATTTACTTATTCTTTATAAAGAGCAGTACCAAAATTTTATTTTAAAATTTTTTCAGTAGACAAATTCCAAAATGAAGATACTTTCAACTCGTTTCAAAAATGCATACTCTCTAATGATCAATACCTGTTTCAGAGTTAGCGATAAAAGCTATGTGTAACATCGATTGAAAGTTACAATGCATAATTTCTCCCTCTCTCATTTTTGCATATAATAAACACATTTTATTACCAAGATGCATTTTTATTAAAAAGAAAGCCTGTAGTTTGGCGATGGGAGATAATGCACACTTAGACATTTCAACAAACTTTAAACACCAAAGTCACACCGACCCTGCTTTATACCACTTGAGCGCTTCAGTAACCCAACCATAATCAACATCTTTAATCCTGTCCAAATTACTTTTGATCATGCATATTATAGACTCTAATCCATCTCAACAACTTTAAACACCGAAGCAGAACATACCCTCCAGAGAGAATCAAAGTAATGTTAATTGTTTTATATTGATTGAGCTCTTTAGTGACCCAACCATAATCAATTAACGTCTTTAATCCTTTTGGAATTACTTCTGCTCACACATAGTACAATCCATCTCAACAAACTTCAAACACTGAAGCCAACTGACCCTGCTGACAGAATCAAAGGGTTGTTGTTTTATTCTGTTTGAAATTAGCAACTAAACTGTCTTGCCCTGCTCAAGCCATTTCACAGAGATGTGATCACAGGCAGTATTACCGTAAATGCTCTACACTGGAACCAAAGTGTGAAGAAAAACACATAGAACACATTTAACTTGTCAATAATAATTTTGCATACGCAGGAGATTTCAGTGAGTGATGAGAGGGACAGTAGACATAACTCAACTCTGGAGAAGCACCCTCCCATCCGGGAGGTTCACATGTATGAGTATTCATTTAGGACCAAACAGACCTTGGGATGAATGTGTGTGTAAAGTTTCTTCTTATTGATACAAAGAAAAACATCTGTAAACTTGAAATTAAACAAGCGTCCCTCGAATGGAATGAAGCTCTACTGTCCAAAAAGAATTGCAAGGAATTCAAGATTATGACCATTTTTTTTTTTTTAACTGCTGAAACGCTGAAACCATCTCTGATATTCTTGAGCAACAAGATTTTCAAATTAGCCACTGTGGCAGCCAAACTGGATGCAAAATTGGCACCATTTTCATTAATGACAAACTAGACACCGTTCAAGACTTTTGGTGAAAACCCCATGCCAACATGACCATCCATTCAGGAGAATTTGTGACAAGATTTTCATTGTGGCCATGTTGTCTGCAGGGCATGATTTTCATGTACGACGAACTAGACATCATAAGAAGTCTTTTAGTGAAAACCCTAAAATCGATATGACCATCAATTCTGGAAGAATAGCAGTAAGATTTTCAAGATGGACACCAGGTGGCCACATTGGACATCAGATCAGCATCATTTTTTATTCTGGACCAACTACACACTAAAAAAAGTCTTCTGGCAAAAAAAACCCATGTCTATATGACTTTCCATTTTGGAGGAACAGCAACAAGAAGATTTTCAAAATGGCTGATATGGTGGCCATATTTGTGGTCAGATCAGCACCATTTTCATTTAGGACCAACTAGATCTCATAATTATTCTTTAAGCAAAAACCCCATGCTGATACGACCATCCATTCAGGTGGAGTAGTGATAACAATGTTTATTAGATGGCCACTGTGGTGGCCATATCAGATATCCGGGAATAATCATTTTCATTTTGGACCAACAAAATATCATAGGAAGTCTTCTGGTGAAAACTCCAGGATGACATGACTTTCCGTTCAGACGGAGTAGCAATGACAAGATTTTCAAGATGGCTGCCATTGTGGCCATATTGGACGTCAGATCATCATCATTTTCATTTTGGTTTGTTTCAGTTTTTGTGGCTTTAATTGCAGTTTTTCAGCACATGATAGGCTATACATGGTGGCCAGTATGTTTTGTGGAGGAAGAACCTGGGAAGACCCAGAGAAGAACCACCAACCCATGGGAAGATACTGACAAGCTTTCTCACATACCCACGTTAACCGAACCTGAGACTCTAACCCACACCATTTTCATTTAGGACCAACTAGACTTCATAAACAATCGTGGATTACATTATTTAAACTGAACTGGAAATGCACATGAATTTTTGACATCAGCAATAACTGCAAATAGAAGTATTGCACAGAAGTAGATCAACCTTTTCTAAACACACACATATAAAAAAATAGAAGAATCTTTTGAAATGTTGTTTTTTATTGTCCAAATATATAATTGACATATAGATGGTTGATTCTTCAATTGGTATTAGACTGCAAATCACTCTTATGTCTCAGTCTTTCCATGGGTGGTCTTCATGCATTGACTATTCAAATGTCAATCAATAATGTCTAACAGTCCCCTCTACAGTGGAGTTGCACAACATGTGCCTGCCAAGTCAGTAGGTATTTACCCGTCCATTGCAGAGCTTCCACAAAGGGAGTTAACTGCCACAACACGACACATGGAGAAGCAAAACATTTTGTGTACTGTACATGAGACACAGGCAGTAACCTCTGATGCCAAGCTTCAATGTTATTTTCAATGTTATTTTTAGCACCAATGTTTCAAAATAAATATTAAGCGCCGAACGAAATGTTTCTTGTTCTCACAAAACTAAACACTATAAAACTATTAGTTTCTGAGAAAAAAAATTCTTAATTTGTTATATGGGGGGGGGGGGGGGGGAGGGGGGGCGGCCAGCACAGGATGTTGTGTGCACATGGAATATTAGTTTTAAATTACTTAAATTAGAATTTAAGCGAAATCATGGGTATTATTCTGGAAACATAAAGAACTTCTGTCTAATAAAGCCACTAAAACTTTGATCACATAATAATGTTAAGACTTAAGTGAATAAATTCTGATACCTTTCTTTATGCAGAATTAATAAATAAATTTTATAGACTGGAAGTCTACTGAGACGGTATTGCTGCAATAATCAAAATGAATACACTAACAGTATTTGTGACAACTCTATAATTAATCCCAAATGTACACAATAAACAGAAATAATTTTGATTTACAGTCTTTGAAGCCAAACCTCCCCTACCACCAGCTCTTTGTAAATAAAGAAGTTCAACCAGCAATATGATTAAAGCCATTAAAAAATACAAAGTCCGATATAAAGAGTAATCGATGCGAGTACAATTAAAGATACATTTTATAGCCTTGGCAAATGCATGGCTTAGTAATTGTGCATGATATACAAGGCATTATTGGTAGAAATGAAGTGTTCAGCTTATGCATAGTACAAGTAAAGCAAGAAAAAGAAAAAAATAACTATTATAAAAAGATCTTCCACTTTTAAACTAAAAATAACCTGACATAAAAAACTAGTGACTCTTTATTTTGCAACAAATACAATAATATAAATCGCTGAAAGTCATTTCACAACCAAGTTGGCATAATTATAGTAGGTATTTCAGTTGGATTTCAAAAGATGATTATGATTATGTCAGTCATCATCATCCTTATTATCATCATTTTGATAATTGTAACAGTTTTAGAGCTTATTATAACATATCAATTTAATGTCACTTAGCAACTTAACTGACAATAAAACAATATTTAACATTTGGAAACACAGTATTGTGGCAAGTGTCATATAGGCTGGAAGAACGTACTATACAAAATGAAGCTGTATGAACAGCAACTTAAATTAAGAATATTAGTTTCCAGAAAATATATAATGATTTTGCATTTTCATCACATTCACCCATAAATTTAGTAATATTAAACTTTTCGGATGCCCAAACCAGCAGTGATACTAAAGTTTTGGAGCTGTTAACAAAGGACTACAGTAGCATGCACTTAATAGAATTTTCTTATAAACAGTAGGTCTGCAGTAGAACTAAACACGTCTAGCACTCTTGCTCGTCCGATCTTGGGAAAATCTGTTGTATACATGTATACTGATGCAGAGTCTGGACTGAAGGATGGATACTGGTACATGCATTTCATTTTGCATTGACATGTTAAGCAAAAGAGAGTAAAGTGGCTAACAGAATGAAACAAAAAAGATCACTGCATGTTCCTTCTATTTTTTATTTTATCAACTGTTATAGTTCATGCTATCATGTTCCAAATTGCTTCAACATATTTTTCCTTTTCCATCAACCTGCTAATACTTACAAACTACAAGCATTATCTTTTCTTTTTTTTAATTTAAAAGCAGAATCTCTCTCTCTCTCTCTTGTAAAAATGATTGTACCAATAAACTTTTTCTATTCTGTGAAGCACCGAAATATTCTCATGGGATTCTTTGCTCGAAAATTTATCTTTCATCTCTTGGAAATCATGAATGTTAATGTGCATGAGTAGGCGAGTCTTTGAATATTAAAAAGCACTGTGACTGTATAGAGCATTCTGCATTGTGTTCTGAAGCTCAGTAGAGAGGCAAGTTCCACGCAACGTAGTGGATATCCACTTTTACATAATTACATTGCTGCAACTTTTCGATGGGGGCAATAAAATTTAATCCATCCACAATGAGCCACAACATGGGCATCCATAACAACCACATTGATAGATCTATGACAGACAACAGCATCGACAGATTAATTTTCACCACACAAACGTGGATTTTCCAAGATCCGTGATGCGTGTACTGTACATGTCAAAGTATGTCCTTACACTTCAACTCGAGTAAGCCTGAACATTTTTAGATTTGTCATGTACTTTTCACATGTTTTAAATTTTATGGGCAATCAAGGTCCATCAAACAGACTACTGTATATACTCACTTATAATCCGACACCAACTGCAAACTGCATAGACCCAGATCTTCTGTCACATAATGCGCTGGCAGATCTGGGTCTATGCAGTTTGTAAGGACTAATCAGTAGAAGAAACAACATAGACCCTGATCTGCCGGTGAATTATGTGATGGCAGTTCTGGGTCTATGTTGTTTGCATTTGGATCTGGATTATATGCAACTATATATGGTATATTAACATAATTTTTGTTTACCTGGTGAAAGGGGTTTGAGGAGCAGAGCCAATTTCTCTACACTTCTTCTACACGGCTCATAGTGTTTGTTCTGGGCCTCAATGTCTGCCTGTGAGAATTCTGGGATGGCTGCTCCAACAAGTTGCAGCAAAGCATAGTTAACAGGCAAATCTTCAAATTCCCTCACAAATTTGGATTGGTCAAAGGGACATTTCTTCTGCTGCAACTTCATCAAGCAGGACTTGCAGATAGTATGACCACAGGCCAGGCTTATTGGCTTGTACACCGTCTCGTTGAAAACATTGTAACACACTGGGCACGAAAGAAATTCCGTCCACTGTGGAGTCTGAACGGGCATGTTGAAAACTTCTTGTTCCCAAAAGAGCTAATATCACGGTTTTACTGAAAAATCTGAAAAAGAAAATATTCTTCATATTCTTTATCTCTGCATAAGTCTGCACCTGACTAATACAAGATACTGCAAGTTGAACACAAGTCTGCACCTGACTAATACAAGATACTGCAAGTTGAACACAAATCTCTCTAATGTATTGGTCATTTACAACGTTCATGGTAATGCATGAACAAATTAAATTACAAACCTTAACAATTTATATTGACCATCATCTCAGAAAGTCATATGTATTCCTCACTCATGGGACAGAAATGTCACAGGTCTGCATGCATGTACTGTATAGTTCTTGCTATTTTTTGTTTCTCCATGCATCGTGATGGGGGTGGAGAGAACATGGAGAGGATTTAGAAAGTTCTCCTCTACCGTCTCTCCACGCATTCTGATGGAACTGCAGCGGATTAATGTGGAGAAGCTTGCTTTCTCATGGATCTGAATTCACTGAACACCACAGAGCTGATCACCTATGTCATCAGAATCTACAGATACATTCATCCACTTGTATCCATTTAAGTTTGTGCAATTTCCCAAATTAATAGTACAAGGTCAGCTAGCTTCTAGGAATAATTTTTGTTTTTATATGCATGCAGCAACTGCCAGAACGATGCTTGCTCAAGTTGAATAATCCATCTATAATACTGTGATTGGATGTCGAAAGAAATATGTTAATGAGAACTTCTGCATGGTGTTACTATCGGAAACTGTGATTTTGTTTAATTCGTTCAGGTATGACTGCAATTTTGTTTTGTCTGATGTTTATCATTTTTATCACAAAGCAAGGAGTACAACATATCACTGACTTTCATATCATCAATAAAAAAATTATTAAAAAACAACACAAACTTTAACAGAAATAGTAAAAGAATGAATGCATCTGTATGTTCCAACAATGTAGTGTTTATAAACAAGAGTCCCTCGACGAGTCTGACACTCTGCTTCTGAAAAGAATTTCCAGGAACTCAAGATAAGACTATTTCTTCTTTTTAACTGCTGAGTGTTGAAACCATCTCTGATATTCTTCAGCAATAACAAGATTTTCAAATCAGCTGCTGTGGTGGACATATTGGATTACAAATGTTACAATTAATATTTAACTGATAACATGTTGAAATATAAATCATTATTATCTTGTTTATCAAAACTTACAAAGTATTCATTATCATCAAGTCTTCATGAGAAAATGCGAGACTGACCCAACACTGATAACAAGATGGAACAGGGTTCTCCATAGGATTTTTAAAGTTGCAGTCCATGACTCCTTCCTTGGAAAAAGTTGCAGTCCCAGCCCTAAAACTAGAAGTCACAGTAGCGATGCAATAATTCAGAACATCATGCATGTATTGTTGTCACCAATATATGTCATCAGATTGCTGATGCTCCTTCACTGTGAAATATTTAATATAATAAACGAATGAAAAATTACGGTTGTTGATAACTATGATAATTGTGGTGTGATGTTACAACCATAACAATTCTCAATACCTGACCTTGCCATTCAATAATTTTGTGTGCAGCTAGAAGAAATATAAAAAAAAAAGAGATTACCCTTTCTTTTCTATATTAATGTATTTAATTAGCTTCATTCTTTTCAAATAAATACATTTCCAAGACATTGGAAGAAACAAATGACCATATTCCCAGGGTTAGAAGTGAAATTAACTGTTAAAATTTCAGGTTTGTTCTAGTTTTTTTCATGGTTTTAAAACCTATTTTGTGAGGTTCAAGACACAAAGCAGTTACAAGATTATCTCCATGGTGAGCATAACATTTATTAAAAATTTGAATATCCCCATAAAGAGAAAAGGGACTCGGCTATGGAGCGGTGAAGAGACCATTCCGTGAGGGCTGTTTTGCCTGACCTGGATAGACTGTCCACTAATACGTTCTTCTTCCCTGTAATGTTTTGCTTTACAAGGAATGTGGCTGGCTCAGAGGGTTAACCCTTCTGGGCATCCAGCAAGAGGTTCCACCTCCATGCAAAGAGAAAGGGCATGTGAGCCTCCTTGACATCAGAGATATGCTACGATGGATGTGTTGTCAGAGGAGACCATGACACAACGGCCCCTTACTGCCAACGCACTCTAAAACACTTCTGGTAAAGAAATCTTAATCCAAACAAAGGTTGAAGCAAACGGAGTTCGAAATGTGCAAAGACTGAAGTGAAAGCAATGCTAATGCTGTTGATGATCCAACAATAATATGCTGTTATGAGTCTATCAAATGAATGATAGAATAAAATGACTGGATGGCTTTAATTTGCATAATTCGCTCGCTTTCTCAACTGCTAGGCTAGCCTAATGAAAAAACGTACAAAAAAGCATTTTATTGAGGTCGGGATAGAGCTGTTCATCGTTTTTTCAAACTTTTAGTTTTTTTTTATTTATTTAGGTTTTTGGGGTTTTTTTTTTTTAGGTTTCTAAGGTCAAAATGCAATTTTAGGATTTTCTAAGTTTTTGATGTCTGCTGTGGACCATGTATTCCATTCACTTGTTTTCATTAGATCTTTAAACAACACAGCATACTACACAGAGTTCTCCATAGGATTTTGAAAGTTGCAGTCCAGGACCACTTCCTTGAAAAAAGCTGCAGTCCTAGCCCTAAAAATATGAGTCCCAATGACGATACTTTTTTTTCCTTGCAATAATTCAGAACATTATGTGTGTGTATTGTTGGGTTACCAATATACAAGTCATCAGATTGCTAATGATCATTCATTGTGAAATATTTAGTATTATAGTTATAGAATGACAAAATTTAGAACAGTAACAATTGTGATTGTTTGTGATGTTACAACTATAAGAATGCTTAATTGATTTACTTTGCCATTCTTCATTTTTGTGTGCAGCTAGAAGGAATCAAGGAAGAGATTACATTTTCTTGTCTATATTAATTTATTTAATTAGATCAATTCCATTTAAAAACAATAAATTTGCCAAAACACTGAAAGAAGAAAAAAATGACCAAAATTCCATTCACTTTTTTTACTGCATCTTTAAGCAACACAGCACATCATACTACATTCACTTTAAAGGTTTATATGGACATCTTGGACATTACACAATGTATTTTGGACATATGACTTCATTAGAGCACAGCAGAAACATTACATTGTAATTAATTCTAACCATATGAGTACCCAGATTACAGTATTGCCATTACAAATAGGAATAAATGTTAATCAACTGTAGAATAATCAACTTATTTATTTTTGTTGTTGTAGTTTTAAAAACTTCACCAAACAATAAGCAAGTCCAAAAGACCCATATTTTCTTTTGAGTTAACCCCTAAACATGTAGTTGTAAACTTGAGGTTACTCATCCATAACATCAGTGACCTCTGTGGTTTTGAATAAATGTTCACTATGTGAAGCATGTGCTTCATGTACATTTTATAGGGGCTGTCAAAATTGTTTTGAAATGTTTTTGACTTTTTCATTTTTTTATTACATTTCCGAAGCCACAACAATTTTGACTGCTTGTGTTTAAGCGACATTGATTAAATATTTGTACCTATTTCTAATTACATTACTGTCTGGAAACACGTCTGAGTGCATAAAGCTAACAATGCTCAATTGTTTTCTCATTTTTGCAGCCCACGGGAATGTCCTATTCATTCCCCAAATGTCTCAGTCTCTTTGATGTTGTTTTCTTTATCAAAACCAGATGCATTAACTATTTTCTGTCAGCCAATTATGCGAGAATTAAAAGTGCATACTTTTATTTGGATTTCGGCATCCCAGAGAACCCTGTACATTCCCTTTTTTAAAACAAACTTCTCCATTACAGGTTTAGGATCAAAATCCTTAACTTCTGGATATGCATTTTTCCTTACAGTCACGACACCATTTGCATAAAGCTAATAATGTTCCATTGTTTTCTCATTTTTCTGCTCATGGGAATGTAATATTCCACGATTCATTCCACAAATTTCTCAGTCTTGTTGGCATTCTGTTTTCTTTATCAAAGCTAGATGCATCTACTACTTTCTGTCAACCAGTCTCGTGGGAATCATGCTCATCTGCAGCCTTGCGGTTGGCACTAAAGAAATTACGCAAAGTTGTAATTGGAAAAGTACACATGATAATCATTCAAAAACAAAAGTATATCTCTACATAACACAGAGCAGCTGATTTTATGACAATTTATGACAATTATCATAGGAGTTCATATTCGTCTGACATATAAAACAAGTACCAAAATTTTGGCACTATTTTTCTAAATAAGGTATATGATAAAATGCAAGTGTTCCAAACATCATGTAAGGATTCATAATATGATGGATTAAAACTGTGCCGAGTAATGTTTATAAAAGGAGCATCAAATCACACACACGTTAATCAGACTTTTGATCTTAATGATAATTAGGAACTGACAATCGATTAACAGGTGTCTTAATCTCCTTCTCTGCTAAGTTCTTACCTATGCAGTTTCACCTAATCCCATTACAATCACTTGAACTTTGTTTGAGAGGTCGCTCACTACATGATTGATACTTGCTTTGTAGAAACAGAGGACTCGTGCTGTTGGAATTTTCATGCGTCCAAAAATTAAAAGTATGCATATTTTTACATGGATTACAGCACAGACTTTAGGGTTCTCCAGAGGAGTTTTAAAGTTGCAGTCCATGACTGCTTCCCTGAAAAAAGTCGCAGTCCCAATGATATAACTTTTTTTATTTCCTTGCAATAATTTATAACATTATGAGTCTATTGTTGTGTCACCAATATACATGTCAGCAGACTGCTTATGCTCATTCATTGTAAAATATTTAATATTATAACAAACAAATGAAAAATTAAGGCAGTTTATTACCATGATTATTGTGATGTGACAACAATAACAATTCTCAATGAAGTTACCTTGCCATTCTTTACATTTCTGTGCAGCTAGACAGAATCATGGATGAGATTACACTTTCTTTTCTATATTAATTCATTTTATTAGCTTAATTCCATTTCAAATCAATACATTTTTCAAGACAATGGAAGAAGAAACAAATGACCATATTCCACATACTTTTTTTTTCATTTTCAAACAACACAGAACACTAAATTTACTTTTTTCATAAACAAACTTTAACAAACTTCTTCGCAGCAGGTTTAGGATCAAAATCCTAAAGTTCTGGACCTTCCTCCATCACCCTCATCAATTTTGTTACAGTTTCTTGTTTTAAATATCTACAGCCCTTTGTCTTGATCCAATTATGTTGAACTTTAAAAGTTCTGTGTTCCCCGAGTTGCCATTGCATTATTCCTTCCACAGTAGCGACGTGTATAAAGCTAATAATGTTCCATTGTTTTCTTGTTTTTCGGCGCATGGGAATGCCCTACTCAATGATTCATTCCACGAATCTCTCAGTCTCTTTGGCATTCTGTTTTCTTTATAAAGATGCATCAACTTATTTCTGTCTGCTAGTCTAGCGAGAATCATGCACATCTATAGCCTTGCGCTTGGCACCAAAGAAATTATGTCAAGTTGCCATTGGAATAGTACACGTATCATAATCACTTGAAAAACAAAGGTATATCTGTGTAGATGACACCCAAGACAGCTGATTTTATGACGATTAACATGGGTGTTCGTATTCTTCCGACATACAAACTAAATCCCAAAATCTTGGCACTATTTTTCTAAATACAGTATATTATAACATGCAAGTGTTCGAAACATCACATCAGGATTTTTATGATGGATTAAAACTGTGCTGAGCAATGTTTATCAAAGAGAGGTGTCAAAGCACACTTGCATGTAATTTGTCTTTTGATAAAAATTACCATTAGGCACCAACAATCGATTAACAGGTCTCCTTATCTCCTAAGATCTAACCTATGCAGCCTCACCTAATCACATTAAAATCACTTGAACTTTGTTTGATAGCTCGCAAACATGATTGATACTTGCTTTGTAGAAACGGATAAAATAAAAGAAAACTTCACCAACAAAAAATTGTGTGTACCGTGGACTCAGCTGTCAGAATTCTCAGGAGTCCAAAAATGAAAAGTGTGCATACTTTTATGCGGATTTCGGCGTCCCGGAGAACCCTGGACTTTGACAGTGCATATGGAATAAAAGATTGTGAGATGACAAAAGTTGCGGCATGTATGTAACATATGCATGCTGTACATATAAAGGTACTGATATATGTACTGTGGCAAATTCACAGAATATAAAACTTGTAGAACATAAAGCATTAAAACTTAACACGAACTCTCTCTCAAGCTTTTGGACTCGACTGCAGGCAAGCACATTGTAAACATGAGCTTCACCCGAGCCAAATTGGAGCTTGTACCAGGTGACAGGAAAGTGCATTTGTCCAACCCTGTTTAATTGGGATTCGAGGGTATGTAGGTTAAATTGAAATCTGAGGAGTTTTAAAGTATCAGTCACAAGTCATGTAGGCATTATACCAACTAAATCAGCTATAGGCATTTAACAGAATTTGATTACACATACCTTTAAATGGTGATTATTTAATTTATCTCGCTTGCTTGTGGATCAATATTCCTTGCAAGATCAGTGTATAACAACCCCTGGAAACACATGCGACAAAATCAGTATTAAAGTACATGTACATTTTTAGACAAGACCAACCACGAGATGTGATCCAGTGTAAACCATATTGAATGTTGCGCAGTGATGTCCCAATGAAAGTGGAAAATTGGACTAAAATTTTTACCACCCTGCACTGGTATGATTAAACCCCATATCCTCTTTTCTTAACCTAGTTTAGTACCCAGCCATCATCGTAAATGTCCATAGTCGTCAATAATTTTCGTCTGAAAGTTTTATGATGTCAAGTAAGGTGCATATCACTCAACAATCAAGAATGAACAGACTTTTGTAAAACTATCTCAGTTTTAAATTTTAGAACAATATCATTTTATTAAAGATCAATGAAGGCACCAACATGACCACCTAAACATACACTTTAGTTTCAATGTAAACATAAACACTGTAGCAAACAAAATGACCTGATTACAGAGGCGTGTAATTCCATATTGGGTTGGTAAGGAATGCGGTTTCGTCAACACTTAACATGACGGTAAGAAGGTAGACCAAAAAGTTGTTCTCCTTTTTTTTTTTTTACTGGTCCATCACCAGTAAAAAAAGAAAAAAAAAAAAAATGTGGAGAAAAACTTGTTGGTCTAGTAAGAAGGGAAAATAATGTAATACACCGAGTGGAACTCGAGATCTTCTTTCTCAAAATTTTAAGCTTTATAAATGAAAATATTTGATTACTTTTTTTCTTGGTGTTTTGGAGGGGGCGGCTGAGCCGCAATAACGACAAATACCTCCAAGTTATCACATTTGGTGTACTCCGCCCCCACCCCCTTTATTTGACAGATAGTTGTACTTCGTGACGTAATCACAGGCCAAGCCGTTTGCTATCATCCACAAGCAATTAGCATTGACTTACCAGTATAGAATATTTCATCGACACGATGAATTACATAATCCAAACAGCTAGAATCAAAATAATAGAGACAGCTGCATGTTTGTAAATAAAAAAATTATGGAGATTTTTCTCTCCGCAATTTGTTATCACTTCTCCATAATATCCGCCATATTGATTTCTTAACCAATCACCTGCCAGACCGAACTAGTACCGGCTAGTTTAAGCTGGGAAGTTCGTCTTCTGTAAACTAGCTAGATCACATAGTACTTTTTTCGTAAATATATTTTCTACATTTACAGGTGTTTTGTTGATTGCTGTTGAAAGTGTAATTTGTTGAGGTATTAGAATTTCGCCATGTCAGTCTCATCTTTAGCTTGAAAAAGAAAAACCGCGTTTGAAAGAAAGAACCGTTTGATGCCGTAATAACCAGTAAAATGTCGGTCTTAAATTATATTTTAAAAAATTACTCAGAGAATAAAGAAGGCTATATTTCACTTACCTTAAAAGTATCTTTATAACATAAAGTGACACATTTATGACGTGACAAATTAAATTAAAATAAATAATAAACAAAGCTTTAATAATAATAATAACAATAACGATAAGGTTTATTTAATGCAGGTTACCTATGTATCTGATGATTATATTCCATGTAACCGTCCTTACACAAAAATTGTGAAAACATGTATGTAAGAATCAACACGAGTGTAAAATATCCTGAACTAGTCGAATTTTACTTTTAGTTGGAACCACGTAGGCACTGTTGTGTTGATGTGCCGTTAAACGCAGCTACATACATAAACCATCTTGCTTTTTCTGTAACCTTCAACTATGTCTATTTTAAATTCTTGTCCACGTTCTCCAAGTTGTCTAGTAAATAAACATTTTTGATTTTTGTGAAGTAACATTTTCGGGTTCTTTGCTAACCTTTGAGTCGGCTTCCTTTTTCAGTAGTTAGGAATATGACAGATATAGCACACAAGCTAGGGTATTTTTATTTTTTTTTAATTGTCTTTTTAAATTAAAATTTTCCAAAATTACACATATCAACAGCAGCTACCTTTAAAAAATGATTTTTAAACTAAAAATCTCCTTATGTACATAAATTACAAGCTGTCCTGAATTAAATGATTGAGAAATAACGCAATCTTCTGAAAATTTGTAGAGAAAAAGATCGAATGATACACAGACACACATTTTTCATCTATTTAATAATGATCTGTTTTGGCTTTTTCACCCTCTTACGTATCCAGTTAATTTTTTTTATGCCGTCTCTTGTTGGTGTTGTGTTCGTTTTTTTTTTTTTGTTTTTTTTTTTTGTTTTTTGTTTTTTTTTGTTGCTCTTCTAGCTTTGCCGTTGTACTAAAGAAATTAAATTTGCCCTTTTCAACGATTTATGGTCGGATGATTTAGACAAAAAAAAAAAAAGAAGAAGAAAAAAAAACAAAAAAAAACACAATAGTGTAATAATACTAACATGAAAGTGTATAAAGATATATCTATAGATATGCCTAAATAAACAAAATCATCAACGACTCTAACATATTGATTTCATAAAGCTGTTTATATCGTCAACAGTTATCCAAATAAAACTGTCATAGTTTCAGGAGTTATCACAACTGCATCATGCACGATCAAAACTGTGAGTTTTCACAGCTGCGTCATACGCTATCAAAACTGAGTTATCACAGATGCATCATACACTATACAAATTGTGAGCTATCACAGCTGCATCATACACTATCAAAACTGTGAGTTATCACAGTTGCATCATACACTATCAAAACTGAGTTATCAAAGCTGCATCATACGCTCTCAAAACTGTGAGTTATGACAGCTGCATCATACACTATCAAAACTGTGAGAGAATTAAATTCATACATAGCTAGATTGCAACGCGACATGCAACTCATCATGGACTTTTTGCTAGGTATTAAACATTGTTGACATTGTGACAAAGTCTACAGGAAATGTTTTAAAAATTAAATCAGCATGAGAATATGTGCCTAGTGTACTATTCCACTAGGTATCAAACCGTGTACGATAAAATAGCCTTCACTTATATCTGAAAGAGCTAGTGGTAGCTACTGGTATTGAGAATCTGCTCAACAGACATTTATGACGGTCCTATCATGTAAATGTTTTTTTTTTTTTTTTTTTTTTTTTTTTCTAGCAACATGCTATATCTAACAGTTAACTCTGTATCTAATGTTGCCCAGAACATTATGTTAATATTGGTTCTCTCTGTCATTTTGCTCTCAGTTTAAATTGGTTCAATAAATGTGTATAGATTTGCTGAGACTATACTGCTGGGTAAAAGTGTCATTTTGGTAGCTGTGTATATGTACATCTACAGAATTTCAAGGAAGTAAGTATTACATCATGTAGGTTCAAACGTTGTGTCATACACTCTATGACCGTGTGTATTTGGTACACTATACACGGATTTCGATATTCTGCTCTGCAGAGGCTCCGCCGTTGTGCCGTATAAGGCGTTGACTTTATACTCTGAACTACACGTGTTGAAGACACTGGCTTGGACGATATACTTTCTTGTTCTGTACTTTGTGCAACTTGATTTTGTAGTCAAGACTTAGGCCATATCTCAAGTTTGTAAATGACACAGTCGATGCTGATTAGCAACAGAAAATTTTATATTTTTCTAAGAAACCAAGAATTTGTTTTCCTCCTTGATTTGTTCCATTTTCTCATCTAATTCATGTTGCTGTAGCTCTTCAAACACAATCAAACTATTAATAAACAAAATGTCCATTTTTAAAAAATCTTTTAAATCTTTTTATTCGTTAGACAATGTATTAAATGCTTCTTCAGTTGTATTATTTTTTGCCAGCGTTGGCAAAATCTTTCTCTACAACATTTTCCAACTCAAGATGTTGAATATTTTCTTTTTGTCTTTCCTCTGTTGAATTCTTTTATTTTCTTTTAGCTGAATTGATATATATATATAGATCGTTTGTATGTTGTCTTTATACATGTAAAAGATTCCACAGATCTTTTTATATTTATAATTAATGACAATAAGGGTAAGCCCTATTTAAGTCTGAAAGGAAACAAATTACGTTTAGTATTTTGATAGTTACTAACTATTTTTCACTAAACGTTATTGAAAGTGCCAAAGATTACTTTATATAGTCACGTTATGTCGCTAGAAGTTACTTTGAGGTAGTCACTTAGTTAGATAGGTAGTGACTTTTAGTTCCTAAATTGATAAATACTGAAGAAATGTACATCAAATAAATCAGTCAAGTTGGCTGTTGATACAAAACTAATTATTTACGACGAGCTCGAGTCCTTGTGTTAAAAAAAAATCGCCAGTAAAGAATGCAGTAGACACAAATTTCCACACGAATTCGAGAAAAGGAAAGATGCAGTAACGAAATATACCAAATGTGCAAATAAACAAAAAGCTGAATGGAATAGAGGGTCAGAGCACCAAAAGCAAAGAAAATCATTCACTGTAATGTGGAAAAAATACAATCATTTATTTAATTAGAGAACTCATAAAGTCAAAGATACGCGATATATTTGTATCAGAGAAAATTAATGACTGAAATGGAAATATATATTTCAAGTTAAAACACTTGGACTTCGTATTTGATTTGTTTATTAATTCTAACGTGTCAATATTGAAACAATCATAAATCAATGGTATTTATGCATATATTAAATCAATGGTATGTATGCATATATTAAAGTTTAAAGGCACGTCAGCACAATAATGGATATATGGTGCCAATTAAAAGTACATTTCTAAAAATAGGAAGAATTGGAATGAAACCTTTAGGAAGATAAACCTTAACAAAAATGTACAAAACAACTAAAGATACAAGATAAACATGTTAAGGGACCTACCATTTACTTTTCGGTAACGGGGTCTGGGGTTTACTTTTCAAGCAGGATTTTATTTCTCCTTTTATCTCAAGATAATTTTCTTGTTCAGTTTATACATTGGATAGAATCATTTCTTTTCTTTTCTGAACAAACGAAAGCAAGAGTAGCTTTTTCAAGCTATTTGGGCTCCATAGATTTATTTTCCAAAACTCCAATCCCCATTCCCATCCCCCTCCTTCTGTTACACTATTTCTTCTTGATATTGTACAATATGCAGCAATATTGGTAAACGTCATCAGTGGGCATAGTTTATTTACATAATCAGCTTTATACAAGTTCTTTATGGTATTATAAACTTTATTAGAGTTTATGTCCGAGTCACAAAATATTGAAATTTCAGGGGCTAGGGTATCTCAAGAAAAGAAGAGATGTATTTAATTTGCTCGAGAATAAAATTATTCAACGTGCTTTCATCAAGATACGCATTTAATTGAAAAATGGGAAAATTTTATATGGGTTACGTGGGGATATTAATTTTTTTTTTAAAGTTCGTATTCTGCTAATTGAAGAGTTGTAGCTATATTATTGAATAATAATTTCCAGATCACCTTCCATGGAATAAAAACAGATACTACGGGTTATAAGTTTATTATGGATATAACCATTGGAAACTACAGATTTATACTTATTCATATTTATGGATAAAAAATAGACAATCCAAACTTTTACATTGAGCACAAAAAATAACAAAATATTGCATTTGTACTATTATTTTGTTTTAATTGGGGGAGATTTAAATCTTGTGATGGATCCAAATATAGATACTTTCAATGATAGTAATGGAGGTAACATATTATTGGAATCCATACGTATACTTGAAGGAAAAGTAACCTAGTAAAACAAGCGAGACTGGACTTTTGTCTTGTGTCATAAAATTTAATCATAAATATTGAAAATTATTGAAAATGGACGTGTTGAATAAACCTATATCTGATTTCAAACCTGTTATAAATTATCAACTTCACTTTGAAATGCTTGTATTAAAAGTTAGAGGAAGAACAATTTCATATGCATCTTTTATTTTATTTTTTTAAAATATGCATGATCTACAGGAAAGCAACTAATTGTAGATATAAGCAATGTAGAAAAGAGAAGCCATGTGAATGAATGACCAAAACTGGAGGAAAAAAAAAACAGATAGGGAAGATATTAGAAATTGTCCTATAGCATATATATAGAAGTTACAAACGTTTTACCAAAAACGTCTAATGAAAAAAGCCCAGAAACCAATAGATTTGCTGTACAAATTTTAAAAAAATTGGAAGGGTATTGGACAGTTTCTAGTGAGGGCTATTAACTTGGAGTATGAACTTCGGGAATTATCTTCCACACAGAAAGAAGTAGTTATATGTATACCAAAAGGTGATAAACTTAAGCAGTATATTTCAAATTGGATTTCCATTTCACTTGTAAATGTGTCATAAAAATTGCTTCTGTAACGGTTCTTCAAGCAGGGTTAAAACTGTGCTATCAACAACTATACATAAGGATCAAACAGGGTTTCTGAAGGGACAATACATTGGACAGAACATAAGAAACTTATAGGACTAAATACTAAAAAAAAAAACATTCCTGGACTAAAAAAAACATATTCCTGGACTACTTCTTTTAATTGAATATGAAAAGGCATTTGACTCAGTTGCGTGGCCATTTATTGATAATGTTATGAATTTTTTCAATGTTGAATAACCAATAAAAAATCAGATGTTTTTGTTGTTGTTTTGAACATCAAATCTTGTGTATTTATTAATGGTGAAGTCTCTAATGGGTTTGATAGCGACAGAGGGTATCGACAGGGGGATCCACTCTTCCCATATATTTGTATTCTGTGTGCAGAGATTTTAGCCCATATAATAAGAAGAAATAAAAATATTAGGGGATAAACATGTTAATATAACATATGTTCTTTCTCAATATGTGGATGATATGTCACTTACTCTTGATGGTTCATAGAAATCTCCAATGTCTGCTTTACATCTTTTATATAAATATTCAAAATTTCTGGCCTTTGTATAACTATAAAAAAAAAAAAACAAAACAAAGATGGTTCGTTTCGGAAGTAGAACTGATAATAATATGAATATTTTTCAGGATATAAACCTACTTGGGGATGTGCTGAGTTTGTTGTCATAGGTGTAAAGTTTTCAACTAACTTGGGAAAAATTACAACTCTTAATTACTCATCCAAAATTTGAGAAATTAAGAACCTGCTAATTCAGCGGAATAAAAGGTTTTTAAGTCATATGGAAAATTAACAGTGATAAAAAGTTGAGCCAAAATTAATCATCCCTTATTATTATTACTAAATCCAGCTACACAGGTTCTTAGTAAACTAAATCAAAAGTTTCAAAAGTTTTTACGGTATGGGTCAAAGGACAAATTTGAAAGAAATATTGCTGTGAAGGATTATCACGCGGAGAGATTAAATACAATTAATATATTTAATTCTGTGAATGCTTTGATACTTACATGGTTTAGAAGAATGTTGTCTGAGGAGTGTAAATGGAAAAGTCTGTCAAATATCAAATACTGATCATTTCTTTGTATTTGGAATAGATTTTATTAACTAAATAAAAAAAAAAGGCTCTCGATCCTTTTTGAATAGAGGTTTTTGAAGCAGTTTTAGATCATTCAAAATCATCACAGTTGAACAAGTTTTAGATACACGAATATGGTTTACTCCTTATATTACAATAGATGGGAAAAGTTTGTATTACATGGCATTTGATTTGTGAATGATTTTATTAATGAAGATGGTTCCGGGATAAGTTTTGATAGTTTTTAAAGTAGGTTTTCTATTAGCATTAATTTCACAAATTTTCAAAGTATATTTACAGCTATAAAGTTTAAACTTTTTATAAATATTGTTGTGTATATTATTATTAAAAATAAAAAAGGATGTAGATGTATATATGAAAAATTGATTGGAAAAATGAAATACCAACTTCTAGGAGGAAATGTAATTTTTAATTTGATGAATCAGAAGACAAAAACTGGCATACTATTTTCTTGCTACAATATAAAACTACAAAATGTCCAAATCTTAGATGGTTGCAGTCTAAAATAGTATATAGAACTTTGGTTACGAATGTATTTCTGAAAAGAATTAGAATTATTTCAAACAAGCTCTGTTTTTGTATGTTGCATGTAGGAACAATGCCTCATATTTGTTGGATTGTCAGGTAACTAAGATTTAAAAAAATAATATCTTAATAATGGATAAAAAGTAAGTGTAGTCATATAAATAAGCTGAAATTAAAAAAATATTATCTTTGCAATTAGAGACAAAACTTAGATGATGTAATTAAGTTAATAATTCTATATGCAAAACAGTATATGCATGTTGTTTGCTGGATAGTTGTAATTAATTATGTTTTATTTCATATTATTGCAAAATTAATCAGTTTTAATACTGACAGGGAAAGAATCTGTATTGGCCATAACAATCATATTATCATAATATACTGGTTTTTGTTGGTGGATATAAAATGTGTACATTCATCCTTATACTTTTCTAAATCTTCCAAAACAGCAAAACCACCATACACTGGTTTAGACAATTTTGTCTTTTATTTCTCAAACTAACATTAAATCTTTATCTATGATTGTCCTTCCATTAAAGGAAATATCCCTTAATAACTTTGTACATTTTTTCAGCTTATAATTATTAAACTTTTCTTCTTTCTTCTTAAATTTTCCCCCAAAAGACATTGTTCATCAGTTCACAAAATCTTTTTCAAATTGTTTTTGTATCTCTTTTTTTTGTGGATCAGTGTTTATTTTCATATATGGTTGCAACCATTTTGATTGATTAAATAATATTACCTGGTGGATTAAATTTTTTAGTTCAAAACCAAGCTGTAAATATAATTTTAAATTTCCGTAATGTATAACATTTGTAGTTTGGTCATACAAGGTACAAAACAGTTTCCGTGTTGTTGGTTTATACCCTCTCTCCTTGCCTTGCCGATTAGTTTTTGTTTCAATGGTGATTGGCGATATTATGAAAGAACAATAGTTTCCTGTGACAATCAATAGTCATAAAAATAATTATGCAACTGTTCAGGTATGTAAAGATCCACTTTCAACACACAACCACCTTAACCATAATCCTCCCATTTCATAAGTTTTTCCACTAATTTGATCTGCTTCTTGTTTTCCCACGCAAATGCATTCTCCGACACATTTCTCAAACAGATTATAGACAACAAGAGATATTATGAATTATTTTGGTTTAAACTGCTCAGATTCACCATAATTTTTCAAATTTATTATTTTCATCTACATCATATTCATGATTAGCTTTGGCATTTGTGCAATGGATCATGTTTTTGCCGCCACAGATGCCACTTTGAAGCATATAAATGATGTCTTGGTAAGTTAATGCTTCTAGTTTGCACCTGTTATTTACAAGCCTGAATCAAGTACCCATCCTGGTGCAATGTAATAATAATCAAGAGCGAGTTTATAATTTTGTATGCATACATTTCTGAATTCCTTGAAAATATCACACAACACTGTGGTGTATCTTTCTTTACATAATAGTCATGCAAATCATCCAAAATGTATAACCAAAAATGATTAGTTACTTCATTTACATATTCATAATCATCATTTGTAATTTGTGTGCTGTTAAATTTTCAATATAATTTCTCATTAGGATCAAGACCAATTTCATTAGATTTGTCAACACTACCCACACATTCATAAGGGATTATATGTTTCCTGACATATTTAGTTTCCATGGATGATTGTTTAATAAAATGTATAAAAATCAAAATTTTTTACTGACTGATCCAAATACGATTACATATATCTGTAATCGTCAACAAAATGTACTGTTCATTTTATAGTAATATTTTCACCATCTATTACAAATACATCAGCTTTAACCCTTTACATTATCTGTTATACAGCTTGTAATCACCAATTACAAATATATTAAATAAAATATCATGAAACTAAATTCATCAGCTATACAATATTTGCTGAATTCAATATATTATCCACCATCGTTGGTGATAAGTTACACCTAAAGATCGTTTTTGGCAAAAGTTTTAATAAAAAAACATGCATTGTAACCAGATAAGGAATGGATGAACAAGGGAATATAATTTGGATGTTTGCAGTATATATTACGTTCACTGGGAGGATGTCCCCTGCACTTACCTGTTGGATAATCACAGTCTTTTATCTTTATTCTGCTGTTATTTTTTGTAACACATTCAAAACACATTTGGCATTAGGAACTTTGTCTTCATGTGTGAATATGATTGGTTCGGCACTTTCTTGTCGTAACGGAGTATACACTTTGTAACTTCCCTTATATATTTGTTGAAAAAATATAAAATGGAACAACAAAAACACAATATGCAACATTTCCCACTAAAACAATTGGTTTCATAATCAGTTTTTATATATAGCTTAATTATGTTTTGACATACATACAAAATCCTGATGGTGAATGTTTTACTGTCTTTATTGTCTATAATTTGTTTTTTCAACTTTACATGTTTGTATTGGTTTGATTATGGATTCAAATTCAGAATCAGTAAGAAAAGGGACTTTTAACTGGCTCTGATAATTGTTTTCATTCAACAAATTAATCTTCTTTTGGCATAACACCAATTGATTGTTTGTTATTGTTACACAGAATCTGAATAGTGACAAAACATGTGACAACAAAATGGCAGATGACAAAAACGCGTGACAACATATAGTAACAAATAACTGATGTGTGAGACCCGCAATTCTATTTTCACTACATCATATTTCAGTGGTATACAGTCAAGTTCTGGAGATTTACAAGTTATCTCAACATCATCATAACGAAAGCACAGCATGTATCTAGCATCTACAATAGTCACTGGGTGTCTTAATCAAGGGATGTAACTAGTTATTACTGAGAGACTACAAGGGAAGTGAATCCACACGAACATTAAAACAGATTAGTATTTCAGCGTGACACTGTAATTCCCCCCCCCCTCCCAAAAATAAATAATGAATATACAGAGACATATGATTGACTCAGTTTTTTTCAATGGTCAATGCATGTGTAGAAATAGTAATCAAAATTGGATAAATATCCTCTGTGATGATTATGTATGAAGGAGTCATCCTAGTACATTTAATATATTCACAGTCTTCCAAAAGACGGCTATATATGGTTAGGAATCAAATGACCTTTTTAAAATATGTACTAAGTATCTCTTTAAGATAATGCAACCATTCAAAAACGATTAATTTTTATTGTTTTTATACCTTTTTACATGTAGGGGTTATGTTGCTTGCTCTATAGTCTGTTGCCAAATAATACATATCTTCAGGTCATTTCACCAGTTATGATGGTGTAAAAAAACATGTTGGTCAAATTAAAGTGCTGCAGAACCTATATATCCAATATCTTCAAGTATTCCTTTAGCGCAGTGGTTCCCAAACTTTTTGATCGCAACCCTAAATACCATCTTTTGCGACCCCAAATGCAGTATCAGTTAGGATTACGAGGGTCCTCGCGACCTTCATTTGGGTTGTGACCTGGGGTTTGGGAACCACTGCTTTAGGGGTTCATATGATGGATAAATAACATCTTTTACAAATTTAAAACCCACATCTAAGAACAAGTGCTATAAACTCAACAAAAAAGAGATTCTTTATTTGGTCATTACATCCATATATGGATAGCACTGACCAGGTTTTGTGTGGTAAACAACACATAACTGGATTTTGTCAACAAAAAGTTATCCTAAACAATCTGCTACAAAAATACCATATATGATGGTCCTTGGTGCCCATTCTGACAGAATTAGTTAAAGATAAGATACATTTATTCTGTAGTAAACTAACCATATTATGACTAATGACACAGTATGATGTGGTAGGTCACTCTAAAGATGTTTACGATTTGTTGGATAGCAAGTGTCCAAGCACATGTAATGATACTAGAGAGGTAAGCATGCTTTTCCAGTAAGTTTCAGTTGTAGTATATGACTGAGATGACTGCCTATGAATGAAATACAGAATGCTTGTAGTATATGACTGAGATGACTGCCTATGAATGAAATACAGAATGCTTGTAGTATATGACTGAGATGACTGCCTATGGATAAAATACAGAATGCTTGTAGTATATGACTGAGATGACTGCCTATGAATGAAATACAGAATGCTTGTAGTATATGACTGAGATGACTGCCTATGAATGAAATACAGAATGCTTGTAGTATATGACTGCCTATGAATGAAATACAGAATGCTTGTAGTATATGACTGAGATGACTGCCTATGAATGAAATACAGAATGCTTACAGAATGCTTGTAGTATATGACTGAGATGACTGCCTATGAATGAAATACAGAATGCTTGTAGTATATGACTGAGGTGATTGGCTATGGATAAAATACAGAATGCTTGTAGTATATGACTGAGATGACTGCCTATGAATGAAATACAGAATGCTTGTAGTATATGACTGAGATGACTGCCTATGAATGAAATACAGAATGCTTGTAGTATCTGACTGAGATGACTGCCTATGAATGAAATACAGAATGCTTGTAGTATATGACTGCCTATGAATGAAATACAGAATGCTTGTAGTATATGACTGAGATGACTGCCTATGAATGAAATACAGAATGCTTGTAGTATATGACTGAGATGACTGCCTATGAATGAAATACAGAATGCTTGTAGTATATGACTGAGATGACTGCCTATGAATGAAATACAGAATGCTTGTAGTATATGACTGAGATGACTGCCTATGAATGGAATACAGAATGCTTGTAGTATCTGACTGAGATGACTGCCTATGAATGAAATACAGAATGCTTGTAGTATCTGACTGAGATGACTGCCTATGAATGAAATACAGAATGCTTGTAGTATATGACTGAGATGACTGCCTACGAATGAAATACAGAATGCTTGTAGTATCTGACTGAGATGACTGCCTATGAATGAAATACAGAATGCTTGTAGTATCTGACTGAGATGACTGCCTATGAATGAAATACAGAATGCTTGTAGTATATGACTGAGATGACTGCCTATGAATGAAATACAGAATGCTTGTAGTATCTGACTGAGATGACTGCCTATGAATGAAATACAGAATGCTTGTAGTATATGACTGAGATGACTGCCTATGAATGAAATACAGAATGCTTGTAGTATATGACTGAGATGACTGCCTATGAATGAAATACAGAATGCTTGTAGTATATGACTGAGATGACTGCCTATGAATGAAATACAGAATGCTTGTAGTATATGACTGAGATGACTGCCTACGAATGAAATACAGAATGCTTGTAGTATCTGACTGAGATGACTGCCTACGAATGAAATACAGAATGCTTGTAGTATATGACTGAGATGACTGCCTATGAATGAAATACAGAATGCTTGTAGTATATGACTGAGGCGACTGCCTATGAATGAAATACAGAATGCTTGTAGTATATGACTGAAGTGATTGGCTATGGATGAAATACAGAATGCTTGTAGTATCTGACTGAGGCGACTGCCTATGAATGAAATACAGAATGCTTGTAGTATATGACTGAGGCGACTGCCTATGAATGAAATACAGAATGCTTGTAGTATATGACTGAGATGACTGCCTATGAATGAAATACAGAATGCTTGTAGTATATGACTGAGGCGACTGCCTATGAATGAAATACAGAATGCTTGTAGTATATGACTGAGGCGACTGCCTATGAATGAAATACAGAATGCTTGTAGTATATGACTGCCTATGAATGAAATACAGAATGCTTGTAGTATATGACTGAGATGACTGCCTATGAATGAAATACAGAATGCTTGTAGTATATGACTGAGGCGACTGCCTATGAATGAAATACAGAATGCTTGTAGTATATGACTGAGGCGACTGCCTATGAATGAAATACAGAATGCTTGTAGTATATGACTGAGGCGACTGCCTATGAATGAAATACAGAATGCTTGTAGTATATGACTGCCTATGAATGAAATACAGAATGCTTGTAGTATATGACTGAGGCGACTGCCTATGAATGAAATACAGAATGCTTGTAGTATATGACTGAGATGACTGCCTATGAATGAAATACAGAATGCTTGTAGTATCTGACTGAAGTGATTGGCTATGGATGAAATACAGAATGCTTGTAGTATCTGACTGAGGCGACTGCCTATGAATGAAATACAGAATGCTTGTAGTATATGACTGAGGCGACTGCCTATGAATGAAATACAGAATGCTTGTAGTATATGACTGAGATGACTGCCTATGAATGAAATACAGAATGCTTGTAGTATATGACTGAGGCGACTGCCTATGAATGAAATACAGAATGCTTGTAGTATATGACTGAGGCGACTGCCTATGAATGAAATACAGAATGCTTGTAGTATATGACTGCCTATGAATGAAATACAGAATGCTTGTAGTATATGACTGAGGCGACTGCCTATGAATGAAATACAGAATGCTTGTAGTATATGACTGAGGCGACTGCCTATGAATGAAATACAGAATGCTTGTAGTATATGACTGAGGCGACTGCCTATGAATGAAATACAGAATGCTTGTAGTATCTGACTGAGATGACTGCCTATGAATGAAATACAGAATGCTTGTAGTATATGACTGAGATGACTGCCTATGAATGAAATACAGAATGCTTGTAGTATATGACTGAGGCGACTGCCTATGAATGAAATACAGAATGCTTGTAGTATATGACTGAGGCGACTGCCTATGAATGAAATACAGAATGCTTGTAGTATATGACTGCCTATGAATGAAATACAGAATGCTTGTAGTATATGACTGAGGCGACTGCCTATGAATGAAATACAGAATGCTTGTAGTATATGACTGAGGCGACTGCCTATGAATGAAATACAGAATGCTTGTAGTATATGACTGAGGCGACTGCCTATGAATGAAATACAGAATGCTTGTAGTATATGACTGCCTATGAATGAAATACAGAATGCTTGTAGTATATGACTGAGGCGACTGCCTATGAATGAAATACAGAATGCTTGTAGTATATGACTGAGATGACTGCCTATGAATGAAATACAGAATGCTTGTAGTATCTGACTGAAGTGATTGGCTATGGATGAAATACAGAATGCTTGTAGTATATGACTGAGGCGACTGCCTATGAATGAAATACAGAATGCTTGTAGTATATGACTGAGATGACTGCCTATGAATGAAATACAGAATGCTTGTAGTATCTGACTGAAGTGATTGGCTATGAATGAAATACAGAATGCTTGTAGTATCTGACTGAAGTGATTGGCTATGAATGAAATACAGAATGCTTGTAGTATATGACTGAGGTGATTGGCTATGGATGAAATACAGAATGCTTGTAGTATATGACTGAGGCGACTGCCTATGAATGAAATACAGAATGCTTGTAGTATCTGACTGAGATGACTGCCTATGAATGAAATACAGAATGCTTGTAGTATATGACTGAAGTGATTGGCTATGGATGAAATACAGAATGCTTGTAGTATCTGACTGAGGCGACTGCCTATGAATGAAATACAGAATGCTTGTAGTATATGACTGAGGCGACTGCCTATGAATGAAATACAGAATGCTTGTAGTATATGACTGAGATGACTGCCTATGAATGAAATACAGAATGCTTGTAGTATATGACTGAGATGACTGCCTATGAATGAAATACAGAATGCTTGTAGTATATGACTGCCTATGAATGAAATACAGAATGCTTGTAGTATATGACTGAGGCGACTGCCTATGAATGAAATACAGAATGCTTGTAGTATATGACTGAGGCGACTGCCTATGAATGAAATACAGAATGCTTGTAGTATATGACTGAGATGACTGCCTATGAATGAAATACAGAATGCTTGTAGTATATGACTGAGGCGACTGCCTATGAATGAAATACAGAATGCTTGTAGTATCTGACTGAGGCGACTGCCTATGAATGAAATACAGAATGCTTGTAAAAGCAGTTATATAGTGGTTGTTACTTCATGGTTACAAAAAGAATGTTATTCCCATGGGTTAAATCTGGTTTATAAGAATGGAAAATGATGATAGATTCTGCTGCATATTTTATAACTATTGCTCTGAAATGTTGGAAATATACTCTCAAGTTCATATCAATTTAGCTTCAACTTTAAAGTGTACAATAAATGCTCTTTATAATTGTGTTATGATTTTATGTCCGTCTTATCTCATAGAATGACCAGCATTTTCATTTAGAATAATTTGAAAATATTAGTGAACTAGTATTCCTTGTACAATTTATGTTACTAGTATTAGTCTATTTCAACCCACCCCCACCCCAAATGACATGTAGTTTGTCCAAAGTCAAGAAAACTTAACACTTTATCACTGAACAGACTATAGTCATCTTGGATGGTTGAAAAGTTAGGACTTACCTCCTATGTCACATTTTCTTCTCCAATTCTATGTTGGACTTAAGTACATTGGATAACATATAGAGTGAAAATATCCAAAACGTTTCTTATAAAAAATTAAATGAAAATGAGAAAGCTAATGAAAATGACCATTATGTCTACTGATATGGTGCAGATATGTAATTCTGAAAGAGGGTTTCTACTTGTCAACATTGATGTTCATGAACCTGGGTGAAATGCCTAATGTATTAGTTTAAGCATTATATATAATGATAAAGCCACATTACATAATGTCAAAAACATTGCATATAATAATGAAACCACCACATATAATACCTAAACTTCTGCACATGTCAAAACCATTGCATATGTCTAAATTACTGCATACAGCATGACACTATCGCACATCAAAACCACTGCATGTATAAATTACTGCATACAGCATGACACTATAGCATGTCAAAACCATTGCATGTCTAAATTACTGCATACAGCATGACTCTATCACACATATCAAAACTACTGCATGTCATAATTACTGCATACAGCATGACACTATCACATGTCAAAACCATTGCATGTCTAAATTACTGCATACAGCCTGACACTATTGCACATGTCAAAACCATTGCATATCTAAATTACTGCATACAGCATGACACTATTACACATGTCAAAACCACTGAATGTCTAAATTACTGCATACAGCATGACACTATTGCACATGTCAAAACCATTGCATGTCTAAATTACTGCATATAGCATTATACTATCACATGTCAAAACCACTGCATGTCTAAATTACTGCATACAGCATGACACTATTGCACATTTCAAAACCATTATATGTCTAAATTTCTGCATGCAGCATGATACTATCACACATCAAAACCACTGCATACGTCTAAATTACTGCATACAGAATGACACTATTGCACATTTCAAAACCATTACGTGTCTAAAATACTGCATAGTCTGACACTATTGCACATGTCAAAACCGTTGCATATCTAAATTACTGCATACAGCATACCACTATCACACATGTTAAAACCATTGCATGTCTAAAGTACTGCATACAGCATGAGATTTTTATCGCACACATTAGAACCATTGCATATGTCTAAATTACTGCACACAGCCTGACACTATTGCACATGTCAAAACCATTGTATGTCTAAGTTACTGCATACAGCTTGACACTATCACACATGTCAAAAGCATTGCATGTCTAAATTACTGCATACAGCATGACACTATCACACATCAAATAAATTGCATGTCTAAATTACTGCATACAGCATGACACCATCATATACGTCAAAACCATTGCATATGTCGAAATTACTGCATACAGCATGACACTATTACACACATCAGAACCACTGCATATGTCTAAATTACTGCATAGTCTGACACTATTGCACATGTCAAAACCATCGCATGTCTAAATTACTGCATACAGCATGACACTATCACACACATCAGAACCATTGCATGTCTAAATTACTGCATAGAGCCTGACACTATCACACGTCAAAACCATTGCATGTCTAAATTACTGCATACAGCATACCAGTATCGCACATGTTAAAACCATTGCATGTCTAAATTACTGCATACAGCCCGACACTATTGCACATGTCAAAACCATTGTATGTCTAAATTACTGCATACAGCTTTTCACTATCACACGTCAAAACCATTGCATGTCTAAATTACTGCATACAGCCCGACACTATTGCACATGTCAAAACCATTGTATGTCTAAATTACTGCATACAGCTTTTCACTATCACACGTCAAAACCATTGCATGTCTAAATTACTGCATACAGCCTGACATTATCACACATCAAATATATTGGATGTCTAAATTACTGCATACAGCATGACACTATCATACACGTCAAAACCATTGCATATGTCTAAATTAATGCATACAGCATGACACTATTGCACATGTCAAAACCCTTACATATGTCTAAATTACTGCATACAGCCTGACACTATCACACATCAAATAAATTGCATGTCTAAATTACTGCATACAGCATGACACTATCATACATGTCAAAACCATTGCATATGTCTAAATTACTGCATACAGCATGACACTATTGCACATGTCAAAACCATTGCATATGTCTAAATTACTGCATACAGCATGACACTATCGCACATGGCAAAACCATTGGATGTCTAAATTACTGCATACAGAATGACACTATTGCACATGTCAAAACCATTTGGATGTCTAAATTACTGCATACAGCATGACACTATCGCACACATCAGAACCATTGCATGTCTAAATTATTGCGTACAGCCTGACACTATTGCACATGTCAAAACCATTGCATATCTAAATTACTGCATACAGCATACCACTATCTCACATGTTAAAACCACCGCATGTCTAAATTACTGCATACAGCATGACACTATCAAACATTACCAAACCATTGCATGTCTAAATTACTGCATACAGCATGACACTATCATACACGTCAAAACCATTGCATACGTCCAAATTACTGCATACAGCATGACACTATTGCACATGTCAAAACCATTGCATATCTAAATTACTGCATACAGCATGACACTATAGCACATGTCAAAACCACTGCATGTCTAAATTACTGCATACAGCATGACACTATCACATGTCAAAACCATTGCATGTCTAAATTACTGCATACAGCATGACACTATTGCACGTCAAAACCAGTACATATGTCTAAATTACTGCATACAGCATGACACTATCACACATAATAGCAAAATCACCACATATGATGACAAATCTACCACTTACAATACAGAAACCACAACATATAATGAAGAAAACACCCAAAATAAAAACAAAACCACTTAATATAATAATAAAAGACAGACCTGGCATTCCATACTAGAAATCTGTAGTTAACTTTGTACTAGCAAGTGCAATAAAGTGTCCAACATGGGAAAGAGAAGAGAAGAAGGAGAAAGGAGGAGTACAAATCCATGAACCTAGTACAAATAGAGGTACCAAGTCAAAATACATGCAATTGAGTATCTGTGTTTCTGTAAAGAACTTTTTCAGCAAAACAACGGACCTTATTGCTTGATAACATCAGCAAAAGAATTTCTTCAAAGAAAGTAGAAAGGGTCCTACTGAGTCATTGGATCTCATCATTAAACCAAGGGACATAATCTGGGCATAACAATGAAAATTGTGAAAGCAAAGTCAGTCAGTTGATGAATTTGTAGGAAACTGTGATTCATTATCAAGATTAAATTTAGTACTGAGAATTCAATAAAGCCAAATTTAATATTTATATCTCTGAAGAGATCGAAAGACAAGAATAGTAACATCTTTTGGCAACAAACAAGTACCACCAATACCAAATAACATTAATGAAAATCAAAACAGGTGACTCGAGTCATTAAAACAAAGCAAAAAAAAAAAAAAATGTGTTGTATGACAATGATTTTACCTCATTGACAGGGTTGGGGGTGGGGTGGGGGTGCTCCAAATTAAGTGACCAACATGTACACACACACACACACACATACATACATCGGAACCCTGCTATAATGCAGTAATTGGGGTCCATAACTGCTGACTGCATAATCTACCAAAATCACAGTATATCGAGATTGACTGAAAACTTGATGAATGTGTGTATGATTGTTGAGGAAGAAGGGGGGGGGGAAATAACCTGCCAATTTATGTAACAATCAGGATTAGGATATCCCCATGCTCGATGAAAATTAATCATTGCTGTGTAAGAACATTAATTATGATCTGTGAGCTATAGGTTTACTAATTTTACATGTTTGTCAGCTTGGCTTTTGAGTAGTGTCAAGGAATAATGGACATCAAAGACGAAACTGGGAGCCATGATGCAACCATGTTTTATCCAAATTTGTGTTGTAACAAAACATGTTTTAGCAGAGTTTTCCTGTACATACATACATACATACATACATACATACATACATACATAATGAAGTAAATGAAAGGCAATAGCAACATCTAAAATGGACTTTATACAAGAGATAATCTGATGATGTATTTTGACATATATGAAGAATATTCAGTTGCAAAAGTGATTAGCCTAAAATTTAATTTTTTTGATCATCCTCTATTGCATTTTTTTAAAATTATGTTGTCTCCTGTCTATGCAAAATGGTCAACACTTTTACATCTCCCATTAAAAGAACAATGATTAGAATTGGCACAAACAAATTACATGGTAACAATTCTTTTATTCAAATGTAAAAATACACAAGACTTCAGTTGACAATTCTGTCATCACCATCTCACACACATTTTTAGAAGGGGAAAATAATTGATTTCCAACAAATATGTCCAATCTGTGATCTTGTAACAGAAGGTTGTTCAGATTGTAATTTTGCTTGAAGCTGAATATTAAACTTCCATCTAAACATTTGATTACTTACAAGCATTGAATAATGCTACTTGAGCTTTAGCACAGTCAAACTGAGACACAGTCTATATGGTTTTCATAGTCTGTAACAAGATAATTGAGATACAGTCTATATGGTTTTTGGAGTCTGTAACAAGACAATTGAGATACAGTCTATATGGTTTTTGGAGTCTGTAACAAGACAATTGAGATACAGTCTATATGGTTTTTGGAGTCTGTAACAAGACAATTGAGATACAGTCTATATGGTTTTTGGAGTCTGTAACAAGACAATTGAGATACAGTCTATATGGTTTTCGTAGTCTGTAACAAGACAATTGAGATACAGTCTATATGGTTTTCGTAGTCTGTAACAAGACAATTGAGATACAGTCTATATGGTTTTATTAGTCTGTAACAAGACAATTGAGATACAGTCTATATGGTTTTCGTAGTCTGTAACAAGACAATTGAGATACAGTCTATATGGTTTTCGTAGTCTGTAACAAGACAATTGAGATACAGTCTATATGGTTTTATTAGTCTGTAACAAGACAACTAAGATATAGTCTATATGGTTTTCTCAGTTTGTAGCAAGACAACCAAAATTGTACACTATCACAATACAGTAAATACACAAGATCTAAAGTGTACATCTTCAACATAGGTCTTTCTTTCTTTTTTAAATAATCTATCACCTCAAAGCCATTTTGCCTCATAAGAATCATCTGATGGAGGATAAATAAGGGCCAGGCACTTGAAAATAAAAAAAAAAAATCCAAAGCTGTAAATGGCATTCCTCAAAGTCCTTCCACTTCCTGTTTTTCTCTCACTGCCTCCTGAAATGAGAAATGACAAAAATAATTATCATGATACATTTAGATTCATTCAGATGTTATCTATTGCCACAAATCAACATTAAAATGGACTATTTACTGCAGAGATGCTGCCAGGATTTTATCTGAAGGGGGGAGCTCCCCCCTTGCCATCAAATAAGGGGGGAGTAGAAAAAAAATGAGGAGGAGGAGGAAATGGTCATAGTTCAATATTTACCTAACACATAAATATCAGTCTCTTTCTTTCTTCCTGCTCTGTTTAAATCAAAATCCTCAAAAGATGTCTCCTCTAGTTGTATAAGCATTAATCTGTTGATCATTTCTGAGCTTAATTTGTTCCTTGTCTGTGTATGAATATTGTTCTGTGCCGAGTCCATCAATGCCATAGTCAGCTTGTTCAGACAGAGGTATTTTGATTTCTTTTTAGATTCTTATTTATTCAATTCATCCTAACCCTTAGAGTGGTATATAGTTTTGTCACACAAGATCCCTCAAGGCAGAATTGTTTGAGAAAAGAAATGGAAATTGCAGTCTACTTTTAAATTGCCTGTATTTTAATTAGGCTTAGATTTCTGCCTTTTTGACATATAATTTCAAAATACCGCTTAATAGGGGGTTGACTGGAATGCAGTCTCTTTTTGTCCATCCAGGATGTACATCGGACTCGTATTCAACATCATTTTCGGATTCAAAGTTACTCACTGGTATTTCCGGTAACACTTTCCAGGTTCCAATAATCTCATTTACTTCAAAACTTAAAAAATCATTGTCATCATTGCTCTCATCAGCCAGTATTTGCTGAACGAAATCATCATCTGAAGATGAACCATGTTGGGAGTCAGCCATTTTGGATTTTCTAGGAGCCCTTACTTTAAACATGCATTTGTAAAACTTCCTTCATAAATGCAATGTTCAACCTTGACAATACTTGTTCCAGGGCCCAAATGTGAAAAGCTCAATGTTACATTAGATTAGACCAGATTGGCTACTGTGATCATTTCTCTCACACTAGTGCTATACAATGTATGAAGCAAGAAAACAGTCAACATCGGAGAGACCGTGACTATACGTTATGCTTGAAATCATGAAGCTTCCCAGCCATCCCTGTATTTTGTAAAAATACTCATAAAATCCTTATAGTTCTTTTGAAAATTCCTTTCATATTTCCAAATCTCTGTAACATTTTTGTGGGAGAAGAAGAACATGCCAATTTTTCTTACAAGTCTTTATTCGGAAAAGGACTGAAGAAGGACATAGAATGATTCAGCATGATGGATGAATTCAATACATATGTGTTTGTATGTTCAGATTTGGGGTTTTGTTTTGGTGCTTTATGGCACAGCAACACCTGAAGGCATATTGTGGCAAGGCAAGTAGAGTAAAGTATATATGTAGATTTTCTGGAGATTGCAAACATTCTTCCCATTAGCAAATTAATTCAAATCATTTCTACGTTGAGCACAGGACCATGTCACTTTAAGTAAAATTTTTAACTCTGCTGGTCACAGATCAGAAGAGGTTTGTGACAGCCTATTGTCTGTCATCCATCTGTTAGCAAAAGTTTATCACTACTGCTCCTAAACTATTGGGAAGATTGCCATGAAACTTAACAAATCCTAAATAAAAATGCTGCTGCTCGGACATCCAATATGGCCATCTTGAAAATATCACTACTCCTTTTGAATGGATGGTCATATCAACAACGGGTTTTCACTAAAAGGCTTCCTATGATGATTAGTTGGCCATAAATGAAAATACATGTAGTTCCAATCTGATATCCAATATGGACATGTTGAAAATCTTGTTATCACTAATCCTCTTTAACAGATGGCCATAGTGACATGAGGTTTTCATTGAAAGACTTCTTAAGATGTCTAGTTGGTCATCAAATGATCTGATGTCCAATATAGCCAACAATGCAGTCATCTTGAAAATCTTGTTATCACTACTCCTCCTGAATGGATGATTGTATTGACATGGGTTTTTCACTATAAGATTTCTTATGATATGTAATTGATCCTAAATGAAAATGGTACCAGTCAGACCTCCAATATGGCCACCATGGTAGCCATCTTGAAAATCATCTTATAGCTACTACTCCTGGAGATGATCCTAAAGATATGTGGTTTTCACTGAAAGATTTCTTACAATATCAAGTTGGACCTAAATGAAAATTGTACTTATTAATGGTGGCCTTCTAAAAATCTCATTACTCCTCTTGAAGGTAAGGCTGCAACATCTACTAAAATTTTATAAATGTGTACACAGTTTACAATGACCAAAACAATGCCATTTAATCAAAATGATCAGAACAGCCCCCACCCCATTTCCCACTAGGCTTACTGAACAGCTGATGGCTATTATAATGTGCATGCCGTACTTCACTCATCTTGCAACTGTTTCATTGGCAGTACATCTTTTACTGTTTATTATTATAGGATTCAGTTTGAAAACACTCCTCTGAAGCAGAGATGTGAAAAAATATCATTTAATTGGAACGGGTAGTTCCTGCATCACTGACAGCCAAATGTATCTTCGTTTTACACATTTACCAATTCTGTAAATATTTACATGCAGTAAACTAAACCAAGCTCTTTACACATGTAAACATTGCAGCCTTACTAGAAGGCATGGTTGTATTGACATGGGGTTTTCACTAAACACATCTCACTATATGTAGTTGGTCCTATATGAAAATGATGCCAATGTGACCTCCCAAACTTTGAGAAATCTTGTAACAGTTACTTGTCCAAAACAGATGACCATACCAACATTATAAAAAAATCCAGTCTCTCGATGGGACTGACACTATAGTGTCTGAAAAGAATATTAGAAATTCAAGGTAAGACCTTTTCTTCTATTCAACGTCTGAGTGTTGAAACCATCTCTGATATTCGTGAGCGTTAAGATTTTCAAATTACCGGTAGCCACTGTGACAGCAATATTGGATGTCAGACTGGCACCATTTTGATTTAGGACAAACTAGACACCATTTAAAGACTTTTGGTGTACACCCCATGCTAATATGACCATCAATTCAGGAGAATTAGTAACAAGATTTTCAATATGTTCATTTTGGCAGCCATATTGGATGCATGTGGGGCACCATTTTCATTTAGGACCAACTAGATACCATAACATGTCTTTTGGTGAAAACCCTATGTCGATATGGCCATCAATTCTGGAGGAGTAGTGATAACAAGATTTTCAAGATGACCACTATGGTGGTCATATTGGCTGTCAGATTAGCATCATTTTCATTCAGAAATAACAAGACACCATAAGAAGTCTTCTGGTTAAAACACTATGTCGATATGACTTTCCATTTAGGAGTTGCCAAAAGAAGATTTTCAAGCTGGCTGCTATGGTGGCCATATCTGAGGTCAGATTGGCACCATTTTCATTCAGGACCAACTAGACATCATAATTAGTCTTCTGGTGGAAACCCCATGTTGATATGACCTCCCATTTAGGAGGAGAAGCAATAACAAGATTTTTCATTACACATAAGATAAAGTATTTATGCATCCCACTGGTGTATTTAAGATAATATTTGCACCACAATTTAACAAAATTGGGGTAAATGATGCCATGTTGATGCCCAAAATGCACATTTAGAATGTTGACTGCATGCAATGTATTAAACTTTAGGAGATTTAAGACATGGCAGCCTCAAAGAAGGCAAGGTACTACCTATGGAGGTCAGAATGCAGTATCATCCTAAATCAGGTTAGAGACTACAATGGACAGAATTATAGCATTGCTCACATATTCATTCTTTCATTCACAAAAGTCTAGGGTAGAGAAAGCCCACAAAATACTTATGAAGATGTGAGACTGTAATACAGTGAAACGTGTCTTAGCAGAAATTATTGCAAATGAAAACTTTAGCAACTGTAAATCCCCACACTTTATATTACATATTCCAATACCATCTATACCCCCCTTCCCTATTCTTACACCCAAACATAGACAGTTTGCCATGGATAATAATGCAAAATCTGTCAAAAACATGACAAGTCTACCAGCTATGACTGTACTTATAAAGTTTGGCTAGAAAATATCTGAAAATGTCATTGCAATTAAAATTTTGTATGTATGACCTTTGATCCCTTCTCAGCAACTTCAGAGGTATGAGCCAAAGACAACATCCCTCTTGCAGATGATTAACCCATGGGTAACACAATTAGTTTTACGAATTTCCACCCAACAGTTTATGAGATGTGACAACACATAGATGGATACATGGACAGCATCACAATATCTCCTGTTAAAACATGGGGTTATATATAGGTTTGTTTTTTTCTTTCTTGGTTTGGTCCATTACCTTAAACCTTTCTTCCATCAGTGATACTTCACTAATCAGATCTGTGATTGCATTTGTGAAGGCCTCCTGTGGACTGTAATCTGATGTAGTTTGAATCCGAATCACAAACTTGTGTTCTAGAGGATGGGGATTCTTGTAGCCAGCAAACAACACTTGGGGGTCTTTCCATAACTGGCTACAGATATAAACCAAGAATAACTCACAGTATGGATATCTCTTTTAAACAAACAAAAGGGGAATAATATTCACAAAATAATTATAAATTCTGTAAAACCATGACATTTTCTTGGATAAATTTTCTACTGTTTTATGAAAAAAATCTGGCTCTGTAGAAATATATGGAGTGGATGTACATGTATATTCCTCCTTGTTTCATCAATGTGGAAACAATATGCTGAAGTCTCATATCTATTAATTCCAAAAATGTAACAGAACTGCATCACTAGAGCAAATCTCTAATTCTACAATAGTAGATGAATTCCTATGCAATACTTCACACTAATGCACTGTGCATAATCTGCCACCAAATATTAACTTCGTGTCAATTTATAAGTTATTTTTCAATACAAAAAAAATCATACTAAATGTCACATGACATCAAAGCATGCAGTCCAGTGTGCTTTATGTGCACTGTAATTCCTATGTTCATATTCAAAGAATACAAAAAATGCTACTCCCCACCACCACCCCAAAAAAAGAGTCCCTTGAAGAGACTGACACTCTACTGGCCAAAATGAACTACCAGGAATCCAAGATAAGACCATTTCTTTTTTTTCAACTGCTGAGTGCAGTTTTCAGCAGTTTTTTTCAACTGCTGAAAACATCTCTGATATTCTTGAGTGATAACAAGATTTTCAAATTGGCTGCTGTGGGGGCCATATTGGATGCAATATCTGCACCATTTTCATTTAAGATGTAGTAGACATCATTATTAAGTTGTTTGGTGACAACACCATGTCAAAATGACCATCCATTAAGGAGGAGTAGCGATGAGATTTTCAAGGCGGCCATCAAGGCAGCCATATAGAATTAAAACTTTCAATCAGGACCAACTATATGGCTGTCCAATTAGGAGAAGTAGCATTAACGAGATTTTCAACATGGCCACCATTTTGGCCATACTGGATGTCAGATCTGCATCATTTTCATTTTGCACCAACTCGATACCATAAGAAGTCTTCTGGTGAAATCCCCATGTTAATATAACTTTCCATTTATTAGAAGCAGTGATAACAAGATTTTCAATATGGCCACTATGGCACCAGTTTCATTCAGACCAACCAAACATCATAAAAAGTCTCTGGTGAAAAGACCATTCTGGATGTCAAATCTGCACCATTTTCATTAGAACCAACTAGCCTTTTAGTGAAAACCCCATGCTGATACAACCATCCATTAAGAATGAGTAGTGATAACAAGATAACTACTGTGGCAGCCATACTGTATGCCTGAGCGGCACCATTTTTATTTAGGACCAACTAGACCTTGGGATGAATACGTGCTTAAAGTTTCATGGCAATCCTCCAAGTAGTTTAGAAGAAGTAACAATAACAAACTTGTGCTAATGGACAGACAGGCAACAGACAACAGACCATCCCATTAGCTCTTCTGGTCTATGACCAGTAGAGCTAAAAATGAGTAATTTCCAACTAAATTTACTTCAAGTCAAAATATTGTGAATTTACTATTTTCTGTGTGGTATCAATTTTCAAAGATTTCATGGTTGTTACAAACCACAAAATCAAAGACCCAATGAACAATGCTCCTTTTGTGGAAACAAGAGGACCCCTTTTTCAAATCATAAATTCAAAGCTGCATTCCCTTGCCAAAAAAATCCAAAATTAAGATGATGACATGATATGATTTTGTGGCTCTCCCAATGAATTATGGCAACTATATTTTGAACAAAAGAAAATCATCATTAACACACAAGAGTCCCTCAAAGGGACTGATGCTTTACTGTCCAAAAAATTTTTCCAAGAATTCAAGATAAGACCATTTATTCTTTTTAACTACTGACTTGAAACCATTTCTGATGTTCTTGAGTGATTAAATTTTCAAATTAGCCACAGTGGTTGCCATATTGGATGCAAGATCAGCACCATTTTCATTTTGGGCAAACCAGACATCATTTGAAAACTTTTGGTGAAAATCCCATGTGGATATGACCATCCAATCTGGTGAAGTAGTGATAACAAGATTTTCAAGATGGCCACCATGGTGGATGTCAGATTGGCACCATTTTCATTCAGGACCAACCAGACACCATAAGAAATCTTCCAGTGAAAATCCCATGGCGATATAGCTTTCCATTTAGGATGAGTAGTGATAACAAGGTTTTCAAGCTGGCTGCCAAAGTGGCTTTATTGGACATCAGATTGGCACCATTTTCATGTAAGAGCAACTAGACATCCTAAAAAGTCTTTTACTGAAGACCCCATGTTGAAATGCCTTTCTGTTTAGAAGTAGCTATAACAAAATTTTCAACATGGCTGCCTTTGTGGCCATATTGATGTCAGATTGGCACCATTTTCACTTTGGATGAACTAGACACGATAAGAAGTTTTCTGGTGAAAACCCTATGTTGATATGACTTTCCATCTAGGAGAAGTAGCGATTTTGCAGATGGACACTGTGGCATCCATACTGCATGTCAGATTGGCAGTTTTCATTTCAGACAAACATTATAAGAATTCTTCCAGTGAAAACCCCAGGTTGATACAACTTTCCATTCTGGAGTAGCCATACCAAAATGTTCAATATAAACACAGTAGTAGCCATAATGGATGTCTGAGTGGCACCATTTTCATTTAGGCCAAGTAGACATCATAAGAAGTCTCTTAGTGAAAACCCAATTCGGATATGACCTTCTATTCAGGAGGAATAGTGATAATATTTTCAAGATGGCAACTATGGCATCCATGTTGGATATTTGAGCAGCAACATTTCCATTTTGGACCAACAAGACATCATAAGATGTCTTCTGGTCAAAACCCCATTATCAATATGGCTTTCTGCTCAGGAGGAGTAGCCATAACAAAATATTCAAGATGGCTACCATGGTGGCCATAGTGGACATCAGATCAACACCATTTTCATCCAGAACCAACTAGATATCATATATGACCATCCAATCAGGAGTAGTAGTAATAATAAGATTTTCAAGATGGCTACTATGGTGGACAATCTGGATGTCCAAGTGGCACCATTTTCATTTAGGCATCATAAGAAGTCTACTGGTGAAAACTCCATGTTGATGACTTTCCATTCAGGAGGAGTAGTAGCAACAAGATTTTCAAGATGACTGCCATGTTGATATGACCATCTATTTTGGAGGAGTATCGATAACAAGATTTTCAAGATGGCCACTGTGGCAGCCATATAAGCACCATTTTTATTGAAGTCCAACTAAATATCACAAGAGGTTTTTTGGTGAAAACCCCATGTCGATATGACCATTCATCTAGGAGGTGTAGCAATAACAAGATTTTCATGATGGCAGCTGTGGCAGCAATAATGCAAGTCAGATCAGCACAATTTAATTTATAACCAACTAGTCATCATAAGAAGTCTTCTGGTGAGAACCACATGTCGATATGACTTTCTGTTCAGGAGGAGTAACAATAAGAAGATTTTCAAGATGGCTGCTATAGTGGCCATATTGGATGTCAGATCAGCATCATTTTCATTTAAGACCAAACGTACATTGTAAGAAGTCTTCTGGTGAAAACTCCATGTCAATATGAATCTCCATTCAGGAGGAGTAGTGATAAGAGGGTTTTGAAGATGGTTGCTGCAATGGCCATATTAGATGTCAGAGTAGCACCATATTTTGTAGGTGAAAACCCCATGACCATCCATTCGAAAGCAGTAGCGACAACAAGATTTTCAAGATGCCTGCTGTGGCTGCGATAATGAATGTTTGAGCAGTACCATTTTTGTTCAGGACCTACTAGACCATGAGATCAATATGGGTGCAAGGTTTCACGGCAATACTAAAGTACTTAAGGAGAAGAAGCGATAACAAACTTGTGGTAATGGACGGACAGATGAGAGGGAACAGGCCATCCCATAAGCTCTTATGGTGTGACCACTAGTGCTAAAATCAGTTTTATTCTTGCAGTAACAGTGACCTTGACTTTTGACCATATGACCCCAAAATCAATAGGCTTCTTCCTTACTCGAAGTGCAGGCTATCCACAAAGTCTGGTCCCAGTATGTTATGTACAATTAATGTTATTGGGCAGAAACCATTTTTATTCTTTCAGTCACAGTGACCTTTACCTTTAGACCCTTAAATCAATAGGATTCTTCCTTACAACAAATGCAAGTCATTCACAGAGTTTGGTAACTGAAGATAGTGGAAAAATGGAGTTATTGTGCAATAATTGTTGTTTTTTTTCCTTTCAGTAGGAGTAACCTTGACCTTTGACCCTGAAATTGATAGGGTTCTTCCTTACTCGAAGAGCAAGCCACCAACAAAGTTTAGTAACTGTAGATGATGGACAACTTGAGTTATTGTGCAGAAACTATTTCTCTTCTTTCAGACGCATTAACTTTGACCTTGAAATCAATATAGTTCTTCCTTACCCCAAGGGCAAGCCATCCCCATTGTTTGATAATTGCAGATAGTGGACAACTTGAATTATTGTGCAGAAACTAATTTTCTTCTTTCAGTTGCAGTGACCTTGACCTTTGAACCCAAAATTAATAGGGTTCTACCTACCCACAAGTGGAAGGCATCCACAAAGTTTGGTAACGGTAGACAGTGGACAATTCGAGTTATTGTGTGGAAATAAAATTGGCAACAGAAAGACAGATGGACAGTTGGATAGACAGACAACATCACAACATAATATTCTCTGCCTTATTGTGGTCTTAAAGGAATGCAGCTTTATGTACCAACAAAAAGGTGATTTTAGCAAAACCACAAAAATGTATACCCACTTAAATAAATGAATTCACACAGGAAGTAAAATCCCTAAGAATATAATCCACTGACAATGTTCAAAGTGTAATCTTTAAAATGTTTTCTCATTAAATTACTTACGTGCAGATCATGTTTCCTAATGTATGGTCCTCTTTATTGACAGTGAAAATAGCTGCATTAGGCACCTTGGTGTCCTTCTCAATGGTAATTCTGGAAAGATAACCGATTCCACTTTTTATCATTCCTAATATGTGTACAAAATTTGTAATTTCCTCTGTAATACAAAACAGCATGTGCAGCTCCATTCATGCATACTGTGGGAACAGCACAAACTGCATGCCCATGTAGAAAAATACATAGTTTGAAATCATATCATTAGGAATGAAATAAAGTTCATTTGGCTTTTTTTAAAAATTCAGATGCATGAAAATTTGCTTAGAGTAAGCACTGGGTATGAATCTCGAGTCCCAATGAAACTAACTTACATGTGAATTTTGAGGGTTACAGGTGATGTTTAATGAACCTGGTTTGATATCATTTCAGCTTGAATATGTTAGAGAGATTATTGTTGAAGAATTTTCATGTTATGAAGCTTTCAATATCTGAAAATTATTTGGTAAGGGATATGACATTGGAACTTATTGGAATTCTGGGTGTTAGTTTTTTAAGTTTTTTTTTTATAAGAATGTGCATGTGTAATGACACCTACTGACAGTTTTGAGGACAACTATTTTTTCACGCTGAATAATTGAACTGGTGTGATATCACTTAAACAGTAATCTGAATGAAATTTTGAAAAATTGTCAAGAGCACCATTAACATTATGACAAACTTTGCTAACTGTGCATATTACTTTCAATTAAAAATACTTAATGACTGATCATAAGAAAATATATAATACCATAAACAATAGCATAAACAATACAAAACACAAGTTCTTTTTCCACTCATTCATACTTATAGATCGGCACTGTAGACTGCTTTGGTAGCCGTGAGGTCTCATTATTTGGTAGCTCAGTGAGTAATGGGAAATGTCTGATGTAATTCATATTCCCACTGACCAACATTTATTGCCAAGTTAGTAATTAGGGCTTTCATGATAGACAGGAATGACATCAAAGTGCTACAATGGTGTAAAGATATAGGGCTGTCAAGGGAGATAATCAAATAACCTCACAAGTTCAAAGACTGAGCAAAATTTAATATATCTTTATTATAATATCAAATTAGACTGTTTCATGGTTTGTACAGCCTTTGAGAAATTTTTAAAGGAGTTTTCAAGGACTTCCCAAAGTTTTCAAGGAGAACTTTGTCTTACAGAAACTGAAATTTCTCCTTATGTTACTTTTCTTAACTACCACTTTTGTATGTCATTTGATCCACCAAATTTTTATCCCATTTTATTTATTATTTTTGGACAACATGTAAATAGCAAACATTCTTAATAAACAAGAGTCCCTCGAAAGAACTGATGCTCTAGTGACCAAAAAGAAATTCCAGGAATTCAAGATAAGACCATTTTTTCCTTTTAAAGGCTAAGTGTTTAAAATTTTTTTGAGCAATAACAAGGTTTCCAAATCAGTCGCCATGTGGCAGAAATATTGGATATAAGATCGGCACCATTTTCATTTAGGACCAACTAGACATCATTAGAAGTCTTCTAGTGAAAACCCACTTGAATAAGACCACCCAATCAGGAGCAGCAGAGATAACAAGATTTTGAAGATGGCGGCCATGGTGGCCATACTGGATATCAGTTCAGCACAATTTACATTTAGGACTCACTAAACATCATAAGAGGTCCTTTGGTGAAAATTCCAAGTCATTATGACCATCCAGGAAGGAGGAGTAGCAATAACAAGATTTTCAACATGGCTGCCACGGCCACCATATTGGATGTCAGGTTGGCACCGTTTTCATTTAGGACCAACTAGACATTATAAGAAGTCTTCTGGTGAAAACACCATGGCAATATGACTTTCCATTCTGGAGGAGTGGCAATAACAATATTTTCAAGATGGCAGCTGTGGCAGCTATATTGGACATCAGATCAGCACCATTTTCATATAGGACCAACTAGACATCATTAGAAGTTTTTTAGTGACAACCCCATGTTGATATGATCATCCATTCTGCAGGAGGAGCTATAACAAGATTATCAAGATGGCAAATGTGGTGGCAATATTGGATGACTGAACAGCACCATTTTCATTTAAGGCCAACTAGACCACAGGATGAATTTGTCTATAAAGTTTCATGGCAATCCTCAAACTAGTTTAGGGTAGTAGCAATAACAAACTGGTGTAAACAGACTGACGGACAATGGACAACAGACCATCTCATAAGCTTCTTCTGGTCTATGACCAGTAGAGCTAAAAATAAGAAAAGTATCAGGAAAGATAAATTCAGTTTCTTTATGTGATTTTTCGTATAAACTTGCATTTTCTATGTGCTATTGAGATCACTATGCAATTTCTTTTTGTCGCGGATTATATGTACAACTCTGTAACAGGCAGAAGTAGATTCATTTGAAGCGCATAAAACAAGTGAATTAATAAACTAAATTTCCAATAAGGGGTCATCTGGTTGTAAGCATGCCAATAAGAGTGCAAGGGAATATATCATTGACATCTGATATGCATGATTTACTAAAATAACGAATATTTCAAACGAGATAAGAGGTATCACAAATGAATGGAGTACATTTCTGAAAAGGTGAAAATACTTAAGTGCATCAAAACCAAGGACAACACAATAGTAGAGTATGTAAGGTCTTGTGTTGATGCAAGTCACAGCATTGATCAGAACTTTTGTCACTCAATATAATTTGTTTTTATTCATCTGTGTGACAACCAATGCAAATTCGTCATGCTTACACAATCATGAGCATCTATATGATAGGTAACTTTTATTTTTTGTGTCATGCTCATTCAATCATTGAATTATTACTTATTCTGCACGCATGTTTATATGGTTTTTTTTTTTTTCCTATATAATAATAATAATGACTAAATTACTTGCTATTTTAAATGTACTTAATTATGATTTTTACAAAAATATTATAATGCTAATTTAATTGAGACTTTATTATTTTGGAATGTGTGGCATATAATAAACAAAAACATTATAAAGTCTGTATTTTACTTACATTACATTTTTATGATTCAGATAATTGTTTTCACTGTAGTTTCATTGTCATTATTTTAATTTGACTGATTATAGCGGATGGTATTGTGCACGTTTTATACAGTATAAATGTACAGTCTTTTAATTTTATTTACGCGAGGATCCGCATTGCAACCATGCACCTTAGGCAGTGCTTCTACTATAAATAGCATTTTCTTTAACATTGCACTCGCCGTTAACAACTTTATTTTTCCAAATTAAAAAAGTATACGTAGACGGAACAGGGTTTGGTTTGAAATTTTGTAAGGTATATAGAGATTAAATAATCCTTGGCTATATAGTAACTGGCCCAGGTAAATACTTTCGAAGACTGAAGGTGCTGTACGATTCAGAATGAAACGGGCCCATACTATAGTGAAAACAGATTTTCATTATGATTTTTTTAAATTACATGAAATTACCTTTATGAATATCAGTTTGTTTGATTTTACTATATAATTAAATTCTGTCGCTCTTTAAGAACGCTGGTGACACAGCTGATGACGTCATTATCTCGCAACAAGCGCACGATTGAAGGAGGTACACGACAACTGGCCGTTGGACGATACTGAATAGGTGAAAGTGCTTAAGTGCGTCAAAACCGAAGACTCCAGGATACAGACCATTCTTTGTCAGCATGTATCGAATGAGTGGTATTGCTCTGTATGTTGATACAAATGGTGTTGAAATCATTTGTGCGCGAAACAAATTAGGTAATTTTATCTACACTTCACTGAACTACAGTCGCTGATATTATTCGCGATGCTAAGATGAACACTACAGTAGACTATGTCACTTTCCACAATGACGTCATTTTTTTCACAGCTTTCTGTGTGTTTAAGGTTGCGGTGTAAAGTTCCTTCATTACTATCTCTAATACCAACGCTAAATTCTAAAAAAAATTACTTTTTTTCTCCTTCGAAAAGGAGAAATGATTCAAACGTTGATGGAGCATTCATTCTTCACCGATTGCTACCGATGCCGAGTGAGATCGAACACAAAACGAGACACTTGTGCAGATTGGTTAATGTAGAAACTGTAAACCAATACAATTTCTCCTATTATGTTTTGGAACATACAGAGCTGCAGATAAATATATCCTTATTTAGTATCTCTCCAAATAACTATTATTTGCTGCTATGTAAATGATTTAGATATACATTTTATACAAAAAGATATCAATTTATTTTTTGCCGATGTAATCAAGAGCAATCAGGATAGTACGAAACTAATCCTATGGTACGGAGGATAAATATGCGTAGGTTACCAAAATACCAATGTTTAGTATCCGAGTACTGAGAAGACGCTGGGTACTAGCAGTAATTTTCCTTGGATCCTTAATTTACTTTGTTTCTATAACACTTTCAAAGGTATTGATGAATAAGAAAGGGATAATTTTAGTATAGCGGCCCCCTACTATTCAATATTTATTATTCTTGGCAAGCTCAGCAGCCCACCCCCACCCCAAAACTTTTGTAGCTTGTTTTCGATGATCACGTATTTCCGAGAATGTTTATTTTATGAATGCGTAAAAGCAAGCCGTAGAATACAGTGCTAAAAAATCAGATAGCCCGATACACGGGGGCGCCTCAAATTTCAGATTGGGTCCCTCCGGTATTCTAAAGGAAGGGCCCATCGGGCTTGTCGAAAAAAAAAAATCGAATTTGTCTGAGAAAACGTCGGTAGCGCTGACGAAATGCGGAATTCTGTTTTCAAGTTGTTGAACGACTAGTAAATTATTAATATGTATTCACATGTATGCCCCTACCCTTATGAAGGTCGTGTACATAACATACTTCTATCGAAAGCTGTAAATTTTGCGTACAAAGTGAAGCATGTGACATATGGGAACAGATTGCCGGGGTTACCTATAATTAGTGTTCATTTGGCATTAACATACATGTGATTCTACTGGTGGTCGGACAAAAATACAGTTTTTAAGGCAGTCTACAGCACGTACTGTTTTATATTTGAAATCTACCACTTTGGAAATTAGCAGATTTATATTTAAAAAAATTGAAAAAAAAACCAAAAAAGAAACAAAGCAGTATTTTTACACATTACAGAAACCAGTCAGAACTAGTCTACTGGGGACAAGAACTGTTCCAGCAGTTGTTGCGACCGGTGCAATGATATGTGGCTGAGTAATCGGATTAAGGCTAAGATGTGTACACAAGAAGCTGTTAATTGATTACCTTATTGTTGCAATCTGGAGACTTTAGGCCAAATGCAGGATGTTTTTTGAGGTGTTATAAGTCATAAAAGGATCAAAGGTGGTCCATGATGGCTTTTGAGTCTTTGATTAATCGGCCATCCTTTGGAGGAGGTGAGACAAATAGGAAAAACCTACCAAAAAACGATTTCCTCTGAAACACTTGAGTAAGTAATGCAACACTGGTTAAACATATAAAACGGCACCTATGAACAACATCAAAAGTGTAAAGAGAAACTGTATAAAGCAAGACACGTCTTAAATGCTAATGAACATCAAGACTGCTGATCCAATGAGTAAGGAGGACATTGATAGAGCAATATGGACAATGGTTGACATCAGGACCTGCAAGAAAACGTTGTTTTACATTAAATATTTTGCAACCTGAATAAGTACACAAGTCAGTTTAATATGATTTTGTTAATTTCTTTTCATATTTAAAGTATAGCAATTGCAACATTGTGTGACAAAAATAGTAAAAAAGTAGGGCCCTTTTGGGCGCATGGAAATGGAGTCAGTTCTTGTGGAATTTGAGTCAGGGCTTGTGATTTTTTTAAAGTCACTAGCCCTGGGTCTGTGTCTGAAAAAAAAATCTTTGAGCTATCTGATACAGTAGAGTTCTAAAATTTTGTGCAAAAACACTTTAGGTATTACTTTGTTGCTTTAATGAAATGAGGACCAAGGAGACAGTTCTTATCTTATCATCCATTGGTAGTAATTTGAATCCATAGAAAAAACAAAAGAAATAGCATGCAACATATTTGTTTCCTTAAAGGGCTTAATTCTTCAGTTTTCGATTGTCAAGGTATCTTATATACACTATATCTTGCTCTGATACAGTACTTACATCAGCAGGAATGGAAAGGAATTTACTGGAATTTAGACTTATGTACACTACCGGTATATCTCGCTCCAATACAGGAGCATCAATACTTACATTAGCAAGAATGGAAAGGAATTTACCAGAATTCATACTTTCCCTAACTTCTTCTCTCAAGACTTGATCAAATGACAGAACAAAAGTCTTATGCCCGAGTCTGTTCTTGTAATAAACACCAAGTTCAACACTGTTCTTCTGGGGTGCAAACAGCATATCCATATCAGACAATGGTTTTCCATAACAGGGTACATTGTAGGCTGCGATAAAGAGAACCTTCATTTTTTTCATTTCGTTCATATTTAGTTTTAAAATTTCCTTTCCTAATGGCGTGTCAGCAACTCTAACTTATGGAGTTTTCTGCACATGCTGGCTGGTGTCATGCATATACTATGCTGCACAGGCCTTATGAAGCTCAGAGCTGTAATGAGACTTGATTGTTTCAATACTGAATTTGTCAGTTCCATTGACAAACACACTGGTTGAATTTCCAACCTGTGCCAGTTTGGGATATTGTTTGCAATAACTGCAAAACATCTTTCCTTCAGTGATTCAGGTCATGGATAATTATCAGTCCAAGGGGACTGTATATTTATCTGTCTCATTGGTGTCATATTTGACATGTTTTGCAGCCACAGAGTCTAGCTTATGTCTCTTTGGAGAAATAGCTGCCCCCGACTCAATGGCAGCCTTAAATTTATCCCTCCTCTTACATGTGAATGATCCTTCTCTGAATTTTTCCTATAGTTTTCTTCGCGAAAATAATTAAGTAAACTCATTTTATCCACATAGTAAAGATGACCTTGCTTGTCAACTACTTCTGAAGTTGTCATAATACACATTTTGCAGTTAAAATATAAACACAGACAGCTCTGTAATTAGCGTAAATTGCTTCGCTTCAAACAGAATATCGCACGTGGAAGCTGATCCTTTGTATAATCAATTAACAATTAAATAATCATTACTATCATTTAATCAGTTCATAAAGGAAACCAGTTCTAATGTCGTTAAAGTGCCTTTTATTAATTTCATTGCATGACTCACTGGATTGAAACCAAAGGGTGATCCACTCGTGAGTATCTGGGTTGAGTAAACACAATATAACAAAGCCATTTAAAACACGGCTAATTAATATTATACTGGATTTGTTTTGTTTAAAGTGTTTTGATTGGCTGATAATTTGGTCACTTATCCCAATATGCATTCAAGTGGTAATAGAACATGCACACATGTGTCACTTATCAATGACCACTTCCTGTAGTATCACAGGATATGGATGAATACCGGTAAGTGGGGAGAGGTAGATTCAAGCATTCAGTATGCCCAGGGGGCATGAATGGCCAAATAAAGGTAGATGAAGTGATTTAAGCATGAAAATAGCGCTTGCCTGACTTGTTTTAAAAAAGGAAATAAGCACTTGTCCCAGTCTAGCGTCTTGCAAAATTTTACTTGTCCAACTTCAAAAATTAATAGTCCGGGATGTCAAGCTATGAGATTTTATCAGCCCTAACTGTAGGTCCAAGTTCTAGATGTTCCATGCATGTTTGAAATGACAGTACTAGCTTACTGTGAGTACATTCACTCAGACAGAGCCTTATAATAAATGCACACAGAACTAGTCTTGGTCACTAAGCCATTTTGATGCATTAAAAAAAACAAGATTATAATAATAATAATAATAAAGTCTTTATTTTTTGAGGGTGACACAATTAGTACAAGAACTAATCTCCCTTAAAGCCCTCAATTATCTATGTATGTACAGGTAGATATATAAAATACAGCTGGCAATCAACATACAAAAATGGTATTAGCAACAGAGTATGGATTCAGTATACAGAGCATTGTGAACACAAACATGCATGATCAAAAACTTTTTCATTCACACACACACACACACACACGCATCCAGAGACATTTGATATACTATATACATTTACAAATATACAACAAAGTTGGCCATAACCTCTTTTAGACATATTCTGGATTACATCCATTTCAAACATCTGTGATGAAATGAAGGCACTGATGCTGCTTCTTTAACATCTTTAGGTAGACACTTCCAATTGATTGGACCAGAGAAAGATAAACTGTTTTTTATACAGTTCAGTTTTAGGCTTAGGAAGAAGAAAATTATTAGATGACATAGAGTGTAGAATCGGTAGACTTGAATATATATTGGCATTATTTGTTCTTTTACTGAACATATCATTTATATAGTTGGGCATAGAACCATTAGAAACTTTAAACATAAATTTACTGGTAGCTTTTCTTAAACATATTCTTTAATAGACAGTCATGAGCATCAAACCATTCATACATTCATGGACATTATCAACATTATTGTCAAGGATAATTCTGATGGCTCATTTTTGAAGTCTTTCCACTTTAACAAATTTGTTTCAGAAGCATTACCCCATATGACGTTGCAGTAGTCCAGATGAGGTTGAATATAACTTTTATAAAACATTATTCTGTGGTTAAAGGTTAGGAATTCTTTAATTTTTTTATAGTAACCAGATATTCTTAGCCATTTTTTTGGTAACATTACTGATATGCTCTGACCATAACATATTGTTATCAACTTGAACTCCTAAAATTGTATGATGTGTAACATTTTTCAGTTCCACATCATTAAAATGTATGTGGAGAATATTATCTTTAATTCTGTTATGTCTCTGGTGAGTGTTTATCAGCATTTCTTTAGTTTTGTATAAATTAATGATCATTCCATTATGTTTACACCATTTGGAGAGTTTTACAGGAGCATTATGTAAGTCTCTTTCGACAGTATTTTTTGATGAGCTAATATCTTACAAGGTGGTGTCACCAGCATAGAAATCCGTCTCGGTTTTTACTGTATGCAATTATACTAGTAGATCATTTATAAACATAATAAATTGCAGTGACCCTAAAATAAATCCATGAGGTACTCCACAAGTCACAAGTTTTTCATCTGACAGGACATGGTTTTGTGTCAACTTTTTGTTTTCTTCCTTTCAAAAATGACTTTAAACAATTTAAAGAGTTGTTGCTGAGCTTGTAGAGTTTTAATTTTTGAAGTAAAATATCATGAACAACTGAATCAAAAGCTGTCCTAAAATCAACCAGCACAACTCCCACTAGATCTCCATTATCTAAAGCTTTAAGCCATTTTTTACCTATACTAGCATGAGCAGTTTCACATAAACGATTTGGTTGAAAGCCTGATTGTCTATCATACAACAGATTGTGCTCATCAAGAAAAATCATTAGGGAGTCTTGAGAATGTTTTTCGAGAATTTTCGACAAGACAGGAAGGATTGAGATGGGTCTGAAATTATTTATTTCATCACGAGGACCAGATTTATGAAGAGGTTTCACTTTCGCCTCTTTCCATTTGTCAGGAAATGTATTTTTTTTTATACTAAGATTACATATGTGTTATGCTTTCTGAAATAAGAGGTGCTGCTGTCTGAATAATCTTGGTCCAATGAAGTAGGCACCTGTGGACTTTGTTACTTCTAAATTTTGCAGACTGACATTTGAGTACTTTATCATCAGTTATGAAAGGTATTTCATAGAAAGTACTGTTGGATTTTTTCATTACAAAGGTGTGGAAGTTCTTCATGATTATAAAGAGTAATTGGTTCTTTAATATTATCAGCAACAGTAACAAAAAAGTTATTGAACTCATTGGCAATATCTTCATTGTTATTGATGCATACACCATCTTTTTCTTAAGGTAGCTAGAAGGAATCAAGGAGGATATTACACTTTCTTTTATATATTCATTTATTTAATTAGCTTAATTCCATTTAAAATCAATCAATTTTCAAAGACACTGGAAGAAGAAACAAATGAAGGAAAACAGCATACTACATTCACATTTTTTTCATAAAGAAACTTTAACAAATTTCTCCATGGCAGGTTTAGGATCAAAATCCTTAAATTCTGAACCTGGTGTTCCTTGGGTTGCCATTGCATTTTTTCTTCCACAGTCAATACACCCTGTGCATAAAGCTAATAATGTTCCATTATTTCCTCGTTTTTCGGCCCATGGGAATGTCCTATTCCATGATTCATTCCATAAATCTCTCCGTCTCTTGGTGTTCTGTTTTCTTTATAAAAACTATATGCACCTACTAATTTCTGTCCACCAATCTCATGAGAACCATGTTCATCTGCAGCCTTATGCTTGGCACCAGAGAAATTATGTAAAGTTGCCATCAGAATAGTACACATATGATAATCAGTCAAAAATGAAGGTATCTGTACATGTCACCGATTTTATGACATCAACATGGGAGTTCATATTCCTTCGACAAACAAAATAAGTCCCAGAATCTTGGCACTATTATTCTAAATATGGTGTATGATAAAATGCAAGTGTTCCAAACAGCGCGTAAGGATTTATAATATGATGGATTAAAACCATGTAGAGTAATGTTTGTCAAAGAGAGATGTCAAATCACATGCACGTTTAATTAGTCTTTTGATCAAAATTATCATTACCAACCGACAATCGATTAACGGGTGTCTTAATATCCTTGTCTACTAAGATCTAACCTATGCGGCTTCAAACCTAATCCCATTAAAATCACTTGAACTTTGTTTGAAAGCTTGCATCCTACATGATTGATACTCGCTTTGTAGAAACAGATCAAATAAAGGAGAATTTCACCAAAAAAAAAACTTGCGTACCAAGGATGCAGCTGATGGAATTTTCATGCATCCAAAAATGAAAAGTATGGGTACTTTTACGCCGATTTCAGCATCCTGGAGAACCTTGATTACATTGCTGTTATTTACGGGTAAGAACAATTGCCTAAATCCCCATTGTAATTAAAAATGCAAGAAGTTGTTCTTATCCAATATGATGATACTGCTTCTATTGGACATTTCATCCGAACAAAACTAAGTTATTTTTAACTCTACTGGTCATTGACCAGAAGAACTTATGGGATGGCCTATTGTCTGTTGTCCATCATATGTCAATCTGTTAGCACAAATTTGTTATTGCTACTCCTCCTAAACTACTTTGAGGATTGCCCTGAAACTTTACACGTTTTTCCCAAGGTCTAGTTGGTCCTAAATGAAAATGGTGCTGCTCAGACATCCTATATGGTTGCCATGACAGCCATCTTGAAACTCATGTTATCGCTACTCCTCTGAACAGAAAGTCATATTGACATGGAGTTTTCATCAGACTTCTTTTGATGTTTAATTGGTCCTAAATGAAAATGGTGCTGCCCGGACATCCAGTATGGCTGTCACTGTGGATGTTTTGAAAATCTTGTTATTGCTACTGATCCTGAATGGATGGTCATATCAACATGGGGCTTTCACTAAAAGACTTTTTTATGATGTCTAGTTGGTCCTAAATGAAAATATTGCCACCACGGGCATCTAACATGGCCACCACAGTGGCCATCTTGAAAATCTTGTTATCACTACTCATCCTGAATGGATGATCATATCAACATGGGGGTTTCACTAAAAGATTTCTTATGATGTCTACTTGGTCCTAAATGAATAATGTGCCAATCTGACATCCAATATAGCCACTACAGTAACCGTCTTGAAAATCTTGTTATTGCTACTCCTCCAGAATGGAAAGTCATATATACATGGGGTTTTCACCAGAAGATTTCTCATGATGTCTAGCTAGTATTAAATGAAAATGGTTTCCTCTCAGACTTCCAATATGGACACCGCAGTGGCCAGCTTGAAAATCCTGTTATCTCTACACCTCCTAGAGGTATAGTTATATCAACATGGGGGTTTCACTAATAGACCATATATTACCTCTAAAAGAAAATGGTGCTGATCTAACATCCAATATGACTGCCACTGTGGCTAACTTGAAAATCATGTCGCTTATGATTATCAGAGATGTTTTCAACACTCAGCAGTTAATAAGAAAAAGTGGTCTTATCTGGAAATTATTTTCAGACAGTAGAGCATCAGTCCTTACGAGGGACTCTTGTTTTATGGAGAAAACATCAAACTCCTATGATGATGCCAAGATGGTATACTCCAATGATCCATGGCAAATTTCCTTTTCAAATGCCAACATTCAGATTTAAATTGTTCACATTTCAGAATCTTTATGTTTCTTTGTAAAGACTTTTACAAGTCCATAAGCCAGTTAATTAGTCCTGTTGTAAATCAGTTATATCGGCAAATAAAGTCACATGTTATCTCTGTCAACTGCCAACTGCACACATGGAGAATGCATGCAGAATTTGCTCCCTTGATTTGGCTAAGAGGAGAGCAAATGTATCTTTGCCACAGGCAGTAAAACAGGGCAAAGTTGGGCAGTTCAAAAGTGAAATTTTTCTCCACTTCGCTCAGTCGCATGGTCCCAGCATGTACTATATGATATAAATTGTTCATTTTATGAACAAATGAGAAAAATAAAAGGAAAAATGAAGAAGAAATTAGCAACACCTATTGGTAAAAATCAATAGTATTGACCTTAATCAGATGTTCACTTGGCATAGATCTCTTAGTCATGGTAGAATCTAGTTGAATGAGGCTAGGTTTTTACTTTATGAATGCCAAACCTGAGTGTAAAGGGATTTAACTCCTGTCTCTGCTCAGTAAATGTATAGATATGTCTATTCAGAAATGTTTGTCTCATATAAAGACCACTGACATGGAACCTCATTATTAATCCTAATATTCAGAGGCACCATTGATGAGCAAGCATAGAGACAGATATAATATGAAGAATTTATTATTACCATATATACTCGTGTATAATCTGATACCAACTGCAAACTGCATAGACCCAGATCTGCCATCACATAATGCATTGGCAGATCTGGGTGTATGCAGTTTGTAAGGACTAATTAGTAGAACAAACAACATAGACCCTGATCTGCTGACGCATTATGGAATGACAGATCAGGGTCTATGTTGTTTGCATTTGGACTCTGTTTATACGCGAGTACACACGGTAATCTCAAAGTCTTAGAGTTATTTCCAATCAATTGATATTGGTATATCTTGCTATGTTGTGGCATTTTCCAACATGTTAATTGATACTTCATTTTCTTGTCAATGAGTCCTCTACCATTTACACATTAAATACCATTATATTTGCCTATTACCAATATTAATTTCAGGATAAGTTTTAATATTTTTGAGACTGTAATCCACATGAATATAATGTATTATTATGAAACGACTGTATGTAATTATGTGGAATGTTTGTGAATTTTACAAATCTTTCAAATTACCAATACACTTTGCAATCACTGCTTACAAGCAAATAGTAAAAAATAATCACGGAATCTGTTTCTTTTGTTTTCAGAATAAAACACTCCTTAGAGATGATTATACCATCAAACATTCACTGCTGCGCCAAACCTTCCAGTGGCAGCCAATGGTCCCAGATGTAGCTGAGGGAAACAATACAACCCTTTTACAATGCAGAAATTCTGTCCAAGGGAAAGCTATTATTGTGGATGAGAGAGGCAAGTAGCATTCTGCATATGACATACCGTATATATTCGTGTATAATCTAGGTCCAAATGCAAACAACATAGACCCTGATCTGCTGTCACATAATGTGCCGGCAGATCAGGGTCTATGTTTTTTGTTCTACTGATTATTCCTTACAAACTGCATTATGCGACGGCAGATCTGAGTCTATGCAGTTTGCAGTTGGTATCGGATTATATGCGAGTATATACGGTAGTGTAAACTGGCCAGGGATTTCTTATTATTCTTGCGTGTAATGCAATTGGGACAGTTCCAGCTGGTTTTACAACAGGTATTTCTCAAGGGTTATTGGGAATTGGTCTGGGATCCATAATTTTCGGAAGGAAAGAAAAGAAAACAATTACGGACCAAATTTAAATGAGTAACTTGCTAAAACTGGGAATTCTGCATGGCTTTGAAATATTTCTCATTGGGACAGGAGCCCATTTTCTGCCCCTGCAGACCTTTGTGAGGTCAGCTTTACTCAAATATCAGAATTACATGTGCTATTTAAGTGTAAATCTTTTCATTTGTATAAACTCTTTTTGTAGGTATTTTGTCAGCAATATGCTATTTTGAATGGTAATTCATCATTTCAGTCATACATAAGTTAAAACCTTTGATAGAACACACAGGAAAGTCTTTCATTTTTACCCTTGGCCACAGACTTTTCCTCGTCTACCAGCTCCTTCTTTTCTCAGTTGTGCACTTTGTTTAGCAGTGGAGTTTGAATTTAGTAATTGTTGTAGGAAAGAGAGATGGGATACAGGGTCAGAATAGGTAAGAAACTTTTAGAGCATATTGTGTCTGTATTTACATTGCACTGTGATTTCACCAGGATTTCCATGCAGAGGGAACATTTTCTTAAGTGTGAATTTTACGTTTTAAGGGATTTAATGAAACAGTGTCTATGGACCACTTATTGTATGTTGCAAGAAATGTGTGTGTGATAAATAACTTTGAGTAATAAAAGTAAAACTCACAGTTGTTTATCTTCATTATCTTGGCTCCCATTTCCTCTGCTTGATATATCCAATAATGTGTTAAAAGTGCTGTTAAAACCCACAAAATAAACAAACATCTTTATTATCAGCACAGCAAAACCAGTTGTGTGTTATGACAATGGCACTACACGGAATGCATTAGGACTGCATCTACCTGCAGATACATCACCACTGAATACCAGAAACTGCCATTGGTCAACCTTGCCATGTGCAGTTGAGAAAATGCATTTAATAACTGGATAATCAATGAAAGCATCTCATTGGTGAATTGCAAAAAGTCGCTTAGTAAGGGCTTGATTATGGCAGTTGATCTAGAAGTCAAGTGCTTGCATGATCAGATTGAGCTTTGTAACAGGTTTCGTTATGCTCATGGCAAATCAGTGCTTGCTCATCTTTAAGGGGGGATTCATTTAATATGGAGAGAGGGTGTCCTGCCCTGTGGTTGTACAGAACAGTTTTAGCTTGCCTGGCAGTATGGTGCTACTTTAGTAGTAGTTGCCTCTTTTATTGTAGCACTGTGGGTGGATATTTGTGTTTCCGGTTGGTCGACTGTCCCTGTTTCTTGTTGCCAACCCTAGCACTTTCTCCCCACTCCCCGCCCCCCAGTTTTTATTTGTTTTTAATAAAAAAAATTAACATTGCCAAAATGGATTTGCTCATCTAATTGAGCCAGTTTTGCCCAGTACTTTGAAGCACTTGAAATATTATTTGATTTATATATAATGTTAAAAAAAAACAAAAAAAACCCCTACCTGCCTTAATTTTAAAACCAGTGCAATAGGAAACACACATATTTTTTGTTGTTGGCCTAATTCACACATTTCTAGTTTCAAGATGGGTTTAGATTTATTTTCAGTAAAAACCTTGCAATATTTCCTGCTATATGTCAATGGTTGATGTTATATTTATTTGTTTTGTTATGCAAGAAATCTTTTGGATTCCATTTCAACATTTAAGAAGAAAACAAAAAGTATGAAACAAATTAATGAAGGAATAAAGATAAATAAATAAGTAAATAAATAAATAAAGGAACAATGTCTCTCACATTTTTAGGAGTCATGGGCTTGAATAAATACTTTAACATTTACTTGATGCTGTTTAGCTGCCGCCACCAGACAACATCATGCTCACTATGTCTTGCATTTTTCTCCAAAAAAGGCAAGACAGTAAATGATCTTTCAAAGGTTTCTCACAGAGACAATAATTGATGCTGGGTTCTCTGGGACACCAAAATCGTCATAAAAGTATGTGTACTTTTCATTTTGGATGAATTGAAATTCCAAGAGCCGAGTCCTCAGTACATGTTTTTTTGTCGGAAAAATTCTTGTTTATTTGATCTGTTTGATCCGTTTATACAAAACAAGTATCGGTCATATAGTGTGTGAATTATCAAACAATGTTCAAGTGATTGTAATGGGATTAGATGAAGCTGCATAGGTAAGAACTTAGCAGACAAGGAGATTAAGACACCTGTTAATCGATTGTTGGTGTCTAGTGATCATTTTGATCAAAAAATTAATTACAAGTGCGTGTGCTTTGACTCTTTGAAAAGCATCACACAGCACAGTTTTAATCCATCATATTATAAATCCTTATGTGATGTTAGGAACACTCACATTTTATTGTATACTGTATTTAGAAAAATAGTGCCAAGATTTCAGGGACTTATTTTGTTTATTGGAGGAATACAAGCTCCCATGTAAATCATCATAAAATCAGCTGTTTTTCAGTATCCTGTACAGATATACTTTCATTTTTTAGTGATTGTCATATGTGTACTTTTCCGATGGCAACTTTACATAGTTTCCTTGGCACCAAGCGCAAGGCTACAGACAAACCTGATTCATGCGAGACTGGTCAACAGAATTTAGTCGATGCGTCTAGTGTTGATAAAGAAAACAGAACTCCAAAGAGACTGAGTGATTCATGGAATGAATCATGGAATAGGACATTCGCATGGGCCGAAAAATGAGAAAACAATGGAACATTATTAGCTTTATGCACGTGGTGTTGTGATTGTGGAAGGAAAATTGCAATGGCAACCCAAGGAACACCAAACTTGCAAAGTTCAACATTTACAACGCATGAGGTCTTTATTGCCATTCAAGTGCATCAGGCTAAGGACAAGAAAACTACTATGCCAATTGTCATCGAAAATGTCATTAGTAGGGAAATAGAGAGAGACTCTGATGAGTGCAGAGGCCAAATCAGAACTATGTTCTACCTAACTAAAGAAGGCCAGCCACTGAACCAGTTCGGCAAATTAATTGAACTTCAGGTAACATTTTTATATTTCAATTACTTATTGTTTTAGATCATATACTGGTTTGAAAGCTTTCTAAAAAGAAAAATATTTTTTGTTGATACAAAACTATCATTCTTATGATGTCATTATGTTATATATGCAGTGGATGACACAGCTCCAGTTTGATAGTCTTATCATCAGATTATACTGAAAGCTAAAACATTTAATTTTTATAAAAAAAAAATATTATAATTCTTCAGATATTGTTTTTTTTCCATGATATATGCTGTTAATATTATGTTTTTGATGCTCATTTATTTTGTCTGTTATTTTGCTATTTAATATTTTGTACTTTATGTATTTATTTATGTCAAATTCATAGTTTATGGTAATGAGACTTTGTAGATATCTTGTCTATATACGACATTTTCAAGTATTTAATTTCTTTTTACCAAACTTGAAAAATGCAATCATTGTACAAAGACAAATGCATGTAACACATAAACAATTTTAGGGTTTTTACCCCTGTCATGAGGATGAGAGGAGGAGAGTAAACGACATAAACCTGAATGTATAATTCATTTATTCTCTTTCAGAAACGAACGGATGTCTTGCTCTTCAAGATTCATCCAGAGTGTACTTTGGTGAGCAAGCCAAAACAGAGATGTTGGATGCAATTCCACATTAGAGGAGAAAGTAAACAGGGACATTCATGCTTCAGATTTTATAGGACTAATTGTGGATGAGATTACTGATGTGACAATGCATAAGAAGTTAAGTGTATACATCAAGTGTTTGTCAGCAGACAATAAGGATTCAGTCATTCACTTCCTTGATCGAGTTGCTGTTCATAATGGGAATGCAGAGACAATAGTGTCTGAGATAGTCAGATTATTTGAAGAAAAAGGAATCCCTATGAATAAACTTGTGACTTTAGCTAGTGATGGTGCTTTGGTCATGACCGGAAAACATAATGGTGTTGGTGCCAAGTCACATCAAGAACACTGTTATAGGATTATACAGGTGCACTGTGTAGCACACAGACTGGCACAGGCAGTTGGTCAGGCATGTAAGGATGTTTCCTTATTCAGTGACTATCAGCTGACATTTAAACAAGTTTATAGATTCTACAGCAACTCTGCTGTGTTCAACAATGAAATGTGGGAGATGTAAGTTGTTCTGGAGGATGAAGATATGCAGCATGTCACACAAGAAGCCAATAAGTTTCAGATGTCTTTACTTAGAGGTAGCAGTCAAGGCAGTGTCTGACATCTACCCAGCTCTTCGTGCTGCTCTGGAGAATAAGGCAGCCAGTGGCACACCAGAAGCAAAAGGGCTGTTCAGCAAAGTGAGGAGTGTAAATTTTATCCTGATCACAGCCTTCATGATGTGTTGTGAGCGGTTGTGAAGTTGTCTCAGATATTCCAGAGGGACAATGTTGATATTTACACTGTAAATATTATTGTAGACAGTACCATAGCAAAGCTGGAACACTTGAGAACTAATAATGGAAAGGAACTTGCTGGGGCATATGAACTGCTTGATAATGGAAGTTCAGGAAGCTGCTACTGATTACCTGAATGAACTGATCAAACTTGGAGTCATGGTTCCATAAGGATTCTATGCACATTTTGCAGCTGCTCAATAGTATCCTCAATCCTGCCTGTATTCCCTGAGACTTGTCAGTAGACAATCAGGGAGTAGATGCACTCACAGAACTTGGAGCACTTTATGGTGGGGAGACAGGTTTTGTTACAAGTGAAAGAATGGAGGATGACTTCTTCCAGTTCAAGGTGGTGGTAAAATCATTTGCAGGAATGAGTCTGCAGGAAGCATGCTTGGCAGTGTGCAGGAGGTACTCAGACTTGTTTCCAACATTTTGTTGTTTTAGCTGAAGTGTTGCTGGTTTCATCTATAACATCAGTTGCTTGTGAGCAAGGTTTCTTGTCACATAATTGCATTAAGACAAATGGATGTGGACGTTTAAAACAAGAAACTGTAACGAAATTGATGAGGGTGATGGAGGAAGATTCGAAACCTGCTGTTGAGAAATTTGTTAAAGTTTGTTTAAGAAAGAAGTGAATGTAAAGATGAAATAAAAAAAGTGAATGGAATATGGTCATTTGTTTCTTCTTCCAGTGTCTTGGCAAATTTATTGATCTGAAATGGAATTAAGCTAATTAAATAAATTAATATAAAAGAAAGTGTAATCTCTTCCTTGATTCCTTCCAGCTGCATAAAATTAAAGAATGAGAAGGTAAAGCCATTGAGAATTGTTATAGTTGTAACATCACAGTTAATCACAATTATCACTGTTATCAACTGCCTTAGTTTTTGATTCTTTTACTAAGATACTAAATGTTTCAGAATGAATGAGCACTAGCAATCTGATGACATATATATTGGTGACACAACAATACACACATAATGTTCTGCAAGGAAAAAAGGATCATTATTGGAACTCCTAATTTTAAGACTGGGACTGCAACTTTTTTCAAGGAAGGAGTCCTGGACTGCAACTTTCAAAATCCTATGGAGAACCCTGTGATGCCATAATTTATAGCTCTCTGTATATAATGTAATAGACTTGGGGCACTATAGCTTTAATATGATGGGTAGGGAGGTTGATTTTTCCATGTCGTAAATTAAATATGTTGTTCATGTCCATGATTATATGCTGCTGAAAAAGTTAATTATAGCATTGTAGCCTGATTGGAAATGTAGAGATCATGATTTACCGTGATATTGATATGCACTTGTTCATGTTGGGTGTCAAGTGTGATCGCCGGACATGTGGGTAACAACTGCTCTGTCATCTAGTTCGCTCTTGCACATCGTTAGATACTCATAAAATCTTGTAGAATCTTACTTCATATGAATTTATCACACCCAGAAATATGTTTATCACACCTAATTTCCATTCCAAATCAGCATTTGAATAGCACTAAGTTTGATGACTTCATCAGCTGACACTACAAAATACGTCTGCAGCCAAGATAGCCGACGCTAGATCACATGACCGGTTCCACACACTAAATTTATCCTATTTCACATTTTTATTTAATTTCACTTGTTCATTGTAAATGCTGGCCTTCTTTATATAAGTATGAGTATGTTTTGAACTTTTAATATTGTATTCTTCATTTTTTAAGCTAGTCAATGTATTTTCAATGTTGTCAGCGTTCACTAGTACTTGTTTACTCTTCAACCATGCCTAGCGACCTAGGTTGCGACTTAAAAGGATTTTATGTTTGACGGACAAGAGATTATACAAAATGTTTATATATTTGTTACTGTTTGAGTGTAAACGGACAAGTAATGCTAATTAAATTGTATGATAACCCTCAGTTTGCATCACTGTTTGTAGAGTATCTGTTCGGTACAACCCGACCTGTTCGGCGTGCCGGACAAGCAATGATTGGTCAGAATTATGTCACATGACTATTTTCCGAAGAGTATAAATAGGAGCGAAATTCGAAGGTCGGCAGATAGCTGTCAACAGTAATAGCGCCCATAGATACAGATCTCCACCAAATAAAAACATTACTGTCTTGAGGTATTTATAATAAGACATATATTAAACCACATTAAGAAGCTAATAGATAATTATATAAATAAGATAAGTCAGTGAAATTTTATTTCTTTATCATCAAAATAGAGACTAAAATGACATCTGTAGTACAATAATCTGAATCAATTCAATTCACTGCGCTACTGATTCTGGTTTAATGCAAAACTAATATTGTGCCATACTAAAAATAAACAGCTATCTCCCGCCACACTAAGAATTCAAGGTTTATTTACAAAATACCTGCACTGTAGGCCATCCATTTCTTGCTGAATGATTAGATTGGGATTATGAAGGCCAGCATATAATAGTCTCTGTATATTACACATCTTTATATACTCATGTTTTAAATTGTCTTTTCCTTTTATTAGCATTTTATCATAATTACACAGTCAAAAATAAAAAGGCTCTGAATTGAAGAATTTGTAAAACTTATTATTACAATTATATAAGCTTACACATATACCCAACCCCCCAATCTGTTACAATAATTATTAAAGCTAACTGTTGCATCATAATTATAGAAATGATTTCTTTGTAGGTAATGTTTGTGCCAGAGAACACTTAGCAGTGACTAATTGCTGTGATACCAAGACACCCACTACTTCCCGATACAACTGTTCAACTTGTCAACAAAACGCCTGTTGTTCCATCTATGAACTTTGTGTTTCCTGCTGTTTGCAGCCAGAAAAAGTAGGTTGATACACTTCTAACATGTAAATAGGTCTGGAATTACTGAATTGTGTAAATAGATCTGAAATTACTGTATTGTCTGTAAATTTTCATCATCTTTGAATTTTTCAAACACTATCAATCCATAAAAAAAGTAAATTTTTGTCCTTTGAGTTTTCATATAGAGAACTTTGTGATCTTATTATGCTTAGGCAAATATTTGTACAGTACACATACATCATGTTTTTCAGAAAACTTCTCCATTGTGGTGGACATTGGTCCATCCTACTGTGTCCACCACAGACCTGGCATTGTGGTCATTGTGATTTTTAGCAGATCAACATGGACTTTTAACCAGAAAGCTTCTCATAATTTATAATTGATCTTAAATGAAATGGGTGCTGCTCAGACATATTATATGACTGCCACAATGGCTATCTTGCAAATCTTGCTATTGTAATTCCTTCTGAATGGAAAGTCATATCAACATGAGGTATTCACTTGAAGATTTCTTATAATGTCTAGTTGGTCCTAAATGAAAATGGTGCTGACTTGATACCCAACATGGCCATCTCGGCAGCCATCTTGAAAATCTTTTTATCACTACTCCTCCTGAATGGAAAGTCATGTTACCATGGGGTTTTCTCCAGAATTCTTATGATGTCTAGTTGGTCCCAAATCAGATGGTACTGATCTGACCTCCAATATGGCCACTACTTTGGTGATCATGAAAATCTTGTTATCTCTCCTCCCAGATGGATGGTCATATTGAAATTGAGTTTTCACCAAAACACTTCTTGCAGTGTCTAGTTGGTCCTAATGAAAATGGTGCTGATTTGACATTCGGTATGGCCACCATGGCAGCCATCTTGAAAATCTTGTTCTTACTACTCCTCCTAAATGGAAAGTCATATCAACATGGGGTTTTCACAAGAAGACTTCTAATTATGTCTGGTTGGTCCTAAAGGAAAATGGTGCCAATCTGAAATCCAATATGGCCACCAAGGTGGTCATCTGGAAAATCGTATCGCTACTCCTCCTTGATGGATGGTGATATTGACATTGAGTTTTCACCAAAAGACTTTTTGTAATGTCTAGTTGGTCCTAAATGAAGATGGTGCCAATCCAACATTCACTATGGTTACCACTGCATCTATCTTTAAAATTTTGTTCTTGCTACTCCAAAACGAGAAGACTTCTTATGATATCCAGTTGGTTCTAAATGGCAGCCATCTTAACATTTTTTTATCACTACTCATCCTAAATGGAAAGTCTTATCAACATGGGGTTTTCACCAGAAGACCTCTTATGGTGTATTGTTGGTCCTATATGAAAATGATGCCAATCTGACATCCAGTGGTTCCACCATTGCAGCCATCTTGAAAATCTTTAAATTTTACTACTTGTTCAAAATGGAAAATCTTATTGACATGAGGTGTTCATGAGAAGGTTTATTATGGTATCTAGTTGGGCCTAAATGACGCCAATTTGATATCTAATGTGTCCACCATGATGACCATCTTGAAAATCTTGTTATCACTACTTCTGAATAGATAGTCATATTCATATGGTGTTTTCACCAAGAGACTTCTAATAATATCTAGTTGGTCCTAATTGATAATGGTGCAGATCTTACATCCAATTCAGATGCCACAGCATCTAATTTAATATCTTGTTATTGCTGAAAAATAGCAGAGATGGTTTCAACACTCAGCATTTAATTCCTGGAAATACTTGTCGGTCATTAGAGTGTCAGTCCTATCAAGGGACTCTTGTTATATGATCTTGTCTATGATGAACATGTAATGGTTGGATTGAGTTTTATTTCCCACAACAGAAAGTTGCAGCAGTATAATTATGTAATGGTAGTCACCCATGGCATCATATGGTACTTTCCAGTTCTTTTTAGAATGTGTGCAAACTTGTATTTAGCACATTATCTTTTCAGAAAAGTATAATATTTATACTTCAGAAATGCCAAAATAAAAATAAAGTAGCACAATTTTCTTTCACATTCACACACAGTGAAAAATAAACCTGGTATTATAAATGACATTGATATTTAGCTGTGCTAATGCAGTATCTATGGAAAATGCGAGAAAGAAATAAAAATCACAGGTAACACAGCATGTAGATTAGATACCACAGAGAAAAAAATTATCTCATTACTGACAGCACTACCACAATCAGTTTAAATATTTGGAGATGTGCCCACTGTATTTGGAAATGTGCCCACTAAAAGGCATTCACATATTTTAATTTTCTATAGTTGACAAATAAATTTAACTTTCTGAGCAAAATATCATATGAGAATATTTAGCTACTTCTAAAAAAATAGTGTAATGGTACATGATTTTAAATTACTGTGGCTATGTTTGAAATGCAAGAGAGAGATTCTGCTGTGTAAGAAAAACAAAAGCACTTATAAGTATTTGCAAGTTGATAAAAAATGAAGAAAGATGGCAAAGCAGTCTGGAACATGCTTGTATGGACAAATAAATTAACGATATAAAGAATAAAAGAAATGCCATAATATACTTTATTATTCCACAAGCCTCTGTACAGTGATTTGCTTAATATGTTCCTGCAAAGTGGAATACATAGATGTCATATACATCCTCAATACAGCTTCTGTGTTGCACTTTCACACCAAACATACATGTGTGTGACTTATTTTCCCAAGAACTGAGGAGCCCGAACACTATTCTCATGTAAAGCAGCTGACACTTAGTGTGGACTTGCTAGCTAGACCCACACTTCGGTAGTCTTTTATTTTTTTTACTAGTTAAAAAAATATACTTATAACCATTATTTGTGGCATCTGATGAGTGTTATTTTTCTAGATGTGATGGTCGAAGTGAGGAAAAACATTCTTTTAAATCTTTTCTGAGTAGGAGTTAATATATTGAAAGTTGATGCAGATATGACTTGTCTACTTACTGTACTTATTGCATTACATGTCAATGATATACATATTGCTAATTGCAAAATATTATTTGCTGAATTTAATGTATGTGCAAAAATCAAATAATGCAAAAATATTACCCTGTATATTATAAATTAATCATCTATCAAAGGTTGGCAGTGTTACCAAATTAACAACTTAACATGTTTGCTTAGTTTAAAAAAAAATTAAAGAAAAATTGGTTTAATTTGGGTGGGGTCAATAAAGCACCAAGAACCAATAAAAATCATTTATTTATTAGCTTGCATGAAGATTTGTTCAAAACCAACCTAAACCAAGTTTATTGATGGGTTGTCTTCATATGGGTATATCCTTTAGTAGCAAGTTTGAACCAGTAAATGCAGTTGATTGAAGTGAAACAATTTTTAGAACATATCTTATAATAGCACAAGTGAAATTTGAGCATCCTCAGTTTTGTTATTTGGAAACAGATTTAGATCCAACAAACCACATTTGGTTGCAGCTTCTTTTATCTAATGAACCCATGACTCATAATTTTTATCAGAGGTCACCGATTTTGTCTGCACACTTTTAAGTAGTGCCATTTGGGTTAAAATCCCTTGTATTGTACTAAATTGTCCTGTGTAATTATCAAACAAGACAAAAGATGGAAAACTGTGACATGGATCATTACAGGAGACTCTACCATAATATACTGACATTAACAGAAATGATAAATATATGATTGAGATAAAGATGTTCAAAATGTACAGAAATCTTTGAGGTCCTAAATTACTAAAGCCTTTGTATTGAAAATGGGTGACGCAATTTTTTTCAAATTTGCAGTATAAAATCGCTGTTCGTTTATTGGAAAAAAAATTAAATGGCTTCATCAGCCACCCTTGTTACCTCTGGGGGGGGGGGCCTGGGTGGCCGAGTGGTCTAAGGTGCTCACCTTTACAGATCACTCACACATCTCACCTCAGTCTGTGTGAGTTTAGGTCTCAGCTCAACCAACGTGGTTATGTGAGAAAGCTTGCCAGTATCTTCCCGTGGGTCGGTGGTTCTTCCCAGGATCTTCCTGAGTTCTTCCTCCACCAAATATACTGGTGACTATGTATAGCCTAAAGGTGTTAAACCTCGGAAATAAACTTGTTACCTTAGGAGGGAAAGTGCTAATCTGGAAGAGGATGGTACTAGAAATAAGGCAGTGCATACATCATGCTAATGAAATTGATACTTTTTGTTGTTGAAAAATTTCACTTGCCTGGGACTAAACTCTTTGCTATCAGGCATTTATCCAGAAGAAAAATAGACTAGTCCCAGGCATCAAGCTGTCTAATTTGTGCAACCCAACTACGGGTCATGGAGTCATGGAGTCCAAAATAAAATTAAGGACACATTTTGGGTTAAAGATTTTGTTTAAAGTTTGTTTTTCATTACTTATTTTTCATAACCTCTTACTCTTATTAATGTCGGATTTGGAATATAATATCATCACACTCACCTTCTCTCAGTGCCTCCCTGGGTTCTGCTTTTGGGTTGGACAGTGGGATTGTGAATTATATTTTGGACATGTTTTTGTTTCAAGTTTGTATCACCTATTTTTCCATAACTCCTTGCCTTATTTACTTTATATTTGGAATATAATATCATCACATGCTCCCCTTCCATCAGTGCCACTCCTGCCTCTGGGTTCTGTCCTAAGGTGGGGCAGTGGGATCCAGAATTACCATATATACTCGCTTTTAAGTTGAGTCCAACTGCAAACAACATAGACCCTAATCTGCCATTGCATATTGTGCAGGCAGATCAGGGTCTGTGTTGTCTGTTCTACTGATTACTACTAAAACTGTATAAACCCAGATCTGCCAGTGCATTATGCGACGGCAGATCTGGGTCTATTCAGTTTGCAGATGGACCTGACTTATAAATGAGTATATATTATACAGTACATTAGGGACACATTTCGGTTAATGTTTTTTTCTTCACTTATATTTCCATAAACTCTTAACCAAGACACTTCGTGTTTGGGATATAACCCCATCACACAGACCTCATGGATTTGACGACTCCTGTACCTGATTTCTGTCCCTGAGTGGTGCTGTGGGGTCAAGAAGTTCATGTAGAACACTCTTTGGTTAAAGTCATTGGTTACAGTTTTTAAATCACTTGTATTTCAAGAACTCCTTTTCCCAAGTAACTTCATTATTAAGAATGAAATATCACATATTTATCCTCTTCCTATTATCATTCCTACTGTATGGTCAAGTCTTTAGGTGTGGCCATGGGTTCATTATGTAGGTTGCTTTGTAGTTCTTGAAGTTTTGATTTCATCAATTAAGTTTTAATCAACTTTTATCCAATTCATTTCAAATTCGAAATATTATATGATCCCTAAGTTCCCTTTCTCCAGGGTCTATTATAGAAATCAAAATTAAGGTTGGAAAATTCACCCATCTATTTGAAGAAAAAAAAAAGGATTTTAATAGCAGTAATACATTACCTACTAATACTGCATTGCTTTCCTCTTCTGGGACTCCTTGTCTCCAGTCCGAACTAATTTTTCTCTCCTCTAGTTAGTATTGTAGGGCCAGAATTGAAAAGAACATTATCCCAGGCTTACTCCTTAGTCAAAGCCAACATACGGACTATCTTCCTCTTTTTTCCTTGGACTACATGACGTTGTGTAGTACATGTGTGCCAAATCACTCATCAAAATCTTTCTTTGTCATCTTTAAATGTCCTTTAGGCCAATCACATACTTTTTTGTGTTGAATGAGTGTTTATCTCCTCAGTCCTTGCTTTATTTGGGTGTTTTCAATGTTCCTTTTGTTAATTTTGAAGAGGCTTTGCACATTGTTTAGCTAGCGGTGCTTCACTAATTGTAATCCCCATCATTGTTGTGGTGCTAGGGTAAATATTGTCTACCCGTTTGGGTTCCTGGGGTTTTTTTTGTGTTTGTTTTTGTTGTTTTGTGTGGGGCCCCAGGTGGCTGTGTGGTCTAAGGTGTTTGCCTTTACAGATCATTCACATATCTCACCTCTGTCCATGTAAGTTCCAAGTCTTGACTCAACCAACTTGAGAAAACTTGCCAGTGGCTACCAGAGTATTGATATTTCTTCACGGGGTCTTCCTGTGTTCTTCCCCCTCCAAATATGCTGACTGCCATGTATAGTCTATCATGTGCTGAAAAATGGTGTTAAACCCCACAAAACCTAAATTTAAAAAAAAAACTTGTTTGTGTGTGATTGTTTTTTTCTTCAGTTCTTAATATGCTGCAGGGTGTGGGTACATGTAGGCACAGGAAGGTCCAGTGGAACAAGCACCACACCTGCCAGGTGTCAGATTTTTTGTCTCTGGATAGATTAAGTGTCGGACTTTGCGAAAAGTTGCCACTCATACAGAGGAAAGAATGTCCCCACTTTCTCCTCATCATCACTAAACAACCCCCACAATTTCCAGGAGGAGTCTAGATTTCTTCACATGTTGGGGAAGTCAGATCCCCTGTGGGACAGGAATGTACTGAAACCTTCATGGTTTGGAGATTTCCTATAGACCTGATGCTCATTAATCAGTAATTTCATTTGCCTAGGAGGACAGCTAGTAGGATTAGTCTAAGCAACCTCGTGCGTGGTTATGACATCTCCCTCTCTAAGCAACCTCGTGCGTGGTTATGACATCTCCCTCTCTAAGCAACCTCGTGCGTGGTTATGACATCTCCCTCTCTAAGCAACCTCGTGCGTGGTTATGACATCTCCCTCTCTAAGCAACCTCGTGCGTGGTTATGACATCTCCCTCTCTAAGCAACCTCGTGCGTGGTTATGACATCTCCCTCTCTGGAGACAAATACTGGAAAGGACAGTCTTGTCATGCTTGTCCTTTCCATCATGGTGGACTCAAATGAGTTCATAGAGGAACTGAGGCGATAGTTCCTTCCCCTCATTGGGATACCAAGCTTCTTCCCACCTGTTGGGTCAGGTGTTGGAGGAGGAGGAAGTTTGGACATTTGATAAGGTGATGAACAAAGTTTACTGCCTCCTTTCTCAAGAATTATGTCCTAAGCCTTTTGGCGAGGACAAGAAGAGTCTCTCCAGTCTGGAGACACTTTCCAGATCTTCTGCTGCTCCTGCACTCAGCAATGGTCCAGGAGTTTCCCCTGAGCTAGGAGTTTGCAAAGCAGTAGAAGAAGGGGTGGTCTGTCACACACACCCATTCTACACTCTATTTCTGTTGGTCACTGCCTCCAGCTATCTAGTTCATTCTCCAGCTTGACCCTTTAAGCCACCCTACCCCCTTGGACTCTGATACATTTCAAGTGGGGATATCAGCTGGTGTGGTGCATGGGCTCACCTCCCAGTAAAACTTTGGAGGCCTTGGAGCTTTGAACAGATATCTTTGGGAAGAACACTTGAGATGGAGACTACCGCCTTTGTCAGGAATGCCATAAGGCCCTGCAACTAGGTTGAGACCACCTACCACTGAGCTTCAGGATGCATACCTTTACATTCCCATCTTCCTGAGGACACAGAAAATACCACAGGTTTTGTCTCAATCTGGAGGTATTTCATTTTCGAGCTCTTCTGTTCAGCCTCGCCTTTGCCACCAGAGCTGTTACCAGGGTTATGGGGGTAGTTACAGCCAACTTGAGTTCTTTAGGGATCCTTATTCTCCAGTATTTTGACAACTGGCTGGTGCAGAACTTCCTCAGAGAGATTCTCGTTTGAAGGACCTGTCCCTCAGTTGGTCGACGATGACTCATCTCCATATTTTCCCCAACCTAACGAAGTCAGTTCTTGTCCCTTCTCAGGACTTCATATATATGGGGATGAATTTTCTCACCAGCCTTGTGGGGGTTTGTCTTCATTGGAACAGGATCGACCAAATCCTGTCCCTTACAATGGCTCTTCTGGCCAAGACCTCATCAGCTTGCCTTTACCTCTCTCCTGGGAACTCTGAACTCGGTTGCCATATTTCATGCAAAAGGAATATCCTGATATACTGTTTGTCCAGATGGAGTTGTATGGTCCTCACAGAATGGTCTGCACCAGTCAGTAGCAGAATCACTTTTCCAACTGTGGGGGAGACCCTTAGTGGACTTGCTCACTATGAGACTGAACAACAAACTCGCTCTTTATGTCTCTCCAGTACCTGATAAGAGGACCTGGGCGGTGGATGCTTTCAGTTTTATGTGGGATCGTCTGTATGCATACACATTCCCACCTTTCAAACTAATTCTGTAGGTGGTCCACCAAGTCAGGATCTCCACTTCTCAGCTTGTCCCTTGTGGCCTCAACAGTTGTGGTTGAATGACCTCTTGACCTGTTGGTAGAAGAGCCCAAGAGATTACCACAGAGGAGGGACCTGCTGTTGCACCACAGGGAGTCTCTCCTCCACAACAACCCACAGATTCTCCACCTTCAAATTTGGCTCATCTCAAGCAATTGATCCACCAGAACCAGTTTTCGAGAAAGGTGTTGCCAACTGCATCATCCAGGCTAGGAGTCAGTCTACTTCGAGGGTTTACAATGTAAAGTGGAGAATCTTATGTAATTGGTGCAAAAGAAAATTTGTTGAACCTATCTGTCACCCTTTTTATTGCATCTGCAGACTTTCTTCTCATCCTTTTTGAGAAAAGACAATGTTCTGTGTCCACTAATGAGGGCTATAGGGCAGCCCTTTCTAACACTCTCAAGTTCTCTAGAGGTTCAGCCATTGGATTGGACCCTCATCTTTCTGATCTCCTCAGGTATTTTGAGCTTCAGAGACTGTTATCTTGCTCAATAATGCCTAGATGGAACCTTTCTCAACCTCCTTACGAATCTTTTAGTGAAGCTTCCTTTGAGAACCTTACCCTTAAGACTATATTCTGCTCGCCTTAGCGTCAGCAAGTAGAAGGAGCGAGCTTCATGCCTTGTGAGTGTTGAAGGGTTGTTTATGGTTCAACAGTAACTATGATTTGGTTTCTCTTCTTTGCTAACCTGGATTTCTGGTTAAGAATCAGCTACTTTCAGTAGCTCCACTTCTTATTGAGAACCCCAGTCTCACCCAGTTAGGGCTTTAGGGCTTTATTTGGCTTCCTCTAAACGGAGAAGGAAGGGTTAGAATCATCTCTTCCTACGTTTCGGTGGCTACCATTTCTAGGTGAATTGTCCTCATTATCAGAAGAACTTATAAGTCCCTCATCGAGAGTGATCTTTCTTTCATGAGAATTAAAGCCCATGAAGTCAAGGCTATTGCTACATCTTGAGCCTATTTGAATCACTCCTATTTGTGGGCCACTTTCTAGCGGTCTCACACTACCTTCTCTTCTTTTACCTTTGATCTTTGGCACACCAGGGTAAAGGCATTTATTCGTTGGGTCTTATAGTGACAGCACAGCATGTGATGTGGCCCAACCTTTCACCAGTCTACAGTAGTGAACACTCCTACTGTAAGGGTAAGTGCAGTTGTTTTCTTTATCAGTTTTGCTGAGGTCATCAGCCTCCATCCTAGCTGGTAAATTCAGCAATGTATTACTGCTATTAAAATGTAGTTTTAGGGGGTCTTAAACTAATTTGAATTATGTAATACTTACCTGCTATTAAATAAAGATTCCCTTTTCACACCCTGCTCAGATGTCCTTTATTCTTGGTCAAAGTCAAAAGAGGAAGATATTCCATATGTTGGCTATGACTAAGGAGTCAGACTGGGATAATTTTCTTTTCAATTCTGGCCCTCCAGTACAAATTGGAGGAGAGAATAATTAGCTTGGACTGGTGACTGGGAGTCCCAGAAAAAGGAAAGCCATGAAGTAGTAGTAGCAGGTACATATTACATAATTAAAATCAGTTTTACCCCTCTCCCTCAAAAAAAAAAAATCTATATATATTTTTAAACATAGGAGGGATTTTTTTATAAAAAATAAAGGTAGGACTTGAAAAAATAAAATGTGATCTGTTGATTTTTTGACAAAATTTGTTAGAAATTGGTGTGAATCCTGCAATCAACTGTCCTATAATAGACCTTGTACTGCTGTTATCCACTTGGTTATGTCCATTGGAAGGTCCATTGGGTAAAGACATTTTAAATTTTTTTTCCCTTCTAATATTTTAATAACCTCTCATCTAAATTACTTCATATTTTGGGTTTTACATGATCCATGGTTGGTCCCTGTGTTATGTGCCAGGGTACCTGTGTTATGTGCCAGGGTACCTGTGTTATGTGCCAGGGTACCTGTGTTATGTGCCAGGGTACCTGTGTTATGTGCCAGGGTACTTGTGTTATGTGCCAGGGTACCTGTGTTATGTGCCAGGGTAGGGCCCACAAGATGAAGAGGTATCTTGGCATTTTTTGATGAAGTCTTGCCCAGTTTAATGTGTATTTGGAATATAACATCATGACATACTTACCATCTATACTCGCATATAAGCTAATACCAACTGCAAACTGCATTGACCCAGATCTACTGTCGCATAATGCGCTGGCAGATCTGGGTCTGTGCAGTTTGCAAGGACTAATCAGTAGAGCAAACAACATCGACCCTGATCTGCCGGTGCATTTGCATTTGGACACGGCTTATACGCGAGTATATACAGTACTTGTCACATTGTACCACTCCCACTCAATGGCTACACATTTGGATGGCGCCTTTGGGTCCATAACTTATATTTCAATAATTCTATGTCCAATTTAAACTGTATCTGGACTATACATTTTTGTAATATTCCGTTAGTCCCATTAGAATTCCTGCCTTTATGATGGGTTTTGTCCCTGGTTTAGGGATTATGCCCTTTGATATATCAACATTTAGTCTTGGGGATATGCCATGTGTTTCTTAAAACACATTTCTTTTTTTATTCATAAAATGAGATATGTCTTCATTATTATTTTCGCTTGTGTTTTTTGTTTGGGATTATAAGTGTCACTTTGTTTTGGCCCAACAGAAACCAGTGTTACAGAAGATTCTTCAGGAAGCCAGAAATTCTGACAACAAGCTGTATATGTCTGTGTCTGATCAGTTTGAACTTTGCCTGGTAAAATGCAGGACTTCATCACAGGTAGGTGTCCTTACTGCAACTGTTCCTCAGCCACAGCAGAACATATTGGTGTCCCTGTTACATTCTGTTGATGGGGCCATATATGTCTATCAAACCATCCTGTTAAGTAATTAATTTATTTTCTACTCAGTAACTTTTAAAGGACCTAATGGATTTTGAACCAAATTATGTATAGGGTTAAATATCAAACAGATTTTACACAAAGTTGAATTTTTGCATTTTTAGCTAGCCTGGACAAAGGTCAAGTGACTTTATGGTATGGCCTTTTGTTTGGTGTGCATCATGCATCATCCATCTGTCCATCCGCACTTGTTTGTGAACACTCTTCATCATTTCAGAGCAGATTTTGATCAGATTTGGCCTGTAAACTGATATCATCAAGACCTCTGATTGTCAGCGACATCATTCTATGCATTTAATGAGGTGGTCTTGCACCTGAATGGCTGAGTTTGTGAACACTCTAGAGGCCATCTTTCAGATTGGATTTTGACCAGATTTGGTATGTGAACTTGTATCATTTTTATCTAAGGTGAGTTCAGGTATGAGTGACATCTGTGCATATTAATGTGGTGATCCTGTATCTGATTGCCTAAACTTGTGACCACTCTGGAGGGCATATTTCTGACCTGATTTTGATCAGATTTGGTATATACATTTATATGGTATCATCAAGACCTTGGATGAGTTCAGTTATGAGTGACATCTACACATATTAATGAGGTGATCTTGTATCTGGTTGGCTGAGCATGTTAACATTCTTGAGGCCATATTTCTGATCAGATTTTAATTACATTTGGTATGTTAACTTGTATCATCAAGATCTTGGATGAGTTCAGTTATAAGCAACATCCATGCTTTCACTCTGGAGACTTTTCCTTTTTCTGGTGGATTTATAATTTTTTTCTAATTAAGATGGGTTCTGAGATTTGCATAAATTAGCTGAGAAAATTGGGGTGGGGGAAGGGTTTTTCCTGTAATTGTAGGTGAGCACTGCCAGGCCACCAATACATCAATAGAGTGCAGCCAGTATATGGCTGAATATGTCATTTGCATATGGTATAAAACCAGTCTCGCTCTTGTAGATAGTCCGAATTATTTGGTTTTCTTCCCTCTTCATACACAAGAAACAGCATCAAATAAGGCAGCAATGGGAAAAGAAAATCTCAGAGATGTCGACTGACATATTAAAAATGTATGGAAATGGGGATAGATGGAGCAGGAAATTGACCGCCAAATGGTCAGACAGTTTTTCCGAAAAGTCAGTGTTCCCAGGAAAGCATACTGTATCTTATGTCAAAAGGATGTAAATTATGCTTCATGTGGGAAAAAAGGCATTAGAGAGCTATGTGCAAAGAATATTCATGAGTAAAAAGCGAGTCAGGGAAACTATAAACTATAGTCTGCAATGTGAGTATGAAGTTCAGATGAATGCATGGTTTATTTATTGTTATTTTTATTAAGGAAGTTTTAATTCATTTTCTTGTTCAAAATGGAATTAAATTTTGCACCCCTACCTACTCTGGCCTCCCAATTTTCCTGGGGTATATTAAGGGAAGGGGAAAAGACAATGGGCTCTGCCAATATGGCCACTATGTCCATTTATTTCAAAGGGTTGGAATTAGGTTTTTTTTTCTCCAAGGTTGGCATCGAAGGAAAAGAAAGTACATGCATTAACTGTTGGTCAAAAAGTACTAAGAAGAACAAAAGAGGTGCCAGGAGAGCCAGTTTAGTCTGTTTCTATTTCCAGAAAATCGTTTTCATCCAGTGCAAGCCCCCCTCCCCCCCCCCCCAAGGAAAAAATAAGAGGCACTACCATCTCAGATTCCTGCTGGAGGAGGACCCTTGGACCCCCTTCTAATTTTCAGATTTTTTAGAATCACTCTGGTCTCATGCTGTTGCATATTAATTAGGTGATTTTGCATCTGCTTTGGCTTGGCTTGTGAACACTCTAGAAGCCATATTTCTGATCAGATTTTTATAAGACCGGGCATATAAGCTTATATCATCAAGATTTTGGATGAGTTCATGTATGACAGACATATACCCATTACTGAGGTGGTCTTACATATGAGTGGCTGACCTTGTGAGCACTCTAGAGACCACATTTCTGAACATAATTTGATCAGACTTTCTATGTAAGTATGTTTCATCCAGATCTCAGATGAATTTGATTAGCAATGAGCAAGATTCACACATGTTAATGAGGATCCAGGCTGATCAGATGTTGGGAATCAAACTCACAATCTTCTGGTCAGGAGTCCAGTGCCTGAACCACTGAGCAATAGCAGCTCCCTTAGGTTGGAGTCTCAGGGGTTTCCAAGATATGACTCCAGGTACAGGTTTCCAGGGAGGTAAAGACAGATTCAGGAATCCATGCTGACAGCATAGATTAACTCCCATTGTTATGCCAAGTTAGTGTGTGTACTTTAAGGGTGGGGCTATGAACAGTTTCTAAACTGTGAATCAGGGCCTGATCCCCAGGGGCATGGGGAGATCTAAGGGAGAATGCTGGCTGTGTGAATGCCATGTCCTTTTTATGCCAGCACTACTTCACCTGAACGGAAAGTCATATTGACAAGGGGTTTTCACCAAAAGACTCCTTATGATGTCTTGTTGGTCCTCAATGAAAAGGGTACTGCTCTGAAATCCAATATGGCTGAATCGATGGTCATGGCAGCATGGGATTTTCATTAAATGACTTGTTATGATGTCTGGTTGGTCCAAAACGAACATGGTGCCGATCTTAAATCCAGTATTGCTGCCACATTGGCTAATTTGAAAATCTTGTTATTGCTCAAAAATGTCACACCTGATTTCAACTCGCAGCAGTTAAAAAAGAAGAAATGATCTTATCTTCAATTCTTGGGGAAAAAATTGGGTCAGTACAGCATCAGTCCCTTTGAGGGACTCTTGTTTTTCTACTGTTTGAACTGAGACTTATTTAGACTGCAGTGGGGGCATATATTTTACTTATGCAAATCTAGCTGTTTTTTATTTTTGTTTTACAGAGTGTCCAACATGAAAATTCCTACAGGGATCCCAAAGCCAAGTATTGTTATGGGGAAAACCCACCTGATCTTCAAGTGGTTGTGTCCTGAAAATCAAAAGTCAGAGGACTGATAAACTATTCACCAGATTATTTCTCAAAAATAATATCAGCAGACATCAAAATATTTATAAAAGTTTTGTACATAGTGTATAGTAATCTTGGACATTTATGCTTAAAAAATACAATATCGTGCAAGTTCTATTTTTATCTTGGCATCCTTTTGATATTTTTCAATTGTGACTACCTGTAAATATAGTTCAACTGTGATAACAAGAAAGCAATAGTAAGATATATTGCTGAGATTGGATAATCAGAATGGCTGCCCCTGGTCAGAGGGAAAAGGAATTGTCCGACCAGACACCCTTCAAGACACAGTGGCTGGACTCCTGCTATCAGCAGACTCTTTTGCCTAATGCCCCCTGGAATGATGTAAGTAGATCCCTTTGTCATCACGGTGCATGGTATAATAAACCTATTTTGTCTAATCAGTAAAGTATAGTCAAGACATAGGTTTTACTCTTCCCAGTTGATGTCGGTGTATATTTTTCTCTTCTGCAGCTGTCTTTTCTGAAACTGTTGCATGTACAGTCAGTAATGAAAAGAAAAACAGTGGCCTACTACTTTTGTTCTAGTTATAATGCAAGGTTTTGGATCATTCACCTGCAGCGCAGAGAAATTCTTGTTTAATACAGCAGAGTGAGCGATGGCACAAAGTATTTAAATTTAAGCATGCCATAGGGCTACATTTATGTTTTCCTACAATAACTGTGACAGTATCTAGCTCATAGTTATTACAATAACTGTGACAGTATCTAGCTCATAGTTATTACAATAACTATGACAGTATCTATCTCATAGTTATTACAATAACTGTGACAGTATCTAGCTCATAGTTATTACAATAACTGTGACAGTATCTAGCTCATAGTTATTACAATAACTGTGACAGTATCTGGTCATAAGTTTTTCCTTCATTGATCTTCAGATACGATGGAGATGGGTTGCTTTTGCTCTTGGCATAACATAGATATAACTTTTTCCAATCTGATAAAAATTGAAATCTCCAACATAATGGAGATCTGACAGGCACCTATGAAGTTCATTTGACCTTTGGATTTGCCAGTCCACTTATTTTTAGTAGCCTATCTGATGAAGCATTGCATTTCATGTAAGGGAGAGTTATTGTTACTTACAATATGTTCCAAATGTGTACGAAAGCTGTAATTTGATTGATGAATAAAAAGTTCAAATAGAACATGACCTCATATTGGTGCCTGTCATATCTTCTTATGGATATGTAGATCCGTATTTTAATCATATATCTTCTACTTCAGTTGCTATATTCAGCTGGAACTTTGGTGTAATATTACTATCAGTATAAATATAGTATGGTTTTTGCTTACTTAAGCAGAAAGCTGGAACGTCACAAGTTAATCCCAGGTGAGACATAATTTTCAATACAACCATTGATGCCAATACCATGTCGATATTTTTTTAAATAATAGCATGTATCTTTTATATAAGATATTTATAATTGTATCCAATTTATAAAATATTTGTGCTTTTCATTTAGGTTGAAGACAAAATAGCTCAAATTCTGGCACAGAAAGTTGAAAAACACTTCAACAAAGAAGACAGGAAAGAGGCCTTAATTCAGCTCTTAGGTGATGATTATGTCAACACATATTTACCCAATGCAAAGCCCAATCCTCAGATACTGGTAGGTTAAATAAAATATAGATCTTTAAGTTTCATGCATGTTCTGTGGTAAATGTATGTTTTTAAATAAGTTTTAGTGTTTTTGCTTTAGTGTGAAATTTTGGTTCCAGTTATGTAAAGAAATATTTACTGTCTATACTCGCTTATAATTCAGATCCAACTGCAAACTGCATAGACCCAGATCTGCCATTGCATAATGTCCCAGCAGATCTGAGTCTGCAGTTTGTTAGGAGTAATCAGAAGAAAAAACAACATAGACTCTGCTCTGCTAGCATTTTATGTGATGGAGTTGGACTCAACTTGTATATGAGCATATATGGTACTGTGAATTCATTATTTTGATGGATATAAATTTGTGTGGATTTTAGAAAAATATATTCATTGGTACTTAAATTCATGGATTGTGGAAGGGGTACTATTGTTTACAGGATTGTGGAAGGGGTACTACTTTATTCAAAGGATTGTGGAAGGGGTACTGGTTTATTCACAGGATTGTGGAAGGGGTATACTGTATTCACAGGATTGTGGAAGGGGTACTATTGTATTCACAGGAATGTGGAAGGGGTACTATTGTATTCACAGGATTGTAGAAGGGGTACTGTTGTATTCACAGGATTATGGAAGGGGTACTATTGTGTTCACAAAAGGATCCTTGCTCGTTGAGTCTTTGATTTCATGGATTGTGGAAGAGGTACTATTGTATTCACAGAAGGATCACTGCTCATTGAGTCTTTGATTTCATGGTTATTAGTAACCAGGAAATCCATGAAAGTTGGTACCCAACTAAAAATAGTGAACTCACAGTATGCTATATAGATTAACTCACAGTATACTATATAGATTAACTCACAGTATACTATATAGGTTAACTCACAGTATTCTATATAGGCTAACTCAAAGTTTATTATATAGGTTAATTCACAGTATACTATATAGGTTAATTCACAGTATACTATATAGGTTAATTTACAGTATAGTATATAGATTAACTCAAAGTATACTATATAGGTTAATTCACAGTATACTATATAGGTTAATTCAAAGTATCCTATATAGGTTAATTCACAGTATTCTATATAGGCTAACTCACAGTATACTATATAGGTTAATTCACAGTATACTATATAGGTTAATTCAAAGTATACTATATAGGTTAATTCACAGTATACTATATGGGTTAATTCACAGTATTCTATATAGGCTAACTCACAGTATACTATATAGGTTAATTCACAGTATTCTATATAGGATAACTCGCAGTATACTCTATAGACTAACTCACAATATACTATATAGATTAACTCACAGTATACTCTATAGGCTGACTCCACTAAATTGTTTTACTGGATGCATTCACACATTTGTTTCCATGAAAATTTGATGCAAACAAATTCCTAGTAAATGTGTTTCATTCAGCTATCCACACAGTCATTCAAACACCACATCATTTCATTCAGTCTGTTCTATCCAGCTGAATTTTTTTCTGTACAAAAACATTCCATATGAGGTAGCAAGTAAAGTGACTATAGTTTACAAATACAATCTGATGGAAAACAAATGAATAAAAGTTATAGATCATTGTACTGTCACAAACACACACATACAGACAGAGAGAGGGAACCAGTCAGCCTTTTGACAAGCACTGTGATAGGAGTGATGAGTTTCACATTCCTGTCCAATATATCTGCAATGTTTTGAGCTCAAAGGAGACAGCCTCAGCTTTACTGTTCTTAGCCTTCCTTTGAAAGTGTTATTATTTGATTAGGCCTTGTATTCTAAAAATCCTTGAACCCAAAGATCACCCTCAAGTTCCAAACCCCAAGCTTTGCTTCAGTCCTTGGAATACATCAGTGCCATCAAAATTAAGCATGCAATAAAAAGAGCTTTAGTTTAGAAAGTCATGAAAGCAATGTTACTCTAACATTGTTTTAGATAAAGCTAAAGCACATCCAAATTTTGGAGTTGTTTAAGGTTAAGGGCTAGGTGTTTTACCAATTAATTTTCCTATCCAGACTTGCAGTACAATTTGTTTTCCTTTGCCTCCAATGCTTGTCACTATCTGCACTCACAGCTTGTTTCGTTAGGTCACACATGCTTCAGTACAAAGTTGACTGAAATAGACACAAGTATAAGTCAGAGTTGCTTCAGCTGGCAGCTTGCTGAACTCTCAGACTCAATTTACCATGGGAGTTCGAAATGCCAGGACTCCCATTTAAACAGAAATGTTGATCCCTAATGGCTGTAGAGTATGTAATTGGTGTATGCAATAAATTTCTATCTTTCTGATTAATGTTGCTACTAGAGAGCTCTAGATCAGATTCGATGATTTTTTATTATCTGATACTGAATACAATTAATGTTGTGGTTAGGTTGGTCCGAGTGTTTAGACATTGGGGTCTCCTTCTTATTATGGATATCCCTTAGGTGTTCTTTTATTCTCACTTGGAATTCCCGTTTAGTTACACCTACATATTGTTTGCCACAGAGATGGCAGGTGAGTAAGTAAATAACATTATCTGTAGTACAATGACCTCTTAACTTTGAAGTATATTTGAGGTTTGTAAATGTGCTTCTAAATATTTTAGATTTATCCATTTTCATGCAAAAGGTGCAAGATCGGTCTGCAATCTAGTACATTGTTTGCGGATGTTTTACCCGTCACACTTGGGTGTTTACTTGAAAACTTAGCTCTTATTAATTGATTGCCTAATTTAGAAGCAATTCTCTGTGCAAAAATGGGTGGATTTTGTAACATATCTGGCAGAGTCAGATTGACAATTGACCAGAGAGATTTCTTTGCACGATGGAGAAAATAATTATCTTTGTCATATGTAAAGAAAGTTAGCATTGCACTACTTGATTACAGTGTAGTACCAGTTTTCATAGGGCTAATATACTCTGAATTGAGAGAAGATATTTGGGTTTATTTGTAGCCAAACTACTGGCTAATGATGTTAATATGCAGCTACTGAATCATTAAGTAGATTGGGTGAGCAGTTGTCTCTTAGAGACTTTCTAGCCTTTTGAAAGACTGTATCACATTCATCTACTTTGTTGAGTGTATGGGTAAAAGTAAGACTGTATCACACTCATCTACTTTGTTGAGTGTATGGGTAAAAGTAAGACTGTATCACACTCATCTACTTTGTTGAGTGTATGGGTAAAAGTAAGACTGGTTATTTTTTTCAAGGTTTCAGAAAGCATAGTTTTCCACGAGGATACAAATTTGGGGCAATTTGTAAATCTTGGGTGTAAGTTGATCTGCAGACCTCTTGCTATTTGGCCTCCTGGACTGCACTGTTGAAGATAGTCGACTACTTTTTTGTAGTTTGACAAACTTTAAAAGGGGGATTAAGTGGTTTTGGAGAGTAGGCGCTTGACTTGTTGGCGTTCTGAAACTGGGTTGTCCAGTTTTCTCTTTTTGTTGGTATTAGCATCTCTTCTAATCATGGTGGATGTGGAAGAGCTGGATAGAAGTGCTGATACGCTTCCGTAGAGACTCATCTGGCTCTCGCTGGAATTGGGATCTATATGATTGTTATCACGAAGAGGGTCGCCTTTACTTCCAATTGAATTTGAATTGAAAGAAGGTACAGGCTGAAGGATGTGGAGGCATTTCTTCCCATCTGATGGGGTGGTCTAGTCACCCCCAGGCCCTGACTGGTTTCATTATCTTTGAAACTCATCAGATGGAATTGGTCTTGTTGATTCATTTTTTCAACTGATCACCATATCTTGTTGGTGCGAAGTTTTTATACTACTAGCTGTCAGTGCAGCCGCTTTTTGGGTCATGTGACATTTGCTGTCTCCCATTTTAGGAGGGTTATCGCAATCTATTGTTGCAGCCGGTGTACTATTCCTCGGATTGCATTAAAGTTTAATGCAGCCGGGTTTCTAATGACACTGTTGTTTTGTGCAGCTGGGATCAACTTAAGCAGTGGTAGAACATAACAAATTGAATGCCTCCACATCCTTCAGGCAGTACCTTCTTTCAGTTAAACAAGTCACTCGATGACCATGGGAATTTAGCTCATTCTACTTACTGACTAAAAATTTATTTAAAAAAATTCGAAATGTATTGACAGTCAAAGTCAGGCTTTGTTATGATAGATGCACAGCACAGCTGGTAATGGATTCAGTGATCAGCCTTCCCATAATATACAGTACAGGACCAAGCAAGTCAGCATTCACCAGCACTGAGCTATTCCATCCCCAGTCCTGGTTCCATCATGGCTTATGCATGGTATAGCCATTATCATTTGGGGAGATTCACCTTGCTGGGAAAACTGATATAAGACCGAGACAATCAACACTGTTCAGGATCAACATTTGTAGGTCACCGTCTCAGAGATTGGACAGACTTCTAACTTAATAGATCACGCTCGAGAACCTGTGTCATGATTATTCCTCGCCACTGTCACAGGAGGATTCTATTTCACCCCACATATCAGACATAGAATATGGAGAGTTACAAGGGCCTTCTCTCATCTGGAGAGGCTCAGCCTGGTCTGGCCTATATCAGCAGCTAAACTGGCTCTCTTTCTAGGTCCTTCAGCAGCTTTGTAATGACCTGGGTTACTCTACATCTGCTAGATTTATGGGAACAAAATTTTCCCTTTAGGATTGTGTCTTTTCATCGATCTGTGCTAATTCTTGCCTGTACCTCATAGAATACTTTCTTCCAAGCTGCTGCTCATACGTTATGAGACCAAAGTCCGGGCCACCTTCAGGGTAAGGGGATGTAACTCCCTTCACTTCTTGCTTATTTTCCTAACATATTATGATCAAGTAATGTGTTTCAAGAAGAAGACAATTTTAAAATTAAACTTTTTCTTTGATAATACTTACCCAGTGGCACTCCTTCCCAAGCCCTCCCCACAGTTACATCCCTGGTAGAGTGTGCACTTTGACTCATGAAGTAACTGATGAATGCTGGGATTTGGTACCAGTCCCTCAGTTCAAGGGGAGATCACTCATGTCTTTGTCTTGGTAGGCAACCAGTATACTAGCACTTTTATTGCTAAGATAGGCCAAAAGACATTATTAACATTTTCTTTTTCTTGCTTGTGAGAGCTTGATTTGTGAGGTAGCAGAAGATCTAATGTATTACGATTGGGTAAGTATTATCAAAGAAACATTTTTCTTTAAGAAATTGATTTCCTCTGCCATAAGCACAATATTTTTAATTTGACACATTTGATCAAATTCAAATGGGAAATGTTCCAGATATTCCCTGGGTGTTTGAAATAATGATACATGATCAAGGTGAGACCCTCATAAAATAGAGTCATGTAATCGAGTGCATACTGGGTTAGTCTTGGTCACTAAGCTGTTTAGTTTGTTCCAGAAGGCATGATAAACATCTTGATGATTAAGACACAATCTGATATCATAAGTTGTGATGTATGATGTGCACAAATATCCTATTGAAATTTCACAAACCCAATTTGTTCCAAACCAGAGAGTAAACTAACTGATTGATAAAATGTATCTGATTCTCTGTCTGACAAGCATCTGATAATACTCTGTCTGACAAGCATCTGATAATACTCTGTCTGACAAGCATCTGATACTGTCTCACAAGCATATGATAATACTCCATCTGACAAGCATCTGATAATACTCTGTCTGACAAACATCTGCTGTCTCACAAGCATCTGATAATACTCAGTCTCACAAGCATCTTATAATACTCAGTCTCACAAGCATCTGATAATACTCAGTCTCACAAGCATCTTATAATACTCAGTCTCACAAGCATCTGCTGTCTCACAAACATCTGATAATACTCAATCTCATAAGCATCTGATAATACTCCATCTGACAAGCATCTTATAATACTCAGTCTCACAAGCATCTGCTGTCTCACAAGCATCTGATAATACTCAATCACACAAGCATCTTATAATACTCAGTCTCACAAGCATCTGATAATACTCAATCTCACAAGCATCTTATAATACTCAGTCTCACAAGCATCTTATAATACTCAGTCTCACAAGCATCTTATAATACTCAGTCTCACAAGCATCTGATAATACTCAGTCTTACAAGCATCTTATAATACTCTGTCTGACAAGCATCTGATAATACTGTCTCACAAGCATCTTATAATACTCTGACAAGCATCTTATAATACTCTGTCTCACAAGCATCTGATAATACTCAGTCTCACAAAGCATCTGATAATACTATCTCACAAGCATCTGATAATACTGTCTCACAAGCATCTGATAATACTGTCTCACAAGCATCTGATAATATTCTGTCTCACAAGCATCTGATACTATCTCACAAGCATCTGATAATACTCTGTCTGACAAGCATCTGATACTATCTCACAGGCATCTGATAATACTCTGTCTGACAAGCATCTGATACTTTCTCACAGGCATCTGATAATACTCTGTCTGACAAGCATCTGATACTATCTCACAGGCATCTGATAATTCTCTGTCTGACAAGCATCTGATACTATCTCACAGGCATCTGATAATACTCTGTCTCACAAGCATCTGATAATACTCAGTCTCACAAGCATCTGATAATACTGTCTCACAAGCATCTGATAATACTCAGTCTCACAAGCATCTGATAATACTTTGTCTCACAAGCATCTGATACTATCTCAGAGGCATCTGATGATACTCTGTCTGACAAGCATCTGATAATACTGTCTCACAAGCATCTGATACTATATCACAGGCATCTGATAATACTCTGTCTGACATGCATCTGATAATACTGTCTCACAAGCATCTGATAATACTCAGTCTCACAAGCATCTGATAATCCTCAGTCTCAAAAGCATCTGATACTATCTCACAGGCATCTGATAATACTCTGTCTCACAAGCATCTGATAATACTTTGTCTCACAAGCATCTGATACTATCTCATAGGCGTCTGATAATACTCTGTCTGACAAGCATCTGATAATACTGTCTCACAGGCATCTGATAATACTGTGTCTCACAAGCATCTGATAAAACTTTGTCTCACAAGCATCTGATAATACTTTGTCTCACAAGCATCTGATAATACTTTGTCTCACAAGCATCTGATAATACTCTGTCTGACATGCATCTGATAATACTGTCTCACAAGCATCTGATAATACTTTGTCTCACAAGCATCTGATAATACTCTGTCTGACAAGCATCTGATAATACTTTGTCTCACAGGCATCTGATAATACTCTGTCTGACAAGCATCTGATAATACTGTCTCACAAGCATCTGATAATACTCTGTCTCACAAGCATCTGATAATACTTTGTCTCACAAGCATCTGATAATACTCTATCTCACAAGCATCTGGTAATACTTTGTCTAACAAGCATCTAATATGTACAAATATCAATTATCCAGACTCCCAATTATCCAAACCATTATTAATGCCCCCCATCAAGTTTGGATGATTGAAATTCTGCTCGTTCTAATTATGATAAGTTAAAAACTACACAAAATGCATAATTGATGCTTCAGGAGCCCCCTAATATGCCATATGAGGAGAAGCAGAGGATGTTGAAGGAAGCCCAGGCTTACCTGATCAGCCAGGTGTACAAGGCAGCAAAGGAAGCTGGCTACAACCAGATACTGTCAGGAGCAGGTGTCTCATCAGAGTGAGTGACTCTTTATAATATATTAGGGTTTAATGGCACGTCAGCATATTAATAGCTATATGGTGCCAATCTTTTTGTAAGAATAGTCATATACTGGATGTAGTTCCAGGCTTCCTGTAAAATTCAAAATCCATTATGAACATTGGGTATTGAATATCTTGGCATTCAAGCATTTTTTGTGAAGAGACTTTGATTTTAAAGGAATGTTTAACCTTTGAATTAGCATGAAAAGGGCAGAAATATAATCTGGTTTATGGATAATTACAAAGCTTATGATTTATTTAGAAAAGGTAACCAGAGAACCAGTCTAAATTCCTTGTCATACTTTCATCCTTTGCAGTGCCAATTCACCAAAACCATTTTTTGAACTGTCAAAATCTTTTTTTATTCATTGCTCTAATGAAAGATAGATTATTACTTTAAACATTCAAGTAGGACAGAAGAGATTAGAAGTCGAATATTGAATATATGTAGAAATACTACACATATTATATAGACAGATGCAGTATGTGTACCAATCACATTCCTACATTTCTCTTCACTATTATGCTAAGATAGCTTGACTGTGTCATTTGACAGTAAGTTGTATTTAAGCTTTAGAATTTAGATTCAGATCGATACATTTTGTAATTGCAGTGAAAATCCCCCACCAGATTATAGTCGATTTCTGGAGCATACATTCAGAATTTTCACAAAGGGCCTGGACAGAGAACTCTACTTGCAGGAACAAGAGCTAGCTGTGAGTGGTATGAGATCAGTCACAATTATTTAAGACACTAGAATGATGTTGACTCTTTGGAAAGTGTTACTTAAACGTACAGTCGACTTGAGTTAATACTACATGATGTATTAACATGATGATTCCACAATCATATTATGCTCAGGCCATAAAATATCAAGTTGGACAAATTGACAACATATTCAGCAAAAAGTTTAACATCAGTTATAAGATCAAGTAAAATTTTCAATATTTCTATCTGAATGTAACATGGTGATTGCCCATTTTTGTCTTTGACATAGAGTGAATCACGCTATGGCAGGGGCATTCATTACTTTGTTTAATTTTTTTATTATCCCCTTGCTTTGATGGTAATTGTGGGGATATTGTGGTGCCCATAACTTTTAAGTCATCCATTAATTAGTCTGCCCATTACCACATCTCCAATATCGCTCAGTAGAAATTCATGAAATATATCTATCCTGCCCCATTTGTAATAATTTGTGAGACAGTTGTCATTCTTGGCTCCCACCCCTGGGGTTCCTTGAAGGGGGTAAGAGGTTAAATGCACAACAGTTTCAATTACAATAACATTGTCAGATTTTTTCTGTGTGACAGATATGCTTTAAGACCTCACGGTCAGTTAGGTGGGGGAGTTAGAAAATGAAATAAAAAGCATGGGGATTAGCAATGGAAAGCCATCAGAGTTGCTCAAGTTTTAATTTTATCTCATATTCAGCAAGAATGCCAAAAGTCGTAGAGCCACATTTTATCCAATTCAGAAGTAACAGTAGATTTTTCCTCCATGAAAAGTTCATAGATCAATAGCTTTTACTGATTTAGGTGTAAACTTGTACATGTCCATGGTAAAACACATCTATGAGTCAGTTGTCATAAACTGGCATTTCCAGTCACAGAGGTTTTCTTCAACTGTAATATCAAAAGTCAGATATACTTGTGTGGTTAAGCATGCACTTAACCACTGGAAATTTGTCTTGTTTTAGCAGATTTGATGAGTTTTTCAACAAATCCATTTTTGTGACAGTTAGCTTCATCTGCACTGACTAGTTTTTGTAAACAACTTGAGGTAATTTTTGTTAGTTTTTCAGAACTTATTAAACTAGGTGAATATGTTAAAACCTTTATTACAAGATCATGTCTGGACATAGCTGTACTGGTCAAAGACCAGAAGAGGTTAATGCTACAGTCTCTCAGCCATCTGACATTCATCTATCTCCATCCATTAGCATAAGTTTGTTATTGGTATTCCTTCTAAACTACTGGGAGGATGCTATGAAATTTTCCAGTGCATTCATCCCAGAGTCTAATTGGTCCTAAATGAAAATGGTGAACCTCGCACATCCAATATGGCTGCCATGGTGACCATCTTAAAAATCTTGTTTTCACTACTTCAGAACATAATCATATCGGCATGGTGTTTTCACTGAAAGACTTTTTTTTATGCCATGTAGATAGTCCGAAATGAAAATGGTGCTGATCTGACGTCCAACATGACTGCTATGATGGCCATCTTGAAAATCTTATCACTACTCCTCCTGAATGGATTGGGTTGTCATATCAAGATTGGTTTTAACTAAAGACTTCTTATGACTTGTGGATGGTTCTAGACGAAAATGGGGCCAATCTGACATTGAGCATGGCCACGATGGTGGCCTTCATGATAATCATTGCTATGACTACTACTCATGAAAAAATGGGGTTTTCACTGAAAGAATTATTTGACATGTAGGTGAAAATGGTGCCAATATCACATCCAACGTAGCATCATAGTGGCTATCTTGAAAATCATGTTATCGCTACCTCCGAATGGATAGTCATATCAACATGGGTTTTCACTAAAACACTTTTTGCAGTATGTAATTGGTCTGAAATGAAAATGACGATAATGGATGCATTGGTGGCCATGTTGAAAATCTTGTGGTAACTTCTGCTCAATGGATGGTTGTATCAACATGGGCTATTGTTTAAAACACGGTAACAATATGTAGTTTGTCCTGAATGAAATTGGTACTGATCTGATCTCCAACATGGCAACCATAGTGGCCATCTAAAAATCTTGTTATCACCACTTCACTTGAAAGAATGGTGGCACTGACATGGTGTTTTCATGAAAACACCTCATACAATATGTATTTGGTCCTAAATGAAAATGGTATAGATCTGACCATCAGCATGTCTGTGCTATTGTGAACAAGTTTTGAAAACCAGACCTACTTTACCTTGAGGTGAGGTGAAAGGTCACTGCTTGCATTTTTGTATTTCTTTGAGTTTATGAATACAGTGACTTGTACTTATACAAATGAGTTCCAACCTGACTTTGTATTTCATTGTTTTTAAATAAGTTAATAAACAAGTTGATTGTCAGCACTCTTACATTGATTTAAAGGTGAAGGGTCTTGACTCGGGTTTTTGTTTTTGATGGCTTATGACCAATACAACACAAACAAGTATAAATGGACTTTTATCAAACCCAATTTGTGGGTATATCTAAAAATATCTTGAATGAATGTCAGCTCGGTAACTTGTTTCTTTCTTTTAAAAATAACTAAATTATGGATGAAACCAAATGTAGCATGTGGATATAATTTGACAGTATCTGAGACAAGTTCAGTGATCTGTGATATCAGGCTCAAGTCTGTGGCCATGACAAAGATTTTTGTCCTGCATTTATAGTGTATCTTTTAAACATATTTACTCAAACATATAAGAAAATATTTTTGTTACAAAATTTGGTATGTTGGAGTTTCTCAAGAATATCAGAGATGATTTCACTACTAAGCAATTAAAAAAGATAAAAGGAGGGAAGAAACAGATCTCTCAGTAGAGCACCAGTCCCTTCAAGGGACTCTTGTGTTTGCAAGTTTACTTGTTTGTGTGGTAAAATCATTCATGTTTTTATTGAGTTCTAACCATCTATTCTGCAGAAAAAGAAGAAGCATCAGTTGGAGCTGGAACATAAGTATCTGAAGACATACAAGGTCCCTGTACCAAGCCGAATAAAGGCTACAGCCACAGCATCCTCATCTACTACCACATCAGCATCTGTTCATAAGCCTACAAGTGGGGCAATCAGAGGTACATTGCCATTTTTAAAAAAATAATTAAGTTATTTATTTTACTTTGATTACACAACAAGTTTGAGCAAATTATACATTGCACTCTTAATGGCTCAGATGCTGGCATGATGTAACCATTTAGATGGAGGAAACAGAGAACCCAGAGAGAACTACCAACCTTGGAAGGGCCACCACATACCCTTGTAAATGTCTTAATCAAGGATCAAACCTTTGACCACAGTGGTTGAAAGCATGTGATATGTTACTGTTATTTTTTCCTGGGCAGGGATACATTCTCCGCTCAACCCACAATAATGCCTAACAGAGCATAATAACAGTTGTCCAAACACTATTTTACATTTACATTTACATTCATCATGTATTACAGTGTGCCTACAGTGTGTTGTAACTATCCACAGAAATCTAAAAGTTTGGGTGTGATCAGTTCAAATCAATAATTGGATTTACTGATGTAATAATCTACATGATTGACATTAAACCACCAATTGTCTACAGTTTATTAGTAGACTATCTTATATAGTAATGGACTAGCAGATAATAATCATATGATTGTATTCATCATTTGCAAAGATGGCTGCACACTGATTTGCTTAGGTCTGCAGTTTTTTAATTAAAAAATTTCACCTGATTTTCTCACAAGAAAGTTTACATTAAAAGCTCCTTGGACATTTCCATGCTTAAAACTTAAAAGATCCTATTTATGACAACAGTGTGTCATAGTTTGTGCTGTTAAATTTACTATTGTTACTACTTAGAGTCAGTTCCTGTTGCTGATAATCAGAGGATATAAATTTTGTTTTAAACAGTTTATTAAAGCTAAATTTCATGAAAGATGACTTAATTAAAAAAACAACCTGGAACAAGATACAAAATAATACATGGCTTTTGTATTAAAACATTTTGCAAAATCTTTGCAGATATCTTCATCATTAAAGTTAAATTTGATGAAAACTGTAGACTTATGGCCTAACTAATTATTATTTAAATGAAATGATGGCACACATTTCTTGAAATATGACCCTTACAAAGAATATTCCATTTGTAAGGAAACAGAGGTTTATGGTGAGCTAAGCAATTTATGCAAGTGTAACTTCAAAGCATAGGTATGATACACCATATATACTCACTTATAAGTTGAATCCAACTCAAACTGCACAGATCAAGATCTGCTGTCATATAATCCACCGGCAGATCTGGATCTATGCAGTTTGTTAGGAGTAATTAGTAGAACATGTAATTATTACTCACATCTGTGTGATTTCTCATGAAAAAGGCCACCCCTATATAAAGTCACTTTCCTGCTGCAGAAGGAATGGCTTTATAAGAGGGGAACCACTGTATGCAAGTGTATTTTTCTGAATTTATGTACTTTAAGGTTTTTTTCTCACATGATTTTCTGTTATCGATAGAAAATTATGTACCCACTAAAGATGCAAGAGCTTGAAATCTAAACTCAAATTTTTCTCAATCAAGTCACATTTTGAGCCCTAAAGTAATTCCTGGTTGTGATAAAATGGATCCAACTGGACCATCTGGGTGGATTTTCCTGAAAAGATGCCGGTGACTGGTAGAACATATTCATCATTTCTGTTCATAAAATTGGTTTTTGAATGTAATGCAGTTATGCATTCGTTTTCAGCTATGGTTCACAATGTGGTAGGAGACCCTCCCCCTTTATGGGGACCCCAGAGTGATAACATCGGGAAATCCATTCTGGCTGTACTTCAGCGAGATCCTCGGAAGTTTGACCATGTGGCTGGTCGTCTTCATGGTAGGCAGCTCCCTGGAACATTGCGCGCCTTCATGTGGGCTGAAGTGCTGTTTAAGCAGGAGAGAAAAAGGATGAAGGATGTGTGAGTATAATATGCCACCAATTTCAGTATTGATTGCAACCTGTCTTGGCAAAGGTATTTATATAAAGGGAGCATGCTTGTAAGGAACAACATTTCAAAATTCTCTTATTTTGTTTATTTCACTTGCATATTTAGTGCACATAAAAGCACCTGTCTATAAAAAGATAAACTTAAGTTGCCCATTTAACTGTACATTTATTAATATATTCCTTTGCTTTTGTGCCATTTTTAGCTCACCTGAGCATAAGGCCAAGTGAGCTTATGGTGTGGTTCTGCATCTGGCATGCATTGTTCAGTGTGCTTTCTGTCAACAGTTACTGTTTTGAACTTCACCTAGACTTGGCAGAGAGCTTTCTGGCATGAAGGCCTCTGAAGTTTGAACAATTATCCCTATCCACCATTATAAAATACTGAAAATAAAAAAAGATTTAAAAGACTTCTGTTAAAACCGCTTAGCAGGATTTTATCATATTTGATGAAAGCATCCTGGCATGATCGAATTTAAAATGTATATGAGTGATGGCAATATGCCATCAAATATAGCAACCATTACTAAAAATAGAAGAACCTTTAAAGGACTTCTCAAAAACCACTGGGCAGAATTTTGACCAAAGTTAACAGAAAGCATCCTGGCAAGAAGACTTTTCATATTTATATGAATGATGCCAAATGGCCATCAAATATGGCTACCTGAATAATGCTAAAAATAGAAAAAACTTCTCCTCAAAAACTGCAGGACAGAATTTGACTAAATTTGACAAAAGACATCCAGGAATGAAGGTCTTTCAATTTTGTACAAATGATGCCAATCTGCTATCAAGTGAGACCATTATTACTAAAAATAGAACAAACAACATAACAAATTCTTCTAATTAAACTAAATCTAATAGAAAGCATCCTGGAATGAAATCATCAAATATCTTTCAAATTTGTTCAAATGATGCCAATCTGCTGTCAAATTTGGCATCTGTTACTAAAAATAGAAAGACCTTTAGACAAGTTCTCATAAAGTGCTAGGCAGAAATTAACAAAATTTGACAAAATGCATCCTGGCAAGAAGGCCTTTCAAGTTTGTACAAATGATGTTGATCCACTATCTAATATGACCAATGTTACTAAAAATAGAACAAAAGATTATAAACGACTTCTCACAAAACAGAATTGGACCAAGTTTGACAGGAAGCATCTTGGCATGAAATGCTTCTTATGTTTGTTCAAATGATGCTGATCCACTTTAACAGTGTCAGTATTTCTTTCTGAATTTGTTAAGTGTGTTATTAGAATATGGCAGTTTCATATCTTCAAATTTTATGTGAGTAATTATAGGCAAATGTTTCGTATTACAGACGTTAACATTTTCAATTGCGTCTTCTGACTAAAAATTTCCTTTTTACACCTGACAGATTTTATTTGATGCTTCAATGTTAAGTATCATACTGGTAAAACATTTAACATAAGTTTAAGTTATAATGTTGTACAAGGAAAGTTGCAGTAAGCTGTTAGTATATTGCATGTTGCTATTAAACAATGCCCCATTATGACAATAGAGGGCACAGTGATAATATTTGACATTCTAATCATGGAGGACTGATCTCTGGATCCAGCCTGCCATATCTTGTCAGCAACATAATATTTGATGAATAATTATAATATTCACTTGCAAATAAGATAATATAAATGATTCTTTCTTCCAGAGAATTCATTATTTTGTTATAATGAATACTTCCTGTATAGGTGAAGAAATTAAATGATTCGTCACCGTCAATACGCTTTACTAGTTCCAGCATAGCTGCATCTCAGGTTTTCTTATTTCTGTTTTTTTCTTTTATTGCAATGTCCATCTTTTAAATTGACAATCAAATTGCAAATTAGCTATCAGTGGAATTGAAAATAAAGAAGACTTTTTAAAAGTTCACACTCACCCCCCTCATCCAAGTGTTAAATCTGCATGGCTTATAACCTCTCATTCTCTCTTATCCTCTTGTTTACAGATTATGTCATTTCAGTACAGGAAGACAGGGACCTATATTAGCCAGATAAGTCGCTGATGAAATAAATGGTCAGCATGATAACTGATCAAATGAATTGGGTGCATTGTTTGGTCGGAAACTTATGCTTTTACTTCTGTAAGTTTGTGCAAGCCTTGTAATACAGCTGTGTATAACTTGATGTACCCATACCTACCCTAAATTATCCACTTCTAAGCAAATAATATGCAAAATATCCATAGAACTGATTATGTGGATAACTTCACAAGAGAGCATTATGTGATAGTTATTTTATTAAAGCATTTGGAAACATTTATGACACATGGATGCTTAATTGGTTTGTGAGAATAAATGAACACCTAGCATTGTTAATATATTTTTCATTCTTTGTTCACATCTATAAAATATAATAAAATAAAATATTAACTTCTTCCACAGTAATATGATATTCATATGGAATTAGGACCTTGTTATGTGTTTTAAGTAAGTTTTGTAAGTTTTATATTATGCCAGACATTTATTTTAAAAATGAAATTTAAGAGTCATTATTGATTTTTTAAATAAGTTTTCATGTGACAATTTCAACAATTCACAAAATATTTACATAAGCAAAATGCTAAAGATACTGTGTCCTCCATTTCAACGAAAAATGTGGGTTCTAAATATTTTGCACTGGGGTGATCCATTATGAGAAACAATATTTTGTACCAAGTGCTTGAAAAAGAGTGATGGTGGTGGGGTTTTTTTAGGCATTTGCAGTGTTGCAGATGGTATACCAACTTGTCAAAAATATAAAACAAGCAAAACATTATTTTCCTGTATATCGTAGTTTTCATAAAATGCCTCAAACAGTAAATAAATCATGTCAAATTAAATAAACTGAGATATACAGTTAGTTTCAAGGGGTCTAGGTGTGTGCATTGGCATAAAAATGGAAAGTAGTAGTAAAACGTCATTAGCTGCCTATCGGAAATCCTTACATATTTTATTAAATTTTTCCTTACTTCAAACAGAAACATTTTTGACCATTTAGTCCCTGCACCCTGCCCCCCCCCCCTCCAACTGTGACTCTAAGGTCCTAACCCAAAATCTGGTTTTCATATATTATACATCTTCCTGCAAGAACTAGATATATAGAGCTTGGCTAAAAAGTATCCATCTTCCTCCCAGATCCCATGGAGAGAAAGCAAAAAGCCTTTACCCCTGTTACATATATTTACCATACCATGAAATAAGTTTGATGAATTTCCATTTGATTTGGGATGACGTTCAGTTACAGACAGAATGGATGGACAGAAGGAGGGCATTTTTTAATCCCATGATACTGAAGCGTATTTTAAATGATGTTATTCATGTATGGGTGTTTGTGTATCTATTATTTGATTTTGGTGAGATTGTCATTGAACACTCCCTGATCCCTGATCAGCCTTTTATGAGGAATAAATCAATCTATCGATCAATTTTTACAAAAGTGTACGCCATTTGCCACTTTAGTTGGAGTGAGATCACCAGAGCAATAAATAAGGTTTTTATATATTCCTCTTGTGAGGTACGGCAAGTCAAACAGAGCTTGTGGTTAGAATCAGGGATCCATGGATATGTCTTACATGCTTAAAATATGTTATACATATATACCAGACTCGAGACAGTTATCCTTTTCAGTGCGATATGTAACAGCACCATCTGTTGTCGTAATGTAATGTTCCATTATGACAACAGATGGCATTGATTACATTATTCCAATTTGCTTTATTCTAATATCTTACTTGCAACTTTCACTGTGTTACAGTATAACTTTCAGGATGTTATGTATTATTACGGTTATGGTGATTTACATATGTCATCAAATGAATTGTCAAAATGCAAAGAGGATATTTACAAGTGGAATGATGCAGTTTAGAATGCTGATATGTATAATATTAAATATATGCACAAAGAATCGCTTATATGGAGTTGAAAGATATAAAATTACAGTATTCTATTATCACACATTCCAAATTTAGAAAGAAATACTGGCAGTTGTAAAGATGCAACCCAGAATGTATATCATACACACAGAGAAAATGTAAATACAGAATAATGCAGAATTGAATATACATTGTGTGGTAATAGAAAACATATACATACAATTTTGGTGGTGATTCTCCTGCATGGACCAAGATTTCCAAAAGGTCACCAGAACATTAAACATTATTGGTGCCTGTCAGTTTTAATTAGATTGTCTCTACACCTGAATGATGGTAACATTTATTGTGCAGCCAGCAATAGGTGATAGCAAGACAATGATTGAAACATCACCATGAACATTAAGGCTTTGTGTTAAATTTTTTTTTTTTAAACTCATATATATACAGGGCAGATTCATTATAACATAATTTGCAAGATATTGAGTTCTACAAAACCTTTCTTATCTATTTTATCACTTTTCAGAAATGCTGAGAAGGTGGTGCGGGAGAGGTTTGCAAAGGCAATAAGCAGAGGGATGCAAGATTTACGAATATCTCGAGCAACAAACTCCCCTATCAGTGGCCTGATAGACACGGCTGTCTATGAGGTGTGACAGTACCAAATTTCTTAATTGGCTATATTTTTCAGTATTAAATTTAATTTTAAATCTGCAGTAGAGCAGGAAATGTTAGGACTTATTTTCATGAACTAGACATTAAATCAGAATTTTTTGTGAAGACTTCAGTGCATGACTGAATAACTGTAGGTTTAATTTCATGCTCAAGACATCTTTCTAACACGATGAAAACACTCTATACAGAAGGCTCTGACCTGTATATTAAAAAATTTACAACTTCATCACATACAGTGTGTATGTACTAAGGTCCGTATAAAGCCATAAATCATATGAAATTTTGTTTTGAACACTGGTATGCTAACTCCTTTATTGCTCAACTGCAGAAGTTGCAAAAGTTGAAGACGTCCATGTTGACATGCAATTTTCTGTTGTGAAACCTTTGCATGCTAACTGGCTTATGTGCACAATGCTGAAACTTACCAAAAAACTCGGAGGCAATCCTAAAAGCTTGGAAGATGGCCAGAATAAAGTCTAAAGACTAAACTGAAATGTGAGACCAGTAATGACTGCAATTAAAAACTGAGCAAGTTTATGCCTGAAATATATTTTATTAATCTTTTCAATTTATTGTAATCATTGATTCTCTAAAGCATTTAAAGCTGTCTGTCTGATGAATTAATTTTTTTTTATCAAATATCTAATTATTGCATCGTTTGCATAGTGGATATCAGTTACTGAGTGATGGATCGGGATATTAGCAAGGGATTCATTTTATATCCTCTTAAATTTTAAGTTAAAATAAATCTCTTGCTCTTTTCCAATCAATAGTATAAGCAGTATGGTTGCATTCTGTATCTTCCAGTATCTTATTAGCATCAGAATCTTCAAGTGCAAGGAAATCATTTAAATTGTATGACACTTATGAATAAAACAGAGATAGAACAGAGGAGAATCTAAATATTCTTTTCCTGGTGGTTGTACAGTGTGATGAAAGGTTTTTGTAAGAATCAAACGATATCTTTCCTCAAGGAAGGTAACATTTATTGCATTTTGCTATAATTTAGAAGAGGCACATCAGCACCAACAGGATGATAATTATTGTTGAGACCACCTTAGTGGGGAGTGAGACATAGCAGTCACTTTTCTGGCAGTGTTGGCATTGGCAGCATCAACAGTTTGTCAAGGTTTTGGTTAAAGTTTCTCATAGCACACACATATATATATATATATATATATATATATATATATATATATATATATATATATATATATATATATATATATATATATATATATATATATATATATATCCTTAATAGATTCTATTCATACTTAGAATTAATTATTCTGAAGCTAAGACAGTTAATTCTGTGACACTTGCGGTTGTCCTTTGACCATGGAAGAAAGGCACAGTCAGAGAAAATTTGCAACTCAATCACTGTCGTAGAAAATTTGCTTTATGGTTTTGGTTAAAGTTGTTTTATTTGTTTATGTTTCATAAACTCCTTAATGAATTTTATTCATATTTGGAATGAATCATTATGAAGCTAAGACAATTCATTCTGCAACACATTCACTTGCCCCTTAGACCTTGGAGTCAAGATCACAGTCATCGAAAATTTGCATTAAGGTTTTGGTTAATATTCCTTTACATGTATTAGTTTATATTTCCTAAACCCTTTGATGGGTTTTCTTCAGATTTTGGATGAATCATTATTAAACTAAGGCAATTCAACCATGCTCACTCAACCTTTTGACCTTGGGGTCAAGGTCACCTGTTTTGCAGTAATATTTCAATCATGGGCTTGATATGCAGGCCCTGACCTCCTTGTCATCTTCGAAACACACATATAAACTTGAAGTATAAAGTATATTCTCCATGTTCCAAGGTTGGAAGCTTTGTGTATTTCCACAGATCATTTCAAATTTGCATTCTGTACAATCCAGCTCTAATTAAGAAGCAGCTTATAGTTGTCAGAAACAGTAAAACTTAAGTACAGTGAAATCACAGTAGTTTCAACCTGATTGACTTTCACACCTGGGATCACCAAAACTGCTTCCAAAATCCTGGCAGAATCTCAATAAATTATTTAGAAACAAGCTATGGATAGCTCACTTACACTCTTCAACTGAATCAGCATTCCCTTGGCATAATAATCATTATGAATAATTGTTATAGCCCTGCACCAATGAAAGTCTGTATAACTGTGGGCGACATCTTATCCACATCAATCACTCATCTTTGAAGCATTGTCAATAAAGCAATTTTTTTTATTGAAACAAATAACAAAGAACAGCGAGTCAGCTTTTTGTATTGAAGGCACCTTTAATTAAAGCTTTTAGCTGTGCTAACTATATCAGATTGTTGTAAGATCACTATGCAGTTTTCATTCTATCTACAAGTAAAATTAAATGGTTGCTCTCTATCTTATTGTCTGTCTGTCTGACTACACATGTTTAATTCCTAAAAAATGCATATATAGGTCATATATTTACCACTGTCTTGTGTCTTTAGTATCAGATATAAATAATAGCTGCATAGAAAAGCCAACCTCATTCATTCGAACTTAAGATCTCATGAAATGATTTAATTAATTCCTTTGAGTTTTAGCTATTGTGATTTCACTGTAATTTATAGTTAAGAGAAGATTTTTGTGTGATGGTTTAGTTCTCATATATTCCATTTTAAAGTGTGTCATTGATCTTACTCTTTAATCTTGCAGACATACAATAAGACAACCTGTATGGTTGACTACCAAACAAATGAGCACAGGCGGGAAGCATGCAGGACATTGAATGTGCTGTACGTGTATGATCGTAGTTATGAGCCATACTTGATTCATTGGCTGTTCCCACTACAGATTACTTTCCAGAATCCATCACAGATATCAAGTGAAAGAGGTAAATTATAATAGAATTTTCAGGATCAATCTGGAATGTTAGATTTGCTGGTCTGGTTGTGCTTTTAAGTTGCTAGGAGGAATTAACTGCCAGGTATGAGTTACATTTCTTCTCAAGTCTATTTCGTCTCAGTGCTGCTTAAGCATAAACATTGATCTTCTGAGGAAATTTTGATAGGATAGTGCTGGGAGTCGCCAATAGACCCCATTTTACTGGCATCAGTTTGTATAAACATCTGTTAATCATACAAATGTTAAATTATATGTAACGATGTATGCAAATGAAATGTTTAAAAATTGAAAGTTTGAGTTTATTTTCATCTATACAAATAATGAAAGAAGAGAGTTGTCAACACATTGACATTTTTTTTTTCATGATTGCTGTATCTGAGATAGACCAGAGTAGGATATCTTGCTATTTCATTCTAGGTAACATAGGGCATGTATGTATTACTGTGAATGACTTTAAATTCGTGGGGTACCAGTTTTTGTAGGCAAGCGTGACCATGGATTGAAAGTTGCAACAATATATTAACCAAACTGATATTCAAAACACCCTACCCCAGTCATGTGCCTTAGTAAAGCATCACTTTGTTTTAACACCAACAGTATTTATATTGATCAGGATATGTTTCCGAAAGATGAGGAACAAAGGAAATTATTGATTATGATCTAGTTCACTCACCAAATTTTTGGAACTTGAAAGCTCTCTACTAATATAATGACTCTGATACTATCATAATCAGTGCAAAATTACTCATTGTTTGTGTCCTTCTTTACTTTGCCAAAGATATATTATATCCATTTATAATAATGAATACTGAACAAAACTATGCAATCCACTGAAATTTGCAAACATATGAGAAACGTGAAAGCATTAAAGTTCAAGAAAATAAAATGTCAATCACAATGTGCACCTTGTTTAATCACACATATTTTTAATTACTGTTAATAGCTATTTATCCTTGAAAATATCCAACATAATGTATGGATAATGAACACACTGAATTATCTATTGTTAGACACTGTTCCATACTAAATAGAAGGATTAGTGAAAGCAGTTACTGTGTTAGATTTAAATATTAGTTATGTCTTGAACACAAAAGTGTTCACAAATTTTTTTATTCTGTTGAGTATTATGAATTACTCCATTGGACAAATGGAATTCAAGAATGTTATTACTGATTACATTTCATACATGTAACTAACTGCAGAATAAACAGTCAAAAGATCAGTTCTGCTTTCTCAAAGCCCATTTCAATCACATGTCTGAAGTGATACTTTGTCATGTGTGGAGATACTCCACTTTGCATTAATTGTCTTAAGGGTAGATGATAGTACATCTCTACTGTCCTCCTGTTTATTTAATTAAGCAATCACCTGGGCCAAATACCAATCATAAAAGCATGATTTGTGTTCCTTGGAGAAAGAAATAAAAAAGCACATGCAGAGTGGGCAAAAAATGATTTACTTTCCAGTATTGATCCTCTTATCATAAATAATCCAATTATCCACTCAGTCACTCAGTATATAATTCCATAAAATTGATTGAGAATTCCAACAGAATAAAATGTAGTCTTCAACACGGTCAATGAATAATGCTAGGAAAATATTAAATTCATTTGTCTTCGGATCTAAATTCATTGTTGGTCCTGATAATGGTCATGCAGACAGTCTCATGTCAATGTGGGTTTTATTATTAATGATCCATATAACCCTTAATTCATTTCTTCTTATTCATTGATGTCTTCTTCAGTCTCATTTCATTTCCCTCACTGTTTCTTCTTTCAGTTGGTATTTCAATGTCACTGTCATTGCTGTGATGACCATCTTGAAAATCTTGTTATCACTACTCCTTCTGAATGGATGGTCATATCAACATGGGGTATTTTACTAAAAGACTTCTAAGGATGTCTAGTTGGTCCTAAATGAAAATGGTGCAAATCTGACATCCAATATGGCCACCATGCAGTCATCTTAAAAATCTTGTTATTGCTACTTTTCCTGAATGGATAGTTATATCAATATGAGGTATGCACCAGAAGATTTCTTATGATGTTGAGTTGGTGCTAAATGAAAATAGTTCCACCCAGACATCTAATGTGGCTGCCCCAGTGGCCTTCTGAACAGAAAGTCATGTCTAGCTGGTCCTAAATGAAAATGGTGCCGGTCTGATGTCTAATATTGCTGCCCTTGTTATTGCTACTTCTTCTGAACAGATAGGTACATCGATATGGGGTTTTCACCAGAAGACTTCTTATGATGTCTACTTGGTCCTTAATGAAAATGGTTCCACATGGACATCCAATATAGCTGCCACAGTGGTCATCTTGAAAATCTTGTTATTGCTACTACTCCAGAGTGGATGGTCATATGAACATGGGGTTTCACTAAAGACTTCTTATGATGTCTAGTTGGTCCTAAATAAAAATGGTACCAATCTGATGTCCAATATGGTCTCCATGGCAGCTATCTTGAAAATCTCATTATTTCTACTCCTGAACAGAAAGTCATATCGATATGGGGTTTTCACCAGAAGACTTACGATGTCTGGTTGGTCCTAAATGAAAATGGTGCTGCCCAAACATCCAATATGGCCACCACTGTGGCCATCTTACAGATCTTGTTATCACTACTGTACCTAAATAGATGGTCACATCAGCATGGGATTTTCACTAAAAGACTTCTTATGATGTGTTGTTGGTCCTGTATGAAAATGGTGCCAATCTGACCTTCAATATAGCCACCATGGCAGCCATCTTGAAAATCTTGTTATTGCTACTCCTCATGAACAGAAAGTCATATCAGCATAGGATTTTCACCAGAAGATTTCTTATGGTGTCTAGTTGGCCTTAAATTAAAATTGTGCCGATATCCGATATAGCCACCACAGCAGCCATCTTGAAAATCTTGTCTGGTTGGTACTAAATGAAAATGGTGTTGATTTGACATGGCAGCCATCTTGAAAATCTTGATATTGCTACTCCTCCTAAATGGAAAGTCATATTGACAGTGGGTTTTCTCCAGAAGTCTAATTAATGTATCTAGTTGGTCCTGGATGAAAATGGTGCCAATCTGACCTCAAATATGGCTGCCACAATGAAAATATTGAAAATGATGTCACTAATTCTCCTGAATGGATGGTTGTATCAACATGGGGTTTACAACAGTCTTCTAATAGTGCCCAGTTTGTCTTAAATGAAAACGTTGCTGAACTTGCATCCAATATGACTGCCACGGGGGGTAATTTAGAAAATCTTACCGCTCAAGAATATCAGAGATGGTTTCCACACTCAGCAGTTAAAAAGAACAAATAGTCTTATCTTGAATTCCTGAAAATTCTTTTTGGCCAGTAGAGCATCAATTTCTTCAAGCCATGAAATTTGATGCCCACAAATTTAAAGTGATTCACAGTTTCTGCATATTAATATTTTCTTTTCATAAAGCTAGGTCTACTTTTAAAAGCACATATACTTCTAAAATTTGGAAGAATAAGTAATCATGAAACATTTATTTCCTCATTTGTGCTAAAGTATTTTTAAAAAATTATCTTGTAGATGATATTCTTCCATACAATGTGTAAATTTTCTGTTATTGGAAGTAGTCAGTCAACGCTGGTTGGGGGCTTCACTTTTGTCTTCTGAATCATAGGTACAATATTTAATTAATGTCAGTTTCTTTAGTGCTTCATTGCGAAGTTTCGTAGTGCTTCATTGTGAAGTTAAACAGTACCGTTTACTTTTACTTAATGTGACCTTCTATTGAATTTTGTGTTGACTGTGAAATATTGCGATTAGAATTAACTGCCAGGTATATGGTACCACATAACCATCCAGTACAAAGTTAGCAAAATAATATAGATCGAGTGCAAAACCTGTACACTGGTAATCAAGCTGGTACTTACATCCGTAGCAAGGTGCAAATTATGGCCCTTTTATGTTACTTGACACATATTAGCTACAGTTTCCAAGCTGTGACACAGGGGCTAAATCCCCTGGAAGGTTAGGATGAACCCCAGTGCCAATCACAGCTGTATGTGTAAAATTGTCTTTGTATGCCCAGTAAAATAATATATGCTTATAAGGTGAGAATCTCAATACTTTCCAAGTTATTATCCAGGGGCTTAGTTCAGAGGGGTAGGAATAGACCTTAGGGTCATTGCCAATTGCATATATAAATTTGTCTTTTCATGCCCAGTAAGTGTATATATATGGATATAAGGTAGAAGTTACTCAGGGAACCTAATCTGACATTTATTGGGTCATTGATCACATATCCGACGCTTGAGACAGACAACTCCAGTGTTATTGGAAATTTATCTAAAATCACCCCTAAGCCTCACCCCCTGGGGCATGATCAAAATTCCAAAAGTGTTTGCACAATCTTCACCGTTGGGATTATCATTGACCCAAGTTTCACATGACTAGCTTAAACAGTGTTGGAGGAGTTCATTTACATTGCACATGTATATATGGACTGTATCACACAGCACACAGATAATTAGCTTTCTATCAGCTATCATCACGTATCACTCATTCCAGGTGAGCAGGTAATTGAACTGGCCATGTACCTTGATTTACTGAACTCAACCTGTTTCCCCAAATGGCCCCAAGTGTTTGCCATAGCTGAGCAGGTACTTAGCATATTGAAGCAGGCTGATCCAGACTTCCACTCACATCTGAAGAACATTTCCAAGAAAAATGTTAAAGTTAACCCTAAGGTAAGCTTTAGACTTGTCCTGCCAGCATTAGCAGGTAGTGACATATATTTTACTATTGTACGGTTAAATTGTCATCTTTATAATCAAGTATGGGAATATTATGATGCCCTACATCTGTCCATCCATCTGTCCATTACCACATCTCTTAAGCTACTTGGTGAAAATTCATGAGACTTTGTTCTTATGTTGTCCCTTTAGTAACCATCTGCAAGAGAGGTGTAATTCTTGGCTCCAGTCTCAGAGATCTCTTAGAGGTGGTCTGAGGTCAGATGTACCCAAATATAAATTATAAAATTTTTCAGATATTTTCTGATCAATCTCATAGTTTGAAGATGCACTATGTATGTGACAGACTTTAAGTTATGATAGGGATAGAAGTTATGATAGGGAAAGAAAATGCTTTGTTAGGGAGAAAGACACGTATTTATATCAGCTGTTTTATCAATCATACTTTTAACTTAATTTTTGTGTTTGTTGTCTAATATTTTGTGAGCATAAATTTTAAGTTGCTTTTCACATGACATACTATATTTTCTGTCTTTATCCTCAGTTTTCTCCACCAAATTTAAAGCGAGATAGAACTATACAAATGTAATTGATATGCTTTCCACCATCCCCCCCCCCATCATTATTTCAGTGATATTCTTATATTTAATTGTTGTTAACTCCTAATACCATAGGTGCATATATCTTATGCATATTTATGAATTTACAGGAATTTCTGGTGCATCTTATTCACCAAGAAAAGGCTAAAGCAGAAGAACTTCTGAAGGCCACACCTGGGGGTGCAAGGGAAAAAGAAATGTCGGCAGAGCTGCTTGCAGATCCTCTTGTTTTCATACGTAGATGGATTGGGGAAGTGAGCATTTTTTAATGCATATATGTTTGCTTAATTTTGTTTTTGTGGGTTTTAATGACACTTTTAATTCTTTGTTGGCTATATCATGTCAAGAAAAACTCTTTATTGGCTCTATCATGTCAAGAAAAACTCTTTATTGACTATATCATGCCAAGAAAAACTCTTTATTGGCTATATCATGCCAAGAAAATGGGACCTAAGTGCCTTTCCCAAGGACACACCAAGACAGCCAACCTGGGCTGGCCTGAGCAGGTATCAAACCTGCAACCCTTGGAGGAAATTTGATTAAGGGAAGTCAAATTGCTTTGATATTTTTGCATGATGGTATCAGTAGTCATTGACAGTGTCAATTCAATCTACAGATTAAGCCGAATAATTTAATTTTATGCCTAGTAAACTGAGCATGTGTGGCAGTTCTGACAACTTGCACTTCACTGACATCAACAAACTGCTGTTTTAATGTAGGTATTTCTCATTTGGAAACAACAGCATTTACATAAAAAATGACAAAAGCAATTGATATGTAGACTACATTCCAAAGATTTTGATTTCTTTATATCTACATTGCAAACACAACCAATAATTGCCCAACTCCATAAATGAAAATATCAGTAGTTCTTTCCCCACCCCCATCCCAAACTTTAGTTTTCGGATGATTCTGTTGGGAATTCTTTTCTTTGTTCTTAAGTTTTTGGACCTCAAAATAGATAATTATTTTTGGCATCCAATAATATAGGGCAAAGATGTTAATCAAACCAGAAAGGGTGGCTAGAAACCATTGTCTCATGCAGCATGACTCAACAAACCTAACCTGAAGACTGAGTTTAACGTAGGTTGTGTCCAAGCCTATGGAAATGCTTGTAGGAGAGGATATGAACTCTGCTTGTAAATGCAAACCCTTCCACCCCTACAACATAAATGGTCATGTTCCAAAGTTAGCAACTCGCTAGCTATACAAAATGTCATGGTGTAGCCTACATGACATATTATGATGTAGCCAACACAACATGTTATGATGTCGCTATCTAATAAGTACAGTGTGAAATGGTACATGTACATCTAAGTTATCAAAGCTGAGTTCCCTATTTTAAGAAAACAAAATGACAATTATAATGGCAATTCCACAGCTGTATAGTGACTTGGAAACTTGAATAAAAGATTAATATATATATTGGAGTTTAATCACCAAGGTAAGATGATGGTGGGGGGAAGGGGGTATGCCTCAGACATGTCAAATGTCTGACAGCAGTTCAAAAATTTTCTAGACCTCTGGTTGTGTCAAAAGACTAAAATAATGATAAAACATGTTACTAGCTGTATTCAGGTTTAACATGTTTTGCAAAAGTTGCAACTGTACACTGAATGGAATACAGCCAATATGGCTATACAATGAGAGATAACTGTATTTCAGTGTTTTGTTAGTGTACTGGACATGCCAGGAGTGATGTATGTGTGGGATCAATGTTTCCTGCAGTGTTGGAAAGACAGCGTTCTGATCCACTTCTGCTTGGTCCTTCTTATGTTGCTGAAACACAAGTTCATGCTGGCCACAGACTACTTGGGAATGAAGGAGGTGAGAACACAAGGGTACCCTATATTTTTAATAGAGTGCTGCTCACAACACAAGTCCTTACAGTCATATATAGCATACACCATAGTAGATCAGCTTTAAAATTATTTCCTGTTTTAAGTTTCAGGTTTCTAAGGCCAAAAAAAATATGTGTGTTTCTGGTCGGCTGACTGTTCCTGTTTCTTGTTGCTGACCCTAGCACTTCCCCCCCCCCCCCCCAATCACATTGCCAAAATTGATTTGTGCATCTAATTGCACCAGTTTTGCTCAGTACTTTGAAGTGCTTGAAATATTATTTGATTTATATATAATGTTAAAAAAAAAAAAAATACCTGCCTACCCTAATTTAAAACCAGTGCAATCGGAAACACACATATTTTTTTTTGGCCTAATTGTTTACAGTAGAGTACATGAAGTTTTTTATTGTGGAGTTTTTCTCCAGAGAATTTAAAAAGTAAGGGAATTAAAACTCGGACAAGGACAAGAATACTAATGTTTTGCAAGAAAAAGTCCCTTAAGCAATAATCAAAATATAAAAAGGTTATTTAGTCAAATGTAGTAATAGTTTTGCAACTTAGGAAAAGAAGTTGGGATGTATTGCAACAAATCACAAGACATCATCTGTGATGAAATGTGGTGTTAGCCAGTGTACATGTGATAACAACCTGTGTTATAATAAATATACCAATTCCTGTACATGTGATAACAACCTGTGTTATAATAAATATACCAATTCCTATTCATGTATAAGTCTGTTAACACATTCTTTTTTCAAATATTAGCCTGGTTCTGCTGATTTATTTAACAAATGTTCATGCATGAGTCAGACAAACAGAAATGTCTTACAACAGTGTACTTGTACATGAAATTGGCATTTATGACAGCTGAAGTTAAACCATAGTGATTCCTGTCTGGAGTGCTCCCCAGTTCAGTATGCTTTCTGTTGCTGCTATGCTTTCATTACCCCTGCTACACAGGCATACCCCAATTACACCACAGTCACTCAGCTGTAATGCCTTTCTTTTGCCAAAGTGGCGTAAAACCCAGATTGATTAATTGATTGTGCTCTTTTTCCTGCTTATCAAAGCAATTTCAGTTTAAGATAGATTATCACAGAACACAATTTAAGTAGGACAAATCCCCAGCATCAGTCTAGCATATGAATATGTTCACACCTGACCTCCATCATTTGCATCAGTGTACTTAATACAGGAAATTACATATAAATTGTGAGTGATTCTCTTTAAAATTAGATTTTATTTACATATTGAAAAGTAAAGAGACTTAGAGAAGGAATGTGCATTAATATCACATAGTTGAATAAATTGCAAAACAAAATCTGGTTTCCAATTTACATATCTACCAGTATTGTTAAAAATGGTTCACAAGAGAAATAGTCTAAGAGTTCAAAATATACATAATTGTGCCCTGTGAAGATGGTAGAACACCAACAATGTACAGGAAGAGAATGAAGGATTGCTTGGAAATTTTTTTTCTTCAAGTTAACTTTAATCAGAAACTGTCTGATGTTATACCATCTATACTCACAAGTTGGGTTCAACTGCAAACAACATAGACCCTGATCTGCCATTTCATAATGTGCTAGCAGATCAGGGTCTGTGTTGTTTGTTCTACTAACTACTCCTAACAAACTGCATAGACACAGATCTCCGGGCATTCTATTCAGTTTGCAGTGTGAGTAAGAATGGTATAATGCATTTATGGGGAGGCATAGTAGTCACTGTACCGGTGGCATTGGCAAAGTTAAAGTTTTGTGTTAAAGTTTTGAAAGTCACCGATCTTCTACATCAGTTGCTGCATTCATGTGAAACTCTGTTAATACGACTCTAAGTCTTAGGTTAATAATGAATAATGTCAAAACTTTTACATTTAACTTTCTGAAAGTCACATATCTTTTGCATTTGTTATTGCATTCAACTGAAATTTTGGTATATTATTATAAAAGGCCTAAAGTTTTTATGCTGCTATGCTAGGAGTTTCTGTCTTAACTGCTTCAGCAGAAAGCACGTTGTAACAATGTTAAAGTTTTGTTACCAAAGTTGTGTTTTCTTTAAATTATGAAATATGTGACATGAATTTCCTAATTTCATCTGCACAAATGAGGCAAACAGTACTCTTTCTTTGGCTACAGTAATAATTTACTGTCTAGAACAGATGAAATGCTGCTAAATGTGATTAATTAAATTACTGTTTTAATAAAAAACACAATTATTGTGAATTCACAATTTTTCATGTGGTACCAATTTAGGGGGTACCAGTTTTCAGGGATTCTACATACCACAAATTTAAAGGTGCAATGAACTATGATCCTTCTGTGCCAGCATAATAACTCCTTGCCCAATCCATGAATTTAAGTACCAACAAAAATGTTATTTTTCACAAAACTACGTAAATTGATAACCATAAAAGTATTTATTCTGATTTGTCAGATTCATTGAATTCATAATTTATATTCTTAAATTAACTGTTTACCATATGTACTTGCTTATAAGTGAAGTCCAACTGCAAACTGCACAGACTCAGATCTGCTGTCACATAATGCATTGGCAGATCTAGGTCTATGCAATTTGTTAGGAGTAATGAGTAGAACAAACAACATAGACCCTGATCTGCCAGCGCATTATGCAACGGCAAATCAGGGTCTGTGTTGTTTGCAGTTGGCTTTGACTTGTGAGCGAGTATGTATGGTATGTTATCTGGAAGTAACATACTCATAGTGTGTTAGTCTAATGTGTTAGATATCATTATAGCACTTGTTTTTAAATTATATAAAAATAATGTTTGTGTGCATCTACTATCATGCCTTCAAACATTTCTGAGGAGACACCTGTCCGACTTTGATGGGATGTTTTGGCTATTTTAGTTAAGTATACCTTATGTAGTAGATCTCCAGGGAGCTCTTTCATAATATGTCCTTGATGATCTACTTTTTGCTTGTAATTAAATGAGATCTGTAGAAGCAAACATTTGATTGAATGCTTGCTAATGAATATAATATCTGTAAATTTGTAAATTGGTAATACATGTATAGTCAAACCTGTCAATAGTGGCCACCCATGGGAAAAGGCAAAACTGGCCTTTGTACACAGTTGACCTCTGCACACAGGTTCACCTTTCAAAATTGGTTTTTGAACAAATACCATGCACTGAATATAATTATCATTATTGTTATTGTTGTTATTATTATAATCGTTCTTGTTATTATTATGTTAACAAGATTGTTTTATGTGCACTGTTCAACAAAATCATAAAATATGTGTATATGTTTTTCTCTCCAAAATTCATGTTCCACACAAGATTACTGTATCTTGCTCACTTTTAATCCATCCTACAAACTAAATCATCACTGACTTAAAATAATCATCTATCTTTGTTTTATGCACCATGACAAAACACTTAATTTCACTACTGATTGACAGCAGACTGTAAAACAGAGGACTGGCTCTTTGGTCTTCCAACTTGTATAAATTGGCTTGGAAACAGCTGTTCAGGGTTCAAAAACAATATCTAGATTAGCCAGTTGCTCAACTCGCCGAGATCAAAAGACAGTTGGCTTATGTGAGAGGTTTGCGATGAATAGGGAATCAAAAGAAGCCGGATATGACTATTCTTTGTAACCCATGAACTGAAACTTCACCTGCCTATACAGACAAGTTTTAAATATTGAATGACCCCTGTCTCTAATGAAAAGGGATGTAACTCTTATCTCCTCTCACAAATGAACTTTTTCATCAAAGATAGCTTTAATTCACAGGCAAATAGATGAAGATATGCCTGTCACAGTGGCACAAAAGGTGACTTCCATTTCTGCTGTGATAGCACAGCTACTTTACTCACTATCCAGCAAACGAATTGCTTCAACCCTCTACCCTAATGATAAAAACTGCCTTGCTTTCAAATTCGACATATTGACACCTTTGAGTTACATTGACAATGTTAATGGAGTATTGTGAGTACAAGCAAGATAAGAAATACTTGCACATCAATTCACTTGATATTCCTTTATCTAAACAATGCCTTCCTCATGAAGCAATAGTTTAGTTTGAATAGACTAAGCGGTCAATGTATATACACTCCAGTGACCACTTAAGGCATGGAGAAACCGTTGTTTGGTTAGGAAACTCGTGGCTGCTGACCACAGAAAGCTGGTGACTGTTACACAAGTGATATTTATATACAGAAAATTTGCTGGGGGGGGGGGGGCCAGCATGAATGGCCATTGTGACCATGTGACCACTGTGTAAAGGTGACCATTAGGACAGGTTTGACTCTACCTCTATATTCCTGAAAGAGATGGTCAGTGTTTTCATTTTGCCTGCAGCCATAGATAGCAAGAATAGTTGAATCTTTGTTAACTAGCTTGATACAAGGAAATTCCAGACAAGAGATTAAATAAGTTGTCACAGAAAAGAAAGAAAACATTTGCATGGACTGTTCTAGATGCACAATTGTTGGATTCATGCTGATCTGTAAAAAATGTTGCCAAAAAATCAACTGAATGCCCTACCTTTATTTATTCAGTAAATCCCTCCTATATTCAGAAAATTCCCTCCTTTTTTCAAATGGAGTGGGGAATATCCGAAACAAATTTTCAGTTCTAGAATGGTTGAATATTCTGTATGTATCCTTTGCATCATTGATGGGTTGTAATTGCAAACATAGAGGTCTTATTAAACATTATGATGTCATCAGACCATCATATGAGACTGAGATAATGACACTGAGATAATCAGACTGTCATATGAGAATGAGATAATGACACTGAGATAATCAGACTGTCATATGAGACTGAGATAATGACACTGAGATAATCAGACTGTCATATGAGAATGAGATAATGACACTGAGATAATCAGACTGTCATATGAGATTGAGATAAAGTCACTGAGATAATCAGACTGTGATATGAGAATGAGATATTGACACTGAGATAACTGGAATCAAGACACTAGAGACAACAACAAAAATAAGGGTCAGAAATCTGCAAGATTTCTCCATCACATGTGAGGCACATATCACAGAACCCTTGTACTTTTGTTTCAGGTGTTTTTTAATGAGCCATGCAAGTTGTATACCATTGACATCCAGACAGCATGGATTCACCTGGAGACGGGGAAGGATCTGGCAGACATTCCCTACCTCAACAGGCAGAGGCCAGTGTAAGCATCAATACATGCAGAGCCCCTAACCCTTTCAAAACTGAGACTGAACATTTGCTCAAAACTTTGAGATTGAATTTCTCCAAAAGCCATTCATCACACTTTCAGCTCAGACTTGTGGGAAACACACCTGCAAATTTTGAAAGATCTTTCCTGAGTGGAACTTTGATTTCTAATAATTGAGATTCAAGTTAAAGTTGGGGTCTTTTACTTAAAAAGTTTCATTAAATCCAGTCCAGACCTTATTGTTTTAAGTTTCATGACCTATCATCACATAAGATTATGACATTCTTTCATCTGTTAAATATTTGTTATAAAAACAAAATAGACTAGCTTGCCTTGTTTGGAAACCAAACTACACATGCATATATTATTAAGTTTGATTAAACTTATGTGTCCATTCACTAATGTTGCCAATGGTGATTTTGTTGTCGAACCTACCTTGGCGGAAGCTTGACATAGCAACCACTTTGGCATCCGTGTGCATGTCCTTCCATCTGTACATACATCTGTATGTCAATATACACCCTAGATTAACCTCATTGTCAACATTTTTTATGTATGTCTTTTCTAGCTAAATAAATGATTGGCCCAACATAAAGGGGGTCTCTTGTTTTTTAATTTTGGCAACAAAAATGCTAGCTTGGTGACCATCATTTATCAGGTTTACAAAGGTCTTTCTTAATTGCCTAATTTTGGGATTAAAGGGGTCACGCTAGGACTGATTTTGGGTGAAATAGTCACCATTGTCCATAAAAGTTAACTTTACCTCCATGAATCAGTGCCTACTCTCCCTTTTGATTTCTTCTTCAGATTCATTACCCAGTCATAATATGTTAGGAGAACATCCACTACCTCACAAATCCAGCCCTCCCAAGATAAAAAAGATGTTTGCCACATATTTTGACTTGTATCAGATGAGAGTGATCTCCCCATAGATTGAGTGATTAGTGCCAAATCCTGTTAATCATCAGCTACTACTTTGCTCGTTTCTTGAGGCCTCACAAATTCCAGATTCACTTGTGCCTTTTCATCATTTGACTGAATCTTCGGAATTTCTCACTTTTGAGAAGTTTGCTTGAGCTATTTTTCTATTTTTGGCTCTTATCTTGATTGTGGGCAAATATTTTGCACTTCAGTGGTCAAACTTTGTCATACAATTAGCTTTTCCTTGCCATCTTAATTATGGTGCTTTTAGTTGAACTCAGTACTCTACCTTGTTTATGAATTCTGTAAAGTAGTTGATCTTTTATTACATGTTGTAAGATCATTCCTTTAACTTCCTTTGGCATTTTTCTTTATTCATTGTGTCCCATTCACAGTAAGTTCAGTACAGTGCTTGACTGATTTCACCTGTGTATGCCATTGTTCTGCTCTATTTACAGGTGTCAACACAGTGGGCAGCACTAAATGCATGGGATGCAGGTGGTTCAAACTCGCTGAAGACAATCACTTTACCTGTATAAATTGTATGTGGTGCACTTCAGGCCATACATACATGTGTTTACACTGGTTTGGGGATATATGGGTGACTGTCACTGCCAATACAACTAACTTAAGTGAATGAGAGTGCTACAAAGCGCACAATCAAGGGTTTGTACGCCATTAGTCTTGCTGCTGGCACCACCTCCATTGACAGTTTCCATTTGGCTGAACCCCTGATGTCAGAAACCTTGCCCATTCAAAACAAAATTTGGCAATCCCAGCCATCACAAGCTCCTTACACATTGCCAGCTATGCCATCGCCTTGTTGCAGCAAACACAGCAAATCTTCTCTGCACTACCTACTGGCTGAGGACAGACATGGTACATCCTGGTACTGCCTACGGTGAACTTTTCTGGGATAGCCAGTACTGGACTTAACACCAACCGGCTACAGACCACACCAGCTCTGGCACAGCAAGAGCATTTCATCACATCACAGATTGCTGGGCCAGTACTGTCTTGGTATGTTGGCCCACCTGAACCATTCCTGGACATTTAATCACCTCATACTGATCCCAGTGCTGGCTATGGTATTCATTCCCTGGATAACTGGTGCCAGACTTGGGCACCAGAAGTCACCCTGCCCAATGCCATCTTATCACTTATACCAAGTACAGTGATCAGTCTTCATATACAGTCACAAAACAGCACCCAGTCATGCCTTGACCAGCCCCAGCTCTGTCCAGCTGAATGACATCTTATGATATCTAGTTGGTCCTAAATGAAAATGGTGCCAATCTTATGTTTAGTATGGGCATCTTGGCAGCCATCTTGAAAATATTGTTATCGCTACTGTTCCTAATAGAGAGTCAGGAGGACATGGGGTTTTCCCCAGAAGACTTCTTATGATGTCTAGTTGCTTCCTGAATGAAATATGACATTCATTATGGCTGACATGGCCATCTTGAAAATCTTGTTATTGCTACTTCTGGATTAATTGTCAATTTAACATGGAGTTTTCACCAAAAGACTTCTTATGCTGTCTAGTTGATCCTAATTGAAAAGGTTGTCCAACAATGCACATCATTCAGTTTGTTTGAAGCAGCAAGAATCAGTGTTGCAAATATTGCAGAATCCTATATTCCCAAATCGCCATCATGGTTATCAAAACCTCCCAAAATAATATTTGACTTTTGTGAATTTAAAAGTCCTCAGCAAATCCTCTCATTTTTCAGAGTAAGTTCAATTAAGTCAGAGCCTCCTATTGTAGCCATACATCCCTGTATACAGACAGTTTAAAAGATGGAGACAAAGTTGGAGCTGCCATTGCAACACCTCGTGGCACCATCTCAAGCTGGTTACTGGATAAGACCTCAGTTTTTACTGCAGAAATTTCAGCCTTGCTAAGAGCTTTGAAGTACATAGAGACCTGTCAAAAAACGGGTTTCATAATATTTTTGAATTTCTTTTCCACATTGAAAGCCTTGCAAAATCTTAAATCTGACAACCCATTAATATCCCAGATATTACAGAAACATGATGTGCTCGTTGTTATGACTCTAGGTCTTAAAATATATGTAACAGAAAGAAAGTAAAACCAACTATGTAAGTAATATCAACAAGAAATTTATTTCCCTACAATACAAATTGATGAACTCCCCAGATTTTCTTTGGAAATGAAACAAAACTTTTTTCATTGATAAAGATATTCTGACTGGACTTTAATCATTGATGACTGCTGAATGTTCAGTGAAAAATTCATTGTTGCTAACCAAGTAATAAGAGAGATATTCAAAAATCTCAATTTGAAGAAGAAACTTTGAGGTGTTTAAGTGAAATTGGGCACTGGTTTCCTCCACTTCAAAGATAAGTCTGCAACGTTTACCAGAAATTTATAAACGTGTATATATTATATAATAACTGACTCAGTGCCATTTAATTGAAACGATTCAAAACTCAAACTTTCTCCCTATCTGCACCTTAGGTTGATGGCTATATATATGGTAACCATGGACAATCTGCATGCTCTACCTCTCTCAACTTGCGATTGATTCATTTGCAGAACATCTTTTGCCTCATGTTATGACAGGATTCAGTTTTTAAGGACATGTCTTTGTTGAATATATCTGATGACTGAGGCAAAACATCCTTAGGATTGTCGTGCTCTTGTTTTGTACTGCTACTTGTAGGCCTATGCACATGACAACAAAATTAATAATGCAACCAACTGTACTGTCTGGACATGTGCATATGATGCTTTTGTAGGATCCACTGACTAATAAACGTCACTGACTTATAAACTTGAAATGGTGTTTCTTTAAAATTAAATGTTACTTGTCAAAGGTTCTGTTAATAAACATGTTTTCTACGGTAAATAATGTAGTTTAAAGAAAATGTCAGCAAAATCATCCTGCTTGATGTATATTGTTGTGTAATGTGCTGTACAACTGATTCTTGTTATTTTCAGCTTTTTCTTAGCAATGTGATATTCAGTGTGAGAATCATCCATACATTAAGAAATGAATTAATAGAAAAATGTTACTAAACAGACATCTTAAGCAGAATTGCGGAAATTTATTATTTTGGGCAGTTCCTGCATCACTAACATCGTGCTGGTTCATTTTCCAGTTTTGTAAATGTTTACATTCAATAAACTTAACTAAGCTGTTTACACATGTAAACATTGCAGCCTTACTAAAGGACCACATGCCAGTTGTCAAGAGTGAAATTTCTTGTGCAGTCACGATATCATTCAGAATTTTTTTGAAACAATGGTTTGCTTTGTAACCGTATACTTTGATCTCTGCAAGACATGTTTAGTTTGTATTTCATTTTGCAGGTCACCATTGTCTCAAGGAAGTCGCATGCAGTCGCTTACCCCACCTCCTGTGGCTGGTCTTTCCAATACCTGTGGCATCAAGGATGTGAAAATGAAGTTAATTATACCTTCAGAAGCAGTGCAAAAGGTATTATTTTTTATCACGTGTTTGATTTAATGTACAACTTAAATTTGTCACATATTTTTATACACCCACCGTAAGGTGGAGCATATTATGTTATGATGTTATCCATCTGCCTGACTTTCACCAGTTTCATTTCCACACAATAACTTGAGATCTCCACCATCCACAGTTATCAAATTTTGAGCATGGCTTGCACTTGTAGTAAGCAAGAAGCCTATCGATTTTGGAGTCAAAAGGTCAAGGTTACTGTGAATGACAAATAATGGTTTCTACACAATAATTTAGTTCTACATCACAAACCTGGACCAAACTTTGTGGATGGCATGCACTTGGGTAAGCAAGAAGGCTATTGATTTTGGGGTCAAAGGACAAGGTCACTGTGACTGAAAGAAGAAAACTGGTTTCTGCACAAAATTTCAGTTCTCAACATTGTATCTTCACCAAAATTTGTGGATGACTTACACATTAGGTAAGAAAGAAGCTTATTGATTTGGGAGTCAGTAGGTCAAAGATCACTGTCACTGAAAAAATAAAAATGTTTTTTGCATAATAACTTTGTTCTAGACCATGTACTTTGACTGGAGTGTGTGGGGGATTTTCACTTAAGATATGGAAGAAGCCCATTGATTTGGGGTCTTAAGGTGAAAGGTCATGGTTATTGAGCCCCAGAGAAAAATGGGTTTGGCAGAATAACTTTCGTTCAGGAGTAAGTTCTTTGATCAGACTCTGTGAATGGTTTGCACTTATGGTAATAAAGAAACACATAAATTCTAGAGTCTAAAGGTCCAAGGTCATGGTCATGCCAAGTCCAATGAGAAAATAATGGTTTCTGCACAATAAGTTTAGTTCAGGATCACATACCTTGACCAAAGAGCCAGTTTATTGAGACACATTGGTCAGAAATCTCCAGAGACAACAGTACCCTACTATTGCCTACAAAGAGTAGTATTAAAGACAGAGCAGGCATATAATGTGCCATTCACAGTACTTTTGTTATTATTTTCTTAATTCAAACTACACCCTTGTAAATATGCATGAGGTTCATCAATTTCCATTGCAGAATTGGTGTTAAATATACCATGAGACACTCATCCAGTGCTATATGTTAAATATACCATGAGACACTCATCCAGTGTTAAATATACCATGAGACACTCATCCAGTGTTAAATATACCATGAGACACTCATCCAGTGTTAAATATACCATGAGACACTCATCCAGTGTTAAATATACCATGAGACACTCATCCAGTGTTAAATATACCATGAGACACTCATCGAGTGTTAAATATACCATGAGACACTCATCCAGTGTTAAATATACCATGAGACACTCATCCAGTGTTAAATATACCATGAGACACTCATCCAGTGTTAAATATACCATGAGACACTCATCGAGTGCTATATGTATTATTTTTTTTTGTTATGAATTCATGGATCAGACCTGTCATTTTAAAACATCTTCATGTGACATTTTCAATCAGTGCTCATGTCTCAGCCATCTTCCTTCTTCCTAGGTATGACAGATGTCATAGCAAGGCATGTCTCAATCAAGTCTAAGGAAACCATTTCTGTCTGAGTAACAACATTTTCTCATCATCATATACCATAAGTCATTACAACATCTAATTAGCCAAAAAAATAATACAGTTTTTTTATGTGGATACAATTAGGGAGAAAAGTACTTCATCACCAGTGTCTTAGAGTGATACATAAAATGTAGATTCCTAGTGTAAACACACAATGTAAATAACAAGATAAATGATCATTTAAACTGTAAATAGGTGAAAAAGTGGTGGCAGACATGAAGAGAAAAGAAAGATGCAGATAATTTGTGAGGAAAACTAATATTCTTGGTTATTGTTTGCCAAAACTAACGTTTATGGGTATTGTTTTCCAAAATATTAAAGGAATTCAAGACACTGGAATTGGAGAAATGGATACACCATATTTATTCTCATTTGACCTTAATTGTTATTGACTGTTTACATGTAGCTCAAATTAAGATGCAATTTGCATATATGAAGTTTGTTGCTTTTTAAAGAACATACATGTATTATCCATTCTGGATGGGCTTACTAGATTTGGAAAAATTTATATGATTCCTGATAAGTATGTTCATGGGTTGGTATCTCTGGGTATAAGCAAGGTCACCTTAAACTGAGGTTTGTTCCATCCAACAAAGCTATTCCATAATTGTGCATAAAAACAACAAATATGGTGTTTAAGGACATTAAACCACATTGCTATTCATTCTCAACAGCTAAGAACTAAAATCATATGAAGTAAATGAAGTAGAAATTGCAGAACAAAATTCAGCTAATTAAATAGGATGTATGACCACACCCACAATGGTGTAGTGAGGGGCTTGATAGTGAGGGGACCACTGTACCAAGGAATTACTGTTTCAGGAGCCATGGCTGGCCCAGGTGGATTCCAGAAATCTAAGGCTTCATGTGGCAGCTTACTTTGGAAGCATCAAGATCATGTCACGCATGTCTCTCCACTCTGCCATAGCCACTGGAATGACCAAAGACAGTTATGGCAACACAGTGTATGATGTTGTGTTTCCTGCCGACAAGTTTGTGTTTGAGAATATGGACTTCACTCAGTATGATGTGGAGAGGGAACTTGGAGCCTATCCTTATGCTATTATTAAACTGGAGTACATTATCAGTGGATCTGTAGTGAAAGGTAACATAGTTTTCTAAAAGATTTGAAAAGTTAACCAGGGCCTTACATTGAGATGTTAAAAAGGGCCTTATATTGAGATGCAGGATCCCTATACAAAGATTTGAAATGTTAACCAGGGTCTTACTTTGATATGCAGGATCCCTATTCAAACATTTGAAATGTTAACCAGGGCCTTACATTGAGATGCATTATCCCTATAGTAAGCCTTATAGTAAATCACCTTTTTCATCAGTCCATCCATCTATCTCTCCATCTGTCCATTCGCACTTCTTACGACCACCATAGCTCTGCAACCCTTGTACATAATTGGATGCTTTTTGGTAGATGAATTGCCTATTATATGTAGATGCAACCCTTGTACATAATTGGATGCTTTTTGGTAAGATCAATTGCCTATTATATGTAGATGCACCTTGTATAGCTTTCATCTTTTCAGGTCCAATTATGATGGAGTTATTGCCCTTTTTCTACAGCAGATCCATGTAACCAGCATAGTTCAGGAATCAGTCAACATATTCTGATGCAATTTTATGTGTACCTTGTCTCATAGACATTTTTAGATCACCTGGGTTTAAATCCAAATGAGCTTATGGTATGGCCCAGTGTCCATTGTGTGTCGTCCATTGTGCATCATGCTTCTGTCTGGCAATAATTGCTTGTTACCACTCTGGAGTCCATATTTCTGGTCTGTTTTTCAAACAGACTTGGAATATGGGGTTTTTTTATCATCAAAATCATGGACAAGTGTGATAATAACCGAGAGCCATGCATATTAATGAGTGAGATCCACATATACCAATGAAATGATCTTCTAACTGATTGGCTGAGCTTGTTACTATTCTGGAGGCTATAATTTGATTTTGATCATATTTGGAATGTATGCTTATACCATTAAGATCTCAGATGAGTTCAATTTTGAGCATAGTCCACACATACTAATTAGGTGATCTTGCATCTGATTGGCCAAGCTTGTTACCCTTTTGGAGGTTGTGATTCTGAGCTGATTTTGATCAAACTTGGAATATATGTTTATATCATTAAGATCTCAGATGAGTTTAATAATTAGTGAGATTGACATACATAAATTATTTGATCTTGCATCTGGTTGACTGCACTTGTTACTCCACTGGAAATCACATATCTGATCTGATTTTGATCAAACTTGGGATATGGGCTTATATCATCAAGATCTTGGATGAGTTCAGTAATGAGCAAGATCCACACATATTATTGAGATAATCTTGCATCTGATTGACTGAGCTTGTGACCAGTCTGGAAGTTGTATTTCTGATCTGATTTTGATCAAACTTGGGATATCTGCTTACATCATCAAGATCTTGGACAGTTTTGATAATGCTCAAGATCCATTCATGTTTATGAGGTGATCTTGAATCTGATTGGCTGAGCTTATCACCACTCTAGAAGCCATAATTCCAATCTGATTTTGATCAAAATTGAAATATGGACTTACATCATCAAGATCTTGGATAATATCAAAAGTGAACAGGATCCATGCATGTAAATGAGGTGATATTGCATCTGATTGGCTGAGCTTGTTGCCACTCAGTGGGATCATATTTTTAATCTGATTTTCATCAGACTTCAGATATAGGCTATGTTAATAAGATACATTGCATGTGATTGACTAACCTTGTTACCTTGCTGGATCTAGAGACACTATTTCTCATCCAATTTCTATACAACTTGGTAAATTGGTTTATATCATCAAGATCTTGGATGACCTCGACTATTAACAAGAGACTGTGCATATTAATTATACCACTATCTTTGGAACATTTTTATCATCATATAGTAAATTAGGTCAAATCAACATGATATAAATAGTTTACCCAGTTTGAATTGTAACAGTAACCTGCTTAGTGAAATGGTCAAATGTTAAGTTATGTAAGTCAGGTAAGCCAGATCAAGTCCACTTCAGCCTCTTGTTGGGTTTTGTTTCCTCAGCTCCATTTTGGATTGAGTTATGGCTGTTGACAATTAACTTCATTTCTTCTTATGGGATGTTGCTTGTAACTGGCATAGCTCAAGACGCATTCAACATACTCTGATGAAATTTGGTGTGTACTTAATGTGCCTTTTATGCATTTTGTCTCATCAGTTCCATTTTGGATAGAGTTAAGGCACTTGACAGTTAACTTCATATCATCACTTTGAATGTTACATGTAACCAGCATAGCTCAATAACCATTCAACATATTTTGATGTAATTTGGTATGAACATTGTCTCAGAGACTTATATGGGTTTAGTACTCCATTTTGGACAGAGTTATGGCTCTTGTCCTCAGTACTCCATTTTGGACAGAGTTATGGCTCTTGTCTCTTAGTATTCCATTTTGGACAGATTTATAGCTCTTGTCAATAAATTTTTATTTTTACATGATATGTTACTTGTAATCTTCATAATTCGAGAACCATTCAACATAATCAAATGCAATATGATATGAACATTGTTTCATACGCCTTGATGTGTTTTTTTATTAGTTTCAACCTTTTGTTTACATTTGTTTCAAATCAAGGCCCTGTGTGACAATGAAGTTGGGAGGGTATAATGTTTTGCCCATTTGTTTGTGTGTTCATTCCATTGTTTGTGTGTTTATGTGCTCATTCGTTCATTTGTTTCTTACACCTTCAATATCTTGGACCCAATTTCACTTACACTCATGAAAATTGGTATGTGGATACATTTTAAGGAGAATGACACAGTCCAGGTCACTGTGACCCAAATTTCAAAATGTAGTGACTTTTGTATTTTCATCAATCCAGTCAATACCCCCTCATTATCTGGGATTTTCACTGATATTCATGAAAATTGGTGTGTGGATTCATCTCAAGGAGAGTAAGTCAACCATATAAAAACTAAGTCACTGTTACCTAAGTTTCAGCCAGTTTCTTTGATGCAGTTTATGATCTTAAGTGATTTTTTTATATTCAGCTATCTGTTTATTAAACCCTCAACATACTGGACCCCATTCACTACACATGAAAATTTGTATTTGGGTGCATCCCAAGAAGAATAACTCAACCTTACAAAAACTAAGCCACTGGGACCTAATCGAGTGATGTTTTAGCTCTGCTGGTCATAGATCAGAAGAGCTTATGGGATGTCTTGTTGTCCATCATCTGTCCTTAATCGTCTGTTGTCCATCTGTCCATTCGTTAGCACAAGTTTGTTATTGCTACTCCTCCTAAACTACTAGCAGGATTGCCATGAAACTTTACACGCACATTCATCCCAAGGCTCTAAATGAAAATGGTGCCACTCAGACATCCAGTATGGCTACCACAGCAACCATGTTGAAAATCCTGTTATCACTACTCCTCCTGAATGGATGGTCATATCAACATGTGCTTTTTACTGAAAGACTTCTTATGATGTCTAGTTGGTCATAAATGAAAATGGTGCCAATCTGACATCCAATATGGCCACCACAGCAGCCATCTTGAAGATCTTGTTATCACTACTCCTAAATGGAAAGTTGTATCAAAAATGGGGTTTTAACCAGAAGAATAATTATAATCTCCAGTTGAAACTAAATGAAAATGGTGCCAATCTGACCTAAGATATAGCCACCATAGCAACTATTTTGAAAATCTGGTTATCACCACTCCTCCTGTATAGAAATTTATATTGACATGGGGTTTTCAGCATAATATTTTTTATGGTGTTTAGTTGGTCCTGAATGAAAATGATGCCAATTGGACATCCAATTTTAGTTACCAACTTGAAAATCTTGTTATAACTATTTCAGAAGAATTTATGGTCATAGTAACATATGGTTTTCACCAAATGATTTCTTATGATATTTAGTTGGTCCTCAGTGCAAATGGTGCCAGTCTTATATCAAATATGGCTGCCATGATGGCCATCTTGAAGGTCTTGTTATTGCTGCTCCCCCTGAATGGATGGTCATATTGGCATGGGGTTTTCACCAAAAGTGTTCTAAAGATGTCAGTAGAGCATCAGTCCCTTTGAGGGACTCTTGTTTATTTTCAGCTATCTGTTCTGTACACCCTCAATATATTGGATCCTGTTTCAGCTAATCTCATGAATATTGGTATATGTATGCATCTCAACAAGAGTAATTCATTCACAACAAAACTATGTCACCATGACCTGATTTTCATACTTGAGTGACTTTTGAATTTTCAGCAGTTACATCATCTGTATCTTTAACCCTATTACATCCAGACTACCATATACACTCGCATATAAGCAGATACCAACTGCAAACTCCATCGACCCAGATCTGCCATTGCATAATGCGCTGGCAGATCTGGGTCAATGCAGTTTGTAAGGACTAATCTGTAGAACAAACAACATAGACCCTGATCTGCCGACACATTATGCGATGGCAGATCAGGGTCTATGTTGTTTGCATTTGGACTACAATTATACGCGAGTACATATGGTAATCAAACTTTGTTTTGATACTATACTGATAAAGCTATGTGTCTTGATGCAGCTTAATGAGTAATTTATTCTAGTAATATTTCCTTCCACCACATTGTGGCTTAGTCATTAGCTTTGGCTCACAACCAGTTGGTAGCATAAACGGTCTTTGAGGCAGAGGAAAATGAAGAAAACCACCAACCTTTGATGGGCAGCTACATATGGTTGCTTGTGCAAGAAGCAGGAATCAAACCCTAGAATGTAGAGTTGCAAAGTAAGTGGATTACCTGTGTTACCCAGGACCAGATAAATGCTGTAAAATAAGAAAAAATCATGGAGGATTTAATTTCATTTATAGCTCACCTCTACAAATTCAGCATCAGCATCCACACATATAAAAGCATATGCATATATACAGCATCACTGAATCTCAACCATTCTTTTTTCCTAGGTCCAGGAAACAGTTTGTAATGGGTTTGATAGCATTAGCCATCTTGGGAGGGGGCTAAAAGAGTTAACTTTATACATGTACATTAACTGTACATTCTTGATTTTTGCATTTAGCATGGGTTTTTCCACCTTGTATAGATACTATTATACCTGGAATCATGAAACTTAGTGAGGGGATGCATCTTGACAAGTACTACACCTTCATCACTAAACAAGGTCACTGTAACCAATATGCTTCACTGACTTTGGTTCAGTTTTATGTTTTCCTGTCAGGCCTATGTTAGTGGAAAGTGAGACATAGCAGTCACTTTTTCACCAGCTTCATTGTTGTCAACAGCTGGTTAAGGTTTGGGTTGAAGTTTTTCATTTCCCCTTAATAGATTCTCATCATACTTTAGCATGAATCATTACGAAGCTAAGACAGTTCATTCTGTGACATGCTGGCTCACCTTTTTTACCATGGGGTCAAGGTCACAGTCATAGAAATTTGTGTTAAGCTTTTGGTTGAAGTTTTTCATTTGCCAATATTTCCTGAACCCCATGATAGATTCTCATCATACATGGTATAAATCACTGTGAAGCTAAGAAAATTCATTTTATGAAATGCTCACTTGCCCCATGACTCCAAATTACCTTGGAGTCAAGGTCACAGTCATATAAAATGTGTGTTAAGGTTTTGGTTGAAGTTTTTTCATTTGCTTAATTTTCCTAAACCCATTGATGGATTTTCTTCATACTTGGGATGAATCATTATGAAGCTAAATGATTCATTCTGTGACATGCACACTTACCTCTTTGACCTTGAAAAATGCAGGTCACAGTGACCTTCTTTTGTTGCATGGGTGTGGTACTTGAGGTCAAGGTCACAGTCAGAAAATTTTCATTAAGGGTTTGGTTCAAGTTTTTTAATTTGCTTACATTTCCTAAACTCCTTGATGGATTTTCTTCAGATTTAGGATGAATCATATTGAAGATAAGATGATTCATTCTGAAGTATGTTCACTCTCCCCTTTGACCTTTGGTCACAGTCATAGAAAATTTGTGTTAAGGTATTTGTTAAAGTTTTATTTTTGTATGCTTATATTTGATTCTGTGCTTGACATGCAGGCACTGTTCTTCATGTGTCTCATGCTCTGTTCATGCTTAAATCATCAAACTTGATGATTGCATACATCTGTTTTAGTACCACACCCTTGCAACAAAAGGTCACTGTGACCCGCATTTCACATTTTGCTGACATAGGTGAAATTTTTACATTTAACTCATGACCACATAGCTTTTTACACTGTTCAAATGCATCTCTGTTAGTACCATACCCGTACAACAAAAGAAGCTCATTGTGACCTATATTTCATCTTTTACTGGCTTTGGTTTGCATTTAGCTCATGACCGCATAAGTTTTTGGCATGCTTTATGCTTACTATTCTTCCTAGAATCATGAAAACTTGGTGAGAGGGTGAATCTTGAAAAAATACTACATGAAAATGTAAGCAATATACTTGCTAGTAAACACTCACAGTAAAGAACATTAATGTTATTTAAACACAAATAACTGTAGATACAAGTATTGTGTAATGAATACTGTCATGAAACGGATAAACACTGTGCATACCATACATGCATTTCTGAATGGGAATAGTTGCATGAAAACGTAAAAATATTTGAATTGACAGTATTTTTATGTACTGCAAACATTACCCCTATATTTATAATTTTTTTGTATTTCACGCTTATAAGATGACCCCTACTCTGCATGAATCAAATTTTCAGTAAAAAAACATCAATTTATAAGCGAGTATATACAGTACTTTTTTATACATGTGTTTTCTAACAGGACGTGACTGATGCATGAATTTTCTAATATGTAACCTATACTCAAATTCATGGATTTTTCACATACACAAAGGTAACAAAAATGTAAGTTTTCAATATACAAGTGTATTTCATACTGATTTTCTCTTCATTTACTCAAAATTTCAATTGTTTATTTTCTCAAAGTGTAAATCCTATTCACTGAAGACAGGTCACCCCTTACAGATGAATTTCACTTGTATGCAGATCAAAGAGAAATTTGCTTTTTTCAGCCCTCCCCCCAACACTTATCTCGACATCCGCTTATGTCAGCAATACCAATTAAAAGCTCAAAAAATGTACATATAAAAAATTGCAACAACAAATTTTGTTAGAAAAGGGGCAAACTTCCATTGTAAGGATCACTTTCATCTGAATTTATTTTCTACATGATAATTAATGTCACAATTACTGCTGGAGATTAATCAGCTATGTAGAGGCAAGCTATGTAATTGTTAATTACATTCTAGTTTTCATTGGTAACAGATACCCATGAAATTAAATCCACCACAAAAAATAGTATTGTAGATAAGGTGATATGGTAAACAGTGTTATCCCTCAAAATGTTATCCCATGAAATTATCCATTATATCCCAAACCATCAAATTTTACCACTGCGAATATTTATGATTTTACAATATGTTTTTTATATTTACAGGCAGATCCCCAGTTCCTGTGGGCTGGGCAAGAATCCCATTGTTCCAGAAAGTTGTCCCATCTGGCAGGGAATCTATCACTTCTGTTGACATTCAGTGGAATCTCTTATCAGGAGAGAACACCTACACTCTGCATGCTGGTGAGGTCCCAGAGTCACTGGTGGCAACTCTCCCGGTCACCCCATCAGAGGGTGGCAGGACAGAGGAAGGTAATGGCCATAAACCTTACTTGCTCTGTATGATTTTCTGGTCTGCCAGTGTGCTACCAGTAAATGCAATTTGCAGTGGTGAAGCTACTGTTAATTTTTCTCAGATCTTCAAATACAAGACAGATATCTCCAAAATATAATCTTGTCCATGTTTTTACGATGTGTAAAACATGATGGAGGTTGGGATTCTATTCACCTGATAGGCTTGAAAAAAAACAACAACTCAGAATTACCCATGTTTAAGGCCTTTGTAAAAGAAAATGGATATTGCTCATAGCTTTGGACATAAAATACCATCCCGAAGTGGTGCCATGGTTTAATTTCTATTCAACATAAAATAAGATTGTCAGCAACTGCTGTTTTGAGTCAGGTATATATTGGACAGAGAGGGTCATGTATTACTTCATTTGAGTGCTTTTTGTCAATCACTGTATTCTTGACTGTAAAATTCCTCATTAGAAACATTTTTAAACAAAACTGTATGCTTTTTTTCCTCAAAATACATTGTATACTGTATAATGTGTGGTCAGGTAGGGAGGAATAATTTAATTCCATTACATTTATGGTCAACAAAGCTTGCTTATCTTAATTTAGAAGATTCTTTCTGCAATCTGTTGGCAGCTAAGGACTTAATTGTATATATGTATGTAGAAGCGTTTTACAGCATCTCAGTACAATTGTGGCTGTATGGTCCCAGCTAAAGGTAAATTTCGAAAAATGTAAAAATAGATTGCACAAAAAATTTAGGAAGATAAATCCATCCAAAAAAATGTAAACATGAAGTACATCAAGAAAAAATATAAAACGTAAAGAATCTACCACGCACTTAATGATATATGTTATTGGTGGGCTACAGTAATCATATTCATGGTTAATACAGCTGATGCTTTGCATAGAGAAGAGGATTGGTTTTGCAGCAGTACATGATTGTTAACACATAAATTGTAACATTAGCATGAATTGTAATATTTTAGTCATTATAATTTTGTAAGTATTGTAATTTCAACATATTCATTATCTTGAATTTTTATGTTTACTCATTGCAAATATGCAAATTTTATGAATCTTTTGCTCTTAAGTACAAATAATATTTTTGCAAATTTAGTATATTTACTCAAATTTAAAAATTTTAAACTTTTAAACTACCATATTGGTATCAAATTTCTTTAAGGAAACATCATTGGTTACAATTCTGAGCTGAATGCTTTGGTGTATGATCCACGAAATGAGCCACAATCAGATACACCACCACCCATTCCTTCGATGCCACCCATAGAGACTCAGATTCCACCCACTGACACCCAGGATCCCTCCCCAGTTCCGATGTCCACCCCACGGTAATGTATTGACACTTTTAAAAAAAACACTTCATTTTGAAATTCTTGACAGCTGTATATGCTTATTTATAATATATACTTTCTAGGAGTAATTTTTAAACTACTGAACAGGATGCCATTTGTCAGGTCATGGGTACATTTGCCCTTTGAGAATTGTCAAAAAAAATAAAATGTGTTATTGGCTTGAAATGATGAATTGATGAGTATTTTGTAAAATATTTTTAAAAGCTGACAAAATTGTATGGATGAAATATTTGTATTAAAGTTCTGTACAGTGTATCCCTTTGCCTTGCCAGTTGGAAGATTGTACTTTCCATTCCTCATTGGTAAAGAATTACTTTTCATTGTGTGCAAATGTGTACAGCAAATATCAACAATGAGAATATAATTAAAATTAAAAATATTTTTGTTAAATTGAAATGAGTTTAAAAAGTTATGATGTATACAGTTAAAGCTCCAACCATATATACTTGCATACAAGTAAGATCCAACTGCAAAATTCAGATATCCAGATCTGTCTTCACATATGCTGGCAGATTTGGGTCTATGCAGTTTGTTAGGAGTAATCAGTAGAACAAGCAACACACACCCTGATCTGCCAGCACATTATGCAATGGCAGATCAGGGTCTATATTGTTTGCAGTTGGAATCAACTTATAAGCAAGTATACATGGTAATTACAACCATCAATGTGACAGGGAAAAAGTGACCTAAATTTGATGTGGTCTCATTTTGGAGGATAAGTTTGCTCTTTTACATAATGTATCATTTGACAGAGGGCATCCAGGCATCAGGGTTTTTTAAATTTGTACAAATGATGCCAATCTTCCATTAAATATGGGTGCCATTGCTAAAAGTAGCAGCACCTTTAAATGACTTTTTCTAGGGAAAAAATAAACTGATCAGATACAGACTAAATTTGACCGTGAGTTTTTATACAATGAAGACCTTTCAGGTTGGTATACATGATATCAATCCACCATCAAATATGGCAGTGGTTACTAAAAATAGAAAAACATTTAGATAACTTATTATAAACCCTATGACCAATGTAGACTGAATTTGGAAGAGAACTTTAAATCATGAAGACTTTCCAAATTTCTACCAATGATGTTAAATTACCATCATTGAGTTCTACCATGTTAAAAATTATTCAAAAATGAACCATAAAAAATGACTCCTTAAAAGAGAGAAGAACAAAAAAAATGCTTGACTAATTTTAACCAAATTTAATGGGGAATCTTCCTTGCATCGAGATTTTTCAACCTAGATTCCCAGGTGAACTGCAGTTAGAGTCAACTAGGCCAGTGTCAGCAAGGTATCCGGCACAACTGGACCTTTTGATACATATTTCGAATTGGTTTCTAATGAAGCCCTATAGATCAGTGTAGATAGATCATCAGGAGCAGGATTTTTTTAATGCCCCACCACAAATGTAGTTGGGACATTATAGTGTTATCCTTGTCCCACCATCTATCCATGTAGTTGGGACATTATAGTTTACCCTTGTCCCACCATCTATCTATCCATGTATTTGGGACATTATAGTGTTACCCTTGTCCCACCATCTATCTATCCATGTAGTTGGGACATTATAGTGTTACCCTTTTCCCACCATCTATCTATCCATACTCTTGATAAGTTTTGCATGTAGGTCAATTTCTCAGGCACTAGTGGGAAGGGTTCCCACGCTGCCGGGAAATCAGGAAAAAGTCTGGAGAAATTATAGATTTTGTCCTGATCGGGAATAGTCCTTGAATTTTGCAAATATTGAAGAAGTCAGGAAAAACTGGGAATTTTCAGCCACCACTTGATAACAGAAAAAAATATGTAATTGAGGTGTAATTGCACTGATCATGAGTTAAATTTATTCAGTTCATACCAGAATTTTTGAAAGTTGCAGTATGGATCATTTGGGTGTTTGCTTGCGTAAACATGTTTGTATAGTCAATCCGAGCACTCAGTCGATGCGTGATCTTAGTAAGTTTAAGATATAAATAATACAGCTTATCTTCACCTGTCTCCATTTTTATATAAAAAGTTATCGAAAATGTGTTGTAATAAAGCTTATTATTTGGTAGGTAGCAAAGGGAACATGGTGATAAACATTATCGTCAATAGTAACCTTGCCACAACTCACCTTTGCCGTGAATTTTACTATCAAACATTGCTAAATATGTAGAAATCTACAAACAGCTGGGGCAATTTTCAATGCTGAAACTGAATCTCTGGGCGTAATTGACAATGATTCCATTCACAAGGGCTCGTATTGTTGCTTTAAATTTGCCTATAAATAATATATATACTGTATATAATACAAGGGATGATCAAATGAAGTCAGCACACAGAATCTTTCAGAAAATAGTTTGATTGCACGTTGAGTAATAAAGGACCATATAAAAAGTATTGGAGGATTGAAGGTATTAGTTGTGTAAAAGGAACTCCTACAGTCAGCTCAGAGTGCCAGGCAAAAGCACCATGCCCATTTAGAAGCTCAAAAGACAGAGAAAGAAAGAGTAAAGAAATATATGAAGATAAAACTAGTAGAAGAAGAGGTTTCATTGAGTTATTTATTTCATCATTTAATAGTTATTCATTTCATCATTTAATACAGTTATTCATTTCATCATTTCATTCAGTTATTCATTTCATACAATTATTCATTTCATCATTTAATACAGTTATTCATTTCATCATTTCATTAAGTTATTCATTTCATCATTTCATAGTTATTCATTTCATCATTTCATACAGTTATTCCTTTCATCATTTCATAGTTATTCATTTCATAATTCATAGTTATTCATTTCATTATTTCATACAGTTATTCATTGCATCATTTCATACAGTTATTCATTTCATCATTTCATACAGTTATTCATTTCATCATTTCATACAGTTATTCATTTCATCATTTCATACAGTTATTCATTTCATCATTTCATACAGTTATTCATTTCATCATTTCATACAGTATGTTGTTATACAAAATTCTAAAATTAAAGATTGGACCACTGAGTTACTAAAGCTAATTGTGCCTGTAGGTTTGGCAGAGTTTATTAAAAATAATTCAAGGTGCAGTGATAATCTGTATGGAGAACTACATTGTTTTAACCTAATTTCAGGCAAGAGACAAAGGACAGAAATCATGCATAGCAAGAAACAGTACCATCTAAGATCTGAAACTGGAGCATGTATTAAGAATTATATCCTGGTAAAGTACTGCATGGAAAAGGCAGTAAAAGAAATGTGTCATATATATATATATATATATATATATATATATATATATATATATATATATATATATATATATATATATATATATATATATATATATATCTCTGTGTGTATGGTTGGGCTTAAGTGTTTGGTGCTGTTTCCATTTTCTGTCCACATAACCAAAATTCAATCAACACCAACAAATAAAGGTGATTTACAGTACGTACCTTGTAGATCTATAATCTTAGAGGGTTGTAGCATTTCTCTTACATTTCAGTGCTTCACCATTAAGTACCAAACAAGCCACACCCATGCCTCCATCTCAAAGGCCAGACTTAAGGCCCTGGGTGCCCAATAACCCAGAGGCAACCAAGAGTAACCCTAAACCTACTGGGCTGAAGGACGCACTGGATCTGTACATAGATGCTGTCCGATTCATTCCAGACAATGCCACTGTCATTAAGGTATAGGTTGTCAGTGCTGTTTTTTCCCATGTTTGCAAACATGGATGAACTTATTTGTACACAAGTATAAAATGTGGATTTCTTGAAATTAGTAAACATAGTTTTTGTTTGAAAATTGAAAATATTGTTTGATAATGCAAACAAATGTCAATTACTTAATGTTGTCTTCAAGGCAAAATATGTATTTTCTATTTTATTGAATAAAAGATCATGAGTGTATTGACCCCAGACTCTCGTTTTAAGATGGTACACAGTTATGGACTTTTGTTGAGTTCATTACTGTTGTTTTATTGTGCTGTGAACTACTGATACTGTCCAATGTGAAGCAGAGGCCAATATCAATATTTCACAGGTCTATAAAACAATGTATTGAGTTAAGCAAAAGTCCATAATTATTTTATTTCTTTCATCAAGATGTGAAAATATCCCCACGAGAGCACAATACATTGTTTTTGCAGAACTCAAATCGCAGTGATGATTCCAGTGCATTGTATCAATGTGGAGCACATGTAACTCCTTTAGCCAATCAGAATTCAGAATAAATTTTATGAAATTAATAAAAGAATGTATCATGAACGCCTGGATATGCATGAATAGTGTCATTCTATGATAATGCTTTTCTTCATGATTGGTGGAAATATCATTAGTGGATGAAAATGCATGTGCCTAACTAGCTATTTAAAAAGTCATTATTGAGCTTGTAAACTTTTGTGTAACTATCCCAGTTTTTGTATAGAAAAGAAAAACAATGAAAATTCTGATTTTGAGATGGTTTGCCATGCATCTTCTGTGCTGGAATAGTAGATAAATATTGGAATTATCACCCTCTGATCAGTGTTTTTCTCAAAACCTATATTTTATTATGAGGATCAATATCTTTGTATATATAGTTGGATACATGAATTCGGTTTTGAAAAGTATCATTTCAATTATCTCCAAGTCTCGGAGAGACAAGATTATTGGTCTCTCATCAACATGATGTTCTAACTACCTCATGTCCTCATTTCTTGCAGGTTACTGGGAGGCTGCTGCGTACAGGTCAGTTAGGAAACATAGAGGACATACTGGCCATTCCCGAACTAAATGGCTCGGCCCGCTCACCTATCTTCAGGTATCGTCTGGAGGTCAGCACACAGAATAAGGAAGCAGATCAAGGTTTTCTGGCCTTCATCCGGGTCTACACAGCTGACATCACCATTGAAACCATCGGAGTTATTGGCAGCTGCCTTGTCCCTCTGTTTGACAACAAGGTACTGTTATGTAGTTTCGTTGCTGCAGCTAGATAGGTAATGTAAAAATACCCAATTTTGAGCTCCCCTGGCTGTAAGATCAACTGAGCATAAGGTATGAACCTGTGTCCGTTATGAGTCGTCCATGCGTTGTGTCATCCATCCATCAACATTTGCTTGTTACCACCCTGGAATCCATGGTTCTGATCCAATTTCAATCAAACTTGGAATATATGCTTATATCAGATCTTGGGCTGTTTCAGTAATGAGTCAGATCCATGCATATTTATGAAGTGATCATGCATGTGATTGACTGAGCTTTTTACCACTGTGGAAGCCATACATTTGATCTGATTTTGATCAGAATTATCATCAAGGTCTTGGGCAAAAGTAAGCGGGATCAATGCATATTAATGAGGTGTTCTTGCATCTGATTGACTGCGCTTGTAACCTCTCTTGAAGTCATATTTTTGATTTCTTGGGGTTATTATCATCAAGATCATGGATGACCAGTATGAGCAAGAGATTGTGCATATTAAATATACCTTGATCTTTAGAAATTATTTTTATTGTGCTACAGTAAAACAGATAAAATCAACATTATATAAAGTTTGGGAGATAGTTTATATAGAATGTTCTTACAGTACAGCATAAGCCTGCTTAGTGAAATGGCCAACTGTTAAGTTATGTAAGCCAGGTGAGTGATATCAGGCCCATTTGGGCATCTTGTTTAAAAGTTTAATTGGCATTATTAGTTTATGTTCTACTAAGTTGGGACATTTTGGAGGTTGGTTTTATTCATCTAGAACAAATTCTGTCATACATTGTTTTCTTGCAGATTACAAACAAAACAGCTGTTTCCAACAAGAAAAAGAGTGTGATGTTTTAGGGCAGAGTTTAGTAGATAAAATTATATTATATCCAACAAGAAAAAGAGCATAATATTTTAGGGCAGAGGTTGTTAAAAAAAGTGATATTATGTTTAACCAGCTTTTACTATAATGTATTGTTCTATGTTGGAAATAAAGACATATTTATGTAGAAAAAATATTGTAAATACAAAAAAAAATGATTCAGGCTTTACACTTTTTTTGATAAAAGAATATTTGTGTAACACATGCAGGGGCAGATTGGGGAGTGGGAGGGCTAGCTGGAGCTGGTGTGCCCCCCCCCCCTCCCCTCTAAAAATGAGTGTGAAACAACCAGAACATTTCACTGAGTAAGTTTTCCTTACAGTTATAGAGTTAAAATTATGTCCTGGAAATGCTTAAAATGTGAGAGCTTTTGGGGGCTTCACCCCATCTGGGCCCCCACCAGGGGTTCCATCACACAGACCCCTTGCCTATTTGTATACTCCCCCCTACACGATATTTCTGGATCAGCCCCTTTTGATGAACAATATCATGGAGAAGTACTGGGTAGATAATTATATTGAGAAATTAGACTCAGAATTTAAAGTTAATACTAGATTAAATTCAGATATTTTTAGAGATCATTTTCAAAATTCCAGTTTACGAATTAATGGTTCATTTAAGAAACATTTTTTTTTTAAATGAAAAAAATAAGTGAATTGTTCAAGTAAAGATCTTATGTGAGTTAGTTTGTTTGTGGACTCCATTGAGTGATGTTACTATTACAGAAACTGCGAGTTGGTGGTCATCAGTACCAGTTGAGAAGTGGCGTTCCAGACCTAAAGCAGGGGATTGCTAATATACGCCCCACAGATCTTGACCATGCCCCTGTGGTACCTGGAGCCTCAATACTTGTCAGAATTTTGCCACATTCCCAGGTAACCAAAATACAAACAATCAAACCAAGATATACATGATAACCACATAATGTGAATGTAGGAATTTTGTGTTTCCAATGCAGAAAAATTGGCAGTACAATACATGGGATTTACTTTTATGCCCCACCATAAATGTGGGTTGGGGCATATAATGTTACCATTATTTTTCTGTCTGTCAGTTGGAATAAGTTTTGTAATCAGATTCTTGAGCACTATGGTGGGGCATTTATGTTCCATGAACATATTTGTAGTTTATCAAAATGGCAGACTATCTTTCTTTCTTGTAATTTTGTCCCCTGCCTTTATATCAAAAGTGGGGAATCTGCATTTCTGTCTGTCTGTCTATCTGTCCATCTTTCCATCACACTTTTTTTTCCACATTCTATCTTCAAAGTCATTTGAGATTAAGGCATTGATCTTAGTATACTCGTATATCATCATTAGAAGTTGTGTTGCATACCTCAGTGGGAGTCCTGTCTTCAAGGTCTTGGTCAGTGGTTTCCAACCTTTTTTGTGTTGCGACCCTAAATTGGCCACCAACAGGACCTCCCGACCCTCAGTGCACTTTTCAGCATCAAAAGAGCAAACAAAAATTTTGTACTGATGGCCCTTCATGACCCTACCGAGGTCCCCCCATGACCCTGATTTGGGTCATGACCTGAGGTTGGGAACTGCTGACCTAGGTCATAGCTCAAAATAATTAAAATTTTCTGTCATACTTACCTTTCCACTTAACAACTTTCAAGTCATTTGAGATTAAGGAATGAAACTTGGTATAATTGTACATCATCATTAAAAGGTGTGTCATATACCACATTGGAAATTCTATCATCAGGGTCAAGTTTATACCTCAGTATTTTAAGTTTTTCCTAACTTTTCATTCTACTCCATAACTCTGAGCTGTTTGAGATTAAGTGATGAAACTTGGTATATATTTATATCATTATTAGAAGGTGTGTCACATACCACATTGGGGGTCCTATTTTCAAGATCACAGTCACTGCTCAATATTGTAAGTTTTCCATTAACTATTGATTCTGCTGTAGAACATGAGAGCTGTTTGAGATTGAAGTGATCATGAAACTTGTGTTGTTTAACATATTGAGAGTCATTTGGTTTTAGTTCAGTTTGGTGTTTTATGGCACAGCAGCACATGCTGGTTATTTAGTACCAAGATAGTTGGAGTAAAGTACTCTGCCCAAGGACAGAGTATCGTAGCCAGCCTGGGCTGATTCAGTGGTAGAATTCCAACCCACACCCTTTCGGTCATGATTCAAAAATGCTAACCACTACATTGGTGGTCCTATCTTTAAGGTCAAGGTCACATGTCAGTATTTTAAGTTTTCCATCGCACTTTCCATTCAGCTTTATAACTTTAGAACCAGCTTTAGGGATGAAATTTTGTATAGACCAGCTTTAGAGATGAAATTTTGTATACTTGTACATTATCGATAAAAAGTGTCTCGTATACCATATTGGGGATCATATATTCAAGGTCATGGGTCATATTTTACGTTTCCCGCACACTTAAAGTTTCTCTCTATAATTTAAGAGCCATTTGTGATTAAGAGATGAAACTTGGTATACTTGTTCATCATCATTAACAGGTGTGTCACATACCACATTAAGGGTTCTGTCTTCAAGGTCAGGACCATGGGTCAGTATTTGAAGTTTTCCTTCATACTTTCCATTCCATACTATAACATTAGAACCATCTGAGTTTAGAGGAAGAAACCTCATTTATTTGGTTATGTACCAAATTGTAGGGCCTATCTTCAAGGTCAAGGTCACATACCAATATTTAGTTTTCAGTAGTATTTTCCCTTTCTGTTCAACAACATATGAGCTGTTTTAGATGAATAAAGTTTGGTATATTTGTATATTGCTGCTAGAAAAGGTGTCAGGCTCTGATCTTCAAGGTTGAAGTCACAGGGATATATTTCATGGTTTGTTTCTGCTTTATATCATGAAAGCTGTTTGAGGTTAATTGATGAACCCTGGTACACTTCTACACTTTCTCTATTTTAATGGCATTTCCTGTATCACCCTCAATGTTCTGTTGTTATGGTCAAGGTCACTGATCAATTTCTTGCACTTTTACTCTAATGCCCTTTGAAAAAGGGAGTTGGTTACATGTAAGCAAAACAACTAGATATTTTAGAAATGCGTAGACATTAATTTATTAAATTCGATATTATTTGATGCTGTAGTTTAGCCGTGACTATAATAAGATTGGATAAACATTTTATGATCATTTAAACCAACAGTAAAATTATGGCAGCATAATATGTCCACCCTATCACATTTCCAAAGTTCCATGGGATACTGCTTGTCTGCAGTATGTGCATCTAGAATTCCAATACTTATCATCATTTTCCTGCTCTTTGACTTGCAAAGATTTAGAAATTGTTAGTATTTTATAAAAATACGGTCAGGCCTGAGTATAATAATCACTTGGGGAACCAGCTATGAGCTATTGTTATGAACTTGTCGTCTTCACATATGTCAAGTACAAAAGCATTGTTCTACTGTAAATTGCAACATTTTATATTTTAGCATAATGAAATTTTGAGTGAATCTTTCACTACAGCATATTACTTAAAGTTGAATAAATTTTGGTTTTCATAAACACAGAAACAATAAATATGTCACTAAAGTCTAATTTTTACTTATAAACTCTCTTCAAATCTTCTGACCTGGTATTCATTGGCATTTAAATATTATATAATAATCTTTGCACCACATAATTGTAATGTAAATAAAATTACAGAAAAAATTAGTTTGCTTACATAAATTTTTAACATGTTATGCTTCCTAAGACAATTGAATTTTAAAAAACCAGTCATGACTGGAAGTGGAGAATTTGACCAATATTTAAAGGTGCATGTCATTTTTAACATTTCATTGAAGAGGTCAGAGATTGTGAATCAGTGGGAAAGAAGACAGGCTTTCATAAATCATTTTTAAAATGGAACAAAATATATTAACTGTACTTCAATTGCATTGATCTCATTGCTGCAAACTGGTGTAAAAAGTAGAACATCTACTGTGTATCTTCTTTGTATGACATTCTTTCCATGTGCTTGATATTTCAGAAACTCTTCATTGACCTATAGTATAGAAATAGGTGAAAGTAATATTTTATAGAATGTATCTGGTTCAAAGATACTGATATTTGTTTAAAAATTGGTCTACATCTGACCATTTACAGTTGTAAATCAATAGCATTTAGACAGGTACATACCAACTGTTGTTAGCTTCGATGGAAACCATTGTCGTATAAGCAATGATTCTGCGATGGATATGTTAAAATCAATAAAGTGATTGATTTGCAAGGATAGTAATGTATATTTTAAAAGCAAAACAATGTTGGAGGTCTGTTAGATTTAATAAGCATGGTGGTAATAGTCAGTCATGAGTACACATTATACAAACACTCCAGATGATCTTTTTTTTAGACTATGGCATTCCATTGCTCAGTGGTGTAATAGGCTGGAAGTATTAACTGAAATTCAGAATTCATAAGTGACTGTTATTTGGAGTTTTACTATAGAAATAAAGTAGACAAACAAAATAACTGGTTTTTGGGGAGAAGACTGATTTTGTCAAGACATATCATATGTCCTTACTTATAAGTTGGGTCCAACTGCAAGCAACATAGACACTGATCTGTCATCACTTAATGCACTGGCAAATCAGGGTCCTTGCTTTTTGTTCTACTGATTACTCCTAACAAACTGCATAGTGGGGTTATTATGCAGTGGCAGATCTGGGTCTATGTAGTGTGCATAAGGATACAACTTATAACCGAGTACGTTCAGTGGGTTTTCTCAAATTCCACAGTATTTTGTGATTTAAAGTATTGTCACCTGACAGGTTCTGAAATAAATCCATAAAACAAATCTTATATTTAGAGGTTTATTTACAATTTAAACTATATACACTCCTCTGCACTGTCTTGTGTTATAGTACACAACATATTTCCCTAATTTTCTGAAGAATTGGAAGCTAACTAATTGTTGGAACAGAGAGAGAGAAAAAGAGATAGCAAAACTCCCATTTAATTCTTTCACTCTGAAAGCTTAAAAATCCTCTCTCTCATGCTTGTGATTCTAATTAAAATAAACTTTCCCAGTCCATAATTCAGCCTAGATGAAACATGATGCTTGACACATGTCTGCGGATAAGGTTTTTCTCAGTCCCTAGGGTCACTGCCCTCAGCTGGACAGTCCCGTTATAATTGACCACTAATTTTTCAAACCACTGCGCTAGTGAAAACACAACTGCCTCTTATCATCAAAGCATCACACCCCCTAACTATTTAATTTCATCACACTGTCCCCCTCTTTGAAAAACATGTGTCCCACATGTTACTATTATAGTCAGTTCAGTTCTTCAGTTTAATTAAAAACAAACTGATTGCCTCGGCAAGGTTTGATTATTTTTATCTGCTCTTATGCAACTTTTAATTATGATGCAGATCAAAAGAAAAAATTAAATATAAAATAAAGAAGACGATCCTATTTCAACCTACAAGACATTAATCATATTCACACATGAAAATGTCCAACCAAATAGTTCACAGGGGTTTCAGAGGTAAATTAATTATCTACACCCTTTCTAAGAAATTTAAATCCTTTGAAAGTCACAGAACAGAATCACCTATTTCCACTCGATAATGTCTGATTCACTTTACATTCCAGGGTCAAATCTCTATGGTAGGCATAACAGCCACTTTCCGCGCCTCTACTCCGTAACTTCTGGAATGTCAATCTAACTTTCAGACCTTCCTGAATCACTTTCATCATTAGAAGCAATGCTGAAAATTCACTTTTCTGTACTAACATTGTCTTTTAATCGAATTGTACAGTTGCCATAGTACAGTTTTAGTTTGTTATAATGAACCTCATGAGGCTTGTGTGTCAGAGATTTCTCAATGCATTATGCCATGTCACCAGCACATTTTACAGTGAGTTAGGGTCCATCCCAATTTGATTGTAATTTTGGGTTAATCCCAAATTTCCGTTTTGGGTAATGTAACCACACGGCATTCCCAATATTTTGCATTTTGAAGTTTGTGCAGTAATCATAGCACCATTTCTGCTTCTCGCTCACAGTTTTGATGTGTTCTTTAGCTAACTCATGCGCATGAACCAGGTAGGTCCTTAATGTCAACACAAAATAATCGGAATAATTTCTGGACTCCAGAGACTATTCCTTTGCAGTTCCATACATCAAATCAACAGGTAATGTAACTCCTTGACCGAGTATCATTTCATTCTGTGAGAATTTTGTTGAGTCATGATCAGCACTATGATATGCTACGTGTTCCAGAGCATGAATGTCATTCCACTTTTCTGATCTTTGGACACTAGAGTAACTAGAATATTCTCTATAGTCGGATTAAAATGTTAAATCACTCGATCTGATTGTCAGTTGTTATGACTAGGGGTAATGTAACAAAAGAAAAGACTCAAACAATCTTTCAAGATTTAAAATACAAATCTATAATTTCCTAAAATATTAAAATATTTCAACAAACAAAGTGAAAGAATTAAAAATAACTTACAGTATAGAATATCCTTAAAAGTCCTAAATTGTTTTAAAGTTCACTGTTCCAGAAGTCAATCCAAATATTCCAAATGTAGTATTCTGAAAGAAATAACCTGCACTGTACTAATGTTAATAAGAATTAGTTATATCCAAATAATCCTTGCTAATATGGAATCTCACAAGTTCTAGAAATGTTTCCGATAATTCCACGGAGCTGTATAATAATTAAGTTGAAAAAATAGTACTAATCCAAAATGCACTGTATTAATATAAATAAATCTCCAAAGAATATTATATCCCACACACAAAATGAACCAAATTCATTATGACCTCTCTATTCAAAGGTGCTATGAAGAATGCCTAAATACAGGATTATTTCCTATAATATAGTCTCCCACTGTGCATGAACAAAATAAAATCCATTGCGTCTTTAATAAACAACAGGACATTTCGAAACATTGCAACCCTCTCCGAACCAATCAGAAATTAGGTTATGCGTGACATTTCTAAAGTGCTAGAGTACCACAGTTTTACACAGTAAATATTGTATTGATTCAAAGAATCTAGGTCAGAAGTTCACCCTCTTCCCGCACTTTAAGACCACGTGATATGATTAAGGTTTCGAAATATTGATCGAGCCTATCATATGTATACTCACAAGACGACAGCTGTTTAGACTAAGAACAGAGATCATAAACTAATAAACTATACCATTATTAAAAGGAAAATGATATATAATTCCGTAACACAGTGAATAGCCACAGTGCCCCAACATTATAAAATTTCATGGCAGCTCTTTTAAATTTATATGGTCTCTTTCATGTGGAACACTGATCACAACTACAACACCAGTCCTTCACATTTCCTCCAACACCAGACAAATACTCTAGATAGAGTTTTGTTCACTCCAAGGTGACTAGAAGTAACGGCATCATGCAAGTTTGCAAGAACATCCTTCTAGAATACTGCTGGAACCACTAGCTGTCAGGAAATTCTCTTTCCTGTCTCATCTTCCAATCTACAGTACAAAACACCATCCTCTAGTTCCAACCTGTCGCACTGACTGCATAATACCATAATACCTTAACTGCTGTAATCTCGATTGAAATTTCATTCCATTTTGGGCAGTGTTCAGACTTTATCATGCAGCTTATTATGTATCAAATGTCCTGTCCCAGAGTTTTTATCAGTTTTCCTGTTAAAATTCCTACAATCCATGAGGACACTATCTTGTTTCCTTCTCCTTTACAACCTCTTTGAACATCACAGCAAGGATTCTTATGCACTTTGCTGGAGTTATGGAACACACTCCAAGCTTTAATTTCAACATTTTCACAATGTGAACAGTCTACACAAAGCATTCATGACATGCTGTTAGCGTTTTTGTGTCTCATAGCACAGCGTTAGATGATTTCAAAATCATATATCCCAAGAGTTTCTAATCAACAAAAGTTGGACTTTGGTGTCGTTGAATTTAGTCAGCATCTTAATGAGCTATGGTCAGTACAAGTGATGAATTTTCTCTCATACAAGTAGCAATGAAAGTGCTTGATAGTGCTGACAACCACAAGAACACAATACCTCCTCTCTGCTTTACCCAGCATCTGGCTATAATATAATATGCTATAACCTTCTGTCCACCTTCATTCTGGGAGTGCACTGCCCCAATTGAAAGGTTATTTGCATCAGTGTCCAAAATGAAGTCAGTGCCAGTGGGATTAGGGTAAGCCAGAATAGTGCTTCAGAGTCCAGGATGCCTCCTTACATGCATGATTCTATTCAGATTGGTAAATTTTCCCTGTCAATACCATCATTGGCCTTGCAATCTCAGCAAATCTTTTGATCTTATTTGGATCTGTTTGGGCAGAGTCTTGAGACACAATTTGCCCTAAATAAGAAACACTATTCTGGAACATATGACATGTTCCTGGACTCAGTTTTAAGCCAGAAGCTAGCAGTCTTACAGAACTTCTTTTAAAATCTGAGCTGAGCACAAAGGCATCATCCAAATAGATCAGGCAGCTCTTCCATGAAAGCCCATCTTGGACTCGGTCCATAAACATTCAAAAGTAGCTGTAGAGTAACAAAGGTCAAGGGCATGAGCTTGAACTGATAGAGGCCATAGTCTGTGACAAATACTGTCTTATCTCTATCTTTGGGATCCATGGCCAACTTCCCATACCAACTTAGTAAGTCCAGTAAGCAAATGACTACAACCCTTGAAGAGCATCCAGTTTTTCATCAATCACTGAGGATGTTGGTGAATGGGCGTTACATTCTCAGTGTTGATTGTGTGTTTCACTATGCCTGTTCTCCTCAAGTCTGCCTTATCTTGGGAAGAAACATGGTCATAGCATAGAAGAAAATCAACCAGCTTATTTCTCTGGGAGTTATCCAGATACTTCGACAACAATTCGAGTAAGTCTGAAAGATGCTGCAGCACCACATTAGCCGGAGTATATGGAAACTCTATGATTTCATTATCAGCCATCATAGACTCCCATGTCACTGCTATAGATTTCTCATGCACCTTAACTGATTTTTCTGACAGATTGAGCACCAAAATAGGGATACAGTTATTCTCCACATTAAACTCTGAATTTGCTATCAATAACTGACACCTCTTGGTGAATTTCTCAGTTGGTATCAGTATTGCACGAGAGGGCACAGTTTCTAAGTCTATTACCTGCTTGGGTGTGATTCTTTACACTCTTGAAGGTATGATACTTGTTTTTTCCACTATCACATGGCAACACCAAATGCTATTCAATTCCATTGTGGCACATTTCACTGGTTGACCATTCAATTTAAATTTATTAGTCCCAGCATCTGTGACACATTGGTGTCTCTGGAGAAAGTAAAAACCAAGTATTCCATCTGTATCTTTGTCAATTTCCACCATTCACTTGTGTGCTTAACATTTGTATCATCTATTAAAACATCCATTTTTCCCACACCTCTTGTTCCAATGCACTTTCAATCAGCCATTCTCTAAATATGGCTTCTTAAGATTAAACATTTGTTTATAGATGTGACTGTTAATGGTTGTAACAGTTGCACCTGTATTTCACTTTCCTTCCTTGCACTCCACCTTGTATGTACATTCCTGAGCCATTGCTGGAAATTTGAGTTGTATGGGGATGCATTCTGCTCTGCGGACCATGTTTGTTCTTATTTTCTTTTGATATTGGACAGTCTTTCCTTAAATGTTCCTCACTGCCACAAATCCAGAACTTTTTATAATTCTGATGATTGTAGGATCTTTCAGTGCACTTTTTCTTTATTGAGTCCAGTTCAACCTTTGATTTTACTTGAGAGTTTTTTATGCAGGCCTTGAGGTCCACTTGGCCAAGTGCTGAATATTCTCTATTATCATCAGCACTGATGTTTCAAACATGGACTGTCATACTCTGGTTCCCATTTTTTATCTGCACTTCGAAAAGCCTTCAATTCAACTGATAACTTTGTGGCTTATTCTCATGTTTTAGGTTTGCTTTGCTGTATATGAAGGCTCATATCTGAGTCTATCAGTGCATCAGTGAAAAATATCCCAGCTCAAAGTTTCTGTGAGTTCAGCTGGAGCTTTGGGATAGGCTCTCCTGAAATGTTTCACAACCTGAGCCAGTTCAGGCAAAGCTTGATCTCTTTTCCAGGTGAGATTTTTAAGCTGCACCATGAAAAGTTCTGTTTGATTTTCTGAGTCAAATCTCACTCATTTTTGATGATTCTAAATCAGCTACCACTGCCTGTGTACCTAAAATTGATGCCAGAAACATTACTTTTTGATCCTCAGTCCAGTTGTTAATTACAGCAACAAAAATTTCAAAATTAACTCCAAAGTCTTCTCAGGGTTCTGAACCATCATAGTTTGTTGGCCACACAAATGGCTTTTGAAAGGTTTTATTCCCACTGGTGTTTTCAATGCATCCTATACTTGTAAGATCTCTCTGAATTTGGCTGTCCAATATCTTACATTCCCATTCTAGCTTCTTTATTTCCTCCAGTCACAACCTACATTGTACATTAAGGGTAGGAGTTGTGGTTTGCAATGTTGCACCTAAACCTGTGTTGGGATTTCTCTGGATTAACAAAATATTTGTTGGGATATCAAACCTTCCTTCCACCATTTTTCCATGATGAATAAAATTAGACTGAATCTTAACCTATTCTCAGTGCAATCAACACTGATATCTCACAGCAATCCACACTGATATTTCACAGCCAATTTAATCTGGGAATCCACTTGAAGAGAACCACACTAACAATGAAATACACACAAAACATTCCATTGCCAAAATATCGGAATGATGAAGCATATATCCTATAAATAAAGTATCATACTATTTAATAATCCCAGTTGCGCAGAGTACCACTGACTAAATAATTCACCAACAATGAGTATCACACCACTGCCACCAAACATTTGTAATGTGATGGGTTCAGAAATAAATCCATAAAACAAATCTATTTATAAGTTTATTTACAATTTACACTATGTACACTCCTCTACACTTGTGTTATAGAACACAAGAAATTTCCCTAATTGTCTGTTGAATTAGGACCTAACTTATTGTTAGAACAGAGAGAGAGTAAAACTCCAATTTAATCCTTTGACACTGAAAGCTGAAAAACCTTACTCCCAATGAAACAGTAAGGGGGATTCCAATGTGATGGGTTTAAAAATAAATCCATAAAACAAAAGTCTCCTTTTATATACACTCCTCTACACTTCTGTTACATTGCACAAGAAATTTGCATAATTCTCTGTACAATCTGAATTTAACTAATTGTTAGAACAGAGAGATGGAAACTCCCATTTTGCTTAAAAAATTCAGCCTAGCTGAAACATGATGGTTGACATATGTCTACAGATAAAATTTTTCTCACTTCCGAATGTCCATGCCTTCAGCTAGATGCTCCCATTGTAATTTTTTAAACCAGTGGCTCTGTAGTGAAAACACATGTGCCTCTTATCATCAAAGCATCACACTCCCTAATGATTTAATTTCATCACACAATGTTGATATACAGTATGTTAGTTCTACTCGTCATAGACCAGAAGAGCTTATAGGATGGCATATTGTCCATCATCTGTCGTCCATCGCCTGATGTCCATCTGTCCATTAGCACAAGTTCGTTATTGCTACTTCTCTTAAACTACTTGGAGAATTGCCATAAAACTTTACACACACATTTGTTCCAAGGTCTAGTTGGTCCTGAATGAAATTGGTGTTGCTCAGACATCCAATCTGTCTGCAACAGCAGCCATTGTGAAAATCTTGTTATAACTTCTGAATGAATGAATGAATGATCATATCAACATGAGGTTTCACTAAAAGACTTCTTATGATGTCTAGTTTGCCCTGAATGAAAATGGTGCCAATCTGATGTCCAATATGGCCACCACAGCAGCCATCTTGAAAATCTTATCCATACTCCTCCTTAATGGAAAGTCCAATATGGCCACCACAACAGCTATCTTGAAAATCTTTTTATTGCTTTTCCTTGTGAACAGAAAGTCATATCAGCATGAGGTTTTCATCAGAAGACTTCTTATGGTGTCTAGTTGGTCTTAAATAAAAATGGTGCTGATCTGATATCCAATATGGCCACCACAGCAGCCATCTTAAAAATCTTATCACTAACTACTTCTCCTAGATGGAAAGTCATATCAACATTGGGTTTTCACCTGAAGACTCCTTATGATGTCTAGTTGGTACTAAATGAAAATGGTGCCGATCTAACATCCAGTATGACCACCATGGTAACCATCTTGAAACTGTTGTTATTGCTACTTGTCTCAAATGGAAAGTCATATTGACATGGGATTTTCACTAGAAGACTAATTATCATATCTAGTTGGTTCTGAATGAAAATGGTGCCAATCGGACCTAAAATATGGCTGCCACAATGAACATATTGAAAAACTTGTCACCAATTCTCCTGAATGGATTATCATATAAACATGGGGTTTTCTGTAATGGTGTCTAGTTTGTCTTAAATGAAAATGGTGCCAATATTACATCCAATATGGTTGCCATAGTGGCTAATCTGAGTCTTATTGCTCAAGAATATCAGATGGTTTCAACACTCAGCAGTTAAAAAGAAAAAATGGTCATATCTTGAATTCCTGGAAATTCTTTTCAGACATTAGAGCATCAGTCCCTTTGAGGGACTCTTGCTTTAATTTAGACCTTCTTTACTTCACATATATGTTGCATGCAACTGGTTGTAATTACAGGTTTGACTGTATGTTTCCTTCATCTTTGCAGGATTATGTGCCTGCTCCTCCTTATTCAACGGGGTACTATTTTTCTGAGAACTGTCGTCCCAACAGTTCGGAGATGAGAATCTTTGAGAGCTACAATGATCACATGCAATACCCCAAAACAGTGCGGGAGATGATTCAGCGCGTCCAGCAGCTTGATGGAGCACCACAAGGTCAGCAGGTTCATTTTTAACAGCAGAAAGAACATGACTTCAGATTTTGTAGCCATATTTGATCAATTCAGTGTTATATTGCTCACTAATATAATGCACTATGAAGAATTTTGTTTTCAGAAATTAAATTTTTTAATCTGTTCTGAATGACAAGAGACCAAGACATAACTTTGATTTTCACTTTTTTGTTCCAGAGAATGTTGTCTTGACTTGTAATTTTATGGCTCTGTAGATAGACTAAGAAGGGAAATAACTCTGATAAGTACAGTACAATCTTGTTTCTTCTTCAGATAAGTTACCCGGTCTTAATATGTTAGGAGTAAAACCACTACCTTGCAAATCCAGCCCTCTGCCAAAAGTTGTCTGCCCACCTGGGTGGAAGTCAAACAGGAGTTATGTCCCCTTGGGTAGAGGGAATGATGCCAAATCTGGTCCTTACGTCAGTTACTACTTCCACTTGTTCTAGGAAGCTTGCTCTTCTTTGAGACCTTGCAAAATCATATCTGCTTGTGCCTTTACATCATTTGAGCAGTTCTGTTGAGTTTTTTTTTTCTGTAGAGTTTTCTCACAACAGAGAAATATACTCCAGCTGTAGTTCTGTCTTTTTCTTGCTCTACTGTCATAGACAAAAAAGATAACCATGATACTGTCTCAAATGTATGGGGTACAACTTGAGCATTACTTGTGATGTAATCACATGATGGTCAGAAAATGTATGGGTGAATGGCTTGGCCAGAGTGAGAGAGCAACCAAGTGAGAGAGCAAAGAAACATACCAGCAAAGATGCAGACTCCATCAATATCGCTGCCAACACTGCCTCACTTGACAGCTTCCTATTAGCAGAGAAGGCAGAAGCTAACCATCCTGAAAAATATTAAGCAGACCAGATCATCACAGGCTTCACATACAGTGACAGCACTGCCCTTGCCTCCTTGACTGGAATAGGCCTTCTCAGCAGTACCTCTAGGGCCAGTACAGTCTTGGTACAGTGGTCTGTCAGGACCAATTATGGACATTCAGACACAGCTCAGTCCTGGCTATAGTGATCATTCCCTGGATAGCCAGTACCAGATTTTGGCATCAGATGTGAATAGGCTACAGACAACACCAGCTCTGACACAGCCTCAAACTCTGCCTTCTGCTCCCAGGACTAATTATGATGATCTGTCTTCCCAGTATACCAAGTCCTAGCTTTATGATGCATGTACTTACAAATAGCTGGAATTGCAAGTCTCTGCAGCAGCTCTAACTTGGACTTCTTGTACTCTCAGCACCAGCATCGAAGAACAAACTTCTTCTATCCAGTACTGGAGTCCCAGAAGTAGTGTGGACAGACACGGAACAGCTCTGGCCCCAGCCCAGTCTCCATCACAACCCAACACCATTTATGGTGATGCTTCAGTCCTGGATGCTTGGTGTCACTCGCAGATTATGTTTGGAGATCACTCCCAGATTATGTTTGGAGATAACAGTGTCACAACTTGGCCAGATGCCCAGTTTTGTTCACCATCCATCTTGACCAGCTTTGCCAGCCTCATCACACACATTGCAGGTGACATCAATATCACTGCATTCTTCTGTCTTTGAAGACTCAGCCTTCGACACAACAACTGGTTTGAAATGTCATTGTGATAGGATTCATGCTGAGTCTGGTATCCATGGCTATGTTTTAGCAATCTGAACACAGTCTAGACTCTTCCATTGATAATCCCACTGGTCATGCTTGGAAGTCAGTGTTGCAGATGGTGCTTGTTTTTAACAAAGCAGTACAAGACACACTTACCAATTCCATAATGACATTCCCTAAGGAACACCATGAGGCCACATTTAGATCATAGCCACTGTCATCCAATATTGGTAATGTGGAGGAAGTAAAAACAGGCCACCAAAAAGGCATACCTCACACAGGCCCAAAGTCCTTGAGCTCAGCCCACATTTCAGAGGGGAAGCCATAGAAACAGGAAGGGAGGGCAGTTGAAAGGGGGAAACAGTCCTACAAGCCCTTTCATCACACGAGAACACAGTTTCCAAGGGCAACTGATGACAAAACACAGGGAGATAAGGCTCATGTCCATCCCATTTCTCTCCCTGTCAGCCTCCATCTCACAGAAAATGATGCCATGCTCACACTGCCCTTTTCAGACTCAAACACTTCACCATGGAATGGGAAAAACTTTGCCCTGATGTGGGTTATGCCAGTCATCTCAGAAGGCCTCCAGATCTCAGTCAGCACCCCTCCCCATTTTCAGTAACTCCCTTTGCTACAGACATCCCAAAAGACATGTTCCAAGCTGATGTTCTGCAGCAAGAGATAGAAATGCTCACAAAAGAGGAGTAGAGATTGTTCATAATGTAAACTCAAAAGGATTTTACTCCTGACTGTTCCTAGTGCCAAAGGCCAACAGCAAGCTTTGGCTGGTCATAGAACTCAGCTCTCTCAAACTTTTCATGCAGGCACCATGGTGCAGAATGGAGACACAGAAACTAGTTCTCAGTGCTGTTCAAGAGAGAGATTTTGCAATCAGTTTGTATCTTCAAGATGCATACCTCCAAATTCCAATCTACAAGTCTTCCAGAAAATTCATGAGATTCATATTCAGTGATGTGGTGTATCAATTCAGGGCTGTCCCCTATGCTCTGAACATCTGTCCCTGGGTTTTCATGAAAATTATTGACAGAGTTGTATTTTACTTCCGAGTCAGCTCCATATCCATGACTTCCAACTACCTGGACAACATTCTGCAAAAGCTCCAGGTGAGCTATATTCTAGATCAAGACATTGACAAATCCACATCCAAGTCTGTCACACCCCATGCAGACTTAATGTTCTAGTCCCAACTCGCTGTCCCAATTGAATCAGTTATAATTCAGACTGTCGATTCACTCAATGCTCTTTCCATGAACTGGAACTGTCCAGATGCATATGCCTTCCCTCCATACTTAAGACAAATGGAAGAGATGACTTTCTCAAGCTTTACCTCATAGACCTTAAATTCCAAAGGACTCAGTTGACCTGATGGGACCTATAGCAGCTGCAAAACAGGCTACCTTCCCAGGTCATTCAACAACTTCTCAATGATGTGGTCACTCTTAATTCCTCTGGATTTGCATGGTGGAAAATTTTCTACAATCCTTGTCCTAGCCTCCTGTATCTCTCACAAGATTTGAAGATGCTTCATGTACATTAGGGGACTGGAGATTGGGACTTCTCCAGGGTTAGGAGATGTAACTCCCTTTATCTCTTATGTATTCTTCTAATGTATTATGATCAGAAAACATATTTGCAGAAGACACCAATTTTTGGAGTAAAACATGTTTCTTCGATTAATACTTACCCAACCACAATACAGGAATACCGTTGTAGCCACCCTGTAGTGACATGAAAACCTGATAGAGCGAACACATCTGCGTAACTGATGTATGGACAGGATTTGACACCAGAGCCTCTACCCAAGGGGAGATCACTTGTATCTGACTTAAACCAAGGTGGACTGACAACTTTTAGTACTTCTGTTCCTATGTTTCTGCTCTACAGTTTCGCACTTTGCATAGGGTTTGATTTTTAAAGAAAAAGAATTTCCTTAGTTTACCTCACTGGTTATCCTGGTTATTTAAAAAAGACCTTGTATATCTTAGGTATTGTTAAAATAACTTTTAATTCCCTTTATTTTGGTGTATGATTGATGGGTGTAATTTGGATTATAGACTATACAGCATGGCCTTACAGCAGATATGCACCTCTCAAAAGACTGCTAGCTCCACTGGGCCACTTTCACTTCCTAAACTTCAAAGGTAAATTGGGAAATACAAGCTGATAACTTCTTTTCCTTTTTATAAGCTGGTATTGGCTACTCTGGCAAAATTAATTTCATTTAATAACTGCTAAAGTTAGTGTACTTATGACTAGTTTAGGCTCATTTTTTGAGCACATGGTAGCAGCCATTTTGATAGCTGTCTGCTTTAGAGAGTGCATAGTTTCCATAATTACTACATGTAAAGAAATTTCAGTCACAGTAGATGAAAATAGCATAGAGGTATACCAACATTCTCTCTATTGTGCATGTTGGCAATGCAAACAACTTCACTTTATACTGGTCCCTCTTTCAGAAGTACATAATAACTGTATAGCAGAACCTAAAAAAAAGCTTGGGAGGGCTGGATTTGTGAGGTGTTGGTTGTACTCCAAATGTATTATAATAAAGATTTGTGTGGTAGTGGTTGTACTCCTAATGTATTATAATGAAGATTTGTGTGGTAGTGGTTGTACTCCTAATGTATTATAATAAAGATTTGTGTGGTAGTGGTTGTACTCCTAATGTATTATAATAAAGATTTGTGTGGTAGTGGTTGTACTCCTAATGTATTATAATAAAGATTTGTGTGGTAGTGGTTGTACTCCTAATGTATTATAATAAAGATTTGTGTGGTAGTGGTTGTACTCCTAATGTATTATAATAAAGATTTGTGTGGTAGTGGTTGTACTCCTAATGTATTATAATAAAGATTATCAGAGGATCATATTTTACTCCAAAATTGGTTTTACTGAACTCCTCAGAGGAAACACAAACAATTCATACAAGCAGAAGTTAGGATGAATGAGTTTTGGCTATACAGTAATCAACCTCTTTCAAAGCCGCTCTGAAGAGAGATAACCCCTGGATAAGAAGCCACCCTGATTAACACCACAACATCAATAGACAAGGAAGGGAAATAACTCTGACAACTACTGTACAATATCGTTCTCCAGACACCTCAGAGGACACAAAAGTCATTTATACAAGCCACCTTGACCAACACCACAATTGTTTATTGTTGTCATTTGGTTCTCAACAGAGGCAGACTCATTTAAAAGACCACCTTTTCAGTGCAGAAAGGATGGCCTTGTAAGCAAGAGATCACTGTACCAAATCTTCTTAACTGGGGGATATAGATGTTATTTGGATAAACTAATAATTGGATGAACAAACTTCTGCTGTATTTCCAGTGGTTACTTTCATGTACACATTGATAATTCCAGATTGATAGGAAATTTTCATGCCTGAAACATGCTTATCAACTGACAGAATTCCCACATGACTACGGTACAGCTGGGGCTTTTTTTGTTGTGATACTGTCTCATGGACCCTCTAGTGCAAAATGACAGCTTTCCTTTTGAATGTTTGATATAGAACTACTATCCCAATAGGCATTAGGTCTAGAGAAAAAAGGCAAGAAATGATTTGAATTTGTTCACTATTTCAATATTTATTGTTGAATATTTGTATTTAGTGAGAACTTTTACCAAGTGAACTTTGAATTCTTATGTTCACTGTTTTTAATTGTCTGATAAATACTTAATGCAAGTTTCCTACAATGAAAGTACATGAAAATGAGAAGCTGAAGTTTAAGGTGGATCATTGTTCCCCTCCGTGCTCGCAGTTCCTGTTGCAGTGGCTGTTGTTATTGTTGGACATGGATGGTTCAGCATTAGTGCACATATCTTCATCTATCTAAATAAATGACCTAATTTTCAAAGCTCAGGGGTGAACTATACACGCAGGCCATGGTCAGCTTCTTGGCTCCAGGTTCACCAGTGTCTTACACCTAGAAGACCACATCATACAAATAGCTGAATCACTTAAGTGCATTGAATAAGTTGTTAGAATTTATTGTGCAATCAATGTATAATGGATAAAGTTTGAGTTTAGAAGATGTAATTGTGATGTATACAGGTCGACAGGACAAGGAACTGATGGATTGGTTACTGAACAGACTGGACATCAAGAAACACTTACCAGACAGTCAGCCTGCTGGAAACCTGGCCCTTACACGCTGTGTACGTTACAAGTTGCGCAACGGACTTCGTGTCAGGATCAACCAGGCTTTTGGATTACCAGGTATATAGTTCTGGACAGGTACTCAACATAATTTTGGATAGGGGTATGTCTTTGTCCATGACCAGTTCATATAAAAATAATACCTGGGCCCGGACCAGGGGATTATGAAAAGGAATCTGGCTACCTTGTCCCCTTCCAATTAAGTGAGATAAGGGATCTGGCAGGTCTTTGGTTAGAATACACCTCTCCTTTGACAACTTGTGCACGACAGTGTCCACAGCATAGGTGAAGGCACAAGATAGCAAGGGAGCCTCAAATATTGGTTAACAGTTGGGGGAAGGGGGTTGCTGGCAGCTTTCTTTGATACAAGAGCATTATAAGCTCCATTGTACTACGCAAATAGTAGGAAACCTTATTTCTAATCTGAATTTGAGAAAAATTTGGAGCATAGGCTTAGATGATTAAGATGTTACATGAGTTCTGTACTGACCTAGATCCATGCATATTAATCAGATGATTTTTTATCTGATTGGGTGAGCTTGTTACCACTCTAGATTTCTGATCCGATTTTTATCAGACTTGGTAAATATATTTCAATCATCAAGATATAAGATGGGTACAGCTACGAGTGAGATCCATGCATAGTAATGAGGTGATGATATTGCGTCTGATTGGTCGATCTTGTCAACACTTTAGTGACTCTGTTTCTGATCAGATTTTTATAAAATTTGGTAAACAGGCTTATATCATCAAGATATCAAATGTGTTTTGTTATGAGTGAGTGCTACACAGATTAATGAGATGATCTTATATCTGATTGGCTGAGCTTCTTGCCACTTAAAAGTCAGTGTTTCTGCCCCAATTTTAATCAAACATGGTAAATAGGCTGATATAGTCTGGATGTTGGATGAGTTTTATTTTAAACAAGATCTGTGCATATGTATGAGGTGCTCTTGCATCCGATTCACCAAGTTTGTTTTACCACTCTTGAGACTGTTTTTTATAGGATTTGTATCAAACTTGGTAAATATGTTTATATCATCAAGATATCAGATGACTATGATTATGAGATCCCTGCATGTTAATGATGTCATCTTGCATCATATAAGCTTTCATCCCTTTAGCGACTATATTTCTGATCAGATTTTGATCAGACTTGTTAAATGGTATTATGTCATCAGGATCTTTGAATTTGGTTCACGATCAAGATATATGCATATTTATCAGTTAATCTTGTATTTTATTGGCTGAGCTTGTTAACACTCTGGACACAGAATTTTTTTTAGATTTTGCTCCAACTTGGTAAATAAGTTTATATCATCATTGTCTTAGACAGGTTTTGTAATGAGGGAGATCTGCATTTTTTAATGAGATGATCTTCCAATTGGTTTGGCTGAGCTTGTTTACTTGCTAGATCTGGAGACTATATTTCTCATAAAATTTTGATAATACTTTGTAAATAAAAAAGGTTTATATCATCAATATCTTGGATGATTTTGATTATGAGCAAGAGACTACGTATTAAATATACCTATATCTTTGGAATTAATTCTTGTCAGACTATCAGAGCTTGAATTTGATGCTCACGCACTCACAAAATGTGAGTTAATTGTGGAAAACATAAGTTGAGAGTTCAAGTTTTTGCATCTTTTTGCAAGTTTTAAATTTTCCAGTGATATATTAGAAATCATTATTAAAACTCCTTAATTTATATCAATTCAGCAAAACAAACATGCATAAGTTCCAAAACAAAAAGAAGATTGCTTTGTCATTGATCCCTTTACTGAGAGATAAGCTGTTTAACATGTATCTTAATAATGTGGCCATACATGTACAGCTCTCCCTTGTTATAACGTGGTAGTCAGGGTCCATAACACCTGCAGCGTTATGTACCAAACCATGTTATATTGAGAACCGTGATATGTACGGAACCACAATATATTGAAAATAGCATAATATATCAAACTGTGGTATAGTGGGCACTATCAAAATTTATTAAATAATGGTATTTTGAAAAGGAAATGAAGATGTAAGATTAAGTTTCAACTTGTTTTCTTTCAACCCATATTATACATTAGTGGGATTTTGGTCATGTGTTCCATAGTAGCACTGCATTATATCCGGAATTGCATTATAATGAGGTGCATTATAATGAGGGAAAGCTGTACCTACTGATTATTAATACACAGTGGACTAAGGCACAACCATTAAAAGAGATGCACGACTTGATCTGGTAGTAATTTTTTATATGACGGCTGATTGCAGATTATTATTATCCTGACTATCCTCAAAAAAAAAAATAGTTGTCCCTAATATGTTCTTGTTCACTTTGGTGAGGCTGATTGTTTTTTAGTCTTTCATGGTCCAAAACTTCAAATTTGGATGTGTGTAATCTTGAATAGTTTGGTACTGCATCATAATGACATTACCACACTCCTCTGTATAAAAAATTGTTTTAAAAAATGTAACCATACTAATTTTGAAAATGAATTGGTTTTATTTTTTACAGGTTCAGCAGTGTGACTAATATGGTAGTTGTGGTAACAAAATTCCGATCTTTTTGATAAAGTCTAAATTTTTAACTTTGCAATTGAGCATATGGAATCCGGTAGGTATGTTCATGCTGATTTCAACAAGTTCTTTCTGATTTGGTCAAATTGTAGCAAGTGATTTTTGAAGTGTTTTTTAAGCCTTTGTAAAAGTATTAATCTGTGATCCAATCTGCATTGGTTTTTAGGACTTCCAGTACAACTTGTTCAGTATTGAGATAATACTTCCAGGTTTGTAGTCATAATTCATAATTGGCTGTAACAAATATGGTTGCTCACTTTTGGATTTTTTTCAAGTTTGTCCTGTAATACTTGGGAGTAGGGGTTACAAATTATATAAGAACTGAGCTCTGAGTTGAGGTCTTGTGCTGAAAAAGTTAATTAACTCTGGACCTGTTTTATCCTCAGACAACTTATACATCCAGTGCTTTGTCAGAGTTGCACCAGGCCAAAAGGTGATTGGGTTTGAACCGAATGCTGATGGATATGGAAAAGAGGAAAAGTTTATCACCCTGAGGCATGACTACAGCAGCTACCAGCAGGCGCCTGAATGGACAGATGAGTCACAGGTAATAGTCAACCAAAGATGAGTACATATACTGTGTTTCCACAGTGTGCCAGATTAACGATTCTCAGCTATAGTTCTACACCAATGAGTGGATACATCCATTCATTTTTTTCTGAAAAAAATACTTTACCAAATTAAAATGATCTAAACAAACCTTGACAACATGAGTTCAGTTTGTTGTTGCAGGTAAATGATTTTGAATATCAGTCAGAAATACTACTTCTAGTAGATGATGAACTACACAGCAGAAATTCTAGAACAAATCGGTTCTATCTTTGCAAGTCATTGTGGGTAATCTTCTGCAAGCTATTATGGGTATGACTGGTATCAAGTTCTCAATTTGCACATTGTTGTGATCATTTTAATTTGGTAAAGTATTTTTTTCAGAAAAAAATGAATGGATGTATCCACTTATTGGTGTAGAACTATAGTTGAGAATCGTTAATCTGGCTCACTGTGGAAACACAGTACATCTAGTCATCTTTGGGAATCTTGCTCACATACTTAGAGGGTAGGGAAAGAGAGACAGTACACACTATATTGCTTGTCTCTTTGTTACAGTTTTATCTGAACTAAGCCTTTTTGTTGCACTATATCTAAAGTTGTGGTCTTGATTGCAAATGACTGGTTGTGAAGAAGAGTACAGGGTACACATCATGTTAGACTTGTCAAAGTTTAATACAGCTCACAAATTTACATTTTCACCACCTTATACTGATCCAGTGGTATGCTGTTGCTTTGAAGCATATTCCATTATGTGCAACATAGGGTCAGAATTATTGGACAGTTCTATTTGGAATTTTGCAATGAGGTTTTGACAAGCTGGTACATTTGAGTAGTGAATCTTTAATATGACATTTTAATACTTTTATTTTGTGATTATTTTTTTTTCTTCTCACAATATAGAAAGGATCTGCTGTAGGGAAAACTCCTTACAAGCTCTAAGATATGCATTCACAGCAAAGCTTACTTAAATCCTCAACTTTAAGATACAGGTTAGAGCCGGTATCCAGTGGATAAAACAGTTGCTTTCTTATTGCTGTGCTCAGTTAAAATTCTTAACTGTAAAAATTGCTGACAACTTGAAGTATAAAGCATTTCACAAGAAAGCAAAGAAAAACAGATGAATAAATGTTGTCATGCAATATTTTATGGTATATTTTTTTACTGTCCCCCTCCCCAAATAGTTATGTTCAAGGATTGTTTTCTTGAATTGATCTTAAATGACCTTAAAGAATAACTACCAAGTAAACAATCACTTCAGATGAATGAATAACACTTTTGATTGTCATTACCAAACATCATGGCAGATAAATGTTTAAACCTAAGAATCTGGCCTGGCTTTCACCAAAACAAGTGAAGCCGGGACTCAAACTTAAGTCTGGAATTCAGTGAACAGATTGGCTGTAATTTGTCTGACTTAAAATAGGCCAATCTCAAGCAGTGTTCATTGCAGAAATGGAAAAAGTGGGGTTCAATGGCCCCTATGAGGTCAAAAAGTGGGGTCATTGAAAACAAAAAGGAGTTGCAAATAACCTTACCTTTACTTATTTATTGACGAAATTCAAAACATATCCCAGTCATTTGCATTGTGGATTTATTAATTTCGGCAATAAATATTCAATTTTCCAGCAATATATGCTTTGAATTACTCATTGTGAAGTCAGACTACAGCATGACTTTCTGTGACTTCCTTGTCTGCTATAATAAACGTATCCACTGTTCAGGACATGGTTATTTTAATTGACAAGTAAACCATAGCGAACAGTACTATAGTTTTGGACATTTGAGTCTGTATTTTTCCTCCATGTACACTACTTTGAAAATAAATAAAGCACTGTTTTTGATGAAGATTTCATTTGATTTCTTTACATTTTCTATCAGTGAACCACCATGTGCTTTTGATTGGTGCTAATCAAAATCAGTAAGGCATTTCTGTCAGCAGATGAAATTGATCATCTTATGATTCTTTGGAAATGAGTGCACTCTGTTCAGTAAGCTTGGGATGCACTCACTTCAGACTGAAGTCAACTGTAACAATCTTTTATCTTTAATTTCTTGGGTCTTTTTTATGCATGCTAAGGGCTCCACAGAGGGAACTTTCATGTGTTTTAAATGAAAAATAAGGTTCATTGGCTTATTTGTGTTGCCTAGAATGAACCCTGCTTAAGTCTTTCATCTAGTCTTTACTTTAAGTCAATTTTGATGAAATTTGGACCACTTTGTATTGATGAGACATTAATCTTAAATAATTTATATATTTAGCAGTGATTTAAATTTGTATCTGTTGGCAGAAGAATCTACTCTGCAATTAAAGGTTGCCAATAGATGCTGAAATAATTTACTAATTTCAAGGATGTGCTTAATATGTTCAAAATATAATCTCTGCCATCATTTCTATTTGCAAAAATTGCCAAATTTTGGCACAAAGGATATAGAGTTTTAATGTCATGCCCAGACTTAAAAATTTCTTTTTACAGCTGATCCATCCATACTATGATAGTAACAGTTGCCTAGTGATACAGTTGTTTAGTCTGGATTTGATGTACCACCCCCTTCCAGATCATAGTGCCCCTGGCAAGGTTACTGACTCCAAGGGCAGGGAACTCTCACTCGAGGATGAGAACAGAATTCTTGGCTGGGTTATTGTGCCACTGTTTGAAGAGTAAGTTCTTTCCACTACTTTTGTCAACAAACATTCTTGAAAGTTGAAAAAAAGCATTCTAGAAGAGCAAGTTCTTTCCGCTACTTTTGTTAACAAACATTCTTGAAAGTTGAAAAATAGCATTCTAGAAAGTTTACTTGATGTTTTCATTTTTTTCTACACTTTTCAATAATTATTATTTGGGGCTTTGAATAAATAGGCACAATATTAATGACAACTTTTAGCTGATTTTTTAGGAACATATATTTCAAAATCTTCAATACAAACTCTAATGTAAAAATAAATCAAAGGATAAGTAATAATGATCTTTTTTAATGGCTTGATGGTGCACAGAAAATAGGTATCATAAAAAGATACATACAATATTGTATTTTGAGATTACATTCTTCACATGATATGTGTTGAATTTGTTGTCCTACCTGTAACAGCATGGTGAGAAATAGATATCATTTTTCTGGTGGTGTTGACACTGTTGACATAATTTTTCTGGTGGTGTTGACACTGTTGGCATAATTTTTCTGGTGGTGTTGACACTGTTGACATAATTTTTTTGGTGGTGTTGACACTGTCAACGTTAAGATTCTTTATGAAATTTTTGTCAGATGCAGGGGGTACATCACTGGATGGGTTACAGATTAGACACTACATTTTATTACCTAATTGCTGTTTTATTTGTCATGAACAATTTATTTCTTATTCCAAGGATTTTTAAAATCTGTTTTCCTTTAAACATTGTTACAGGCACTAGTCAAATATGAGGGAAAATTAATTGTGAACTATTGCCAGTGCAGTAATGTGCATGTGACTGGCTTTTAGAACTATTTGCAAAATGAATGAGCCTGCTTGCATGCACCATAGTGAAAGTGATCTGTTCACAAACAGACAATTCTTGTTTATCTGTAAGCCTTAGCTGAATTTGGTACCGTATATACTCGCGTATAAACCAGGTCCAAATGCAAACTACATAAACCCTGATCTGCCATCGTATAATGCGCCGGCAGATCAGGGTCTGTGTTGTTTGTTCTACTGATTAGTCCTTACAAACTGCATAGACCCAGATCTGCTGGCACATTATGCGCCGGCAGATCTGGGTCTATGCAGTTTGCAGTTGGTATCAGCTTATGCACGAGTATATATGGTAATAAGTCATTTATTTTATGGCTGGGTAGAGAAAAGTCTAAACTATATGCCCTTGTGATGATATATCACCAGAGAAAATCTTGGACTTTTTAAAAGAATCTGTTTCATATAAAAAAAATTTACCCAATATTTTAAGAATTTTGTATTTTCACCATTATCTTTCATTTTATTTACCATTTAAAGAATTTAGCATCTCTACATTTTAACTTTTTTCTTATAGAACTATATTCAGTATTTAGAGTTATTTGGAAGGATTTATCTTCCTAAAGTCTTCTTTTGCAATTATTTTTATCTTTCAATTATTTATTATCTGCACTATATAGTCAGTATTGGTCTGACATGCTCTTAAATCCAACACACACACACAAACACACACACACACACACACACACACACACACATTCATGCATACATACATACATACATACATACATACACACACACACACACACATACATACATACATACATACATACATACATACATACATACATACATACATACATACATACATACATACATACATACATACATACATACATATGTTCTATTGCCCTGAATTTACAGCCTTGGGCAATAGAACAACTGTTTGACCACATAATTTCAGGGAAAATAGTTTGGTCTGTTCCCTGCATAGCCATTAATAACTCATTACTGCAGAACCTTTATTTTTGTTGTTGTCTCACCTGCATTAGAAGATTGAATGACATCGTTATCACTTTCATGAGGCAGTTCTCGTACATAAATGTCTACATGGAGCTGTACCAGAGTACCTTCAGAATTTACTCAGGTCTTATTCAACACTTTACCAGTTAAGATCAACATCGCATGGAAACCTTCAACCAGCAAAAACAGCAATTTAAGAAAAGCTTCCAGTATTCTGGTACAGTTCTGTGAAATTCTCTTATATTTTATGTACAATCTTAAGAAAATATTACAATATTTAAGAAAATATATAAATATATAGATGCTACTAATGTAATAATAATTATTATAGAATTTAGTATTTATAATTCTAAAGCACGTTAAAGTTAATAGTAATTATTATTAACATGTTCTTACACTTTTTTCTTAAGAGGGCCTCGAGGGGAAATAATTTTTGACTCAACAAATAAAGTATTATTATTATTTTTATTATTGTTGTTATTATTATTCTTATTCTTCTTATTATTGTTTCTCTGGCTGTGATGAAGGTGATTGCATCAGTTTTGGAATTTCACATGCTGGGAGATCACATCATGGGATGGATTTTCTAGTGAGAGATAATGTTGAGGATAAACCTTGTTTCTTGTATTCCTTGTTAATTTACACATTAATTAGCAAGGTAGATAATTGAAGTGATTATTCATATAAAGCCTGTTATGTTCAAGATTCATACAGTTTTATTAACAACAAACAATATTTATGTGTATACATGTGGTATTCATTTTAATGATATTCTAAGTATTTCTTCAATGATAAACCCAGATTGCCTGCCCCTTTTTAAACTTTTGGAAAAGCATGGGGTTGGTTTTTCATTGGACAAAGCTTCTTCAATAAAAATTAGCAAAACTTTTATAAAAGTGGGAGATATGGTTATTATCAAGCACAGGTTTATCATTAGAGAATTACAGTAAATCTATCAAATCTTATGCAGTCAAAAAAATACAAACTTATCTCATACAAAGGTAGTCTATGTAAATTATTTTCAACTTTATGTGTAGAAAAAGTGCAAGAAATCTGACCTTAGGCAGGTAAGAAAAACAGTTGGATCCTTCATGTTGAGAAGCACATGCTTGGTAGGGAAATCACCTAGTTGCCATCCCTCCATATTTAATTTTGCTGAATGGGAGCAGGAAGCACAGTTTTCTTTGGAACATTTGTACAACATTTTGGTGCTAGCTGTAACATATTTGTTTATTTTGCTACTGGGATTACTTTTCTATTATCAGTGTTTCCATAATTTTATTGGAAGATGCATTTTAACCAATCTATGCTTTGTCTTGTACTTCATCACCATTTTTAGGCACTCGCCATAAAGCAGAACATACTATGCTGTGATGTTGTCTACCTGTCTGTCTGTCCATCCATCTATGCATTTTGGTTTATAGCTCAATATTATGGATCTTGACCAAACTTTGTGAATGGCATGTACAAGGAAGGGGCCTATTGATAAAAGGACAGGTCGAGGCCACTGTGACTGAATGAACAAAAATGATTTCAACACAATAGTTTTACATCTACATCACTAACCTGGACCAAATTTTGTGCATGATTTGCACTTGGAGTTAGGAAGAAGCCTCTTAATTTTGATGTCAAAAGGTCAAAGGTCAAGATCACTGTGACTGTCAGATGAAAAATGGTTTCCTTGCAATAATTTTAATTCTAAACTAAGTACCTACACTGTTTGCTTTACATCATAAGAAGAACAAATAGAATAGACCCAGATCTGCCAGCACACGATGGGTTGTGTGCAGTGCATGGATATCTAACTGACATTTGCTTTTTTCAGTAGTACATTTTTACATTTGTCACATTCAGCATGCACCAAGCACTGGTAGCTCAATATGTATTGGTTCACTTCCATGTGGGAAGTATTGATGCTTATCATTATTCACTCATGCCTTTTATATTCACACAAAATACCTGTGGAGAGAGCATGCCATATAGTTTTATCCATATCCATTGATCCAACTAGATAAAAATAGAGGAGCATTTCCTTCCCCCTCTGCCATCAGTCCCCTTCCTTCTGCCCTCAGCACCTTTCTAGTCCCCCCACCCCTCCTCCAAAATCCCTCCCCTCTGCCTCTCTCCAGCTCACTAAAACACTTCTTAAATCTGTGTTGTTTTAAATTTATTCCACTTATTTTTCTGTTTATTTAATGTAGGGTAAACTAATGACACCAATATGGTTTTATCTGTTTCTACTTCAAAAGATTAAATGCTAAATTTATTATTGACATCAAGTCTTTTTATTGCAAAAAATGCCCATTGTTACAAAAGTGCCCCTTCCTTCAACAAAAGCACCCCTCTTCCCTTCATCTCTGTAAGAATTTCCTCCATGGAACACTGCATGTCTGTCCATCCCATCACATTATGTCTCTCATGAATTTTGTTTCCATTCATAACATTTGAAGGACTTTATGGATTCTCTTTGTTTCCATTCATAACTTTTGAAGGACTTCAAGGATTCTCTTTGTTTCCATTCATAATTTTTGAAGGACTTCATGGATTTTCTTTGTTTCCATTCATAACTTTTGAAGGACTTCATCGATTCTCTTTGTTTCCATTCATAATTTTTTAAGGACTTCATCAATTCTCTTTGTTTCCATTCATTACTTTTGAAGGACTTCATGGATTCTCTCTGTTTCCATTCATAACTTTTGAAGGACTTAATGGATTCTCTTTGAAGCTTTTCAATAAAACGATCTAGGTCAAGGTCAATTTTCAGTATTTCCCAACAAAGTTTAATGGAGTTATGGACCTAAAAGACTTCTCAATAGCTTTTGAAGGACTTCATGGAATGAAACTTAAGGCTGTACATTAAGAAGGCCTAGGGCAAGTCAGATTTTTAATATTTTCCAACAAAATTTTCAGAATCTTGGCCCTATTTTGGACTTAAAACTCTGCCTTTCAATTGCATCATTTGGGGGAGGCTATCCATGTAGTACTGACACATTTCTAGCTTTCTTTGTTGTTCCTCTGGAAAAGTCAAGCATACCATGTCGTGAAAATGTCTGTCCTTCAATCTTTCCATGTGTAAACATTTCATTTCCACTCTATAGTGTTTGAACAGTGTGATACATAAAACTTAAAAAGAACTAAAACATCAATCATTCAAATACTTAGCATTAGTCAAATGACTGCTTGTTCAGTCCAGATTAAAGCCACCTATTACCAGCAACCTCACTGAATCAAATGAAGGCATGAATCACTTTATGTTTTTTGAAGTTCTGTTATACTTTGATGAAACTTTACCTAAGTATGTATCCTCACTACCATTAGTGGGTATTCTATGTACCATATTTGAGTGCCTAACTCAGAAGTCAAAGTCACAGCAAATATTTTTTTAACTTTTTCCTGTGGCCACATTGTAAATTGTTAACCCAAATACGTGTCACCTGTATATGTTCATATATTCAATTAACATGTTTGATTCATAGGCCAAGGTCACAGCTTATATTTCCCAGTACTATAACATTGGAATGATAAGAGGTATTTCAAACGCTTTATACATTAAAGTTCTCATTGAAATCCCCATGGTGATTACAGTAGGTTGTCATTCTGAAATTTGAATGTTTGGCTAATAACTTTGTATTTATGTTGTGCAATGGTGTCTTGTTTTAAGACTAAATCTACAGAATACTCACCATCTCTTCCTCACATCTTTTGGAGATTTTATTAATGTTGACCATTTCAGTCACATGACATAAATGTTAATCTGCAGATGTACAGTGAGCAGATACATCATGTTTCATGTGCAGTGCTCTTTTTCTTTTAGTCATAAATTTTAAAAAAGTATAACAGGCATGACAATGTGTTTGGATAAAGTATGTTGTTCTTTTGCACAATTTTGTACCACTGCTCCACAGGTATCGGGAACTGCACACACTTACTTGCCTGCCATAATGTAATGTATGTGAAATAACCTGTACAGGAAGTATCCAGACAAATGTGTGATGAAAAGTGCCATTGTATTTGAGTCAGTTATGAGCTTAAAAATCACCTTTGATTGTTCTTGTATCTATATACCACTTATTTTTTGTCCAACTGAAAAAAGTATAAACTTTGTTTTTATCTCCACACATTCTTTAAATTTGTTCGTTATATTGTGATACCTTCTGCCTGTCAGTTTGTCCATCCATCTGTCTGTCTGTCCATTACCACATCTGCAAAAACCACTGGGTTGCAGTTGACAAATCTTTATATATTGCCTGTTATAACTATCTGTGAAAGGAGTGTTATCTTTAGCTCCTGCCCCTGATGTCCCTGATGTCCCATGGAAGGGATAAAAATTCAAATGCAGACATGCAAATTACAATGACTTTTTCAGATAATTTTGTACCAAATTGCATATATATATATATATATATATATATATATATATATATATATATATATATATATATAGATATGCAGTCATTGCATAAGGACACATATATGTGACAGGTTTTGCAATATGCTTCCTGGGTCACTGCCTGGAAAAGGAGGTGGGTGGGGTGGTATATGCAGCAAAAAGTGTAGGGATCTGCAATCATGAGCCATTGCAGTTGCTCTAACCTTGTTTGTCATTTTGTACAGCAAGTTTTGCCAACTGACATAATATATTGCCGGCAACTCAGATGTTGATATAAGGTTGTTTTTGAATTGAGGAAAGTGGAGAACCCAGAGGAACCACCACCTTGGATTGTCCACCTATTATACTACCTTGGATTGTCCACCTATTACACCATCGTGGATTGTCCACTTATTACACCACCTTGGATTATCCACCTATTACACCACCTTGGATTGTCCACCTACTACACCACCTTGGATTGTCCACCTATTATACCACCTTGGATTGTCCACCTATTACACCACCTTGGATTGTCCACCTATTACACCACCTTGGATTGTCCACCTATTACACCACCTTGGATTGTCCACCTATTACACCATCATGGATTGTCCACCTATTACACCACCTTGGATTGTCCACCTAATATACCACCTTGGATTGTCCACCAATTACACTACCTTGGATTGTCCACTTATTACACCACCTTGGATTGTCCACCTATTATACCACCTTGGATTTTCAATCTATTACACTACCTTGGATTGTCCACCTACTACACCACCTTGGATTGTCCACCTATTATACCACCTTGGATTGTCCACCTATTACACTACCTTGGATTGTCCACCTATTACACCACCTTGGATTGTCCACCTATTACACCACCTTGGATTGTCCACCTATTACACCACCTTGGATTGTCCACCTATTACACTACCTTTGATTGTCCACCTACTACACCACCTTGGATTGTCCACCTATTACACCACCTTGGATTGTCCACCTATTACACTACCTTGGATTGTCCACCTACTACACCACCTTGGATTGTCCACCTATTACACCACCTTGGATTGTCCACCTATTACACCACCTTGGATTGTCCACCTATTACACCACCTGGATTGTCCACCTATTACACCATCTTGGATTGTCCACCTATTACACCACCTTGGATTGTCCACCTATTACAAATTCTGGTCAAATGTAATGATAGCGAAGTCACCATCATGGCACTCAGCTTGTGCTGTTTTTACAGTAATATACTAATGACAATGGATGATTAGCTAACACCAGTGCAAAAAATAGACTGGACGTTCTGCAGTCAATGATTTGTGTTTTGCTGGCATCAGCTTAAGTTTGTATGTGACAGGGCAGGGTGATTCATAGATGGCCTTCAGATCAGAATATTTCTCACAAGGTGAAAAAAATTGCATAGTAAAGCTAATTGGAAATTTGTTTGGAAGAGTTTGTAGAGTACTAAACATTGCTAAAACAATGGTTTACAGTGTTTACAGGAGATATTTAGATCATGGTCATGTTGAAACTGCTGCTAAGTCCATTCATTGGAAATGTTGGAGTGATTGTGATGGATGAAAAATCATTCTAACTTTGAAAGCAAACAGGATGCTCTTTTTCTGACATTATCTCAAAATTTAATAGAAACGAAAAACAAATGTTCCTAAAAAAAAACAGTTTGGAGATATATTCGAACTCAGAGATAGAGAGAGAAAGGTCATGTCCAGTTTGTAATGCTTTATGTTTTACAAGTTTTATACTCTGCTCTCACCAAAGTACATATATCGGCACCTTTATTTAGCATTTATATAATAAAATTATGTACCGCATGCTTCATTTACATAAATGCCCAGTCTTACTCTATTGATCCTTTATTTCATGATACACTTTCTAAGTCTGTCACTTCCATCTTGTAGTCAGCATCAGGGTCTCACATTTTTCTCATGCAGGCATGATAATATGAATGCTTACTATTTGAAGCAAGCTATAACAAAACAGGGAATAAATGCGCATAACTTAACAGTTATATTTTAATTGTAATATTTTTAAGTATATTGGATTCACCTTTTTTTTTCAAAACCTATTTGCCTCAGGATGTAGATGAGTAGGTTTCTCCCTAATCATCATGCTGGCCAACTAAACTGCCTGGCCAACTAAACTGCCTGGCCAACTTTCTGTTCCAATAAATTGTGCTGAGCATGTTGCCAATTTCAAGATGACTTAGAGATAATTGTTAATGACATAATTTGAGAGATTTTTATTAAGGTGTGTTTGGAAATAAAACATTGAACTTAAAGTGGTTTTAGATTACAGTGAAACCCCGCTATAACAAGTATTGTTATAACATGAATTCGGATACACTGTAACACAGCTGTGGCATGGTTGCCGAACTTTTACAACATTTTACTTTATTTCTTCTGACTAATTTTTGAATTATTGCAAAGTTTTATTGCCAAAGTAAATATTAGTTTGATTTCATAATCTGGTGAGATATGTTGTATTCTTGAAGAAAAATGTTTGCCTTTCTTTAAATAAATAAAGACGTTAAAAGTTTCTGTTTGTGAATGTTTATTGCAAATATGCTGATAGTCCATCGTTTATTTTTGAAAGACCTCAGCTGTTAAAAACCTGATAATTGTTCATCTAATTTGTATTGAACCATAAACAATATATAATGCTGATAATTCTTCTTTTCTTTGGGTTTGTCTTTAATGCGTTGCATAAATTGTTGTTCGATCCAGGGCAAACAACTGACCACCAATGCCTGCTCAATCAACTGGTATACATACCCGTGCATCAAACAAAGCATTGTTGAAGTAGATTTATGACCCAGAGTAATAAAGTAATTTACATACCAAGTAAGTAACTGCAAATCGTCAACATTAATCCCACAGCAGACAGTTGTTGAAACTACCCAGCGCTACATTATTAACAATCATGAAATAAAAACCGCCTTCATGCACATGTGGTTTGGCCAGATTTTCAGCCATTTGTCACATGATCAATCAACTAGTGGCTGAAACAGTCCAGTGCTGCTTTATTAGTAGTCATGAAACGAATGCCACCTTCATGCACATGTGGCATCGCTGTATTGTCTGTTGATCATCACATTATCAATTTTGGGTTCAAAAGGGCAAAGGTCAAGGTCATTGTGACTGAAAGAAGAAAAACGGTTTCTGTACAAATGTTTCTGTTCTCAATGGTGTAACTTCACCAAAGTTTGTGAATGACTTGCATGTTTATGTAAGAAAGAAACCTATTAAATTGGGGTCAAAAGATCAGTGGTCAAGGTTACTGTGACTGAAAGAAGAAAAATGTTTTTTTGCGTAATAACTTTAGTTCTGGACCATGACAAGATATTTGATAAACTTGTGTAAGTTTCAAGTAAGCTACGTGTAATGTATGTATAGCATAATCTAATTTTAATGTACTGCATTTTTTATGTTTTATTTTTATTGATTATTTATTTATTCATGTATTCTTTTATTTATTTATTTACCTGGTATGTAAAATATTTAGGGATTGCTGTGTTAGTCTTTCTGCCCATAATCACTCTAATTTCTGGAGTATAACTCTCAAATTGTTTCGTGTAGACCCACCCCAACCACAGCCCCCTTGTCAGTAGATTAGATTAGACCATGCTGTACACAAATTGACCCATAATGATTGAGTTATATTTTTGTAAGGCTTTGCACATGTTAGTGTTTTATCTTACAGTCCAACATTATGTACCAACCATGAAAATACAAGAATGTACAACAGTATAACAAAAAATGTTGCAGTGTTGTAAAAGTAGACGGCACAGCAAGAAAAGTAGATGGTAATTTAGCTGCCAGCTGGTTGATAATGAGAAGGCTGGGTTATAAATATGGAACTGATAAAAGTCACAAAGTTAAGGAATTAGTGTTTTTCCAGTTTAAAAAAAATTTTGTTAAATAGAATTACAACTAATGGCAATACTGTAAATATTGGCACATGTCGACATAAAGAATAGGGTCATTGTTCTATCTTACATGTGTGACACCTGATGGTCAGGCTAAGGGAAATAACTTTTCATAACTAGTCATGGTATCTCAAAAAAGCTTATTGCATCAAATAATTTTAGCTAGTCCAGGGAGATCATGGTTAAAGGGATATACAAAATTTAGTGAAAACGTATGAGCAAAACCTAAAATTGGTTGGATATGAGTTTTCTTTTAAATGGAGATGTCTGTAATAAAAAGGATGGTCTGTATTTGCCTTTGTCTCCAAAATATATTTGTATGTGATAGATCTTGACACAACATGTTTTCACTTTTATTATAGTTGGATTTTGCTATTAATTTCATTCTTTCTCAGATTTTATTAAACTTTATCAAATTTCTTTAGTGTATATTTTATGCCCAAAGTCACTTATCCATTGATGTTTATTTGACATTTCAGCAATTGTGTATTGATGGGCACACACTTTGTCCCAGTGTTTAAGGGCAGACCAACAGCAGAGATTCTGGAATTGTTGACAACTAATTCTGCTCAGGCTGTCCTTGCAGGACAAGACTGGACACCCATGTCCAGATATGTAAGTTTGTTGTTGCTATGCACAGTGCTAATATTTTATGTTGGACATTGTTGTTCTTATTTCCAAAAGTTGTTGAATATAATGTTGTATTACAGTTTGCAGGTGAAGATGGTGTTTTGCAGAACCTTTGTTTATCCCCTATAATGGGTATATTTTCTTACCTTATTACGCTCAGATTAGTTGCCTGAATAAAGGGCCTTTGGATGAGTCAAAAGTCAACATCTGGCAATTCATTCCCATGAAAATGTCAAAATTTCTAAATCAGAAATATTTTATTATTAATGTCATAATGTTAAATCATAAAAAAACATGTCATGATGTCAAGTCATAAAAACAGTGTTTTATTGTGACATGACACCCAACAATGCCATGATGTCAAGTCATAAAAACAATGTTTTACTGTGTCATGACACCTAACAGTGTCATAATGTCACCAAACAAAATGTTATCCTGTGACATAACACCTAATAATGTTATAATGTCAAGTCATAAAAACGGTGTCTTACTGTGACATAACACCTAACAATTTCATAATGTCACATCAAAAGAAAAGGTTATTCTATGATATGGCACCCAACAATGTCATAATGTCAAGTCATATAACAGTGTTATACTGTGACAAAACACCTAACAAAGTCACAAAGCAACATCACTGATCAATGCAAAAGTTTTGCCATTTTGTGATCAATAGGCTGTCAGACTCAGATTGGTTTGACATGAAATTTATGAAACTCATTAGGTGATAATAATGTGCAACTTTCTGACACCAGCTCATTGCTTCTTTTATTATCCCTTGCCAATGAAGTTGGGAGGAGACATAACATTTTGCCTGTTCACTCATGTGTTTGTTCATAGGTTCTTGTGCGTGTTCATTCATTTTCATTAGATAATCAATATCTTGGATCGTATTTTATCTACCCATATGAAAATTGGTATTTGGACACATCTCAACAAATGTAATTTTACCATTTAAAGATAGGTCTATGCGACCCAATTTTCACACTTGAATGATTTGTTATTTCCAATTATCCATTCATTACACCTTCAGTATATTTGACCCTGTTTGATCTACACTCATGAAAATTGGTATGTAGATGCAACTCAGGGAGAGTAACAGCTTTACCAAAGCTAGGTTACTGTGACCTAATTTTCACACTCAAGTGACCTGTAATTTTAACTGTTTGTTCATTGCACCCTCAATATTTTATACCTTTTTTTCACCTACACTAATGAAATTCACGATGTTGATACATCTCAATAAGAGTAACTGAACCATACCAAAATAGATCAGTATGACGCAGTTTTTATGCTGGATTAAGCCCTCAACATCTTAGACCCTGTTTCACTTATGCTAATGAACGTTGCAGTGTGAATGTATATAAAGGTGAGTAATCCTACTATATCATGACTATTCATTTTCACACTACTATATCATGACTATTCATTTTCACACTACTATATCACGACTATTCATTTTCACACTACTATATAACGACTATTGATTTTCACACTACTATATCATGACTATTCATTTTCACACTACTATATCACGACTATTCATTTTCACACTACTATATCACAACTATTCATTTTCACACTACTATATCACGACTATTGATTTTCACACTACTATATCATGACTATTCATTTTCACACTACTATATCACGACTATTCATTTTCACACTACTATATCACAACTATTCATTTTCACACTACTATATCACGACTATTCATTTTCACATTACTATATCATTACTTCATTTTCACACTACTATATCATGACTATTCATTTTCACACTTGAGTAACTCTTAAGGTGAGTAATCCTACTATGTCATGACTATTCATTTTCACACTACTATATTATGACTATTCATTTTCACACTTGAGTAACTCTTGTGTTTTCCGTTATTTGTTCATGACAGTCTTGGTATTTTGGACTCATTTAAAGGAGGATAGCTTAACCATGCAAAAATTTGCTGACTGTGACCTAATGTTTGCTCTTGAGTGACTTTTATATTTTCAACTATCTATTCATTACTCCCTCAATATCTTGGACTCAATTTCACCTACACTCATGGAAAATGTTATGTGGATGCATTTCAAGAAATAGTAACTCAACCATACCAAAAATAGATCCCTCTATCCTAATTTTCATGCTTGAGTGACTTTTATTTGCTTCCTTACTAGTCTGTATAATTATATTGTTAACTACTCCAGATGTACTCCTGTTGGCAAGGGGATTTGTGTTTACAAGCAAACACCTTGTTTAATTTTTCTTGTCTATATTTCAGCTCATTATAACTTTTATGTAAATTTTTCTTTCACTTTCTTTAGCCTGCTGGCCACTTGTCAGTCACCTTGTTTGATGGACACTTTGAGTGGGAGCATGTACCAGAGAAACTGGTAAGACCTACATAAAGGTAGTGAAATAATCTGACATTGTTTTAATCATTTTTTTTATCTTTGTTTAATTAAACAAAGTGTTCTAACACTACATTATAGGATTCTGAAAGACATCATGTTTCCTGAAAGACATCATGTTTCCCTCCAGAGTGATTTAGTATTTTTATTTGTGAATATTTTGTCTTTCTTAAAACATGAGTATTGAAATAAAATATTTATTTTCATGGTTAGAATATTATTTTTTGGGGGGAGGGGGATTTCTTCAGTTTTTCATTATTCAGTTTCAAGTGGTGGATCCCTGTTGGCATGAGTTCAGAAGTTTCTTAAAACTTCCATGAGTAGGATCCAGATTCGTGAAAGAAATAAGAATAACTTTTTTTGTAGTCCATGCTTGATGGTTCAATACATGTTAGTTCACTTACAATTTTTACTGTAATCTAGACCAAGCAGACACTAATTCGAAAACAAAATAGGTACTTAATATAACATAGAATCCATTTTTTCTTTATATTCTGTGGGGACTTGCTTTAGTTTCAGTGGGGACTTGCTTTAGTTTCAGTGGGGACTTGCTTTAGTTTCAAATAGAACTTTTTATTTTAGGCCATATTTAAAGCTAAGTTTCAATAAACCTGAATAGATTTGAATTTTTAGTTACTGTAACCTAAATAGATTTGATCAATTGGGATATTGTCACTTTTTTTTTTTCATTGACTCTTTTCCACACTCTCAAAATCACAGAGATGAGATTGTATTGTGCTAATCATGTATAGAATACACATACCTGTCTCATGCATATATCCTGAAGTGTGAACCTTTACCAGAGTGTATATCCGGGCAGTGTCCACTGACAGTGGAAAACATTCTTGTTGAGTGTTTCGATTTCCACCTTGTGAGGTAGAATTTTTTTTACATGAACTCAGTTAAGGAACTTTATGATGATGTACCATCAGAGAAAATCTTGAACATTTTGAGGGAATGCAGTTGATATTTTTAAAAAATTGTCCCTATATTTTAAAGATTTTATATTTTTTTCCTCTATCCTTTATTTTATATACAGTTTACAGAATATGTATATTTTTACCTTTTATCTTTTATCTTGTAGTATTTCATGTTTACATTTACTTTAAAGGATTTATCTTTCTAAAGTTTTTTGTGCAATTCTTTATATTTACAGTTTGAGAACTTTAGCTTTAATTGGCACCATATATTGTGCTGACATGCCATTAAATCCTAATACATACATACATACATACATACATACATACATACATACATACATACATACATACATACATACAAAGATACAAATATATATCATGCCTCATTCAGGTCTTTTTGTTTTCTTTCCAATATTAGTGGATAGTGTTACTTTCCATCAGTGATGGCATTGGCATCCGAGGCTTCATCAACAATTTTAAGATATTTGTATAAACTTGAGCCTTAAGTATCACTGTATCCATGGTGATATCATAGTCATCAATATTAAGATTGTATAATAAAGTTGTTGGGGAATTAAGTCTGTACATGTCAGATACATTGTGTATCAGAGTATATTATGTGACATTGTACAGGTAAACTCATACATTGTTTATCAGGGTATATTATGTGACAGTGTACAGGTAAACACATACATTGTTTATCAGGGTATATTATGTGACAGTGTACAGGTAAACACATACATTGTTTATCAGGGTATATTATGTGACTGTGCAGGTAAACACATTGTGTATGAGGGTATATTACGCACCTGTGTACAGGCAAACACATACCATGTGTACAGTGTACAGGTAAACACATACCATGTGGATATCAATTTTTCCTGTTTTGCAGAAAATGACATTTTTGTCAGTCCTTGAATTCATGGAGTCACAACAGTGAGTTCCCCACTAAAAAATAGTTAATTGACAGTCTTTATTGTTACAGCTTGGATATGATGTTAAATATGGGATATTCAATCCCTTTTTCAGTATCCCACATCAAGGTCAGAACTGTTTAGGTATTTCAAATGATTTCCATGTTTGGATATTCTTAGATGTGCAAACTTAGACTTTAATAAATCACAAAGCACATTGAATTCAATTCAAACTACTGTTTATACTCGCATATAAGTCAGGCCCAACTATAAACAACATAGACCCTGATCTGTTTGTGCATTATGTGCCAGCAGATCAGGGTCTACTCCTAACAAACTACATAAATCCAGATCTGCCAGCACATTATGCAGCGGCAGTCCTGTGTCTATGCAGTTTACAGTTGGATACAACTTGTACATCAATATATGTGGTCAATAGATATATATAATGAATGTGGAAAGAGTATATATGGTCAATAGATATATAAAGAATGTGGAAAGCTTATATATGGTCAATAGATATATAAAGAATGTGGAAAGAGTATATATGGTCAATAGATATATAAAGAATGTGGAAAGAGTATATATGGTCAATAGATATATAAAGAATGTGGAAAGAGTATATATGGTCAATAGATATATAAAGAATGTGGAAAGAGTATATATGGTCAATAGATATATAAAGAATGTGGAAAGAGTATATATGGTCAATAGATATATAAAGAATGTGTAAAGAATACAAGAGGAGTTATATAATAAATACCAGACCACATTGTTTTTTGTTGAGTTGTGTGTGTGTGGCCCATATATAGACAATTGTTTCACTTGTTTATTTTCTCAAATGCTTTAATGTCTTCTGTATTATGTCTTCAGCATTCTCTGTTTCAATATCAATAACAGGAAATCAGTAATATATATATTCTTTATTCCCTCTATTACTTTCACACCATCACCATGGATGCTATTTCCACTAGCACTCTCACACCATTTCCATTGATGCTATTTCCACCAGCACATTCACACCATTGCCATGGATGCTATTCCATCTATTGCTTTCACACCATCACCATGGATGCTATTCCAACTAGCACTTTCACACTATTACCATGGATGCTATTTCCACTAGCACTTTCACACCAATGCCATTAATGCTATTCCCTCTGTTGCTTTCACACCATCAACATGGATGCTATTTGCATTAGCACTTTCAAACCATCACCATGGATGCTATTCCCACTAGCACTTTCATACCCTTGTTGTTGATGCTATTTCAACCAACACTTTCACACCATTGCCATGGATGTGCTTCCATCTATTGCTTTCACACCATCACCATGGATGCTATTCCCACTAACACTTTCACACCATTTCCATGGATGCTATTCCCACTAGCACTTTCACACCATTGCCATGGATGCGCTTCCATCTATTGCTTTCACACCATCACCATGGATGCTATTCCCACTAACACTTTCACACCATCACCATGGATGCTATTCCCACTAGCACTTTCACACCATCACCATGGATGCTATTCCCACTAGCACTTTCACACCATTGTCATGAATGCTATTTCCACTAGCACATTCACACAATTGCAATCGATGCTGTTCCCTCTAGTGCTTTCACACCATCACATGGATGCTATTACCTCTAGTGCTTTAAACCAAAACATGGATTATATTCCCTCTAGTGCTTTCACACCATCACCATGGATGCTATTCCCACTAGCACTTTCACACCATTGCCATGGATGCTATTCCCACTAGCACTTTCACACCATTGCCATGGATGCGCTTCCATCTATTGCTTTCACACCATCACCATGGATGCTATTCCCACTAGCACTTTCACACCATCACCATGGATGCTATTCCCACTAGCACTTTCACACCATCACCATGGATGCTATTCCCACTAGCACTTTCACACCATTGCCATGGATGCTATTCCCACTAGCACTTTCACACCATCACCATGGATGCTATTCCCACTAACACTTTCACACCATCACCATGGATGCTATTCCCACTAGCACTTTCACACCATTGCCATGGATGCTATTCCCACTAGCACTTTCACACCATTGCCATGGATGCGCTTCCATCTATTGCTTTCACACCATCACCATGGATGCTATTCCCACTAGCACTTTCACACCATTGTCATGAATGCTATTTCCACTAGCACATTCACACAATTGCAATCGATGCTGTTCCCTCTGTTGCTTTCACACCATCACCATGGATGCTATTCCCACTAGCACTTTCACACCATTGCCATGGATGCTATTCCCACTAGCCCTTTCACACCATTGCCATGGATGCTATTCCCTCTAGTGCTTTCACACCATCACATGGATGCTATTACCTCTAGTGCTTTAAACCAAAACATGGATTATATTCCCACTAGCACTTTCACACCATCACCATGGATGCTATTCCCACTAGCACTTTCACACCATTGCCATGGATGCTATTTCCTCTAGTGCTTTCACACCATCACATGGATGCTATTACCTCTAGTGCTTTAAACCAAAACATGGATTATATTCCCACTAGCACTTTCACACCATCACCATGGATGCTATTCCCACTAGCACTTTCACACCATTGCCATGGATGCTATTTCCTCTAGTGCTTTCACACCATCCCATGGATGCTGTTTCCTCTAGTGCTTTCACACCATCACATAGATGCTATTCCCTCTATTCCTCTAGTGCGTTCACACCATTACCATGGATGCTATTTCCTCTAGTGCTTTCACACCATCACATGGATGCTATTACCTCTAGTGCTTTCACATCATCACATGGATGCTATTCCCTCTAGTGCTTTTCATGTCATCACATGGATGCTATTCCCTCAAGCACTTTTGCTTCATCATCATGGATGCTCTTCAGTTAAATGAAAACAAAATTATATATATATATATATATATATATATATATATATATATATATATATATATGGAGAGAGAGAGAGAGAGAGAGAGAGAGAGAGAGAGAGAGAGAGAGAGAATACTATCATAGAGGTTAGAGAATTATAATTTGTCCCTACTGAGAATGGAGACCAAGTCCACAAGTTATGGCATGCATAACCTTCCATGCACATACCAGCCCCCACACCCTCTCTACTAAGCAAGTGCACATCCATAAAAAAGGATGGACTTTGGTCATGAATATCGGCATTCATGCACTGCAACATACTCACAGAAATCAAGGCATATAGAAGTTAATATTGTAATTTAAAAATATATGCCAGACAGAACAGAAAGTGCTATCCATGGATCCAACAGGAGAATATGTGATAATATGAAAATAAATTACACAGAGAAAGAATATTATCATTCAGGTTAGAGAATTATAGTTTATCCCCTACTGAAGATCAAGCCTGGGTCTTGAGTTATGGCATCAATCGCCATGCCTGCTTGCATCAACCCCCATACACTCTCAAGTAAGTGCACATCCACAAGGAGCCCCGGGTAGCCGAGTGGTCTAAGGCGCTTGCCTTTACTGATCACTGCCATCTCACTTCTGTCAATGTGGGTTCGAGTCTTGGGCTCGGCCAATGTGGTTATGTGAGAAAGCTTGCCAGTAGCTTCCCGTGGGTGGGTGGTTCTTCCCGGGATTTTTCCTGGGTTCTTCCTTCACCAGATATACTGGCCGCCATGTATAGCCTATCATGTGCTGAAAAATGGGGTTAAACCCATAAAACCAACCAACCAACCACATCCACAAAAAAGGATGGAACTTAGTTGTGAATATAGGCATTCATGCATAGCAGACACACTTCACAACCCAGTAATTAACCCTTGTCTAAATACACAGTCAGTCTGGATTGCTCTGACACAAATCAAGGCATGTAGAAGATATTATCGTAAGTTATATACATGCAGGGCTCAGGAGGACATCTCATCCTGACTGGTTAAAAATTGGCTGGGCCGAGTTAAACTTTACTATGTACTCGTCCCTGGGCCTAGTAGATGCAGATTTGCACATTGAGAATAGATCTGAGTGCATTTTCCACCCTTAATAAGCATCAAAGTTAAACATCACTTAATACTATTTGGCATGCATCAATTATAAATAACCTATGACTAATTTGCTTACTTGTTGTCAGTCTAGAACATGTTGCAAAGGAAACGACCTTGCTTTCTTTTACACAGTTACCCGATGTAAGCTTGATACTAAAATGGGTAAATATTATGTTGCAGTTTCACACCTAGCCCTCAGCTTCTTAATGGTGTTCGCATTTACAGTGACACTTTTCAGTAAATTAGGCTTCATTTTGATGTGAACAAAGTTCCCATTTCAGCATGCTATCACACATCTTTATGAGTTAGACCTCTGAGAAGTTTAGAATAAGAGAATGTCAAAATATTTACAATTTTTCATCTGGTCGGGCAATGTTACAGTTGCCCCAGGTAACCGGTATTTTCAAGACTGAAGCTTTTATTTATACATTGTCATGCCAAAGGGAAGATGACAGCAGATATTTCTATAGTCTGTAATTTCTTTTCAAAAGAAAAATGTTGCAAACTTACATTCTCAATGAATATTTTAAGTGTCTCAGCCGATTCCCACCTACTTTCACACAATGCATGCTGTTGTAATTTATTCATAAAGCAAACAGTGTCGAGACAACAGCTGATTGATTGAAATCTAGTTGGGGTAATGACCTAGAAATGTTTCAGTTCTTTTGGCCAATCAGCAATCTTCCTCTTTATGGTGCCCGTGTGTAGCTCTGTAGAATGGAGGTTTGACCAAAATGGATCATTTAAAAGGAAAGTTGATGGAAATTGAGACAGTTGGAATTCTTCTTTCAAATGCAAGTTACTGACATAAATATCTGCTGGTGTCAATTAGTTTGGCATGACAATGTATGAATAATAATATTAATAATTTAATATTATTCTTGAAAATACTGGTGATCTGGGCACAAAAATCATAAAATGTTCACATTCTCTGTCTCTTAACTTCTCCCATATCTAACTCATAAAGATGTGTGATAGCTCGTTGAAAAGGAAAATTATGACACCTAGATTACTGAAAAGTTTCACTGTAAACAGGATTACCACTAAAAAATCAAGGGCTATGTGTGCAACTGCAATTTCTTGCGTTGCAAACATTGTCTCTCATGATATGTTTAGCTAAGGAGCTATATATTAGAACATAATATTTTCATGGGTTTGACCCAATTTAGCATCAAGCTTGCATGTGGTACTGTAGTAAAAGCATAAGCAGTGTAGTGGAGAAGTGTACTGTGTTGAGTATAATGAAGACAGGGATGAGTAACTCGTACGTCTCACTTGTCTCTTGCCATATTTTCCAGACCAGTCTGACCGTTAAGCTCATAACTATCAAATAACCATTTGTTAACTTGATATGTTGGACATTGGACATCGGGTGCCCATAATTATCCCATTGACATGTTGGACATTGGACATCAGGTACCCATAATTATCCCATGCATTTATTTGGTCATTATGTTCATTCAATTATTTAAACACTTTATAACCACAAAGCACAAGACAGAAGAGGTATGAAAGCTCATGTCCTAAACTTATCCAAAACACTATAATTAAATGATTGCCCTAGGGTCTGTACTATAGACATTACACCTTCCTTACAACATGTATTTTTTAACTATATTGTGTCATGGTGTGTCATCTAATCAGACCTTTAGAACACAACATGTGTAGCCTAGGCACCCCCACAAAAAAAGATACCAGCAACAACAGCTAACTTTTATGATCATTCTACAAGACTTGTTTGGGGACTGTATCAAATAAAACTTCACCACTTGATTTTACAGTTTGACATTATGTATTTTTGAGGTAAGTCTGCTTGTTGTCAATCAATAATTAATTTTTAAAAATAGTACAGTGGAATAAAATACTGTTGTTGGGTGAAATTTTATAGTATAGAGTTCGTCTTTTTTTAAAATATGATTTTTTATAAATAATTAGTTTCAGAGGAAACCATTGAATCATGGAAGGATATTACTAATACTAAAGCAGCAGCAAAATCCAGAACCCAAAATGGCACATTTTCCCATAAATTTCATAATTAGGTATATCAATATTTTCTCTTTTGTCAGAACTTGATATTTGATATACCTCCTTCAAATGTTTTTCTTTAAATTTTCACTAATACATGACCACCACATTAATTTTCGGGGGGGGGGGATACAAAGTCTTTGTCATTAAACATGTAGCTTTTATAAGTAAATGTAATTATTAGATTTATGTCACATGTGGGAACTTTTTAAAAATTTTGAATTCTAGGAGTATGAGTACCTTTTGGAGAGTGTAGGAAAACTTGCCGACTTCAGAAAGGCGAGGAAAGTGACTACTGGAAAGCTGATGTCAGCTTTTGTCCTAGACAGTCTGGAGCCTAAGGACAAGAAACAGGGGACAGGTGGAGCTGTATATAAAAAAGAATTGGCCTTCTTCCAGGACCTCATGTCCAGGACTTTCTATGATCTCATGGTATGTGCACTCTAGTTTATAATGACCTATTGATTATTCGGTACAGCCTCAGTTATCCAGACCTTAATTCCTACCTCACATGACATCACAATCATGTTTTGATTGTCACATCACTGCTATTACTTGTTTTTATGACATTGTATACCTGACATTGTGCGATGTACTATTATTCTTTCAGTTTAATTTCAGAATTTAAGTTATCCGTCTGTGTTGTAACCATATTTCAGAGTTTAAACTGAATTCTTCTGTTTCAACCAAATCTTATACATTCTTTTTAAAGATCAAACAAATTTTGATGGACAGTTTGCACTTTTAATGTTTTAAGTGTATTATTTGGATTCTATTTTCTTTAAAACCCACATTTTGTACCTGGGAATAAGAGAAAAATAATCAATCATGTGCAGGTACAAAATGTGTGGGCAAGAACTTTGTAAAGCCTTGCTGATGCGCATGAGTCTTAATCCTTCAGGTTGGTTTTGATAGGTTCTGTTAATTCCAGCTCCTGATTATCTGAACCCATGTCATCTTCCCAAAAGTTTGGATAATTGATGTTTTACTGTGTTTTTAGGTTACATTGCTAGCACATTTTCATCTCACCTGTAATGGTGAGATATAAGTTCATTTTTTCAACTGCATTATCATTGTAATAGGCATCAATATTTTTGCTTTTTGGTTTCTTTTGTTGGTTTTAAGGGCACTTTTAACACATTATTGGCTATTTCATACCAAGGAAATGAGAGCTAAGTGCCTTTCCCAAGGACAACTGTGGCAGCTGACCAGGGTTAGCCTGGGCTGGTATCAAACCCATGTCCCTTGGATTACAAGTCCGATGATTTACCAACTGAGCTACTGCTTCTCCCTAAAGTTTTTGCATTTTGTTCATTTCTTTGATACCATTCTTGTACATGATGAAACCTGATTTGTGCTTTCATTTTGAAGAGTACATCTTACTGATAGCAAAAGTAGGTCACAATGATGAACTTTTGTGTGTTAGGGATGAGACTAGGCTTGGAATAATGCATCACAGAATAAGCAAGACATGGCATTCCATGTAATTCTTGATTTATTTATATATGTTCAGTGTGAGTGTTTTATCAATGCTGTAGCTTTCTTTTGCTGGGTAAAAAATAGAGGCACATTAATGTGAAAACAACTGATTTGTACCTAATATGAGAAAATGTCATCTAGGATCAATTGATAAGCCATTTGAATAGGTCCATTTCCTGATCAAGCATCCTTCAAAGCATTTTTCATTCATTCCATCTATTTATCTGTCTGTATCTCTCTGTCTGTCTTATTGCCTATGTATTACTCTGTCTGTCTTATTGCCTACGTATTACTCTGTCTGTCTTATTACTTATGTACTACTCTATATGTCTTATTGCCTATGTACTACTCTAACTGTCTTATTGCCTATGTATTACTCTGTCTTATTGCCTATGGATACATTAGGCTGGCTGTTTTATTGACTATATACTACTCTGTCTGTCTTATTGCCCATGTACTACTCTGTCTGTCTTATTGCCTATGTACTACTCTGTCTGTCTTACTGTCTTATTGCCTATGTACTACTCTGTCTGTCTTATTGCCTATGTACTACTGTCTTATTGCCTATGTACTACTCTGTCTGTCTTATTGACTATGTACTACTCTGTCTGTCTGTCTGTCTGTCTGTCTTATTGACTATGTACTACTATGTCTGTCTTATTGCCTATGTACTACTCTGTCTGTCTTATTGCCTATGTACTACTCTGTCTGTCCTATTGCATATGTACTACTCTGTCTGTCTTATTGACTATGTGCTACTCTGTCTTATTGACTATGTAATACTCTGTCTGTCTTATTGCCTATGTACCACTCTGTGTGTCTTATTGCCCATGTACTGCTCTGTGTATCTTATTGCCTATGTATTACTCTGTCTGTCTTATTGCCTATTTACTACTCTGTCTTATTGCCTATTTACTACTCTGTCTTTTTGCCTATGTACTACTCTGTCCTATTGCCTATGTATTACTCTGTCTGTCTTATTGCCTATGTACTACTCTGCCTTATTGCCTATGTATTACTCTGTCTTATTGACTGTGTATTGCTCTGTCTTATTGACTATGTATTGCTCTGTCTGTCTTATTTCCTATGTATTACTCTGTCTTATTGCCTATATATTACTCTGTCCGTCTTATTGCCTATGTATTATTCTGTCTTATTGCCTATGTATCTGTCTTATTGCCTATGTATTACTGTGTCTGTCTTATTGCCTATGTATTACTCTGTCTTATTGACTATGTATTACTGTCTTATTGACTATGTACTACTCTGTGTTATTGTCTGTGTACTACTCTGTGTTATTGCCTATGTATTACTCTGTCTTATTGCCTATGTACTACTCTGTCCTATTGCCTATGTACTACTCTGTATTATTGCCTATGTATTACTCTGTCTTATTGACTATATACTACTTTATCTGTCTTATTGTGTATGTACTACTCTGTGTTATTGTCTATGTGCTACTCTGTCTTATTGCCTATGTACTACTCTGTCCTATTGCCTATGTACTACTCTGTATTATTGCCTATGTATTACTCTGTCTTATTGACTATATACTACTTTATCTGTCTTATTGTGTATGTACTACTCTGTGTGTCTTATTGACTATGTACTACTCTGTCTTATTGACTATGTACTACTCTGTCTTATTGCCTATGTACTACTCTGTCTTATTGCCTGTGCACTACTCTGTCTTATTGCCTATGTACTATTCTTTCTGTCTTATTGCCTATGTACTACTCTGTCTGTCATATTGCCTATGTGCTACTCTGTCTTATTGCCTATGTACTACTCTGTCTTATTGCCTGTGTACTACTCTGTCTTATTGCCTGTGTACTATTATGTCTGTCTTATTGCCTATGTACTACTCTGTCTGTCTTATTGCCTATGTACTACTCTGTCTGTCTTATTGCCTATGTGCTACTCTGTCTTATTGCCTATGTGCTACTCTGTCTTATTGCCTGTGTACTACTATGTCTGTCTTATTGCCTGTGTACTACTATGTCTGTCTTATTGCCTATGTACTACTCTGTCTGTCTGCCTTGGTACTACAGTATGCAGTACAATGTTGTGTAGAATTATTTTATATAGTCTACCATTTTGATGGTGCCAACCTTAAAATATGATGCATGTCAATGCTGAATGAACTAGTCAGTTTTGTCATTGTATTTCTTGATCATTATTTTATGAAGAATATCATTAAGTCTAGAAGCAAAATGTTCTGGCATATCAGAAATATTGTTATCATATCTTTTTCCCTTTGAAAAGCTATTCCCACACTCCTTTGTTTTGAAAGTTTCTCTAGGTTCATTTCAGCATTAATCATTAGGTTAATTGATGACATTTAGAGGTTATTGCTAATATTTTAACTAAATGCGTTGCTCTGGTTTAGTGACAAGCTTTTGACTTGAATTGGCTCCACTGGATCAGCAAGTTCAAATGTATACCAATAGATATTCAGTAACCCATTTTGACTTGACTTGGCTTCACTTGATCAACAAGTTCACCCAATATATATACCAGTAGATATTCAGTAACCTATTTTGACTTGACTTGGCTCCACAGATCAACAAGTTCACCCAATATATATACCAGTAGATATTCAGTAACCTATTTTGACTTGACTTGGCTCCACTGGATCAGAAAGTTCACCCCAAAAAAATACCAAAAGATATTCAGTAACCCATTTTGACTTGATCTGGCTCCACTGGATCAACAAGTTCACCTAAAATGTATACCTATAGATATTCAGTATACCGGTAAATATTCAGTAACCCAGTTTAGGTGCTTTATATATAATTCTTTTATGTGATACATTTGATACTGTATTTTGGTGTGTATAACGTGCACTGATGTATACCACGCACCTCGATTTTCGACCCAGAATGAGGGGAAAAAATGTTGTTCTGCTATATAACACGCATGTGATATAATACATTTTAAAATCTTGATAATTTCGCTCCCTTTCATAGTGCGACTAGAGTCGACCATTTTGGATAGTGCACTGATCATCATTTGTTACATGATGTTTGAATTCTTTACAATAACCCAGTGCATGAATGTTTCTCTGGTCTTTTCTGTCAGTATGCGGCACCCGTTTATGACCAATACTTTTTTTTTACATATATTATAAAAGAAAGAATGAAAAAGTGGCAAACTTTAAAGTATATCTTTCTGATTTTATGGTTGGCCCTTAAAAGGGTCTTTTTATGGTTAGCCTTGTTCATGGAGTTCAGTCTATTGCATGAAATCCGTCAAATTCCTCTTCATCGTCATCACTCTCGAAAAGTCGCAGTATGTCCTCATCTGTCATCATTCCTGGCATTTCAAGATCGAACACAAGATGCTTTGTGAAAGTTCAGGTCCAGTATTTATACTTATTTGGACTATCATGACACTTCTAAAATATATCTCAGTGCCCTAGATAGAATTTACCAAGACAATACTTTGTAATTATGTTTGGCACATCAAAACTTTAGCCGGCGCTGATTACTTTTAAAAGCACCATGCCAAGTCAATTAAATATTGCTCACTCTATTGTAACAAAGAAGGATCAAATACTGTGGTTTAAGATTAGAAATAAAACAAAGAACCAAGCTTATTTTCTGAAGAAAAGTAAATAAATTGCAAATTTACATAGACAATGCATTGTAACAATGTTTAGCACATCAAAGCTTAGCCGGCGCTGATTACCGTCAAATGACCACACTGAGTCAATGAAGCATTGATCACTGGATAGTTGCAAAAATATATCAAATACTATGATTTAAGATGAGAAATAAAGCTAAGAACCAAGTTTATTTTCTAAAGAAAAAAAAATGTTTTCTGACTTCATATTCATGTATTGATTGATTATTTTGTTTCATGATGCGTCAGTGTTACCGTAACAGACTAACTGTTGTCATGAAAAAGATGTCCTCTAAATGTGCCTCTCATGAGAACATTAACACTGCTTGAATTCTAAATATTATATTTCAATTAAAAAAAGAATCAATGAAGAAAAAATTAATTAGATCCACATGTATCGAATATTGAACATTTACAGGTACGGTAATCATATATTTTTTCCGCTGATAACCTTGAAAAGACCACACTGAATCAATGAAGCATATATCACTGTATATTCACAAAGAAATATAAAATACTATCATTTAAAATGAGAAATAAACTAAGAACCAGGTTTATTTTCCAAAGAGAAAAAAAAAATTCCGACTTTATACATTAATTGATTATTTTGTTTCACAATGTGTCAGTGTTACTGTAACAGACAAACCGTAGTCGCAAAAAATATGTCCCCTAAAGGTGCCTCTGAATAGAACATTAACACTGCTTGAATTCTAAATATTATATTTCAGTTCAACAATAAATAAAGAAAAAATGTATTAGATCCACAGTTATGGAATACTGAACATTTACGGTACATGTATGGTAATCATCATATTTGTTCTGCTGCAATGCGGTTCTTTGCACAGCTTTAGAACAACCAGTTATCAGTCGTCATGTACATGTATTTCCAGTAGAGGTACAGAACAAAACGCTACACAGTGATGTGAAATGAAACGAGTTTATTAACATAAGCAATAAAAAAACAAGACTATCAAGGTTTGTAAGCATTATTTATTTCTTTAATAAGGCTAGTACTGGTAACCAATTTAGTTACAATGCAATGTGCAATGGATTTAATATTTCACATGGAGTGAAAGTGACACATGTAGGCAGCTATAGTGCCTTCATTCTTTCCTCAGATCGACCTGGAAAAAAACTTTCTTTTATAGTTCTTCTATAAAACGTGCACCCCCGACTGAAGATAACAAAATTAGGGAAAAAAGTGCGCTTTATACACAGCTAAATATGGTATGTAATAATATGTTAATGTCTTTTTGTCTTTGTATTTGTATCTTCTATCATTAGTATGTTTTATGCAGGCATTATCTTAACGTTTCATCTTGCTTTTTATTTTCGTTTAAAAGAGCATGTTACCAAACCTTTTGACCCCAAATTATGTTCTTTCATATGAATTGTTGTCGTGTGTATATTTCACTTTCGTATATACTTGTTTTTATAGAACCTTTCGAAAACAATCATTTCACAATTGACAAGGTATCCAATGAAAAATCTATTCAAAAACAAGTCCAAAATCTTTATTATATACACTGTTTGGTCAATCTGTAATTTCAAGGAAAAATAATAAAATAATACATTATTTCAAAGTTGCCATCTGTAGAAAATGCCTAATGCTTTTCAAAAATTTCATTAATTATATGTAATATTAAAAACATTGTAATGTGGTGAACAAAAGCACCTCGTCTCCTATTTAATGACAATATATAAAATATATGGAGTTCCAATATTCACCAATTAGACATTCTAGTTTCCAGGAACTTGGTCACAATATTATAGCATCGTCACCCCATAGTTACTGGCCCCTGCATAAATAACTATGGTACACGCTTATATTTATTTTACAATGGCTGTAATTTGATGGCATTGTTTCATCCGTTGACAAATAATGGTATTATTGTGTCAGATTAAGAGTTGTTTATTCCTTGTTTCCACAGGTTACCAGAGCATTTTAGGTAAAAATTATGTGATATTTTATTCCTAATTTCTTTTGTTGATGCTGCTTAATATTCATACATATATTAATTTGGAAACACACCCCATATCCCCCCTTTCATCACTTGTCTCAGATGTTGTGGCCAAGTATTTGCATAGAGTCCTGCTTCAGCTTTGTAAAAAAAAAATCTTTTTCCTTTCAAAAGCTTAGACACATGCCACTGCATTAGAAGTGCTTCAGGTTGAGAGATAGATTTCAATTCTCTTCTAAATATGATGAACTGCATTAGAAGTGCTTTGAGTTGAGAGATAGATTTCAGTTCAATTCTAAATATGACAAATTGCTTTAGAAGTACTTCAGGTTGAGAGATAGATTTCAGTTCACTTCTAAATTTGACGAATTGCAATAGAAGTGCTGTGAGTTGAGAGAAAGATTTCAATTCACTTCTAAATATGACGAATTGCATTAGAAGTGCTTTGAGTTGAGAGATAGATTTCAGTTCAATTCTAAATATGGTGAATTGCATTAGAAGTACTTAAGGTTGAGAGATGTCAATTTACTTCTAAATATGACATATTGCATTAGAAGCGCTTTAAGTTGAGAGATAGATTTCAGTTCACTTCTAAATATGATGAATTAGCATCATGGGATGGATGTTTAGAGTTGAACAGTATGAAATGTTGCATTTTTTAAACAAAAAAACCCCGATAAAGTTATATTCTAAACAAACACAAAAAAACGAAAAAGTTATATTCTACAGTTGTTTTAAAGGGAATGTAACTCTTCATAAGTGAAAGTTCTTATTAAAGGATAAAGTTAAATTCATTTCTTTCAATCTTTATACAAGTTCCACCCACTATGTGTAGCACCTAATTGGATGTAATTTTATACTATTATATTCTGAGATTTATAACTATAGGTAAAAAAATATTAGCAAGAGCAAATATTTGAAAACGTTTAATAAAAATACAAAGTTTTCTGTGTGAAAATTAAAGGACAGAAAAAAATTATGATTTTTATGGACTGATATCCAAAAAATTTTGAGTGTATGAAAATGTACAGACATAATTGTATGGCATATATACTTGCATATAAGTCGGGTACAACTGCATTACTCCTAACAAACTGCGCAGATCCAGATCTGCTGAAGGCAGATCTGGGACTGCGGTTTGCATTTGGACTCAGTTTCTATGCAAGTGTATACGGTGTATATAAGGATTGTCATCAAAGATAGCATTTGAAAGAGGACTGTAGGTCACAAGTTAGAGTCTGTTTTTTCATCTAGATTGTAAAGAATGCAACAAAACAAATAATTCCCATATATACTTGCATATAAGTTGGAGCCAACTGCAGACTGCATAAACCCAGATCTGCCATTGCATTATGTGCAGGCATATCTGGGTTTATGCAGTTTGTTAGGAGTAATCGGTAGAACCAAGAACATAAACCTTGATCTGCTGGCACATTATGCAATGGCAGATCATGGTCTGTGTTGTTTGCAGTTTGACCTGACTTATAAGCGAGTATATACAGTACTCATTTTTTGACAATTATAAAGAAGAATTAAGCTTTCATGTTGCTCTGATATACAGGTTAAGCAGTTCTATCAAATTTTGTCACTAATTGTGGAAGATGCAGTATGCATCTTTTGTAGATTTGTGGTGATACTAGTAGTGGTATTTTTGCTGTATTTGTCATGAAATCTTGGCACTATCGATAATTATTATGCTTTGCTGCTTTTAGTGATGCAGTATTATGTGTTATATATATGTCTTAATGATTTGCTAATAACTTCTCATAATAAGTAGATATTATTAATTACATGGTGTTTTAACAGGGTGGATAGGAGTTTCCAATCTGTTTGATTCCATTTCACCCCGTTAAAGCATCAAGTAACAATTTTGTATCCCCATTTAAAAATTTGTTGTTTAAATAGGCGCAAATAGAAAATATTATTTATGCATACCTCAGGATTGAATTGATTTTGATCTAAAAATAGCCAAACATGGATATAGTAGAAAACAAGTACAGTTTCACTGATGAGATGCAGTCTGGACCAGTTTTAGTATTTCTTATTAAAAATGAAATGTTAAGGTATGAATCTTACTTAATGTTAAGGTATGAATCTTACTTAATGTTAAGGTATGAATCTTACTTAATGTTAAGGTATGAATCTTACTTAATGTTAAGGTATGAATCTTACTTAATGTTAAGGTATGAATCTTACTTAATGTGCATTTATGAAGTAATGAATGCAATTAAAACCAAAAAAGTTGTTCTCTGCCTTATATTTCTGATATTGCCGGCCATTGCTGAGAGTAACCAAACAGCTGTCAGTAGTAGTTAAACTGTCTGACACATAGGAATTTAGGATTTCAGAATGTTCACAATTGCTAAATTTAATCATATGAGCTGACCTTTGTATCCAGAGAAAAATTTAATACCTCTTCTATCAAACCATTGCATTGCATTGTTGTCAAACCCATGTTAGTAAGAAGTGAAACAAAGCAGTCACATTTCTGGCTGCAGTGGTGTGGTCAACAGTTCAGGTTTTGGTTAAAGTATTTCAGCAATGATTTGATCATGAGCTTGACATGCAGGCCCTGGACTTGTTGATTCAGATACTCCTGGTTAAATAGTAATTCTTCTCATAAATGACCTATCAAATGGCAGCTGTTTGTCGAAACATCACAACCTGTACAGTTATTTTCCATCACAGTCATCCATGTCCCGAAAGTTGCAGATGCGATTATGAGTGGCAGATTATGCTTGACTGATAGATACCATATATACTCACTTATATATCAGGTTCAGCTGCAAGCAACATAGACCCTGATCTGCCATCACATAATGCGGCAACAGATCAGGGTCTATGTTGTTTATTGTACTGATTACTCCTAACAAACTGCATAGACCCAGATCTGTTGGTGCATTATGCGATGGCAGATCTGGGTCTGTGCAGTTTGCAGTTGGATCCAAGTTATAAGTGAGTACATATGGTAATGCTTTTGATCTTGTCAAACCAACCAAAACTATAGCATATCAAGAGTTTCTGAAAATGTTGCCACCTCATATTTTTTAACAATATTTCCTTCAGAATTACATATTGCCCGTGTGAGATGGGGATTTATGGAATGATCTCCCTGGATTATCAGCCGATCAGATTTTGAGAATTTTCTATAAATGGGGATTAAGTAATGTATTTTGTTAGGCTATTACTTGTGCGTAGCTGCAAACAGCATAGAACCAGATGTGCCATCTTACAGTACACCAACAGATATGAATCTATACTATTTGTTGTATCTTAGATTTAAAGCAAACAACATTGACCTGCTGGCACATATGAGATAGCAGATCTGGGTCTCTGCTTTGTGTGGTTGTATACAGGTTTATACATGGATTAATGTTTATTTTTTGAATGATCTATTCAAAACTGAAAATATACATGTATAAAAACAAATCTCTTAAAACCTTTGTAGGGCAGTTTCTTGCCAATATAACTTAAATATTATATACTTTTTTGATCTCTGAATAGACCATTTCATTACCCTTTACCAGATTTATGCTACTAATTCACAGTCTCAATAGACCATTTCATTACCCTTTACCAGATGTATGCTAATAATTCACAGTCTGAATAGACCATTTCATTACCCTTTACCATATGTATGCTAATAATTCACAGTCTGAATAGACCATTTCATTACCCTTTACCAGATGTATGCTAATAATTTACAGTCTGAATAGACCAATTCATTACCCTTTACCATATGTATGCTTATAATTCAGTCTGAATAGACCATTTCATTACCCTTTACTAGATGTATGCTAATAATTCACAGTCTGAATAGACCATTTCATTACCCTTTACCATATGTATGCTAATAATTTCAGTCTGAATAGACCATTTCATTACCCTTTACCAGATTTATGCTAATAATTCACAGTCTGAATAGACTATTTCATTACCCTTTACCAGATGTATGCTAATAATTCACAGTCTGAATAGACCATTTCATTACCCTTTACCAGATGTATGCTAATAATTCACAGTCTGAATAGACCATTTCATTACCATTTGCCAGATGTATGCTTATAATTCACAGTCTGAATAGACCATTTCATTACCATTTGCCAGATGTATGCTTATAATTCACAGTCTGAATAGACCATTTCATTACCATTTGCCAGATGTATGCTTATAATTCACAGTCTGAATAGACCATTTCATTACCCTTTACCATATGTATGCTAATAATTCAGTCTGAATAGACCATTTCATTACCCTTCACTAGATGTATGCTAATAATTCAGTCTGAATAGACCATTTCATTACCCTTTACCAGATGTATGCTAATAATTTCAGTCTGAATAGACCATTTCATTACCCTTTACCATATGTATGCTAATAATTCACAGTCTGAATAGACCATTTCATTACCCTTTACCAGATGTATGCTAATAATTCACAGTCTGAATAGACCATTTCATTACCATTTGCCAGATGTATGCTAATAATTTCAGTCTGAATAGACCGTTTCATTACCATTTGCCAGATGTATGCTAATAATTTCAGTCTGAATAGACCATTTCATTACCCTTTACCAGATGTATGCTAATAATTCACAGTCTGAATAGACCATTTCATTACCCTTTACCATATGTATGCTAATAATTCACAGTCTGAATAGACCATTTCATTACTCTTTACCAGATGTATGCTGATAATTCACAGTCTGAATAGACCATTTCATTACTCTTTACCAGATGTATGCTAATAATTCACAGTCTGAATAGACCATTTCATTACCATTTACCAGATGTATGCTTATAATTCACAGTCTGAATAGACCATTTCATTACCACATACCAGATGTATGCTGATAATTCATAAGAGATACCTTCCTTTAAGTGCGAAAATGGTATCTGAAAAACAATAAATTTGCTCTTGCACTAAGTGAATAATTATCCTCACATTTTTCGAAAGCAATTTGTCATTTGCATGACAGCTATCCAGATGTTATTTAGATGATGTACTTTAAAATGACTTCGACTTTTGCCAATGTCTGATGAAGGTGAAACATTGAAAATATAGTTTCATTGATGTGATGCATATAAGGAAGATTTTCCCAATGGAAAGGGATATAACTCTTGATAGAATGTTGGTTAGAACTATAACTCTTGTAATTGGCAAATCATTCAAATGAAAATCAGGTCACCTTATCATTATAATTCACCATCATATTAAGTCCAGTACAATTAAATACACGTGTCAACTATTTTACTTGAATTTTATTTATAGCTGACTAGAAACATTACAGTCCAATCACAAGGTCATATTGCTGCTTCGAATATTGATGAAATACATTGAAAAATATTAACAACATTTGGATTTTTCATCTGCACAGATCCAAATAACAGTCATTGTGATCTGAATTTTCTTATTTTGTAAATGCATTGGTTATCTTATCACTGCATAATGGATATGCAAGTGTTTCTTTCCTACCTCACTTATATTGCTACCTTTCTTCAAATACCCATATATATTGGGTCTAACATCGATGATAATACTACTATAGAAAAGTCATAACCACTAAAAAGTAAAGTTCCTTATTTTGATTCACTGTCATTTAAAGTTCAGTACCTTTCAGTGACAGCTGTTTTAGTTAGGTTTTTATTAACTTGCTATGCAGTCAGACTAGATATAATTCCAGATCAAATAACCTAATTAGCTGGTCAGATTATGTATAATTCCAGATCAAATTACTTAATTAGTTGATCAGATTATGTATAATTCCAGATCAAATGACTGAATTAGGTGATCAGATTATGTATAATTCCAGATCAAATGACTGAATAAGGTGATCAGATTATGCATAATTCCAGATCAAATTAATGAATTAGTTGGTCAGACTATGTATAATTCAAGATCAAATTACTTAATTAGATGGTCAGATTATGTAAAATTCCAGATCAAATTACTGAATTATGTGGTCAGATTATGTATAATTCCAGATCAAATTACTAAATAAGGTTGTCAGATTATGTATAATTCCAGATCAAATTACTGAATTATGTGGTCAGATTATGTATAATTCCAGATCAAATTACTAAATAAGGTGATCAGATTATGTATAATTCCAGATCAAATTACTTAATTAGTTGGTCAGATTATGTATAATTCCAGATCAAATTACTTAATTAGTTGGTCAGATTATGTATAATTCCAGATCAAATTACTTAATTAGTTGGTCAGATTATGTATAATTCCAGATCAAATTACTTAATTAGATGGTCAGATTATGTATAATTCCAGATCAAATTACTTAATTAGATGGTCAGACTATGTATAATTCCAGATCAAATGACTGAATTAGGTGGTCAGATTATGTATAATTCCAGATCAAATTACTAAATAAGGTTGTCAGATTATGTATAATTCCAGATCAAATTAATGAATTAGTTGGTCAGACTATGTATAATTCCAGATCAAATTACTTAATTAGATGGTCAGATTATGTATAATTCCAGATTAAATTACTGAATTATGTGATCAGATTATGTATAATTCCAGATCAAATTACTAAATAAGGTTGTCAGATTATGTATAATTCAAGATCAAATTACTAAATAAGGTGATCAGATTATGTATAATTCCAGATCAAATTACTTAATTAGATGGTCAGATTATGTATAATTCCAGATCAAATTACTTAATTAGGTGTTCATACTTCTATCTTAAGTATTAAAGAAGAATAAGAATGATGTTTTATCATTAGAACATTAGTCTGATCATTAGACTCTTGTCCAGATATAAATTCAAGGTTTATCTTAGGATGCCAAAAGTGAGAGTGATGTAACACAACAGATTTTATGTGGTTTCCGAGAGTCAGGGATTCTCTTTTAGAGTCAAAGAAAAACATTGTAAGTAGCCTTGCAGCATGCTCCTGTATGGTCTTCATTTCAGTGGCAGTCTTTTCTATTCATGATTGGAGTTGCAATAAAGATTTTCTTTCTGGTCACTCAGATTTCGAACTTATATTTGGTGTTAACTATTTGATGATCTTAACAGACATCAGGGCCACAATGAAAATGGTGTTGTGTACTTACTGTGTTGTCCTGGGTAAATTAAGGATACAAGAAAAACATTGATCAAATAGACAAACATGTTTAAATCTGGCTCATCCCACAAATTAGACTTACTTCTACATTTTCGACCACAATTACATATGTAGAAAATGTAATCTTCAGCTTTTGTTCCTAGCAAAACTATTTTCTAACAGTTTGTGAGAACCTGACATACCATAACTTACTTTTTTGTCTTTGATTTCAGGAGAATGCCCTAATGACAGCTGGCTATGGCCCATTGTAGTGAGAAAGTGATAAAGTTTAATGGCAGAGGGATTGTAGTACTAACATGGTGATCATGTCAATGATTCAAAGACTTCAGGATGGCAACTTCTTGGATTCTCCAGTTTCTCTGGAATTAGAACTAAACTCTTCATCTGTTTGGATCAACCATCAAAACTCAGATTTCTCATTGGGTATCATATTTGTTCCAAAAACTTTAATAATATCTTACATTATCTTATGTCTGAAGTCTTACAACTTTGCAGACCTTCTATATCAGAATATTTTTTGAAAACCCTTATTTAGAGTATGTTTTTATTATAATTGCAAATGTTTACCAAGCCTTTATAACATGCATTCAGATTGGTTAAAATCAGATCACATGGTAAAGAAAACTAGAAATTATTAGTTCATAACATCACTATGCAATTCTTGCATATTTTGACAGTATTTATAAAGAATGGTCAAAATATATTTCTGTTTTTTATTTCTTGAGATTCATTTTTTAGTGTATGAATATTTGTAATCATAAGAATTGAACTTCCTATTTCACAGGATTCATTAAGTCACGAAACTTGAAGAAGAATTACACACTATGCATGAATGGCTTTCACTTCACTACTACAGAGCATACAATTTATAATCAGTTTTCAAGATCTTTCAAGATCATGACTTCATTGAATGATGTAAACTATGAAGGTCATGCTTTTAAATAACACTCTACTTTTTGGCATTTTTGATCACTTAAAATGTAGCAGTTTTCAATGTATGCAATATTGTAGTTGAAATTCACCAGATGCCTGGATTTTTAAAGATTTTTGCTGATCACCCAGTGACTGGTGTAGATATAACTGTGACCAATGCTATGATTAAGTCAATAGCCTATTTGCACAGGAGACCAGTCAGCGTTAACATTATTAGAGCTATTTGATCCCCAGTACTCTCAGTAGAAATTTAGGCTGGGGAATCGGGGGACCTCTAGGTCTAAATTTTGGGAATCAAACCCTAAATTTGAAGAGTCATCCTTTTAATTTCAGGGGTCATAACCTTAAAGCTCAATAACATTGCAGCATATATTTATTAAAATATAAATAATAATCAATCTATTGAAAACTTTTGGTGTTTCTAATGTATGCATCTTTGTACATGTCATTCAAGTGAGATAAGTATTTTTTAGCATGTAGTTTTTCTGTGTTCTCTATCTTTGTAAAACAGAGAGACAGTGAATCACTATGTAAGTGAATGCATATGTATTGGTGTATGTTTGTGTCTGACTTCTTGTCAGCCAGAATAAGGCAAAATGATAAGTAAAATAGCTGGAAGGGAGTCAGGAAGGTAAGAATTTAATAATGAAGAAAACTTGGTAATAACTGACATTTTACTCACTCTTTGAATAAATGATAATAAAACCAAACAATTACTCATTAAACTTCATCTAAATAGTAAATTTTTCTCATTTGAAATCTCCAAAGTTGGAGTTTAACTTTCTTTCGTTGATGCTAACCTTCAAAATAAAAGACTGCCATATACACTTGCGTATAATCAAATACCAACTGCAAACTGCATAGACCCAGATCTGCCGTCGCATAATGCGCCGGCATATCTGGGTCTATGCAGTTTGTAAGGACTAATCAGTAGAACAAACAACATAGAACCTGATCTGCCAACGCATTATGCACCGGCAGATCAGGGTCTATGTTGTTTGCATTTGGACCCCGATTATACGCGAGTATATATGGTACTAGAAATAGGTGGCTGGTACTCATCATGGATCCCAGCCTGCTCAAAGAAAATATTTGATAGTTTCATTTTTTTATACTTGGATTAGGACCTAAAGACTCCATTGAAACAAGTATGCTTGTGTTTAGGCTACAAAAATATGGAATTTAAATTGCTTCTTGACGGTTCACACGTTTTATCAGTATTCTCGTAGGCTGGTACATAATTTCCGATATAGCTTGCCATTAAATCAGTACAAAAGTCAACAACAAAGCATGACTTGAATATTGCAGTCAAATATTTTTTTGTACTTATAACAATTTTGATGAAACAATTTGCTGTTTCGTCCTTCAGTGTTAGAACATGCAACATTTAAAGTATTTTTTTTATATATGTTATCAAATAACCAATTTAAAAATCTGTTCTGTCATTGAGATTGTGATTCTTAATTTTTCCTCATGTCATGCATTTCATTGATATATATGGTTCAGGATCACATAGCACAATTTGCATGAAGAAAAAAATGTCAGGAGCCTTAAATTAACTTGTTACAGCCATTAGATGGGGGAGGGAGAATTATAAATAAAGTTGATACATCCATTAGATGGGGGAGGGAGAATTATAAATAAACTTGTTACATCCATTAGATGGGGGAGGGGGAATTATACATAAACTTGTTACATCCATTAGATGGGGGAGGGCGAATTATACATAAATTTCAGATTGGTGATTTCATATATAGAATTTTAGAATGACCAGGAATGATTTTTGTCAAGCACAGCTTAGTGGCAAGTGGGACATAGCAGTCACTTTTCAATGCTGACATCGTCAACAGTTTGTTAAGGTTTTGTTACAAGTTTTTAATTTCCTAAACACCAGGATAGCTTTTTTTTACTCTTGGGATGAATCATTATGAAGCTAAGATAATTCATTCTGCGACATTCTTGCTCACTCCTTTCACCTTGAGGTCAAGGTCACTGTCATAGAAAATTTGCATTAAGGTTGTGGTAAAAGTTTTTTTCCATTTCTTTCATTTCCTAAACCCTTTAATTGATTTTAATAATTCTTTTGATGTATCATTATGAAGCTAAAACAATTTATTTTACAACATGCTTGCCGAGCCCTTTGACCTTGGGGTCATGGTCCCAGTCATAGAAAATTTGCGTTAAGGTTTTGGTTTAAGTTTTTTCCTTCGCTTATATTTCCAAACCCCTTACATGTATTTTCTTCATACTTGAGATCAATTATTTTGAAATTTTTTTAAGACAATTTAATCTACTACACACTTGCTAACCTCTTTGACATTGTGGACAAGATCAAAGCCATAGAAAATTTTTGTTCAAGTTTTGGTTGAAGCTTTTTCATTTTCTTTATTTCCTAAACCCCTTGATGGATTTTTGTCATACTTGGTTGAATCAATATGAGCCTAAGACAATTCATTGATTCTGTAACATACCCACCCATGGACCTTGGGGTCATGGTAACAGTCATAGAAAATTTTGTCTGAAGGTTTCGGTTAAAGTTTTTTCATTTGCTGATGGATTTTTCTCATACTTTGAATGAGTCATTATGAAGGTACAAGAATTCATTCTGCGACATGCTTACTCTTCCCTTTGACTTTGGAGTCAAGGTCACATGTTTTATAGAAATGGTTTTATAGAAATGCATTTATTGTGGGCTTGACATGCAGGCCCTGGCCTTCTTGTTATTCATCTGGTACCTATCATAAATCTAATATAGTAATACTTCCATTTGGAACAATTCCATTTGATGCATATATTAAAGTATGTAGAATTTATTGAAAGAAGAGGACACCTGTTCAGAAAAGACTCTTCACCATTATCTTGTGAACTCTAAGCACAGAAGGTGACTTTGATTGAATATTAGGAGTAGATGATCTTTATGGTTGATATCACATAATGGGATACATGTAGTTTGGTCTTTTAGATTAACATTAGACTTCATGTGTACATATTATATTTAGCAATGGCAAAGTAAACAGCCAAATCATAAGCTAAATCACTTCAGACATGTTTTGCCCATTCACATTGTAGCATCCATACACTAAAAATTACATACATAGCACATTCCTACAATTGTATGCCAGGGTATGTCTGATTCACAAGGACTAGGCTAATGATAATTTTACAGTAGGCATGTTCATATTTACCTTCATTCAACAAAAATTTGGTTTTTCTTTTATGTAGTATTGATGACATTTTCAAACATTATTCCCAGTATGGTAAAGCATGTTGAATGTATTGACAATATTTGATGATATTGTTAATCAGTAGAATCATATTATATTAATTATTTCATTACCAGTGAATCTGATGGTAACAAAATGGAAGAAATATAATAATCCTGAAGATTGTTGAGCAGTTTCACATTGTTGAAAATTTCATAATAGATATCTTACTTGTATTGTCTTGTATGTCATTGAACATTTTTTCATTAATTATATGTGTGGATTATATTTTCTATGAAGAATAAATAAATACAGTATAACTATGACTTTTATTTCCTTATTTTGATTTGCCTTTATTAACCCTCATCACTATAGTGGAAGGGAGTTCTGTATTCACTCCTCTATTGTATGTGAATTCCAGAATGATTTGATGAAATTCAATACAAATGTATAAGATTATTGAAAATGGTAAAAGGAATAAATGATTAAATTTTGATGCTTGTTTGTCAACAACTTGTGGATTATTGACATAATAAATATTACTAATACTACTATGTATATTATTGGCTTTAGTCACTGAGCCCACTTTGACTTTCAATGTGTGCACTTTGGTTTTCATTGTGTGCACTTTGGCTTTCATTGCGTGCACTTTTACTTTATTTGTGTGCACTTTAGTTTTCATTGTGTGGACTTTGGCTTGTGTGCACTTTGGCTTTGCTTGCATGCACTTTGGCTTTCATTGTGTGCACTTTGGCTTTCATTGTGTCCACTTTGGCTTTACTTGTGTGCACTTTGGCTTTAATTGTGTGCACTTTGGCTTTCATTGCCATGCAATGAAATAAAACCGGAAACAGCTTCTGGCTAGACTGAGGATGGAGTTGCCTTCCCCTAGTAAATCAATAACAACCACTGTGATGTATATACTACAAAATATAAGTATTCTCTGTAAGTTAAGAGTGCGAGCAGTCGGGGGTTTGCCTCTTAGGATGCTGCCAAAGTTGTTTTTTTACTAGATATCAGCCACACTTTGATTGATTTGCATTGCAACATATTCTGGAATTCTAGGCCATCAATTTCATATTGTAACCAAAAATTTGTGAAAGTGAACCCTTAGTCTTTCTACATATATACAAATTTTCCATTTTTCAACAGAAACCTCAGATATGACCATAATAGACACCATCACATAATGTGGTGGCAGATGTGGATCTATGCAGTTTGTTAGGAGTAACCCGTATAACAAACAGTATAGACCCTGATCTGCCAGTGCATTATGCAATGGCAGATCAGGGTCTATGTTGTTTGAAGTTGGACTCAATTTATAAACAAGTATATACAGTATTCAAAATTGTTCTTCTTTAAAAGAATTTCTTTATATACAGATTTTGATAGTAACAGAACTTTCTTTTTTCATTTAAATTGTCTTAAACATAATAAAAAATACAATTCTTTGACTAAATCGAATGTGATGGGTAACTGTAAATAAAACAACAAACCATGGTGAATTACCTCACTGTGTGAATTAACCCCGTTTAGCACCTTATCTTTGTGCCAATAACCGGTAATAGATAAGTTGTAACTTGGAGTACCGGTAATTGATTGCATGGTATTACATAATTAATCAATAGGAGTACTGACTGGCAATGTACCATAATTACGTAAGTTAGATTTCCATAAATTAGCTTATTTTTATATACCCACCATAAGGCAGAGGGTATATTACCTTATGATGTTGTCAGTACATTCATTCAGCCAGCCAGCCATCAATTCGTTACCAATTTTGTTTTGTGCTCAAATAATTTGAGTCCAAAACCATCAACAATTACCAAACTTTATGGATGTCTTGCACTTGGGGTATTCTATTGATTTGGGGTCAAAAGGTCAAGGTCACTGTCTGAAAGAAGAAAAATGGTTTCCACACAATACCGCAAGTTCTCCATCATTTACTGCTACAAAACATTGTGGATAGCTTGCACTTGCTGTAAAGAAGAATCCTATCAATTCCATGCTTTAAAAAAGGGCAAAGGTCAAGGTCACGGTGACATTTTAGACCTGGAGCAAACTTTGTAGATGGCTAGCACTTGGGGTAAAATAGAATCCTATTGATTTCATGTGAAAGGTCAAAGGTCAAGGTCATCGTTACTAAAATAAAATTTGTTTTTGCACAAAAATTTCAGCTATTGACCATTACCTTTATCAACGTTTGTTGATGACTTACACGTTTGGTAAGAAAGAAGTCTATTTATTTGGGGGTCAAAATGTTAAAGGTCAAGGTTACTGACTGAAAGAAGAAAAATGTTTTTTGCATAATTTGTATATTTACCAAAGTTTGTGTGAGAGCTTGAACTAGAGGTATGGAAGAGGCCTATTGATTTTGCGGTCAAAAGATCAAAGATCATTGTGATTCAAAGACAAAAGGGTTTTGCAGAATAACTTAAGGTACTAAAGAAACCTATAGATTTTGGGATATAAAGGTTAGAGGTCACGGTCATTTTTAAGCCTAATAAAAAAAAATACTAGATTCTTCACATTAAGTGTAGTTCAAGAATGCATACCATGACCAAAGGTCGAGGTCATTGAGACTCCCTGGTCACCAATCTCCCGAGTTAAACATACCTTACTACAGCCTATAGAGAGGTCTATTAAACAAGGGGCGAACGTATAATGTGCCGTTTACGATACTTTTGTTATTGAAAGCAATAAGTCTCTAAAGGTTTACAGTTTTATACAGGAAATATTTTTCTGTGCAATTGAAGGTGTGTGGGGCTTGAGAAAATAGCGAAACTATTAGCTGGAGATCATTTAATGAATAATCAGTTTGTCCGCCTATCGGGATAATCTAAACTTCATATAGGGACGACTTTAATCGGATAAATGAGGCTTTAACATATCGCCGACTCTAGTCCTGAGACCTCCATATCACTGAGGCTTTAACATATCGCCGACTCTAGTCCTGAGACCTCCATATCACTGAGGCTTTAACATATCGCCGACTCTAGTCCTGAGACCTCCATATCACTGAGGCTTTAACATATCGCCGACTCTAGTCCTGAGACCTCCATATCACTGAGGCTTTAACATATCGCCGACTCTAGACCTGAGACCTCCGTATCACCGAGGCTTTAACATATCGCTTAATATTGAGCAATGTGATTTGGAAGGGTCGGGGAAAGGACGCACAATAATTACTTCGCTGGAATTTAGGATATTTATACACAATCAAAAATTCCTCATGAACAAATATTTTCCAACCTATTAAATATGTAATTGATACAGTGCACAGTTGGCAACATAAGCAGGTTCCTTCTATGCAAACGATGTTAATAACTATCGATTGGCTTCAATTACAAATCTGGCGATATTCTGAAGCAGTAAGATGTTAGGACAATATAAAATGACCAACCTTCAAATTAAATGACCCAACTATTTCGGACAGTATCAGACGTACTTTCAAAGACGTAAGGTTTAAAGTAGAAAGTTGGTCATCTTGCCTTACGAGTTTTACACTGTACATTTCATCAGGGTAATTAGCTTTTTAAACAGCACTCCTGTTATTTACAGTGGGCACGATATCATGTTTGCTTATTTTTTCAAATAATAACGACATTTTGCAAAAGGGGCGTAGAAGTACTAATATTTATTCTGCAATGCTTTATCATTATCAGGAAAAAATAATAATGAGACCGTAGAAAAATGTGTTTATAATTAGTCTTTATTAATACCTTTATTTTTGTAACAAATACCAGGCCATTTTGAACAAACACCCTACGATTGATCTCCCAATTTGTGTTAGAGATTCTAGACTTGTCGATGAACTGCAATCACCGCACTCAGTAGAGAAATGGAGAATAAATATGAAGATTGTTTAGTATTGGTATAGCCCCCCAAATGCTGTATAAACAATGTCTTTTTATCTGAACAAAAATATTTGTTCTCAGATGTATAAAACATTTAGAGAATGGCATCATGAGTATTCTTTTTGTGTGACTGGTCGATTTTATAATTGATTATGTTGGTTGTATGATGATTCAATTCTTTTTATCTCCATAAAATATCACAATCGTGCATATAAAACATACATCAGTAGAAAGAGCAAAAAACAGGCTTTCTGTTAGTGTCAGTAATTTAGTAATGTATATGCATATTTTGTCTCAGTATGACTTGTTAATAGCAACTCATGGTTGACTTACATAGAACCAGCTGATAGCTAGACCTCAACACAAGTAAATTTATGACCGCTGAGGATTAAAATCATCGGTTAGTAACTATGAGTGAGCCAGTAAGATTTTCTCTTTCAAGCACAGCGAGTGATACATCTTATCGATCATCGATCGATAGCTCTTATCGATCGATATGTGACTGTGTTTGAAAGATGTATAAGAGCTTTTTTCACTGGCTCGTTGATGACGTATTTTGTGTATGCATATTCATGAGAAACGATGAAATCTTATCGTAGGCAGCCACGGGTGAAAAGATTAAACGAAAACAGCCTGTAGACGACCATGAACCGGATGGTGAGCGTATATGGTTTCTGTCATGTAATGTAAAAATATTTTCACAGACATGTCTTTGAAAAACAAAATAAATTAATATTTTAATTTTATTTGTATGCACGTTACTAAGAAGGTAAATATTAGAACATCGTCTGTCGATCGGTTAGTGAATATTTATTGTCTGTCGATTAGTTAGTGAATATTTCTTGTTCCATCTCTCTTACAGCAGACCCATTTAATATTTCAAATCTGCATGCACTGACACTTGATAGTGGCGTTGCGTACAATGGTAAGGTGAAACACTTGAAGTTCTAGGTCAAGCTAAGATTAGAAAACTCTTTTTAAACTTTTTGTGGCTGACTCCGCGCCCGCATCACTGAAAAGATATGAGATTCAGGTGAAACTTATTAATAAGAAGTTTGTCTTTCACAGGTTTCATAAGTTGAGAACAGGCTTTTAACACTCGCGCAGACTTGTGTGTGTGTGTGTGCATCATAGGCGTCCGCAGGGTGGGGCAAGGGGGGCTGTTGTCCCCCCCCCCCCGATTGTTTAAAAATCCATTGTGCAGTATATATATAGCTGCAAGCCTGCAATAAGATTTAAACAAACCCCCAAAATATTAAACCACCCAAATCCGACTGCGGGAGCTTGCCTCTCCCCTTAACTCTACTGGCATCACTTTGAAGGTTCGTCCCTTTGAATTTGGCTTTACCCCACCCCCCGAAAAATTCCTGCGGATGCCTATGGTGTGCATTATTTTTTGCCTCTCGAATAAAGAGCCGCAAAAGACACATACTAATTAAAAGACACATAGTAATTAAAAGACATACTAATTAAAAGACACATACTAATTAAACTTTTTCAAGATATTTATCATTTATAGGCAGAGCGTTCCATACCAACCCAAAGTGCAAGGTCACGATCAAGCGAGGGAAAATGCCACGACTTTTATATTAACCTTGATTTTAAACAAATGAAATTTTATATAATGACCCTTTTCAAATCTAAATCGAAACTTTAAATTACAGACATCCTGCTAAATGTTTTATTTGGTATTGTTAATAACTAGGTATTTGTGGCGTAAAGAGTCACAGTTTTCCTCAGTGAATCATATCATTTGATGCTCTCAGATCACCTCAGACAATTACATCGTAACCGTGGTTGCCATGTAATTGTCTGAAGAGTTCAAGAGTTGTAGACTTGGGAGAATAAGCGCAATCGGATCCACTCGATGAAGCATTTTCCCGGAAATGTCTTTTCTTAGTCTTTTGTAGACATTGAATGAATGGGTATACAAAATTCCTGCCTCTGTGTGTTTGGGTGAGTGGGGAGGGACATTGGGGGGTAGGGGCTTTTTTATACCGATATTCATTTTGGATTTATTTTAGCTCCAATCCACGGATATTGCAAAGCACAATCGAAATCTCGCCATTAATAGTCTTACGACATCGTCTCCAATGTCAAAAGCTATCCCCCGACCCACGATTGTGAATTTATGAATTCGAGAAGATGCCATACAAGGATGTTCACAAAAAGTACGTCCTCGCAAAATTTAAGTGATATACAGTAGCTGTAACCAAATGAAATGAAAGAAAAATTAATGACGAGAGAATGTAGGTTACATGGATAAAATGTAGGAAATGACTGATTTTTAATTTTTTGAATCACGCAACTTGCCACTTTAAACGAGTCCATTTACTTCTTGTCATTTTTGCGTGGCAAACGATACCAAATTTAATTTCATCACCAGTCTGTATGCGGGTCACCAGTGGCGGCGCGAGGGTTCGAAGCGCCCGGGGGCAATGTTCTTTAGTGGCGCCCCTATTTTGTCACAGAGAATAATTTTTACGTCAGTTGCCAACCTCCAACCCACCCACCCCCATTTACGCCCCGGTTACAGTTGCAAAAAAAAAGAAAAGAAAAAGCCCCCGACGGCCCCCTACCCGCCTCGCCTGGCGCCCGGAGGCAATTGATTTCGACCCCCACCCCATCGTCACGCCACCACTGCGGATCCACTGTTTCAATATCCGTTTATATGCAGGTCACTGTTCAATATCCGTTTATATGCAGGTCACTGTTTCAATATCCGTTTATATGCAGGTCACTATTCAATATCCGTTTATATGCAGGTCACTGTTTAAATATCCGTTTATATGCAGGTCACTGTTTCAATATCCGTTTATATGCAGGTCACTATTCAATATCCGTTCATATGCAGGTCACTATTCAATATCCGTTTATATGCAGGTCACTGTTTAAATATCCGTTTATGTGCAGGTCACTGTTTAAATATCTGTTTATATGCAGGTCACTATTCAATATCCGTTTATATGCAGGTCATTGTTCAATATCCGTTTATATGCAGGTCACTGTTCAATATCCGTTTATATGCAGGTCACTGTTTAATATCCGTTTATATACAGGTCACTGTTTCAATATCCGTTTATATGCAGGTCACTGTGTAAATATCCGTTTATATGCAGGTCACTGTTTAAATATCCGTTTATATGCAGGTCACTGTTTAAATATCCGTTTATATGCAGGTCACTGTTTAAATATCCGTTTATATGCAGGTCACTGTTTCAATATCCGTTTATATGCAGGTCATTGTTCAATATCCGTTTATATGCAGGTCATTGTTCAATATCCGTTTATATGCAGGTCACTGTTTCAATATCCGTTTATATGCAGGTCATTGTTCAAGATCCGTTTATATGCAGGTCACTGTTTAAATATCCGTTTATATGCAGGTCACTGTTTAAATATCCGTTTATATGCAGGTCACTATTCAATATCCGTTTATATGCAGGTCACTGTTTCAATATCCGTTTATATGCAGGTCATTGTTCAAACATCCGTTTATATGCAGGTCATTGTTCAATATCCGTTTATATGCAGGTCACTGTTTCAATATCCGTTTATATGCAGGTCATTGTTCAAGATCCGTTTATATGCAGGTCACTGTTTCAATATCCGTTTATATGCAGGTCATTGTTCAATATCCGTTTATATGCAGGTCACTGTTCAATATCCGTTTATATGCAGGTCACTGTTTCAATATCCGTTTATATGCAGGTCACTGTTTCAATATCCATTTATATGCAGGTCACTATTCAATATCCGTTTATACGCAGGTCATTATTCAATATCCGTTAATTTATGTAGGCACAGTATAATTAGAGCATTTATAATGACATCGTCAAAACCAACGGCTGAAAATTGGTTATACTTCAAACGGAGAGAAGCGAGGTATCGAAATATTTATATCTTTGCGATACAAGGGCACATTTACATAAAGATTTATTGACCGAACTATACAATATTGACTTTATGATAGAATTAAGTTCCTTCCGTTGTGTGCTATAGAAAGCATGTATTGATATTCTAATTTGGACCCATTATTTTACATTCACTCTTACCCTTGGGGCTGTCCAATAATACAATGATAAACATGGAGACTTGATGAAATTATCATCAGTCAGCTAATGTGTATAGGAAATATACTGTCGAAAATGTCCATTTGTACGCCTACTTGAGAAACATATCTATAAAACATCGCACGTGTTTCGATAAAAATACTCAATATCTAGACAACTTACTACGTAATCAGCCGTAAACGTTTAGGTCAATTCGTTACTATTTAACCAGCCGTAAGTATCTCACAGGGGCTCGTATCGTTGCTTACAATTTACCTATAAATCATACATGTACTATATAATACGACATGGGAGGACACTTCTCTTCCTGCTCGTGCAACCTATTTAAGAGTCAACGCTGCTTTTTCAAGCTACACTTCGCATAGCGTAATAAATTTGGTACCGATCTTTAGCTCAGGCATTCGACATTTTATGCCTGCACAAAGATTGACTTACTACCACATCTTTACGGAATGCAACACCATTTTCCTACGCTACCGGTCGACATGGTCATGATCGCCACAGCTTGATATGTAAGTGCAACGAGTTGAATAGAAAGAATACCGCCCTATCATTGGTCGACCGAAATTGACGTACTGCGCCTACTGATAACATGATTTTCAGTCGATCAATAAGGGCTAGGTAACGGTTGGAACAAACAGTTGCATAGAACCTTAGAGACTAGAATGTGGAATATTTCACTCAAAATGAAACCAGAAAATCGGTTGACGTTTGAACAAAGCTAATTGAGAGGTACAAGAACATTCATCAATATAAACAGTCATGACTTTAAGTTGAAGCAAGCAAGGAAGAAAAAGAAAATCAAAAGTGTTTATCAATTTATTCGGTTACTTGACAACTGATACATTTGGAAGTCCTAAATTGAAAATAGTTGAAACAGAATTTAGAAATCCAAAAACAATCTTTCCAAAGAGCTACCTTCCTAACTTTAATGAGGAAATATTTAAAATCAGGCAAGTAATTTTAGGTGATTCAGTCGTTTAGATACCGCAAGAATGTGACAGATGTGGACAGAAACGTTGTAATAGAAACAAATAAATAAAAAAACGTTGCACTAGAAAATAAAGTAATTAAGATATGCTTGATATATGAAATACACGAAGGAAGTAAGAAAATACATCAAAATCATTATCAGTAAGCAGCCAAATGGTACACATGATAAACATGGTAGGAAGACTACGATGTACAGAATGTCCTAGTATGGTAATAAATGACATCACAGAAGAACTGAAACGAGACAACATTCAAAAATACGAAGTTTATTCCAACTTCATAAAAAAAAAACTGGAAAAAAACCCACAGTATAAAAGACTGCAAGCTAGTCAGCGAGAGTTTAAATTAGATAAAAGATAATGAAAATCGCATAATGGTTGATACAATCATGTGAACATTTAAACTTCTTTCAAATTGTATTAAAAGAAGATATAGCAAACATGTCAACCACACCATTAACTACCCAGTTTTCCTGGACAAAATGTTTACCATGTACAGTTTAACACATCTATAAAACCGTAAGTCACAAAAGAAATTATTACAAAATTAACCAACATTAGTTGATATAGGAGGAGTTTTTACACCACATTGATGAAATAAAATCAGGAACACCTTTAACAACATGATTTTAAAGATGCAATGTTCTTCAGAACGTTAATTTCACACCTAGTAGTAACTGAAATTATACTATACAAGGAAATGGTACAATGGTAATTTAAATTATACTTTACAAGGAAATGGTACAATGGTAATTGAAATTATACTTTACAAGGAAATGGTACAATGGTAATTGAAATTATACTATACACGGAAATGGTACAATGGTAATTGAAATTATACTATACAAGGAAATGGTACAATGGTAATTGAAATTATACTATACACGGAAATGGTACAATGGTAATTGAAATTATACTATACAAGGAAATGGTACAATGGTAATTGAAATTATACTATACACGGAAATGGTACAATGTTAATTGAAATTATACTATACAAGGAAATGGTACAATGGTAATTGAAATTATACTATACACGGAAATGGTACAATCTGTATTTGAGATACACTCAAGACAGAGGAAATGGACAACGAAATAAAAAATACCAGATATGCAAATATTGTGTAGAAGGAACGAAATTAAATTGCTTTAACAGTGAAGTAAATGAAAGGAATAAAAAGTGAAAGCAACAAAGAATTACACGTGAATGTAAAAAAACAGTAAATAGCGGCTTAATGTATTTGCAAAAGAAAAGGCAATTTCATATTACTTTTTGTTAACTGCGCTAAAGGCGTACGTGCTATTGCATGATCATAATAATGGAATTTAGATATAAAAAAGAAAAATTAGTACAGTAACTTGTCCTTATCCTAATATTGCAAACATATTTAACGAGATGTACATTTACTATACTGAAACTCATCTGTTCGCATACAAGCATGAAACATTTTTGTTAATTAAATTCTATAATTTGATAGCGAAGATTCCGTGATTAAATATGGAGCATCTTGTAATATGCAATTCTGGCAGAATCAATTAAAAAGGCAGTGTGGATGCCAACAGCTGGTAGTAGTATGTCATATTGGCATTTAACAGATAAAAGCATTCTCGAGCTTATTAAATCTGTTTACAGATGTTATATTTACTTCCAAATAAGACAACTGCTGTCTAAGATTCTATTCCATTAGCTGGCGAAAATCATTTGAACTCCAACAACAATGACATTCACATGAAACATAATTACATAGTGTGGAACAATTTTAAAATTCCCCCTCACCATGACTGGAGATATGATTAGGATAAAATTAGTTACATCCAATAATTTCTTTTATTAAATAATGTGCCTTGACTTAATCATATGACCTAAAATAATGTAACTACAGGCCAATATGTTGGTGACTGTGAGTTTCTTTTCTTTAAGGTTAGGATGCCATAAAAATTATTAACAGTAAAACAAAACAAGACGAGAAAATAGGTTGAAGCTACTTCTTTATTCGCCATAGCAACGGATTAACAGACAAAGGAATAGCTAAACTGAATGAAAGTAAAAAGTCTTCTGTGATCTGCATATTAGGTATACTAGTACAAAATAAAATATCTATTATACAGTCTGTTTAGAAAATGTCTTACATTGTTAAACAATTATTGGAGCTATTCATTTAGTAGACTAAGGGTACGACACAGATGAAAACATCATGGTAAAATTTGAACAACACATAACTGATTAAAAAGTGAAATTGGAATCTGCTGTTGGTAGTGACGGTGTATTATTGTTACCGAGTGACATGATTATGAAAATGGGTAATATCATTGGATACAATAGTAATTCAGTGACTCTTCTAAACTGGGGTTCAACCCTACCATTAATACTGGGGTAGAAAAGAACAGTATCTCAAAGGCTGAGAAGCAGTCTGTGACAATACGACAATAAATTGTAGAGGACACAAAGGAAGACAAAGTGAGTAAACATTATGTATAGAAGAAGAATTATAATGACTACAGTCCTACAGGCACATCTGCTAATTCTATCCGATAGTCGTACATTCAAACCACACATGACAATCACGAAGTGTTGACAAAATCGAATTAAAAAACATATATAAAAAAAACATTTATCATGAAACAAGCAAACAATAAATTATATTTATACTAATGGCCGCAGGAGCTGCTATGGTTTAATTCTTGAAAGAGGTGATAAACTTTTTGCATCCTCTTTAATGTCGTGTCTAGAGCAACAATGCAAGAAACCCACCAATGCCAAAACAAGTAACATGGCGTAATAAACTAGAAAAGATACAATTTGGCCAGCACTCTTAAATAACCAACTAATGAGACTGCCAATAATACTAGGTATTGCTACTGCAACATTTCGCTAACTCAAACAAATAATTAGGTAAATTCTTCAAGCCATTTTTTATTTGTTCAAAAGAATGATTTGTTTGGTATAGGAGGAGGTTGAGTTGCAGGTTTAGGAGGAGATGGGGTAGGTGGATTAGGAGGTTGAGGTTGACCAGAGGTAAGAATGACAACACTTTTACCAAATTTGCTTTTGGCAAAGCAATTGTTGATATAGTCTTTGCTATCTCGGTATCTTGGCAAAGCAATTGTTGATATAGTCTTTGCTATCTCGGTAGCTACAGCAGGTATCATAACACCCTATTATTTAATAGTTGTTTTAGCCTTTCAACTAACAGTACATTTTCTCTAACTTTTGAATTAATCTTTTCGGTGTTTCTCTGAAAACTAATTCTAGCTGTGTTAGAAGTCCAACTGCTTGAGCTTTTATGCTTTCAGCACTTTCCAACTGTTCTTGCTATAGAGCTTTTTTTTGTTTGGATATCTTTCTTTGCTGGTGTCCTTTTTAACTCCTTAATCTGTCTTTTATACATTTCAACATCGGATTGCATACATTCTATTTTCGAGTAACCAACTTCTACAGAATCTGCATAACGTGGCGTGGAAGTCTAGAAGCTTCAGTTGGTGTGAAATCTTCAAAGTGTCATAGACTGTGTTCTGAAAAACCACTAGCAATATTTACAGTAGCATCAGCTTCTATTTCAACTTCTCTATCAACATCATTATCTTCCTACAAATGGTTTTGAAATGAATAATCAAAATCATCTCCACTCTGAGTAATATTTCAGTTATTTAAATAGCAAAGAAATGGGCAAAACACAGTTGAAAAAACTTAAGTAGGGTTTATTGAAGACAAAAATAGCGATAACTCCATTTCTACATAAACTGGAGAGTACAAACACAAATTCAACATAGCTATGGCAAATGGAACATACAGGGAGATAAAATTTAACTGAAAAAGTCAGAAAAAATGGACGAGAAACAGATGAAGAAATATCAAATCTCTGTAAATACTAGAGCTGTTGAAGTTTCCTAGTCATAGTCAAATGTAGTAATCTATACATTAAAATGATTGATTATCAGTGTGTTTCAATCAACAAATTAGACAGCTACAAATGAACAAAAAGATGATTACATTACTTCACAATTTTATCAGAGACTTCACTGCATTCTTGTCGTTTCGATTGGATTCACCTCTGTCTGTATCGAGTATTAGTTTAATAACTTTCAGACTTATTGATTTAAAAAAGAAAAGAAAAGACAAAGAATACATACTGAAAAGTTTTTCTTCTTTTGTCTGTATTAAAGTCCATGCAGTCTTTCATCCAAGTCACTTGTTTGAATTCTAATCAGCTGCATGCCCAAATCAAGATACTGTCTCAGATTTCTGTAGTGAATGACATACCGCGTCTTATCCATCAGATTTGGAATTAGCATGCCAAGACAAACCAGGAGCATTATAATACCAAGCAGAATTCAGACCGTTACAAGTCATACAAATGTCACGAAAAGTTTCAAAAGCGTCAGCAAGCAACAACACGTCCGTTTTCAGATACAGGTCGTGATACGCGCCAAGATTTTATATGTTGAATTTTTTTCCAAACGTTGTAGGCACGTTTGTAATCCGCATCAGAAATATTCTCGTTGTTATGTTGACTATAGAAATCTTTTTTCTGTGGCAGACTAGTTTCATCAAATTTGTTCCATGACGACATGTAATCATACGGATAGAATCCTTTGCGCGTGACCAAATCGAGATGGTAGCCAAATTCCTTCGTGGTATGTCGAAACACTTGTATTTTTGACAAGCTCATCCAACGAGTCTGACATAAGCAGATAATTATCTATAAAACGCAGATAGACAAGTGAAAATGACATGTAGCGCTCCATGTTGTTTGGAATGCAACTAATGTCCTGGTTATATTTTCCAAAGTGTTTTACGATTAAATGCGAGTCATAACCGCGCAAATTATGCAACACTACTGGAATAAACTCTGGCAACATTAGATGAAGATTTCATTGGTCATGGGCGGAACTGCGATATTTGGCAGTATAATGACACTGATCTGTGACTCAATCATAATCAAGTGGCTCTTTGCAAATCCAACACATGTCAGATTTCATAAAACTGTCTCTGTCTTCTGCGGTATAGATCACTTTTGCAGCAGGAACAGCGCTTACATATCTTACTTCGCCAAGGAAACTGTTTATGAAATGTTCTACTCAGTCAGCATCGCGATACAATTTTATGTGTTTGCTAATGCTTTCGTTATCAACCTGTATGAATAGCCGCAGTGAAAGTGCTCTTCGTATTCTCTGGTAAAAGAAGATTCTAGATTTTTGTCACAGCCCGCAATGGGGATGGTAAGCGCTTCAAAATCATCTTGTGATTTAGCTTATTGAACGCGATAATATTTCTGTCTTTTTTGGCATCGCGGCTCTTGAAGTATTATTGCAATCTTGTCATTGTTGCACAAATAAGTGCTCCCTGGTGATTCCATGAGGACATTTTCTGCAGTAAAACGTTTTATATTTATGCTTGGTATATTGTCCACTCTTGAGTCTGCTAAAGTTTTTGATCCAACAATAGTGGTCATATAGTTGTTCCATTGTGAATATAAAGCACGTCCACATATTTTTCGCCGGCGACTGATGATAAATGCAACGGATAGACTTTGCCATTGTCCACGCCTAAAACGTTGACTGAAGTTTTATTTTGATGTTCAAACTTTGGAATGTCACAATCTGAACAGGAAAACTGATGCCAGTAAAATTCAATTTGTTTTCGAACGCTGTGAAATTGCTCACTCGCTTAGGATTTTTATTTGGCGCTGAAAACATCGCAGACAGCACTGCCCACATAAAACATTTGTTGTCATTATTTTTTACATTTACACAACTTGGACTGCTTTTAATTTTAGCTGGCAATTCTAAGTAAGATCGTCCACGAAGCGTATTATACTTAGAGGCGCTTATGACGCATCTTGAAAGGCCAAGCACAATCCAACCAGAACTTTATGCCGCGATGTAAACGCAACTCAGTCAACAAAATATCTTTTATCGCAGGCTCAGTGAGTCTTATTACTCTACCAAGGGTTGACGACGTGCCAAAATTCTCCATGAATGTGTTGTCATAACCAGCAAATTCTTGTTTACATTGAGTGAATCTCGTGATTGTGGTCATAGTATATAACTAATTCGCGTGTTTAATTGCTTGTTCAAAAGCTGCTGCTGGTGTGGTCAGTAATGTCGCCCACTGCCGCCAAAATAACATGCCGTTTGATGCAAGAGACCTTGTGGCAAAGTACATGTCATTATTGTAACAGCAATTAATTCGACCAATTTTTCATTCAAAAGTTTTCGCTGCTTGTCTGTCAGCAAAATCTGCGTCTTAGGATTATTTAACGGTTTTGTCAGAGTGAGATTTAACTCAAAATTCGCATGAAGATTTCTGTAGAGGGTTACCATGGCGTCAAGCAGGGTTTCGGGCTGCTCGAAGTAGACGTCTGTAATATAGACAAGTGTATCTGACATATATAACCTAATTGGACAAAACGATTTGTTAAGAACTTTGTATAAGTATGTGCGACTCCGATCGAAACAAAGACGCTGTTGTCCGCGATTTTTATGAGCACACCCAAGTGGAAAACGCGCATCTGCATTACAATACGAGGCAGCGTAAATATACCAGAAAATATCACATCAGAAACAAGTTGGCGTGATTTAATCTGTCGTGTGATGAGACAGCGCGTTTAACAAAATCTTTGACAGATTTATAACGCAAGACCTGCCAGGAACACAAGTTCATCAAGTTCGATTACATATTCAAGAAAATATTTCTGCTCATAGGTGTGCCTGAAAAAGCTGCCATGTGCAAACCCGTATCTAGCCAAAAAATATTTGCAGAGTACGACAGGATTATTTCTCAATACTGGCCGTTGGAACACAGGAATTAAAATCACCAGAGTAGCCGCTTCATTTTACAAGTGACTTGTTTCCACGCGTCTTGATCACACGCTCAAAACATTTTGCTCTTTTTTTTTTTTGTGTAACTCCTGCTCGTAAAAAGATCCTGAAACAGGCTCACCACGAATGTCTGCGATTCGGTACGTTGCAGGAATTGTTTTCAACACCTCTGACTTATGCAATTCTTCTGCAAGCTTGCTGTAGTCAACAGAGGATGAGGCATAGAAGCCTGCGATTGTGGCACCAACACCAAGCTTGTACTTTAAACCCATAATGCCTCTAACAAAAGCTCTGTCTAATCGTTCTCTAAATCCCTTTGGCTTTATCGCTGCTAACGCATCCAGCATACATTTGACACACAGCTTTCATGCAGCATAGCTGTAGGATCTACTTGATTATATGGTTCTTGACCGGGCAGCGGTTGATTATTTGCATCGAGTTGTTCGTACAGAGGATAATAATAAGATGTATACTTGTGTCCTGGAAGAGTACAGCCGCCTTTTGGCTTAGGAACTTTTTCAATAAGCTTGTGTAGGTCAAAGGCGCCATCATATATTCTACAACGTTTGGAGACAGTACTATGGCCAACAATTTTATAGCCCAGAATACAAATATCGTCAGAACAAGCATGCACATATATTTCGCAAAAATAAAATCTTTGCGCTCTATGTGTCTAAGACAATGATGGGCTGTGTTTCCATGCAACCGCCTGAGACAACCTTGAAAAACCTAGATTTTATTTTGCTACAAACAGAGCAGAGCGACTTTATGACAGATCGCCGGTTTTTTTTTTTTTTTTTTTTTTTGTGTGTGTGTGTTTGTTTGAGACTGCGTTTTTCCAGGGTATCAGTTTTCTTTCTGCATGATAGGCACCACAAAGCTGTCATTATACTTGACGTTTAGACAAAACGTACTTAGAAACCAGTTTGTCATTGGCATCATGCCTCGAAACCGGATAGTCAATGGCAACATGCTTCGAAACTGGGTCGTTACTGTCTCCTAGATAAAACGTACTTAGAAACCAGCTTGGCGTTGTCTAGAGTTGAATAAGTCTTAAAATCTAGTAAGATGTCTAATGCTGGTTTTCCTTTATATCGTGATCTGATAAAATAAATACAATAGAGACCACAAGCTGAGCTATCCATATGTTGAATCTGAGTAGGATTGTAAACACAACCGCGTCCTGCACTAGAAATATATTTTGTGATGGCATCGCATGGTGGCAGACATGCTGTGCACGATTCTACGTCTGTCTGCAGCACAGCTACACCGTTGTGTGTTAGTTATGCTTTGCACGATTTTACGTCTGTCTGCAGCACATCTACACCGTTGTGTGTTAGTTATGCTTTGCACGATTTTACGTCTGTCTGCAGCACAGCTACACCGTTGTGTGTTAGTTATGCTTTGCACGATTTACGTCTGTCTGCAGCACAGCTACACCGTTGTGTGTTAGTTATGCTTTGCACGATTTACGTCTGTCTGCAGCACAGCTACACCGTTGTGTGTTAGTTATGCTTGGCCTATCTACATGATTAATTAATGTTTCTAACACAGATTCTAACACACAAGAAGCACCTTCCGTCTCTATTTTACACATTACTACGGGCCTTTTCATTGTTATCCCATTCAGTCAAATCTGTGGATGAACTTCCTATTAGCGGTTGATATCAACCTTTGTGCAATGTTAAATATTCCATTCTGTCAAGCACCCATTTTGTACTTTTGCTTATTTTCTGTCTAAATTTGGAATGTAACATGTCGAATGAACATTCTATGACGTTATCCATTTCACTCCTGATTAATGTATTTATAAGCCTTGTACTGTAGTAAAAAGTTGATATGCTCTATTAGCTCTATCACTTTTGTGGGTGGTTTTCTAAGTCTGATCGTAAGTCCATTTGTACTTTTACCGAACCAAATTGTATATTTTTCTACAGATGATTTTCTGTAAATATGGTTGAATTAAAAATATTGGTTGCTACCCACGAAAAATGTATGCTCCTTTGAATTTCTCTTATATGGCTGTCTGTAATTTAGTGAGAGTCCTTCAAAAGTTTGCTTTTTCGTACGTCTCAATTCTTTTTAAGTTGGGGGATATATTAAATGGACTTGTAATGGTTTGTTTATAGAAGCCCCCGGTTTGATTCATTTAAGTAAGAAATAATTAAGTATATATTTAGCTATTTTGATTTATTTAATTAGATGTATTACACGTGTGATTAGATATTTAGCATTTGACATTTATCATAAATTTTAGCAAAATCCCAGATGAACCATCTGGTGTGTCCATCCCTGGAGTCAGCCATCTCCGAGGTTTGGGTGTCCCTGCCCGCCCTAGGCAAGACGGAATTCATCGCTGTTTCTAAAGTGAATTGAGAGCGTTGTTGCATTGGTTTCGTACATAAAATCAGCCGGTATATCACCAAATGACTGCAATCACATTGCTCACTTTAACCACCATTGGAGTCCTTAGGTCGAAGCTAAAGACTATCAGCGTTTGGAAGTAATTCAACCTGTAGGCAGAGTGAAAATGTTCTCCAGAGATTTAAGGTGCACCATAGTTTCATATGCTCTGTAATATAAAGTAATTTCAACTCATGTTCTTGGCGCAGATTTGATGTCATAATCACTCGATTCAGATCGATCAACCCAATCCAATGTCATACTTGCATGAATTACTCGACTAACGAGAACAGGTGGGCACCAATAATATAGAAAAGTCTCCTCAGACAAGAGTCTGACCGCTGACTTAAAAACTGTCGGTTTTGAAATACAACGCTTATACATCTGCACAGCCAACTGTCGGTTTTGAAATACAACGCTTATACATCTGCACAGCCAAACAACGCTTATACATCTGCACAGCCAACCTTGCTTAACATTGTGAAAATTACATGAATACTACACGGCTTGTCCAGAATAGACAACAATGTATAAATGTCAAAATAGCATAATTCCAATACACAATTATAAGATTTATATTTTGTAAGATTTAAATCAGTTACCGCAAAATCTCTTTTCTAGCTTTGACTTTGTGTATTTTCTGAAATTGTAGTGAGAAACATTACCACATAATGTAAAGGTATATGGCCTGTAACTATATTATAATACAAATTAATTTGACAGTCTAGCTAGTGGTGTTGACCATAGTCTACAGTAAATAGTCTTATTTAATGGTGTTGACCATAGTCTACAGTAAAATAGTCTTATTTAGTGGTGTTGATCATGGTCTAAAGTAAAAAAGTCTTATGTAGTGGTGTTGACCATAGTCTACAGTAAAACAGTCTTATTTAGTGAAATTATTGACCATAGTCTACAGTAAAATAGTCTTATTTAGTGAAATTATTGACCATAGTCTACAGTAAAATAGTCTTATTTAGTGGTGTTATAGTCTACAGTAAATAGTCTTATTTAGTGGTGTTGACCATAGTCTACAGTAAAATAGTCTTATGTAGTGGTGTTGACCATAGTCTACAGTAAAATAGTCTTATTTAGTGGTGTTGACCATAGTCTACAGTAAATAGTCTTATTAAGTGAAATTATTTACTATAGTCTACAGTAAAATAGTCTTATTTGGTGAAATTATTGACCATAGTCTACAGTAAAATAGTCTTATTTAGTGAAATTATTGATCATAGTCTACAGTAAAATAGTCTTATTTAGTGAAATTATTGACCATAGTCTACAGTAAAATAGTCTTATTTAGTGAAATTATTGACCATAGTCTACAGTAAAATAGTCTTATTTAGTGGTGTTGACCATAGTCTACAGTAAAATAGTCTTATTTAGTGGTGTTGACCATAGTCTACAGTAAAATAGTCTTATTTAGTGAAATTATGCCTGAAGTCCTAAACAATTAATTTGTTATTCATGTTACTTGTGAATGAAATTCCTCGCCGGCTTGTCTGGTCAGGAACCCAAACTAAATCCTAGCAGACTACTCTATATTTACTTGTACTTCAGTCTGATTGATCTGGCAATTTTTTTTTACCGATTTTACAAAAGGCCCTCGAGAAGTGTTAGTCTAGCGATTTTTCAATGTTAATTATAACGTTCTCGTATTTCTATACGGGATTTTAAAACTCAAAAATATTCTCATAATATTTAATTTTTAAAATATACCAGGGTATTGCTGGTCTAAAGATGTTCAATTTTTATTTTTCATGTTCTCGTATTCCTCCTACACGAGAAAATGTAACTCATATAATTATTGATCCAACATCAGTATGTATACACTGTTCTTTTGTGTGTGTGTGTTATTTTTTTACCCTTTCTTTGACTAAAATGGGTTCCTTGATCATCGTGTTGCTAAAGTGCATTGAAAGAAAAACATACATACGAATTTAGTATGTTCATACATGTATATTGTTTGGGTTTTTTTCGAGTTTTTTTTTTACTTGCACTAGTGCATTACCAGGTTACATTTTTACACACATGGAATAAAGTGCTGCTGTCCCCTTCATTCTTGAAATATGACTGACTATATTAACTCCCTCATTTAACATTTTTTTTATTCTTTATATTGTATTCATATATTGTAACATAAATTCATTATCATCTAATAAATGTGACAATTCAATTATTGCATATGACCTTGCAAACTGATTCGTAGTGTATCAGATTTTGACCTATTCATTTTCGTCAGTTTTCGGGACAGTTATTACTCCATCTCGGCACGACCTCCATTGATTTTTAAGCTGACGAATGATTTACACATTATAGGCCTTGCTATTGTGGTCATAGGTTAATAAAGGAAAATGATAATCTTTAATTTTTATCCCCGTGCAATATTCTTGAAAAGATTAATATTTTAAACGTGCGAACTTGATAAGACAAGGCAAATAAAAGGTGGTGTTAGTTTTCTTTAAATTGTTTTATTGCATCCTCTATTAGAGAGAACACGCGCTGCGATATGATAATTTGTTCTTGTTTTTTTTTTTTATTGTCACGTGCAACGAACCATAGAAAAAGCAAATGTTTTAGAGGAATACACATACAGTGATACCATATCATTGATTGGTTCCAATATCAATATAGCATAACATCCATATAGCTGTACTCTAAGCATCCAAGGGATCTAATCTATAAACATGAACAATGCATATTTGCTTGATACTAATTAAAATGTTATTCTCACGATAAAAGGTATCGACATATTGATCACGAATCAACAAGATGTTTTGTATCACAAAAGTAGAAGCAACCCGACTTGATTGTGTGTTACTTTTTTTCTTCACTTTTTAACACACCTCAAAATCGTGTGATCCGTCAGTTTTCTAAACTTGTCAAATTTTTTTTTTTTTTGCTATAGGAACTTTTCTCTCACACTGGAAAAATTTAGACTCATGCGATTACGAGAAATTTGTGGTATTCTGGCTGTCGGTCTCTATGTATGTATGTATGTATGTATGTATGTATGTATGTATGTATGTATGTATGTATGTATGTATGTATGCATGCATGCATGCATGAGTGTGTATGCATGCATGCATGCACGCACGCACGCATGTATGTATGTATGTATGTATGTATGTATGTATGTATGTATGTATGTATGTATGTATGTATGTATGTATGTATGTATGTACCCGGGACTATCTATCTATTTGAGTGTATTTGCAGTTTCAATTTTTTTTTAAATTAATCTTTACGGTGGTTGGTTACTTGATATTTATTAATGAAGGAACCAAATTCTAAGCGTTTGCCAAACTCGTAGCGTTAAATGCCCGAATCTTCTTTCCGATTGTTACAATTTGGAATGTAAAAGAAAGGATAAATACTATCAGATGTTAAAATTCTAGTTACATCTTCCTTTGCCCACTATGTGGTACACTTTTTACGCTTTCTACGTGTTTGTCATGTATTTAGACATTCATGATTTCTGCACGATAACTAAGGCAGGTCACGTTGGCAGCTGTATGTATAAACAAAAAGTGATTGTAGAAACAAAGAACGCGTGGCAACAGGAGAACATAAAACAAGGCCAGACCTCTTATATTAAAGTCAGGTAAACGAACTACTAGACTACATGACCCTGTCGGACCAGCCAGGCTGGTTAGCAAGTGGACTCATATCTCATATACCCTCGATTGCTGGACTCTTGCCCACCCCTCCCCCCACCCCCAACTCCCTGTATTCACTTTAATGTCACTCTTTTTCGCTCATAACAACGGTCGAAACATTTCCCCCAGAGTCAATAATTGTTATTTCAGAGAAGAGAAATGATAAAAATCATAATCAAGCTTAAAACATGATCTCATCAACACGAGAACGAAATTCCTGATTTTTTGGATAACATCTAGAGGGAACGGTTCCATAAAGTTATAGTCGTTTACATTCCAAATAAGACAAATATCAAATAATTGTCATTACGTTACAGTTGAAAAAATGACGCATGACGTTTTATGCACGATCTGATCGTTATTTAATGCCATAGAATTCCCCTCTGGTGAACCACATTGCTCAATTCATGTCAGAAAAGTAAGTCAGTAAAAGCATCATGCCTGATCACTGAACCGTTTGATCAAACTTTGTAGATGGTGCTAATTGTCGACGGATCATGCTGATAGGTCAAACAATCAAAGCTATCACCTCGATGTATGCAAGTGGTATTGAATAACCTTCGCCTGTGAAGCCTTCTCGGGGCATGGGGGATTCTGTTTTCTTGTGTTTCCTGAAAATAAACTTAAAACGCATCTGCAAATATAGTCCTGATTACGTTATTGTAGTTACTCAGGTAGTTACGAGGGGTATTTAAAAAGTTTTGAATATTTTGTTATAACATTTTTGTTTCTTTGAACCTGTCAATAAATTTAATACCGATCGATAGACAAAATAACGTTCTTTAGAATGATATGCAGCTGCGCGTGCAGCACGCCAAAGACCTGTAGATATATACGCGTGACGCAACATAGATAAATGACAGTGACGTAAAATGTCGGAGGAGAACAATTCTACTACTCTGTAAAGAGCTTACTGTAACATCCGGGCGCTTTTAGGGTATTCTCCGACTGATATCAAAGCCAACTTGGCTGAAGTTTACAGATGCAATTCTCTGTCATTTCCAACAATTTTGAAGTGGTTTCATCATTTTTAAGATGGTCGCGAATCCATGGAGGATGACCCACGATCTGGAAGACCGTTATCTGCGATTGGTGAGAGGGAAGTGGCTACTGTGAAGGAAGCAACTGATGAAGATGCTTGATACAAAGTGGAAGATATTACTATCATCACGGGCATTAATTCGTCAGCTGTTTTTAATATATTGTTTTTAAAATATATTGAAGAATCATTTGAAGTTCAGAAAGATTCGTGCAAGATGGGTCCCGGATTTGTTGACGGCTGATCAAAAACAGACTAAGGTTGAAATTGCCAAACAACTACTTGCCAAATATGAAAAGAGTGGCAATACACGTTTGAATGAGATTGTCACAGGTGATGAAATATGGATTTACTTTTCTGGACCCGACTCAAGTGAAAATAATTTTATTCAGACCTGTATTTCCGTATTTAGGCCTATTTCATTTTTTCTTCTTATTTTCCTTCTCTCTTCTCTCCCATCCTAACCTTCTCTCTCCCCATCAGGATGAGTAGATCTTATATATTTCCAGAATGTTCACCCTCGAGTATACATTTATATAATCAATGAGAAGGCGCCATCAATAATCCCTACAAATGAACCCCAAACAACAAAAAGCAGGCTTCAAGTATTAACTTTTTTATAATTAGTTTTCCACATGAATCATGCAAATTGTCAGTGAATGAACTTACATGACCCGTTGCTATTCGATATTCTGTCACCCATACAATATCGATATTGCATACCTGTTACACGGAATGACAAACGGTGCACATTTTCAAGAAAAAATCTTGATTATATATATTAATAAAATTGTTCAAGTAGTGATTTTAACTGTCATCATAATCATGTTTGAAAACAACGGAGAAATCAGGCATTGATTAGTGTCGATTTCAAACCGAAATTAAGTGACAATTGAAATTTGGGTGCAGCGTCTGTTACCGAAAGACACTGCAAGATTGACAACACACAAAATTCACGTCTGAATGCAGAAATAACAAAATTAAAAAAATAGCAACCAAAATCCTTGCCAGTAAACTCACAATCATTAAAATCTGTAGCTTAATAATGTCTGTTGGAACGTTCTATCATGTTTCTACGGTAATGTTCACTGTATCAATCCGCCCAAGAAATGTGTTAATGAAAATAAAATCTCTTCATTTTCGTATTAAAACATTAATTAATTTGACAAAAATACACAATTTGAAGCATTATATGTACAATCTAAATTTGTAAAAAGTCCCTCTCCTAAAATTATTGTAACATTTCGGAACTTCTTTTTATCGATGTAGTAATACAGCCGCTAAAATCATTTACACAGAAAGGAGAAACAAATCCATGCAAATCAAAGGTGTTTGCCTTAAAAATTTATAATAAAAAGAAAATCTACGTTTTTTTGGAGTAGATATTAGGAAATATTTCACTCGTGAAGAGTAATCATTTTGTATTGTCACTCGTAGCCTCGCCACTCGTGACAATACAATGTTTCCACTTCACTCGTGAACTATTTCCTTATATCTACTCCAAAAAACGTAGATATCCTCTATATATCTCTCCCTATAAACAATGACGTAACTGACGAAACAATGACGTAAAATTTTTAATGTACAAAAATACTTCAAAAGTATAATTTATCTAGCTGAAGAGCATCCATGATGATGATGCGAAAGCACTTGAAGGAATAAAAGATGAACATATTACTGATATCCTGTTGGATTAACACATTTTTCTGTATATGAACGGCACATGGACATATATAAAGTATTGCTTGTTTTTTTTTTTGTTTTTTTTGGGGGGGTGGGGGTGGGGGTGCGACACACATCACGAGTTACACGTATCATATGTTTCTGGTGAATAAATGACTCCCACGTGATGCAAGATGACTCCCATGTGATGCAAGATGGATTTAACTGCAGCAAGAAGAAAAATATGGCAAACTTATGGAAATATTAAGCTCCCATCGTCATGACGAGATATTTCTATAGCACCGAGATCACGACGACATTCTTAACGTCAATAAAACGAATACCGATTGCACTGAGTTGACCTGATTATGTAGAGATGACGATACATTCATATACTTATGTTGTTATATTATGGCAACATGTCAGTAAGATAACAACGATATATACAGTTGTCATCATGTCTACATAATCATGTCAACACATTGTAATCAGTAACTAATCTTGTTGACAAAAATGACGTCATCTTGATTCCGTATCCCATAGAAATATATCGTTAGGACGAGGGCAGCTTAAGGCTTACACGCAAAATAAATAAATAAATATTAATTCCTAAAACCAAATTTCTCATTAAATGTAAAATATATCTTTTATACCCTTTATGAGAAACCTTATAAACTACACAATATATGTTTAATTTTTAAAATATCTTAATTATTTACAAGATATCTAAAAAATTAGTAAATTATAATACCTTATGAGAATAAAATACGACTGTTATTATTATCTATTGTATGATTTATATAGTTTATAGTTTAAATAATTAAAAAACATTTTAAAAAAGAAGGAAAGAAAAATAAGAAAAGTTAAAACGAATCTCAGTGTTGCGTACGCGCATTTCTTCAATTGCTCTTCAATTGCTCCATTTTGCCCGAGACATATATCATCGTTTAAATAAACTCTCATCGTTTAAATAGACTCTCAAAACAAACTATTTGCCAGGGACAATGTTTTGAGTTTACACAGATCAGGTAACAGTTGGCTGTAAACTCATTGATTCTGTAACAATGCTTTTGATTGGTCTTTCATGACAAATTTAGTCAACACAAGCATTTAAGATAGAATCCATTATAGGAACATCATGAGAGTCTCCTAGTGATAGTGTGTGGAATATACTGCCTAGTGATATTGGATAAATAATTGTGAAAAAAACACAAACCACAACAAAATTAATATTGCAGGAATAAAACAACAAATGCATTTCTTGTTCTCGAAAAGCTCTTGCGTTGTTAATGGTGGACAGAAACGTCACTTTGTGATATAAGATACAGAAAAAGAAAAAAAAAAAAGATAAAAAAAAAGAAGATTCTGCCTTTTGTTTGCTCAAAGATTCGGATAATATGGATTTTGAAGATTACAAATTCACCATTGCTGGTATTGATCAGAATGTGACTCTTGAGAAATAATTAGTAAGTATATTTTCCCCTTTTATTTAAACTTATTTTGAATTTTATGTCGATTGTACAGAAGTTAACGCAACTTATACTATGCTCTGTCATCGACTCAGATGTTGGTACAGTGTGGTCTTTAAGGTACACGACACAGGAAAAATCATCGAAAACCACAGATCGCAGAGAGCCGACCTCTTATCATTGCATGTGTCAGAAATGGGGATTGAACTTGGGGCGGCAGAAGTTCAGTGTAAATGCGATATCTCTAGGTTGTCTAGGCCCATGTAAGTACCTGAGTGATTGAGTGAGTAGACAAGCAATTAAATGAGTAAGAAAGTTAGTGAATGAGTTAGTAAGCAAGCAAATACAAATATATGTGTAAGTAAATGAATGTATGGATTAGTAAGTCTATCCGTCATTAAACAAATGAGCGAGTGAGTAAATAAGTAGTTAATACGGATCATTTTACAATTTCTATTATTTTGAAGTACCACGTGGTCTCACAAGAAAATGTAATGTTTTTAAATGTCATCAGAGTTTGCATTAGATGGCGATATTTCTCACGTGACAGCATTCAGAGTACAGGTGATGGTATTACGAAAATGCTCGGCCGCAGTGAAAATAAATTGAAAGGATTTAATTAGTAGGTAATTATTACCAAACTGATTAAATGACTGAATATGAGTAAAACTATGTCTTTTGTCGAGGAGAATATATTAAAAGATAATTATAGTGCTTTTCTCCATACACCCACTGGTAAAGTTATTATTTGTTCAGAGAGTAACGTTTTTGATGGTCGGTAAAAAGTTCCTTGCCATATTTCCTCTCTCCAGAAGCTTTGATTGTGATATAATTTGTTGCAAGAGACCTGTTTCCGGATTGTTGGGTATCACAATGAAACAAGTTCATTTAGGATGTAATTTTAAGCGTTTGTAAACTTTGATTGGAAACTCTGATATGCCTATATTCTTGTATAGACGAGAAAAATCTTGCATGTTATGTAAATTTGGAAATTACTGAATTTATTGCTTGATGGAAAATATGCAAGCTTGAAGAATTCGCAAAGTTAATTTTTTAATTTCACATTTTATCCATAACAAATACAGTAAATATTATTTAATCTGATCAAACCAACTGGAGGGCGCATTAATTTAAAGTTCGCATTTGATAATTTTGCGCCTCAGCAGGAACTAGAATTATTTGCAATACGCATTAATTTCCAGATTTACAGTATCACTCTTCGGCTATTTCATTGTGTATTTCTCTTGTGTAATGAGGAAAAAAATCTTTAAATTGGATATATATATATATATATATATATATATATATATATATATATATATATATATATATATATATATATATATTGAATACATATCGGGATACATATCTAAAGAGCAAATTTTCAACGTCCTGTACATTAATCTTTTTCCCCCTCGATTATAAAAATTTTCGTGGTTGTGCGAAAAATGACATTTTTACTGTACTTAATTCGTGGATAGGGGAAAGGAGTCTAATTGTTTACATTAGAGGATCGTTGTTCATTGGGTGTTTAAATTCGTGGTTTGTAGCAAATTATAAATCCACTAAAACTGGTACCCCACGAAAAATAGTAAATCTACGAGAGAGAGAGAGAGAGACAGATAGACAGATAGAGACAGACAGACAGAGACAGATAGGTGTACAGTGTTTGCCAAAAGTGCAGGAGTTTTGATTTTTAAAATTTCATATGATCACACCTTTTCAAAAGTTTGTCTCTAAAGATTTTAATTTCTTTTTTTTTTGAGCTTTACCAAAATTATCCGATTGGTTGATGTGTAGAACAATTATGATAACGTGTATCACTATCCAGATTTCTAATCTTGGAGGCCTTTGACAGTTTCGTCAACCGACAGTTTGCATTCAGCTAATATCAGAGCAAAATAGAGTGTTTGCATAACGTAAATGCACCCTTGTGTTGGAATAATAAGCGAACTGCTTCCTTTGTGTTTGAATAATAAGCGAACCGATTTCCTTGTGTTGCAATAATATCACTGCTCCCTTGTGTTGGAATAATAAGCTAACTGTTTCCCTTGTGTTGGAATAATAAGTAAACTGCTTCCCTTGTGTTGGAATAATAAGCGAACTGCTTCCCTTGTGTTGGAATAATAAGCAAACTGCTTCACTTTGTTGCTGATAAATATAAATTATCTTATTACTGTAAACATTTAGATGGAGACAATATTGGCAGTAAACCTCTTGAATCCTGGAGAATCCGGGTACGAAACAAATGTCTTATCACGTTGACACGTTACAAAATCTTCTGTTGAGAAGAGGGGTACTGAAAGAGCTAACAACATTAAAGAGTAGATTGACGACACTCGGAACAATATTGTAGATGCACACGGCTTGTTTAAATATAAATTTAATATTCGGCCTAATGCTGCGCAGACATTGCAAGCCGTAAGAGACAGAGGGGATAAAGTCAGTATACAGCAGTACTTGCAATGCATTGAACACTTTATAAACTTAGAGATAGATGCATTGGAAAATAAAGAAATCTCAAAGGATTATGGCACTTTGCAATCCCAAATTAAAGAATTACAGAAATACTTAAATAATGAAATCCTACAAAACAAAATAGAGATTAAAAGTTAATGAATGATTTTAGCATCAGTATTACTAACTTGAATAACAGGATAATTGCTTAACACTACTATTTTGTTAGAGTTGCATAAAAGAGTGATTTATCTGACATAACTAAAAAGATTGAGGCCAACAAAAACACAATCAACGTGAATGACAGCATGATCAGAGATATTGTAACAACCTTATGATCGATTTATTACGGATCTTAATGACAAGATCAGAGTGATAAAAGATGTTTCCTTTCAAGAGTTTTATAGCAAGTTACATGCTGAGATATATCAATAAAAATAAGGTATAAAAGAAGATGTTAATTGGGAACTAATTCAATGTTAGGGTTTTACAGGGTAGTATTGACGAATTACACAAAAGGATAATACGTACGAAAAAGAATTAAATGATTTGGAACAAAGTTTACAACGGAAACAGATACAATTAAAACTGCAATAGATGAAAAGACTCTTGCATCAAGTGTTAACATTGATCCATTTAAATCCGAAATAGATGAAAAGAACAACAAAAACACACGGAACCTGGTAATGTAAGTGGTAAATCTATCTACACGGATCAGTATTAGGCTTGATTTGAAAAGCACAAATGAGAAGATATTGCATGACAGTGGTCATAAATTAGCTAAACAGATAAACAGAAAAACAGATAAGTTAACGTAGATGCACACGATAAATAGATCTACTTTATGTTTGATGCTCATGGAAAAAATTTAGAACAACCAAATTAATCTATACTGTTTTAAAAAAACGTTAATTCAAATATATAGATGAAGTATGTTGTGATATTTCAGATGGTGGTACTTTTGGTGAGTGTGACAGATGTAACGTGAAATGAATGAATGGTGCAGTTGAGCAAGAGGGTATAAAAACACGTGTGATTTGTTGTTTTGAACTAATTACGAAACCTGAAGGAAGACGAAAGTTAAAACACATATCAAAAACACCACAATTAAAATACAAATTGACCCATCTTAGAAATGTAATGAGACGTCTGTTATCCAAATAAAGCCCGAATAAAATAATGAAGTATATTACAGATGCAATGACAACGGATAACATGACAGAATCCTCTGTTAACTTAGACTACAATTCTTTAATTTAAAAAATAAATATTACATGAATGACTACAAATTGATGTACGAGATACTGAACACGTTAAAAGGCAATGAAATAAATATAAAGAATGTTGGCGTAGTTGTAGACGCTTTTAAGTTGGTTGCCAATTTTGTGCGAGTCAGATCATCTATAAAACTCTTAAACACAAAGAACCATCATACATTAAACCACAACCAATTAATATGCGTGGAATTTCTACCTTATATCCAGGCTAAAAATAACATACATTCTGATAGCTACCTAAATTACGACAGTGAGATTTTCGATATCCAAATAGATTTTATTTGATATTTAGATGACGTATTTTAAAGATCATTATGACATGATTATGTGCGATGTTACAAACTGTAGTAGATTTCATTAAAATACAAGAGCTTTTTGACAATGTTGTCATTATCAGTACATTATTGTACAACACAACCTATAGTAGAATTTTTTTTTTCAAAACGAGAATGGAACTGTAATAGATAATGTTAATAAGCTAGATAAATGATTTGAATCACTTAACTGATGTTTTCCAGGGCACAAAAATTATATTTCTGATAGATGAGTGTTCCAACCTACATGATACAACGAAGAAGGCAACTAACCTAACCAAGTTAGCATTTAGTGGTAGACATTACGTAATAACTGTGTGGATGATACAACAGAAATACAATTCTTTAAAAAATGACCATTTTAGGTCTCTTTAGTGGTCTTTTACCCCAAATATAACAAGTAGATGAAAAATGTGTTCAAGGAAAACCACGCGGTACTAGTAATTATGAGAGAAGATATCTTTGAGAAGCTGAAACAATAACAAAAAATATCAACTAATAATGAGACTGGACTATGTCTTTAATTTCAAGATGGTAGACTAACCATATCATGAGATTGTACTATCTCTTTAATTTCAAGGTGGTAGACTAACCATATCATGAGATTGGACTATCTCTTTAATTGCAAGGTGGTAGACTAACCATATTATGAGATTGGACTATCTCTTTAATTGCAAGGTGGTAGACTAACCATATGGCAGTGTGTTTATGTTATCCGCTAAACAACGTTGATCATCGTATACATACAAGGCAACTTCATTTACCGTAATATTGTATAACTCATGATAGTACAAGTCTAATTAAATTCATCACTTGGTAATTATCAGTTTGGTCCAAAAATCAATAATTGTAGATGTTACATTTTAAATTCCTTTTAGGCATGCATTTCTTTATCCCTTTATGTGTAAGACCACAAAATTCTTGTTAAGGTACACTACATAATTCGTCTTTGAAAAGATCTGGAATTTACTTATTAATTTGAGGAACACAGAATACATTATCTTTCTTGTAATCACTTGTGTCATAAAACTGGATGTTATTCTTTATGTGACTGTAATAGCTATCTGTCTCAACATGAATGCATAACAAATATGTCACAACAACCTCATTTTATCACCAAATACCAGCTTTAGTTTATTGTAAAAAAAAGTCGTATATCAACCACTTACATTGTTCTAGTACAGTGCAGCCACCATTAATGGGTATGGTTAATTTAATTTCTTTGTTCTTTAAAATGAAACCAAGTCTTTACCTATGAAGGATCTCTTTGATAAATTGATATTCAAATAATAGATAGTTCTGTTATGTGAAGTTTCTTTTCATCAGCGCTTATTTTTACACTAATAAGTATATTTTCCATCTGTTTCCCTAGCACAGAAATATTAATGAGCTTGGAGAAATCATTTTCTAAGTCATTGATTGCTTTTTGTCGTACACTGATATTCAATTTGACGTGAGAACTTAACAATGGTTCTTAGAGAATAACACGACTCTATGCATCTTCTGTAGTTTCAAACCTAACTGAACGTACAACTCTGAATTACAATAGTGGATAAGGTAGCCCTCTTTGTTCTTTAACGTACACAATAACGTAGGTACTAACGGCTATTTACCATTTTCCCCCTCTATTAATTTCTTCTGTAATGCTGATAAATCATATTCGTGTGGAATTAGTTTTCTGGTGCTAACGGGTAGTTTTTGAAATAGTCATGAAGATATGTTGGTACCTACAAATCTACTTCTAAATCGATATCAAAACTTTACAATCTTTCCAAGACACTAGATTGTCTTTTAAGACTTTGTTTGATTTATTGTTTGGTTGCCCATCAAAAGTTCTTGATAGGCATGAATTGACACATGAACCACGCATACACATTGTTACGATATAATGAATGATCTTCATCTTGATCAATCATATTCTCCATCATATCTCATTTTACTTTCATCATTAATATAGTACCCATGATTTGCTTTAGCGTGTCTATGTGATATGTTAATTAGTCTTCTAGTTCTTCATTCAATTATCAGAAACATATCACAGTATGTAAGTAATTCTAATTCTGCTTTACTTATTTTCAAAATCGCATCATTAGCTAGTCACAATCCACTGTAATAATGTGTTGGATCTACTTTGTAATTATTCATGCAGATATTTCTAAATTATTCAAAAATATCACACAACATTAAAGTTTCTTTCTTGACGTAATAGTCATATAAGCCATCAAAAGAGTTCAATTTGACATATTTCATGACATCTTTTACATACTGGTAATCACCATCTGTTGTCCCTGTTCCCCGGAAACTGGAATATAATTATCAATTGGTGGTAATTTAGTTTCCTTAAACCATTTAAAGTCACCCATGCACTCGTATGGGTAATGGTCTTTCTTCAAATATTTTGGATTCATGTTTATAAAATGTTACATGGTTTCTGTGAATTGTCCTCATTGAAATTCTTTGCGAAGTTCTTCTAACGACTGACACATGAACTGGAAAATGTCTATGAACCTGATTGTCCTGTTTATAACAACTTCTTTACCATCCGTTTAACTATATCAACTATGAAATCCTTACCAAACGAAATTTGTTTTTCAACATATTTGGTATCATCAACATTTCTAGATCTGTGTCGTTTTTCACTATGATCTTGATAAACAGATGAGAACCATATCCGATAAATCGCGGATAAAGATTAGTATGTACTTTAGGTGTCTCTAATTCCAATTAAGCTCTTTATGTTCAGGACCTCTGCACTTACCAGGTAAATCACAATTATCTCTTGCTTTGTTTTTTTTAAATTTCCGTTTCACAACCATGATATATGTTGATAAAAATGTTTCTTATCTTCGTTTGTAAATATTATTGTAGCACCGTTTTAAGGTCTCGACTCTTCGAATAAAATTTCTGCATTCTTTTGCAAATGCTCGTAGAACGTTTTTAATGCTGTCTGTTCCTCTGTATACTATGGGCTCATAGCCTTGTGAATCTTTGTAAATTGATTTAATGTCAAGAAAAAATCCCGATGGCATATGTTTGGATGTTTTTATTGCCCATTGTTTATTACAGACTTGTTTACAAGTGCTTATTGGTTTCACGATACGTTCGAAATCACAATATACAATACAGAGCACTTTTAACTGATGACGGTAGTTTTTGAATTTCACAACAGAACTCTCTGCAAGCATTATATCTGTCGAGTTACCTACTTGATTGCACAATCTTTGATGTTTATGAAATGCTAAATATTATATACTAGGAAAAGACTTTTATTGTCTTAACTTATTTCCTGAAACAAAGTAGCATTTCATATATCCTATAAATTACCTTTTTGCATTTCATTTCTATTTATGATGTTTAAAGACTTTGTTCTGTGATACCAATCCCTAACATTTGGTTTGTCGTCTGTTCTCATTCCGAATGTAATTGCTAAATCTAACTGGATTTTACAGAACTAAAATCTCCAATTTTCCTACTTATTATCTTTCTGAAGAATAGTTTGACATCTTGGAAATACAACTGCTGATTATTTCCCTCATCAAATCTGCAATTGTTTAAAGCTCTATTAAACGAGTCCTGAAGCCTTCTGATTATAATTGTATTTCTATTTTGTCTGTTCGTTTTATTAATTTCCTTTCTAGATTGGGCAAGGATTAAAGGGGGTTTCAGTTTTCTTCATGAAGTTTAGGAAAAGTATTTGAGTCTCATCTTGCATTACTATTTATTCAATTCAACGTTAGCATAAATTTTACTTGTCTAGTGATTGCAAACTGATCATCTTGTTACGGTTTTTCTACACTCGACTGACTTTTCTTCCCCGCTTTTTCAATATCTGATAGTAATTTATTTACTACTTGTATATTAACAGTCAAATCTGGTGTTGTTATTGCCCCGTAAGTTAGTGTGCCATACACTCTATTTAAAGCTTTTAAGTTGCCAAAGATTCTGTTTATTTTGGTCTGCTCAGACCCGTTAAAGAAATAAACTGGAAAGATACTAAACCATTTGTCTTCGGCAATATTTATAACGTTTTTTCCTAAACCTATTATTATCTGCTTGCAAACGTCTAAGCAGAAATCCAATATTTCCTCACTGGTGATTATGAAACTTTGTATTCGCACCCAAAAATTATGTTGCAATACCAGCAGGCATCTCGGAATGATAGATTAATTTCTGAAAATTACTTTCATTCTTTATTCCTTAATAACATAGGTAATTTATCGAACGCTAATAAAAGACAGCAACAATTATATATTGACAAAAAATTACAAATCACCTGAGAAATTCAAATTTTATGAATCCCATCTCTATTAATCAGAAACAGAAAGATGAACAATATTATCTTCCTTTGTCTAATAGCTGTATTATGGTATACGATACCGTATCTGTATAAGGCGTGTGTAAAAAAACATTTCCGATTATAACAGGTCTTCTATTTTCATCTCTTTTTTTAAACTGTCACATTTAACAGTTTTCATGTGTTTGTCAGACTAAATTTACAATAACCGAAATAGTACAATAGGTAGTAGTGGAAAGAATAGTAAGATGGTTGATGAATACCAGCAATTTTCTCCAGACATATTTGTATATTTTCGAGGGTATGACCTTCGTTGCAAAGTTGCCCCGATAGCCGCATGAAGTGACTGCTTAGCATCATTTCTTTTACTACTACTTATCTGTAAAGTTATGTGTCAAAAGAAACATGCTAGTCTGAAAACCATGCTCACTTAAGATCACTATTTAGTAAGTCATAAAATGACTTGCCTAAATTAAGGTTATATTTCATAGAAATAAGTTTTCAATGTTTTATTTTCTTCTTTATGTTATTAACTTCTGTTAACAAGTTAAAGGTTAAAACATTTTGGGCTTATTTTATTGCTGTCATGAAACCTGACGTCAACAGGTCGTCCGTTTGTGAATATAGGACTTATTTCTACCTAGTCCGACAAGTCGGGCCGTCAGAACAATAATGACGCTACGGATAGCCATGTCAAAACAGCCACTCGTCACGTCATAACTGTTCTGACAGCTGACTTGTCAGACTAACTTCTACCTTAATATAGCGAGCGCAGCTGACTGACCTTCTTTCGTGACATCATTTATATTGATTGACACCAATGAGAAGTCTGGCACTTCGGCACGTGCGCGTTCTTAGCCTCTGCAAAAGAAACAATGCCTCATTCCACAGAATATCTTAAGTTTTTTTTTCTCAATAAATGTCAAGATTTGTACGTAAAATAGAAGTATTCGATTATCACAAAGAGTTTGACTGCTTTGTAAATAAGAGTGCATCAGTCTAATTCATCTGATTTGAGGACTTCAGCTTTTTTCCCAACGCACAACTCTGTTCCGATTTCATCATCACACAAACGTCGGTTGACTCAAAGTGTTCAAAGCAAAGCTAAGGTAAATCTGTATATTGATACGTATTTTTCTAAGCGTTTGCAGCGCTGTGCTCTACAGAATCAGATTTAAATGGGTTCTGGCGGAGATATTCACCGTATAAATCGGAACACACTATCTGGTTCTACATAATTGTTCTTGCGGTACGGAAATGGCCGAGGAGTGTTCAATTGTGGTCCTTTTCTGGTTAGTTAAATGTACTTTGGAAGAAAGACTTTCTTTGTACAATCTCGGCAATTGCAGATCCCGTCCTGCTAAGAGCATAATTCATCGGCCTGGACAAATGAAGAATACTTATGTGACAAAAATAATTAACTTGTGCAATTTAGCCTAAAAACGAATACAGTTGTGGATGTATAAGAGTCTATGAACTTTTAAAATAAGTCAGCATTTCTATTTGTTTCTGACTTCAGGACATGCTTTAACAGTCAAAGGTACCGAACTGGTGGAAACTTTTTAAAACCTCCATTATTCTGGATTGACAAGACAGAAAGTTTTGCGTTCAAAAGCGGTCATTTAGATATATGACAGGAGAGCAGAAAAAACCAACAAACAAAAACTAAAGCTTTATCCTCTTCAATGGTAGCCGATCTGGGTTGATCTGATGGTAGGATTCACATCCATCTGGCCGCGAGTCCGGCACACTAACCACTTAGCTATGGTGGCTCGAGCACTATCCTCTTCAATTCTTGATATGGCTTTTAAAATCTGGAAAAGATGGGAAATCCTTTCCTCTTTTTTTATATTCATACGTTAAGTATTACAAGCTCAGAACAATGCAGGCCAAGGTCATTGATTTATCGTGTCAAGAATAATTTATCAGATGATACTCACAAATTATCAGGAGTGCCTCTGTCATCTTCAAACTGTATTATGGATTTATGACGCAAATGAGAATCCAGCTGTTTTAGATTACTAGAAAATCACTAGTTTCAGATTTATTTGGATGGAACGAATACAAATCCTACGATGCGAATAAAGATAGGAATTACAGCAAGTGTCCAGAAGTAGGTTTCCACTTCAAAAAATCTCATAGATCTCTTTAGTAATTTACATGTTATGAAAGATTGGAAGCATTTATGAATTTAGCAAGATTTAATTTAATAATATATCAGAATATTAAACATTTTCAAAAGACTATGCTTTAAAAAACTTTTGATAAAATTACATAGGTGTATATGAATTGCAAAACTTTGGCTACACGTTTTACAGGACTCCTTATTATTTAGGCTGATAGGGATTTTAGTTTGAACAATTTACGGTCCATATATTTAATGACCCTTCCCTTCACCCTTATACTAAATGACTAGTATATATCAAAGAAACATTTATTTTATATTAGTACATTAGTTTCTGTTCTCTACAAAATAAGTGATAAACATTTCAGAAATTTATTTTTAATAAATAAATCTTTGTGATTTACAAAATATGGAAACTTATATTGTCACTTTTTTACACGTGAATTGGATCATTACAACTGGTTCATAGTGAATGCAAATGTAGATCATTACAGGTTGCGCTCTGCAGTTATTACGTACTCCTAAAAGAGTAACAGGTATAAGGTGAAGTAGTTTACATTTGCAACATGCACAGTGGATAGAATGTTGGCATACATATATGCTACTTTCGTGTAATGTGAATCAAATTTCTCTACATGTGGTAATTATAGAAACCGTGCACTATCTAAAGCAGACAGCTGATCAAAATGGCTGATCCTATGTGCTCTAAAAATGAGCTTGAACTAATCCAAAGTACACTAACTTTAGCAGTTATTAAAATAGGGAAAATTAATTTTTCCAGAGTAGACAATACCAGCTTCTGAAAGTGCAATCAATGAATTATAAAATATATAAAAAGTAAAAAAAAGTTACAGGCTCGTTTTCTTTTCTTTCCAATTTACCTTTGAAGTCCAGGAAGTGAAAATGACCAAGCGGAGTTAGCAAGTGTATGATAGGTGTACATCTGAAGTAAGGCCAAGCTGTATACTCTCCAACCCAAATTACACCCATCAATAATACATAAAAATAAAGGGAATTAAAAGTTCTTTTAACAATACCTAAGATATACAAGGTTTTGCTTTTCAGATAGCCAGTTTTACCAGTGAGGAGAATCTGGGAAATTCTTTTTCTTTACAAATCAAAGAATATGCCAATTACGAAACTGTAGAGCGGAACCACAACGGATTCATAGTGAATGCAAATGTAGATCACTACGACTGGTTCATAGTGAATGCGAATGTCAATCATTACGATGAGTTCATAGTGAATGCAAATGTAGATCATTACGACTGGTTCACAGTGAATCCCAATGTATATCATTACGACTGGTTCACAGTAAATGCAAATGTAGATCATTACGACTGGTTCATAGTAAATGCAAATATAAATCATTACGACAGGTTCATAGTAAATGCAAATATAAATCATTACGACTGGCTCACAGTAAATGCAAATGTAGATCATTACGACTGGTTCACAGTAAATGCAAATGTAGATCATTACGACTGGTTCATATTAAATGCAAATGAAGATTATTACGACTGGTTCATAGTAAATGCAAATGTAAATCATTACGACTAGTTCATAGTGAATGCGAATACCAATGTCACCGTTCGGGCAAGAGGAGAATATTGATATAAATTTTGCTTTACTAAATTTTGTTTAAGTTTTTATTAGTGGGATACCTATTTTCATAAAGTTTGTGGGTTTCTACAAACCATGACTTTAAAGACCCACATAAATAACCCCCTTCTCAAGTAGATAAAACTCTATTTTTGTCAGATGTATGTCCAAGATAATAAAGAATCGATGAAATGGTTTTTTTTCTGTTTTTTTTTTCCTTTGCTGTATTTATTTCTAAACCACGCAAACGGATAAATATGAAAACATATAGCAAAAGAAAATGTTTTATGTTTATTATACATAGATGAGAATTGTCAAAATTAGTAAACCTACGCCTATGACATCAAGTCACAGATTATAATTAGTACAACCTGTACTTGCGATTTGGATTCTATCCGATGACACGATTTAAAACATATTTCATTGTCATAATTTTACAAGTCAAAGGGGTTTTCCAACTTATTATTCCGATGACATTTTAAACTATTCTCCGTTGCATGACAAATATTATACAATTATGGTCATTTGTTGCGTTCAATACTTTGTTTTATTGAGCTGTAAAATATGATATTGGCCTACTCAAAACTAAGGTCAATATCTATATTTCACAACTCAATAAAACAATGTACTAAGCAAAAATAAGCCCGTAAATGTTCCATTACTTTCATACCGTGGTCTAAAAGTATCCCCACACGAGTACAATACCTTGTTTTACCAATGTGAAATCACCGAGGAAACCAATACCGTGTATACTCGCTTGTACCTCGGGTCCAACTGCAAGCAACATAGACCCAGATCTGTTTGGCACTTTCTAACATTTGTTGTCGATCTTGACTGCTTTCTCTGATTATCATTCATGATTGTCAATATATTTGTTGTTCTAGTATTTAGAACAGGAACCAGTCAAGCATGTTAAAATGCAAGTGTAAACCAGGCTAAATGACTCATATTATGACTCATAGATGATTGGCAACTTGAAAAAAAGAATCCATACTTCAAAAAGATTGTTAGAATGTTAGAAAATTCCTATATTACTCTGAGTTATATCATAGCAATTAATTAATATGTGATCTTGTTCTACGCAGGAGTTATGTGCTCACACATTATTTATGAGAAGAAGAAGAAGTTGAATAAGTCTGAATAACTGATTCGTTTTGATGTAAAAAAAAATTCGAATAGTGACAAAAGTTCCTGGTTATTTATCAGTCTGTAATAAGAGTCGTCGCCTTCTAAAAATAATAAGTGCTAATTTAAAGAAAATATTTCTCGTCATTTATTGATTGTACATTAGTAGCCATTTTTTTTTTTTTTTTTTTTTGGCATTACACAAGATACTCTATTAAGCAAATGACAGATATGCAAATATCGCAAATATAATATTATAGCACTTTCTCCTTTACTCTTATCCAAAACTGAGACTTTTCATCCTTTCGTTTCAGACATATCTACGAATCCGGAGAAGAATATTTGAAGCATCTTTCTAAAACGATGTATCAGCATACTGTATCCACTCTTGCTTGTATTTTTATATTCCTTTCAAACGCAGCCGGAGATTTGACTCGGAGTTTTGGTCAAAACTTGGCGAGAGCCCACGTATTCAAAATCAGTGATTCTGATCTAGACATGACAATAGTAGTGAACTCAGGGTCTGCAAGAAGCTTTCTTCATTGTGTAGAGCTGTGTGTATCGAACTCATTTTGTCAATCTGTATATTATAGGTAAGGACCAATGATGATTAGACATGGGGAACCTGATTGGCTTAATTTGTTTCGGGAATTTATCGTTAGTGTATAGATGTTCCTTGTTGTATCATTGTTTTAAATATAGAGATCAGCATAATGTGATTATAATAATTATTGTAGAAAGAGAAACATGTTACCATCGGTAAAGAACTTATGTGTGTACCATTATTGCAAAATTCTAAGTTTTAATGGGTGACAAATTTGGTTGTTTACTTTCCGCGAAGCGGAAGTGAACAAGCAGTACATTGTCCTTTTTTAATATACATACTGGAAGTAGTATTCTACCCCAAGGCCACACAAATCAACTGATCGAGACAGTCACTGAGACAGTCACTAAGGCATGAGACACGAGACAGTCTCTGAGACGTGAGACAGTCACTGAGACATGAGTCACTAAGACAGTCAGCTGCTTTGTGTGGCTTATGGCACAATACTACTCAAAGTATGTATATATCAAAATAGTTTTCACATTGACATAAATTAAAGATAGGATTTTAGTACGTATCTCAAAATTAAAAGAGTGGTTGTTTACTCAAGTAGTAATATTGTATTGTTGTGGGTTGATATATGAGACAGTAAGTATGACAGGAAGACAATTAGTCGTGTTTGATGACACAAGTGTGTGCAACAAAACAATCAAGGTAAATTGCTCCAAATTTCATGTTTATTCAGGTGGCCCTGGGTGGGCCATGTACATCATACACTGATACGAGACTTACATCCATGGAGGTCCTAAAGTAAAACAGTGCAACTTGAATATAGTAGTGTAAGGCGTACTCGATTGGATAGCAAAACTACATCATCCTTCCTTGAAAGATGCGTGGTTAGATAAAATCTACAAACTTGAATTAAATGTAAAACTATTCCTTTTAGAAACATAATTAAGTAATTTTCACATTAGTAATTAAAATCACTTTCAATTGTCATCCGTTTATCAAGAACATGATTCAGGAGTAATTGCAGAATAAATTGTTGAATAATTACCTGATTTGGAGATTGACAATGATAGAATTGAATTGCTTTTACCACACGACCTGAACGGGTAAAGTATCTGGTCGGCTTAAGTGATTCACATTCGACGTTGCAAGGTAATGTTTCAGTAGATGGCTGCTTAGCCTCTTTGATCCACCATCTTCACTTCGGACTGTTTAAGAGCGGTCATCTTGTTGATGTGTAACTGCTGCTGGTTTCCATAAGTCATCGTTTTGACGAATTCTAAGTTTCACCTAATAAAAGAGATTTTAGTGGTTTCGCTGTCTTGTCATAAAAGTTCTTTTGATGTGAACTAGTCTACAATAATCGAGCTCGCACTTCTGGAATGGTATTAACCTAGGGTACGAGCTGGTCATTCGTGGCTGGTAAAACGGAACACAGTCTTCTGTTCATCAAGAGTTGCTAATGGGAAAAACAGCACTCAAAAGTAGTAGCAATGCACTCAAGTATACCAATTTAGGTGTATTTACCATCGGTTTTAGCCTTAGAAAAGATGCGTTTGATGGTTTGTATAGTCTTTACAGCAAGGCCATCCGTTTGCGGTAGAGAGGACTTGATGTGCAATGACTGAAACCCCACTCACGTCGAAGTTAGCAAATTCTTGATTTACAAACTGGGGACCATTGTCGGATATACCCTTCTCTGGTGATACCCTGACACGAAAAGTGACTTTTCAGTTTGCTGACAACCGTAATACTCTTGGTGTTATTAAGTTTTCCCACTTCAAAGTAACGACTTTGGTAATCTACTGTAACTACAAAATCTTGACTGTTCCAATTGAATCAATCGGTAGCAACTACTTGCCAGGGTCTCTATGGGACTGCATTGGTTCTCGGGTTTATCATTCTTTCTTTCCAGGTATATGGGGCATTGAAAGACAGATCGAGTTCTGTTAAAATTCCTGTCCAAAACAGATCACGGGCAAGCTTAGAGTTTTATCTATGTCCATATGTCCCGACAGGACTTTCTCAACCATAATTATCTAATGTTCTTGTGGATAACTATCTTTTGTCCTTTGACGATTACCTCATCAATGCCAGAAGGCTCATCACGGTGGTTCCAGAGTTCAAGGACAGCTTAGGAAGAGTAAATTCCCATTTTACGTTAAGAATCACATTTTTCAGTAGCATTCTACCATAAGGCCACACAAATCAGCTGACTGTCTCAGTGTCTCAGTGACTGTCTCATGTCTCAGTGACTGTCTCATATCTGATGCCTTGGTGACTGTCTCGTGTCTCAGTGACTGTCTCATGTCTGATACCTTGGTGACTGTCTCGTGTCTCAGCGACTGTCTCATGTCTCAGTGACTGTCTCATGTCTGATGCTTTGGTGACTGTCTTGTGTCTCAGTGACTGTCTCAATCAGCTGATTTGTGTGGTCATGGTGTAGAAGTATACTCCAACTATGTATATTAAAAAGGACAGTCAGCGTCTCGGTACTTGAATTGCATAATGTATTGTTTGTTCCCGTTTGCTCTGTTGAAAATAAACAACTAAATTTGTCATCCAATAAAACTTAAAATTTTGCCATCATGGTATTCAAAAAAGTTCTTTACCGTAGATAACATGTTCTCTTTCTACAACTTACCCTGCATCAGTCTTAGAGGATGCATTAGTCTGATTCCTGCTAGTTTCACTTCATGAAAACAGACAGACCTACGCCTAAGGGGGTTTATCTCAGATACCGTGATCCCTCACTTTTTCCAGACAGATACTACTTACTAAGAGAAAGCTGTGAAAGTAACCGCAGAATATCCTAGAGCTAACGTAATCCCTGCCATATGCAGGCAATCACAACGCCAGAAAGAAAAACGTGAGCACAGTCACAGAAAGATAATATTCATTATCCACCAGAGTTATCATTGTACACGTAACCCTCTCGTATTTTACACAAACACCACACTTAGCCTAGCTTTTCGCCTGATGTTTTTTCATCAACAGCTAACGATGGAATCAATAAAATGTTCGTTCGTTAGTTGGATTAACGACGTGTGCGGCCATTCGGCCATTTACGTCGAGTCAATAAAATGTCCAGATCACCGGTTTATATACCTACCTGCTCGAATTATATTGGCTGAATAAGCTCAGCTTTTGAGTGGATGATGCAGGATAAATGATGGAAAATTATTTGCTAGAATCTTGCCTAACAACAAATAAAAAAAGAGTCAACGTTTCAATTCCTTTCTAACAATCGGTTTAAGGTGGACTAGATCGAGTTGTGAAAACAAAAAAGTCATTACATGAACTTAATAAACAAAATTTACAACTCGCCTGAAACTGATTGTGCAAAAACAGCTTTTCGTATCAAAGCAACATGCTAGTCAGAAAAGGCGCTTACCTTAGACCATTTTATGATATGTCGAAAAATGACTTGCTAAACTTAAAATAACGTTTAATACACATAAATATTCGATTTATAATTTTGTTTCCGAATTTAATTCTTTTTTGTCAACCACTTTGTAATTATTTGTCCACTTATTGATGTCGCAAAACCTGTTGTAAACTGCTCATAAATATATGAATGTACTTCTACATTTGTGTTGTCAAATCCTTATTTTAAATGTTTGCATGTTTCAGGATGAAGCAATGAACTTTATCTTCTGTCTTTAATCTTATTTTTATAATTGATGGGTGACGGAGGAAAATGCTAAATACTACTACTACTACCAGGGCCGTCGCAAGTTTGCGCTGGACGAAACGGCGCCCATTTCGCCCGTCCCTTACGACGGCCCTGACTACTACTAATACTAATAATAATAATTATAATAATAATATAGAAAGAAGAGTTATTTGTCTCTTACCATTATAGGAAAGAGAGCAGAGTGTGTCGGATAAACAGCGGGAGATTGGCAAACTCAATCATGGCTCCTACTTATATTAGCACGGGAAACACGCTCTATTTGGACTATATCGGGTACACTGAGACCACAACAACAACGACAACTACATCCACAACCACTAGGCCACCGGAACAGACTACTACAGGTGGGTAAACATTGACGCCGCCTGATAAAGAAATTGTATCTACATATTTCTGTATAAATATTGTATAATTTATTTCCCTATTTATTGAACACTGTTTCACTCTGCATGAAAACCTGTAGGTGTCTTGGGTACTCAAATAAATCTAAAACAACTTAAAGTGGAAAGTACAGTGCTATATGGCAAATGCAATAGAAAGCGTAAAGCAATAAGATGACATCTTTAAATCTTTCGGAAGAAAGAATATTCGTCAATCACAAAACGAAGATAGCGAGGAACACATACTAGCTTTTTGTGAAAATATTCTTTCTGTAGATATCGTTAAAAGCAGCTACAATTTTGTTTGTATGTTGTGTTGGTTATACATTTTTTGAGCGAATGTGGTTGTCTCCGATTGCAAAGACCGTACAAAAAGAGAAATTCGAGCAAAACTGAAATATCGCTTGTCATTTGTGGCTTCTGACACCACTCGTACTCAGCCACCACCACCACCATCATCATCATGATCACCATCTTCTCCTTTTTTTGGTAAAATAAAATCTTTCATGTCTGTTTATTAAATGGAACTTTTTTTTTATTTTGTCACCGAGTAAATTATGATCGTTTCTTCTTCAAGCCTATCAAAAATATAAATTATTCAGCTCGTTACAGATAACATTTCTTATGAAATGGACAGCCACGTATACTACTCTATCTCTTAAATTTCAGCGCACCCCTCAATGATATCCGTTGGAGACCGAGTAATACGAGGTCCCACTTGGTCCTGGAATACACAGGTAAGGAAGAAAATCACACAAATGCACACAATACACGCTACAGAAACATGAAACTTATGATACTCACCCAAAATCACAAATTTGTGTAAATCATTTTTGGAGGAGTTTCTTACATCTTATATAAAACAAAAATTGTTAGTGAGCTCACAAGATATCCCCACCTCTTTGATTAAGGAAGTATTTGTAAGCAAATTTAATAAACCCCGGAAAATAGGGGTTGGTGCACAAAACACGTTCATTCCAAGAAGAACCACGTTGTAACTTTGCAAGATATTGGAATGAAAACCCTGACAGGAATTAAGCAGTGTAGAATGCAGCATTGAAAGTTAGATCACAGCGATCCGGTTTAGGTGTGCGAAACACATTCATTCCGAAAATGGAAACGAACACATATATATATAGATATATATATATATATATATAGATATATATATATATATATATATATATATATATATATATATGTGTGTGTGTGTGTGTGTGTGTGTGTGTGTGTGTGTGTGATTGGCGAATATATATATATATATATATATATATATATATATATATATATATATATATATATATATATATATATATATAGATAGATAGATAGATACAGATAGCCTGTTTATTCAAAGCGGGATCACAATTAAAATAATTAAGTGCAAGCATTGTATATGTACCATAGTTAAACATGAATCGATTGTTGACAGTTTTCTCCAGTGCTAACTGACGGTTACTATTTGTGAGGTTAAGTGGGGTTTATTTTATTTTAGGATGGGTATCCGGGTTGTCCAGGGACAGTGACTCGCTTGGACAACGGATACTGGTGGTCCGTCACCTGGGACAGTGGCAGCTCCAACACGTACAGGATGGGGGGCGGATACCAGGATCTTATCATCATTGGATAATCTCCACCCCCACCCGAGAGTGAATAGGACGGCGGAAGTGGGAGTGGATAGCAACGTTGTGTTTTGATGCAATACAAAGAATATACTATCTAGGCATTCAAGTGCAAATAAAATCGTACCCCTAATGTTGTTTTTTTAAAATATTTTTAAATAGGTTTTATGAACAATAACATCAGCGTCGTTTGTCACATTGTATATAGACTTTTCATTTTGTATGAACTTTATACAATTCATTGAATAATACAAATATTTTGCTGGCCTCCATTTTATGCAAGCAGCGTCACTTATGTGAGATCTCGAATGACTGAACTGTATAGACATTAATGATTATCAGTAATGGTGCATAATGAGCAATCTAGTTGTGATGCCAAAACTGTGTTTGGTTTTGTGGGGTTTAACGCCATTTTTCAGTACATGATAGGCTATACATGGCGGCCAGTATATTTGGTGGAGAAAGAACCCGGGAAGAACAACTGACCCACGGGAAGCTACTGGTAAGCTTTCTCACATAACCACGTTGGTCGAGCCGAGACTCGAACCCACGCGGACTTAGATGACGTAAGTTAAGTCTAAATTCCAACGATATGATTGGTTGAAATCTAAGAATGAAACAAAATTGACCAGCAGGGTGGATCTATGGGGAGGGGGCAGTATTGGAGCCCTCCCTCCCCCCCCCCCCCCGTAGAAATGAGCGCGAAACAAGCGGAACGCTTCATATAGTAAAATTTCTTTATAGTTAGATATTTTAAATGATGACCTTGAACCGCGTAAAATGCAGGAGCTTGGGGGGGGGGGGGGGTCCGTCCCACAGATCTCTCGCCGATTTGCTTACGCTCGTCTAGACTTGACTTTACGACTTATGTTAGTGAAATAAAGGTCCTGACGTCCTGCAAAATAACTGATATGTCAGAAAGAATGGTAAGTCTTCCCTACGTGTTTGAGCTTCGACAGTTATAGCAATAAATCATCAGGTCGTGAATCACTTGTCAATTGGGGATCGAAGTCAGTTACTTCCCCTTAATTCGATAGATAGCACCACCATAAAATCCTGCGCAAATAATCTATAATATTGCGTTTTAGCAGTAGCGTACTAACGCGGGGGTGGGGGTGGGTGGGAGGGGGCGGACGGGGAGGTTGCCCCGGGTGCCAGAGGTCTTGGGGCGCCAAAACAGCTGATAAAAATTCGGGCCTCGTATTCTGTCCCTTTGGGCCATCATCGTCGCCCCGGGCGCCATTTACCCTTAGTACGCCACCGCGTTTTAGTATACGTCTGTGTCTTTGCTTCAGTTATGTTTTCCTTACCAAGAAAATTGTTTCGCCACAATAACATCTTCTGGGGATAAAACAAGTTTGTATAAACTTAATTGACAAATATAGACAAGGTTGTATAAACTTAATTAACAAATATAGACAAGGTTTCTCAATGTGAATTCAAGCGTATATCTTTATCTTTTTAAAACTTTAAGACAGCAATGTTTTAAAAAGAACATACTGGTGTCTTTCTGGGTACAAAAATGGCATACTTACACTACTTACGTGCAATAAATCAATGAATTAAAGAATAACAACTGAAGAAAAAGAAATGAATAGGTAATACATTTTGTTCTCGTTCGGTATGCTGGAAATTTGCACGTTTCATCTATAATATTTATTTTTTTAAATAGTACTAGAAATTCTGAACGAATTCGATTTCATGATGACGATCATAATCAGCAGTAGCATCGCTTTGCTTTGGGTTTGTTATTGTTAATTGATAATGATAAAATTGACTAATCTTAACTCTAACCTAAAAACATTTCAGCAAATGACGGAAAGGCCCCAGGATGTTCCAATTGGAAAGGAGTTTTGAATAGATAGGGGGAAAAAAAAACAACAAGATGGCAATTTTGCTCAACCTCGCGGGGAAGTAATTGTGGTCTGAGGCAACATGTGTTCTTTTCACAGTTTTCGCAATCGGAACATCTCGTAGCTTTTCGACTAAAATCCACCTCGGAATACTTTCATGGAGTGATACATCGTAAAAAAGGTGAAATCGCCAGAATATGGCAGACAATTCATTTACATGCTGAATTACGCTAGTGAGAACAGAACCATGACAAAAACATTATTATACATCTGTGTGGAATTATTTTCACAGATTCAGTAAAAGAAAATTCTCCAGTAACTTCATACCTGGAAAAAGAAAATGTTTCGGCTAAGTGAAAGTCGTCTCTATCCATAAGTCACCGTAATGCACCGTATGATAGTGTGACGTACAGACTTGGTAAACAAGATTGTATATGCAATGGCGGCTGCCATAGTATTTCCTAGGTGCTTCTCAAAACATTGGCGAAGAGGTGTGTTCCGATTAACATATTTCACCTCATATATGATTCTTTCGTATCAAGAATGTTTATCTCTACCAATCGCACATTCTCGAGCTTTTTCTAAGCTTGTCGGGAAAATCTTTGAGTGTATTAGGAGAATTGATATGTTTCACATTTCAATTATCGCCAAAATTACGGCTAAATATGCATATACTAATCGATCTTTTATTGTCCTGTATAAGCGCAGCGATGTTTTTATCACTTGGTTAAATAATTCCGATAAGTCTCATTTTCGTAATACATGTGGTTTTTTTTATGCCCATCGAAAACACCAAGTTTCTTCAGGAAAAAGTCGGCTTCAATTAACTAATCATTTTCCATCAAATATGGAGAATATTATTATCTTTAAAGTCCCTAATTATTGTTAAAAAGTCAGTTATTACTTCTTATAAATGCTATCATTCTTTGTTGCCCACCCTGTTTTAAGGAATATTTGTGTACCGTTTTTTGTTTTATTTGTAAGTAGTCTCTGTGTGAGAGAGATATTTTTAAGTTGTAAGAACTCACAAGCTATCTAAATTAATTCCGATGAAAACAATAAAAATATGTTTAAAACAATATTTATGTGAACTATTAACTGCAATAGCTATCAGACTTATATCACGGGACACTTAAAATCACGGGACACTTAAAATCACGGGACACTTAAAATCACGGGACACTTAAAATATACTTTGGCGTTTTGTCATTATCGTGCTTTTTATGATTTCTATTGACACGGGCGAATTTGAGAGAGATTGAACTTCCGATAAAAGGGCCATTTATGAAATTTACTTTGTAAATTTTGTTACGTGCCGGAAAGCAGAGAATATACTGTGTTCAATACTTATTTTCATCTCATCTAGTAAAATAGATTCGCTGATCTTTAAATTTATTTTTCACAGTGGTAGAATAATTAATTCTATGGCCCTATTCAATCCAATCAATATCACGGCTTTGGATATAATAAATCAGGACATATTTCCAAATTGAAAATCGCATGCAGAGCGGAATCTATTTGTTTCTTTTATTTGTGTTAAAAATGGCTGACTGCCAACGACTGAATGGTGCATCAATTCTTTTCAAATCCACTCACTATGCATTATTTAGGAATGCAATCAAATTGGTAAATAACAGTATGTGTTTAAACAATTAAACAAAATATGACATAAGCAGACTCTAATCTATGACCATCAGCCCCTAGTGGTATTATTGCTGATTGAATCGCAAAATAATCAGATTTTTTCCACAATAAATTTGTGTCGATATGTTTACCGCCTGTTGGGCACAGACAACTAATTTAATACCCACAGCTCAAACCGTTAATGTTTGGCCAAATTGCTATACTTCTTTGTTAAGATAGGCAAATCACGCTTACATCATATGAATGATCTATCCAAAATGAAACTTTTAAAACGTTGAAAATGTAATGCTGCGCCTCGTTTTGGCAAAAATTCCCTTGTAGGTGTCCACAATAAAAATCCAGTCCGGTGAGATCTTCTCGTTTACATCCAGTAATACCTGTGTGGCAACAGTGATAAAATAAAAATTGTTTTAAGTTCGAGCCTACTAATGTGTACAATTTGCCCATCCGCAGGTTTCTTCTGAAAAATTACATTAATTTGTTCCGGTAATTATTGTCGGGCAATCAGCGACCTTCGTTCCTTTAAATATGGTATTTAATATGCCACCACAAATAGGCTTCTAGCTGATAAAATAATTAGTTGCCTGTGACCTAAAATCAAATTTTACTTTCATAGTAATTATTCATAGTCGGCAGCACATTTCCTTGAAATCTCCTGCAAAAGCATAGCTGTCTCACAATTACCGTTTTGAAGATATCGATGAATTTATTTCAATTTGGGAGCCTGCTCAATGATAAATTGATAATATTTTCCACAAAAGAATCAAAATTTCCCTCTGAAACTTCTTAATATATCCAAAACGAAGTTTGTTGATTCTTATGTGGAAATGTAGTGCATATCTTAAGCTAAATGGATTTCAACGCACATTGGAACACGACTCTGAAAATGTAGGTAATCCGGGATTGTCACATAGGATCCAAATCGATATAAAATATTCAAACTTTTTGCGTTTTTCAAACCATTACTTAACGTCATTGAATGTGCTTTCATAAAATCAGTATTATTTGCCTTTCTCCCTTTAGAGGGCGATGTCTGGCAAATGTTTATATGAAAAGTGCGTGTACAGTGATTGCCGCGGAAAAGGGAAGTAAATCTTGGGACATACTCATTCTGCACAGACTTCATTTCCGTAGTTCATAAATTAATTGATTGCCTGTGACCTGTTGGTATATGAAATGTTACAAAACGTAGTTTTGGTTGAAATACCCTATGTGCTTGCGTACAACGCGTACACAACTGTGAACAGTGTTAACGCGTATCTGCGATTGTATAAAGTGCTGACGGATCAGGTTCTATTCTATTTTGTTGTACTTCTGACTGAATGCATTTATGTCACATAACAATTTTATAAAAGTATCATTAAAAACGAAGTATGCTAACAGCTGCAAAACAATGTTTCAACACTTTAATTTTCAATCTATATTACTTCTTTAATCCCTAATTAAACGATCTGAGTTACCAGCTGGCTATCTTCTTTAATCCCTAATTAAACGATCTGAGTTACCAGCTGGTTATCATCTTTAATCCCTAATTAAACGATCTGAGTTACCAGCTGGTTATCGTCTTTAATCCCTAATTAAACGATCTGAGTACCAGCTGGTTATCGTCTTTTTCTGGGTAGCGTCTTTTGCATTTTAGCTTACAATAGCTCAAGCCACATCCCGTCAATGATAAAGCTATGGTACTTCAATGATGGTTAAAACGTTATCGAGTGTTATTTTCAACGCCTATCTTGTTATGAGGCTCTATTCTTCACACATCCAGCCGAATGTTCATCCGCCAAAAACTTACCAATTTGGGAAGTATCACTACGTTCACCTCTGAGTCTCCTTTAGAGAGTCGAAGTTATTCGACTCGTGTCCTTTCAAATCTTAAGTGCAAGCCTTCGACACATTTTGGTCAAGCCATGTGGTCTAAAACTAAAGTCATTATGCAAAGACAATTCTTCTTCATTCAGTCAAAATGACCTTGACCTTTGATATCTTGACCCCCAGATCAATAGGCTTCTCTCTTGCCAAAAGTGTATGTCATCCACAAACTTTAGTGAAGGTACAGAGTCAAGAACTGAAATATTTATGTAGAAACCATTTTCATTTTTCAGTCATATACATGTTTTTTCCATACTCCAAATGCATGTCATCCACAAAGTTTCGTCTAGATCTGTGACCTAGAACTGATGTTATTGCGGAATCCATTTTTCTTGTTTCAGACACCGTGACCATGATCTTTTACGTCTTTGACCCCCCCCCCCCCCCCCCCCCCCCCCCAATCAATAGGCTTCTTTCTTACTCCGTACGCAAGGTATTTACAAGTTTGGCAGATGGTGGAGAACTCGAGTTATTGTGAAAACGAAATAGATAAAAGAGGGAGGGAGGGACAACGTCATAACATGGTGCGCTCTCCCTTATGGGAGGGCATAACAAAGTACACAAAATTTAGTGTCGTTCAACCAGACATTTGCGTGGCTCTGTGAGATCTCCGCCGTATGAGGGTCGTGTAAAACACTTCATTGATAGTTGCTACCGAAAGCAGGCGCTTTGATAAACTTTGCAGAAGCAAATCTACAAAGACGTTTCTCGCTATCTGAAAAGTTATATAGACACACTTTCTGCAATCAATCTTAAAGGTTATCTAGACACACTCTCTGCAATCAATCTCGAAAGTTATCTAGACACACTTTCTGCAATCAATCTTAAAGGTTATCTAGACACACTTTCTGCAATCAATCTCGAAAGTTATCTAGACACACTTTCTGCAATCAATCTTAAAGGTTATCTAGACACACTTTCTGCAATCAATCTCGAAAGTTATCTAGACACACTTTCTGCAATCATTCAAGCCAACATTGTAATATAAGCTTAAAAGGATATCTTTCAACATCACTTTATAAACATGTGCTGCAGGCGTGACTCAATCAGCCAATGAAGTTGACCATGTTTACCTGAAGCTTGACGTTATCTCTTCCTCACAGTAAAGGACTGCATCAACTCATCTCATCCTCACAGCAAAGGACTGCATCAACTCATCTCATCCTCACAGTAAAGGACTGCATCAACTCATCTCATTAACCAACAGTTACAGTAATAAATCGAACTGCTCTCCAGTGACGTAGGTAAACAACGCACAGACCGTTTTACCCCGGAGTCAGCCTCACTGTCAGTTGTCATTTCAGCCATTTTTAAGTTTAATCTAGGAGAACAAAAGATGAAAAGTTAACACTAACAGTGCTAGAATTGCTAGCCAAAGTCTTAAAATATATAAATTTTCCGAAAAAGTTTGAGAATCCCTTGAAAAAGTATGTAAAAAAAAAGAGCAGGCGTTTCTGGGAGAAATTGGCTGATTTCAACTCCTGATGGCAGTGACTTTCGACAGAAGCGAGAGCAATACCTGGGGATAAATGTAGTAAGTATAGGTTATTGATTGATTATTGACAAATATTGGTCCCAAGGGCATGAAGCGATGGATGCCCGAGCTTGCGAGGGCATTTCTACGTCACATGAACGAGGGCCCAATATTTTTCAATACTCAGTCAATAACCTTTTAATGATATACTTAGAAACAAGCATATTATTCATTCTGTTATACTATAGGAATAACACAATTGAAACAAAAAATTATTTAAATATTTTATTGAACATTTTACGTGTCGTTCATTTTATGAATGAAACCTGAATACCGCGCAGTAATATACGTTACTTTACTACCGTGCGAGCGCGTGCGTACATGTGTGATTTTCATTCCACAAGTCGACGAAACTAAGGTTGTTAAAGAGGATGGACTTTCATGTAGCCGAAGATACACAACGAAAGATTGATATTAGGAGAAACATTGACGCAAAAATCAATGAAAATTGAAGATACCATTATGGAAAGATGAGCCAGAAAAATGTTGTGTAAGGTTATCGTTGTGTTACCCGCAGTGATGCTGTCATGGTGGCAGGTAAATTTGAAAGTGCAGTGCGTCATGATTGTTGCCAGGGTGTTGTGGCCCATCGGTCTTCGATAATACCTGAGAAAAGGGTATAGATTCATTTGGACTTGCTTGTGTTTCATTCAATTTCTAGTACAGGATGAAACAATGCTATTCAGAGTGGATAAAAAGTGCTCTGTTTACGTGAAAGAGTTGTTGATTGGTACATTGTATCAAAGGCCAGACTCTCTCTCTCTCTCTCTCTCTCTCTCTCTCTCTCTCTCTCTCTCTCTCTCTCGTTCTAACGGAATCATCTATCGATCTCTAGCCGTCCATTTTCAGTATATTTATAAATCATATTTATTTACTTATTTTGTTCTCCTTTCAATTTAAGTCTTTGGATGTGTTCGCATTTTCTTTGTTTAATTTGGATGATGGATTTTTTCTTTGGATGAGAGCTGGATCTACTGATTCTCCAGCACTGGTGTCAGATAGAAAAGGTTAGTCATTGTCGGCTTCTGGCGGCCATCAGATTTATGACGTGGTCAGCGTTAGATGTTCCGTAGCCATTTTTATTTAGCCGTAGCTAGATGTAGATATCGAATGCGGGCACGTATTTACCATATAAGGAAGCGGTGAATATTTTGACTTAACTCCGGTCAACAGCGGGGCCCGGGTGGCCGAGTGGTCAAAGGCTCTCGCCTTTACGGATCACTGACATCTCACCTCTGTCCGCGTGGGTTCGAGTCTCTGGCTCGGCCAACGTGGGTATGTGAGAAAGCTTGCCAGTAGCTTCCCGTGGGTCGGTGGTTCTTCCCGGGTTCTTCCTCCTCCAGATATACTGGCCGCCATTTATAGCCTATCATGTGCTTAAAAATGGCGTTAAACCCATAAAAACCAACCAACCAACCGGTCAATAGCGGTGGGTATTGACCCGTAGCATCAACGTTAAATTAATAGGACTGTTTATAAAGTATATAATAATAAATGTTACTCCAGACTGGGAAATCTTAGTCGAAATAGACAAATGCAGCCTTTTGATTAATCAAAATATTTTCGAGCAAGATTTGGAGTAAAGTTTTATGACAGGAGCATGACGTTACTGTTGTACTTTTTACCCACTATGTACCGCGCCGATGTGATGCTACCAAGCAAATACTGCAGTTCAGTGTGTGTGGTGGTGGTGGAGGGGGGGGGGGGGTGAAGGAAGTTTCCAAACTAGCCATTATGTAAATGACGTCACTGACGAACCAATTGGGAGACGTACATTTTACTAGTTACCAGCCAATGATACTGGATTGCCAATTTAGTCTGGGTACCAGCGAATATTTTTTTTCTTCACCAGACCCTGACCCGTATTCATGAAACTCCTCAACTTTAAATACACTCCTCCACACTAAAACTCAAATATTGTTTCTCTGGATTATATTCTATTTCATGGGATATCCATGGAAATAACTGTATATTTAACAACAATAATCAACTCAATTAAATACAGTTTTAAAATCTCATGTTTTATATTTAGTTTCTTCATTCTCAAATATCAAATAACGAGTCCAAGTGTGCATTCAAGTTGAGAATTTTGTGAATACGAGCCCTGGTTTTAATCTCGATATCATATCGATGAAAACCGAAGAGGCCGGGTGACGAAAGCTAATTCGCCGTTTTAAAAAAAATGTCAATGATTTGTACTCTTATATGTATTTCACAGACAAATCGATAAGTATTTCTTGCAACTACGGAACATCACTTTACACAGGCGAAGAACGCGCACGAGACACATTTCGTCATATTTCCACGATGTCACGCGACACATTACCTATCGCATATTATTAAGTTTTAAGAACTAGCAACTTGATGCTAAGTAAATAATAATAATAATAATAATAATAACAACAACAACAACAAATAATAATGAACAAATATTTTATTTACAGTAGGTAACTCAGGTACTAGAACTGACGCAACGTTTGCTGACGTCACAAACGTAATTCACCAAATAATCAATAAGAAATCGTTTGGTTTTTGTTTATTTTCCTCCGAAATGTAAAGGTATTACGTCTGGACAAATATTTCAGATATTCTTTTATAAGTGGACTGGTAAAAGGGAGTGGTCTGCTCTCGAAATATCTTAAATATCACATTGTACCAATAGACGGCAGATGACACGAAATGTCAACTGAACAACGACGGCTGGCTATAGGATTTTAACAGTGTTGAAAGTCAAAAGAAAAAAAAAAAACGAAAAAAAAAAAAAAAAAACGCGCAGAAATATTCAATGTTCATAAATCTACCATCTCACGGCTCGTGAGTAAATGTGAACAACAAGGAAATGTGGAAAACGGCGACCACCGTGGACAGAGATAGCTCACTGATACGAGGGAAAATCGTCAGCTTCTGAAAGTGGTCAAGCAAAACTGACGACTGAGTTTGAGAGAGATTTGGGATAATTACTACTAATTTGTATGTGAAAAAGCATACATGAGGACTGTTTAGCGCCGACTGCATCATTATGGTTTAAAGAAACACAGAGTTGGGAAGACACTGATGATATCTGCTAATAACAGAAGAAATCGCATAAAGTTGTGCAAGAAAAAGAGACATCTCACGGTTGAAATATATTGGAATAAAGTAATATTTTCAGTTGAAAGCCAGGTTATCATCACTGGTGAAAATTGTCTGTACGTTTGGAGAACCAGCGAAGAAGCATATAGATCAGAGGGTGTAGGACTACATGGAAATAATGTCATGGTAGGTGCAATGTTTTGGGGTTGCATTACATATCATAAAGTGGGTACTTTGGTCAAATTGAGGAAAATAATTACAACAAGAAGTACATTAATACTTTTAACTTTCATTTATGGTCAGTGATTGCAAAACATTTTGCAAATTCAAAATTCATATTTCAAGATGATAATGCACCTTCCCACGTTTTTTGCACGGTCTCGTGCATGGAAATAGGAAAACAATATTGACAATCTTGGATGGACATCACAGTCACCTGACCTCATCATAATTGAAAATGTGTGGCATATTCTTAAATCAGACTGAGAAGATCTCTGCATGCAATTAAGTGAAGGACTGGAGGCTATTTGGACATCAGCACAGACTATATCCAAGCTTTTGTAAAGCACCATTCCCAGAAGACTCAAGGAAGTCATAAAGTACATAGTCCATATTACAAAATACTGAAAATCCCATGAAAATGTCATATTTCGTTTTTGAGTTATTCTCTTTATTATTGCACGTTAAGTGTTCATGACGTCAACGTCGTCAACTGTGAGTTGCTTCAGTTGTGGCACGTCATTGTAGTAAATCAGTTCACGTATGTTTGAATGATTGCCTACTTGAATCGGTTAGCTTACTACCCGGTCCTTCATAAAATAAATAAATAAACAATAAATACATAACAGGCAAGTAATAAATAAATAAATAAATAAAGAAAGAAAGAAAGAAAGAAAGAAAGAAAGAAAGAAAGAAAGAAAGAAAGAAATTCATCCTAATATCGATTTCATAAAACTTTTATTTGAGTCATATAATCTGGCTTGAAATTAAATATCTTAAAAGCTACGAATACAAGTACATGAAATTTAAGTATTACCGTATATATTCGTTATAACATCCACCCAGTTGCGATCAGCACAGATCCCGGTCTGCTGACACATACAGCGTCGGTATATCTGGGTCTGCGCACCTCGCTTACAAATTATAAGTAAAACAAACTTGACAGATCTAGATCTTACAGCACAGTGTCCAAGGTCAGGTTTGTGTGTATGCTGTTCGCAGTTCACGCACATTAACATGGGTAAATAAAGTAGTTAAAATGACACTATGAAATTGAATTCTAAATGACGCGATGATTGTTGAGCATGGACTAAGCCTGTCATTACTCAAAAGATGTGAAGGTCCGCTGATTTCAGCTTGATTTAATTCTATATCCCATACGGATTCATACAATTGCCATCTTATGTTAAAGACATTTCAGCTTGACTTAGTTATATATCCGTCTGAATTGCCATCTTACGTTAAAGCCTTTCTTCTGATCAATCATATTATACAACCGCGGATATATCAGTAACATTCAGGGTACTTATTTCGTTTCAAATAGGAGACTAACCCCCACCTCCCACTCCGTCCAAAAGACTCTTATTTATAAACACTGTGCCATCATATCGCGCGTGCACTGTAAATGTAGCAGCATTAACTTCAATACACTGGTAAAAAAATGAGTCTGAGACTTAATGGCAGCAAGTTATTACATTCGAATTCAAGACCTGATCTTCCAGGCTCAAATCAGTATGTCTTTCGCTATTTACAATTTATTTGTAAACTTCTTTCATATTTAATAACATGTAGCCTATATCTGCCATTTGTGTATTTATCATGAAGGAAAAGCTCTAATTTTCAATGTGAAATATTGCAGAGAATTCTTTGGAAAGGACGTGAAGGCAACAACATTTTTGTGAGCATAAACTCAAACGGAGCTTAAAAATTTAAAATTTGAAGTTTGAGGAGACATTAACTGCAAATTTTGGTCTCAAAAAGAAAATTTGAAGTTGCATTATTTAGTAGAAAAATATTGAGGGTTTAGATGAAAGAAGCAGATAAAAATTCTTTTTTTGAAAAAAAAACATCACAAAAACAAATCTTTCTGCGGGTCTTAAAATGAATTGGTATGATCCTTAAAATGTATTCGTATGATCCGCTTCCTTTTCATCTATACATTTTGAGCCCGCGCAGCAAGCATTTCCATATAGCCAAAGAGCTGTCGTTAGAAAGTTCATCTTGAATGGATGAGACTGCTATGAAAACATAAAAACGCCAGGTAATTAATGTAGAACATAGTCCCTTTCAACTAGACTGTCGCGTGGGTCTGGTAAAATGCTTCATTGATTGCTGTTACCAGTAGAAGGCGCTTCGATCAAACTTTGTATAAGTAAAACTACATAGACATTTCTCTCAATCTTAAAACTTATTTAAAATCACTTCTGTTATTAGTCAAGCCAATATTGTATTAAAATAAACCTAACTACCTTTTCAAACTATTTACTTACCAAGTGCATGTGCATATATCATTATTGTTATGCATAATGTATGTTGTATGGTTATTTGAAAATACATGCTTAACTTTTGTCCAGGCTTGTTAGTTGTGACACGTGTCAGGTAAGCCAGAATTTTCAGACATTTCGGATTATTTGGAATTTAACTCACAAATTGTAAGTGTCTTTTGTATTTTTACTTTAATTTGTCTGGAAATAAAATGCTTGTTTATTTTGCTTGACTTTATTGGTTTCACTTTCTTGCTGTTACATATTTTAAGACATAGAGTCGTAATATTATGCATGGAGATGACACATAATCTCCTTTTATGTTTACATTCCTATCATGTTGGAATGTTTTTACCCGTTTTAAATGCTAATAATATTAACTGTTAATAAGTTTTTGAAAGATAAATTTTCTATACAAGAAATTTAATTTTTTCATGGTTATATATGAATGAGGTGTTCAAATATTCGTCATCTGGGGAAATATTTTTTCAAGCCTAGTTTGTAAATGATCGTATTATAATAACCTGTTCTCACTTACCTTCTACTCTGAATAGAGAAATAAACAATTGTATCCATTTTTCTCCAGGGTTAAGGTAACACTTATGTATTTTCATAATTTGTCTTCATCAGTGTGATGAAATTGTTCATGTTCAATTTTTATTCTGATTGCAATTTATTATTTCCATTCCAAATCGGGCGCCATATTTACTACTGTGTGTATTGGCCATTCGAAGTTCCACTTGTTAATATTTTCCTAATTCTTATATATTTCGTAATATTGGTGAAACTGTATCTTTAAATTTCCCGAGTGTGTTCCCAAAACCTATAAATAGGGGTGAAATTCGCCGTTTCGACAATTGTGTGAGTTCCAGTGAAGGTCTAAAGACCAAACAAACCAAATTTCTACAGTTAAAAGATCTTCGAATATAACAGCAAGGTGGTCTAGTTACTACCGACAAATTAAATCATGAAAAATATATATTAATCTAGTACAGTAATTATTAAAAGTGAATGTTCGAGTGTGTCTTCACACTCCAGACAATGCCGACCAATGGCAGAAAACAGTGTCTCATTGGTCATTTTCCAATATAAAATTTGCTGTGGAGACACGCTACCAGTACTGAAAATAATAATTATCTCGCGTTGTTTCAACGTTTATTTCTCTCCTCATGTCAGATAAAAGTTTCCACAAAGTGATTTGACTGATGACACTGTTATTGTGTTGTCATCAACATCGACGTCTGCTTTCCATTGCCGTAGTCCAATCCATTTAACATTTTTTTATATTCCAATTAGCATTATAGAATTTCCTACCCAATTACATTTATCACATTTAAATAAGAAATTTCCATCTATTTCGTAGTTTTTGTGATTTGACTGCTGAAATAATATACACGACAAAATGAGACTGTGTCGCTATCAAAGACAAACCGTATCGGATCCAACCCAAGCGACACACTATTAACCAATCGAAACATCCTCGGCCTTTTCCGTTAAATCGACAAAGAAACCTCAGATGTAATTCGCCGCCATTGAGAACTATATTCTGAACTACTTTTGTTCGCATGGGACAATATGGACGGAAGGAGATAAATACACAATTGTCGGCCTTCTCTGTCGTAACGTATGTGGTGCACTCTGCCGGAGAATTACCAAACACATCAAACTGATGTGTATTCCAACAACTACTTTTGAGATTTTTTTCTCGACTTGACGGAAATGCCAGAGTGATGTTCCAATCGACTAATGACATCCGATTCCAAACTGTGTCACTACCACATTTATCATTTCAATATAAAACGCAAACCCTGGTCTGATTCCTAACCTTGATTTGACTTACAAAAATCCGGTACCACTTCGATACGTCAGAAACTACAAAATCATTTTTCTGTGCAAGATTGGTTTTGGAATTATGATTATGTAAACATATGGTTATGTGATCATTATTAATTGAACATTTATGCTGGTTTTCATCTGCTATTTAACATTGCTATTATTTTTGTCTCTTTAACGTGCTTTGATTACCACACCTCTGTTATACATGTCATTCTACACGTTTCCAAATTTCATATTTCGCCAGTTTGAACACTAAAATTTCTGCAAGAAAACATATATAAACACCCTGGAAGCAAAAGAATAAATTGTGTTGACTGTTCGTTTCTTTTGTTTTGTGCTATTATAATCTAAATAAGAACTTTTGTTGAGAAAGCATCATTTGGTTGGCACTACAATATACTGGAGAGATGTAGTAAATGAAAAATGTCTGAGCTGTCTATCTATTCCATTTTATTTGGCCTTGACCCCCAGCACGTTGCAGTATTATAAGACTAAAAAGATATCATTGCACATAGTATTTTTAAACAGAAACCGATGCAGGAGTGTCTCATATATCCAATAAAACTGTCATGTTTGCGTGATCATCTAATTACACCAGCGACGTATTACCTCATCTCATCTCATCAGCCAATCAAGCCACTTTTTCAAATTTTTGGAAAGCCTCTTTCTGGCATTACAAGTAAAGCTTCTTTTTGCCAGACCCTCGTTTAACGGAGGAGAATTAATCGTCTCTTTCCAACGAGATATGTACAGTCGATTAACTATTACCAGCAACCGTGATCTGACGGAGCCACGCGAGAAGTTTGGTCAAACGAGACTAAATTTTACCAGAAACCAGGACAAGAACCCTGTCCCAACTTAAGCTTAGCCAATATGGCGGTGCCAACATGGAGACGCCAAAGTTGGGATAGGTCAGGGGCTCTGTCCATTCAGAACATCTTCGTCTCTTTCCGATGCGAGTTGAATAAGTTCGATTCTCTGAAAAGCCATTAAAAGATAATCGTAGTGATACTTCTCAAATTGGCAAGTTTTTGGCTGACGAAAATCCGGCTAGATGTGCGCAGAAAAGATGATTATAAAATGATAGGTGCTGAAAATAACATTCGACGAAGTTTCAACAATCAATGATATACACGTACTTTTAAATTTAATTTTATGCCTGCAACTTTGTAATGAAAAAAATTGAAGAAATCATTCGGCTGCTATAGAATCAAACTATTGCTTATGTTGCTGTTAGTGACGACACATCATCTATAGTATGGTCCCGATGGATTCTGAATCATACTAAATCTCAGAAACTAACAGCATGACACATCTCAAATGCAGATAAGAATATTATGTTCCTCTATACCTTACAGATATAGTTCGTTCTTGCCAATGTTCGATGTTACTGCTTTGTTTTTTCAAAAAATGTGTCTCTCAATGGTGAAGACAATAATAAAGTTTCGATTGTTTTCCGGAAGTCAAAAGAGTCTATGCAAGAAGGATGGATGACGGGATGTTCCGGACGGATGTGCGGTATGTAAACAAACATCGGCTGCTTGTTACATAGTCAACATACAGCTTTTCGAAAATTTCATAACTTTGTACCTTAATTTCTTTAATAACGATACGGTTTTTGTCTCTTCTGAAACCGCAAACCGGCTGTATACTAGGATAATCTGCATTGACGTCCTCTATTTATTAGTCATTTTTTTTCCATACAAGGAAATGAACATAGGGGAATTACTCAAAAAGGCTTTAAAGGGACACAACTCGTATCAGAAGCTCCATGAATTTGCCGAATAGCCGGAAGCTGCGCATCTCCGGGTCGTAAACATAGACTAGTTCAGCCATGGCGCTTCAACATCACGGACGCCGTTCAATTTCTTGTTTTTGTTTTAAAACAAAAAAAGGCAGTAACATCGAACATTGGCAAGAACTATAGAATTTGTAAGGTATGGAAGGAGCTTAATATTCTTTTCTACATTTGAGATGTGGCATTCTGTTAGTTTCTGAGATTTAGTACTGGGTACGATTCAGAATCATTCGGGACCATATTATAGTCATTGTGACGTCATTGAAGTTATTATGATGTAATAATCGCTGGCTTAAGGGAGGTTCAAAATACCCATTACCTCTATCCGAGGTTGTTTTCCAAGCATGCGATGGATAACGACGATGACGTTCCGACTGGGGCTCTATCATCGGACGCTATTTTCAACTGAAATCTGGTCGGCCACATTTATCAGGCAAAATCTGCATTACATCACAATGGCAATCGGATGACGTCACCGTGACGTTCCACTCTTAGGTAACACAACAGACAATATGACATTGGCAAGTATACATTCACGGTCTCTTCTAAGACATGAGCATGCTCTTGATCTGATTATTTTTACTGAACATTTATCATTTAGATGATTGTGGAGTTTATATAATATTGCCATTCACAAACAATTTAAATGCAATGTTCAATCATCTAGTCACTGTGTGGACGTACTCGTCTCTTTCCAACGATTGATACTTCTGTAGACAATCCCCTTAACAACCTGTATTTATAAGAAGCGTATCGTGGACCATTGATATTGTTTCGGGATAGGCTCCTGACATGTCTCTAGTTTTACTTGAAATAGGGGACCAATCCAACCAGAAACCAGACCATCGTTGAATGTCGCATTCGGACCACCTCGGCTATTTCTGCGAGACAGAAATATGCCTCGGATATATGTCGGCGCAGTAATTTACAGAAAAATCATATATTTTGTTTGCCGGAACTTTCTTCGCAAAAAAGAAACCGCCATCTATTCAGACCACCTCTGCTATTTCTACGATTGGATTGACCAAGAAGCTGCGAATGAAAAAATAGTTTTGATGCATTCGCAACTTCTCGGTCAATCCTTGTTTTGTAAATAACCGAGGTGGTCCCAACGGCAGCTAATGGCGTCTATAGGCATAAATTCCAGGTATGATCTGTAGCAATGAACTCGAAGTTGCGAATGTAACCGTAGATCTCTCAGAGTCATGCGAGAGTCTAACAGAACGAGAATAAGCTACCAAGTCCCAGTTTCCTACAGGCGAATTCTTAGTTGGTGGAACTACTGAATATGATACTGCTTGTTGAGTCAATCTGATTCAGTGGCTAGGTCCCGTTCAACTAGACTTTTGCTTGACTTCGAGAGATTTTCAGGTAGGATTTTGATTTCTCAGAGTCTCGCGAAAGTCTGGACGAACGAGACTTAGCCACTGAATCAAATGGACTCAGCCAGCGGTATCATATTCAATAGTTCCACCAATTGATAATTCGTGAGTAGGAAACTTGGACTTTTTTAAATTGAAAGGAAATAGTAGAAAATCCTATTTTATATTAGCTAAAACTCCTTCCTTTGTGTTGAATCCCAGGATTGGTATGTTTCTCTTCTGACGCACAGCATGATGGCGATAAAGAAATATTCAACTCGTGGCTAAAATTTTCTTCGTGGTACTAAGAATGCTAAATCATTATCAGCAACATGATAAAAGTTGTGCCAATAAAAAGGTCAGGTTAAGATATAACAAAAAATTACATTAAAAGTACTATAAAATAATCCATTCTGATCCAATGATAAAATGAAATTTAATGTAAACGTTACATACGAATATTGAAATAAAATACATCTATGCTCAAACAATTCCACCCTCATCACACATATTTCACCATCCTGTACAAATCATAGAACTACTTCGTGACTTACTTTGAAGCACTCAAAATGAAATCATTCAAAACGTTTATTAAACTCAAAAGCACCGACTGTCTGTCTAATACAGTTTCTGGCTTTTCCACACAATCCAGCTCTCAGTGTCTCCCTCTCTGGCATACACAGTTTGACAAATATATAGATATAGAGATCAATCAGAACTACATACCCATCACCCAACATTTTTTTGTTGGGGGTGGGGGTGGGGAGGGGAGGGCGGCATTTTATTGAATTCAACATATATATTTGAAAGGTTTAAATACAGGTGTTGTAGATTTTTCCAGTCGTCTTGCATCCACAAAATACAGACGTTCTCTGTGGATTTCCGAGGGGACAATAATATTTCCTACCCCACCATTTAAAAAATATACTTGTTTATTTGTAGAATATGAACAAGATATATACTGTATTTGAGTTTATGACTAATAAGATCACAGTTAGGTGTTACATTATATCTGGAAACATTGTAATTAGAAATATTCAACGACTAAACGAGACCAGAAAAGATTAAACAATTTGATTGTATAGCTTTTCTAAGAATACAATATATTACCCGGCCAAGGCTAAAAATATAAACATATTTCAATTATTATTATATTACATGACACAAACGTTTATTTAGCTAGGCTACTTTTCCAAGAAAATATGTTCTTTGAATTATGCAATCGTGTTTTAGAAAAGAAAGTATCCTCGCCCCATCCCTACACAGTATGTATGTATGTATTTTTGAAGGGATATATATATATATATATATATATATATATATATATATATATATATATATATATATATATATTCCTTAAAGATTTATCACAGTTGCAGAACTCTTGTACACACACACACACACACAGACAGACACATTTTAATATTTGTATTGATGATATAGAACAAATCAATTAAGTTATGCATATTTGTTTTTGTTCTATTCTTCTTTTAGTATACGTTTGGTGCTGTTCTCTATTGATTCCAGTAGAGGGATCTCATCATCTTGTAAGCCTTCTGAAATGTCTTGTGTGCCATTGATCTTATTTGAGAAAATAAAAAGGAAAATTAGAGACACAGTCAATAATCCGTCTACTGGAAACACGACAGTAGCACACATCAATATCAAGTCACGGCAGGACTTCTTGTAGCTACGGAAATCTCTCTTTTCTGGAACAGAATGCTTGGTGGAAGCCTTAGTAGTTGGGAAGGTAGTAACGGATACCGAGTAGGCGATACGTTCCACTGATACATTTCTCGGAGAATCGCTTTCATTCGTAGGTGCTGGGCTTGGTGGGGCCGGAACTGGGATTATATTTGCTGGTTCCGTTTGCGGGCTATTCCAACCTTTTACTACAAATATTATTCCTGGAAAGAATGAAACAAAAACGACATTCTGTGCATACTTTAAAGCTTATCATGTAACCTTTCCGGTACATGTATAAAACAAGGCTATAAACTTAGGTTCTGAGGTTTAGTATTATGCAACCAATAACGTATGTACTCACCTATTAGTCGATTTCAATTGCAAACAATATATACCTTGATCTGCCGGCGCATAATGCCGGTCTATGTTGTTTGTTGTACTGATTACTCCTAACAATCTGCATAGACCCAGATCTGCATTACGCGCTGGCAGATCTGGGTCTGTGCAGTTTGCAGTTGGATTCGACTTATACGCGTGAATATTCGGTATAAAACATCATAATCATATATCAATATTTAAAGTATCCATATAATATTAAGAGGTTTTGGACAGACTGGTTTGCTACTATTCCTTAAAGAGAGAATTGGACAAACTGGTTTGCTGCTATCCCTTAAAGAGAGAAATGGACAGACTGGTTTGCTGCCATCCTTTAAAGAGAGAATTATACACTGAAAAATGATCCCACTTCTCATAAACAATTTCAGGTTTTTTTTTAATAACACGTTCAAAATTAGAATAGCATTAACGGCCCCATCAAAAGCGTACAGACAACTACTCTAGACACTGAAACAGATTAACAAGTCGATGATTAATACCTGCCACTAGAATTAAATGTTGCAGGGACACGTGACACATTTTCCAATTGGTTGGAAAGAGATCACAAGTCAGTTTCACATAAATATTTAAAATTGTCTTCGTCAAAACTTTCATTTTATTAAACATTCCAATTTCTTCAACTTTCGTGATGATGTTTTCAATTAACTTTCAAACGCCACGCTTGTTTTGTGTCCAACATGTTAGATTCTGTAATAAAAGTATTGTTTAGTTGTTGAGTATAATTTGCTGAAATACAAATCATAGACATACACATCTTTCTAAGACGAACAACAACGCTCAGTCACACAAAAACACACACACTATAGCTTTCGTATGAAATATGGCCCGACAACACGTAATGCAACCAATAATTTTGAGACTGCTGTGTTTTCAGACTACTCACCAAGTAGTATCAGTACTAGATTCAGGAGGAAGATGAAGATAGTAATGCCGTTGGCGTAATTGCGGTAACTGTCCACTGCGAGGGAGATCGCCACAGCCACCAGGAAGAGCTGGGACAGGGAGCTTACAAGCAACAAAGAGGGCAGCACTGGCTGTACCTCGTTGTCATGGTAACAAACTTCGCCTGGAATGGCAAAGTTACAGTTATGTATCGTTTTTTTTGTACATATCTAATAATCAACATCAATTCGGTGACATACAATTGTTAAGCAGGTATTGAATATAGGTTGATCCCCCCTCTCTTTTTGTTGAAGATATTTAGACAGCAGGAGCGGTAATGGTAAATCAATTAAAATAAATCATAATTATTTATTGTAACGTGTCGGCGTGTTAAGACTGTCCTCAAGTTCGCACCCGGTTACTCTGGGATTCGAGGGGTTTGCTCTCAATATATTTACATATATGCTCAATTAAAAAAAAAAAAAAAAAAAAAAAAAAAATTACAAATCTACAAGTCGCACTGAAACTCTTATACCTGGAGCGTCATACAAATATTTCACAATAATCTCGTTGAGCTTCCCCCCACCCTGATCAATAAAATTATTACGTGAAAAGTTTTTGTAATTTCTAAAACGGGTCAAATTTCCTTGAATCTCCTGAGCTACCATGCAACCCTTATGCAGGATTAGTGCAGCTCACTCACCCTATGGTGTTTGCTATGCTTGCACCAATCTGAAAAGTGATTTAGGCTGATTCTCGCTAGCTACACTTTACACACGTTAACCTAAGAAGGGTGGGGCGGGGGGGGGGGGGGGGGGAGGGTAGAGGGTATCCCGAACCTACCGTGATCTCTAGTAAGGTAGAGATAATCACGACTCCGTAAATGAAGCCTGTAAAAACAATAACCAGATAGCACCAATACCAGTAATTTCTTTTTGCAAAACTAGCCATGTTCAGTCAACCCTCTGGTATCTTTATACCAGTCCACGTTAGCTTCTTTTTTCATTTCTTCGTTCAAATTTTCAAAAAACTTATGGTGTGCATCAGAGACGCTCAAGAACATTTCTGGTTTGGTTGGACTGAGCCAGATTTAAGGTGTTTTGATCAGTGGCTTTAGTTAGTTTTTGGTGGGCAATGACGGATAGGTTATTTTTGTGAATCAGAGTCGCACAGACAATGGATTGATTGGGCAAGTTCTAAGTTTTTCAAAATCCCCAATACACGAGTCCACCTTACTAACTAAAATGGACTTAAATATTAGAACTTAGGCAGTGACCATAAAGTGTTTTGCCTAAGTACACACCTTTCAAAATGGATACCATACTGAAATCACCTGCATATATATCCAGCGCTCGAATTCTACTGGATGAATAAACTAAACTTTTGATTGGCCGATCCAGGACCAATGGTTGGCCAACAGTAAAGAACAGTTTCAAAATCCGTTTCTAATAATTAGTTAATGATAGACTTGACTGATTCGTGAACTTAACTAAAAGTGATATCTGTGAGATAAAAGTAATTACGTAATAACTAATAACGACCAAAACAAAGAGAACTAAATCTGTAAGTTGTGTGAACTTATTATATAATCGATAGAAAAATACTACAGCAACTGCAATGACTCACCATCTCAAGTCGTAACGGTTTTTATTGCATATTCCAATCCCCTTCCATTCCCCCAACCCCACCCGCAGACAGTGACCCATGGGTCATTTTACAAAATCCGTCATATATATGATGCGTCTTCATGCTATGACTGCATATATAAAGTTTCGTCAGAAAATATTTGAAAATGTCATTGTACTTTAACTGTTTGTACATGTAATTTTTGAACCCCTTCCATGGACCCTATTAGAGGGAGCCTAGGATGACCCCCCTCCCCTCTTGCAGATGGTTACGACAAGGGCAAAATAACAACAAAGTTTTGTGAATACTCCCCCCTTTCCGAATTGCATGAAATGTGCCAACAAACAGATTGACGTACAGATGGACGGTATCACAAAGCCCCGGTAAAGTGTGGGGATAAAACAAAATCTTCCAATATATAATTATTATATCTTGGTTTGGTTTAGTTGGCTTTAACGGCATTTGCAACACATTATAGGCTACATCATGCAGAGGAAATGGGAGCTAAGTGCCTTTCCCAAGGACACAACAAGGTATCCGACTTGGGCGGGTATTGAACCTGCGACCCTTGGATTAAGAGTCCGATGCTCTATCAACTGAGCTACCGAGGCTCCCTAGCTTATAATAGCAACCGCCAGACAAGGCTGTGGGAAATCAAAACTCACCAATGAAAAACTTGCTCACTATTGAGACCCATGTGAAGAATATGGCGGAGCTATTGATAATCCAGCTAACTGAAAATGAAAAAGTGAAGACAAAAATGCAGAACAAAATTATAAATTTTCTTGGGTTCATCAAATCGACCCATTTATGTGTGCTGTCAATCGATGTGCATATTCATCTCTACATTTCAAAAACTTTCCAATAGACCAAAAATTATCACGTGAACTTTCCAATAGGCCAAAAATTATCACGTAAACTTTCCAAAAGACCAAAAATTATCATGTAAACTTTCCAATAGACCAAAAATTATCACGTCAACTTTCCAATAGAACAAAAATAATCACGTAAAATGTCTCGTATATTAACAGCATTAACACGTGTTGGTTCTATAAGTATGGTATTTCATGATAATATTCGATCGTCTGTCTGACTACATGCTTCAGTATGTGAAATTTCAGTTACAAAAGACAAATGAATGGTCAAGGCCGAACTTAATGAATATTTAGTCATCAAAAAGTCTGTTTTGAACCCCAAAATTTAATTTCAGACAAATTCTATTCGACAATTTTGCATAATTATTTCCGAATTTCTAAAAAGCAAAAATAAGTGTAATTGATGTTTTAATTTGGATTTAAATAAAGCGGGAAATAATTCATTTGATTTAATTATTAAAGGCGTTTTCCGACTGTCATACAACAAAAAGCACATGGGAGTACCTCCACAATTTTTTCCCCAAAGAATCTTATAATAAAACACCTTCATTTTAAATATAAATACGGAGGTAATGGACTGTGCTCTACACGTAAAAGTATTTTCAAACCAAATTGAAAAAATGCAGTTTAGTACTTATAATGATCTTATGGTCCTTGATGGAATTTTCCATCCTGTATCTTGTTGATTAGGAAGTGAGGCAGACGTGTCAAGTTCAAATCTCATTTAATTTTCCGTCCTGTATCCTGCTGATTATGAAGTGAGGCAGATGTGTCAAGTTCAAATCTCATGGAATTTTCCATCCTGTATCTTGCTGATTAGGGAGTGACACAGATGTATCGAGTTTAAATCTCATGGAATTTTCTATCTTGTTGATTTGGAAGTGAGGCAGATGTATCGAATTCAAATCTCATGGAATTTTCCATCCTGTATCTTGTTGATTATGAAGTGAGGCAGATGTGTCAAGTTCAAATCTCATGGAATTTTCCATCCTGTATCTTGTTGATTAGGGAGTGACACAGATGTATCGAGTTCAAACCTCATGGAATTTTCCATCTTGTTGATTTATAAGTGAGGCAGATGTATCGAATTCAAATCTCATGGAATTTTCCATCCTGTATCCTGCTGATTATTAAGTGAGGCAGATGTGTCAAGTTCAAATCTCATGGAATTTTCCACCCTGTATCTTGTTGATTAGGAAGTGAAGCAGATGTGTCAAGTTCAAATCTCATAGAATTTTCTATCTTGTTGATTTGAAAGTGAGGCAGATGTGTCAAGTTCAAATCCCATGCAATTTTTAAAAAAATCTCTATTGTTAACCTGTCATAATGGACCTTTCTTTCTGATGCAGATGTATCGAGTTCAAATCCCATGCAATTTGTTTTAAACATTCTCTGTTGTTAGCCTGTCATAATGGACCTTTCTTTCTTTAGGAAAATAAATCACATTATCGTTTTGCTATCTGAGCAAAATTACGTAGATAGAATCGCAATTATTATAGTGGTCGTTTCATCCTATTGTCTTCAAATGCAACATGTGTAGTCTTATCTCAAACTTGCAGGTGATATTCCGAACTCGTACAAACATCTAGCTACAAACATTATATATCAAGCTGGCGCATGCAAACAGCCACGCAAAGATTTTATCATGGACAAATTCTCATCAAACCTGCTCGTCTCCTTTTTCAATGACATGAGGGGCTAACAAATAACATTTGTGGTAAATCATATTTAAATCGAACACAAAGTCATGGAATAATTATTTTTTCAATGACATGATGGATTTTCAAATAGCAATTGTGGTAAATCATATTTAAATAGAACACTCAGTCATGGAATAATTCCTTTTTCAATGATATGAGGGATTTTCAAATAACAATTGTGGTAAATCATATTTAAATAGAACACAATGCTACGGAATATTTCCTTTTTCAATGACATGAGGGAGTTTCAAAAATAACAATTGTGGTAAATCCTATTTAAATGGAACACAAAGTCAAGCTGCTGACAATAAACTTTGGAGGGACGGCCAACTTCATATTCATAAAAATATTAGCTTTTCTAAAACAAAAGCTCGCCGTCTCTAAAACAAAAGCTCGGCCCGTTTTAGCTAAATCAATTGGATGACGCATCGAAACCCATTGATGTATGGGGCTATAACCACGGGTGTTAATGAAGAAGGCTTGTGGAACATCAGTATCCATTTTAAAGTTAAGCTTTAGTACGTATTTTCAGGATGGCAATATTTTGCAATGACACAGGTTTAACGATGAGACTGTTTGAAGGAGTGCAAAAACACAAATCTTTGAGAATGCATTTTCAAATATTAATGTAACATATGAGAACATTTAAAGCAAAGAAAAAGTTATTCAACTCAAATTCTACGAAAATAGTCATGACCAGTTTGTATTTCTCCAACGGAACATAAGTATTTTCAAACTTGAAATCAGCTTTGAATAAATCTGCACAGTCACACAACCAAGTTTTGAATGTATCGATCTTCTACTCTTCTAATCATACTTCCAATAGCAAATTTACTCCATCATTAATCTGTCTCTCCCAAACTTATGGAAAATCAACATAAAAAACGAACCTTTTGAAGTTTGGTAGCCCAAAACCATCTTGCAAATTTGTCAAATTTTCAATAAAAACAGAATGAATGAGACTATTTGATGAATTCTAGTTTAATTTCAATATTTTAAAATTCTTTGCGGTCTTGTCACTTTTAAAAGATAACGTCCAAGTTCGCAGCATATGGCTACATTTTAAATATGTGGTTTTACTCCTGAAACATTTTAAAGAAATTTCATATGGATATTTTCGACATCCTTATGAATACTCAATATCTCACAACTATATGCAAGTACTGGCAAAACCATCAAGTCAGGTAAATGCAAGTACTGGTAAAACCATCAAGTCAGGTAAATGCAAGTAATGGTAAAACCATCAAGTCAGGTAAATGCAAGTACTGGTAAAACCATCAAGTCAGGTAAAACCATCAAGTCAGGTATATGCAAATACTGGTAAAACCATCAAGTCAGGTATATGCAAGTACTGGTAAAACCATCAAGTCAGGTAAAACCATCAAGTCAGGTATATGCAAATACTGGTAAAACCATCAAGTCAGGTATATGCAAATACTGGTAAAACCATGAAGTCAGGTATATGCAAGTACTGGAAAAACCATCAAGTCAGGTATATGCAAGTACTGGTAAAACCATCAAGTCAGGTAAAACCATCAAGTCAGGTATATGCAAGTACTGGTAAAACCATCAAGTCAGGTATATGCAAGTACTGGTAAAACCATCAAGTCAGGTATATACAAATACTAGTAAAACCATCAAGTGAAGTAAATATCATTTTTTGCTCAGTTTTCATACTTACATTATCCAATAACTTGTAGAGTGTACATAATTCTGTGCTCAGTTTTCATACTTACATTATCCAATAACTTGTAGAGTGTATATAATTTTTTACTCAGTTTTCATACTTACATTATCCAATAACTTGTAGAGTGTACATAATTCTGTGCTCAGTTTTCATACTTACATTATCCAATAACTTGTAGAGTGTATATAATTTTTTACTCAGTTTTCATACTTACATTATCCAATAACTTGTAGAGTGTATATAATTTTTTACTCAGTTTTCATACTTACATTATCCAATAACTTGTAGAGTGTACATAATTCTGTGCTCAGTTTTCATACTTACATTATCCAATAACTTGTAGAGTGTATATAATTTTTTACTCAGTTTTCATACTTACATTATCCAATAACTTGTAGAGTGTACATAATTCTGTGCTCAGTTTTCATACTTACATTATCCAATAACTTGTAGAGTGTACATAATTCTGTGCTCAGTTTTCATACCTACATTATCCAATAACTTCTAGAGTGTATATAATTTTGTGCTCAGTTTTCATACTTACATTATTCAATAACTTGTAGAGTGTATAAATTGCCTTTGTGGCTATGTTAGCCAATTTATGTGTATGTGACATTCAGTTTTCATACTTACATTATCCAATAACTTGTAGAGTGTATAAATTGCCTGTGTGGCTTGGTTAGCCAATTTATGTGACATTCAGTTTTCATACTTACATTATCCAATAACTTGTAGAGTGTATAAATTGCCTTTGTGGCTTGGTTAGCCAATTTATGTGTATGTGACATTCAGTTTTCATACTTACATTATCCAATAACTTGTAGAGTGTATAAATTGCCTTCGTGGCTTGGTTAGCCAATTTATGTGTATGTGACATTCAGTTTTCATACTTACATTATCCAATAACTTGTAGAGTGTATAAATAGCCCTTGTGACTTGGCAAGCCAATTTATGTGTACATGTATGTGACATTCAGTTTTCATACTTACATTATCCAATAACTTGTAGAGTGTATAAAATGCCTTTGTGGCTTGATTAGCCAATTTATGTGACATTCAGTTTTCATACTTACATTATCCAATAACTTGTAGAGTGTATAAATTGCCTTTGTGGCTTGGTTAGCCAATTTATGTGACATTCAGTTTTCATACTTACATTATCCAATAACCTGTAGAGTGTATAAATTGCCTTTGTGGCTTGGTTAGCCAATTTATATGACATTCAGTTTTCCTCTATAACTCAGAGTAAGACATAAGTATGTAAAATAATTTACCATGATAAAGGTTCATCGCCATAAATAATTACACATTTGAAAACTGATGTCCAAATCTAAAACTCATTACTTTTGTTTCTGTAGTATTTACATCAATGCCTCATTTTAAAACTCATTACTTTTGTTTCTGTAGTATTTACATCAATGCCTCATTCTAAAACTCATTACTTTTGTTTCTGTAGTATTTACATCAATGCCTCATTTAAAAACTCATTACTTTTGTTTCTGTAGTATTTAAATCAATGCCTCATTTAAAAACTCATTTCTTTTGTTTCTGTAGTATTTACATCAATGCCTCATTCTAAAACTCATTTCTTTTGTTTCTGTAGTATTTACATCAATGCCTCATTCTAAAACTCATTTCTTTTGTTTCTGTAGTATTTACATCAATGCCTCATTTTAAAACTCATTACTTTTGTTTCTGTAGTATTTACATCAATGCCTCATTCTAAAACTCATTTCTTTTGTTTCTGTAGTATTTACATCAATGCCTCATTCTAAAACTCATTACTTTTGTTTCTGTAGTATTTACATCAATGCCTCATTTTAAAACTCATTACTTTTGTTTTCTATAGTATTTACATCGATGCCTCATTTTAAAACTCATTACTTTTGTTTTCTATAGTATTTACATCAATGCCTCATTTTCACAAAGTTCTTCAACTCATATTCTCAACCCAAATTTTCAGACTCTCATTCAAAACGATAGAAAATAGTTGAACAAAAATGCTAATTAGAGTAATACCACAATGCAAAAAATGCTAATTAGAGTAATACCTCAATACAAAAATGCTAATTAGAGTAATACCACAATGCAAAAAATGCTAATTAGAGTAATACCTCAATACAAAAATGCTTATTAGAGTAATACCACAATGCAAAAATGCTAATTAGAGTAATACCACAATACAAAAATGCTAATTAGAGTAATACCACAATACAAAAATGCTGCAAAAATTGCTAATTAGAGTAATACCTCAATACAAAAATTCTAATTAGAGTAATACCACAATGCCAAAATGCTAATTAGAGTAATACTTCAATACAAACATGCTAATTAGAGTAATACCACAATGCAAAAATGCTAATTAGAGTAATACCACAATACTTATCAATATTATTAGGATCGTCATTCTTTTACCAATCAGCATGTTACGTATCAAAATAGTCCGTGCCTGCACAACCGAACGTGTGAATTTATGCAATCGAAGCGTGCTATTTTCTAAATCCCGTTTTGCAAGCGCTGATTAGGTAAATTGTCGTGTTTACTAATGATCGTAAAATCCGTCTTCCTGGAAAGACGGTAATAAACGGTCTGACACTATAGAGCGGTAATAAACGGTCTGACACTGTAGAGCGGTAATAAACGGTCTGACACTGTAGAGAGGTAATAAACGGTCTGACACTGTAGAGCGGTAATAAACGGTCTGACACTGTCGAGCGGTAATGATGTCTCCAACGCTTAGCATTTCACTTGCATTATGTCATTAACTGACCTGTCCCCCTTGACAAATTACTCTTATGTGAGTTAGTAATCAAGTTTATGTATATGCTGTAATTTTTTGGGGGCGAATGGTTGGAAAATGATAACGTTATAACCATGCAGATTTATACAGTGAAATTCACCTAGGTGTTGGAGCTTTAAACTTGAACGTTCCGACATGCTGTCGGTGTGCTTGTGATTGCATGATACATCACACCATGCCAGCGATATTATTTGTAAGTGGTCCATCGATATTGACATATGTTACAGTCTGAAATGATGGCGATAGACTAGTAGAGATCCAAATCTACTTCAGTTCTCCCGTCATCTTTCCGCCCTCCCTTTCAATTGTGTGGGATAGAAATTCATGACTACCTTTTTGTCCTCCTCCGCAAGAACAGCATCTGAAGACGGCCATGGGAACTCATGGAAAACTGGAAGGAAAACCGGAAATATGCTGAAAATTATCATTCACAAGTGACATTGAATAGTCAATATCAAGTTGTCCATGATCACATTTGTAAGTGTTAACAATTATCTAATTTTAGAGCTGAAGAAACATTGATATTACCTATTATAAAGCAGTGATCGCGATGAGCTTCGCCAATTTCGCAAATTACGATTTTTTTCCCTAACTGGCGACAAAATATACCATCTGGCGATTTTTTTGGCGACAACATTTTTGGCTGTTAAAACTTGTATATACTGTACAATCGTGGGTTTGGAGTGGGGGAATTCAAAGGCACCATGAAAGGAAGCCGCAAACTTGGTTACAAAATGCACTGGAATCTATTTATTGTTATATAAACATATCTTTTGTTCATATTGACAAACCATCTTACCAGTGTATTGTTATATCATAATCCGCTTATGCTGACATCTGGCCTGAGTACTGTATGCTGTGATACACTCAAATAGTCATGCTACCAGAGTAGCTACTATCTACCAAACGACGGCTAATCCTTTTTTTGTTTTGTTTGAAAAATGTACCAGAAAAAATAGTTTTGCTGAAACTTCAAAGAAAAGTGATTAGCTTTCCAATCGTTCTGTATAAATACTAAGCAAATAAAAAAAATAAAAAAATCAGTCTCAAGCAGAACAATATACTGTCATGGGTAAACGTAAGTTAGACTTTTCGTGTTCATCATCTCATTCTAAGAGTACTGTGTTGTACTCGCGTATAGTCCGCATAATTTAGGAAAAAATAAAAGCCTGGAAGAAGGGGGGGTCGGCTTATCCACGGGACAAGGTCTAAACTTAAAAATATTTAAGTTTTCTTGTTGACTACCCGTATATATTAGAGGAGACTGGGTGGATAGATAGATAGATAGGAATAATAAAGGCAAAACCAGTGTAAAATACAATTAGGTATATTATCGAGTGGAATATGTCGCAAATGAATTGATAACTTACATTTTGTTCTTCACCGTGTCATATAAATCCATAGAAATATATAATGATTGGCATTTTAAATCCGTTTGATATGATAAATCCATAAATTCTATCATAGGTTACATACCAACATAAAAATAGTAGCCCAGAATGATCCGATTCACAATATCCCGTAATATGTTAATTCCACATGTCTGACAAATAAACAATGAAAAGTCAAGTCCACACTTTTGTGATTCGCAGTATCCTATAAAGGTCACTGTCTAATGTCATCTGGTAAAAAGCCCAAGAATTCATCCGCATCGTCTGAGTGACCAATTATAGTGCTGAAATACTCCATCGTCGTCTAGTCATCGTAAATATCGTCCGACACAAATTCTTCGTATTTACTGTCATATTCGGGTGCTTACATGGATATTGAGCTTGGACTCTATAAGTGATACTTCGATCATACAGTCTGTGAAATCTATTAAAGGATGCAACTGAACAGGTGTCAATTGTGCGCAAGATCACATGGAGTTCAAATAACCACACTGTTACTTGGCACTGAACAAGTATCAAAGACACGGCTCGTTGAAAGGGTTCCAATGTGCGAAAAGAAAGAGGGTGCTAGGGGATTAAGGTCAAACACGTATATGTAAGACGTGTAAGACTCTACTTGGCACTGAACAAATATCAAATTAACAAGGGATAAATCATAAACCAGAAAACCGGAGAGAGAGAGAGAGAGACTGCAGATGCAGTGAAAGAAGATATTTGATATTTTATAATGCATTTATTTAAAGTGACAACAGTCCTACCTTTGCACAGAGCATCATGCAAAGACTATGGAAGTAGCTAAGATTGCTGCTATTAGTAAAAGTAAAAATGACATTATCAGCGACTGTTAACGTGGGTTCAATAAGATGAATATCATCAAAACTGACATCAGGAATAAACTAGGCATCTCAAACTGCATTCAGCAAGTGGGGAGCCGTAAAATCACGACGCATACTCATGTGACATTCGATTTTATTATTTTTATGAAACAACATTTTAATAGTGCAAAACATTATAAATAAGCAATCGAAACAGTCATGTAATGATTTATTCTGTAATATTGTGGTATTGTATTGTTTGTTGACAATGAAGTAATAAATACCCCATTTTTTTCAATTTTCATTGCCTACTACATTAACAGACATGGAAAAATACTGACTCCTTGCTTGGCGACATTTTTTTAAAATTGGCGACAAAATATTGAGGTTGGCGATTTTTTTTTGCAACAACTTTGTTAAACCCAGCACCATCCCTGATAAAGTTCAGTTTTTGTTGTTATTTTTTAAATTTTGCAATTCAAACTGTTATCAACATCACAGCATTCACATACTGTACATACCGTCGGAAACTTACAAGTCTTAAGTTTTCTTTTCACAGAAAAAGATGAATACTTTGGTCAAAAATAAAATATGCTTTATATAAGACAACTTATTTCAGTTCCCTAAAACAAAATTCAAATTTGTCCCCAGTTTATTACTAATTTCATATCGAAGTTGAAGATAATTCTATGGTTGTTAAGAAGAATAAAATGTGGCAAATAAAGATAAATACCAATCATATGTAATACAAATGGGATGAACCAAATAAAGGTAAATACCAATCCTATGTAATACAAATGGGATGAACCAAATAAAGGTAAATACCAATCCTATGTAATACACATATGATTAACCAAATAAAGGTAAATGCAAATCTTATATAATACAAATGGGATGAACCAAATAAAGGTAAATACCAATCCTATATAATACAAATGGGATGAACCAAATAAAGATAAATATAAATCCTATATAATACAAATGGGACGAACCAAATAAAGGTAAATACAAATCCTATATAATACAAATGGGATAAACCAAATAAAGATAAATATAAACCCTATATAATACAAATGGGACGAACCAAAAAAAGAGAAATACCAATCCTATATATTACAAATGGGATGAAGAAACAATACCAGCCTCTGAAAGTACTATGAATGAATTACAAAATATCTAAAAAGTAAAAAAAGTTATCGGCTGTTTTTTTTAAAATTTACCTTTGAAGTCCAGGAAGTGAAAATGACCAAGCGGAGCTAGCAGTTATTTGAGAGGTGCACATCTTAAGTAAGACCAAGCTGTATACTCTATAACCCAAATTTCACCCATCAATCATACACCAAAATAAAGGGAATTCAAAGTTCTTTTAATAATACCTAAGATATACAAGGTCTTTTTTAAATAGTCAGGACAGCCAGTGAGGAAAACCTGGGTAATTCTTTTTCTTTAAAAATCTAACTCATGCAAAGTACGAAACTGGAGAGTGCCACCTATATTGGCGGTCTGACTGGCACCATTTTTATGTAAGACCATAACAAGAAATTTAGTGAAAACCTCATATCACTACGACCATCCATTCAGGAGAAGTAGCTATAAAAAGATTTTCAAGATTGTGGCCATCATCATTTTCAATCAGGCTGCCTTATTGGAGTTCAGGTCAGCTCCCTTTTCATTTAGGACGAACTAAGCATCATAAAAAGTCTTTTAGTGCAAAACCATTGTCGCTACAACCATCTGTTTAGGGTAAGCATCCATAACCAGAATTTCAAGATGACAGTAACGTTGACCACATTTTATGTCAGATCGCCATCATTTTTATTTTAGAACAAAGCATACATGATAAGAAGTCTTTGGTGAAAACCCCATATAGCATTGGTCATCCATTTATGTGAAGTAGCTATAACAAGATTTGGCAGTTATGTTGGAGGTAAGATCCGCATTATTTTAATTTAGTTCGAAGTAGACACCATAAGTCTTGTATCGAAAACCAGATGTAAAAATGATCATCCATTCAGGATGAGTAATGACAACAACATTATGATGTTTTCCGCCGTGGCGGCCGTATTAGATGTCTGTGGGGAACCATTTTCATGTAGGATCAACAAGACATCGTAAAAATTCATTCAGTGACAACCCCATGTTGATACAACGATCCTTTCAAGAGGAGTAAAATTAACAAGATTGTCAAGATGGTTGTCAAGACGGCCATCTTGCATTTCAGATCGGTACTATTTTTATACAGGACCAACTAGATATCATAAGAAGTCTTTCAATGAAAACCCCATGTAGATGCGAAAATCAGTTCAGAAGAAGTGGCGATAACAAGATCTTCAAGATGGCCGCTCTGGCGGCCATTTATGACGTCCGAGGGTACCAATTATATTTAGAAGCACCTAGACATCATACGAAGTCTTTTTTTTTTGTTGTGAAAATCCAAGCTCGATACCACCATCCATAAAACCTTATGTCAATACGACCATCCGTACAGAAGTGGCGAAAAAATTATTTTTAAGATGGCCACCATGGCAGCCATATTGCATGTCAGATTGGAACTATTTTCATTTAGGACGAAAAGGTCTTTTAGTAAAAGCACATGTCGATAGGACCATCCGTTCTGGAGGGGCAACGTTAGCAAAATAATTCAAGATGGTCTCCTTGGCAGCCAAATTTGATGTTAGATCGGCACCATTTTCATTCAGACCTAACTAGATCTTGGGATGAATGTGTTTATAATGTTTCGTGGCAATTCTCCCTGTAGTTTAGGAGGAGTAGCGATAATCAAATTGTGATGGACGATGGCCGGACGACGAACGAAAGGCCATTGCATAAACTCGTCAGGTATGTGACCAATACAAATCTTTTTCAGAAGCTATCAGTATTGTCCACCCTAGAAACTAGATTTTACTGGGTGAAAGTCACAGGCTTTGAGTAACCTTGGAGTTGCAGCCAGTACGATCACTATAGGAGTATAGTTTTTTGCATCAGTAATTACCTTGTTTAGCAACTACAGCTGATGCCTCACATAAGAAGCATGCAGTCCACTCGTCTAATTCCTATACACATTCACATGAACAATGCACAGTTTATCTCTTGAGGGTAACCTATCATAAAATAAATTAATAGTAATTAATATGTACTGTTTTCCACTGAATTCACATATTTGCTCCAGCTTCCAACTGCGCTGGTCAAAAAGGGCATTCTGTGTAGGTTAGGATGTACATAGCGTGGACAAATATATGTGGTAATGAGCTAAACACGTATACATGTGTACTTACACTACGTTTGTAAGTCATAAAATGTAGGTCACAGTGACCCTCTTTCACTGTAAGAGTGCAGTTCTAACAGATATGCATGACGTTTCATGATTCGAATATAAACAGCACCCCAAAAATGAACCTTAAAAAAAATGCCAACAAAGACACCGAAGCATGAAATTTAGATCACAATGACCTCTATCTGTAATAAGGGTGTACTTCTCAAGATGCATCTCCTCACCAAGTTTCATCATTCTCCGTTGGATAATAAGCATATAACGTGCCAAAAACTCACGTGGTCAATGAGCTAAACGCAAAACTTAACCAAAACCTGGAAAAGAAAATATAGGTTACAATGAGCTTCTTTTGTTGTAACGTGTGGTACCAACAGACATGCGTATCCTAAACTTCACGATTCAAGCATGAACAGTGCCTGAGAAATGAACATCAAATAAAACATTTACCTCAAGTCAGTGAAGCATACAAAATGAACTATATTGCTCTACTTCTGCAATGAACGAGAAATGCCCATTCAGATGCATCCCTTCACCAACTTTCAGGATTTTAGATAGGACAGTATGTACACAGCATGCAAAAAACCTACGTGGTCATGAGCTATAAGCAAAAAAGTAACCTAAGCCAGTAAAATGTAGGACACGGTGACCTTTTTTGTATGGGAGTGGTACTAATAGAGATGTATACAATCATCTAGTTCAATGGTTCTAGCCTAAACAGTTAAAACACAACATTACCAACGTCAATGATGCGTGAAATGTGAGTAACAGTGACCTACTTTTGTATTGATGGCTTAGTACTGGTCAAGAAGCATCCCCTCACCAAGTTTCATGATTCCAGGTATATATATATATATATATCTTTTGTTGTAAGCATGTCGTACCAATAGAGATGTAGTCACCTGGTTTCATCATTCTAGCATGAACAGTGCTTTAGAAATAAAGTTAAAACACAAGACTGAACCCAAGTCAGTAAAGCGTGAAATATGGGTCACAGTGACCTACTTTTGTTATGCTGGCAATGTACTCAACCAAGCTGCATCCCCTCATCAAGTGTCATGATTCTAGGTATAACAGTGTGCATACAGGGTGCAAAAAGCCAATGTGGTCAGGAGCCAAACGTAAATCATAACCTAACCCAGTAAAATATGGAATGTAGATCACTGTTAGCTTTTTATATTGCACGGACGTGGTATTAATAGTGATGCATGCGATCGTCTAGCTTGACGATTCTATCATGGACAGAGCTTGAGAAAAAACTTAAAAATGAAAATATACATGATTCCAGGTTTAACACTATGTATATATGGCGTAAACAATCTGATTTGAACGCCCCCCCACCCCCCCAAAAAATAAATAAAATAAAATTAAAAAATTAACCAAGAATGTACAAATAATGTACATGTGTGTACAAACTTGGTATTTATAACTTTACTTTTAAGCGGCATTATATAACCATTATTGTGCTGATGTGCCATTAAACGCTACTACATACATACATAAAAAGTTGTTCTCCTTAGTCGTTTCCCCAGGGGATTGGTGCTATGAGACCCACTCCAAATTGTTGCCTAGAAACTTGGAAGAAAGAATGTTTGAGATGCAGTTTGGCTGTGTATATACTTTCATATATGATGATGCCAACGTCATTGCCAGGTAAAACATAAAGGTGAACATTCATAATTTCTACTATGAGATAAAAATACTCTTATTTAGACACCTTTTTATATTAAATCAGAAAATTATGGAAATGACGGCATATATAACCTGAAAATGTCAACATATATGTATGAAATGACGGCATATATAACCTGAAAATGTCAACATATATGTATGAAATGACGGCATATATAACCTGAAAATGTCAACATATATGTATGAAATGACGGCATATATAAACTGAAAATGTCAACATATATGTATGAAATGACGGCATATATAACCTGAAAATGTCAACATATATGTATGAAATGATGGCATATATAACCTGAAAATGTCAACATATATGTATGAAATGACGGCATATATAACCTGAAAATGTCAACATATATGTATGAAATGACGGCATATATAACCTGAAAATGTCAACATATATGTATGAAATGACGGCATATATAACCTGAAAATGTCAACATATATGTATGAAATTACGGCATATATAACCTGAAAATGTCAACATATATGTATGAAATTACGGCATATATAACCTGAAAATGTCAACATATATGTATGAAATGACGGCATATATAACCTGAATATGTCAACATCAATGTATGAAATGACGGCATATATAACCTGAAAATGTCAACATATATGTATGAAATGACGGCATATATAACCTGAAAATATGTCAACATCAATGTATGAAATGACGGCATATATAACCTGAAAATATGTCAACATCTATGTATGAAATGACGGCATATATAACCTGAAAATATGTAAACATCTATGTATTAAATGACGGCATATATAACCTGAAAATATGTCAACATCTATGTATGAAATGTGTACAGTCGGCAATTTTCGGCCCATATGAGAAAGAAAGACAGAGCGAGAGAGAGATAAATATGTTACCTTATCAGCCTTCACCTGTCGTCTTTTGTACTGCTGTTGAGTTCTGGCGATAGAGGTATATGTTCTCTTCTTTGTCAGGAGCAGTCAATATTTACCTGCATGTCTACTTTCACATCATGCTACATAAAAATTATATCCCACCCCATAACCGTTGTACAGTTATCTCATAACTCAATCAAATGCTATAATCGTACACAACTTTAGTTTTGCAAAATAATATTTTATCCTAAACGTTTATAATGGGCACCGCATTCCCTCCACTGCTAAACACGGACTGCTCCTACGTAAAAATCATTTACGACTATCCAGAGGTTCCCTATAGGGGAAACCAAGTATCTAATCCTGTTCACAAACAACTCGAAAATCAAACTCAATGTGCCAATTTTCATTCTTCAAAAGACAGAAGTAAATTTTCGGATTTCCTGACCTTAGAGTAAATTCAGTAAGCTCAGCAGTAAATATTCTCCGTAATAAAGTGATTTGAGCTCATGTTAACTGCAGACATTGTTCCAGGACGGAAGTACAAGTTGCCGCAATATAGCATACTTGAGTAATGTTCTTCCTGGCTTGTATTTCACTTACCTATGTAAACCTAAGTACAGCTTTCAATTCAAAGATTGCCAGACTGCGTCAAAACTGAGTTCCACAGAACATCTGTCGCATTCTTAATTTACATTCAACTTCTGTGAGGAGAACAGTTCAGACAAATAGTTTCCTGTTTGATGTTCAAAGAACAGTACCTGTTTGATGTTCAAAGAACAGTAGAGTACCAGGCATGAGATATTCGTTCGCACTGTGAAGTTATACATGTCATGTGGTTGATAAGATAAAGTCCTGGTAGTTGTAAAATAAGAAAGGCTCCAAATTAGGCGTTGTGCAACCACGTAGTAAAATTCTCTCGTCAGCAGGATATTGGTGTAATTTTTTAATGTGCATGTTCAATATGGATGTACAGCTTAGTTGAATTTGATAGGATAATTCATATTTTCCCCTTGCTAGCTATATAGTGTTGTTTTGTATGAGAATATTATCCAAAACATGTTCATTTGTTTAGACTGCGTATATTAGCCCGAAAGAATGACGCAGGTTTCTCTGTACCTATATGCGGTTTAAAATTATGATAGTTAAAAAGTCGAGTTTGAGATAAAAGGCATTTCATTTCTTACATACAGGTAGGTATACATGCACGTCCTATCTTCATTCATGTATGCATGTAAATAATCATGTCTAATTTTACCTATGTACTTACCTAAGTATAACTCACGCTGAAGAAATGATAGAAGAGATAGGTGTATGTACATGGTTGTACATATACATGTAGATACATACGATGTAAGTAGACTGACGGGACCGGATTAAGACCTTTAGAGGTCCTAAGCACTGAAAAGATTATAGTCCCCCCCCCCCCCCTAGTAATTCAAAATAAAAACAATACTAAATGTAATTTCTTTTTTTTTTTTTTTTTTTGGTGGGGGTGGTGCCCTGGTTTGCTGGTGCCCTAAGCACGTGCTTAGTCTGCCTATTGGGTAATCCAGCACTGTAGACAGATAAACGGAAAGATAGACAAATGGATGGATTGGTGTGAACTTTACCCACAGATTTTACAGACCCGTGAATACACAATAGTCACTATAGGTAACGGTAAAAATGTGTAGTTTTCTGTTGTTTTGCTTTTCAAGTGTTTTTTTGTTTTTTTGTCCTTCGTATACTTTTGAAATTTAAGGACAATGAAACAGTGTGTACTTAGAATAAATAACAAAGCTGTTGTCGAGAACTTCTTATTTAATATTGAAAGTATCTTCATAAACTTTATTTGAAACATGCCAAACTGTAAAAATATTAACAACTGGTATTAGGATAGACTAGGGCATGTACCATGCTTTTTTCACATGAACTGATCATTGAACTGATTAATGGCGGGAACGGACGTGGAGATAGATACAGTTGTGTGATGTTTGTCTAGCAGTAATACTGTATAGATTAATATGGGCGGGAGTGGTTCCTGCTTCTTGTCGTAAAGGCACGTGGTGGGATGGGTGATAATATAATGATCTTAAACAGTATGACGTGTTAAAAATTTGTCAGAAGAACTCTTAAAACACTTTTAACCCTCGTTTTTTTTCCCGAGTGAACCAGCTAACGTTTACCATGCGTGTGTGATTTTAGTTTCAAATCATCATGTATTAATTACATCAAGCATGCGCCAAACTGAAAAGGATGTTTAAAAAGCGCAAATGTATGCGTTCAAGCAGGAAATGCAATTCCAATGTTCGAGTACAGCGAATGTCACAAAATCGCACACGAAAAACAAGCTATTTAAAACGGCACTTATCATGTATGAATCTGATTTTGGAGGAGTGACACGGTTGTTTTTGTTGTTTTTTTTTTTGCTTGTTTGTTTGTTTGTTTTTTTTTTCTTTTTTTGCAACACGTTGCCATGTATATTTATTGTCAAAGCACAGAAAACGGAAATGCTAAAGACAGGGATCACAATTGCGGAATAGTTAACAGGACAATATGGACTACCTATATTGTTTTCATTTTCAACACGTGTGCCGAGTAAGGGCAATTCTACAACCAATAAAGCATACTGCTAGAATGAGTATTTATTAAGGCAACTTTAAAGCAGGGCCACGACCATGAGACCTGAAAAGTACTGAAAGGACATCATGGCCGTCTTTAGGCGACCTATTTGGGATTCTCGCCCAAACACACCAAGTACTCGTTTTTGGATTCTCCTGCGTATGCTCGCCCTAACATCTATAGTTAATCTCAAAACAAAAAAACATGGCGCATCAGACTCAGCAATTTCCGCCATCTTTGTTTTTGTCCCACACTGCATCAGAGGGAGTGTCAGTTCTCAACCCGAGAACACTGTTCCTGACTTTTGGGCGAGAAGAAACACAACACTGTTCTAGTGTTAATAACTGGTTCGCCCATAGACACGCTAAAAGATGATATACAGACAACCAGAATAAGAACAGCCTAGATAACTTATGCGATCCATTCTCATACAAGCACTCAGAAGGCCTTCTCTTCCGTTGAGAACCTACTGGGATTATAAAACTAACGATAATACGCTTGATTCGTACAAAACTAGTATCAATGTATTACAACTGCACATGCAAAGAATGTAACAACAGGACGTGCGCGCATGATGAGTGTACAGCAAGAACAGCAGACATGGAGAAAGCAATATAGCACGAAAAGCGGATGTGGAGAAACCAATATGGCGTCCTTCACTGTAGTTTTAATTTTGATCAGTTTTACAGTTTTATCATAAAATTTCGTCAGTTTTATGTACATGGATTCATTTTCTTTTTTGCTTCAAAATAGATTGAAAAAAAAAAAATGAAACTAGCGTGTATTCTACGCGTACCAATAAGAACAAGTTCTATGCGTACCGACGAGAACAAGTTCTATGCGTACCGATAAGAACAAGTTCTATGCGTACCGACGAGAACAAGTTTGTGAAAATACTGGGAACAAGCTTTTAGGTATATACTTAGATTTCAGGCATCTGAATTGGTGCATGTATCATCTGAATTGGTGCATGTATCATCTGAATTGGTACATGTATCATCTGACTTGGTGCATGTATCATCTGAATTGGTGCATGTATCTGCCACAGCGAGAATATTCTGTTCACAACAGTACTAACCTGCACTAATCATCTCAGCCCTATATACAGTCCTATAGAACACAACTTGTGATATATATGTATTTGAAAATACCACCATGAAATATATAGGTACGTATTTCACACAAAAAAAAAATAATAAAAAAAAATAATAAAAACTAAAAAATCGATAATGATAATAATAATAATAATAGTTATATGAACACTGAACTTGCACGTTAAACTTTGTCAAAGCTCGAGTTTATATAGTATAAAACTTAATTTTGTCATAGCTTTTGTTTGTCATTGTTCATCAAATTACAGAGTGGACACAATTTACGCATCAAATTACAGAGCAGACACACTTTACTCATTAAACATGTTATAAATTTCCGTTGATTTGCCTTCACACATTTTGTAAAGGATGACCGTTCTTTTCTTTACTCAGTGTATGACGACATGGTAGGTTGCTTGGATGGTATATGGCTTTCTACAGTGCTCAGAGCATGCAGCTAAAATCATTTGCTTTCCATTATAGCAACTGGGCTTGAAATCGACTACCTTGCTTAGCATAAACGCCGAAAAATGTGACTGTCATGTAATATGGTTTTGGATACTTTTATAATCTTTCCCTTCAAGCTTTATGTGGTTTAAAGAACACGCAGATTGATAAACAGAACCTAGCAAATTTTGAAACCCTCTGTTTCATTTATATATTATGTACCTGTTGTCTATTTCAGTTACAACTAAACTGACCAGAGGCACTTATTTTTATTTTTTATATTTTTAGACACACTGGACAGCAGATGTGTCTATTTTTGTAAAAAAGCTTTAACGACCATAGCATCCAGACGACCATAGCATCAAGGATAATTTCAGTTGAATTTCGTTCAAATTGTTTGTGCAGTCTTTGGGACGAATTCGTTAAGATTTCTTACTTCTATTTCAATAACGACGACAATGGTAGAATCATCATAATCGTACAAACATGAGAGGCTAAATGCTACGATGATTACTCTGAATGTGTCCACAGTTTTGTGACTTTTAGAAGAACTTCATGTTACTGGTGCACGACGAACGCAGAACAATACAAGAGTCTCACATGACCTGGCGTACAAGTAAGTCAACCTTACAGGAAGGACAATACAAGAGTCTCACATGACCTGGCGTACAGGTAAGCCAACCTTACAAGAAAGACAATACAAGAGTCTCACACGACCTGGAGTACAGGTGAGCCAACCTTACAGCAAGAACAATACAAGTCTCACATGACCTGGCGTACAGGTAAGTCAACCTTTCAGCAAGGACAATACAACAGTCTCACATGACCTGACGTACAGGTGAGCCAAGGTTACAGGAGGGAAATACAAGAGTCTCACATGACCAGGCGTTCACATAAGCCAACCTTACAGGAAGGACAATAGAAGAGCGAAGAGGGTCACATGACCTGGAGTATAGGTAAGCCGACCTTACAGGAAGGACAATACACGGGCTCACATTACCTGGCGTACAGGTGAGCCAACATTACAGGAAGGGAAATACAAGAGGCTCACATTATCTGACGCACAGGTGAGCCAACGTTACATGATAGGATGATTGGAAAGATGCTTTATTTACATCTCAATATCACCATAACGTTTACTCTTGCCCAATTAATAGAACTTCAAATAAAAAATACATTGCTAATTGATTATTTGAGCAATACAAAACGGATACTTAACACCAAAGTGTCGAAAACACAAATTTGCAATTTGTTCTCAATAAGTTTGTTACACCCTAATGAGGTATATACAATAGTGAAATACTCTTAAACTATTTATACTAATTAAGATGTTTTCAAAAGCACGAAGATGTAATTGGTGAACAGTATCTTGTAAAAAATGCAAATTATACAGAACAGCTTTCCGCATGAACGTTTGGAATTGTTTCAAGGACTAGATTATAGCAGACTAGACAGAATGTTCATGTAGAATATGAAATGGTTCTTAAGACCCTTTTTACTCAAGATTCCTATCCTGTAGAACACTTTAGGACTTGAAATTAAAGGCATTTAGCGCGTCTGCATGTTCTTGTCAGTCGACAAAGTTATTTTCTTCAATATCTCAAGGTTTAATTGATTCAAATTTTGTAAATTGGTCTATAACATCCAGGAAAATACATCTTCTTTCCAAAGAGAATTAAAAAGGAAGTCCGTCTCCAATAGCCTTCGCACATATCATTTGAATTCCTCCCAGATGCATATACATGTCCGCTTTTCGTCTCTACATCGAAACTAAAGAAAACCTCTTTTAACTTAAGCAATGTTTGTGTTGCAAAGTCATACCTTTTGTCCTCAAGTTAAATAATCTGCATACACTATGCCACTACTTGTACGTTCTCAACCTCATCAGTAGGTTTCCTCTCAATTTTTCTGCTGATGAATACACAGCAAAACTCATTTCTCGACTGAAGATAGCTATGTGAACTTTTCCTCCAGCAGCAGAAAACGATCTCATCAATACCGAAAAATCTCTTGGGAAGAACCTATCCTAATACATTTCTCTGTGTCAAACAAGAGGATTGGAGATCACTGATCCTTGTCTTCCCCATCCCCGAAAAATGCGACTGTTGTGTGAGATTCCACAAGATTTGCAGCTTTTAAGGATATGCATCTTGCAACAGGGCCGGATTAAGGCTTTGGGGGCCCGGGGTACCTAAGATAGGGGGGTCCTTGTGGATCAACAAATACACCCTGAAAGCAGTCCTTTACATGTTTATAATTTGTATAGCTATATTACTCTAAGCATTAGACGGTCTAGATCTATATATGGTTTATTGAAACACATGTAATTTTATCTACGGCAACCAGCGGGCCCCATGACTAGGGGGCCCGGGGCACGTGCCCCCTGTAGACCCCCTTAATCCGGCCCTGCTTGCAACTAAAAATGTATTGAAGACATCCAGAAGAAAATGAAGCTTTCGTCTGCTATCTTGCAAAGAGTCCACTACTCCCCTGAATAGATGATATATCTATTCTGATGATACATGCACGTATAAACAAACCTACTGGTTGCTCTTCAATCATAAATGCTTATATCTGACTAAGCCTCTTCTTCTCGCTGATCCTCCATAAGCCAGGGCGATGCAATCGTGAACAAATACTCTTCTATGCAACAGAAAATGACCAAATGAAGAATTTTCCATGAAAACCAAGGTGATCTGCAGGGCAACATATTTTGACTTAGAATGTCAATGTACTTCTTGCTTAAATCCCATGAGAACGTTATCGTAAATACTGACTTTGGAGGAAGACATCTGTTCAAATGTCATCGGCCGCTTGGCGGAAGGATACACGAGCGGTTGTGGGGGTGGGGGTTCATCATATATTGGGTTTGTATGTTCTTTCCATTGAGCATGGAAAGTCTGATGTACTGGCGGCTGGTAAGATTGTTGTTGTATTATGGGCATCATGCCTCCCACATTGTCATAGTCATCGTCAGAGTGACGGCGAAAAAGAAACTGAGAAAGCTGGGGTTGTTTCTTTTCTGATGTGTGGATGGATCTACCCTGAGCTGTCGGGGTCTCATCTCGGTAACGCTGGATATGCTGATTAGGACTTGGTGCTGACTGGTACACATATCCGTGTGGTTTCTGTCCTAACTGAAACATGTAACCTGATTGGTACATTTGTCCCGTGTGACCTTGATCAGTTTGATACATTTGTTCCGGATGAACGGAGGGTTGCGCTTGCTGATACACGTGACCTTGCTGACTTTGGCTAGAGGATGTTGATTGGTACACGGGTCCCTGCTGTGGCTTGCCAGACGGTGGTTTGCTTCTGAGGGAGCTATAGGGGGTTGGGCTGTAGGGTTCTGTTCTGTATGAAGACTGTTGGTAAGGTCTGGAATCTACTAAATGTACCTGTGCAGATCTAGGGACAGAGTAATCCGAACTGGCCTTGCTAGTCAATGTTATCTGTTTAGGGTAGGCAGAGTCTGCGTACATAGGAGTATCACTGCTAGTGACGTGTGCACCTCCTGTCTGGTCAGCAGTTAATGTTTCTCCCACATGATCAACATCAGGTGCCATGGAAACGTGCTTCTTCGGCCATGTGCTTCCAGGCTTGCCATTTTTCAACATGCTGCCTTGAGATTTCTTGTCTATGACCGCATAGGTAGGGATGATGTCACCGTCTGCAGCCTCTTTGTTGACAGTTATCTGCAAATAAAATTGTAAGCTCAAATATTCAGTGTAATGCTACTATTAACAATTTTAGCACCAGGAAATGTGAGCATCTGGGATGACTTGTGAGAAGGTCAGATGTTAAAGCATCGCACATAGCTAGTTAAAGGTACATACGGAATCTCTGTTGTACAGGTAGATTAAAGCTTTATTAAAGGTACATACGGAATCTCTGTTGTACAGGTAGATTAAAGCTTTATTAAAGTTACACACGGGATCTATGTTGTACAGGTAGATTAAAGATTTATTAAAGTTACATACGGGATCTATGTTGTACAGGTAGATTTAAGCTTTATTAAAGGTACATACGGGATCTATGTTGCACAGGTAGATTAAAGTTTTAGAGTTTAGCTTTACTTTAGGATACTGAGTGTGTATTGGCTGATATCTTGGGTGGATGTTGTTATTCTGGTTGATCAGACGTGATTGCAAGTCTTCTTCACCAAAACAACAGGTCCAATGGAGAAACCAGGTAATATACATTCAAAAACTAGTTACTATATGCTACAACGTATCTATGTGTAAGGGTAATGAAGGTTATATACTTTCACGGTAACCATGACATTATATAAATTTAACATTCTGTTTACAAAACATCACACACTGTGATATCAAGCTCCTTAGAAATAACAGCAAAACATTACGTTAAAAACAAATAAACATTTTGTCCACTTGCATTCCTTAGGATTTCATATTATTCTTGATGAAGCTGCGATCCCAATACATATCGAATTCTTACGCCCAATATTAAATAAATAGGAATGACAGCACAGTATATATTCATTTCACGAACTCATCACAAATATATAAAATGAGTAGATAGGCAGGACATAAAATTAATGAAAGTTCTTGGACTTTGATTAAACAAAGCAAGTGAATACACGTAATTCACGATGACGTGTCAGTGACCTTGTTTAGAAAATTTAAAAAACGGTGAGCGAAAATAGAGACAATATAAATAATACAAAAGCTGAGATTGTAAAAGTTTATTTATATGCATACCATATAATATTAAATACATATTGTAAAATGTATTGTTGTGGCATATTTAGTGAATTTAATATGAGTGCTCATTTCAACTGAAATTTATGAAATGAGTCTTTTTCAAACCTTGGCGAGTAAAGATCAAAATTATTCAACTAGTTTCATAAATTTGGTTTAGATTGAGCACTAATGTAAGATTCCATTTATCACACAACTAGTTTCATAAATTTGGTTTAGATTGAGCACTAATTGTAAAATTCCAATTATCACACAACTAGTTTCATAAATTTGGTTTAGATTGAGCACTAATGTAAGATTCCATTTATCACACAACTAGTTTCATAAATTTGGTTTAGATTGACCACTAATGTAAGATTCCATTTATCACACAACTAGTTTCATAAATTTGGTTTAGATTGAGCACTAATGTAAAATTCCATTTATCACACAACGAAAACTACTGACTTTTTGTTGCTGACAAAACTTTATTACTGCATGTAGTGAAATGACCTTGAAATACATGTGGGTGCCTCGATTATTTACGGTTTTGACATTCATGCATATATTAAATTACCTCCCTTTGCAGCTCAGATAACGCCACTGCCACCACAAGTGGTTTGATTTAACCTTGCTTTCTGAAAACTGAATGTTAAATCTACCACATCTAGTGGTGCAATAGTAATTTTTATCGATCTTTTCGTCTAACATTCATCGCTTGAATAACAGAAACGACGTTTCAATACAAGGCTAACCCCAGAGTCAAACGATTTGTGCAGGTAGTGGTTTTGTTTATAACGTCATCTGGGAGCAGTTTGCCTGACATGCCGTCGTGACGTTAATTGTGACGTCATGAAGTGTTATTATACACTGTACATATATAAAAATTATGATATGGTTACATTACCCTAAATAATACCGTAATCATTTGATAAATATTACTATAATTCAAAAGCCAGGGGAAAGAAATCAATCAAACTTAGAAATCAATTTAGTACCAGTTATTTCCCTTTACATATATTATTATACATCCACAGTCGCATTATGTTTCTGTCCGTGTGGAAATTGGCGTCGAGTGAAAAAGACCGTCCTGGTGCTTACATCAGCATGTTTATTTATATTCCGTATTTCAACCTTAATATAAATCTACAGTATGTTGACATAAATAATTTTCCACTTCCCCAAATCACACAGACTTGCGTAGTAAGTCATATTTTATTTTGGAAACGTCGAACGTGTATGAAACATCCCTATGCATTTGTTTTATTTTGTAGAAAAACGAAAATATATTAAACAAGTTAGTATTTTCATACTGATTGGGCCTTTTAATGAAGGCACTAGAAAATGTGGACTTTAAAATTAAGAAAAGCCGACTCGCCATAGGCTTCCATTAATAAAAGTGGCATACAATTTATAACCAGAAGTCAAAATCTGGTTACTTCAACGTACATTTTTATTTTTTTCATGACTGTGCTGACGTTAAACACTTGCATTACGGACATTTTATTAAATAACTTACAATAAAAATCCAAAAGTTTGTATCAATTTCATAGCCGTTTCAAAACCTGTCAATTTTATTTAAGTCTATGAGATTTTTAGAAAGGAGAACTAATTCATGGCCACACACAGTATCTCAACCTCCATATCTTCTGACAAATAAATTTTGTCTCCTATCATAGATTAAAACAATATTTCCTTTTCTAAAGAAAGATCGACTCCACACTTCATGTGCACATGTGTTGGATAGAAGTGTCGCACTGCCATGTACGAGTCTTAGATATTTATCTTACTTTCTGGTCGCTACTAATTTCTGGAGGCTTGCACATTTAGTATAAGTTCTTGTTGTTTGTATCTCTAAATGCATGACTAATATGAATATCATTGAGAGACTCTAAGCATTATTTTGATTTTGGATTGCTGAGTCTGAGTTTATATTATTTGTGCTCAAATAGTTACGTGACTCTGGGGTCAGCTTTGACTCTACTTACGATGTGTTCTGTGGTTTGAGCTTCGGAATCCCGAACATAGTAGACACAGTAGGCGTACAGACTGACGAACAGACAGACGATCAGAAGAAGAAAGCCAAGCGTAAGCAGAATGGATCCAATCGTGGTCAAGGCTCTGAAAAATATGAATATGAATATGCCGTTAGAATTATGAGAGAAAGATCATCTCTCTCCCTCCGGTATCGTTCTCGTAATATGCGCCATTTGAATTATTTATCCTATGGCAAACCTACAACTTCTGAACCATTGACCGCTTGTCTACTTATCCCCCTGTGTCTGTTGATTGTTTTCTCTGCTTGGATACATGTTTTGATTCCATCCAGCCTGAACTAATATTTTACAATACATTATATATTCAAATTCATAAACTTTGACACCTACTTTGATGAAAGGTATGTAATGATAAAGGAGGGTACCTGAAATAGAAACATTGTCAGATGCTTGCAAAGTAATCAGGCTTGAAGCCTATTGTGGTCTCTCTACAGGATCATAAATAAAATCATGTAGAGACTAAGCAGGTGTCTCTTTGTTTGTGCTTACGTTTACTGAAGAATAACAAGGGTCTCTTTGTTTGTGCTTACGTTTACTGAAGAATAACAAGGGTCTCTTTGTTTGTGCTTACGTTTACTGAAGAATAACAAGGGTCTCCTTCTTGCAAGAGTTATTCAGAGCGTACCAAAAAATCTGCAAAAATGCCTTTGCATATATACAGTAACTATGGCTGTGGAAGACTCGGCTAAACTGTTGCATCAGAGCTGTACTTACCTTTCGTTTTAATATAAACCGGATTTATGCATGCTAGAAAAGCTATCTTGATATAACGATATATACTCAAGCTGATATAATCTTTTGTTACGGCCATATAATGTTGCAGCCATATTGGCAAAATAATGAAACTGTGAAACACATGTATATTACGCCAAATGTTACAGTGTTGTTCCTTGACCATTAAATAAGATATGGTGCAGTTTCCCTATGCAGGCACCCGAAAAGGGATAAAACAACCCTTGAGAGCAAAACTGTTCAGTTGTTGGGTAGTAACTGCAACACACTCCTGTTAGTATTTGTTGCTCTTCTGCCACAGAACAATTACAAATTCGTGCATTCCATCCGATGTTCTAAAACTGAAATTACTGATGTGGTAAAGAAGCAATCGACATAAATGAAATGTCGATTTCTTTAAAGAAAATCAACCTAAAGTTAAGCGGTTGAACTTGAAAAGAGGCGGTGTTCTTATCAGTCCAGCAGGGCGCACTTTCCGGGAAAGAGGGTACACTTTCATGGTAACATGGTGCACTGTAATGAAGGCAGTGTGTCAAGAATATCGATGTTTCAAGGGGAAAAAAAGGCTGGGGGTTGGATAAAGTGTAAACAAAATCTAGAAGAGTATGGTATGCTATGACTTGATTTGTATTACTTGTGATATTCTCTGTAATTACATATAGGAACTAGTAGTAAAAGTCATGTACATAATGTCCCCAAAAAGTAACCAGCGCTTTTTCCACACCTTTACAACTTAATAGGCAACTCCGAGGAAATTATGCAACGAATTTTTTAAAAATCATAAATGGAACTTTTTTAAAAATGCACGAAATACTTTTTTCCAATAGGACTGGGCTGATGATTTACGGCACAGCAACACAAGTAGGTTCTCTAATGCCCAAGCATTCGAGTAAAGGGCATTGCCCCCAAATACACACCATGGTACCCGATCTGGGCTGAACCCATGAAGGGATTTGAACCCGCACACTCGGGAGTATTCTACATTTCAGAGCCCGCAGGAGGGGGAGGGGCTTTTCCAGTATAAACTACAACATGAATTACTATATCGCATGATAATAGTAATAAACAACACATAATTCTAATTGTGAAACAGATGTAATACATTTATACAAGAGTGGAAGCATGGCACTAAACCTACATTGAAGTTTATAAAGGGTACACTGTATACTCGTGGCAATTATAGTGTCAGCTTTGCTATGAAGCACCTGTAATGACGGCAGTTGTTCATCGCGCATGTCAACCGGAAACATCTCGTTGTAGTATGGGCTGCCAAATCCATAAAAATTACATTAATCACATCAAACAGTGTCTGATATCAAACCAATCGTTCCATATCTTCACTTATCAATGCATTTAACGATCAGGCCGATTAAAGGGTTCACCTGGTTATGGAAAGCAGGAACAACACCGTCTTGGATAAAAAAGTTTAAACAAATCTTACCAGCCATTTAATGATAGCTCGAATCGTTTGATCAATGACCATTCCATACAGTGGTATGTGTCTTTACTTTGCTTTTCTGATATGATAGTAAATAAAACTATTTGCCCTATTATGAAACGATCTATTTTTATGCTGAAATAATCAAGTATTTGTAAATAAGACATCAACATGCTATATAAATCTCCGATTCATGAAACCGTCACTCTTCTCCCAACGCCGTACGGTTAAAAATTGGACCAGGCAATATTAGTCCGCCAACAAGTGAAAACCATAATGCAACGGCGAAAACTTGATGGAAACGGATACAATTAGTACTATACATTTTAAGAGTTCTGAATCATAGTGAAATTAGCGGAACACCTGTTTCTTAATGTCAGCTAGATAGCACGTACATGATCTTGTTCCAGCTGAGATAAATCCTTGTATAATAGAATACGTATATAGAAATAATACAATATTTCAATACAGTACATTAGATTTTAATGTGTATACCTTCACAGAAAAATGTGTCAAAACCCAAGTATACATAATATAATGTAGCACCAACATAGAGACTTGGCTTTATGGGGTTTAACGCCATTTCTTAGCACACAATAGGCTATATTTTGGTGGATGAAGAACCCGGGAAGAAGCCAGAAAGAACCACCGACCCACGGGAAACTAATGGCAAGCTTTGTCACACACCAACTTTGGCCGAACCGAGAATCGAACCCACGCGGACAGAGGTGAGATGTGAGCGATCTGTAAAGGCGAGCGCCTTAGACCACTCAGCCACCAGGCCCCCCCCCCCAAAAAAAAAAAAAAAAAATAGAGGAGTGAAAAAAATATTGATAAGAATTTTCTACTTAATAATACTCCAAGTCAGATTTAAAAATTAATAAAATCTGCACTAAAGGAGCAATACTAATTATGACCAAAAAAACTAAAAGCCACTAAGTATTTACAAAGTTACAAATATATATATATATATATATATATATATATATATATATATATATATATAAATAAAATTTCCCTTTGCTCAAAGAAAGATAAACAAGTTTTTGGGACAATCTTTGACACATGCTAGAATTATTAGCGGCGGGTACATCGCAAAAGAACCGCTCGCTACAATTTGCTTTGAAGGGCCATAAATAGAGAAAATTTGAGGATACAAAATGTGTATCCAAAAACAATAATGTGTCATGCCACTATACAAAAAAATGAAGTAAAATGCTGGCAATCAAGAGTTCAATAATATAAAGTTGCAATTCACTTTAAATCCAATGATTACTGGTACTGCAAGGATATAATAACCACGCCACCAGATAACTATATTTTATTATTGCAATAAATCTCATAGGAATTATATGGCTTCAAAATAAACTCGTTTCAAATCTCATCAATATCAAACTGCACATTAAATTAAATTGGCATCCACCATTAATAGGTAATATTATTTTGCGGAAGCCAGTCTCTGGGGACGATGAATCTGGTACCGTAACTCCTCTATAGCAGGCTGTAGGAAGCTGGTAATAGAACTCTCATTAGTACAAAATGCATACTAAATGTAGCTTAGCTCAAACAATCCTTGGTTAAGCTATGGTTCAGAAAACAAAGTTAAGGCGAATGGGCCATCAAGGGCCATAACTCCTCTAAATGAAATCAGAGAATGCTGGAAATCGAATTCGTTCAATATCTTATCAATATAAAGCTGTACGATAACTTTGGTTAAAATCACACTAATGCTGTTCCGAATAGCTGATTGTCAAGAAACTGTTGCATTCAGTAAAGTGACCATTTAGACGATTAAATTTCTATGGTTGATTTATGGTGAAATTCAGTTCTGCGTCATAGCAATTGTTTCACACTTGAAACTAATTGAAAATCAAGACATCATGTGGATACATTAATAGATTATAAATTGGTCATGGCTTGTTAATAAGACAATGAAGATCAATAATGAAATTTTATCCAAGTCCAAACCACAAATCCAATAATCCTTCGTACAGTTATGCTGATGGTCTATCAGTCCAAACATATACTGTAAATGATGTCATGTAATATTGAAAGCGAATTCGTTCAAGGTCTCATCAGTATCAATATATATGAAAAATATTCAGTCAAAATTCAGTAATCCCTGATAATTTTATGCTATAGAAACTAAAGCTTGGCCAACGGGAAATAAGGGACAATAAATTCAGTGAATCATGATATGTAAAACTGAAGAAAAAAAAAAGAAAAAAAAAATTAACTCATTCAAGGTTTCATCAATATGAAGCTGCATGCCTGCCAAATTTATTGAAATAAAACAATTCTTGGTAAAGCACTGCTGCTGAAACAAAGGTTAGGAGGTTGGGATTTCTGGTTTCTGGTACAATAATACTTGTAACTGATGACATGGAATGCTGGATATTTAAATAGTTCAAGATCTTATTAACCTAAAGCTGCATGCAAGATTTGTTAAAATTCAAAAGTTGTTTGTATAGTTGAGTTGCTGAACCCAAGTTATGGTGACAGTGTGACAGACAATCAGGAGTCATAAATCCTGTAAATGATGACGTAGAATGCTAAACATCGAACTTGTCCAAAGTGTTCATGGACGGACTTCAGGGGTCTCAGCAAACATGCCATAGTTATATTCTCTTATGCCGTATCTTAGCATATTTTTTACCATTAGTAAGTTCAGAATAATTAAATCAATTTGTTTGTTTTTTGTTTTGTTTATAAATGACTTTTTTTAAATTGCTATTATTGAACATATAGTGGCATAGAGTTTGATTTGATTTGATTGACTTCCCTTGATCATGCTGACCGCATATGTTCACGGGGACCTCAGGGATGGCTGATATCTCGCACTTCTCCCCGCCGCATACACCACCACCCCCTCGCGGTAAAATATCTGACTGCTAAAGAAAATATAATTGCTCAAAATTTTAATTGGTAAACCTTTACTTGCCAAAAGTGACAATTATTTGCCTACTGCAACCTCTTTGTAAAACTGGCTTATCTGCCCTGTATATGCACCATGTATAAACAGTCGCATCACACTACCCTCATACACACATACTCACACATACCGCATTTAGGTGGAAATTTCGGACATGTATACAAATATCGGCATTTAGGCGGACATTTCAGACTCTGATTTAAGACGCGTCTTTTGGTGCAAATGCCCTCTAGGGATCAGTACCAGAGGATTAAGTACGATACTTATGATGGATTATATATTTTATATTTACTTAAACCGAGTGCAGTGTAGACAGAAGGGTATAAGGGGAAACAATTCATACAATTCAATTCGATTGTTTTGACTATCTCATACCCAAGTGCCTGTGGTCAAAATTATAGGTGTATCGTTTTTCAAAATGTTGTCGATCTTTGGGCACAAATTTTAAAAATTCAAAAGTCCCTGTGAGCCAAAACCAAGATATCCGAATGTTTTATGATAATTCTTTATATATATATATATATATATATATATATATATATATATATATATATATATATATATATATAGATATATGTCGGAACTACTTTCAAATACCGGAAGTTTGCATATCGATACGCTGACACGGTAAATTTCACAAGGACTGTAACGTTTACTAAGTTAGCTAGCATAAACAAACATTACTAATCCTTCTTATCTACTCTTGGCATATTGATTAATATTGATGAACACCGTCATCCAAAGTGCTTCTGCTTTCTCCAATCACCTTTACAATTGTCGGACTATTCTGTAGAGGTCAGGAATTTTGCGTCTGGTATTGAATTCTCATGTTAACGTCACGGAAATGTAGTTGCTGACGGCTACAAAAGACTACAATGAAAGAAGCATTTGTGGCCAAAGAGGCTTCTTAACATTTGTGGAACGCTCTCGTTACATGGTTATTTAGCACAATTCCATCACTTATCAAGCTGGAATGTAATTTCATATGAACCACTGTATTGATGCAGCCTTCTGCGCTATAGCTTCTGGTTCAGACTTAAGGGCGCCACCTGTTGGAACTGATCCAGTGGTTTCTCTATATAAAAAGAAAAGAATGTAATAGTGCTATCGGATGTTGGGTTATGTTGTAGCCCAGAACTCGTGTTTTCAGGATGATAGATGATACGTATCTTAATGTTGGTTCTTCCTCGAAAATGCTTACACTGCACTTTCTTGAATGGGAATACTGTATTATGAAACAGTACTGTAAACGGAATGCAATTCTACACCAGAATCTATCTCTTGCCATTATACAATTACTGTATGGCAGCGTATTTAACTTTAAAAGCCGAACAAAAAAATGAGTGGATTTTAAACAAGATAGATATCACAATATTTTAGCTGTTCAGATTATTGAAGAATGTATAGTATATGTACATTATTATCTTAACGGACGTAATTTGTGCCGATAGAGGCATTATTTTTCCTTGCAGTTTCCAAATTCAACTTGAAATAATGTAAAAAGAAATAGTAAATCAGAGCTATAATATTCAAAACATAGCTTTCATTCTCCCGTCTTTATCGATTAAGTCATTTAGAATTTATAGTTACATTTAAAAACAAAAAAAGGTTTACCAAAGTAAATACAGCTTTTATACAAAAAACGTATCTATTTATAAAAGATTGCATACGATAAAATATATGCATTTGTTGATGATTCTTCTTATAAACAAGATAATTTTAATATTACCAGTGCTATAAATGATTTGTTTCAATATCAATACACAGACACTAAAGGAAAGTAACAAAACCTGAAGCATTGCATAGCAGTTTGCAAATACCGTAACATGGACACAGTGATTTTACCCGACATCAAAAAGGACGGAAAGGCTGACATTAATTAATAAAGCTGTGTGTGTCTGTCATGTCCAAAGAGGTTTTTAAATACTCTGTTACAAATAAAACTTTGGTTGACCACGAATGATTTGGTGTGAAAGTAAACCATGGGCTCGTAAAAGTGGTGAGATAAACAAAAATAGTAGGTATAACAACGGTCAACGACTATTCAATTTCCCAGTAACGATCATTTTAAATTACCCCAGCATGGAGGCACTTGACCGAGATCTTCTGGAAAGCATATTAGGTCTTACAGCAAGGATAAATAAGTATATGAAGTATACATTTGATAGCAACCAAATGTCTACCCTACTTGAGCAATTATCCACCAGACAGCAGGGTGTAATAATTTCTGTATGTACAGAACAAACCTCAATTACAGATATCAACATCGAGTTTTACCAAGCTATAATCAGAGGTACACAGGAAGACGATATCCTTAAAGCATATTTTTCTCGATAGGGTAAAGGCTAACTCCTGGCCCCGGTTTCACGAACGTTTTCCTTAAAATTGGGATCTTACATTATTTTGCTTATAATATCTCTTGCAACGATGGAAATGTTTCAGAGGTAGAGAGATAGTAGAAAGAAATTCAACTTGTAAAAATGTAAAACTGGGAATCATTTATTCTTCAACAAAAGTTGTGGAATTCCTCTACTTTGAGAAAATCCTCGAGTTTCCCTTAGAAATAAAAGAAGGTTGTTTTTAGGATAATTCAAGATATTATGACTTTATTTCTCATATCCGATGACTGAAGAATCTTCAGTGAAAACTTCCTTGTTGCCAACCAAATCACAAAAAAGATGTTCAAAAACCTAAATTTTAAGGAAACAAGTATGTATCCTAAATGAAACTGGGACCATGATCTATTCATTTTTTTTTAAAATATCAACTTAAATGATTTCTAACTTTTGCAAGTAACCAACAAATTTGTTATTTGTTACTATTATAAGACAAATGTATGATACGCTAGGATAAGAGATAGAGAATCCGATAGATATATTGAATGCAATTGTAAAATTAAAGAATATTTTAGCGAATTTCAACTTAAAAATCTATGATGCATGATCTGAGACAATGGCTGATGGCGTTCACATAGTAGAAATCAAGCTACGGTTAAGGCGATCAAATAGATGCCTGATGATGCATGATATGAGGTAATGACTGATGGAGTTCAGATAGAAAAAATTAAGCTACGATTAAGGTGTTTAAATGTTAGATGGTGCATGATCTGAGGCAATGATTGTTGGCGTTAAAATAATAGAAATCAAGCTACGGCTAAGGTGTTTACATGTTAGATGGTGCATGATTTGAGGCAATGATTGTTGGCGTTAAAATAATAGAAATCAAGCTACGGCTAAGGTGTTTACATGTTAGATGGTGCATGATTTGAGGCAATGATTGTTGGCGTTAAAATAATAGAAATCAAGCTACGGCTAAGGTGTTTACATGTTAGATGGTGCATGATTTGAGGCAATGACTGATATAGTTAAAGTAGTAGCGATAACAAGATTTACAAGGCGGCCATGTTAGAAGTCGGATCGGCATAATTTTCATTTAGGACTAACCACATATCATAAGAAGTCTGTAGTGAAAAAAAAAACATGTCGAAACGACCATACGTTTAGTAGGAGTAGCCATAACAAGATTTTCAAGATGACCGCCGTGGCTGCCATAATGCCCGATGGGCACTATTTTTTTTTCAGGACCAATTAGATCTCAGAATAATAACTGTGTGCCAAGCTTCAATACTTTCCTCCAAGTAATGTAGGGGGATAAGTGATAACAAACAACTGCATACGGACACCGGACACAGTATCATTGCATCTCTTTTGGTCTTCGACAAGTTGAGCTAATACAACAAACGCACATCAATATTACAAAGGTTAGCACTTACACAGTCAAATGTTAACAACACGGTGGTGGTGTTACCAATGTCATTTGTAAAAAGGCAGTTTAAAAGTTGCTCGACCGAGAAACGGGCTCATGTTTCATGTAGGATTTTATCAAAATTATAATAAAATTTAGTTAGCTTCATATTTTGTTTATAAGAAAACGCACAATTATCACCTTCTGTTTAAATTTATAAAACGTTGAATAAAAACTAAAAGTGTAAAAAAAAATAGATATATAAGCATTTAAGACAAGCTGGGCTCTCAAATAGGGCCGATAGGTATGCTCTGATTAACGAACCGCCAGAACTGAGATAATCATGCCAACACATTAGTATAGCATTTTTGTAAATCTAACGTTGTGTGTGTGTGTATGTGTGTGTGTTGTTGTTGTTGTTTTGATTTTGTTTCTTTTTGGTGTTGTTGAAAATACTACAATTTTATGAGATTTATTTTCGGTTGATAGCGAAATTTCATGCAATTTAGATGAATAAATAATGATGATATTGGAAAATAATTTGTACATGTTATAGTCTGACAAATATCCAGATATCTAACCATTGAGTCGGGAGCAGCGGGAACTTAGTTGGCAGAGCGTTCGACTCGTAATCAATGGGTCGCGGGTTTGATATTCCCCCAGGCCAGCCCGGGTCGGCTGCCTAGATGTGCCCTTGTGAAAGGCACTTAGCATCCATTTGGTCAGCATGATATAGCCAATAATGTGTTAAAAGTGCCGTTAAAACCAGCAAATTGCACATAGTCAGACAAGCTAAGCACAACAGTTGTTATCACGTAACGGTACACACTTTGCTTTGGACGCGATTGGCTAGCAGCCAATTGGAATTTATATTTATCAATAATTGACTGACAGCTGGTAATAGATAGCTTAAGTGTGAGGGTTTGTAAATTGCATTTATTTATTTATTTATTTTATAAGTAAAAGCCGTAAGTAATCACACCATTTTATTGTTTTCCAGACCCTAGAGCCATTTCATTGAGAAGAGAGGCCACCTTTTGGGACTAATTCAACAACTTCTTTACAGAGAGCAAGTAATCTGAATGTGTCTTCAAGATTTGGGTTCAGCTAAGGAACAAAATCCCTATTTGCAAGATAATACAGAGGCATATCCAGGATTTCTTCTAAGGGTTCGAGATTAAAAGGTGCAGCTCGATTTGTATAAAACGGCAAAATCTAATTAGTTTTTATACTAAAAAGTGCACACATTTTACTAAGAAAGAAGGGTTTGATTGCCCCCCCCCCCCGCCCTTTCCGAACCCCTTTAAATCCGAGTTCGTAACATTTAATCAATAGAGATCTAAATATGGCGTCGTCTCAAAACAAGGCTCACATTGTATTCGCTCGAAACAGCTTTTTAAAATAAATAAACTGTTTCTCTACTGGAAAGCAATAAGTACCATTTAACAGGGATGTATAAAGCTCATTATGGACCAAATTATGTTAGGTTTTGAACACATATCTGAAGGTAGTTGTAATCGAAGTGCCTTATAAGTTGTTCGTTCCAGAGGCCACGACATGCAGCGTTATAGTTGCTATTTCAGAGGCCACGACATGCAGCGTCATAGTTGCTATTTCAGAGGCCACGACATGCAGCGTCATAGTTGCTATTTAAGAGGCCACGACATGCAGTGTTATTTAATGGTTATCTCGCTGATACTCCTATGTTAAATCTGCAGTTTCCAAATTCAATGTAACTAACGTCAAGAGATTATATTTACAATAAACAGTGACTATTTATAAGCAAAGAACTGTTTATGGATTTTTATCAACATGGTCATTTAGATGTGTTTTAAAGTAGTGTCAACACAAAAAAAAAAAAAAAAAAAAAAAGAGTCCTTCGAAGAAACAGACGCTATACTGGGCGAAAACAATTTCCAGGAATTCAAGATAAGATTAGTTCTTCCTTTTAACTTTCGAGTGTTGAAACAATCGCTGATATTCTTCAGAGATAACAAGATTTTAAAATTAGCTGCTGTGGTGCATATACTGGATGTCAGCTTGACACCATTTTCATTTAGGACAAAGCAGACATCACTAGAAGTGTTTTGGTGAAAACCCCATGTCATAATGATCATCCATTCAGGGAAAGTAGTGACAACAAGATATTTAAGACAGTTTGTCATGACAGCCATATTGGATGTACGACTGGCACCATTTTCATTTAGGACCAACTAAGTATCATAAGAAGTCTATTGGAGAAAACCCCATACTGAAATATCATCCATATGGGATGCGTAGAGATAACAATGGAGAAAACCCCATACTGAAATATCATCCATATGGGATGCGTAGAGATAACAATGGAGAAAACCCCATACTGAAATATCATTCATATGGGATGCGTAGAGATAACAATGTTTTCAAGTTAAGATTTCCCATTCAAGAGTAGTAATTACAAGATTTTCAAGATGGCTGCTGTGGCGGCCATACTGTACGTCAGATCGGCAGCATTTTCATTTAAAACTAATTAGACATCATAAGAAGTATTTTAGTGAAAATCTCATGTTGATACGATCATCGATTCAGGAGGAGTACTGATAACAAGATTTTCAAGATGGCCGCTGTGTTGGATGTCAGATCGGGATGTAAGGGGATTGGATGTAAGGGGAGGTAACCGGTCGTGAAGAGTATTGTACCTGAGCATTTGGAATATCCTCGCCTCTTTCCGATGCGAGTCGAATTACTTTTTTTCTAGCATGCAATAGAATAGGCAGAGAAGATTCATATTGGTACCTGAGCAGACGAAAATTATTTCCAAAAACTTAAGAGTAATTATCTGCAAAGAAAAAGATTATTATAGCACATGGAGTCCTTGAGAGCCGCTTAATCTCAGCTAAAGCATTGCTTACCATACAAATCCACTCGTTTGAAACAAACTCGGCTCTAATGGCCGGTTGACTTAAAGAAATGGTGTTTGAACAAGAAATCAAAGAGGAAATAATTGCTTCTAACTGTAAAAGGAAATTAGATGTCTTTGATGTCGAAAATACTTATTTTATAGTCTGTTTAATTTCATTTTTTTCTGAAGTATGAGGTATATACATTTTTGACGTGATAGTATACCATGCACTGTGGAATAAACAATAATACATAATAATAGGAAGTGAGGTAAACAAATTTAACAATAATAGTGACAGTAAAAACGTCTCAATTTCCCATCAAGAATCTACTCCCGTGTCGGGTAAAGCGGACTAGATCCCCTTGATAAAGCTCATTAGATTGGGTACGTAGTGGAAATATATTGGTCAATTCATTCAATTCTAATAATAAACAACTGTTTCCCTATCTGTTTATGCCAGATGCTAAGCAGGCGAACGCCGCCAGTGCCAGATGTGTAAAGAGTAACCAAAAAGTAAACGATACTTATAGCATGGAGGGCATAAATAAACATATTGGTGTCAGCTTCCTCAGGAACTGCGTATAATTTTTACGTACACTAGTCTATGTACTAATTCAACTGTTTAAATTCAGTATTTATGACACGCATATGTTTGCTGTAATATTGGAGGTACGAAAGCACCGTATCTTAAATGTTTGCTAAATTTACATTCATTACTTAGAACCAGCTCGCAATGTTTGACTGCCGTCGAACAAGAGGGCATTTCAGACATATACTAGAAATCATCCATCAAACTATTTAATAAAAGAAGCATAAACTACTGTATCGTTTAACTAATGGAGAGGACAAAGGCAATATTTGAGCACAATGACATGGTCATAGTCTCTGAAATCCTCTGGGTTCTACCTATGTTAAGGACAAAGGCGAAGAGAAAAGCAAATAAAATGATCCAAAAATTGGCTTTAAATTAGGGTTGGATTCCAGTTTGTTCCTTATACTCATGACAATCTCCTTTGTTTCCATGATATTTATGTGAATAAGATTTAAAATTTAAAAAATGGAGAAAATAGCTCCTAGTTTTATGATACCGGTCATTTTTTATATCAGATGATAGAAAAAGCACACGAAAAAAAAAGTTATTAAACAACGATACAAAGCAATGGGCGGAAACAATCAGTCTGTTTTTGTAGGCATGTTTTTTGTTTCTAAAGAGATCAATCGTCTGTCACAGACAGATGAAACAACCGGTCTGTTGTAAGCATGTTTCTTGCATCTAAAGAGATCATTCGACTGTCACAGATAGACGAGACACTTTCTACGATGTAAAACACTATTTCTGAAATGAAGTCAGTGAATGGTTACTTGTACACCAGATATACTACGACGTCCTATTACCGCGTCCTGCCTATTACAGCGGCATTAAAGCATTTCCGAGAACAGCTGTCATCATGTGGCATTAAAGCATTTCCGAGAACAGCTGTTATCATGTGGCATTAAAGCATTTCCGAGAACAGCTGTCATCATGCGACATTAAAGCATTTCCGAGAACAGCTGTCATCCGAATGACCGTGGATAAACATTTACTCAAAAATTTCACATAACTGTCAAGTTAAACAGTCAAAAGAAATATTTTATTTGTAATATAAAAAATAATCTTAGATTTCCCTGACATGTACACATTTAGGTAATTGATCAAATCCCATTCATACCATATTCAGACCCAATCCCTTTTGTGTACTTTTCATTCATAAAATCACGCCAATCACAATGTCAACAAATCGTCTGCTTCACAATTTAAACAATACAAGCGGAATTAGTGACATGACTTAAGCTCTTCGAAAAAGAAAATTTAAAAAAATTGTTATCTGACTTGTAGGTGACCCATTAAGGGTGTATTGTCAAACTCTCGAGTTTTTCGTTTCACTGTGGGTTCTTAGATCAGTAGTATAAAGGCAAGTTAATGAACCCTGTCAACCCTTCAGATTCATAAATGGTGCTTTCTAGACACGAGGCATACAATTTAAGTTTACAGGGGTTGGGGTTAACCTTTAAATATCATTGTAATATAACATAAGAATATCATAAATCATAATTATTTTAATGGATTTAATACAACTCGGGCATACAAAGATCCTAATTAAATTTATAAATTTAATTTTGAAAAAAGAGCAAAAGTAGTAACTTCATATAAGTATTGTCATGATGTTCATAACTGCTGAAGTATATGACGCTAAATAGGATACCCCTTTAAGCATATAATTGCTGTGGAATTTGCAGCGTCATGCTAGGAAGTGAGAATTTAAATGCTGAAATTTTGCATTGAGCATGTCTGACAAGGATATATATATATATATATATATATATATATATATATATATATATATATATATATATATATATATATATATATATATATATATATATATATATATATATATGACATCAGCTCTTGGAAGCTCTACAATGCGTATAGAGTAAGCCTGGTCACAATAGCGGCGGAAGTACCCATTCAGCAATAAAATAAAATATCGGATATCCTCCATATTCATCAACCTTTACGACTGCGCAAATGTTGATAATAGCTAACTCTTCTTGATGAGAAAGCGTTTCCTAAATATACGAACTACTTGTTAGCTTATGGAATGAAAGTTGCAGAATCCTCTAAACTCTTCAATCTATGTACACATAAACGTTCCTCTCTCTCTTTGATACAGTAAACTATGAAATATAGAACACAAGAAAAACTTTAAAACATAGAATACAAGAAACCCTTAATAATGACCGAAGTCACGTTAGAACCATACTAGTATATCGAAAGTATTTCTGATTCGTATATATTTTTACAAAGTCTTCGCAACGTATGAACGTGCTCAAGGACTTACTGCTGAAAAGAAAATGGTGAAGCAAAATAATTCAACTCTTAAAATGAGAACACCATCAAAAGTGTCCAAAGAAACTGGAACACAATACTGGAAATACTACTACGCCAATACCATCAGCTAAGTCACTGATTTACGGTTATTGAGTTTCGGTTTGCTCGAACGATTGTAAAATAAGAAGCGCAAATGTGTTGTTCTTCACAGTGACGTTTTAAGGTAGTAATACCAGTATCAGTGCGTCGAGACTAACTTTCATATATGTCTTGATAGTCTCCGTGCGTCGAGACTACTTTCATATATGCCTTGATAGTCTCCGTGTGTCGAGAATACTGTCATATATGCCTTGATAGTCTCCGTGTGTCGAGACTAACTTTCATATATGTCTTGATAGTCTCCGTGCGTCCAGACTACTTTCATATATGCCTTGATAGTCTCCGTGTGTCGAGACTACTTTCATGTCTGCCTTGATAGTCTCCGTGTGTCGAGACTACTTTCATGTATGCCTTGATAGTCTTTGTGTGTCGAGACTAACTTTCATATACACCGCTCCCTCGATAACTCACGCCCGGATAACTCGCGAACCCGCTTATAACGCGGACCAGACGTGGATCCCATTTTTTTTAAACTAGAAAATTTAAAAAAATAAAAAATAAAAAAATTGACCCTATTTGTTGAAGGTGAAAAAAATCGCGATCAAAAATTTGTAAATGAAACCTTAATATATCGCTCGTTTTATCGTCAAAACCAGTGGTTAGTACCCGGAAATTTGAATCATCATCATGAAATTTTCGACTTTTAATAAGAAGTCAAATATTTTGTTCAATTTTCTTTCCAAACAACATTCTCAGTACACTATAAATAACAATATTCGACGAAATTTCGATCAATGAAAACGTCACTAAAGTCTACTTGTGGCAACACTTTAAAAATAAATACCAATTAAATAAGTTTTGTCAAGTGAAATATGTGTTTTAGTTCTATCTTTTAATTCGGTTTCAGTGTAATCATCATAAATGCAATAAGCCCTCTTGTATTCAAACGTGAAAATTAAAATTCAACCGACCCAGCTATCGCCGCGAGCCTTATGTGCCGACCTTTTTTGTTTTTATCTCCGTCTTTTGTATCAAATCAAACAAAGGGGGTGGAATAACAGAAAAGTTAAAAGGCGTGCAAATCCTGCCTGCGTAAGAGCTAGCGGTCACGGCCGTGTGTCAGGTCAATTGATCAATCGAACACTGTTATAAATATTTTTATGTAAGTAATATAATTAAACTACCTTAAATTAGCCTAATCATTCACAGATATAATCAAAGATAGTAAGGAAACCAAGCCAAATGAGTACTTGGAGAATAAAAGCTTTGTTTTACAGATGCGGTTCATTACGGAGAAGCGAGTTCCAGAGTTTGTATTGAACTTTCTAACATGCAACTCAGGGATTTCCTCAAGGATGAGACGAAGTTTCACTGTTACTTGATATGAAATCACGGCATCCATATTTTACTAATGGAACAATAAATAAATCGAGGTTCGATGTTGACGGTTGTTTCACGAAATAAATGTCAGTAGTTTTTGAAAAAAGGAATCTTGTTTAGTTGTGAATCAACAACAACAAAAAGCAGTGACGTAATACACAATGTATCGCGTACACGTGTTGTTCAAACCGCTTGGACTAATGTTGTTAACGATCTTTCAGAGGTTCGTTATCTTGAAAATAAAGGTAATTTATACAGAAAAGCAAACAACTACATTAGAAAAAGCTCTTTATTGACAATTATTCCCAATGTAATTATAAAACGAGTATTCCGTTATTAAACAGCCCCGTTACCCACCCCAACCCCCACTGCGGTTTTCTCGATGTCCAGCGGGGATGGCATCCCTTTCTTAATTTTGTTGAGGTCCCTCGGTAACTCGTGCCCTCGCTTATAGTGCGGTCTATGTTTTTGGACCCCGTTGTGCGCGAGTTATCGAGGGAGCGGTGTATGTCTTGATAGTCTCCGTGTGTCGAGACTACTTTCATATATGCCTTGATAGTCTCCGTGTGTCGAGACTACTTTCATGTATGCCTTGATAGTCTTCGTGTGTCGAGACTACTTTCATATATGCCTTGATAGTCTCCGTGTGTCGAGACTACTTTCATATATGCCTTGATAGTCTCCGTGTGTCGAGACTACTTTCCGTGTGTCGAGACTACTTTCATATATGCCTTGATATTCTCCGTAAATAAAACTTCATTTATAGCTACTTACATCGACCTTTACTAATCTATAATCACAATCATAGATATCTGAACTTAGTAAACATTTGATATCTGGATGTAAGGAAAGCCAGAGTCTTGGGTCTACCAATGCATATTCCATCTGATATCATTTATAGTGGCGACAAACTATTGTAAGCGACCATAGGATTATCGTAGGTTTTACGCCATTTATTACATGTGTAATTACTGAGCATAAATTATGGCAAGAGATATATATATATATATATATATATATATATATATATATATATATATATATATATATATACACACACACACACACAAACACGTGTGTATAATGTTGTACATGAGCAGTAAACGAACCAAAATAAACAAAATAGCGACCTCCTTTATGCATTTGCAGTAATAAACGGTCTATGACACTAAAATATAGCTGACGGCGTTGGAATCATATAAGCGAAACAATAATACGCACTACCGTATTTTACTGGTATGTAGTCAGCTTGTATGACGTGTATAAATTAAATCCCCGGATTGAGAATCTACATGTAGAAACTGTGCTGGCAGAGAACATGCTACTCGTTATGTTGCGTAGAACTGATGTGAACTTTAGCAAAACACAAGAAAACATAACTGTATGTGAACCAAGCGGCAGGAAAATATAGCTCAATGAATGCGGAGCCTTACTTCTGCATATGTAATATACATAGATATTCTTCATTATGGCTTACATACCAATGCCATAAATTCCGAACTTCATTGTAAACGCACCAGTTCTCAAGTTACAAACGGTGATGACTGTTGTGTATGTGTACATATTGATTGGTTTGGTTTGGTTTTGTGGGGTTTAACGCCATTTTTCTGCACATAATGTGCTTTACTTGGCGGCCAGTATATTTTGGTGGAGAAGGAGCCCGGGAAGACCCCGGGAAGAACCACCAACCTACGGGAAGGTACTGGCAAGCTTTCTCACATACCCACGTTGGTCAAGCCGAGACTCGAACTCACTCGGACAGAGGTGAGGTGTGTGAGTGATCTGTAAAGGCGCGCGCTTTTGACCACTCGGCCCCCCCCCCCGTACATATCGATACAAGCAGGATTAAAACGAAAACACAACAAAAATATCAATATTTAAAACTATGATGCTATATTTTATTACAATGATGATATATAGTAGCCAACTTACACATAACATTGTAGTCAGCGACCTTGAGAAAAATTTAAATGTACTTTATACAAAGAATATTTAGGGATATATACTTCATATTAGATTTGAATCGATTGTGAAACAATAGTGTAAACAATATGACGATTTTCCATTGTTTTGTATTTATTTCGCACAATGTTGGATTACCTAATAGGCAGAGCAAAGCTGGGGCACCAACAAAAAAAGCAACAAAACAAAACAAAACAATAATGAGAAATTATGGTTTAGTATTGTTTTTATTTTGAATTACATATGGCGGGGGGGGGGGCATAATCTTTTCAGTGCTTAGGGCCTCTAAAGGTCCTAATTCGGCCCTGATTTCGCGTTAAATTACACAGTGCAACAACTGTTGACATTTCTAAAATTGTTCCGCAATAATCTGTACAGACAACATTATGTCATACAAGTATTCAACACAAACAGAGACTTACATCTGTATATTGTTGTCGCCGGATAATTGAGTCGTGCTTGATGACACAAGTTTGTGCAACAAAAGTGTCAAGGTAAATTGCTCCAACTTCTATGTTTATTCATCATGTACAGCTTACACTGGTACGGGGTTTACATCCAAGGGGTCCTAAAGAACAACAGTGCTCACTTGATTATATTAGTGTAAGGCGTATTTTATTAGATAACAATACTACAATCTGACTTTTATCTCTATTCCATATTTACATATTCCATTACATCACCACTGTTCAAAAGATTAATTATTTACCACAGCCAAATGAGAAAATATTTCCAAACGACCCTTTTAATTGGCGCTGCTTTCTGGGTCATATATTGCTATGTATGGACAAGACAGCGCCATACGTTGGAACAAAATCAGCGTCCGTTTACAAAGAGCTAGTAATCCAAAAGTGTCATCAGGTGTTGGGTTCAGTTTTGGCCCAATGCTCGTGTTTTGGGGGTCATACCGAATATAATCGTTATAGACTTAAATATAACATCTTTCAGAAAATGTTCACGCTCTCATGACGAAAACGAATATAATACAGTTTATGAAAAGGAATTGTATGTTTCTCCATTGGAAACTACTGCTTACTTGCTGGTTTAACTGAAATGCATAAAGGTTATTCAAAAATAACATTTGCAAGGTCTTCATCATATGTACTGCATTAGTTGAAGTCGAAACATAGGATACTGGCTCATTTCAGACCTTGTGATATTTAGTGCAAGCAAAGATGCCAAAATATTTTTTAATTCTTGAGGATGCATATTTCGTTTAAGCGTGTCGAAATTGTGAAGGTAAAACTTTTTTACATTCACGTTTCTCAAATTAAACGACAGCATGATGTCAAAAAAAGATTCTATCATTAACATCATTCATTAGCTACATGCATATTTGTTAAGAAAAATATTTAACTGTTTATATGAGACTGAATTTAAGATAAAAAGATGCATGTATAAATAATTATCTTTTTACTGAAGCTAAGTTTCATATTACCACTGTAGGAAACCGCTAGTATCAGACTTAGTATTGTATAGCGAATCCTCTAAAGTGTAGAACTTATAGCTGAAGCATATTCCACAGCAATAAATCAAATCCCATTGGTCTGATGTGATTTCTGCTCCAATAAAGCTAATAGGTTAGAGAAGTGATGTTTGAACTATAAAAGAAAGAAGATGTAGACGTCTTTGGTGTCGAAAGAAGGTACTGCATACTCTTTAATTTAAAGTCTTAACACGAGATTGTTGACGTGAAGGTAAGCCATCCACTGTGGCTGAGTGCTGATAGACACCGAAACGTGGTGAGCATGGCAAAGCCATCCACTTCGGGCTGAGTGCTGATAGATATCGAAACGTGGTGAGCACGGTAAGTCATCCACTGCGAGCTGAGTGCTGATAGACACCGAAACGTGGTGAGCGCGGTAAGCCATCCACTGCGGGCTGAGTGCTGATAGACACTGAAACATGTGAGCATGGCAAGCCATCCACTGCGGGCTGAGTGCTGATAGACACGGAGACGTGGTGAGCATGGTAATCCATCCACTGCGGGCTGAATGCAGATAGACACCGAGGCGTGGTGAACATGGTAAGCCAAATACTGTGGGCTGAGTGCTGATAGACACCGAAACGTGGAGAACATGGCACGCCATTCAACTGCGGGCTGACTGCTGCTAGACACCAAAACGTGGTGAGCATGGTAAGTCATCCACTGCAGGCTGAGTTTTGATAGACACCGAAACGTGGTGAGCATGGCAAAGCCATCCAATACGGGCTGAGTGCTTCTATACACCGAGACGTGGTGAGCATAGTAATCCATGAACTGCGGGCTGAGTGCTGATAGATACCGAAACGTGGTGAACATGGTAAACCATCCACTGCAGGCTGAGTGATGATAGACACCGAAATGTAGTGAGCACGGTAAGCCATCTACTGCGGGGCGAGTGCTGACAGACACCAAAACGTGGTGAGCATGGCAAGCCATCCACTACGGGCTGAGTGTTGATAAACATCGGAAGATGGTAAAGCCATCCACTGCATGCTGAGTGATGATAGACACCGAAACGTGGAGAACATGGCAAGCCATCCAACTGCGGGCTGACTGCTGCAGGACACCAAAACGTGGTGAGCATGGTAAGCCATCTACTGCAGGCTGAGTGCTGATAGACACCGAAACGTGGTAAGCATGGCAAGCTATCTACTGCGGGCTGAGTGCTGCTATACACCGAGACGTGGTGATCATGGTAAGCCATCCACTACGGGCTGACTGCTGCTAGACACCAAAACGTGTTGAGTATGGTAAGCCATCCACTGCAGGCTGAGTGCTGATAGACACCAAAACGTGGTGAACATGGTAAGCCATCCACTGCGGGTTGAGTGCTGATAGACACCGAAACGTGGTGAGCAGAACAAAATTAGTTGTTTTATTTGGAGTAATGCTTCCCCACTTGCCAATATACACCATTATCTGTATTTGACCCCAGTTTCATGAGCGCAACCATTAATCAATCACGTGATGTGTCAGCCATGACGATCGTGAAATGAACATTAGATACCGTACGTACTGCGATCAAAACTACATCAGTCTTTTGTTTACATTTTATCTTTGCTCGTCTTCTCTTAAAAATTGACGTGGATACGATGGAAAATATTATAGCTGTAGGTAGTTCATGTTCCATCAATGAATGTTCAAATACTCGTCGCAAACTCAATTTATGGAAGAAATCAATGTGTGAAATACACGGACAAGTGCATGAACACTGTGCAAGTTTGGTACCATTTAAATTTCAGTCTATGCCGTCAGATGGGCATGCAAGATTTTAAATTCTTGAATTCCAATCTTAGCAGATAAGTTGAAATCACTGATAATACGACTTCCAAGATAATTAATTAGAGACTGTTGACCGGAATCTTTCAGACAAAACAACCCCGGGCTATATGTATTATTAATTGTGCACACACATTTATTCAGAGGCCAACTAATCTCAAATCTCAAAAGTAGAGGTGAGACTTATGGCGATTATAAATCGCACAACACTGCCAAATATATGGTAGGAATATCTCCATATGGGCAATACTGCCAAATACATGGCAGGAATATCTCCACATGGGCAATACTGCCAAATATATGGTAGGAATATCTCCATATGGGCAACACTGCCAAATATATGGCAGGAATATCTCCATATGGGCAATACTGCCAAATATATGGTAGGAATATCTCCATATGGGCAATACTGCCAAATATATGGTAGGAATATCTCCACATGGGCAACACTGCCACATATATGGTAGGAATATCTCCATATGGGCAATACTGCCAAATATATAGTAGGAATATCTCCATATGGGCAATACTGCCAAATATATGGTAGGAATATCTCCACATGGGCAACACTGCCACATATATAGTAGGAATACCTCCACATGGGCAACACTGCCAAATACATGGCAGGAATATCTCCATATGGGCAATACTGCCAAATATATGGTAGGAATATCTCCACATGGGCAACACTGCCACATATATGGTAGGAATATCTCCACATGGGCAACACTGCCACATATATGGTAGGAATATCTCCATATGGGCAATACTGCCAAATATATGGTAGGAATATCTCCACATGGGCAACACTGCCAAATATATGGTAGGAATATCTCCACATGGGCAACACTGCCACATATATGGTAGGAATATCTCCACATGGGCAACACTGCCACATATATGGTAGGAATATCTCCATATGGGCAATACTGCCAAATATATGGTAGGAATATCTCCACATGGGCAACACTGCCAAATATATGGTAGGAATATCTCCACATGGGCAACACTGCCAAATATATGGTAGGAATATCTCCATATGGGCAATACTGCCAAATATATGGTAGGAATATCTCCACATGGGCAATACTGACAAATATATGGTAGGAATATCTCCACATGGGCAATACTGCCACATATATGGTAGGAATATCTCCACATGGGCAATACTGCCAAATATATGGTAGGAATATCTCCACATGGGCAACACTGCCAAATATATGGTAGGAATATCTCCACATGGGCAACACTGCCACATATATGGTAGGAATATCTCCATATGGGCAATACTGCCAAATATATGGTAGGAATATCTCCATATGGGCAATACTGCCAAATATGTGGTAAAAATATCTCCACATGGGCAACACTGCCAAATATATGGTAGGAATATATCCACATGGGCAACACTGCCAAATATATGGTAGGAATATCTCCACATGGGCAACACTGCCAAATATATGGTAGGAATATATCCACATGGGCAACACTGCCAAATATATGGTAGGAATATCTCCACATGGGCAACACTGCCAAATATATGGTAGGCATATCTCCACATGGGCAACACTGCCAAATATATGGTAGGCATATCTCCACATGGGTAAATTATATTTATTTGAAAGGCATTTGGTTGAAGGGCAAGTGATAAATTCAGAGTTGAAACAAAAGCAGACTTTTAAATTACCTTCTCCCTGGAGTGTTGTTAATTTAGATATGTAGCTAAAGTTGTTTAGTGGGAAGGACTAGTGAAGATTCAGCAGGACTATTAAATTTCTCAGCCTACTACAAGGAAATTGATGTTATATTCTAGGCCTGAAGAAACTCATATTTTGACTTATGAGTTAATGTTTTTTCACTTGACGAAAGGTGAAACTTGAGATGACATATACAATGGCTAAATTTTATTTTTCCAAATCTCTAATTTAAATAAATGCTACATTCATTAACATCAAGCATGATTAAAAAATCAGAACCAACATAAAATTATAATTATATACATTTATGTTTTGAAAGTCTTACTGAACAATAAGCGATCTTCTTCAATTTCATCAACTATGCGCGACATCATTTTCTCTGCATAAAATGTACGCAGTCTTGTAACATGGCCATTTACATCATACTTTACATACACAAACTTGTGGTCATCTGTAGTAAGCCATACAAGAAGTATATATTTCCTAAGACCAGTGCAAAACATTGTCATATGTATTTGCATATAGAACCCTCTATTCCCTTTCTTCTTAAGTCACACCGTCATTACCACTCTTTTGGACATCATATTTCTTGTTTGAAAAAAAAATGCATCCAGTGTGGTCCAGATAGTGGGCATTAGACTTTTACTTTCAGCGTGTCTTCAATTAAAATTCCATCTGGGGTCGCTGACAACCAGTTTTGCTGAACATAAAAATGGAACCCTTTTTCAATAACAGAAATATCCATTAAACTTTAAATACTGTTTTGATGCCACTTCACTTTGAAGTCCGTGGTTTGTGAATTTATTTCCAACCAGTTTGGAATGCAAATGCTCTTTTATAAAATGTGTGCATCAGTGGAATCCTTTATGCGTATTTTTATGCACCGATTCACTTTGTTTACAACCTATTTCACTATAGTATTCATTTACCCTACCGTTTGTTTGTAACCCCCACCCCACCACCAGCCACCACCACTGCATCCAATATTTGCATTGTCTGGTTTTAATATTTCTGTATAAAAAAAAAAAAATTGAACGAAAGAAAAAGGTGAAACTCTTCTATACACGTGTTCCAAGGGATGTAACTCCCAAAGTTACGGAAATTTAAGGAATAATTCAGAGCTTATCAAAGACAGCGAAGAACATCACATCTGTTGTCTGAAAAAAAATTGGACTCGCCCACGCAAATATGGCTCGGTGTTAGTAAAGAAACTCCAGTTTGGTTTGAAACGCGCAGAAGATGACAGTGTTAGGGATCCCATGGTGACAATCAGGTTTGAAATTATAAATTGATAAATGAAATGACTAAGTTTTGTGTATTTTTTTATAACTTTGATGCTAATCGTTTTTAAAATCGGTGGGGGGGGGGGGGGAAGGGGGGGGTACAAACAAATGGGACAGTAAGCGAATACTATAGTGATATAGCGGACACTACTGCTACGCACATAGCGAGCGATATCAGTACAAAGGGCGATAATTAGAAAACCGTGTCGATAACTATCACTTTAAGTTACTTTTGTACTGGGACATTCTACCAGAACCCCCTTACAGCGTATTAAATCTGTCACTAAATTGAAATTTGTTAATAAAAAAAATCCAACTGTGATAATGTAGAACTGTTTACCGTGACTAAATATGATATATGCTAACGCTACTGATGCCATCTCTGTATAAATGTAATTGTCCGAGAAGTAGAGCATATATCAATGGATGAATGAAAAGCAAAAATGAAAGATATTGGTGACAGCATCCCTCTAGAGTCTAGATCCACAGACAATAGTGTATCGAGGCATACATTTACTGAGGAAAAGCGTGCTACTTAACAAAGCAATTACATTAGCACAGCGGCGGAAACAGACAGTTTCATGTAAGCAGTTTCGAGTAGAAACTGTGACACCTAGAAAAATCACTCCTCTGTTGCAGATAGAAAGGAAATTAAATGCTTAAGTATGTATATAAATACTATTTCAGAAACAGGGTATTAGATGTTGAGTATACCAGACACACCTACTTCTCCACATGTCTAATATACAGGATATCTAGGAGCCGTCTCATTTTGCCATAATGCGCTCGTCTTTTTATCCATCAAGGGAAGCCATGATTTTTTAACTCCGCTATGGTAACCTTTTCTACAAAAATAAAAACAATTCTTTAGAAGATGCAACTTCCACTTTCCGACCAATATTAGATCATTCAAGAACGACATTGAACACCATAAAAATCTTTATAATTACTTCTTGCTTCTGATAGTGTTTATGCGTTACGTATGAAAAAAAAATTGATCCGTGCGTGCAGCTGAGAGGAAATGCGATATGTTCATGTGTACATGTTGAAATTGCTGAATCATCTTGATGATATTCTGATAGCTTAAGCAGATCTTCTTCCTTGGAACGAAATGGAGAACACGCATTGCCTCTTTAATCCATCAGCACAAGGGCGAGTTTTACTCTTCAAAAATACTTAAAATCGAGAACCCATGATAGATCTGTCAGCGTTTGTGACCAGAGTAGTTATGTAAGCATTGATACAATGACGTGTCCACTGTGTTTTTGGGACATGTGAACATGTTTGCAGACAGTATAACGTAAGGCTAATTATCACGTGACTACTGTGTTAGGTTTGTACGCCCATATCATATTTCTTCTATCTTATACAAGTGTACTATCGCATCAAAACGTCACAAAGACGCCGTAACGCCATACAAAACACAGCGGTAATATAAGAGATATATAAATGTATTTAAAAGTCACAAAAGCACTATTTTGCGATTTAAAAAAATAGAATCATCAGTCTCGCTATATATATAAATTATACAACTGATTTGATAAATTTGATTTGAAATAAGCAATAATATATGACTTTCTCTACAGGTAACTTTAACGGCCGCCACGAGTTTACATTTTAATGACATACCGTATATACTCGCGTATAATTCGATACCAACTGCAAACGACGGTAGATCAGGGTCTATGTTGTTTGCATTTGGACCAATTTATACGCGAGTATATACGGTAATTAGTTGTCTGATGAATGCATGACAATCCAGTGAATCAAAGACTTGGTCTGTATTTCTATGTTCGATCAATTAACCATTAAAATAAGCAATCAATCAAATTTATCAATCGATGGTGTGTAGGAAACGTGTGATTATTAGGACCTTTTCATGCCAACAAACGATAGCAATGTTCCCAGTGAATCGCTCTATTCGCCTGACAGTCAAGGAGTATCAGTGCCCGTCAGCAAACTATAAAAGAATTAAATATAAAACACCTCCCAGAGTCATACTTAATGAAGGGTTTTAATTAAAGGGTTGGAAGGTCATGCAAAACGGGGGTATCGTATTGTAGTTAACATGCTAATACTGTAATTCTCATGAGTTCAAGAAGATGGCTTGAATTTATATGCGTTATTGCTAGGAAAAATTAGATTTTTCTGGAAAGGGCCAAAAACACATATTTACTTTGGTATCTAAGCGCTAAAGCGCACAGAATTTGAAATAATGTTTAATGCACCGTAATGTTTGGTATTGAATAAAAATTCCAATCCGCATTGATCGAAAATATCCTGGAGTAATGGAGACAGATTAATATTGATTTTCGTTGGGACTGCACTAGGATGTTAAGGTTTCTAATTGTTCAGGGGCGGATGGTGGGGGGGGGGGGATGGGCAGAGCTGGCTGCTCATCCCCACCTAAAATTCGCGCGAAACAACGGGAACGTTTCCTATATTAAGTTCTCTTTACAGTTATACGCGTAAAAATATACCCCGGAAACGCTTAAAAAATGCTGGATCTTCCGGGGGCTTTGCCCCCTGGGTCCCCACCCACACAGACCTTTCGCTTATTTGTTTACGGCCCCCCCCCCCCCCCAGACACACAATATTTCTGGATCCGCCACTCTTACTGCTAATAATGTCGTGTGATACATGTATCAGCATAAGTAAACTGTATATTCGCGACAGAGTTTCATATCACATGTCCGTTTTTTACATAGCAAATCACCCACCCGTCTGCGAAGCCGGTCACCGTATGCCATTCACGTGCAACTTCCTCCAGGCCGCGGGCCTGATAAGCGATTTTTAAAGCCACACCCTATGATGTAAATAGGCGGATAAAACCAGGTCGCAGGTTGCACATGCCTGCCGTATGCGATATACGTCACGTCTGCGCGTTACTAATATAAGGAACATAATAGCAGGTGGGAATCTGTAATGTTAAGTACTGGAGATAGACACTGACAGATTAGCTTGATTACAGAAATAATTGCTGGTGCAGCTCCAGCTTAACTGTTGTAAACTCTTTTTTTGTGTGGATAAAATCAAATCAAGTTCTTTTAAAATATTTATATTTTCAGGGATAATAGATTTTTTCCTTGTAGTTTTTGGCAGATGAGGCAAATATTTGTTTGAAAGGTTCTAATTCTATATGACGAGATTCCTGAAGAAAATTTGAAACTAACGATTTCTACAAGGTAATTTTTGTTGATGTAGCATGTACGAATTAAAATTCTGTAACCTGTATGATAATATTATTTATTTGTATTTAAAAATTCTGTTAATGTTATCAAGCTTTCTCCGGTAGAATCCTAAGATAGCACTTTCCGCTCTGTTTGCTGTATATTTGTAATTCTCTATAATAACTTCTATATACCTTGATTTCTGTCGTAGGAATCCGGATGGACTGTGTACTTAGATGAGAATTAATTACTGGGTTGACATGCGGGTATGTCTGCTATGCACGAATACCACCGACTTTGTAGCATAATGTTTTGGTGATGTGTGCATGGTCGAGATGGTATAGGGGTTGGTGCTTACAGGCAAGGCGATGGGTGCCATAACCCGCGGATCCGGGTTTGAATCGCCATAGAGTACAAATATACACCAAACAGAGCGAAAAGTACTATCCCTGGATTCTACAGGAGAATGCTTGATAACATTAACATAATTTTTAAATACAAATAAATAATATTATCATACAGGTTAGAGAATTTTAATTCCCACTCGAGTTGACGTATATTTGGAGGATATAAAAAATGTACATGAGATTTGGGGGAAACTTACCAGCATTTTAGCTCGGAATATTGCATTGCAGATGACAAAAATATTCATAAGAAGAAACACTGCAAAACCCCATGAGCGCTTTCCTTCCTAACTCAAAAATGTTTTTTTCCCGGTAAGATAAAGTCCTGATATGCAACGTGCTTCTGCAGAAATGACACAGAAACAGTGTCCAAGCATAACTATCCTCTTTCATCACTATGTTAACACAATAATTACGTTTCTCATATCACACCAAACAACAACTTCCTTATGAAAAATGGTGAACACATAAAATGATACCCCTCTATAACTTTACCTAATCTGTGCTTATTTCTCAACCGTCTTGGTCACGTAACCGATGACCTATCTTGGTCACGTAACCAAATGTCAGATGATGAAAATTTTAAATGAGCAATTTATTTATTTACTTAATAATTTCAAATGAAGCACTGAAACAACTGCTTTTTTATCACTATTATATTTTATATGTCCATTAATGCATAAAATAGAAACCAATCAATAATCTTCCATGCATACAGATAATAGCAATAAATTTGTTCTTTCCTAAACAGAGGCAACTGACTGAAAATGATAAATATTGATAATTGAAACAGGACAGGTCGAGTGCACTACATATCATGCAACATTATCATAAAATCTTATTGAGGCTAAATTTGCCCAAGACACCGGTAAACTTTGACTGCCGTAGATGCAAATAAGTGTGTACTGTTTAAAACTTTGCATTATATGTTACTTAGTATCTTTCTGGATTATACCAGGTATAGCAAAGTATCATATAGATTTTTTAAAAATTTGAGACGAATCAAACTAAATGATTTTTCATGGTAATGTTTGGGAAATATTATTATTTAATTATTTCGGTAACTGGTTCCGCGGGAGCCGGCTACGGTGTTCTAACGCAGACTCACAACCCGCTCACAATAATGAAATTTTTGGACTTTATGAAACATTCTATGCGAACCAAATTATTATTGATATATATTAAATCACATTATTATTCATAATAAATCTTGGGGTTTTTTTTAGTGTCAGTGTTGAAACTAAATAATTTTGTTCGGTAAGAGTGTAAGAGTGGTCTATTTTGCAGTAAGTTGGTTCTCGTAGGAGCAGCTGAATTTGTGTAAATCGTAGTAAGAATTTAGACAATTCTCAATGAAGCATCTATAATTAGAAGGAAAAAAACTGAGCTAATATACTTTTACTTATTTACGTTTAGGTGGATCTGTCGAGTGTCCATGTTAGTGCTCAGAAGTGCCTTATTTTTAAAAAAAAGACAGTTTTAGCCCAGACAAACTAAACTATTGCTGTGCGTCCCTGATGCATTAAACCACATATTAAATAGCCAGGAGTGTAGTTCAGTGGATGCTAGAGCTCGGAAGTGTCTTATCGGCAAAATAACTTAAAGTGGGCTTTGCCCAACCAAATCAAAATATAATTTTGCCTCTCTGGTGTACACAAACCAGAGGCTTAGTTGTTAGAGTGTGGGGCTCGTGTTGTGCAATTGGGAAAGACACTGCCCAACAAACTAACCAACTAACCAAGCTCAACCAAACTAACATGGTTTTGTGTGTCTCTGGTGCACACCAGTGATTAGTGTTTGGGTTCTGTGCGTCGAACCAAGACAGAGGCAAGCATTGCAAATGTTCCGATATCCAAGGCAATTTGTTAATGAGCAGCACCCTCTGGCTTGCCATATTGCACATTGCTATCGTAAAAGGTACCTGTACAATTCTTAGTGCAGAAGTTTGGGTCGTCTTCCATGGCTAGTAATTGAGCTACTGAAGTTTTCTGTGCGGTCCCCAGTTCCTCGTATCCCTACTTTGCACAGTTGCTGGTCATCGCCTTATTTAGAAAGCCAGAACGCGCTCTCTGCAAAGCATCATTGCGTAGAGACTTAGGAGGCCGTAATTCTGACTTCACGCGTATGACGTATATGCAGTTAGAGGAAGCTTATTAACGTGATATATTGTAGATGCGCGTCCAACGTTTTAGGAAACCATATCTGGCTTTCTTTAGATAGGAAATATTGTCATATGTTGCATCATCTCAAGGCCAGTTCGACCTCGCCGTAAGCTGCATGACAGCGGGTTTCTCGTCAGATCTTACCGGTGTTCTAAATTCTGGTAACCCACGGGTAGGCCGTGGGGTACCAGTAACTGGTATTCCTAGGATGGGAGTAACCAAATGTAATATTGATTAATGAAGTCAGACGCTGTTTCCTGTAAATCTATATCGCAGAGAGAGAGAGAGAGAGAGAGAGAGAGAGAGAGAGAGAATTTTCGAATCGATTCATTTAGCAAGTAATATGAAAGGTAGACATTAACAACTGCAAGCTGAGATAGTTGCATCTTGCTTTGTTAGTAAGAACACTATGTTCCTAATAAGAAGCTGACCAGAGTCTCGAGAATCATGTGGTCTTTAATTGTGATTTGAGAAAGATTATCATATGCACAAGGCAGTGAGAAAGATTATCATATGCACAAGGCAGTGACATAGCATAGTGTTATCCTGCATTACGACAGAATAAACCATCTAGTGATTGCGACTGCTATATAGAGACGCTGCATTTATAAACAGCGACCCGAAGCCAACTCACGCACTATTCACACCATTTCTGCGCTCGGTCCTGGTGTGAACTAGGGCTGGTGTGAATTAGGGTCATCTTTTCCAGTTATTGGCCTTCATCATATTCTGAAAAGATCCTTGACTGGTAACACCATTATTTTAAAAAAAAAACTTGTTCCGGACAGCATCTCTCCCTCCTACATGCCTTTGGAGGGTTATCATTGTTGTTACTCCACAAGACCACAACACTCCATGACTAACTCCGTCGAAAATACTTGATACAAGTTGAGTGATCGATGCAAATACAGCTCTACAACAAGGAACCATAAAAAGTGGAACCTAATATTGCATCCTTCTCTTATGTTTTGCAGCTCTAAATAAAATGGAAGAGGCGTTTTGTATCAAAGCAGACCACAATTTTGTAAGACGCAAGCTCCAAAGTAGACGCGAATCAGTCACACATCATCTGTGTGAACACTTTTTCGTACAGCTAGAACGGTGTGGTGATGTATGCATGCCTCGGGGGCAACTGCCCAGGGGTCTTGCGATTTCTAAGGGCCCGCCATCAACTCAGTTATAAAAAATAAATTAATCTTTGCAGTAAATATTAAAATTTGTTCCTTGCAAGAGTCTAAATTATGGTATATTACTAAAGATTTTATATGCAAAACTGTACACAGGTTTTTATGTACATAAAATTAAAATAGTTTTGGGGCCCATGACTGCTCTGCCCAGAGGCCCGGAATTTCCGTCAGCGGGCCTGGGTGTATGTAAACACACTGGTGTAAATCTGTACATACTGCATCGACATGGTAATAGTACTAGACTATGCACAGAATATGCACAGTGCATAGTCTAGACCATGCACAGTCCTCCACATATATTCAGGCACATTGTTTCAAAACTTGAGTGAGTCCAAATATTTATTAACAGTGGGCTGAGTCGCAAATAAATGTAAAAAGAAAATCTCCCACAGTAACTAACAACATAATTGTATTACTGGTTGTTTATGCAGTCAGCAGTAGCCTAATAGATCTGTGCGGTATGTATAATTGCAACATATAATTGCTGAGTATTGCAGGTCTGGCATATATGTCGAACTGACTTCTCTGTGCTAGCACATGTTTTAAGTAAATATTTACATTTGTGCAGAACCCGTATGTGCCGTCAGATCTGTATTTATCTGTAGTAACCGGTATCTAATGACAAAAACAAGGTTTTAGTTAGAACGAGCTACATTCCGATAACACTAGACTTAAGGGAATCAGGTAGCCAATAAATTAATAAAAGCTTTCATGTAGAATAATGAATATGAGAGCAAACTCTTTGAGGTATATTATGGATATGTAAAAGCTCGCGCTTCGTGTTCGTCTAATATGTATATAATCATATAAAGATGCGTTATTACCGTACACAAAACTGTTGTTGCTTTATCATGTACTGTTTACACCATCAAAATAAAAACTAAGTAAGTATCTACTGATGATTTCAAATACAAACATTATGCAAAGAACAAATGCCAATATTAACATTCCTTCTAAGAAGCTAACATGGAGTCTCGAGAATCGTGTGATCTTTTGTTGTGGGGAGGTTTTCGGTACGCAACCAAACGTCCATGATTTAATGCAGTGGTTCTCAAACTTTTTTGATCGTGAGCCTAAATACCATCTTTTGCGACCCAAAACCCCGGGTTTGGGAACCACTGATCTAATGGTAGTGTATTCCACAATATCACAAGGCGCACTGTGATGCATCAGAAATTTTAGGATGCAACGTAAAATGCCATACCGTATACGATCTATTAAATATCATCATTAAACAAAACGAATCACATGTAATAATAGCGATAGCTGTAGTTATGCCAAATAGTACTCGCCCAGAGTTAGCGAAGTTTGGTATGTTTCCACAAAAGAAGATCACCTCTACTGTAATCCCCTTTGTATTGTGACTTCGGCTGAAATTGGCACTTGCTGAAGATGTGAGTTACCTTGTCATGGATCAGAAGCTTGACCAAAGTCATCTTTTTCCAAGTGTTAGTAGTTTCCATTTCTGTACTACAATCATTATATGCCTTCTTTGGGGGCTGATAACATGAATCCCGTTTGATCTCGATTACACAATACAAGGCAGGAAAATTTACGCATTAAGTAGTTTAAAGGATTTACTTCATTTGACTTTTTCTTGTTCTCTACTCATAGATAAGAATCCACTGATTTTAGTGCTCGTTTCAGCACCAAATATTCCTCTAAAAGTTCAATATGACGTGAAATAAAGAGCTCTACTAGAACGCTTTCTAGGTCTCTGGATATGGAATTTGTCGTTTCGGCTGAGAGGGCCTTAAAGCAAGACAATCAGAGTGTGCGCTGTTAATTGTCCTGAAATAACGTATTCCTTTAATCAAATGATTTTCAGTGTCAATTGTAGCAACAGGATTCAAACAAAATAATTTCCATGAACCGTCGCTAAAAATAACATCGATTCCGCAAATGTTTCTTTCTAAAAAAAAGATATCGATTCAATCTTGTTGCAGAATGACAATAAAAGATTGTTCAGAAAAGAAACATTTTACATAACAAAATTTTGGACCGGATATTGTGGGGCTATACTATTTTGTTTTAAGATGTTCTCTTAAAGTATCCCTTTTAGTAAAGTCCAAGAGTCCACATGGACTATTAAGACAGGCTATATGTACCACAAACAACAAACAGAGTCCTCAGTTGAGTTGATAATAGATTATTTCAGGGGTCTCCATACTACGGCCCACGGCTTCGATTTGTCAGGCTCGCAAAGTGTTGTACTTTTTTAAAACGATTTTGCATATATTTAATTTGTCACAGTCGCTTCGGCCCGCAAACCCCGTTCAAAAATCTAACATGACCCTCGTCTTTTAAAGTTTAGAGACCCCTGGATTATTTGATAGCCGAAGATCAGAGCTATCGCTGGTAAAAAGGCCCGAGTCATGCTTTTACATCAATTACAGATAAACCTTCAATTATCTTTATAAGGAAAACAATGCACCATTGATTGATTGAAATATTCCTAAGCTTATCGAACTTAGTAAATGGTCATTTCTTTTATCAATTTTTTTAAAAGTTCCTATTTGCAACAGCAATGAATGGATCGATACTGAGGACCTCCATGTCTGCTTGGTTCACATTTTTGACTGACCAATGAGACAAAATATAAACCAGTCCTCGAATCCGACACATCACAAAAAGCAAAGAAACAAAACTGATGTACTTATATATTGGTAATAGTTTTCGGAAGATGCATGTTCCCTAGAATAACATTTTTTAAAATTTTTAATTCAGGACTTTTACATTTTCCTCATAACATCAAAATTAGACAATGTCACAGAGTAATTATTTTGTCTGACTAAAACCGTGAATTATATAAAAGCGTTGTTTTCAATTCAGATTTGCTGAGTATGACTGTTTTGAGACACAATACGGCTTGAGAGGGAGTTTATGAGAAGCGTTGTTTTTAAACACCTGTTTGATATAAACCAGAACAGTGAAATGGGACATAGAAAGAAATGGTATTCAGTTCAGCAGCTTATCTTATTGGATATTAGTAAAATGGAAGTATAATCAGTTTGGATTTCATTAATGAGTTCAGGATGGAATACATACTGTAGTAATCTCCAGTTAGCCCAGCCGTACATAACTACACGTCTAGTCAACGTGATCAGGAACGTTATGAGATAAACTGGGATTTTTTTATGAAGGCTCTCTCTCTCTCTCTCCGTGTTAGTCTGCAAAAAGAAACGAGTACCTATCACCGTTGCTTTGGAAAGTTCCCACCTACACACACACACCACCACCACCACCACCACTACCAAGTCACCATTACTGATAGGGAATGATTTGGAAAATCTCTTGGCGGCAAATTCAGTGTGATAACAAGGCAAAACAGTCATCAGTCTACGTAGGATGCACTTTGTTGATACACAAATCTTAATCGTTTTGCATTTGCGCTGGACCTATATCAGTCATTCGGACCACCTCGGCTATTTCTACGAGACAAAACATACCTCGGATATATGTCAGCGCAGTAATTTACAGAAAAATTATTTATTTTGTTATCCGTAAATATCTTCGCAAACAAGAAACTGCAATCTATTTGAATCACCTCTGTTATTTCTACGATTGGATTGACTGTAGGATTGACCGAGAAGCTGCGAATGAAAAATAGTTCCATTCATTTTCAACTTCTTGGTCAATCCTTCTTTCGTAAATAGCCGACGTGGTCCACATGGCAGCTACCAGATCATATTCAAGGTATGATCCGTAGGATTTACTTCGAAGTTGCGAATGCTGCATTTATCTGATCATGCCATTACTTATTCTTTAAGATAACACCATATTCTGCATATCATCACGGACAATTTGTTTTTTCATTTTCGGAAACTTTCTCACGTGCTCTCATTTAAAAAAGAATACAAAATATTCTCCATTTGCACTATCTTGAGTTTGATCTTTCCTGGATGACCAAAAGTTTTCACTTCAGGTCTGATATGGATCAAAAGTATTCACAGCAGGTCTGATATGGATCTGTTTGTTAAGATACTCTTTTTTTCAGGACTTTTACCTCGATTACAAACAAAGCCACAAAACATCGCATTTTCAGTGCCCATATATATATATATATATATATATATATATTTCTTTTTGCGCCAACTCTAAAAAAATGTGGTCATTTAGTACATACTCGTCAAGGAAAAAAATGTATATACAAAAGTGTTCTCGATACTGCCGATTTATGGTTTTGTCGGGTGTTCCAACCGCCCAGGTGTACAAATAGATATAAGTTTCTTTACAGTACCGAAAGTTTTGACTGATCAGGGTGCAGAAACAATGAAATTATCGAAAAAGACGTTTTTATGGAGGGCGGCTATTAACAGAAAGGACATTGAAACTGAAGAGAGATGGGAACGAACGATTGTTTGCTCTAAACATTTCGTCAGAGGTATGTTTAAATTAATTTATGAATTGAGTTATAATATATGCTTGAATCAACAGATACATGTATTTTTTTCATGCTTTAACAATAGTTGATAAATTTTGTTTACGGTCCCCAGAGAAGGCAGCAGAGGATTATCCTTTTTTGGATACAACTTCAGATTATCAATTTTACATTTTAGATTAAGAATATTAGATATTGACAGTTCTTTTCATTTTCCATTGACTTGTGATGACATTTTTCTCGACTTGCCTAGTACATATATTTAGTTCTTTTGAATAAGGGCACTATCTCAGTTGCTTTCATTTTCTTGTTACAGGTGTTAAGCTTATTTGCATGACATAACGAGTCCATCGTGGCTGCCAACTCTAGATCTCGGTCACTCAGAAATTACTTCACCCGTAACAGGAGCAGCTCATGAGAGATTTAAAATGGTCAGCCAGCGGAAACACAAGAGACAGATTTCAGAGGCAGTATCATCTCTACTAACATAGAATTCAGGAACAATAATGTCTGTGGCATCTCAGAATCTGCTGAAATTACAAATAACCGCAATGACAGTACTTCAAACCAATGTCATGATCACAATGTAATGGAACATGTGTCATTTCAGCATGCATCGCAAGATGAAGAAATTTCAAAGGCGATGGGCATCCAGACTGACTTAACAATCGAAGCAATCAAACAACTAGAAAAAAAATAACAAGTCCAAACTCAATGAAGTCAAAGAAAATGAAAAATTTGATTTGAAAGGATTATAGCACCTTTAATCGTATGCTGACGATACTGAAAAAGTATCATTTTTCACAGGTTTGCCCAATGTTGGCGTGTTGAAACTAGTTTTTAACTTAACTGAGGGACATATGAATAGCAACAGTAAGAGTTTGTCAAAAGAAAATGAATTTCTATTGTGTATAGTTAAACTTAGAATGAATTATCTTTTCCAAGACGTAGCCCATCATTTGAATGCTTCTGTACCTACAGTGTAAAGCAGTTTTCATAACACTATGGATGTACTACATCAAACTTGGCTTTCTAATGCGATGGCCAAACAGAGAACACTTGAGAAAATCAATGCCTATGTGTTTCAGAAAAGAGTTTGGTGAGAAAGTAGTTGTTGTGCTAGACTGTTTTGAATTATTTACAGAGAGGCCTACCGGTGCTCTGAACAAGGTGTATACGTATTCCAATTACAAACAAAACAAGACTGTGAACTATCTAATACGCATTGCCCCACAAGGTGTTGTTACATTTATTTCTGATGGATGGGGAGGTAGAACATATGACAAGTATATAACAGAAAAATCGGGACTTCTCAATAATCTATTAAGTTGAGTCCAACTGCAAACAACATAGACCCTGATCTGCTTTCGCATCATGCGCCTGCAGATCCGTTTGTGTGGTATTATTCTACTTATTAACCAAAATAAACACACACAAAAACTGCGAAGACCCAGATCTGCCGGTGCATAATGCGTCGGCAGATCCGGGTCTATGCAATTGATCGGATTCATACGTGAGTATCGACGGTAATCAGTGGATCTAATGAAGTCGAGAACTTGTTCTAGTTGGATTGAATATAGGGGGCCACTTTGATAGCAGAATTGTCTAGACTGAGATACTGTAAATGCAATCTAAATCCTCTTTTTTTCTTATATCTTTTCTTTCTCTATTACTCTATATTGTTTTGTTTGTTTCTTTTGTTCTTTTTTGTTTTCATCAGCTTTACTTATTTACTTTTCTCCTCCGCCAACGTTGTGCCAACGTTGTGCTAACGCTGTGCAAACAAAGCTTAATAGTCAAGTGTGACTGCGGTTTCGCATGAAGAAGATGTAGATATAGAACCTCTCGGCTACTTAGCCGGACAAAATAACAATAAATTTGGCTATTAATCTGCGGCCCAAATATTTTCATACGCAAAGAAGATAATACTTTCAAAAATGCACGATATATTAGGAGAAAAAAGAAAGAAAGAAGATGAGAAAAAGAAGAAAAAAACAACAAAGGACAAGACAAAATATGGACACTTTAAAAACAACCAATGACTTTTTAGGGGACAATAACATCAAATTCCACGTCCATTCTTGCGGTAGTATGGAACTTTTTCTTTCTAAATATTGGACAATTGTGATTTAGAAGTACAATGATCCCAGGAATGGTGACCTTGATGACTGAATTCATATGGAGTCGTAATCACACTCTCTTTAAAATATCCAAGACTACGTTCCGACTGTGGTTGGGTGATATTAATGTAGTTCTTGACACAGCTTTTCTTCCGTTGATTGCAAATGTAGCATTGACAGGCTGAAACTTTGTATTTTTACCGTAGAGCCCAGTCAAACTGTAACATTAAATAGGAAATGTGCTAAAAAAATAAACTTGCCTTATTTAAAGGGTAACGTGAAATTGTAGGTGAATATACCCAACCTAAACTATGTGTAATACAGTTTGAAATAACATTTTGTCAGTCCATACTGTACAATCTCGGTACATGGGGTTGGGTCATTTATACGTGTTTTCATTCCAGCACGTCCTTGTCAGCGCTATCCTGTTATCTCACAAAACAAACTCACCCACAAATTGAAAGGGTGAAAGTTTCACTGATCGATAGTTAGGGCCGTCAGAAAGACGACCCATGTCCAAAATTGCTCAACAAATCGGATAATATAACCAACGTCCCTGATTTATAGAGCTCGGAAAATTTGGCCCAAATTCAAGTGTGAGACGTTACATTCACACAATCTCCCTTGTAGTATATTTACAAGTGAGGGAATGAAAGTGTTTGTTAAAAGAAAACTAATTTGCGAGCAACCTTTGATAAATTACCATAGAAGATAGGTGGGTACAATAGAGTAAAGTATTTGGACGTATGTAAACTTACCGTCTATACTCGCGTATAAGTCGGGTCCAAATTCAAACAGCAAAGACTCTGATCTCCGTTGAAAAATGCGCCGGAAGATCTGGGTCTATGCAGTTTGTAAGGACTAATCAGTAGAACAAACGTAGATCCTGATCTGCCGGCGCATTATGCGGTAGTTGTTTTTGACATAAATCGGGTTTAGTCAGATAAACAACGTGCCTGAAACTCCAGTTCATACATTTAAAAACAAAAGTCCCTCGAAGTGACTGACGCTCTACTGGCGAAAAAAATTTCTAGGAATTCAAGATAAGACCATTTCTTCCTTTTAACGGTCACGTGTTGGAACCATCTCTGATATTCTTCAGCAATAACAAGATTTTCAAATTAACTGCTGTGGTACACACACTGGATGTCAGCTTGGCACCATTTTCGTTTACGACAAAGTAGACATCATTAGAAGTCTTTTGGTGAAAACCCCATGACATAATGATCATCCATTCAGGGGGAGTAGTGACAACAAGATTTTGTAGACAGTCGTCATGGCAGCCATATTGAATGTACGACTGGCACCATTATCATTTAAGACCAACTAGGTGTCATCAGAAGTCTATTGCGGAAAACCCATGCTGATATAGCCATCCATTTGGAGAGGAGTAGAGATAACAATATTTGCAAGTTTTGACTTTAATTCAGGAGTAGCAACAAAAAAAAAAAAAAAGATTTTCAAGATGGCTGCTGTGGCGGCCATAATGAACGTCATATCGGCACCATTTTCTGTTATGCCCAACTGGACATCATAAGAAGTCTTCTGATGAAAACCCCACGTCAATATGACTTTCTGTCTAAGTAGAGTTGTGATAACAAGATGGCCATATTGGATGTCAGATTGGCATAATTTTTTTTAGGACCAGCTAGACATCATAAGAAGTCTTTTAGTTAAAACTCCAAAATTTCAAGATTGCCACTGTAGTGGCCATATTTGCTTTCGCATCGGCACCATTTTCATTCAGAATCAACAAGACACCATGAGAAGTCTTTTAGTGAAAAGCCCATGTTGATATGACCATCCATTCAGGAGGAGTAACGATAATATTATTTTCAAGATGGCTGCCACGGCAGCCATATTGGATGTCCGAGCATCGTCATTTTCATTTAGGACCAACTAGATCATGAATGTATGTGCAAAGTTTCAAGGTAATCCTCCATGTAGTTTTGGAGGAGTCGCGATAACAAACTTGTGCTAACGGACGGACGGATGTCGGACGACAGACGACGGACAAACGGACGACAGACAACATACCATCCCATAAGCTCTTCTTGTCTATGACCAGTAGAGCTAAAAACACAGGATTGTGATGACGGTTGTGTATTATTTTCTAGACTGATATCTAGGTCTGAGAGAAATCTAAAATGGCACAAAACTACGGATAAACAAAAGCAGAACATCAATTAAAAGGTACGTTTATCCCCTGAACTGAGACTACAGCCCATGCCAGTCTTATTATTATCGGTATGCCTGAAGAAGGGGACACATCGGTACCACTCTTATTATTATCAGTATGACTGAAGAAGGGGACACATCGGTACCAGTCTTATTATTATCGGTATACTTGAAGAAGGGGACACATCGGTACCACTCGTATTATTATCAGTATGACTGAAGAAGGGGACACATCGATACCACTCTTATTATTATCGGTATGCCTGAAGAAGGGGACACATCGGTACCACTCTTATTATTATCGGTATGCCTGAAGAAGAGGACACATCGGTACCACTCTTATTATTATCGGTATGCCTGAAGAAGGGGACACATCGGTACCACTTTTATTATTATCGGTAGGCCTGAAGAAGGGGACACATCGGTACCACTCTTATTATTATCGGTATGACTGAAGAAGGGGACACATCGATACCACTCTTATTATTATCGGTATGCCTGAAGAAGGGGACACATCGGTACCACTCTTATTATTATCGGTATGCCTGAAGAAGAGGACACATCGGTACCAGTCTTATTATTATCGGTATGCCTGAAGAAGGGGACACATCGGTACCACTTTTATTATTATCGGTAGGCCTGAAGAAGGGGACACATCGGTACCACTCTTATTATTATCGGTATGCCTGAAGAAGGGGACACATCGATACCACTCTTATTATTATCGGTATGCCTGAAGAAAGGGACACATCGATACCACTCTTATTATTATCGGTATGCCTGAAGAAGGGGACACATCGGTACCACTCTTATTATTATCAGTATGACTGAAGAAGGGACACATCGGTACCACTCTTATTATTATCGGTATGTCTTAAGAAGGGCACACATCGATACCGCTGTTATGATTATGGATATGTCTTAAAAAGGGCACACATCGATACCACTCTTATTATTATCGGTATGCCTGAAGAAGGGCACACATCGGTACCACTCGTATTATTATCGGTATGACTGAAGAAGGGCACACATCGGTACCACTCGTATTATTATCGGTATGACTGAAGAAGTGCACACATCGGTACCACTCGTATTATTATCGGTATGACTGAGCAAGGACACACATCGATACCACTCTTATTATTATCGGTATGCCTGAAGATGGGCACACATCGGTACCACTCATTATTATCGGTATGTCTTAAGAAGGGGACACATCGGTACCACTCATTATTATCGGTATGCCTGAAGATGGGCACACATCAATACCACTCTTATTATTATCGGTATGTCTGAAGACGTGCACACAAATGAGTGTAAAGGACAAAGATAAAAAATAAAATGTATATCAAAAAGAGAACAGAAAGTCGTCATAAAAAGTAGCAATGGGAATCTAAAAATAGATCAAGATTAAAATGGCAGTTGTAATCAGTAGGGTGCGAGGGAAGCTGGAAAGACATTCCAAGTGTCGAAAACTTTATATACGATATTATTGTGTATGATGTTCCTGAGTGTTCATGTTTGTGTGTACTTATTAATGTTGTAAAAGTGAATATTCATGATGCAAATGTATAATATACTCACCCCGGCCCAAGGGATCCTATCGCGACGAGGATACCCCCAGTGAACATCAGCAACACCCCCAAGGAAAACAGACCCAGTATGGCCTGCCGTGGTAACAGCCAATGGTGGGCGGCCCTAGGTACAAACTTTGATCCTCTTGGACTCATAATTGAAAATGCGTTATATCCAGATAGTAAGAATATTTCTGTGTAGGCCTAATTGATGCAATAAAGTCATTGTCGAAAAGCATGTCATGTACAATTATTTAACCAAGGCAAATTTCGGAAAAGCAATTCATCTGCAAATGTTGGACCCTGTAAATCTCCGAAAAGGCTGACTTTCTATTTTCTTTCCTGGAGTCGACAGAACAAACTATTTCAAACAGAACTCTAACAGCATAATTCCTTGAGGTGAAAATCTCTGGTGGAAAGTAATTCTCAGTCGCCTATCAAGGAAAAATTAGTCCCTCTGCAGCTCATTCCAAATGCTTAGTTTTCCATTTTATGTATCAAACAAGGGCTAACAGCATTAACAATGACACTTTTGTACTACACGGTAGTAGGTGGAGATCTGATAGCGAGCTCTGGCCGCGATAAGTGACCACACCACGCAGAATTGTTACTGCGATTCGCACTGTGGCGGGTACATCTATCTATACCTACACTGTGAATCTGTTAGATAATCCCTTTTCATGAAGCAACTCAGTAGGCTAAGCCAAATGGAGAACTGCGCTGCTACGATTTATAATCTGTTTCTGAAACATGCGGCATGGCTTAAAACAAATATCTATTCCTGTTACACGTGATGCGTCTGTCCCTCACTCGCTGTTAACACCTCTCTCTTTATCTCTATCAGCAGACAGAGGATACAGGGCTTAATTGGATATCCTTTTTATTTGCCTGTTTGTATGATGTATCTTCTGATAAACACTGCCCCCCCCCCCCTTCTCTTACGGCTTTTGTTATACGTATTGCCTATTTTACACTGCACGATATTAGTTTCAATCACCGTACATTACACAACATGTTCGGATGTTATTTGATTATTGCAAAAGGTCAGAGTGAAAGAAACATGTTGTCGTTGACATCAGGGTCATCTCACTCGACATATGTCCAAAATACACTGCTTGATATACAAGATATACTATAGTGAAACCTGTATCAAAGCAGTATATGAATATGTACCGGTTACAAGGGGCAAGTTTGAGTATCTGAATAGATACAGGTTACAATGGGTAAATTTGAGTATCTGAATAGATACAGGTTACGATGGGTAAATTTGAGTATCTGAGTAGATACAGGTTACGATGGGTAAATTTGAGTATCTGAATAGATACAGGTAACAAAGGGTAAGTTTGAGTATCTGAATAGATACAGGTTACGATGGGTAAGTTTCAGTATCTGAATAGATACAGGTTACGATGGGTAAATTTGAGTATCTGAATAGATACAGGTAACGAAGGGTAAGTTTGAGTATCTGAATAAATACCGGTTACGATGGGTAAGTTTCAGTATCTGAATAGATACAGGTTACGATGGGCAAATTTGTGTATCTCAATACGTACAGGTTACGATGGGTAAGTTTGAGTATCTGAATAGATACAGGTTACGATGGGTAAGTTTGAGTATCTGAATAGATACAGGTAACAAAGGGTAAGTTTGAGTATCTGAATAGATACAGGTTACGATGGGTAAGTTTCAGTATCTGAATATATACAGGTTACGATGGGTAAATTTGAGTGTCTCAATACGTACAGGTTACGATGGGTAAGTTTGAGTATCTGAATAGATACAGGTTACGATGGGTAAATTTGAGTATCTGAATAGATACAGGTAACAAAGGGTAAGTTTGAGTATCTAAATCGATACAGGTTACGATGGGTACCTTTCAGTATCTGAATAGATACAGGTTACGATGGGTAAATTTGAGTATCTCATTACGTACAGGTTACGATGGGTAAGTTTCAGTATCTGAATAGATACAGGTTACGATGGGTAAGTTTGAGTATCTGAATAGATACAGGTTACGATGGGTAAATTTGAGTATCTCAATACGTACAGGTTACAAGGGGTAAGTTTGAGTATCTGAATAGATACAGGTTACGATGGGTAAATTTGAGTATCTGAATAGATACAGGTTACGATGGGTAAATTTGAGTATCTGAATAGATACAGGTTACGATAGGTAAGTTTGAGTATCTGAATAGATACAGGTAACAAAGGGTAAGTTCCAGTATCTGAATAGATACAGGTTACAAGGGGTAAGTTTGAGTATCTGAATAGATACAGGTTACGATGGGTAAGTTTCAGTATCTGAATAGATACAGGTTAAGATGGGTAAGTTTGAGTATCTGAATAGATACAGGTTACGATAGGTAAGTTTGAGTATCTGAATAGATACAGGTTACGATGGGTAAGTTTGAGTATCTGAATAGATACAGGTTACGATGGGTAAGTTTCAGTATCTGAATAGATACAGGTTACGATGGGTAAGTTTCAGTATCTGAATAGATACAGGTTACGATAGGTAAGTTTCAGCATCTGAATATATACAGGTTACAAGGGGTAAGTTTGAGTATCTGATTAGATACAGGTAACAAAGGGTAAGTTCCAGTATCTGAATAGATACAGGTTACAAGGGGTAAGTTTGAGTATCTGAATAGATACAGGTTACGATGGGTAAGTTTCAGTATCTGAATAGATACAGGTTACGATAGGTAAGTTTCAGCATCTGAATATATACAGGTTACCAGGGGTAAGTTTGAGTATCTGAATAGATACAGGTTACCAGGGGTAAGTTTGAGTATCTGAATAGATACAGGTTACAAGGGGTAAGTTCCAGTATATAACAGATATCTAAAACTTGCTTAAAATATTTTATATATTTGATCTGGTAGCGATTTATTTTGTATAGAAATTACTGTAAATTCCGTGTCATGGCAGTTACAAATTCTCATTTCCGTCCATTTACTTGTTTTGTCAGTCCGTGTCATTATGCGCCAATTAAACGGCACAGTTGCTTGGCTCAGAACATGAAAAATATATCTAACCAATGACCTGTACTGATTACGCTTCAATGCAATGTATAAACAACATTTAGTTGCACGTGCTATTAATAGAAAAAATGATGCCTCTAATCGGAACAATTGAAAATACGTTTTTAATTCTATGTTACAAAAAAATACGTTTTTAATTCTATGTTACAAAAAAAAAACTACAGAGAGGTAACAGCTGGAACAATTCCAGCTAATGTCAGCTGCTCTTTTGTATGGAGAATATTATTAAAGCGTTATCAGGTTTTCGGCCCAGTTGCAGTCCACATACATACATACATACATACATACATACATACATACATACATACATACACGTGTCTCAATAGAATAGCTTAAACTACACTCTGAAAATTCACCATTGTTGCTGGCAAAAAAAGATCTCTTTCTTGATATGAAAGCAGAGTTTTCCGCTGTAAATACGTATTTGCTAAGGAAGAAACACACACACACACACACACATATATATATATATATATATATATATATATATATATATATATATATATATATATATATATATTACTTGACAAATAAATGTGGGGGATACATTTGAGAAATATATATAAGCCTGGAATTAGGTCAAAACACTTTGGTCCTCTGCGTGATACGTGCGATAAATACTTCTGAGAATTTTTGTACACAACTTTGTTAGGCTGATGGCAGCATAACATAGATATGTAGTTTATTCGTTTTAGACTGTTTTTTAATTTTGTCTTCTTTCTTTCTTCTATTGTTTTTCCTTTCTTTGTTTATTTCCCCGTCATTCAAACATATAGGAGTCAAGAATTCTTCTTGGCTTTTGTGTTTAGTGTTTGTTTTGTAGATGTAAATTGTTTATTCTCCTGACGAAGAGCTTGTTTAGCTCGAAACGTTGGGAAACTGTTTTGCGCCGTTATCAATATATATATATATATATATATATATATATATATATATATATATATATATATATATATATATATAAGGCGGATGCGCAAACTTTTTCTCAACTGTATATATAGTGTAAGTGTGCAAGTAGCCATAATAAGAACTTAACCTGGAGATGTTGATGCAGCAGGTCAAAAAGTTATCACAGTGGTATATATGATGTACTCGATGGTATATAATTATATATGATGTACTCGATGATATATAATTATATATGATGTACTCGATGGTATATACTTATACATGATGTACTCGATGGTATATACTTGTATATGATGTACTCGATGGTATATACTTATACATGATGTACTCGATGGTATATAATTATATATGATGTACTCGATGGTATATAATTATACATGATGTACTCGATGGTATATAATTATATATGATGTATTCGATGGTATATACTTATATATGATGTACTCGATGGTATATAATTATATATGATGTACTCGATGGTATATACTTATATATGATGTACTCGATGGTATATAATTATATATGATGTACTCGATGGTATATACTTATATATGATGTACTCGATGGTATATACTTATATATGATATATGCGACCTAATCGAGAGTAAGGTATTTCCAGGACAAAAGCTAACAACAATAAGGTAAAGCATTCAAAAGCAACATATCGGAAACAGCTTCTGTAAGCCATACATCTTGAACCATAGTTAACAAAACAAATAAACGAAACAAGCTTGCCTTTGCAGATACAAAGGGAGTTACACAGTTAGGTACATATGCTACTTTTGTAATAAAGTCCTCAGGGCTGCTTGAGTGTATACTATAGATCATTCGCATATGACGTCATATGTAGCCATATTGGTAGTATTCTGACAGATGTACTATTGATTTCAGATGGTGTTTTGAAGTTGACATAAATTCTTTGGATCTCAATCAAATAATATACATAAATAGAAAGAACACAAATAAGACTCTCTCTCAATATGTAGATCTGTTGTTCATGTGATGATTTTGTCTCAGTATAAATACTGAAAATGGGAAATGCTGAGAGCTTTCTATAAGAGAAACTGCCATGTTGTGTATCATGCAGGTAATATTGGTAGAAAATCGTCTGCAAGGGACCTTTTGCGAGAAGGGTCTATACCACGTGTTAAGTAGGGCAGGAAATCATTATATGCAGCCTTTTAGCACCCATCTTCTTAACTCCTCACAGATCACACCAAGTCATAGGCCTTTAGCATCCATCTTTTTAACTCCTCACAGATCACACCAAATCATCGGCCTTTAGCATCCATCTTTTTAACTCCTCACAGATCACACCAAATCATAGGCCTTTAGCATCCATCTTTTTAACTCCTCACAGATCACACCAAATCATAGGCCTTTAGCATCCATCTTTTTAACTCCTCACAGATCACACCAAGTCATAGGCCTTTAGCATCCATCTTTTTAACTCCTCACAGATCACACCAAATCATCGGCCTTTAGCATCGATCTTTTTAACTCCTCACAGATCACACCAAATCATCGGCCTTTAGCAAGAGTATAACAACAATAATGACGACTATTTTTCTCCATCTTTGTAACCTTTTCCAGAAAAAATCCCAGAGGTCACATTTGCTACCTTACAAAATGTATCCAATGATTCTTGTACGACACTAAACGTCATCAATTACGCTATCTGAGCCACTTGAATCACATATTGCAATTCACAGGAATAATGGGCATTAAAAAAAGAACCCAAAAGAGAATGATACCTAAGGATACATGTATTACCATAAAACTGCACAGTTTCAGGATTCATTTACGATTTTTGATCGTCATGCATTATATATATATATATATATATATATATATATATATATATATATATATATATATATATATATATGGTGTATTACTAGCGTTTAACCACATAGTCATATAAATCTGCGGTGCTTTTCATTGGCAATATATACATTTCTATAACTCCTACATACGAATATCTCTTCCTCTCTTTCTCTCTCTCCCTCTCTCTCTCTCTTTCTCTCTCTCTCTCATAGTTGTTCCTCGATGCAATTATCCAATTATCGGAAGACAAAAAGATGAGATGAAATATGTTGTTGTTGTTATGGGTTTAACACCATTTTTCAGCACATGATAGGCTATACATGGCGTCCAGTATATTTGGTGGAAGAAGAACTCGCAAAAAACCCGGGAAGAACCACCGACCCTCGGAAAGCTACTGGCAAGCTTTCTCACATACCCACTTTGGCCGAACCCGATACTCGAATCCACGCCGACAGAGGTGAGATGTCAGTGATCTATAAAGGCGAGCGCCTTAGACCACTCGGCCACCCGGGTCATCCTAGATAAAATGTGTATTTAAAGTGTATTTGACCGGCTAATATTGTTTATAGTTTTCGTTGCTGTTTCTGTACGCAAAGCTTCAACATATTTCATTAACCTCCAGTATTGTTGATAACTTACATCATATCTAATTATATTCTGGGGGGAAACAGGATATTGTGATGACTGTAAAGTTATAAATGCTAAAGAGTATTATTGCAAATAACAATATCAATGCACAGTGGAGGCAAAACTTGGAAAGCTATTTGCACATTTACATGACTACGAGAGTCGAGAACTCACAAAGGCGTGATGGGTTTTACTGATATTTCTGGTCCCTGACATTGATATATCTGTACGAATGAAAATTACAAGCGTTCTTGTATATTTGATGTTCAAACACATAAAAGAGAGTGGTAAATTGATACGTCCATATGCACAAGATGAAAATAGCTGACTGGAGCGGATGAAAATTTGATAGCTTAAACGGCAGAGTTACTTCTTTGGAAATATAACAAAATGGTAGAACACGTCTTAATTCTTCAATCGACCTGCACGTGGACTTTCATCTCTGGATTTAATGAAGGTAAAGGAATGTTAGCCGTTCAAAAATTTGAAATAAAGTACCTAAAGAATCCATATCGTCTGATTTTGGCCAGAAGAAAAAACATACCTAGGTTTTTTCTGAGACGAAGATACTTTATCTAAGCTTTGGGACATTTGAATGTATGCAAATATAAATTGCCATAATAAATGCTATTTTTACTGTATTTATTACACATTTAAAGGCAGCCAAGATAAAGCTTTCGGTAATGTTCGGTATATTAACAGAAGGTTTGCTTTTCATCTGCATATATAATTGCCCTTTAGAACTTATACAAATCCAGTAAAAGAAAACATAAAAGACTTGGTATTATCAATTAATTAATTTGTGTTCAATCAATACTTTATTCATTGATTGTACATAAAGAGAGTCTGATTTTCAGAAAGTATGATAATAACAGATGAGTGTGAGTTGTCACAGTCAATTAAAACATTGTCTGACCTACTTGTGTAAATTTGAAACCTTGATTTTCCACTACTGTCATACACAGAGTTTGATCCAATCAGTGTTAGTTGTGGTTAGTCGGGTTCAAGGAACGATATATTATTGGAGGGTTGTAATTTAAAAGTAAATTTTTTTATTTCAAGTAGGGCAATCTTATCGTGTTAAAACATCAGTGTATCAGAATTCATAGTAGATGATATAGTCTGTTATCAAACAAAGACATTTCGATGGCTTTTGGATTTGCTAATAAAACAAGATTTCTTGAACGAGATGACGAACATCATTTTCCTTTTTCATTTCATGAAGAAATACAAAACAAAACAATACAAGAGAAAAACAAAAAGAAATTCTTCCTTCGAAACACTTATTAGTTGCAAATATTTATTTATGCTTTAAAACTGACAAATGAGGAATAGATATTAATGAGCATTTATCGAAAGTATTGCGGGAAAAAAATGGACCGGCTTTCTTGTACCAATGTATGGCTCGATAATAATAATAATAATAATAATAATAATAATAATAATACAAGTACGACGACAATTAATGGATGCGGTTTTTGCATCTATCCAATCAGAGCAACAAATACATAGGTACAAAACTGATGGTGGGTAGATCTTGTATTTTTTACCTTAATTCGGGGTGCAAAGGACGGCATGTCTTGCACACGGTTTCAACGTGTTGGCCAAGCTGTCACGCTCTTACCTATTATTACATACTAGAAGTTAGAGACTGTCCAGAGTGTTCACTCTTTGCTCTCTGTATAAATAGTCTGACGCGCTTGAAAGGTCAAATTCCCTTTGATGTTTTAGATCATCACATATAAAAGTGTTTGGCATGTTTTGACAAAGCAAGCGGCGACATAAGTAGCGGAGATAGCTTCGCATTGCATCAAAGGCGCGTCTGTGCTGTCTTTAGATAAGAAATGTAATAGCAGATGGGATTCTTCATCAATAAGTGCTTGAGATATATATCAAGTCAAATTAGCTAAATTACAGGCATGATAGGAAGTCGAGGTCCGGGTTATCGAGTGATTCTTTTTCTGTGATAATATTTCATCAATTTTTTTTTATAAATACATTATTTCGGGAAATATTGTTTCTTATATTTTTTTAAATTATGTAAACATTGGCAGATTTCTATTAGTTAATATAATAAAATGAAATATCCTTTTCTGCAGATGACTCGTCCAGCAAATTTGAAATGCAAATGTTCTTAAGGAAATAAAAATAATGACAATACAGACTTGTTGTAACCTAAAAATCATCAGAAAGGATATCGAGTTCACTGATCGCTGCTGACATCATGTACTATTTGCAATTAGTGATGTATTACCATTAAACACGTTGATGTTTGCGTAACAAAAGCGAACGCTAGGGCAACTGACGATTACTTAAAGAATAAAGTCCCGTTGGTAATTTGCCGTCAAAAGTTGTTGCCTTATCAATAATGCGCATGCGTCTGTAGACCTCTCCAATTCCGGATAGTTCCATGTCGCGCCTCCGTAGACAAGTTGATCCCCAAGGGACCAAGTTATGGAGCCATATTCCATGTAGCTTTCCATAGAAATTGTTTAAAATTGTTTAGGTACCTTAGTAAATTCACTGTTTATTTGTTTATTCCAACAAGTGAAACTCATTTTAAGCAGATACAGATGCATGAAATTTTGACTTAACGTGTCATGGTTACACGGTCTAAAGTGTATATCAAAGTTGTAATGTAGTCGCCTTTATTGATCTTAAAATAGATTAATTGTAGTTTTATAATTGAATACTAATATAGTTTTACCAAAGTCTGTTCATTTGTGATTGTTGAGTGATCTGCATTTTTTCATCACAAAACGAAAATCGTCGATTGCTATGGACTTTTACAATGGCAACAGGGTACTAAGCTGACGCAGGGTCTAATCATTACCAGAGCTGGGGGTAGTAAACATTTTTTTCCCCAATAAGCAGCGCTTTCTATGTGACATCATAGCGCGCGATATTCAATCCTGTTTACACTGGACCATACCTCTTGAATGGCCTCGTCAAAAAATGTTCACGTTCTTTAAAACTGATTTTGTCAAATGTTTTTCCCCTAGGGCAGTTGTATAATGATCTTGGACTGAACATTGATTGACGAACAGCGAAATAAACTGAATAATAGCCATTAAATGGTATGTGTAATCAAAGTCTCAAAAATGACACCTATAGCTGCAATAATCGGTACCGTACGTCTTCATGACATGTATGATTTGTACTTCAGTAGGTATACCGTTCCAGTTTTCTGAAAACAAATATTTCACTAAATTAAAAATGATAACTGCAGACCTTGATAACAGGATAGCTCGGTTATTTTGAGCAAGTAAATGAAAGTCAGTTTCAGATAGAAGTAAAATTTTAAGCGGACGAATGTGAACGCGGAAATTACAGTACACATCGGCAATTTGTTCAAGTCATTGAGGGAAATTTTCTGCAGCGTGTTATTGGTATGACCGGTATTAGGTTCTCCTTTGCAAAAATTGTCGTCAAGATATAATGGATGAACTAGTAAAAGTCTAACATTCTACCAGTTTTACATACAATGCTTTGTAGAAATTACCCAAAATGATTTGCAAAAATCACCAATTTATACAGGAATTTCTGCGTCTACCATCGCCTGCTATAAACGATACTTTTGAAAGAAATTGGCATTCATGTACCTGCTCAAAATAGCTGAGTTCTCGTGTTACCTATTTTTGTATTTGTTATTTTTAATTTGGTGAAGAATGTTTTGCAGAAAACTGCGGATATGACTACACCATTTACAAAAATGTAACTTACAGTACGTGAAACAACTCTCGCCCCGCCCCCACCGCCACCCCAACCCAAGCCACCAAGATTCACCAAGATGCAGGTCAAGGTAACCAGAAGAATCCATAATCTTATTACCGTCTATACTCGCCTATATGTCAAGTCCAACTGCAAACTGCACAGACCCAGATCTGCAGTACCATAATGCACCGACATATCTGGGTCTATGCAGTTTTGTTATGAGTAATAAATAGAACAAACAACATAGACCCTGATCGGCCGGTGCATTATGCGACGGCAGATAAGGGTCTATGTTGTTTGCAGTTGGACTCCACTTATGCGCGAGTGTACGGTATATGATTCAAGTTGGGAAAGAAATAAGGATTGTAAGTTATTAAAAGTTGTTCACAGATTTTTATTTTCTTCATATATGCACTGCAGTGATAACACTATATGCACTTCAAACATGCCCTGCAGTGATAACACTGTATACTTTACTTATACAACAAGAGTCCCTAGAAGGGTCTGACGTTCTACTAGGCGAAAAGAATTTGCAAGATAAGACCATTTTTTTCGTTTTAACCATGTCTACCATTTTGAACGATGAAAACACGTGGTTTCGCATCATTTCATTCATGCTGCAAGATGATGGCCAGGTAAATAATAGCTTAGAAGTACTTGTCAAAATCAGTCAATATCATATGATTATTCATTCATCTAGGATTTATTCATCATGCATATTGTTCATCTAAGTACTTAAATGCTTTTGGTAAATCGTCATTGTGTCTCATGCTGTTAAAAATTGTATTATTTTTAAAAAAATACTTGCCATAGTTCTGCATACAAATAAAATGGTTGCTAATCTAACAACGTCGATACTGTAGAAAATTTTCAATGGATCCAGTCTATTTGAGTTCTCTGGATTCACCCAAAAGGATATTCATGATGTGGAAGTAAATTCATACAGAAAGGTAACCCCAGATTATATCCACATCAAAGAAAATCAGGACAGTATCCCTATCAATGTTAGGAACAACTCATCTCTGAAGCAGCTCAATGAACCTAGGACTATTGTCCAATTCTACAAATACTCATAGCAACACAGGTATGTGTCGCAAATCACAACTTCACATGAAAATAAAGTTACGTGTACTGTATTCCCATAAACAAATACCATTTTATTTCAGGGCAGTGGATGCTTGGCTTGGACTTATAACGGATTTCTTGAAGTGTGTTAAGACACAAACAATAGATCTAACACCAGCACTGTGTCACCACAGCCATTCTCAGCTTGGCCCATAACCTCCACTCCTATCAGTGCCTGCCAAGTAAAGCCATAATTAATTACAAACTCACTTGCTCAAGTAGGCACAAGCTACACAGGACCAAATTACTTAACACCTCTCTATTCCCTAGCCATGGTAGACCCAGATACACTTCATACAATTTTAGAAGACAAGGCGACTAATCAAGATAATGAAAATCCAAGTACATATAGTACTAGCTAAGTAAGACCCCACTTCTTTACACCTTCACCTGCACAGGCAGGCTCAAGTCACATAGTGCCTAAATATATAACACCTCCCTCTCTCCCAGCCTCGGTAGACCCGAATATACTTCACCAAAGTGTAGAAGACAATGAAACTAATCATGACGAGACTTCTTTCAAATACAATGTAAGTCACAGTTCACAGTGCTATGGAAAATTATGTTCTAAGTGACTTGAAACGTATCCGCTCTGCCCCATTTTTATTTAGGACAAATTAGACATCATAAGAAGTCTTTTAGTGAAAACCCCACTTCAACTTTCTGTTTAGTAGTAGCGATAACAAGATGGCTACCCTGGCGGCCATATTGGACTTGAAATTGGCACCATTTTCATTTCGAACCAAGTAGACATCATACGAAGTCTTTTAGTGTGAACTCCATGTTGATATGACCATCCATTCAGGAGGACTATCGATAACAAGAGTTTCAAGATGGCTGCCGTGGCGGCCTTATTGGACCCCAGATCAGCACCATTTTCATTTAGGACATCATAAGACGTCTTTCATTGACAACCCCATGTTTATATGACCATCCATTCAAGGAGTAGCGATAACAAGATTTTTAAGATGGCTGACATGGCGGCCATATTGGATGTCAAATCGGCACCATTTTCATTTAGGATCAAGTAGACGCCATAAGAAGTCTTTCAGTGAAAACCCCATGCTGATATGACCATCCATTCATGAGGAGTAGCGATAACAATACTTTCAAGATAGCTGCTGTGGAGGCCATATTGGTTGTCATATCGGCACCATTTTTATTTAGGACTAAGTAGACATTATAAGAAGTCTTTTAGTGTAAACCCCATGTTGATATGACCATCCATTCAGGAGGACTATCGATAACAAGAGTTTCAAGATGGCTGCCGTGGCGGCCTTATTGGACCCCAGATCAGCACCATTTTCATTTAGGACATCATAAGACGTCTTTCATTGAAAACCCCATGTTTATATGACCATCCATTCAAGGAGTAGCGATAACAAGATTTTTAAGATGGCTGACATGGCGGCCATATTGGATGTCAAATCGGCACCATTTTCATTTAGGACCAAGTAGACATCATAAGAGGTCTTTTAGTGAAATCCCATGCTGATATGACCATCCATTCATGAGGAGTAGCGATAACAATAATTTCAAGATAGCTGCCGTGGCGGCCATATTGGATGTCAAATCGACACCATTTTTTATAGGACTAAGTAGACATTATAAGAAGTCTTTTAGTGAAAACCACATGTTGATATGACCATCCATTCAAGAGGAGTAGCGATAACAAGATTTTCAAGATGGATGTCTGAGCAGCAACAATTTCATCTAGGACCAACTAGACCATGGGATGAATGTGTGCGTAAAGTTTCATGGCAATCCTCCAAGTAGTTTAGGAGGAGTAGGGATAACAAACTTGTGCTAACGGACGGACGGACAACAGACCATCTCATATGCTACCATCCCATAAGCTCTTCTAGTATATGACCAGTAGAGGTAACAACAGATTAAACCGTTACCGTGATTTTGATCAGCTCTGAAGTTGTAGATAGAAAATTCCAGCGACATTTTTAACTGAATCTTTGTGGATGTTATATTTATGTCATAGCTGCTAACTTCTGTCAAAAATAATTCAGAGAACAGAATTTTATCAAGACTAACGTTTTTATTGGTATTGTGTGCTTGAAAGATGTGCTGTTTGAGCAAACCTGGAGAGAAAAAAAAGGCATGTTCCGGTCATTTACTTTTATTTGAAATCCGTAGTTTTTAACATAAAATTATTGTTTACATTCACTCTTTCCATCAAAACACATGCATTTTGTTCAGTGGTATTATTGGTTTGATGCAAGTTTTCAGATCAATATAGCCCATAACTGTAAAGATTTTAAACTGTTTTATACTGCACAATGAAACACCGAACAAATTTACAGCAAACGTATCAAGTAGCCTACATATTTATGAAGTATTAATTTTTTTTATGACTAATCGAATATAATAAATACAGGATAACGAATGGGTAATGATATAATATTGAATTTATGAAACGAGTTTAATAGTTTCCAGCTTTTGCGAGCCTTGACTATCAAAAGCTCGAAATTCTTCAACGAGTTTAATAAATTTAATATTAAATCATTACCCAACCCATTTGAGATTCTGTAATCATATAGTTTTTATTTTAGTGTAAAGAGTCTGGATAGAAAAAGAAGAACAGATGATTTTCGGCATTCCATTAAATTCTGGGTCAGACGCTGCAACTTTCAATTCTTGCGCATGAAAAAATAGTCCCAGACGCGAGTTGAATCAATAATGCACAAATAGATAACCAGTAATATTTAAAAGTAGGGTTGTTTTTTTTTACAAAGTATAATTCAAAGAGCAACTGTCCTTCCAAATCAATAGAATATTTGACACGGACAACATCATTTTTTAACACTGGATCTCCAGCCGGAGTAGTTGACGCGCCATATACATGGATTTCAGTGAGACAGTTTACAACGTTTCCACCGAAAAAGTGTGTCGATTCCACTATGGACAGTCACCACAGATGCAGTATTGGATACATCAGAAAAAAAAAAAAAACAAAAAAAAAAACAAAACAAAAAAAAAACCCCCAGTAGCATTCAAGTTGTTGGATATTCGTGTGAAGGGGTGATTACCGGATGCAGACATCTTACCTAATCTAGACTATAAAGGTGTTGCTATGTAAAATTGTGATTCAAGTTTTAATGTTTTGTGACTGGATATTTGCATTATTTTATTTGGAAGAATGCTGTGGTTAGATAACTTTCTGTCAGTGAGGGACTATCATTTGTCGACATTCTTTTCATAAGATAGGTGGGTTTAATTACTCCTATTTAGGATGACATTTAACCACTCTTGTCCTAGGGGCGTGGTGCAATGTAATCATGTTCTAGTTTTACATTCATAAAATTCCACGTAGGGTAAATTGGCCATATTCCCATATACGTAACGACTACTGTGCGTTTTTGTGATAGTCGACCGTGCATACTCAATGTCAGTTTGGCATTCGATTGGAAAGACGGCTGCCATATTGTTGATAATAATAGTTTAACAAAAAAAAAAAAAAATTAAAAAAAAAGGTTCCAGAAGGCGGGGCAAGGAAATGAGAATACTGCACGAGAATTTCAGCGCAAGAATTTCATGGGCTTATTCGGACCAATCACATTCACAGAAAGCGATATGTTAACGTGTTGACATATTAAAAATATCAAACTGCAAACAATTTATGTAAAGTGTACCAACTATGTGATAATACTGTATACATGTTCCATTCTCCTCCCCAACCTCTTCCAGTAAACGCATTCCAAGGATGTTTCCATTGCGGGTGTCAGATGCAAATTTCTGTCCCTCATGTATACTCTCTCTCTCTCTCTCTCTCACACACACACACACACACACACACATATATATAAACAGTCAGTATATTTTATGAGGTGCTGAATTGGTACAGTATAATCTGCTGTAAAGGGTTCTAACATGAAGCAGTCTAGAGTCAGTAACGATATTTCCCTCTTAAAGCAAGATGAGAATTAAAATTTGGTACCACATATTGCTGAAAAAAATGTTTGGATTTTGGTAAAATTTATTGTTCCCACAGGTTCAAGCATGGATATATTTTCAATTCAGAGTTAGAGTTTGAGGTTGAGATCTTAGCTAATTCAAAAATTGTTTTACAAAAGTAAAGTTTCTTGTCCTTGGCCGAATCTACATTGCAAGCTCAAATTCAAGCTCAGACGTTGTATGATTTCCAGGCCAGGTCACAATAGATATTTAAACAGTGATACTCACGGATATCCCTACAACCAAATCAGATTATGTTGAAGTTTTACATGTTACATGGGTCTTACATTTCTAAAATAATATCCAAAGCTCTCTTAGGTGGAAATCTTTGTTATTCTAAGAGTGTTCCCCTTGTCATTTTTTCAAGTGCTTCCTATTTGAGTTCCTTGTTTATCTGGCATGTCTCTATCGAGCCAGGGCATAAAGCAAAGCAGGAATTTAGTTTTAGGACTCATCAGAGCCGAAATAAAGTGAGATAACTGTATATATAATTAATTGTATCCATAACGTTATCTTCAATGTCATCGACGGTATTAAGCAATTAGAAGGCGGTATGTATTCATTCAATGAGGTTTAATTTGATAATTAACCATATTAATCCTCAAACTTTACAAATAAATTCAATTGGATGGGGTTAAGATCATAACTATGGGAAAGGATGGGTAGGATTTAACATAATGAATATTTTTTAAACACGAATTTTGATTTACCTAAAAGATATGCATGATTTAAATGACATTAGGTAACAATTCCCTATCTTAAATTCAATTGGATGGGGTTAAGATTATACATTTGGGAAAGCATGAGTAGGACTTAACATAATGTCTAATTACTTAACACGAATTTTGATTTACTTAAAAGATATGAATGATTTAAATGACATTAGGTAACAATTACCTATCTTATGCTAAAATGTAATAAACGATCAATACATTAAGTTGGGCTTCATATCGGAGATATTCCAGCCATTAATGTACAAAGAAAATGGACTGTTTGTGACTTTTGTTCCACTACCGTTGGTCTATAGAGAAACAATTTGTTTTGTATTTCTAAAACCAAAAGTCACTTGAAAGTACCAATATTATCACTATCACTGTCGGCCGCCATTAGAGATTTTCTTAACGTCACAAGGTCGGTTTGATTCCAATCGGTACATATACCTCGCAGTAAAAACTCGTGAGTACAGAAATTCCATGCCGAACATGCAAACTATTTACGCACTTGTCAGACATTCCTGATACTGAATTAACTTAAATAAGGAAATGTATGCTTTGAATTTTCGGTCCAGATACAGCATGATTTCTCTGTTTTAAAGTGATAGTTCTAGCCATCACAGCATCGTTCTTTTATTTTATTTGTATCGGAAACTGAAATACAATTTAGTCCTTGTGGGATTCAAAGCAAATATAACTTGAGTTTAAAACGTAGCAAAATTCTTGATTTTATAAAAATATTTCATTTTTAGCTGTAGTGTATATAGCACTGCAATAAACAAAAACCGACCTCGTGACGCTACGAATCATTCAGACATCATCTGATGCTTTCATATAATTGATGCGTCTCACCTATGCAGTATCATCTGATGCTTTCATATAATTGATGCGTCTTACCTATGCAGTATCATCTGATGCTTTCATATAATTGATGCATCTCCTCACCTATGCAGTATCATCTGATGCTTTCATATAATTCATACGTCTCACCTATGCAGTATCATCTGATGCTTTCATATAATTGATGCGTCTCACCTATGCAGTATCATCTGATGCTTTCATATAATTCATACGTCTTACCTATGCAGTATCATCTAATGCTTTCATATAATTCATACATCCTACCTATGCAGTATCATCCGATGCTTTCATATAATTCATACGTCTTACCTATGCAGTATCATCTAATGCTTTCATATAATTCATACGTCTCACCTATGCAGTATCATCTAATGCTTTCATATAATTGATGCGTCTTACCTATGCAGTATCATCCGATGCTTTCATATAATTCATACGTCTTACCTATGCAGTATCATCTAATGCTTTCATATAATTCATACGTCTCACCTATGCAGTATCATCTGATGCTTTCATATAATTCATACGTCTTACCTATGCAGTATCATCTGATGCTTTCATATAATTCATATGTCTTACCTATGCAGTATCATCTGATGCTTTCATATAATTCATACGTCCTACCTATGCAGTATGACGGCGCCAAACACACGGTATATACAGTTGATTGTTTTGTATAAAAAAAATATTGAACCAATTTATTTCAATAAGCATGAGCTTTTCCGAACTTCATTTACATTTCAACTATCAAATAATAAAGAGTGAAAAATATTCATGTCCTTTTTCGTTTAATTAAAGAGTGTATCGTGGCCGCGTGTCAGGTCGTAAATAAGAGGAAAAGTCAGTCATGTCTTGGTATCAAATACTGATAAACCAATTTTAGAATTTGTTAGGTACAAAATGGTTCATTATTTTACTAACTGAACACTATCGAGCTCAATAAATCATCCAATTCTTAAATCAGTCCAGTTCAAGAAGTTTTCTAATTGAAACAATCATGAATAGGCTAACGTAATAGTTCTCTTAAATAGCACTGTGAACTGACCTATCAGCCGATTAGTATCTAAATACAGAAAATCTGACACATTTACAATAGGAATGATACAGATGACGTACTTTTAACTTAATTATACAAGTTCATAAGTTATATATATATATATATATATATATATATATATATATATATATATATACTGATTTATATCGTGTATATCCAGGTGTACATGATAAAAGTATGTCACTTTTCCCAGTGATGACCATATTAATAAACTGGTCATTTTGGACACTATCAAATCTATATCCTGGCTGTTATCACTGAACAGATAAATCGAATAGTGCATCAGAATGGTAAATCGTTAAAAATCTAAAGTCGTTCATCCGCTGTACATGTGCATGCTTTTTGACTCCATGGCATCATTCGGGCAACAACGAATAAAGCCGCTGCTATGAAAACTATATTTTGCAAGGATAACTCGTCGGGAGTCTTAAACACAGAGGGTAATTCACGTGGATTTACTCAGAATCATTAAATTATTCAGTTTATATTCGGGCGATTTCAACAAAGCTAGGTAAGTTTGAAATTTTAGACTGGAAACAAGACAGACTGGCTAATTTGGAGTCCAACAAGAAAAAATAACCAGTAAATAAGAACATTTACATGCATATCATAATAGGCGCCTAAATACATGTAGCTTCATTTTTGGCAAAGCTCCATTCGAGCTACTTTGCCAGGTAAGCAATTTCTGTACTCTTGTAACCAAAAGAATGCATTTAGTGGGGAACGACGTAATTAATGCCCATAATTAAAGGGGATAAGCAAATTTCTGTACTCTTGTAATCAAAAGAATACATTTAGTGGGGAACGACCTAATTAATGCCCATAATTAAAGGGGATAAGCAATTTATGTACTCTTGTAATCAAATGAATACATTTAGTGGGGAACGACGTAATTAATGCCCATAATTAAAGGGGAAATAATAGATACTTGCTGTCCATTTTCTTCTCTCTTATTAAGGAGTTCTTTTTGATAACATTTACATGAAATTGTCCGATAGTCCACTATGTTCTGGTCGGCTGGACTAATCTTCTTTAAAAGTATATCTTTGACTTACTTCCAGAATTCAAACGCTTTCATCATTAAAAGATTCGCTAGAAAGCAAATATTTTTTTCCTGGTGCCCCGAATGCCCACGATACTGTCTTTTTGTAATGGATACGTAAAGTAGACTAAGGCAATAGTAGCTAGCTGCGACACACAGTGTGAACTTATCTGATTATGACTACTAACTCCTACAGAATTATAACATATGACTGCTAACTCGTACAGAATTATAACATATGACTGCAAACTCTTGCATTATTATACATATGACTGTTAAATCGTACAAAATTAAAACATAAATGCTAACTTGTACAGAATTAAAACATGACTTAACTCGTACAGAATTAAAACATATGAATGCTAACTCGTGCATAATTAAAACATATAAAAGCTAACTCGTACAGATATATAACATATGACTCCTAACTCGTACAGAATTACAACATATGACTGCTAACTCGTACAGAATCAAAACACATGACTGCTAACTCGTACAGAATTAAAATATATAAATGCTAACTCGTACAGATATATAACATATGAAGGTATTAACCTGACCGTATATTCCTGGTGAATGGAAAATATACTATCAGTGACAATATGACCGAATGAAAGCAAACACTATTGCTTACTGGATCGTGACTAATTTGGACACCTATTGACCAAGATTTATTTAGATCCTGGTCGGCTGAACCAATTTTGATAGCTCTCAAGTACTTCACGAAGATTGCAACCCAACTGGAAAATACGCAAGAATGTAAATATTTTCTCGTGCCTCTAAAGCGTTCGAGAATGAATAATCCTGATAGATGAGTGAAGCAGGCGGAATAGCATGATGGTAAGGTCGAAATTGCCAGTGCACCTGAGGCGTTAAGTGATAATTTTGTCGCTGACTATCTACTTTCGCCAGACTAAATTACAATATAACATGCCATTAACTTGAACCCCAGTTCTTAAAGGGTTTCTATCGAGGTTTACAGTTTTATCATGGCTGTAGCATTTCAAACATTTAAAGCTATAATATCAAGTACAAAAATTCCGGATCATAGACACCGTTATGTTTCAGAAAATCGAGAAAGATTAACAGGTGTCATGCATATTTTTAGTAACCACCCAGAAACTGAGAGCGTGTAAAGTCAGATAAAGGAGTCCGCTCCACACAACCTTCAATGGCAGAGTATTTAAGAATGATTATATATCTGCCAATGGTAAACACCAAACTCAACTAATAAAATAACTTTCTCTTGGTATACGGTACTAGTTTTTAATGCTGATATATTTACAAGCAAAATTTCATATTGCAAATACCGTATCAGATACTGACTTTTTGTCAATTAAATTACCCGAGAACTCCCACACCTTCTTTTACTTTTTCTTTTCTTTATAAGTTAATACCTGCATGCAAGAATCCCTGCCCACATTCATGGTTTTCAAAATATCCATACATATTCATATGTCTGTCTTTATACATAGTATTTCACAAAGCTTTAATTAACTGTCGTTAATATTTGTATCAAATTAAGCTTTAATTAACTGTCGTTAATATTTCTATCAAATTAAGCTTTAATTAACTGTCGTTAATATTTCTATCAAATTAAGGTAGATTGCCACTAACACCTTTCATTGTATTGGTTTGACAATCACAGTCGTTGACTATTTGGGTATTTTGTTGGAAAAACTAGTTTATTGTAAGTAGATCCCCACGGGGGTGGCCCCGTGTACTAATGATATTGGCCCAAAGGGATAATGATTTTCTACGCGCACACACACACATACACACACAAAATAAAGGCGATCTTTTAAAGCTAAAGAAGAAGAGAGCTTTTTGATTGGAATTCTAGGTTTCGATACATTTATACAGAAGCGACCTAGTTTGATAGGTGTTGTGAAAATTGAAACAATTGGAAGGAAAATATGAAAGAAAGAAAAAATACAAATTCAACAGTTTATACGTTTAATCAAAACAAGCTTCGCGTGACAGCAACTTATGATATGAACAGAACAGTAAACAAAAACGTGCATGGTGTAAGCTATAAAAGATGTACACGATGATGATGATGATGATGATGATTACAATTGTTATGATAATGATAATGATAAAATAATAATAATGATAAGAACCAGGATTGTATAATTGTAACTATCATCACCACCACCACATTCATCATCATCATCATCATCATCATCGGGATCATACCAGGGATGTTTCTGGTCCTGTTTTGGGGCCGAAATTCTACCCCATTCCTGGTGCCAAAATCTATTCATTTTTTCCCAGTTTGAGTGTACAAATTCCGAATCAGAACACTGAGAAAAAAAATGTCCTTTACTATACTGACTTTAGGGGAGAACTTACTGTGAGTAACAGGGAATATAAAGAATCGTTGATACCCTAGCTGCATTTTAACAGGGTCCATGCTGGACTATAATATTTGGACAAAATGACTTGTCTCACCAGCTAAAATAGGGCAAAGATGGCGAAAACAGGGAGAAGTGATTGTAGAAAGTTAAAACTGTATAACGTTCAAAATAGTCACGTTATACTCATGTTGTTGCATATTTTCATGTCAGATGATTAAAATACTGATGGAATACTACTTAAGTTTTATGAAATAAAAATAAAACTTTCTTATTTTGCTTCACTACTGTAGTTGTATAAGATAGTTACTGTATTAAACGACAGCCTGGAAAATAGGTTACAATCGATAATCAGCAACAGTTTCCATAGTAGAAGTCCCCTTTTCATATATTTATTGGATGAAATATTGGATAAAATGATTAATTTTATTAGTACTGGACCTGGATACGTCCATTAAATCCTAATTCGATACTGATTGGGCTACAAACAGTACATTTTTCACTCATTCTTTCAAAACTCATGGGCGAATTTTCGGCGGGAATTTGGAAAGTAGCAATGTAATTTCTGGTACTTATGAACATCAAATTAACACCAAAATTGACTACAGAACATAAAACTCCTTAATCTAACTTTCCACTTTTCTTTTTGAAGGAAAATTGACATAAAAGTCTGCGTTTACTTTGATTTGTAATGCACTGTATTGAAACAAAAGGGGGCGGGGGAATGCCATAAAATCAATGCAAGGCGAAGTGACAGACTCGAGGGCGACCATTTCGTCTGACTTGCCCCCTAGCGTGGACCCTGGGCTATTAAATTAGTTTAATGTTCAAGATTTCTTTGAATATTTTTTTTAATTAACTGTGTGTTAAAAAAATTCAAATTTCCTAATATTAACTTTTTACGAGTAAAAATTCCCAATTCCATGGACCCCGCATCCCGTTTTGAAAATGGTAGAAAAATCCCTGCATACATGCTTTTTCTGGTATCAACGTTCGCCAAATCCCGAGAGGGTCGTTGAAGCCCGAGCCCGTGGGGCAAGTGTTTCAACACACCCGCGGCATTCGGCGAACGTTTACACCAGAAAACGTGTATGATCGCTATTCTTACATAAAATAAATAAAAAATAAATAGAAAAAACTATGAAATTTTCAGACGCAATTTTAAGTTTCCCAAGTGAAGGAGCCGATCCGGTACATTGGCTTTATTTTATTCTTTTCAGGGGCGACGCGCTGCCGATCAGCTGATGTAAAACGGTCGTTATGTACATGAGAGTCTCGTAGGAGAGCCAACTTCGAATATCTATTGAGAAATAACCATTTCAGCGAATCATTCAGCATACTATCTGCCCTTTCTGAGGAATAAAGTAACTGTGAGATTTCTGGCAGGTAAATACGTGAAATTACACAGATTCTGAACATGATTTTGATTGATACGCACATGAAACTACACATCGGTTACTGTGGAGCATACAAACTGAAAATTCCCTTTGTGTGCATTGTTATTTCTATCGCTCTGAGCGAATAAGATGGATTAGGGCAAAATATGTGTGTGTGTGTGTGTGTGTGTGTGTGTGTGTGTTATCAGTAGCGTAGCAACAGCCCAAACAACCCCCGCAACTGCGTGGGGTGGGGTGGGGGGACCAAAATTGCCACCAAACAGCTTTTTTGGGGGAGAGGCCCCAAAATTAAGTTTTGCGGGGGTGGGTGCAAAATCTCTTGCTACGCTACTATGTATATATATATTGTCCTAACTATCTTAATAACTTCTAAAAATAGTGTTTTGGTTCTACATGTAGTACTCTTTCATTCTGTTCATTGACTGAATATGTAGCTCTGAAACAGCCAAAATTAGTAATGTTTACTGTACACTCAGAAGAATCTCAACTATAAACTTAAAAATACATTTGGAAGTAATATTGAACTACCTTGAACAAAGGGCAATATTTAAATTTGCCAGTGAGTATTCCCGACAATTTACCATTGAGTATCCCCTAACTGAACCATGCGATAACAGTTCAGAATAAAATGAGAGTGCATACAACACATGCTTGGATTCCAACATATTTTATTTCAGCACGTCTGTCAGTCATTTGCTATATAACGAAGTAAACTGACGAATTTCTGGGGCAAAACTTTCCAATGAGCGATAGAGCTGGCCCTCTGAAGGGCAAAGTATCCAAACTGCTTAATAAACTTCACTGAAAACCGACTTTAATAATCTATGAAGCTCAGATAGTTTGGCTGAGGATCAAACTCAGATAGTTTGGTTGAGGATCAAACTAAAATTGTCTGGCTGAGGATCGAGCTCAGAGTCTGGCTGATGATCAAGCTCAGATTGTCTGGCTGAGGATCAAACTCAGACTGTCTGGCTGAGGATCAAGTTGCAACATTATATTTACGCATCATTATGTTCATCTGTTTGCTGCAGAAAATTTGTCGTAAAAGAAAACGTGTTCAAACCCCCTTTAGATAAATTGCGTATAAGAGCAGGAACGCGGTAGATAAAAGCATAAGAAGTGACTACATATACTGGGAGACATGTAAACCAGCACACCTTGGTACTACTCTTAGCTCGGATGGAAAATGGACTCACCGTGTAGATATTATATTGAATATCAGTAATTATTTTCTTCCCTTCAGTGTAAAAAGTTTCCAACAGATTTAAATTATATTTTGTGCGGCAATGTAAATATTGCATTTAGTCACAATTATAACTTGTTAAAGATTGTTCAACCAGCTTTAAAGGATTCCAAACGATTCCAGAACAAACCATCATATCTCGATTATAATCTCTCTCTCTCTCTTGATGAAATTTGCCCCCCCCCCCCCCCCAAGCTTCTTCATTTGAAGCGCTTCGAGGGCATGCCTTTAACAGAACAGAACAGAATGTTTATCCAGTACTTTAGGCCTCCGGCCCATAATACATATCAAAGTGAACAGAGTGAGATATACAGTGCGCCATAAACAATATTATAAAATACACTTATTTAGGTCTTGAGATTGATACTTTCTAACAATTCATCTCTTAGTTTAAAAGCAAAATACAGAAATTTTGATATATTCGTAATAACGCTTATTTTCTGGGTGGACATTAGACATATAAATTTATCTACAGACGGGTTCATATAATACATTTCGTCGAAATATTTACGTCTTAACTCGGTATAAGAATTACATATATATACGAAATGCTACTCATCTTCTACAACCTTGTTATTATCTTTAAGACATAATTTGCAAACTCTTAGGTCTCTTCCAATTTTAGAGTGTCTTCCTCGTTCGATCATTAAATCATGTTTAGAGCATCGGAAAGATGCCAATGCTTTTCTGAAAATGAAAGGTAAATCTAATGTTAAATATTTCTCAATATCCAATAATGACTTGTACTGGTTATAATAAACATTTTTTGTAGATTCGCTTATTTTACTTGACCAGATCTGAAACAAGGAATCAAATAAGCGTTGTCTGAACATAGATAGAAAAATGTTTGTGTCACCTATTTCTTGTGCTAGCCATGCCTTTAACCAACTAACTGTAAAGAAAACTTACTCTAGGAAACGTTCCGCTTGTTTCGTGCTCAATTTTGTTCGTTTCTTACCCAAGTGTTTGGTTGCTCCCCCACCCCACCCCTTCTACTCGTGAATATAACATTGTGTTTTAAAGCCGACTATCAATACATGAAATTTAAGTCCATGGTTAAATGCAGCAAATATAAAGCCTTTCTAACTACAACTATTGCATTGGATCATTTCAAGCAAACGCAATTTTAAGAATCACATACATAGTGATTTAAAAGTTATTTAAAAACAAGATCGTGGTAGCTAACGAACTGCTTTGCGGACACATTTTTACGGCACATAAAAAGACGATGTTGACATCAAATTGAAGAGTATTTGTCCTTACAGACGATTTCTATTTTCTATATTATTTTATCTCCTTTTCATTGTTATAACTCATGAGATCTAAAGTTCCTGATACAGACAGAGATAAAGGATTAAAAATCCAAGTAAAACCCTTTGTCTGACAAAATCCTTTGATCTTCATTTCTAACAACATCCAGAGCATGCCAGATAATCATTGTATTGGCCACTCTGAGTGAAATCTACGGCTAAGTGACTTACGTCTATCACGTTCAAAGCCGCTTTAAAGAAATTCTGTACAACCTTGGCTAGTTTCCACACTGGAATATTAACAGGCTCCATATATTTGAGAATGAATGCGTTAAAGAATAAAGAAATTCGATTGCTTTCATTTTCTTTATACACAACAGTAATTGTCATCATCAGTGATGATCTAATATACTGGATGCAATGCAACAAAACCGGTAAAAGTTGAAAGGCAGTTTGCTTTCCGGATTTTTTTTCTGGTCTTTGAAGAAATAGACGGCTATCGCTTGTATAAGCTTTATATTTCTTTATGCGTGATTTCAGAGGGAAGTGTTGATAGACTTTATCAGGTATAAAAAAAAACTATCTTTCATGCTAGAAATGCTTATACTTACCTCCATTAACCAGATTTAATTTAATTAAATATCTTGTAAAGCGCATTGCACATGCCTTGGGTCAAGATTGCGATGCCCTCTCTCACTCACGGTGTCCTATGCCTGTTATGCAGTAGATATGTCCATATCCTATGCCTGTTATGCAGTAGATATGTCCCTCTCCTATGCCTATTATGCAGTAAATATGTCCCTATCCGACATTAATACATTATATGATACTGTTATGCAGTAGATATGTCCATATCCTATGCCTGTTATGCAGTAGATATGTCCATATCCTATGCCTGTTATGCAGTAGATATGTCCATATCCTATGCCTGTTATGCAGTAGATATGTCCATATCCTATGCCTGTTATGCAGTAGATATGTCCCTCTCCTATGCCTATTTTGCAGTAGATATGTCCCTATCCGACATTACTACATTATATGATACTGTTATGCAGTAGAGATGTCCCTATCCTATGCCTGGTATGCAGTAGATATGTCCCTCTCCGATGCCTATTATGCAGTAGATATGTCCCTATCCGACATTACTACATTATATGATACTGTTATGCAGTAGATATGTCCCTCTCCTACATTATACGATACTGCCTCTTCCAAAAACCATGCCTATGCGTGCCAAATTGTCTTAAAAACCAATTGCATTCATGTTATTGATGAAATATACAATGTTGTTTTTTTACTTACATGTGAGTAGTAAATATTTTCTGCCAGTCACTTAAACTGTCTACACAACAGTACTACTAGTACTTGACTTTTTATCATTTCTTTGGAAAAGTAGCCTTTAAATCTAAAACTATCAGCAAATAAAATATTATTACAATAGTGGAATTATTGCTTTGAAAGGAATTTACATGTCAAAGCCTCATCTCATTGCCCTTGTTTAAAAAATGTAATTGCTTAACTTTATTTCACTCGTGGTTTCTATTGCTCAGCAGTTGAAACCATTGTTGTAATAATGTTCAAGTTTATTACAATGGTGGCTTCCACTGAACGGCAGTTGGAACCATTATTGTAATAAACGCACAATAGTGTCTATTGTAAAAATGCTAGAATAATGTCATCTCATTGCTTTAAAAAAATGTATTGCTTCAAATTATTACTATAGTAACATCTACTGAACGGCAGTTGGAACCACTACTATAATAAACTTACAATAGTGTCTATTTAAAATACTGCTAGAATATTGTCATCTCATAGCTTTTGTTTAGAAAACTGTATTGTTTAAATTTATTACAATTGTGGTTTCAGTGCAAATCAGTTGGAATCAGTATTGTAATATTATTACAATAGTAGAGCATTCCCTTTTAAGGAAACAATTCATCTCTTCTTATTGCTTTTGTTTAAAAAATGCATTTCTTAACTTTATTACAGTAGTGATTATCACTGGTCAGCAGCTGGAACCACTATTGTAATAATCCATAAGTTTATTAAAATAGTAGTTTCCATTGCATGGCTACTGAAACCAATATTACAATATTTGTACAGTAGTGGATTTTTTGTAATTACAATAGTGGTTGCTACAAACATTCATATGTTGCATTGCCGTTAAACGCCAAGCCAAACCAAACCAAACCAAACCAAGTAGCTCAATAAACGTTATATAAAATAAAACCAAACCAAACCAAGTAGCTCAATAAACGTTATATAAAATAAAACCAAACCAAACCAAATAGCTCAATAAACGTTATATAAAATAAAATCAAACCAAACCAAATAACTCAATAAACGTTATATAAAATAAACCAAACCAAACCAAATAGCTCAATAAACGTTATATAAAATAAAACCAAACCAAACCAAATAGCTCAATAAACGTTATATAAAATAAAACCAAACCAAACTAAATAGCTCAATAAACGTTTTATAAAACCAATGTTATCAATCTATAAAGCTCCTCCACTTTGGCCCGAGTTCAAGTTTCCAACATTATATTCACACATTCTTCTGTTCATCTATTTACTGATATGGGAAATACAAGTGTTTATTGAAATATTTGTGAACCTATTTTTTTTATAAATTGTTAATAATTACTGATAGCACGAACGCGGAAGATGTGTGTATGATAAGGAAGACACATACAAGGGGCGCATGTAAACTTGTTTTCTTGACGAAATAGTAATAATTACCATTACTTGGAAAAACGGCCATAATTCCTGTGTATAGTTGTAAATATGAGAAACTTCAGTCGAAACATTCATGAATTCCTTTTTGTAATCATGGTTACAAAGAACTAATGATTTCTTTTGACAAAGATTCAAGATGATATTAAAACATGTAGAAGGAACAGTTGATTTTTTGAAACAAAGCGTGCTACAAATGTGTATTTTTGACAGTTTTTCTAAAATGAGGTCAATCTTAGGCTGCATTCGAGGACTGTTCTTGACACCGTTGCACGTTCTAGCGCCGTTCTTGACTTTCGAACATCTAGAACGTCGTACCCGGAACACGTCTCTTGCCGAGAGAGAGAGAGAGAGAGAGAGAGAGAGAGAGAGAGAGAGAGAGAGAGAGAGGGAGAGAGAGTTTGGATTAAAGACGTGTGCGACGAATTTCGTCATGTACGTCTATGGTTATCTTGCCGAGAACCCCCTCACCTGCTATTTGTAGGTGCGAACTTGGAACAAAATGGCGACTAGCGAAAACATGTGAGGGATCTGCAAATAATTTTTTTTTAAAAATCTGAATCTTTACCCGAAAACAATAATGTTTTACAATTACATGTTTATGTATATGCTTATTATATTTTTTAAGATATCACGGGATAATTATATTATAGAACTGGTTGTGTACTTGTATCACTGAAATTACTACGTGTTCATGCATACAGCATTGACTGAGCATCAAGCATCATGCTTTTGGCTATACAATGTAATATACTAACCCTTTCAAAACCTCCACTCTACCCTGATTTAACGTGGGTAATTGTTTTCTTATTTTCACACTGGAAAATTCTAAGATTGTTACCTCCATCAAATCATTTAGCCCTTCGAATAGTCATAGACTGACGGTCGTCGGCCTAATGTTATATTTACAGCGCTCGTGTTAGTTGTGTTCTCCGTGTTTGCCCACATCGTGATCAGTAAATCAATAACCGTTGTTTCGAATGCAGCCTTAAATTACCTCAGGTTTCCAATGTTTCCTGCTTGCTTTTATGATTATAGTTTCTGTACACTTAGACATTTCAGTTTGTTCACAACAACAACAACAACACAAAATAGAATGCAATTACCGCAGGAGTCTAATTTATCGTACATCACGTATTTCCAACGCATATAAAAGAGCACATCGAGATATTTAAAAAAAACTTATTCAATTCTAGTTACTGAATAAGTAATAATTTACTAAGAAAAGTATGCTTGACACACATATTCTAAGTTTACTTCAATTTCGAGTTAAAAGCCAGGATTTATTTAAGTAAAAAGCTGCAGTTAAGCATGATTAAAATATATATATATACATATATATTATGTTCCTAATCAGGTAAGGTCCTAAAATATTAAAGTTATAAAATGAAAGATGGAGTTTAATTCAGAGCAAACACAATTAATTATTGTGACAAATTTGATAATTGGAAAATGGTTGGTATAGGTAGAAAAAGAACAAATTCCGATTATTGTTACAGTAGTGAAATGGAAACTTCAAGTACATGAATTAAATCGGTTCTTTTTCTTGAAAAAAAAAAGAAAGTAAATCACAAGAATTAATTCAAGCCCGAGCCAACGTGTTGTAAAGGGAAAAGATGACAATCATGACAATGAAAGATACCGAACAGGAAGCCAAAAGTGCGCTGAAGCTTTTGTGGATGACCAAAATGTGATACATTATAATGACGGCCTATAATCAAACGCACTTATGTAAGTGGTCCAAAGCGGCCGCCTAACGTTTAGCTTATGGAATATTATCAGAGAGAGAGAGAGAGAGAGAGAGAGAGAGAGAGTGAGCGAGAGAGAGAGAGAACGGGTGGGTGGGAATCAGTTGTTTGCAGTAGTCACTAAATTGTGGAGTCCGCAAGCTATTACAGTAGGTTGCAGGAACAGTCAGTGTGTAAAAGTGAGCAGAGTCTTAGAAAAGAGTCTGTACCCTCGTGACCATTAATTTACCTCTGTGTATTGAATATACATCGGACGGTATATAATTCAATTACACATAAAAGGACAGCAAAGTTAAGTGTAAGTAAATCTGTCAACAATGAAAAATGCATGCGATATTGATTGACTGAAATGACACTCTTCACCAGATTCAATTGCTACAACATTAACTTAGCGGTATGTGGTATTCTTGTTACAAATCAACCACAGCCATTGGTTGCTAAAGCTCAGCAATACATAATGAAATAAAGAAAATGAATACACTGTGGAAGAAAATGATTACTGAGAGGTTATCAAGGCGCAGTTTGGTTTGATTTACCTGCAGTGTTGTGACCTTGTGAAAACAGTGACAGTGCAATGAAAGAAAACATTACACCCGGGCTGTACAATTTGGATAGCCCGAAGTACGGGACTAGTCCATTTTTCTCTGTGTCAACAAATGCCTTGCGTCAGGAGTATAATCCCGGGCAAGTGCAATTTTTCAAAATAAAAAGCCTCAAATTTTTCGCACCGCCTTTTCTCGGATATCGTTCGCTTTCGGGATCAGCATTTTCCACTCTTAACCTTATTATTATTAGCATATTCCACTCATAACCTTGTTACTATTAGCGCCCAGTCCAGAACTGTATCTTAGTATGTGGCAATATGGCGCCCTGAAATGAAACTTTCCAAACATTGGCGAAAGACAGTCATTCGCAGACGAAGAATGGCTTTATTAATCGTGCTTTAAAATGAACGTTTCACCAAAATACATCAAATTCAGCTCGTAATCAGTGACGTGTGTTTGGGGTCACATTTCTTCAAAACAGTAGGTTCATGAAGTATATTAGATCGATGATTACCGTATATATTCATATATAATGCAATACCAGCTGCAAACTGCGCGGACCCAGATCTGCCGTAGCATAATGCGTCGGCAGATCTGGGTCTATGCAGTTTGTAAGGACTAATCAGTAGAACAAACAACACAGACCCTGATCAGCCGGCGCATTATGCGACGGCAGATCAGGGTCTATGTTGTTTGCATCTGGACCGGAATTATACACGAGTATAGTCGGTATTTGGTTTGTTTAGGGGGAAACTCAATCATAAAAATCTCGATGTATAGTCTCCTCTATTCTAATTTTGTTGATCCAGTTTTGTAACATGTTCAAGATTATTCTTGCATCTAGGCAATTTTTTATATTTCTACAGAATTAAGGAGGGCATGTGAACTGTTACTTAATCATGATATCGTATATACAAAAATGACGTAGAGCTTTAAGCTGGTGTAAAGGCATTAGGTTTTCTAATGAGACTGTTAGAGTTTGAGAAGTAAATTGAATTCAGCTTGAGTGTATATAATTAAGTTTATATAATTCAACTGATAATTATTTAACGCAAGATATGTGTTTTCTCCTGTAATTTAAGCTAAAATAAAGTGTTCTTTTAGAAGTTCACGATATTCCTGGTCAACGTCTGAAGCAGACGGGAACCGTCGGGAAGCGTTCGGAAAATAAATTTGGCAAAAAGTGGCCAACAGGAAGACAATTTAGGTTTAGCAGAGTCTAGTCCACCGGAATACACAACATTGCTTTTTACATTTACTGACAGTTTATTCGTTCAAAGCAAGTGGATTGCGAGAACCCTATATAAGAATTTAAATATTATTTTTATTATTATTATTATTATTATTATTATTATATATATATATATATATATATATATATATATATATATATATATATATATATATATATATTGAGCAAGATGCCGGGCTCGATGCGCATTCAAAACAACATATCCTCCATATCGTCTTTCTCTCTGGACTCTTTCTTCATTCTTTCTTTCTTTCTTTCGGCACACAAATAATGAATTTCTCCATCGGTTTGCTTTGTACCTTTAATGAAACTATCTCCAACGTCCATTTATGTAGGGGTTGTCGACATTTATTCTATTGGTCCCAATCACCTTTTTTTATGGCACAGTCTCGCGTTATAGGTTTGTTTATAGTTGTGAGAAAGAATGAAGAGCACTATTTTCAACATAGGGATCAAGTCACTCTACATATCCAAGAAATAGTATTTAATATATAATGAATGCTATAGTCAGACTAATCAATCGAAACAGTTTGCCCAATAAAGTAATCTGAATCATGTTCGACAAATGACGGCAATTTGATGTTCGACAAATGACGGCTATTTGAAATGTTGGTCATAAAGAAAGTAAAATTAAATTCTAACGGGTATAAAGTGTTTCTTGTTGAAAAAAACCAATAACAAATTGGGATGATTATGTCGTATTTGTCATGTAATTGACCATATCAATTTCATTGTTCCATTAATTGATTTTTTTTATATTTGTTTTATTTCTGTACTATTTTACCTTATTGTACGTAATGTCATGATTTAAAAACAAAAATAATTGAGCAATAAACAATGCATTCCACACGTGAGTGGCACTGAAATATAAAACCAATAATGACCAAACAATGCGTGCTACAGTCAGATTGTTTCGCTAATAAACAATAAGAATTTTACCACATTGCTTTATATTTTACTGCAATACCAATTATTTTATTTCCTTACATTTTTAGTCAGAAAGAGAATCCTTACTTGAAAAAATACTCCCAGCCTTGGCCATCCAGAATCAAAGAAAGAAAACTGAGGGATAAATAATCTGGTGTTACGGAATTATGTATTTAGAATCTATAATGTGCTTAAACTTTTGGCCTATGACTCTACTTTAAAGTTGTGTGAAATAGTGAGTCATATTTAAGTTGGATTTAGTTGTACTATTAATCAAATAACAACATGTTTACTGACCTTTTGTTCAAGGTCAGAGTTGTTTACTGTATCTGATGAAATAAACGCATTTAGTATTGCATTCTGGGTCATAATATGACACGTTTCTTGTTTTGAAATGTGACATTCGCAAGTTGTATAAAAGACCTAGAAATACGAATTAGTTTCATTCCATTTTAGATCTTGAATTGAAAAGAACTGTGCTTTGTTATGATCAGCTTTCGAATCATCAGATCGTTTGAAATAATAGCCGAGCTGGAATCATGCTGCTGTAATGCCATGTTGTATAGATGATTCGAAAGGAATTATTTATTGGACCATTCAACAGAGCTACCTGGATCATATTATCGTTGGAACATCATAACAATCCAGACTAATTCATTCGGAACCATCATCTATTCGGAACATTCGATCATTACGAAGACACATTCGAAAGGAATTATTTATTGGACCATTCAACAGAGCTACCTGGATCATATTATCGTTGGAACATCATAACAATCCAGACTAATTCATTCGGAACCATCATCTATTCGGAACATTCGATCATTACGAAGACACATTCATTTAGAACATTCGTTCATTACGAAGACTCGTTCTTTCGGAACATTCGTTCATTACGAAGATTCATTTGGAACATTCATTCGCTTGGAACATTTTATAGTTTCTATATATACAGGACTTGTGATTAGGACACTAATAATTGTTGGATTATTTGGATTTTAATACACGAAACTGTAAGTGTATTTTGATTTTCACATTAATTATTTAAAATATATTGTTTGTTGATTTTTACAAACATTGTTGGTTTCACTTTCTTTTTGTTACGTTTGTTCGAGCCATAGGGTCGTAACACTGGAAACCCGTGCACGAAACAATGTTAGAAATGTCTCACGGTCGGGTGTCGCGTATTCCTAATTATGATTGCCAACATAGCTTTATTTCTATTTCACTTCAATTTACAAAATAATACCGATTCAAGCATTACGCATTTGAACTGTGAATCTATAAATCATATTACCATTTGACGGAAGATGAAGTTGTAATTCTTTTTTAATAACATCTGATTGGTTAAACTTGTCACATGATGCAAGCTAACATTTCATGGGACAAAGAAGAGTGTAGAAGAGTCTGATCTCTTAGTCTAATTTCAATTGGACAGCCTCAGAGTCTTTCGATTGCACATTTAGAACAAATTAAGTGTTCCAGTATTGACTGGCAACAAAATACTTCTTATCTGTGCATTTATCGATATCAAAATAAACTTTGTCGTGCACTAGTTTCAATTTAAATCAAAGTACATCAGTCTTTTGAAATTTATAAAATTATCCTTGATTTGCATAGTTAAAAAAGTGTCAACAGATTCTCTCAAACAGAAGGGAAACGATTTTAATCTCATCGTTTGCTCAACTTACACGGATATTAGGCAAACATCCGTCAGTCTAAATCTACTGATTTATTGTTGCGGTTCGGAATAGCCACTGCATCCTGGTTAGACAGAGAGCGCCACCTATTGTAACAAACTAGTTCGTGTTGGCTGCTCCTCTACGTGTGGCAAATAGTTTGAAAGTGTTATCAGGTGTTAGGCTCAGTTGCAACCCAGTACAAGTGTTCTCAAGATAACTGACATGATTCGGAATGCGAGAACTCGAAGAATGCCACAGCACTCTTGAAAAGACACTATTACCAATCCTGTTTCAACTATACGATTACTTGCCCGTCTGGAAGCAGTGTTTTCTCCACAGCAATAATTGACAAAGTTCACCATAAAAGGAATTATGATATATGGTCGAGATAAAAACTAAGTAGGACAATTAAATAATCAGAATAGACGATCTGGTGGTAAATACATATTTTCGCACGGCTAGAAAGCAGCTGAAAATATGTTCTTCTGATAGATATGTGAAATAGATACTATATAACTGGAATGTCAAAATTGCCAGTGCATCCGCTGCACTTAGTGAGAACTTTCCAGGTTAACTAACTTCCCGGCAACCGACTGCGCATTTAATTTTAGGGCGGGAGTGGCCTGGGATTTTTTTAGTAATAAAACATCGGATTCCCAAATAGGTTGAAAAAATTATTCTTGCTCTGATTTGTAGAACAAAAAAAGAACTATCATATCCATTATATGAGTTGAAAAAATGTATGCCGAGGTAAAAGAAAGAAAAAATATCCTGGTTCCAATGTAAATCCCCGCCCCACCCCCCCCCCCCCCCCCCGCCCTGCCCCGCCTGAAAGTTAAATGGTCGGTCTCTATCTAACGACTGCTATGGACAAAATATAAATATTGATCATACGATGAGCACATAATAAGCGTCATGTAGCAAAGTTCTAGAGATTATGTCATGAACAGAATCTCATACTCGTGTTCATTTTCATATGAATATCACAAAACGATTCTAATATTACCATATTCCATTCATTACTATATATCGTTCAGTACCATACTCCAGTCATTACTATATACTAGTCACTGCAGGCACCTCGTGGAGTATAATGTGATTAAACTAGTTTAATAAATCTCAAAGCAAATGATCACATGTTTAAGACCATATCAGCTTAATGTGTTGCTATTGACTTGGATCTCAAATCCTGATCTGCGACACACAATATATATCAGTTTCACGATTCTTTTCTTTCAAATAAACCAAGAAAAACTAAAATAAAACAAGCATGCTTGTAAAATAAAAAGATTAAAGATCAATACTCAAATAAAATAAAACGAGGCACAAACGAAACAGACAAGCGCTGTATGATTAGCGGAATAAAGCAAACCAAGAACGAGCTGATGACAACTGAAACAGACTAAAGCCGAATGAAACAAACTGAAATACAATGAATCAAGCAACACTCATGCAAAGCAAACAAATGTCAAATGAAATGAATACAATGGAATGGAAAAAAAAAAAAAATGAAATAACTACATACAAAAGCAAATGTTAATCGAACACAAATGACAAAAGAAACAAAAAACAAGCAAAACACGAATGAAACAATCAAACGCCAAACGAAATAAACGGTATTTAAATGGAACAAACCAAAATCCAGTTGGTTAAGCTAACATAAATGAAACAAAGTAACAACTGAAAATTTAAAGAAACGCAAACACGTACATCACCCATGCGCAAAAACTACTAACAAATGAGCGAAAATAATCAACTTTATCAAAAGAACAGAGGGCGCCCGTGCATTGTAGGGGGAGATTACTTTCATTGAGCCAAGAGAGTAAAAACATTTGAACACGGCGCATCCAGTGAGACAAAAATGATGCAACTAACGCTGTAAGGCTGTTAAAAGAAGAAGCTGAGTTGTTGTCACGCGCCATAAACAACAATACAGGTGAATTAAACCCCAGATCCATTGACAGTATCAAGATCACCCCTGGAGTCGAGTAGGGCAACAGCATCGACATCAGCTACCACAAACAGCATCATCAACGAACACAGATAGTTATTTCGAAGAGTTTCCAATTTAAGTAGGCTTAATTGGTTGTGAGATGTTTGTTATCCATTTTTAATTAATTCGGTTTCATTCATTACAGCCTCATGAAACTACCAATGAGTGTGTAGACGGACTTGAAAGTATTTTTAGGTGGGGTTTAATTAAATCCTGAACCCCTTTTGACACTGTGTGTGTGTGTGTGTGTGAGAGAGAGAGAGAGAGAGAGAGAGAGAGAGAGAGAGAACTATACTGTCGAATCATACGCATTTTTTTTCCAACAGGTCTTGTCGCCGGTGAATATCCTGAAAGTAAATTCACTTACGAAGTTTTCACTTATCGATAGCATGTGTCCAAATAGCTAAATGAACCTGATATTAAAACCAATATTATCAATATATAAAACTCTGAAAATGTGGCTCGAGTTGAAGCGAACAACATTATATTCACACAGTCTTCTGTTCCTTTATATAGCGATAAAGAAATAATAATACTTTGTTGATGTGTTACTACTAATAGCAAGAACGCGAAAAGTATCCACACGATGTGTTACTCAGATGGATCGGAACGCATGTATACTTACTTGTCTTTTGACGAAACAAAAACTAATTTTGTTATAGCAAATCTACGTAGGAGCTTTAAATAAACGAAACTTTAGTGTAGACATTCGTGAATGGCTGATTGGAATATTGTCTGGCAAAAGCTATCATTTCTGCAATCAATCTTTGGACAGAGATTTAGGATGTTATTAAAATATTAATATTAAACAACCCTTCAGATAAAAGTGTATATTTTGTTCCGGTTCGTGTATTTGACGGAAGGAGGCGTGGTCTTGTACTCTAGAGACGCTGATAGATTACTAATAGGGGAAACATATACGATACCTCAATTAAACGCCTATTTAATCATCTGATCAGTAGCTGCCGGGGCTGAAGAACAATTGATCCTCGTGATAAGAAGTGGTCTTGAATAAGCAAAATGCCAGAATCTCACATTGAAGGGTAAAAAAGGTTAAGTCCTACAGAGGTCTTCTTAGGGCTGCAAATGCGTGTGCGTGTGCATTTTATAGTGTTTGTTATTTGTGTGTTCCTGCATATCATACTATACAAATTACTCACCCTGACCCGGGGGAATCTATCGCCACGATGACGGCCCCGATGAACACCAGCATTACTCCCAAGGCAAACAGCCCCAGGATGGCCGCCCGTGGCACTAGCCAATGGTGGGCGGTCCATGTGTTAAGTTTTGATCCACTGGGACCCATATTATTCAAACAGGTTATATCCAGCGATTAGGAATGGTTTTATATGATTAATTCAACTGGTTTTCGATTGCAAAGCATTCCACACCCTGACACATATTCAAAGCTGAGTAACTGAGCATTTTCTGCTATTAATGAAAACTGTTGTTTTGTTTTGTTCTAAACAGACTTGAGTTACAGCAATCTGAACGAGGTGAAATCTCCCTAGAAACGTGTTCTCTATTATCTTTGCTGATAAATGCTACTGACGGGCAAGTCATTGCTGTACAGGCCTATTTTAGAGCCTCAGTTTGCCGTTTTGTTCATCACACAAGAACTAAAAGTAGAATCAATTGAGAAAATTAATGTAGCACACAGCATAGCCAGGCTGGCAGAGTTAGAGACGAACCTTCACCGAGGTAGTGACCACACATAAAGGTTATTGTCTCCACACTGTACGGGTAAATTTATATCCGCTGTGACCGTGGTCAATCTGTTTGTTATATAATTCCTTCGGTCGAAGAAAAGCCGCTTATAGCACTGCTAGGAGAGGTTAAATATTCTCCCAGGACTCCGTTATGGATTACGATCAAGTAACTTATAGATTACGAGCCGCTTGATTACGATATATACACGCTGCTGCTTGAAGAGATGCGCCCATTCCCTCCGTTCCAGTTAACATGTCGTCTTTTCTCCCTCCCGCTCTCTTTTTCTTTCTTTCTTGCAGAACACCTATAATAAATAGATCTTTTCAAGTGGCGTATGGTAGTTTCGTAGGCCACTTACTCTTCTGATACTCGTTTTATTTGGGCTGAATATTCAATTTTTGTAGGTGAAGTTGATTTAAAACTACTTACGCTCGCGTAAGTACATTTATGGGTGATGTGATACGGCTCGGTACACTTTTGCATTACTCGGCTATGACAATGAACTGAGCCCTAAATGACCAATTAGATTGTCACTTAGCAGTTAAAATGGGTTTAACTGACCAGTCGTTGTTAGGGTTTGTAACTGCGCACAATTAAGTGAATAGTAATTAGCGTCACTCTCAACTGAACCACAAAGGAGCATAGACATAACTTTTTTTTCTAGAAACAACTGTTGCCAAATTTAATCCCACCTCCATCCCCACATAAGCCTCCATAGTTGATCAGTACTGCCTGTGATTGTGACTGAATTTGTTGTATTCTTCAATTTTTTTTTTCTTATGGTGTCTTTGCAATGTATTTATTTATATGGACAATACTTATATCTGTAACTAGTGTATAATTTCATTTACTTAGTGGCTAGTCCTTAATCTGTTTACTGTGTTGTCAGTATGTCATTATTTACCTTTTGCTATTCTGGTTTTCGTTTTGTGGTCATTGCCTGTTTTCATAATTATGTCAAATGCTGTCTGAGCCTAAAATTTCAACCACTTTATCTTCATTAAGTCTGTAAAGTAATATTAAGGAATTTATGCTAAAGTATTTATAGAGAAGCTATGCCATTATAGAAGTAACTTCTCTACTATGCCTTTGTACAGTGATTGAATTCTGTTTTATATCCATATGCAATCTTTATTGCAAGTCACTAGAAGTGGCCAGCAGCGACAACCTTGGAGTATGCTATTAATGGATCCTTAATTCTGAATTACTTTCTAATGTATCTTTCTTTTTGCAAGTATGAGTGTATGATCTTGTAAGCATTTAAGTCTATCTATCCTCAACTTGGTGTTCCATTCTTTAATTTAATTATCTGTCTCCTAGGTCTTTCTGTCTTTCCCGCTATACACAAACACCTAACCATAAAACTTATGAGAGTAAAGACTGTTGAAATTTACACCAAACGTTACCGGTTTGAATCAATCAACAATATGATAACAAGAGTCCATCGACGGGCATGACGCTCTACTGGGTGAAAAGAATTTCTAAAAATTCAAGATAGGCCATTTCTTCCATTTAACTGCTGAGTGTTGAAACAATCTCTGATATTCTTCAGCGATAAGAAGATTTTCAAATTATCTGCTGTGGGGATATATAAGATGTCAGCTTGGTACCATTTTCATTTAAGACAAAGTAGACATCATTAGAAGTCTTTTGGTGAAAACCCCATGTCATAATTATTATCTATTTAGTGGAAGTAGTGACAACAAGATTTTCAAGACAAGCGCCGTGGCAGCCATACTGGATGCACGACTGGCACTATTTTCATTTACGACCAACTAGGTATCATAAGAAGCTTATTGCTGAAAACCCCATGTTGATATAGCCATCCATTTGGGAGGAGTAGAGATAACAATATTTTCAAGATAGTCACCATGGTGGCCATATTGAGGGTTAGTCATTTTCATTTAGGACCAACTAGATACCCTTCCTCATGTTACGGAGGTGAGCAGTGTGATCCTAAAAAGGGCTGCTCAGTCACCCAAGGGGCTGCCAAGTTTCACTGCTGCTTCGGTCCAGTGAAAAGCAACTCTATGCCCTGAGTAGCCTGTGTGCAAGTCTGCAGCTACAGCTCCCAGTGTATACACACTTGCTGCTTTGCTACTCGCCCATCGCCACAGGACTTGAATATATCTGGTGGTGGTGGTGGTTGGGGGGGGGGATTAGTGTCATGACTTACGCGTTTGTTGGATTTAAGTGAGGGAAAGTTGCGCAAAGTCGCCCTCACTCTCTCGTCCAGGCCTGTCTGAATCCAGTGGGACGACAATGTCGAGACGTCTGGAGACAAGTCCAGATGCAGTAAACGGCCATCAGTCCCTACTGTAGCTGAGCTGATGCCATGCGCTGTCCACAGAGCCCTTGCCATCTGCCTTCACAGCCGTGGGATGAGCATATCTGCTCGGTCGTCTGATCCACCAGAAAGGAATTTTCAGAGGGATCCATGGTGTAACTCTCCACTCTGGGTCAACAGTCACCTGTAGTACCGTCTGGTGTTACTTACGATAGCAGGCGTTTGTAGTTACCATGAGACTTGAACATGGACAACAAATTCGAATGTCTCGACAATTCCTAAAAAAAGATCACACAAAGTTCATATGGAGACGTATGTTCATAAACCTTTGATAAATTATTATATCTGACAGACAGTGAAAATAAGTTGATTAGGAATCCAATTAAGCTAATATAAAACTGTTTAAATCGCCTGTTAAGCATGGATACTGCCAAAGCTATTGCGGCTCATACCGTCCTATACAAAATTTATTGAACAGTGGTGGCACGTAGTGCTCCTACGAAAAAGACGACAAAGGTGAAACATAACTGTGAAATGTATCAACCTGGTTCCATAACCACTAAACTCCTAAACGTCATTCCACAGTTAGTGTGGATCGTTAACAGTGTAGGTGCTAACCAGTGGTGGCATTTAAATCACATAATACATATACGGCACAAATGAAACATATTGATATCTCAGTTTCTAGAAACAGTCACAGACTTAACCTCAGGTTTAAACCTCAGCTTTCAGCCAAATTCCTCGATGTTTCTTCACAACTTTCAGCGAAATTCCTCGACGTTTCTTCACAACTTGAAGCCAAATTCCTCGATGTTTCTTCACAACTTGAAGCCAAATTCATCGATATTTCTTCACAACTTTCAGCTTAAGCGAATTAAGATCGAAAGCTCAACTTCAGTTGAAAATTTCTTGACAACGTTACTTTAAGTAATATAACTGAATCCCGCTTTGAAGATGAAATAAACATATGAAGGATACGCAAAAAAGAGTGGGGCCTGAAAATACATTACCTCCGAATATTTGCTAAAACCTTAATTTTCGTGAACAGTTCTAGATTGCATCCCAACTACGTTCTCGAGACGAAAGGGACCGATTATGCTCGATATGGGTGCAACTCTTTTCTTTCTGCAAAAAAGTACTAAATAAGGCTTTGTTCATCATCTCTCTGCTTATATGTATGGATGAGACTTACACTGCACTGCGACTGGGAAGGATTTCACAATATGATCGACAGTGTAACAAAAATTATGTTCCAATTTGCGAAGTCATAAATTTTTTCAACCGATATATTAGTTTTAAGATATCTGGCGAATAAGAAAGAAAGGAAGAAAAATATCAAGATAAAAAGAAACACCCAACCCCCCTTTATATATATATATATATATATATATATATATATATATATATATATATATATATATATATATATATATGAGAGAGAGAGAGAGAGAGAATTACAAAACATACATACACCAAACAGAGCGGAAAGTGCTACCCCTGAATTCTACAGGAGAATGCTTGGGCGAGATGGTATAGGGTAGGGGTTGGTTGCCGTAACCCGCAGATCCGGGTTCGAATCTCCGTAGAGTACAAATTAAAATTCTCTAACCTGTATAATTATATATATATATATATATATATATATATATATATATATATATATCTATATATATATATATGCATATATATGCATGCATTTTTCATAATCTTCAATTGAAGTTTTAAAACAATTTTACAAGGCTACAGCAATGAGCGTAAAAGTCAGTTAACTACATTCTCTTGTATGACTATAAGATATAAATGCGTTTGTACACAATGCGCTATTTGTGTAAAGAAATCAAAGGAGGTAATTGAGTCATTTTTGCTGAAGAGGTCTTCAAAAAAAGAAGGGTATCAATCAACAACCAGTAACCTAATACAAAATCAGCAAGCAAATCATCCTTTAAGCCATTGCGAATAAATTAAAAAACTTATCAACAGAATTACAAATCGAGTTTCGACTTGGGTACAAAATTGGGGTTGATATATATATATATATATATATATATATACCGTATATACTCGCTTATAATCCGACGTTTTTTTACTTAGAATTTGACTCATACAGAGTGGGGGTCGTCTTATAAGCGCGACATTAAAAATAAAAAATCTTGGGGTAATGTTGGAAACTCTAGATGTTTGCAGTACATAAAAATACTGTCAGTTCATATATTTTTACGTTTTCATGCCACTATTCCTATGCAGTAATGCATATATGGTATGCACTGTGTTTATCCGTTTCATGACGGCATTCATTACACAATACATGTATCTACAGTTATTTGGATTTTATTAAATTGAAAATATTACCGGTAAATTAAAAACTCCCTACCGCAAAATGAAGTGTCCGTCAATATTTAACGTGGGTGTTTACTAGTAAGTATATTGCCTCCATTTTCGTGCAAGTCCGAACAACCTGTATTTGTATTAATATTTGTGTTTTGCTGTATAAAGACTGTGCTTGATGCAATAAAAGTTTTGATTTAATTTGTATTTTCCTTTTCCACAAGTCAGATTTAATTCCCAAGTGATATTTCCCAAGTTATCTGCCAGTGCACGTGGGCCGATACTTACTTATTTGGATTAAACTCGCGTGCGACCAATTTGTGGGCCGATAAGCCTTTGGTTTGTTTTCAAGTTGACAATCCTTTTGATCGAACCGCCAATCTATACTTGAACAGTGCCAAGTAGAGTTCTACAACTTCCTGTGCATATACTTTGACGTTAATCCCTTTGCTTGTAAACACACCACACTCTTTGTTTTCCCACGTGACAACCCTTTGATCAAGCCGCGAGTTCAGTGCCAAGTAACAGAGGGAGGCTATTTGAACTCCCTGTGATCTTGCCGCACAATTGACATGTGTTCAGTTGCAGCCTTTAATAGATTTCTGACTTTATGATCAAAGTGTTACTCACAGAGCCCAAGCTCAGTCTTTGCATAAGCACCCGCATATGACAGTTAAGCCGAAAATCGGAGTCTGACGAGATTTACGATGACTAGACGACGACGATTTACAATGACTAGACGACGATGTAGGATTTCAGAACTTTATCAGACAATGAGAATTAATTCTTGGACTTTGTACCAGATGACATTGGATAGTGACATTTATAGGATACAGTGAATCACAAAAAAAGTGGATTTAACCTTTCATTGTTTATTTGCACGACGTGTGGAATTAATATATTACGAGATATTGTGAATCGGATCATTCTGAACTTCTATTTTTATACTGGTATGTGACCTATAATTGAATTCGTGGATTTATCATATAAATAGATTCGGAGTCGGACGATGTTTACGATGACGGGATGACATTGGAGGAATTTATTACTTTATTTGGTAACTCTGATGATGAGGATGAATTCTTGGGCTTTGAACCAGAGGACATTAGACAGTGACATTTATAGGATACCAATTTTATACCTGTAGGTGACCTATAATCCAATTCATGGATTTATCATATAAATGGATTAAAAACGTTAAACTATATGGATTTCATTACACGAAGATGGACAAAATGTAAGTTGTAAATTTATTTGTACATATTCAGCTCAATAATACAATTGTATATATTCTACATTGGTTTTTGTTTTTATTTGTCCTATCTATCTATATGTCTATCTATCCAGTTTGGCTCGTTTATTTTTCCTTAGTGCAGCTCCGACTCAGTGATGACATGTCACCACTCGCAGACGGATTTAATTTGCAAAAAACACCTCGACTTATAGGAGGGTCATAGCTGAATTGGCTTTTTGCAGCCACGAAAGGTGGGGGGGGGGTTCGACTTATAGTCTAGTCGACTTATAATCGAGTATATATATATATATATATATATATATATATATATATATATATATATATATATATATATATATATATATATCTGCTTGATGCGCAGGGAGTATTACCCAGACGTGAATGGTCCTTGATTATGGTACAAAATTACTTTGCTTGGAACAAAGTAAAACATATACTGACAAGTGCTGTGGTGGTCTGTTAAAGTGTACATTTAATTGATGATAATATGAGGTCTTTTTAAACTCATATATTAAAGTTCACTTGAACTGTTTGAATTTTCTTTGTGTCAGTCCTTTTGATGGGAGATTATTTGATGGCAGTGTCAAAAGGTTACCATTAGTCACAAAAACCTATCGCAGTCTTTGATTAAAATTGCCTACAATAAATAATTCATTGAATTTACCGAGAACAAAAATGGTTCATTAATTGTTAAATTATTTGTATACTTTAAATTCCAGATTTATCGTTTCAGATTGAAGATCTTTATTTAAAAACACGATGAATAAGAATGAAGCCGACAATTTTGATATCATATGTCAGCACCGTTGATAGATCAATAGTGCAGGTCGTAACCTATTTTCTCCAATGTGACAATTTAAGGATAAAAGGTACAGATATTAAGCACCAATTTTTTTACGGTGTTTTGTACCGTATCCACTAATACAAGCTTAGTCATTTTGTACGGTATCCACTAATACAAGCTTAGTCATTTTGTACGGTATCCACTAATACAAGCTTAGTCATTTTGTACGGTATCCACTAATACAAGCTTAGTCATTTTGTACCGTATCCACTAATACAAGCTTAGTCATTTTGTACGGTATCCACTAATACAAGCTTAGTCATTTTGTACGGTATCCACTAATACAAGCTTAGTAATTTTGTACGGTATCCACTAATACAAGCTTAGTCATTTTGTACCGTATCCACTAATACAAGCTTAGTCATTTTGTACGGTATCCACTAATACAAGCTTAGTCATTTTGTACGGTATCCACTAATACAAGCTTAGTCATTTTGTACGGTATCCACTAATACAAGCTTAGTCATTTTGTACCGTATCCACTAATACAAGCTTAGTCATTTTGTACGGTATCCACTAATACAAGCTTAGTCATTTTGTACGGTATCCACTAATACAAGCTTAGTCATTTTGTACCGTATCCACTAATACAAGCTTAGTCATTTTGTACCGTATCCACTAATACAAGCTTAGTAATTTTGTACGGTATCCACTAATACAAGCTTAGTCATTTTGTACGGTATCCACTAATACAAGCTTAGTAATTTTGTACGGTATCCACTAATACAAGCTTAGTCATTTTGTACCGTATCCACTAATACAAGCTTAGTCATTTTGTACGGTATCCACTAATACAAGCTTAGTCATTTTGTACCGTATCCACTAATACAAGCTTAGTCATTTTGGATGCTGTCAAGTGTAGATCGTCACTAAAACAGTTAATTTTTGAGTAGTCAAACTGGCTTGTTGAATTTTACAGAACGATTACTATATAAATGAATCTCAAACGAATTGACAACTGAGTCATATCTACCAACTCCTCTAATTGTCGTGACTATTGCAACTAGTAAATTATATCATGTTGCATTTCATTAGTATCCGAGTTTCAGATCATGTTGACTGCAATAACAACTCAATATTATGCATGATTCAAGTCAGAATAACTAATCACATAGCTAAATATGATTCAAGTCAGAATAATTAATCACATAGCTTAATATGATTCAAGTCAGAATAACTAATCACATAGTCAAATATGATTCAAGTCAGTATAACTAATCACATAGTCAAATATGATTCAAGTCAGAATAACTAATCACAGTCAAATATGATTCAAGACAGAATAACTAATCACATAGTCAAATATGATTCAAGATAGAATAACTAATCACATAGTCAAATCTGATTCAAGTCGGAATAACTAATCACATAGTCAAATATGATTTTCATGCTAAGCTAAAGAGTAAAGGACTTTCAGTCACTTCATTTTGAAAGATGCCATACTAAATAATTAAATATGTAACTTTAAAAAATTAATTAAAATAGATTAAAGTGACATTTATTTTGCATGTGAAAAAAACATTTCAAATTCATATTACACACGGATTAGAGAGGTATCTAACTGATATATAGAGCTCTCTAATTTACTTGCAGTTATCTAATTAAATTGTAGAACTCTAATTAAATTGTAGAACTCTCTAATTCAATTGTAGAACTCTAATTCAATTGTAGAACTCTAATTCAATTGTAGAACTCTAATTCATTTGTAGAACTCTCTAATTCAATTGTAGAACTCTAATTAAATTGTAGAACTCTAATTCAATTGTAGAACTCTAATTAAATTGTAGAACTCTAATTCAATTGTAGAACTCAATTCATTTGTAGAACTCTCTAATTCAATTGTAGAACTCTCTAATTCAATTGTAGAACTCTAATTCAATTGTAGAACTCTCTAATTCAATTGTAGAACTCTAATTCAATTGTAGAACTCTCTAATTCAATTGTAGAACTCTAATTCAATTGTAGAACTCTAATTCATTTGTAGAACTCTCTAATTCAATTGTAGAACTCTAATTCAATTGTAGAACTCTAATTCAATTGTAGAACTCTAATTCATTTGTAGAACTCTCTAATTCAATTGTAGAACTCTCTAATTCAATTGTAGAACTCTAATTCAATTGTAGAACTCTCTAATTCAATTGTAGAACTCTAATTAAATTGTAGAACTCTCTAATTCAATTGTAGAACTCTAATTCAATTGTAGAACTCTAATTCATTTGTAGAACTCTCTAATTCAATTGTAGAACTCTCTAATTCAATTGTAGAACTCTCTAATTCATTTGTAGAACTCTCTAATTCAATTGTATAACTTCTAATACAATTGTAGAACTCTGATTCAATGGCAGAGCTCTCTAATTTATTTGTTAAGCTCTCTAAAAAAATAATTAAAAAAAATAATTAAAAAAAATAGAACGCTCTGTAATAACTTCAATATATGTAAAAACAGCCGTCCATACATTTTGATAAGTTGTGAATATGTGTGAAGGATTGTAAGTAAAAAAAGAGTTAAATTGATGTTAACAGTTGACATTAATTGCTGACGGCTGTTCAGCTGACTAGCCACTTACTAGACTAAGTTATAGGTCAGTATTAACGCTCAGATGTACTAACCACTTCCTAGACTAAGTTATTAGGTCAGTATTAACGCTCAGATGTACTAGCCATAGGTCAGTATTAACGCTCAGATGTACTAACCACTTCCTAGACTAAGTTATAGGTCAGTATTAACGCTCAGTTGTAGACATAAGTGACTGAAAAACTGAAAGATAAGTAACACTCTGACCATTAGTCAAGTTTAGTTTGACAATATATTGACCTCACATACTTGGCGTTATTCATAAATTACTCTTTAAAGTGACACTAAAGTTTAGAATTAAATATAATATAAATAAAGAGGACAGCTTAATATAAACAACTGTAAAATTACATCAAAATCGGTTTAGAACTTGTGGAGAAATATATTTTGAAACAATTTAAGGGTCAATCTCATTAAAATTGACAGGTGTTAATGTTGTCATAGAAAAGATATAAAAAAATCCTTGTCATCATCTCTTATTATAAAATTTCAGGTATTTTGGGGTTGCTGCTTGTTTGTTTGTTTGTATAAGATGGTGATACACATTCGGATAATTATTTGGATCAATTTAACAGCACTGAAAATTGAAATTTAATTTGATTTCAATAAAATTTAAATTTCTTCCATTCTTAGCAATATATCTGATATAACACTTATTCATATCTCTCTGGACACATTTGAATATTATACTAAAAGAAAATATATTGAAATTGAAGATTTTTCTCATTCATTTTTCCAGAAACATCAAATTTACTTTTTTTTTTAAAACTAAATTTAATCTTCCATTTTTGGTCAATATTATACATGAAATTATTCTTTCTCATGTACAGAGGTATTTATCATAATGTAAATATTAATTTAAATGCATTTTATTGGAAATAAAAGAACAGTAATGTGACTTTAGTGCTGTTAAAGAAAATTTAAATTATTTTAAATTAGTATTCCTCATCTGTGATGTTATAAAAATCACGAAAAGGTAATAAGTTTGTGATGAGTTATCTCCCCTGAGAAATATTTACATGCTCCTAACTCTAAAACTATGTGACAGATTTTGATCCAATTTTCACCGTCGTTCATGTTAAATATCACCTTTATTTTTTGTCATGTTTATTTCTAAACTTCGGTGTCACTTTCAATATTTAATATATTAGCAAGTCAATTCTAACTCCATATTTTTGTTTCAACATAAAATTGCACATCAGTTGTTGTTTCATGATGTCCGATTTTCAATTCACAAAATATTATTGTTACAGTACCAAATAACGTTCTACAGTAGTCATAGTAAGGAAAGAGGAAGTTTGGATGTGCATTAAAAAAAATGTCCAAATCAGATCACCGATCGGACTATGAGAGGGGTTGTCTTATTGTGAAAGAAACTCTTGCATTTTACTAAGTACAAGAGAATGACCAAAGACGGTTGAGACTGAGGAGTGTTCCTCTTTGGGTATTTTATTGTAATGGGTATCAGGATGTAAAGCGTATGACAAAAATGCCCTTAAAGAAAATCAGCTATCAAGGAATTTCTACTAGGTCTGGTATACATTCTGCTTTCCTTTGGAGTGATTTCTTTCTTTCGACAGTCTTAATTATTCCTTTGGAGTAATTTCTTTCTTTTTGACAGTCTTAATTATTCCTTTGGAGTGATTTCTTTCTTTTGACAGTCTTAATTATTTCCTTTGGAGTGATTTCTTTCTTTTGACAGTCTTAATTATTCTTAGACACATTTTCGAAATTGAAATCGAACTGCTGCTGTAAGTATGCTCCATGGCTAAAATTAAATCATAAGCAAATAAGGTAGGGTACAAAGCTTTTCATGCACACAAACAAACATAAAAAAGATTCTAATATGAGTTCTATTCATATCAATAGAAATTAACCTATATGTCCTAGAAGCCAGGCACCAAACTAATCATTATAAATGTCTAATAAGAAGTTTTCCTTTATGTGCGTCCGTAGATCTCCAAATTTTTCATGCAGTTATTCTTATGTGCTTGGCCCTCTCTGTCTATCTTGAGATATCCCTCCCAATGCCAGTATTTCTTCAAAATTCACTGTTAAAGGTCAAATGTGGAGATTTATAACTAAAGTTCTTTTTTAATCTTTCATACCTGTAAACCACATTCTCTTCGTGCATAGTTTACGATATAATGTGTTTATAAATATTTCTATCAATTAAGTTGGCTTTGGTATTACATCCCCCTTATACCTATGCGGAAGTGACGTATCAGGAGAACAAAGAACTCTCTAACATAGAGATTATAGTCCAAGGGATCTGGGATAGGTTAGACTATGAAGGACTCACGGTACTAATTCAGCTCCCATAGTAAACCTATGCAAACACCATGATATTAAAAATTCACTAACTTTACATTTCTGAATCCTCATGATGAAACCTATATTTATCAGTACAGACATATCTTTGATGCAAGCTTCTCTGTAGAGAAAACAATATGAGCCGCGGCATTTTCTGAATCTTCATGTGTTTGAAACATGTGTGTTCAATTCCACACCAAAGAGTCAAGTGCTAATTTCAGAAACGAGTTTTCCAAACTCAGGTCTGTAAAAGCAAGAAATACCAGTAAAACACGGTCTCTATTTTTTTCCAGTTACAACTAAGATAAACTCTCAAAAGATTTTTTTCACTACAATTTTACTTTCATTATCAACCAATCCTGGCCAGCCAAACCCGTATATACTCTATTTCACCCATTTCTAGACTGGTTCCAATTCTTCCCTATAATCAGTACCATGAGTCCTGAAATGAACAGTGATCTTGTGGAAATATACGACATTAAAACAGGTAATGCTGTACTTATAGTAAATGTTGTCATCAATATATAGAAATAAAAGAAAACTTGAATGATGATAATTGTGGGCAAGAATTATAAAAATACTGTGCATTCCAATGCATTCGAGCAACAGCGACATTAAAAGGATGTATTTTCTAACATTTATAAATATTTTCTAACACTGACCTCATATAAGTTACAAAGAAAAAATAAGTATATCAAATAACTATTTTTGGTCAAAATTATCGACTGTGATTCCTCTAAAATAAACCGCAGATATTTGAGATGGTAAATGGTGACCCCCATTTTAATGTCACCGCTTTTCTTCTAACACATTTTTTCGCTATGGTCTATTAAAATTTTCTGGTTTTCTTTCTCTATCGTAAATAGAACAAACAAAAGTTAATCCCTACGAAAAAGGGACGCCTGTTTTTCTCCTTCTCTCTCTCTCTCTCTCTCTCTCTCTCTCTCTCTCTCTCTCTCTCTCTCAAAGTCGACACGATACCACGTAGGATTTTAGTTGCTCCTACGCTCCTAAATTTATATGTCTAAATCCCTTTTCAATGTTTAGAAGGGTTTCAGAGGATTTGATCGCTGTAATATGCCAAGAAAATCAAAATGAACAGTACACGCAAAGCTCTTAATGAATCGTCATGCGTCATGGTTAGTTTACGTCACAATCGTTAGAATTACATTTTCTACACCTTTCTTACTGAAGAAATTGAAAAATAAGAAAACAGTTACCCTTTCTGTTGTTTTTGATCGCAAGTTGTTACCGAATGATGAACAAAACCCTTTCTTTTTTATTGAAATGACCATGAAGAAAACCCTTTTTTTTTATTGAAATGACCATGAACAAAACCCTTTTTTTTATTGAAATGACCATGAACAAAACCCTTTTTTTTATTGAAATGACCGTACAATCAGTAACTTAGTGGATGGTCAGTTCGTTCCGGAGAGACGTTTACAATTATACAGCAAACCGAGCCAAAGTCAAGGAAGATAATGAGATCGGTAATTTTGGAAATCTAATTGTTCCTTTGATTTGTGCGTTAAATTTTGAAAATTCTGTCACAGGAAATTGTACCAAAGAAGCAGATTTTTAATTTATTGTTGTACACGAAGAGATTCCATAAGCATTGTCAAAGAAAGAATGCCTTACAATCAATTTGTACCAATATATGGAATGCTTGGTGCAAAAGAGTGATTCTTGATAAAGTACACTAACAAAAATATGCTAAGTTTTATGCAACAACGAGTCATGTACAACCGAAACATAAACAACAATAAATGTATTCTCTCTAGATTCAAGACGGTTCAAAGATTAAGAGTCCGTGTACAAGCATATCAGGTATGATGCATGATTATTATAGTATCTGTTATACTATGTATGCTACACACACACACACACACACACACACACACACACACACACACACACACACACACACATCAGCAACAAAAAGTAAAGATTTAAAAGCGGAGCCAAGACTTGAATAGTAATAGTGCTAACAGATATGTATGAAGAAAGAAAAGTAAAGGAATAAGAGAAGACATTAGTAATGAAAAAAGGAAATCCCAGAAAGCTAACACATTCCCAAAGTCTTCTCTCTTTTCCATATAGTCCCACAAAGGACACGAAGAGATATTACATTGGTGAATCGCTATGAATAATTCGTGTAAATATACAAAAGTATTTAATTATCAAATATTAGAATTGTAGAAAGAGAAGAACATTTGGCATTTAAGTAGTTTTGGGGTAAGACGTATTAATTAAGAACATCCACATATAATAACATGCTACTAAATGGTTTTGTTCTTGGCAAAACTATGCGCAAGCTGTCTTACCAGAATTTATTTAGCTAGTCTTTTAGCTGAAAATGAAACTTATATAGGTTCATATTTTGAACAGGGCAACTAAAGTTTAGGTTCGTTGATATGAAATCTATCCGATATAATTGAGTGGCATATGTCAGGATGACTAGGATGTTTATTGAGCTATCCTATATTAATCTTCACATACTCAGTGGTAGGCCAAAATTGATCGTATATTGTGCTTATGTAAAGGACCTAAGGTTACCTACAAGTAACCCTGTCCCTCGGGTTTTGTATATGTATTTGCAGTGGTCAGAGCTACGTCAGGGACACGTTAAGGATAAAGTATTGAAAAATTACTCCCAAAAACTTAGGTAGGAAGGTGAAGGTGCACTAGTTTGCGTGAATGATTCTTGGACAAGATACATGAAGCAACGAGCAATAATCCGTACATATGGGGGAAGAAAAAGGTATTACATAGATAGATGGTGAGCAGGGCTGGTATCTGAAACCAATTTATAGTTGATAATTGAATATAAAGCACGTGATTAATACTGACAAGGAACATGTCTACTATATATCCTGTAACAAGATTTATTTTCCATTCTGAATTGCTTAGTTTTAGACATAGCATGCAACACACAAATCTTGCCACAAATCTCCGTCCTTTCAATAATGTATTCTAAACTTGGGATTTTTTTTTTAAAGGAAAAGTGTCGGACTTTTATAATAAAACAGAAACAGAGAAATAACATATCAATTTGTGTGAACGTCAAATGTGACACTTTTGTTTGTGGAGGCGTCGAACCAGTGATTTTATGTTAGTTGTTACTTCATATAAGAATAACTGTCGTTAATGCCGATGGCATCGGGCAAGGAAAGAGGTGATCTTCCGTTTTTAGCATACCTGTTTCATATACAAGAGAAGAAACGAAATGGAACATAGAATGAAATTCTATTTGCTGAGAAACAGGCCAGTGTAAGAAGTGTTTCTGTGGTAATGTATTTCAGACCTGTTGTATTTCGTGATGACCTTATAGTTATACCTGAGGTACATTATTGTGTGGCTACATAATTAGTATGTATATTGGCTTATATGGTAGTGAGATAGCGTCCAGTATATATGTAAATGTTCACCCCAGTTGTTCCCAAAGCTGCAAGTTTTATCAACCTCGTTCACTGCATTCAGAGTGCCTCCGGAGCTAACACGCATGCATCAACATTTGCATTCGTCTTGAGTCGGTCCGAACGAGTAAATTCCATTTTTCATGTTCTCCGTTACAGTTTTTTTGTTGTGCAATCAACATAAATCTCATAACGTTTCAGACCTATTTATAGCTTACATGTTTTTCACTGGACATTCAACAACAAAATTCTTGAAAAATGCGTACACAGTCCCTTTAAAGAAAGAAACTGTCATTCAGTGACAGATGTACAGGGTGCGTTTGAAACAAATTCAACAGTAGCTTGTGCGTCACATTAGCTCCTCCAGCTGTTTAATGTTAATATTCTAACTAAAGCTGTGGGCAAGGAAATAAGTCGGGTTTTACACGCACCTGTGTTTTAAATCGTCCAAAATTAAATAGATTATAGACTGAAATCGTATTTAACTTAATAATAATAATAATAATAATAATAATAATAATAATAATTATTATTATTATTATTATTATTATTATTTTGGTGGTGTACATGCTACAAAACAAATAGTAGTACTTACATACAGTGTAAAGAATTTCTCAACAAAAGCGATCAGATGGAAAAACTATATGTAGGTAATGTATTTAAAATAATTATAAATGGAATCGTACTAAACTTGCTAAGAGATTTTTAATAAATAACCATCCAAATTATAAAGGAGTTTTATCTTTCTTGACTGATCACAGGTGTGAAAACATAAGTCCAATATATGTTTGCAAATAGAAACGTTATCAAGTGTAGGATTTCTTCTGGACCTAAATCACCCACAGACTGCTTTCTTATGATAGATGTTTTAAGTTGGTACTAAGGCATACTAGTTTTTTCTCTCTTTGTGCATAAAAAATAAATGTCATGTTATGCATTAAAGGACAAAAATCCAAGTGCTGATTTTACTATTGTTAAAAAAATCCAGGTGCTGATTTTACTATTGTTAAAAAATCCAGGTGCTGATTTTACTATTGTTACAAAAATCCAAGTGCTGATTTTACTATTGTTACAAAAATCCAAGTGCTGATTTTACTATTGTTAAAAAATCCAAGTGCTGATTTTACTATTGTTAAAAAATCCAAGTGCTGATTTTACTATTGTTAAAAAATCCAAGTGCTGATTTTACTATTGTTAAAAAATCCAAGTGCTGATTTTACTATTGTTACAAAAATCCAAGTGCTGATTTTACTATTGTTACAAAAATCCAAGTGCTGATTTTACTATTGTTAAAAAATCCAAGTGCTGATTTTACTATTGTTAAAAAATCCAAGTGCTGATTTTACTATTGTTAAAAAATCCAAGTGCTGATTTTACTATTGTTAAAAAATCCAAGTGCTGATTTTACTATTGTTACAAAAATCCAAGTGCTGATTTTACTATTGTTACAAAAATCCAAGTGCTGATTTTACTATTGTTAAAAAATCCAAGTGCTGATTTTACTATTGTTAAAAAATCCAAGTGCTGATTTTACTATTGTTAAAAAATCCAAGTGCTGATTTTACTATTGTTACAAAAATCCAAGTGCTGATTTTACTATTGTTACAAAAATCCAAGTGCTGATTTTACTATTGTTACAAAAATCCAAGTGCTGATTTTACTATTGTTAAAGAATCCAAGTGCTGATTTTACTATTGTTACAAAAATCCAGGTGCTGATTTTACTATTGTTAAAAAATCCAAGTGCTGATTTTACTATTGTTAAAAAATCCAAGTGCTGATTTTACTATTGTTAAAGAATCCAAGTGCTGATTTTACTATTGTTACAAAAATCCAAGTGCTGATTTTACTATTGTTACAAAAATCCAAGTGCTGATTTTACTATTGTTAAAAAGGTTCAGAACTGCGACCAGTGCGCAAAAATCTGTTTTACTACCAGTACATCGGTCCCATCAATAATATCTACTACATCTCCTGTCTCAATATAATCTTGTTAAATTCACAAAATGATGTTCAGGACTATTCTGTTCGAGTGACATGTCCCTTGAAATATTCACCATACCTTTCATTGAAATTGTTGTAGCCAAGCAATCAACTCCTCTCGATTAAGCTTGCCATATAAACCCACACGACCGTCCCAGTCATTTAGATCTTATCCAGAACTAACAAAATATTTCCTGGTGCCTGTAACTCTTGCTTAGCAACAGCCTTCTATTATCTGTATGCATATGTATATCCGTTTGGGTGCAGCCTGAAATCAGATCCTTATTGAGAGTCCACGTTCGGACACCAGTGTAGGACCATACGTCGTTTCATTCTAGTAAGTCAAGCCAATGTTATCTTCTAAAGAAAACCCATTATAAATTCTCAAGGTGAAAGTTTCCATGATCGATAGCGTGGGATCTTCAAAGGACGCCCTGTTTCCAAATAGCTAAATAAACCCCATATATAAAACGAATGTCCCCATGCTTAAGATCTCGGACAATTTGGCGCTTGTTCATGTTTGTAACATTACATTAGGTGTTTATGTTCGTACATTCTTCAGCTATTTAAAAAAAAAATCAAGCTCTACAAATGTTCATTGATCACTGTAATATGACTCGAAGGCAGTTTAGAATGAGCAATAACTGCAATGCTCTTAATCAATCTTCACAGTTTGTTACATAGAGAGTCCCATAATTCATTTACTCTTAAGCATTGCATGCTTATTGTGTATAGCACAGGCATATACAACTTCCTCCTAGGCGCGGGCCGGATAGCGATTTTTAAATATGCCCGTATGATGTTAATGTATCCGGATAAAACCAGGTCGAGGGCCGGATGCGGCCCACGGGCCGTAGGTTCCACATGCCTTGTATAGCACACACTTTATCGTGAATATGGAAGAAATATATAAATAATTATTCAATAATGAAACATAAATTACTATTGAGACTTCTAGTTGAGGATGGGATCAGATAACATAACTTTGCTTTCTTATTTCAAATGCTAAATAAACATTTTGCTAAATTGCATATAAGTTTCTTATGAATACAATTCATAAACTCTACACATTTTATCATAGAGGGATGTTTTCAATAATATCTCGGAATGAGGGATTTTCTCAACAATTAGTACTTATTACAAACCAATTAAAAGTAATACACGTCGTTAACATCGCTTTGATCACACATTAAACATATCCTAAGGTCTGAGTCTCTTCGAGTACTACCAAGACTATCGCTCTCAACTTGAGTCTCTTCGAGTACTACTAAGACCATCGCTCTCAACTTGAGTCTCTTCGAATACTACCAAGACTATCGCTCTCAACTTGAGTCTATTCGAGTACTACCAAAACTATCGTTCTCAACTTGAGTCTCTTCGAGTGCTACCAAAACTATGGTTCTCAACTTGAGTCTCTTCGAGTACTACCAAGACTATCGCTCTCAACTTGAGTCTATTCGAGTACTACCAAGCCTATCGTTCTCAACTTGAGTCTATTCGAGTACTACCAAGACTATCGCTCTCAACTTAAGTCTTTTCGAGTACTACCAAGACTATCGCTCTCAACTTGAGTCTATTCGAGTACTACCAAAACTATCGCTCTCAACTTGAGTCTATTCGAGTACTACCAAGACTATCGTTCTCAACTTGAGTCTATTCGAGTACTACTAAGACTATCGTTCTCAATTTGAGTCTAGTCGAGTACTACCAAGACCATAGCTCTCAATTTGAGTCTATTCGAGTACTACCAAGCCTATCGCTCTCAATTTGAGTCGATTCGAGTACTGCTAAGACCATCGCTCTCAATTTGAGTCTATTCGAGTACTACCATGACTATCACTCTCAACTTGAGTATATTCGAGTACTCCCAAGACTATCGCTCTCAACTTGAGTCTATTCGAGTACTACCAAGCCTATCGCTCACAACTTGAGTGTATTCGAGTACTACCAAGACTATCGTTCTCAATTTGAGTCTATTCGTGTACTACCAAAACTATCGCTCTCAACTTGAGTCTATTCGAGTACTACCAAGCCTATCGTTCTCAATTTGAGTCTATTCGAGTACTACTAATACCATCGCTCTCAATTTGAGTCTATTCGAGTACTACTAAGACTATCGTTCTCAATTTGAGTCTATTCGAGTACTACCAAGACTATCGCTCTCAATTTGAGTCTATTCGAGTACTACTAAGACCATCGCTCTCAATTTGAGTCTATTCGAGTACTACCAAGCCTATCGTTCTCAATTTGAGTCTATTCGAGTACTACTAAGACCATCGCTCTCAATTTGAGTCTATTCGAGTACTACTAAGACCATAGTTCTCAATTTGAGTCTATTCGAGTACTACCAAGACTATCGTTCTCAATTTGAGTCTATTCGAGTACTACCAAGACCATCGTTCTCAGTTTGAGTCTATTCGAGTACTACCAAGACTATCGTTCTCAATTTGAGTCTATTCGAGTACTACCAAAACTATCGCTCTCAACTTGAGTCTATTCGAGTACTACCAAGACTATCGCTCTCAACTTGAGTCTATTCGAGTACTACCAAGCCTATCGCTCTCAACTTGAGTCTATTCGAGTACTACCAAGACTATCGTTCTCAATTTGAGTCTATTCGAGTACTACCAAAACTATCGCTCTGAACTTGAGGTAAGACCCTTGGTTTTTTGGGTACTATTCTATCTTTAATATTCATCAAACATCTATCGTAATCTTTTCTTATGTAAAATTGATTTTAATGGATTTATAAAGTAACAGTGTTTCAACAATGATAACCACTTGGAGATTGTACAAACACTACTTTATCAGATGTAATTAATATTACATTCTCACTGCTTCTTATTTTGAACCAATATTTAACAATATTTACAATTCATCTTAATTTCATTGGCAAACGATCAAGTTTCCTATATACAGTATTATATAATGTTGACATTTTTACATTCAAGACATATTTCATAAACTTAAGTTGTAAGCACTCAGTGACATTAGCACTATGAAATCACAAACTTCACATGGATAAGAAAGGATAGGAGAAATGTATGCATGAAATAACCCCATACATTCTGTTGGTTTCAGTGTAAGATTTTAAAAAAATGTGAATTAAAAAAATGTTAAGTGCATTTATTTGTTCACCTGATCAAGTCAGTTGAACTTATTCTTTTGAAAAAATAATATTACAGGAAGAAAAAAACAAACAAACAGTATAATCGTAATATTAATATTTTCTACACCTTTCTTACTGATACAATTTATAAACAAGGAAACAGTTACACTTTCTGTTGTTTTTGATCGCAAGTTACAACCAAATGCCGAACATGCATCGTTATTTTAAATTTAAATGACGGCGCAATCAATAAACTTCTACACTAATAGATGGTCGGGTCGTTCCAGAAAGACGTCATACATAATAAAAATGTTCTCCGTTCTTTCAATATACAAGTAATATATTCTAAGATTGTGCGCTTTTTTTGAAACAAAGAGCCGGACTTGCATAATAATACAGAAAAAAAGACAGAATATATCAATTTGTGTGAACGTCAATTATGACATTTCAGTTTGTGGGGACATAAACCAGTGATTTGTTCTAGTCTTTACTATTTATCAGAATAATTGTCGTTAATCCCGATGGCATGGGGCAAGAAAAGATGTCAGCTTCAGTTTATCGCATACCTGTTTCATATCTAACATAAACACGAGTCCCTCGAAGGGTCTGGGGCTCTACTGTGCGAAAAGAATTTCTAGGAATTCAAGATAAGACCATTTCTTCCTTTTTAACTGTCGAGTGTTGAAACCATCTCTGATATTTTTCAGCAATAACAAGATTTTCAAAATTAGCTGCTGTGGTGCACATATTGGATGTCAGCTTGGTACCATTTTCATTTAGGACAAAGTATACATCATTAGAAGTCTTTTGGTGAAAACCCCTGTAATAATGACCATCCATTCAGGGGAAGTAGTGGCAACAAGACTTTTAAGACAGTCGTCGTGGCAACCATATTGGATGCATGACTGGCACCATTTGCATATATGACCAACTAGGTATCATAAAAAGTCTAATGGTGAAAACCCCATGTTGATATAGCCATCCATTTGGAGAGGAGTAGAGAGAATATTTTCGAGATATGACTTTTCATTCAGGGGGAGCAGCAATAACAAGATTATCAAGATGGCTGCTGTGGCGACCATATTGGACGTCAGATCGGCACAATTTTCATTTAAGACCAACTGGACATCATAAGAAGTCTTCTGGTGAAAACCCCACGTCAATATGACTTTCTGTTCAAGTAGAGCTGTAATGACAAGATTGTTAAGATGGCTGCCATGGTGGCCATATTGGATGTCAGATCGGCACCATTTTTATTTATAACCAGCTAGACATCATAAGAAGTCTTGTTGTGAAAATCCCAGGTTGATATGACCACCCATGTAGCAGGATTAGCGATAACAAGATTTTCAATTTGCTGTTTTGGCGGCCATATTGGACATCTGATCGGCACCATTTTCAGCTATGACCCACTAGACATCCTAAGAAGTCTTTCAGTGAAAATCCCATGCTGATGTGACCATTCATTCAGGAGGGGTAGCAATAACAATATTTTCAAGATGGCCACTATGGCGGCCATTTTGGATGTCTGAGCAGCACCATTTTCACTTAGGACCAAGTAGACCCTGGGATGAATGTGTGTGTAAAGTTTCATGGCAATTCCCCAAGTAGTTTAGGAGGAGTAGCGATAACAAACTTTTGCAAACGGACTGCGTCGTGCAACAGACCATCCCATAAGCTCTTCTCGTCTATGAAGAGTAGAGCTAAAAATGAAATGGAATATGGAATGAAAACGTTTTTGATAATAAAAAGGCCAGCATAAGGAGTTTATTATGTTGTAATGTATTTCAGACCTGTGTATTCCGTAATGACCATGTTATACCTGAGGTACATTATTGTGTGGTTGGTGCTGCAACCTATCATTGATTATTACTATACAACTCGCCACTATCATCAAGTGTCACGGCTTTTCTTACTAAGCAGTCACAGAGAACATATTATATGAAGGAAATGTCAGTCATTTTTACTATCTGTAACCTGAGATACATAATGGTCTGTTCTTTTCTGATCTATGAATGATAGTGATGTACTTGAAAACTTGATCAGTAAGAGACTGATACAATTTTAAGTAATGGTTAATAAATAGTCTTCCCTCTGATACAGCAGTTTCCATTTTTTTTTTTTTTTTTTGACTGACAAGCGGTATTGCAAGACAAAAGAGAACGACCATATTAAAGAACTGTTTAAGTATTTTCATTGAATTGTTACATAGAAACAGTGGATTGAAAAAGACCTACTTTTCAATACAGCATATAAAGTTATGGGCTTTGTGTTAGTTATACATTTGTAAAATGACTGTAGAAAAGTTCTTACGCTAAAAAGATACGACAAAATCAACTTTACTTTTATTCCAGCTTATGCCAAATGGTGCGTAGTTGCTCTGGGCGAAATCAAACAAAAATAGAGAAACCAACACGTGCATCTTTGAAAACAAATGGCATCGGCTCTTGCCTGGAAGCAGAAGTATAATTATAACAGCTATTACCTGTATGGTAATTATTTCGATGGATATTGAACCATAGGTGTATAAAACATAATTATCACGTACATTGACTTAAATGTTAGTTAGATCGCGTCCATTATACAGGTAAACACACTGGTCTATCATAACGTACCAGCAACGATGCCAACGCACCGGTAGCGATTTTCCAATGCACCGGCGACAAACAAACACACAAAATATGTAACGGAAGCAATGGAAAGAGTATGTGATCGATTTATCTTTTTTATTCCTATAAAGATAACTGGTATTAATCATACAGAATATCTAAAAGATTAATCTTTTGACTTTTAATTTCCGTAATAATGCATACCATTTGATGTAAAACTGATCACAATTTGATATCCATGCCATTAATCGACCGGATTCACTGAGATTTTCAATTTTCAGTTATAATTTCGAAACACCGTGGCTCATTTCCATATTCACAATGTTCACCGTTCACAGGAAGAGTTGATGTGACGCAGGGGTTTCTGATACATTTGTTTCAAACTCACTCTGTAAATCAATAGAACGTTTTAAAAAAAAGATGATAACGTAATTCTAAATTCTCATGGACCATTGAACGTCATGTTCTCATTCAACCGCCCAAACATGAAGTTATTTTATGCATTTTTAGCAGATGGGTGCCACTGTGCATCAAATGAGCGGTATATGTGCTTGGCTAAGAAACATCTGACGGACTTATTGTCGAAACCGCTCCAAGTGGGGCCTATGTCGGAATTGACTGTCTATCCTCATCTAGTCTAGATGGCCAAAAGGGAACATTTTACCTCTCTCTATGACTTCTCATGTTATATATTTCAAATTTTGAATCCTGAATAAAGATGTGATTTTAGAATTTTGCATTTCTATTTTTGAATCCCGCATTCCCAATTCTGAATTACTCTGACCTCATTAATTTTCGATTTTTTTATTTTTGGTTTTGTGTGCCTAGATTTAGAGAACCTTTGAAAATGCCGAGGAAACGAAGCAAGATCAAATCAGATTCGTCATAGGTCAATTTGCTTGGAAGGTAGTCAACGTAAAGAAGGTACGGAAATGGTAGGGCGGCAATGTAATGCGAAACGAGTACGAGTAATGAAAAATGTAACATCCTCTGTCAACCCATTCTATATCAAAACTTTTGTAGTGAAGAGAAAATATCTAATGATTTTCTTCTGATTCCTGAATCTCTTTCTAAGGTACAATTAGTTTCATTCATTTTTATTTCGGAAAATAGATGACCTGAAATAACGCAAGGATACCATTGATTGAATCACTTTTCGGGTGATTACGGTTCTGTGACGTCGAAACTTATTTTTGGTATGATGACACAGTAGAACTATGGAAAATTCAATACAAAATAATTAAGAGTGTACGAGAAACTGTTATGGTCTTCTTCTGTCTAGTCTAGTCTTGGCTTGATGGAATGTTTATGGCAATACCATATATCTCAACTGACTTTGAAGAATACAAGTTTATTTTTGTGTAATTATTGATAAAGAAATCACGCTCTGTTTGTCCACAAATAATTTTCATATTTACACACAGAAAACCACCGATTTCGTAACGTATTTGCAACCTACCACACAAAAAAACTACAGCAGATCAAGAATCTTACATGAACAAGTGGCTCCTGACTCGGACTGATAGCTCTATTACGTGGATATTAAGTAACATTCTGTTAATTTGACAAAGGGTGTCTATCACGCTAAAACATACCATCGTCCAGCAACTAATAACAGCTTCAAAAATACCAGTAATCAGCTAATTACATCCTCAGACAAGTGCAGATAAGAGATCCGAAATTCAAAGTAAATTTCGCATGGGATCATCACACGTAAAGAGGCCATCAGCCAGTGACTAATAACAGCTTCCAGCACCAATAATCAGCTACCTGGTCATCTGCCAGTGACTAATTTCGGCCTCAGACACCTGCCTGTCAGATAATTACAGACTCAATACATGTATAACACTTTAAGGTCAGCCATCAGATAATAACAGCCCCAAGGACCGGAAAATATTTCCCTGGGTACATTGTTAGGGGCAGGTGACTGTCACAGACAAAGCTTTATGCTGTGGATAGCAGAGAAATTATATATATACAGAGGAACCTCATTAATCCGGACACCTTCGTTCCTAGTGAATATGTCCGGATTAATGAGTTTTCCGGATAATTGAATCACGCACATTTTTATTTCTCGATGTCATCATACTTTATACATGTACCGTACATGTACATGTAGCTGTATTTGTTAGCTGTAAATGTACTATATATTCAATAATGGTTGAAATAAATTAATCAATACATCTATTGACTTGTATTTATTTCACTTTATTATAACATGCACTTGTACATGAATACGGCATCATCGACTTGTTGATATTTGGTGTGGGAAGCACGGGTTAGGTCTACCATTTGTCCTTGTTTTTATGATGTCCGCAATTGTCGATTTGCCAATGTCTAAGGATGAGTCAGCCATAATATACCAGCGGATATCTTGAACGGTAGCTTTTGGGTGATCTTTGTGCTGGCAAATCTTCTTTTTTTATGCTGGCTGGTATCTCTACTCATCTATGCTTGCTTGATTGTGTTGCCATAACAATGTAAAAAGTACAACGAATACAAACTGATATTTCGTAGTTAAATGCGTTATGGTAAACTAATAAAATGCAGTCATTTTTATAAGTCGTATTTTACAACTGTTATAGCTGCTAATGAGTCGATAATTGACGTCGCTTTTTATTTGGAAATTAAGCCCTATACTGTCCACAGCGTAAATCAATCAACTTTATTTGTACAGCCATCAACAAACTGTGATTGTTACATACAATTGGCAAACAACAAAAAGACTTAATGACACACTTAATTTATTAACCATATGTTAGGTCAAACATGTGGACGATTTGATTCCAGTGTGTTTATATAATTATTAACCCTCCTGTTGGCGACTAGCAAAAACAGACATTGTTTATACAATCGCTGGTTACAATATGGTCACGCTACTTGAAGTTTTTCTACACACATGATCACGTGATCAATTTATAACTTTAGAGTGCCTTAGGATTTTGGTCAGTTAGAGATTGATACATTGACACATCTCCAAATTTGCGTTGGTGAATCTGTGTTATCCGACTGACTGTATTTTCATATATGATTCTTCGAATTTTCTTATTTTTGGACAGATTATTTCCGGATTATCGAGGCAAGCTTTATAGAAATGTTACACTTTGGTCCCCGATTTTGATTTCCTGATCCGGAACACGGATTTCTTGATTAACGGAGCAAATTAACGTTTAGGAATTCCGTTCCCGTTGAACTATGTTCAGATAGCGAGGTTTCCGGATAAATGGAGTCTGGATTAACAAGGTTCCTATATATATATATATATATATATATATATATATATATATATATATATATATATATATATATATATATATATATATATATAACATGAGAAGTATTCATGAAAGAAAAAACATCCTTTGTGTCACCTTCTGAGACTACATCTCTGAGTGAAGCTAAGCAGCGTATTGTGGAAGTACAGCACTTTATACTTGTCCTGTTACTCAGATAAATGCCCCCGTATATCCGATGATAGTCGGTGCATTCTAGGAAATCAAGATGTGCTACACACAAACCGATTGTTTTATTTTACCAACAAGCCACTAGATCTATTCATGAGTTATGAATGACACGCCAGTCCTATATGAATTTCGTGTCAGATAAATATGGAAATCTGTTTAAGAGGACATTCGATTTTTTCTAAAGATGTTGAGATATCTTGTTATACATCTTCTAATGTCAATCTCAACAGTAACAGGATGACAAACATTGGTGAACCAGATGATAAGTAAGATGCTGCTACTAAAAGGTATGTCATGAAGACAGCAAGTAACCAGATCAAGAATTCTATTCAGGATCTTAAGACTGCGAGAGTGAAGAAGATGTCGGCGGTTGCGCATACAGGAGTAAGGAAGCCTAACATGATATTGGGTCTATAGAGACAAATTAGGTGAGAACAGGAAAAAATATCAGTTATGCTTAAGATGTATTCAAACAGAGATTTGATATACCACCTAAGGCCATGCAGGATCTAAAGACAATCTAGGATAACAAGGGTAACATTCCAAATATCCATCAACATATCCAACCTATCAAGCAGAAGACAGAAGAAATTACTCAGCTAAGGAAAAATATAGCTGACCTGAAAGTGTTGATCGGGGTATATGGTAAACTTGATCAAAAGACACTAAGAGATAATGGCGGTGTTCTACAAGGAACAAAAAGAGGATGAAGAAGTTGAGAAAGGATCTAACTGAGATGGAGGAAAGATTCACATCAACAACTGATAGCTTGAAGATAGAGATAGAGAATAAAATCAGTGATCTAGTGGGGATAGATAACACAGCTTAAAGACAGAGACTGAGAGGAAGATCGGTGATGAGGATCATAAACTCAAGATTACATTGGAGAGTATAACATATATAATTTGACGTATTATTTTGTATACGATTGCTGCCGAATCACCTATTGACTACATCCCGATAATATTGATAAAGGGAGAAACGTGATATATACAATTTCTGATGCATCCAATCTTTTACAAAAAAGGAGCATTGGATATATTAAAGATATACATCACATCTACATTAATCGTTGCTAATATGAAAACTGATAGCATCCGACATTATGATCAAGATAGTGATAAATAATCCAGGACATTACATTGTTATTATATATTTAGAGATTGAAAAATAGTTCATACAATCAAATAAGACTAAAGAACTGTGAGATTGATTCATATAAATGCAATATAAATTGAGTTTGGGTCTGCAAATATAAAACATGGAAGGCGTATTAAGATTTGCTAGAGCTTAATGACCCAAGTTCCCTGGGGTAGATTACATGCTGTCGTCGGTGCAGTGACATTCGGTGGTAGCAATGTATCTGAACAATTGTGGGAACCAGGAGGTCATAGAGAAAAACAAAGAAAGAGAGATGCAGCTACGAGGAAGTATCATGATAAAAAGAAAGATGAATACAGTGAGCGTGTTGTGAGAACTAGTGAATATCTAAAAGAACAACTCAGGCTTGAGGAATTAATACTCATGTCAGTTGGTGAACTAGACAGTAGCATCGAACATTATCCAAGAACATATCCAAATACTCTCCTGAAATTACCAGTTAAACCTAAGTTAAGTGACTACTATAAGCCATCAGAAAGTATTGCCACCTACCAATGTACATGTAGGCCATTAGCAGTTGGTGGTATATTTTTGTGATCTATAAAATTCTCTGATTAATAAAACAAGCACGGAAAGTATATCGATCCAGATAGGCACCATTCAATACAACAGGGTGTCAAGCACCTTAATACCACTGACCACTATATTACTTATCTATCTCTCTCCATTAAAACAGAGCAGACTATCCAAATCTTCCGATAGCTTTTCCCAAACCCAGTGCTAACATTCTGATAGTCCCAGGGACATTTTTTGTGCCATTCGACATGAAGGGTAAATGTGATGACATCAATCACATTGTCAACACTATTGGTAACTGTTACGGACATTGTTAATCATATGGCTGCGATGATCTGTTCATACTCAACGACTATAATCTATACAGAACATACAAAGTACTATGGCGACAAGAGACAGTTTAAAAGGGATAAGAACAAGGAATCCTGAACTGACAAGTTGAGAAATCTCAGATCTGGATCAGCTAATGCCCAGATAGTCCAGCATCATTTGTATGATGTTACCATTTTTTTATCACAAAGGTCAAGGTCATAGCTAAAGGTGTAATGTAAGGCCACAAAATTGATGTAAGATTTGCATATATCTCCATACATATTTCACTGTTCTATACAGATTGGCTTGATTTTTCTCGTACCTGCAGATGCATGATCCGATACATACTCAGGGACTTAAACTTTCTGGAAGCATTTAGAACTTCCCATTCAAAAAGGCCCTATGTTGAGGTAAATGAACCATTACTTTATCTCAGACGAACTAAAGTAGCTCTTCAGTACACTACCAAACTATTTTATAATCCATCTAGTCCCACATGTATTGAAATGGCATCCCGTAGGTTAGGCCGAAATACCAAACCTGTTTGCTCAGAAAGCAAATTTATTCCCACCTTTTGACATACGAAATCAATCTCACCTAGAAAAAATCAATGCTGGAAATTCTACCAGTTTCCATGTTCCAAATCACCACATTGGTTATGAAAACCTCCAGAATAATATTGTATCTTTGCCAGTTCAAAAAGTTCTCAACAAATCTTCTTGTTTTTCAGAGTAAATTCAATGAAATCAGAACCTCATATCGTGGCAATACGTCCCTGCATACAAACGGTTCGAAAGATGGAGAAAAGTCTGGACTGCTCGTACAACATCTCACTGCACCATCTCTTGCAAGTTACTTGGTAATACCTCCATTTTTACCACAGAAATTACAGCCATATTCAGATTTTTAAACTATGTTGAGACTTCTCTAAGATAAATTTCATCAATTTTCTGATTCTCTTTCCACTCTGAAAACCCTAAATTTGACAACCCATTAATATCCCAGATCTTACAGAAACAAGATTAGCTCATACATTCTGTAAAAAAAAGGTAATCTGTGCTGTTGTCTGCCTAGGGCAATTAACGGGCAGTCTCCCTTTGCTGAAGGGAAGATTCCATCTAATTACTTCAAATGTTATATAAATCACCGCGTTCTATATACTTGGCAAAATATGTGGAATGAAAACGCCACAAACAAGTTCTGTAACATCAAACTCATCACTGGAGATTAGCATCGCTCATTCATAACACATTGCAGGTGGTATTGTACAATAGGACACGCATACCTGACTCATGCATACCTCCTAAATGGTGAACCCTAACCAAAGTGCATACCCTGTCAGTGTCCATTGAATGTGGAACACATTCATGTGGAGTGAGTTGACTTCGATCCTGTGAGACACAAGATTTTATGTGAATTCAATGAAAGAACGTTATGATAATGAACCACATGATAACATCTAGGACTTTTTTTAAAAAAAGAATGCGGTTTATATAGCGTTTTGTGTCCCTATATTTTACAAATATGATATTTGTTACCTTTATATTTTATTTCATATACATTGTACAGACTTGTAACATCTTAGCTTTTCATCTTTTGTCTGGTAGTACCTCATATTGACATGGCTAAAAGCTCCCTCTGTAAAGTATTTCTATCAAAGTCTAGTTTAGGGTTTGTTGGCTCTCCCATTATAATCAAGTCAATAAGGAAGCTGTTGCAAGCACTGTATTCTCAAGGTACTTATGATATATAACAGTGTCTCGGGTCGATTAATATATGATGTAGAAATGATCCCCAGAATATGTTCTCTAAATATTTTTATTCCTTGTGAGTTGCAATTATCTTCTTCACGATCTTTTGTATGATAATCTCAGGTGAGATGATTTTTTTCTGAGTCAATTTCCTCAGTCCCATTTACTACTCTGAAATCTTATTTTCCTCTGCAATAATATATATAAAAAAAACATTCATATTATTTGTGTTTTAAAAACTTGCAATTAATATATTTTAGGCAATTAAGAATTCATCTATTGCTTGTCCTAGAGAAGTTGAACTTTATAAGTTTATGATATCATTGAAGTTTGGTTTGTTTAATCTCGTATGAATTTGCTTTCCACAGATTACCGCATAAATTGAAATAGAGACTGGTCTCAGCATTATAATATTGGCTTTCTTAATGAGCTTCTTGGTCCCTCAAGCAACCATTTTTATATCTTATTCTCTTCTGTATAACCAATAACACTGTGACTGTGACTGTGAACTGAATATAACTTTGTACCCAGGGAAATATTTGTTTTTCGGTCCTTGGGGCTATTGGTGTCTGATCTTAGTGTGTTATATTTAGTCAGTAATTATCTAATAGGTAGATGTCTGAACATGTAATTAGTCGCTGGCCGATGACCAGATTGGTAATTACTGGTGTTCGAAACTGTTATAAGTCGCTGGCTGAAGGTCTGTTTTAGTTCGACAAACCTCTGCGAAACTGACAATGGATTCCGGCACTGTTAGGTGGAGTTCTTTGAGGCTGTATTTATTTAGCTGATTGTTGATGTTTTAAGCTGTTATTAGTTGCTGGACGATGGTATCTTTAAGTGTCATAGATCTTTGCAAATATGACTTTAAATTTCTTTTACGTTAGGGCACTGGAATTTAGAGTCATGTGCTTTAAGGGTCTAAACTAGTCACCAGCTTACTACTCTTGTACTACTTGGAAATAAAATTAGTAGATACTGTTTGACACCGCAATTAGTAGATACTGTTTGACACCGCAATTAGTAGATACTGTTTGACACCGCAATTAGTATATACTGTTTGACACCGCAATTAGTAGATACTGTTTGACACCGCAATTAGTAGATACTGTTTGACACCGCAATTAGTAGATACTGTTTGACACCGCAATTAGTAGATACTGTTTGACACCGCAATTAGTAGATACTGTTTGACACCGCAATTAGTAGATACTGTTTGACACCGCAGTTAGTATATACTGTTTGACACCGCAATTAGTAGATACTGTTTGACACCGCAATTAGTATATACTGTTTGACACCGCAATTAGTAGATACTGTTTGACACCGCAATTAGTATATACTGTTTGACACCGCAATTAGTAGATACTGTTTGACACCGCAATTAGTATATACTGTTTGACACCGCAGTTGGTATATACTGTTTGACACCGCAGTTGGTATATACTGTTTGACACCGCAGTTGGTATATACTGTTTGACACCGCAATTAGTATATACTGTTTGACACCGCAATTAGTATATACTGTTTGACACCGCAATTAGTATATACTGTTTGACACCGCAATTAGTATATACTGTTTGACACCGCAATTAGTATATACAGTTTGACACCGCAGTTGGTAATAATCTTCAAGGGAAAGACATTCATGCCGAGTTGATTACGTTGAGTTGGAGTGCCCAATTTGTATTGCTATTAATACTATGGTCTCAAGCAGAGCAACTATCATGACTGAATTCGTTTCAGTTCGTGTCCTTATAATACCCTCTTCAGGATTTCCAGAAATGGTTCTGATTCTATCAAAGTAACATGCATGTAGTTCTTAAGATACGTTTTTGTCCCGTCCATTATAAACACTGGCCAGGCGATATGTATGTATGTATGTATGTATGTATGTATGTATGTATGTATGTATGTATGTATGTATGTATGTATGTATGTATGTAGTGCTTTACGGCACCTCAGCACAAAAGTGGCATTGTAGTGCCAAAGTTATGTTCCAAACATGTAAAATTAAATTGCACAAAACTTAGGAAGATAAACCCTTCCAAATAAATGTATAATTAAGTACAACAAGATAAAACATAAAACGTATTGATGTAAAAATTCGTTAAAATGTATATAACATAACAGATAAAGGTAACACGAGTAAAATCCTTAAATCATGATACAAATTTCTTGTATAAACCCCATTTCCTTAACAATTCCAAGATTTTTTCAGGTGGTACGTGCTCGTACAGCTTCTTCTAACAGTTCCCGTCAAAATATTTCTCATAGGGTGGAAATCGACACACTCGACTAGGAAATACAACCCGTGTCCAAACAGCTACATAAACTTGGTGTTAAACGTATGTTCCTAATCTATAAATCTCCGAAAATTTGGCCTATTTTCAAATGTGTAACATTATATTCACACAGTCCTCTTTTTTGTTACAGGTAAGGAAAGAAAAAGTGTTTGTTGAAATAAAAACTTATTTTCCAATCACCTTTTGATGAGGTGCAAATGATAGCTCGAACGCGGAAGATATGTACACCATAATGTATCTACAAACAGAGAAATCCATGTCAATTCATTTTTGCTGAAATAGGATCATTATGTAATTGTAATAATCAATGTACACTGGATAAACAGCAAAGTTTTGTGGATAAATTGTAAATTTAAGAAATTGTCCTCTTGTAAAAAAATTAAACTTAAAACATGAGCACTAAGTTCGATATGATTTTAGACTAGAAACAATTCGAAAGATGAAGATCATTTTCACATCTCTGTTACTTAATAGGACTCCTTATCACATCTCTGTTACTTTATAGGACTCCTTATCACATCTCTATTACTTTACAGGACTCCTTATCACATCTCTATTACTTTACAGGACTCCTTATCACATCTCTATTACTTTACAGGACTCCTTATCACATCTCTATTACTTTATAGGACTCCTTATCACATCTCTATTACTTTACAGGACTCCTTATCACATCTCTATTACTTTACAGGACTCCTTATCACTTCTCTGTTACTTTATAGGACTCCTTATCACTTCTCTATTACTTTACAGGACTCCTTATCACATCTCTATTACTTTACAAGACTCCTTATCACATCTCTATTACTTTACAGGACTCCTTATCACATCTCTATTACTTTACAGGACTCCTTATCACATCTCTATTACTTTACAGGACTCCTTATCACATCTCTATTACTTTACAGGACTCCTTATCACATCTCTATTACTTTACAGGACTCCTTATCACATCTCTATTACTTTACAGGACTCCTTATCACTTCTCTATTACTTTACAGGACTCCAAACTAAATGCTTATGCGAAGGGTAAAGATAACGACCAAAGTCATCAGACAAGAGATGAAATGGTAGAAATCTAGGCGTTGAAGCTTTTCTTTAGTTTTATGGATATCCATTTGTGCTTCGTTACACCTCTTCATAAATAAACACAGTTATCACAGTGCTTCAAAAATAGCTCTAAAGATCAAGTAACTCTTTTTAATTAATGACGATGATTTCAGCGTGTGATAGATAGCAGCGGCATGTCCGTTGTGTTGCAATCTTGTGGTACCTGTATGCATATGCATATATATATATATATATATATATATATATATATATGTATATATATATATATATATATATATATATATATATATATATATATATATATATATATGTAGTCAGTGTCTGATGAAATAACTAAAATATTTTCAGCCCACAAGTTGAGTCTGTAGGAAAAGTCACTACGATTATATGTGTTGTCCCAGAACAGATGCCTGCATGACCATAGTCGTTCACTTTGACATTGCATTTAAAAAAACAGAGAAGCCGCACGTAGATAGCAAACTGGGGATGGGGTGAGTGGTGGACTCCATATTAATTTGGATATGGATGCGATGTGCATACCAGAATCACCAAAAGGTACCAAATTATGTACCACTATAAGTTTTAATTTATATACCTATTCACTTACTACTCCTAAAAGTAGATCCCGATTTACTTAACTTACAACGACCATATAGTGATACCAAGTAATAAACTTAAGTCCTAATTATGAACATATTCATGTGTTGAGAATCAAAGATTAGGACCCAATCGTATACCTTGGGACCCATTTGTGTACCTAGGAACCCAAATGTGTACCAGGAAGTTATTAAAGAGACACCTATTAATGTGCCACTAGGCTTTCAAGGTACACCCAATCGGGAGCGACATTCTTCAAATACCAATATAGAGGAAGTCCCTCACCCGCCCCCAAATTACCTTCCCGTGATAATAGATTCCCTCCAACTGTCAAAGCCAGCGATATTGTTCGCTACCTTAAGCTGACTTTAAATCAATCATAATCCTCTCTTTCTAAAAAGAATAAAGCGTAAAAGGAAATGATTACTCATATTACTCATATTATCAGGGTTAATTTTGTTTATCTGCAGGCTGTCGTGGCCTTGCATATTGATAAAGGTTATCAAGTAGAAATAAACACCGTACCGTAAATAAACGTATACTAGTCCTCTAAATAGTTTCCTCCTAGCCCGATAAACCATCCCCCAAATCTGTGTTGATACTGATGGACGATTTGTTTGTCTGATGTCACCTGTTCATTAAAATGTGCAATGTTGATGCATACCAATCTTTCCGGAACACACCCGCGTACAGTTTAGACACTTTCCGGTATTTGGTATCAGCCATATGTAGCACGAAATTTAAAATGGCTAGAGGACATAGGGCTATGATATTCTATGTGGATTTACAAGTCGTCAAACATCGGATTTGATCCGGAAATATTCTGTACGTATCGCCAAAAGGACCCTTCAACCGACGCAAGCTCAAGAGACGCGAGAAATACCGCTAAGTGTCTACAATGTACACCGATATGTTGCGGACAGAATTGTCTGCAAACGATTCCTCGATTTTATGAATAGGTGATATCAGACACACAAATAGTCCATCCGGATCAACACAGATGGGGGGTGGGGGGTGATTTATCGGACTAGTTTCCTCCGTCTCCCATTTGTATCAGTTTACCGTGGAAGGAGAAGTGTACGCCATTTGTACCAGTATACCGTGGATGGAAAAGTGTACGTCATTTGTATCATTATACCGTGGATGGAGAAGTATACGCCATTTAGAATGGGACAAAGTTTAAACTTTTGAACAAGTATTAGCTTTCCAAAAACCATGAAGGATCTACTATATTTAATCAGTTGTTTGGTTTGGAAAGAAAGAAACTTTAGAAAAACTTAAGTTGCAGGTCAGCAAGAGAAGTACGTCCGGTAATCTATTTAAAGTTTGTATTTTCTTGTAATCTGTGAGCAGGTGTGAGTTTTACCTTAGGAAGGCTATGTATTGCTGTCAAGAAGGCGAGACTGTGACCTACTTTTCATGCTGTAGTTGTCATAGCTAGATGTTTAATGTTTCAGTTGCATACATAGGCTGGGCAGGTTATTAATATCGCACTTCTAATGAGCTTATATCCAACTGAAGTAAGTTTTTACCTAGCTAATTCTTAGCAATGAATGTTATTGCCTGAATTTAATCCCCTAAGAAAAATTCTAAATAAGACTTAAAATGGCAAATTCACATCATATGGACTCGTAAATGTGCATCGCAGCTTATAAGCATTATTTGTGTTCAAAATTTACACATATAACATTTGCCATATAAAAAATGCGAATATATGTGACCGACCATTTAATTTTCGGGATTGAGGTAGGAATGGAGCCTAGGATTTTAAAAATAAAGTTCGGCTCTCAAATAGCTTGAAAAAAATATTCTTATTCTGATTTATAGAAACAAATAACATATTGCATGCATTATATTAGCTTAAAAATATCTTGAGGTCAAAGAAAAATAGATATCCTGGCTGGTAAGAACCCCCCACCCCGCCAAGAAAGAAATTAAATCGTCGGTTTCTAACAAATTATTTGCCAACTGGAACTGCTCTAAGAAGAAAACACGCATGCTCCACCTACACCAAAATGAAATAATAATTTCTCAGTATTCTCAATTTCTGAAATCTGTCAGTCAGGTTAGTTTTCTGATAAGGATTGGGTACAGTTATACCAAAATGGCTGAAATATTTTCAGAAATAAATGTATTCCGAGCGATGACGCGGAACATAAATATCAGGAGACCCCTCATCAAAACGTGTACAATTCGAGAACCTTATACTGTGGGATACCAAGAAATTGAAGTGGTTTTAAGAAAAGGTGAAATTTTGTTTATTTGCTATCGTTGGCAATCTGTGTGTGTTCATGTCATAAAATATATGTTACTCACCCCGATCCTGGGACTCCTATCGCCAGTAGGATGCCTCCGATGAACATCAGCATCAACCCCAGGGCAAGGAGACCCAATATGGCCCGCCGGGGTACCAACCAATTATGTGCGGTCCTTGGGGCAAATTTTGATCCTTTTGAATACATATTCAGCAAACTGTGGCTATATCCAGCGACTAAGAATGGTTGTGGGTAATTAATCCAACTCAGTTTCTTTCGAAAAGCATCTCACAGTCTGACACAAGTCCAACTTACAGAAACTGCGAATTTCCTCCTAATACTGAAACGCGGTTTTCTTGTTCACCACAGAACTGGATTACTAAAATCAGAGTCTCCTGAGAAAAATGGTTCTAAGTTATCTTTTCAGAGAAAAGCCACAGACCCCACTTCAGCCTGTTTTGGTGCCTCAGTTTTCCATTTTGTTTATCGCTCAAGGACAAACAGCACAAACAATTTGTAACATTAATGTAGCTATTGGCACCGTTAGATAAGTCAGCAATGAACCCTGGCCATGGTAGTGATCACACAGAAAGGACATTACATTCCAGCCTGTACGGGTAGGTTTATATCCGCGCTTTGTCACTAGTGGATCTATTTTTTGTTAGATAATTCCTTCATTTGAGCAACAGCAGTATTAACTGAGCCATTTAGGAAACAGCACAGCTAGAGAAGTAAATTGTTTTCTAAGGAATGCGTTGTATGTTTTAACATATAGATACCGCTGCTTGGTGCAATGCGCCTGTTTCCTCCCATCGGTTAACATACATCTTCGTATCATTGCTTATTTTCAGCGCGCAGATAATATATTGCTCCATTGATTTGCATTTTATTTGCGAACTGAACACACAACGTACAGTTAGTTAAACCGTCTTCAATGCGAATTCGTATTGAGATTGCCGACATTTTATTGGTCTCAAGCACCGTACATTACGTTAAGGACTTGCATGTTACAGTATTATCCCCAGGCGTTTGAAAGTTTGAAAGTGTTGTTGTTAAAGATGATCGCTTGTGAAACATTGGATGGTCTAACTTTTTTGAAAAAATTATATTTTTACATATCTCAAGCAATCCAAAAATCACTTAGAAGGTTGGTGTGCAATTTCTTGCGCTGCTCAAGCTGAGTATCTATCTACAAGAAGGTTGATTACACAGAAAAGTATGGAGGAAATAGCATGAAATTGTTATAAAATAATAGCTGAATGAGTATTTAAAAATTCATCAGATTGCACAGATTGAAAATTTTAGACTCTTCTTACTGAATACGCAATGAAAAATGTATGTTAATGGGAGAATTTTTTCAGTATGACACAACTGAGATCGCATCTATTTTCTGCAACAGAAAGTCTACACGGCCGATTTATGGCAGGTTGTAAATAGCTAATGATTTCCCAAGGTCTCATAGTTTTCGTTTTCGTTCAGCGGAATGTTATAGCAATTAGCCTCGAGCAACCACTTTTCGTGCACTTAACGTGAATTTTAACGCGTTCGTTATAATATTGTGAGAATCTATTAAAAAAACCCATAGAAAGTGTTCAATTAAATCTACTTCATTTAATCATCGTTAAAAATTTTTGGCATTCACGTACATTAGTTCGGAATTACCGTTTTTCCGAGCGTGTGTAATTTTGCTTATTTCCGGAAGTGGCATCCATGGTTCGTGACGCTAACTAAAAAGTCACGTGGCATATGACCGGAATGTGCCAGTTAGGTCAAGGTATGGATATTTTATTAGTTCATAGCGCTCCATGTTTTTGAAATAAAATTTCCGTTAATTCTATATGCAGTTGGTGCACTTACATTACTGCTTGCTTGTTCTTTACCATATAAATACATGACTCAATAGACAGAGAGATAGACAGACAGACATAGATAGAGGGAGAGAGAAATTTAAAAATAGACACTGGTGAATGGATACACATTTTATTATAATAGATTCAATGTCTCTTGATGTAGAATATATTTTCATTATGAAATAATACAGAGACGAAAAAGTCCGTAGTGAATATACATTTCGAGTGTAAATTTTTCTTACGTTATATAAGAACCCCACATGATTAAAACCAAATATTTACGTTGGCTATCACGTTGTATAATTCCCAAATTTGGTTTTCCTGTTCAAGATATGTAAACAAAGCTGTCACAGGAAGAAGCCGGGTTGGGACTAGATTAGTGAAGACACCGAAAGCAACTGCGTTAATAAGATGTTTATTTATAAACGCAATTTACAGATGAACAAATCTGACACCATTATAACAAAAAGATAAGGAAAATTATAAAGTTCCTAACATGGAACTATCAACAAGAAGTAACTCAACGAGAAAAATCAAAGATGAATTTAACGAATGGAATTTTAGACAAACGTGAATAACATCCTATCACCAATCAACAAATAAGAGTATATGATCTACACCCTAATATAAACAAGGTCTTATTAAGTACCAAGGGTGGCCAAAGCATGTGATTTATGCACTTATCAATATGATACTCATTTATTCATCAATCTATTAACTCGTCAATTTATCAATTCATCAAGCGATATTGGAATATGTATGAATTTATGGATCTGTCGTTCATATAACGATATTGAAATGGGAATGCATGAAATTGTGAATCTATCACACATATAGCGATATTGAAATGTGAATACACGTAATTTTGCACAGATAGCAATACTGAAAATAATAAAATGGAACACGTAACATGTATAACTATCGTGGTGCCCATTTGACGACCAAGATGTATCTCCGGTTCCACCCGCTCTAGTCAATGGTCAAGGAGCCACCACGCATGGTCCACTCCTCCCAGTTTGTTGAAGGATCCCTCGAGAGCCTTCACATTTAACACAGACCCGCTGGTTGAGAAGCCTTGGTCCCTCGCATCGAGAAAACCAGTACACTCTTCCGAAACAACGTCACCAGACACAGCGTACACGTCACACGAAACCACACAGAGTTCTGTGACTTCACATCACCAAACCATATATAAGGCCAGCTAAAAGTATAACAACTAAACCGTGTAGTACATATGACACGGTTAGTACTTTGCATTGATATATGTTGCGCATGCGCGCACATGAATTACATCTCGTTACACATTACATTAATCATTCAAAGCATGCTGCGTATAATTAAATAAAATCCGTCTGTTCAGTTACAACACATAGCTAACTTGAAGCAGACTATAGTATTTCTAATATCATGGCGTTGTATGACCTAGGTATTGACTCTGTAGAATTTAGAATAAATTCTAAAACATCTAATATATGAAACAATTATGTCATATAAAACGAATAGTGATAAAGAATACTATCTTAAATTTCACATACCTCTACGGCTGAAGATTTGCTCCCGTAAAGAGGTAAGCGTTCTGACAAGACTCGTCGTAGTGTAATTTGTTTATAGAGAATATTCTATATAAGTACCCTAGCTGTGACAGATATGCGCAGCAGCTAGGTACTTAGGTTTTCACTGCAGGCAATTTGCACGTGCAGCATAGGGTGAATCGCGCTCAGTATTTCAAAATAACTAGAGCCGAAAAAATAAACAACCCTCGAGTAACGCTCTAGTCGGAAACGAAACCCGAATACATTTTTGATCACATATACATATTGATATAAATCATACAATTCCGTGACAAAACCCATCATGTGATCGGCGGCGCTATCTTTAGCATATAATAGAAAATTCAAATCCAAAATGTCTAACACAAATAAGGCATTAGTGAAAATATAGATTTTCATTATGATTTTTTTAAAATTACATGAAATTACCTGTTTAAATGTCATTTGGTCTGATTTTACTATTTAATTCAATGCTGTCACTCTTAAAGGACGCTGGTGACACAGTTGATGACGTCATTATCTCGAAACAAGCGCGTTAGATCGCGAGAAACATGGCGCATGGTCGAATGAGTCATACGAGATCGGGTGGTTGGTCGATATAAAATTTGCATCGTCAGTTTTTCTTTTTCATTATTTAATAAGAGACAAAAGTCACAACCACGTCATCAAAAGTCCAGACTCTCTGAGTTCATTGCACTATGATAAAATTATGTAGCATGTGACGTCAGATCGTTTTAGTAAAATAAACTATACAAATATCGTTCTTGCATAGAACGAAACTATTACGGCCCAACCACCATATTGCTGATTTATAAGGAATTTCTTATAAACAAGTTTAACCTCCTTGGAAATCTTTTATGCCATGAAAGGAAAATCTTATTTGTTGAATTGAATTTTGCCATAACGATTTCATTTTTTTACTTCGAGAACGAATTTCACGTCTTACGCCGTTGGTGTCTGGTGTTGTCTGTAGCCAGGCTTTTGTCGTGCATATTTATGGCTAGATTGATGACGCACAACTTTGACGTCGACCAATACAAATGTTTCTTACATACATCCAGTCAGAGCGACATATACAGAAGTACATAACGGACGTACTGAGTCTGTCCAGTTGTTCTGGTACAGAGTAGATGTCACAATGTAATGACCACATCATTTCGAAATGCGCAGTGAGGGTTAATTTTATAACTTAGGGATATGCAATAAATGACTCTGCGAAATTGTTGAAGTGAAACAGTTTTCATAATTCATAAATATCATCATGGTACTGAGCCTCCTGCATGCGATTTTAAAAGTGTCGTAATGTAAGTAAATTTAATTTCCAACGAGTAAAAAAGATTTTATTGTTTAAAACTATGGATAATAATCTTGTGCATGCCACATATAGTGCACCGTCCATCTCATTTTTATTTTATATTTTGTTTACCTTGTTTCATTTCATTTCATCTCTCGGTCAATAAATAATGACTAACGATGCATGTTATAGTTAATTTAGGTACTTTCCGGTCATAATTTTCTCTAAAGTAGATTATGCAATGATGTTATGGTTAATCTAGCTACTTACCTGTAAGAATTTTCTCTAAATTAGATTATGCAATGCTGTAGCAATAATCGTTCTTTCTGTTCCTTACAATTTTTCGTCCGAAACAGTTCAATCTCAGACTCAACGCAATAAAATCAAGTTTTACTTCACTTATTATCGGTATGCAAGGAAGAAATAAAGAGGGACAAGTACGAATGGCGACACAATCTTATAGTTGTCAACTTGTATGGTATCTGATATAACTGTCTTCCTCTCCTAATTATGATGGTCAATAAAGTTCTCTTTCTATTTTAACTCCATTTTCCATAATTTTGAATTTCGAGATTTTAATTCTTAACACTGTGGATACGGGCTTTTCAGGACCATAATAAATTTTTGTAAAAAGCTGAATACGGTTGAAACCGAATCGATTTTACAAAAAAGAAGTATGTAAGAAAAATGTATTCGGTGGATAACAATTCTACTGACCTAGAATATGTGTTTCTTGGCCAAATTGAAATTTTAAACAAGTTTTAACCGCACTGACCCAGAGCCGATTTATCATAAATTTTGAAGACCGAAAAAAAAACTCTATAGGTAGGTAGTAGGAGAATGGTCAAGTTAGTGTTTGAAAAATAAAAACAAACAAACAAACAAACAACAACAACAACAACAACAAAAATGATTATTAAAAACAAAAGAGAAAAAACAAACAACAATTTACTAAAATCATATAAAGCAATGTCCTAGTGGGAGAACACCAGGATAATACTGAAAAGTCCAATTCCTGAAACTTGAAGGGCTGTTTTTGTTGAATCCAGAAAAAGTAGAAAAGGAAAAAAAAAAAAAATTAATAAAGCTTTCTTCCACTGATTTATCTGTTATCTGTACTTTACTGTAATTTGAAAATGTAGAATTGCGGAATTAAAAAAAAAATTAATCACTCTAATATTTTATTTTACTAGGAATAGTATGGGATTTTAAAAAATATATTGTTTGTTTAAAAATTGTGCTGAAAAAATATGAAACCGTTTAAAGATAAACACTTTTAATTTTTTAAATTATTTGTTGTTTTAGTCTTAGTATTTTAATGTTTTCTTCAACATTTTTTTGTATCTTTGCTCGAAATAGATCTTTATTTATTATTACCGTTGGTGAGGTGCACGTCCAGTACAACATGTCCTTCAGACTTTATAATGTAACCTAGCTGGGCAGTCTGTCTTAATGATGTCCTTCAGACTTGCTTTTGCAATTTAATTTTTTGAATCTCTTTCAGTGATGTTTTCTCTTGACAACTTAACTTTCGGTACGTTGTCGTAATTCATTAAGTAAAATGTCGAATATATTTTTGTAGAATAAAAATTATCAAGTAATTAAAGAACAATTTTGATTTGCGTTCCAAGAGAAGAATTTACAAATGCATTTAGGTCAAATTTAGTCTTTAATGCTTTCGTCATCACTGCTTGGTTTTGGTTTGACGTAGTCACTCCACGTAAAGGCTTGCTGCTAAAGAACATCGACGCTGCTTATGAGAAAGGACACTTCGTGTAATTTTTTTAAAAATTAATTTATTTATCATGATATTAAATTCCTTTTTCTATTTTTCTTTCAATCTTTTCTAGTTTTGTTATACTTATGTTGGTTCACATCTGATGATCGCCTGCAATTTTTATTTCACAGATTCTAAACTCTCGTTTACTTTTGGTAAAAAAAATGAATGATTTGTTTCATTGTGAAAGACCGTGGATCTCCCGTATTCCTTGCTTTCCGTTTGTGTCATTATTGAAGACATCGCAAATTCGTTCTTACACTATATAAAAATCTAAGTTTTATTTTTCTCAATCTCTACTTGTCACAGTTTTACTGTACGAGAAGTAGGTATCACCAGATACTGGTATTATGCTAAACTCGTCTTTCAATTCGATTTCAATTGTTGTTTTGTTTTTTTGTTTTTTTTGTTTTTTTTTATGAACAGGTGGCTGTCATATTTTGACAGGTTGTGACAAATACGGGATAAATGCTTGTTGTTTTCCTTTGCCAAATATTGTACGCTTTGTTTGGGTGTACTGAACTTTAGTAGTTCCATTCCCAAACCTAATCAGACTTTCGGCTAACTCCTTACTTACCACCATAAAGATCATTAAATAGCTTTAATATTTTCAGTGTGCTTTCTGCATGAAAATCCCAATTGTAGTTATTTACTCATTTTATTTGTAATTTCTTTTTTCCTTGTTCATCAAGGAGTCTACGTCTTGAAAAAGAACAATTAATGCATCGAAATCAGCACCGGCGACAACAGCCAAATGTTTCTTATGTTTAGAGCTTACAAATGTAATTATTTCATTCTTCAGTAGGGCGTCAATAGCATCCCTACAGCATTGCAAAGTGCATTAAATACATGTACCTCTAATGATCTGAAATAACCCAGGCATTTATCAAACAAATATTTATCTTTCGTGTGTGTTGTTGGCTAATTATCTATCAATCATTGCATATTTGTAATTCCAACATAATAATTTGAGTTTACTATCTCATAACCATTGCTGAAATTCTAAGTGTGTTCACATTCTTGTGTCTGTATTGTGTTTCGTTTGTGTAAATCTCCTTAAATATACAGGTCTTTATATTTCTCAGCAATTTCATAAATGTTTATCTATATATTCTTCCTCCATTTGTTTTATCTGAAATAATTCGTCACACACTTATCAAACCAATGACTATACTTGTCTAAACTATAGATAACAGGATGATCCCCACGTACATTAGGTATATTTAAAACATAAAAGAAACTTTCATCATCGTTATTCTTAACATTTTTATTAAAGTTTTCTTATTTTTTTTGCCCACGTTAGTAGGTCGATAAATGTACCTGCAATTATTTTTGTTTAAACATGTTAATTTCCAATTACACAACTGCATATATCTAGTGTTGATTTACCTGTCTCCAGCTCAACTTTTGAAATGATTGCGTCGATTACATAATGGACTTGCATTTTTATATCTCTTCTTTTATTTGCTTCATCATCGATCATATCATGGACTTGCATTTCTATAGCTCTTCTTTTATTTGCTTCACCATCGATCATATCATGACTTGCATTTCTATAGCTCTTCTTTTATTGGTTTCATCATCGATCACATCATGGACTTGCATTTCTATTGCTCTTCTTTTATTGGCTTCATCATCGATCACATCATGGACTTTCATTTCTATATCTCTTCTTTTATTGGCTTCATCATCGATCACATCATGGATTTGCATTTCTATAGCTCTTCTTTTATTGGCTTCATCATCGATCATATCATGGACTTGCATTTCTATAGCTCTTCTTTTATTGGCTTCTTCGTTAGAATCAGTATAAAATCGGAAATCTCTGGCATCTACACAATAATAAAAAAATTTCCTATTCTCGTGTCATTTTTACAGGACAGCCTTCATCTCATCAAATCATAACAGGTTTTAACAATATACATTTCAACACAAAATAAACTCTTAATTTGTTAGTATTCTATCTCTCCTAGTGATCAATTCTATTACCCTTCCTCTGATCCCCTCGAGAAAATATGTATACATCTGTTTCACGTCATCTCTCTTTGATTCTGCCATCAAACGTATCGCTGATAGCTGCTACTGTGTCTTTCAACAATCGTTTGTCTCGTTCTTTCTTATTATTGATGGTTGGACAGCGAAAAGAAATGCTCCAAATGCTATCTTTTCATTGTGAGTGACAAGTTTATTACAAGGAAGAAGCTGAAGAAAGATACATATACAGGTGTTAAGTTAACATTAATTACAGACTTGACAACTACTGCAACAAAAATCAAATGTGTCAGGTGAATAAAATGGTTTGAGAAAGTAAGTGATAAACTAATGGAGGGCTGTAACTCTTCTTCTCGCTGCGGTTGAGCTCTGAATAGTTTAGTCTATCCAAATGCCCTTGACGTTTATTGCAGTGGCATCACGAAATCATTCCTCCTCCAACCGGAACGAAATATAGTCCAATCCGAATAATACACAATTCAGGGGACCGGGAGAAGTATTTCGTAATATCCGTGTTTCGTGATAAACGGGTTGTGTTCTTTCGTTTGTGTGTGACTGCATTCAGAAAGCAATAATATTCAACAATATTTCTTTAATAGTAAGATCTAGAAAATTTTAATCGACATCAATAACTTTATCTCTTGCAAAATTACTGCGCCATGTTAAATTTGTCATGAAACTGACGAGTTTGATTTAACGCGTTGAGACTTTAAACTAGATAAAATGTTTTAAGACTTTAAAAAAAGAAAAAAAAAAAAACCTTTTAATTGCACGCTCTTATCTGTTGTATGTGGTCAGGCAAATAAAGGGATTGTCTACATTGTACAGTGGATAAAGGATAAATTTCTATGCGATGACAGATTTACCTATTCCACAGCCAAAATGGCATACTATTTAAATTCGAAAGATATTTGCTTTCCATTATCTATATGGCGCCTCCATATTGAATGACCAACTTAAACAGAAAGAGATAAAAAATTTTTTTTTTAGTTTATTAAACAAAATATGTTAGATTTGCTTACGGAGCAATCAGAAACTCGTCTCATTTAGCGGCAGTGAGTTATATGACAAATGTTTAGAAAAATGAATAAGGTAAACGTTCGCTCTTTTCTTACATATTATCTAGGGGGTGGGAGAAAGCATTACTTAATAAGTGACGAGTGGACCATAAACTCCCCTCAGATTGAGCGGGTTTCTTACTAAGCGTTTCGAACTAACCAAGGAATAATACAAAGAAGAGAAATGAAGATTGCGGTGTAAAATTATTTAAATCGTACTAATCATGAATTTCGTTTTAACCGAGTTCATATTAAATGGATTGGACTGTACTTATATTTTGTGTATATATCAATAGCAAAAAAAGCTCATGTTTATCCATGAAATATACTTCGACTTATACCTAATAGCTTCAACATTTTAGAGTTCTAAAATTATTCTCATCTTAGTAGTTGTTATGTATAATGTTTACAAATTTAACTTTGTCCTTGATTGTAGGATGTAAACAAGTTGTTTACTTAGAATTCGAGGTCAGAGTTGCTTTTGTTTACAATTAGACTGGTTTTCCCACCAGAATTACTGATTTGTGTCATGTGGGCATATGATTTTCTAGAAAATTCTGTCATTTGACTTGTGTTTATATATAGGGAGTCTGGTAAGCAATATGTCATTCTTGTTCTAATGGTCAGTCTATGAAGAATCATTTTAATAATCAGATGTTTATAGTTGTGTTGTGAAAATCAGAGCAAATTCAGAAAGAGGATTTATTTATTTAAAATATTCATAGGAATTACTAAAGTGTTCATTCTCATTTGGACTGATGCTTGACTTTGGGATTTTTGTGAATTCATTCAACGACATCGTGGATTACATCATTCAGGCATATCAGGACATTAAAGACTACTTGCACATCAAGACATTCAATACTACTGGCACATCTGGACATTCAAGGTTACTGGAATTCATTCGTAACATTCTATATTTTGGACTTGTGATTAGGACACTTAGGATTATTGGATTATTTGGATTCAGCTCAAATGTTTGAGTCACAGTTAAAAATATTCCTCAATTTTTTTTAGCTTAAGATCAACAGCATCACGCTGTCATCGGCAAATGTCAAAACAATTCTGAGCTATCCGACCGTATGAAGCTTTAAAGATCAAAGAATCATATCAAGACAATTCGGAGCAATCCGACCGTGTCAAGCTTTAAAGATCAAAGAAACATATTAAGACAATTCCGAGCTATCCGACCGTTTCAAGCTTTAAAATTCAAAGAAACATATTAAGACAATTCCTAGCTATCCGACCGTTTCAAGCTTTAAAGATCAAAGCAACACATCAAAAAGAAAGAGAAGGGCTTGACACAGTATTTTTTCCTCATCATTTCTAAATTATAACTACAATCAAACAGTATTATGGATGTAAATCGCAGTTCTATATATCATACCAAATACATCATAGAAATTGGTTATGCTAAAGCCGGGTGCAACAATTTTTTTCCGCAGGACAAAATACTTCTTTCTTTAGGTAAAAGTAGAACTTTATCGTCGTAAGTTTCGCAACTTACGCACAAATACAAAATAGGGAAAATAAGAAAAGCGCATGTAATGGGCAGCATGTAAATGTATGAATTAGGTGTGTGGTGATATAAACAGATGAGAGGCACACTACATAGCAGTTGTAAAGGATTACATTATCGATATTGCAGGAGTCATTATTTTATTCCACCACTACAACACTCCTAATATGTCTGGTAAATGAAAAAGAAAGAAAAGAAGGAAGACATACATACATACGTATATATATATATATATATATATATATATATATATATATATATATATATATATATATATATATATATATAGAGAGAGAGAGAGAGAGAGAGAGAGAGAGAGAGAGAGTTGATCGATCGATCGATAAATAGATCGATAGTTCGTTAGACCACATAAGGTCATACTAATCAGTAATGCAGATAAATAAAAGCTCAACATATTTGCCTTCGTATACGAATATATGCAATATTGGTAATTTGTATACACTTTGCGTTGTATTCAACAAAATATTTCAGAGGAAGCGGTACAGTTTTGGTTTGTTTTGTGTTTTTTGGTTTTGTTTAGAGGAGGGGGCCAAAGATGTCTCGAGAAAAAGGACCTTAATGAAGAAGCTTCAATCTAATGCAATAAAAAAGAACATTTTTGCCTTGGACATCTTTTGAATAGAATAATTATTAATACAACTTCTGGACATAATTCCGAAGTATCCCTACTTATGTTCCTGGAGCATAATGACAATAGTTTTTGACTTGAAAGAAAGTACAGAATTTCATGTTAAATAATATGAATTCTCTTAAAAGCATGAATATTATTGTTCATAAAATGGAGTCATCTTACTCATATACTCCGAAGTTCACTCGGGCGTTTTAAATTCTTTTTATCTCACTTGGTGTCAATGGCTTTGATGATAGATTATTTGATGGCGTCAAGGGCTATGAAAAGTAAGAAAAACCTCTCTCAGGACTGCAATGATATCACATTAAAGTTTTATACCGGGAAAAAAATGGTCAATTGCTTATTAAAGTATTTGTAAGCTATCAAACCCAATTTTATCGGTCCGGTTCAAAGATCCTTATATGAAAACACGATGAACAAGGAATACGACGGTTGATTTTCTTATGTTAGCACTGTAGAGTGACCAGTGATACGAAATGTTAACCAGCATTGCAGAGCTCAGACATTACAATGCAGGTATATGTGAATTACCTCATTACGGTCTGGCTATTTTAGCCGAAATTGATTCTTGGTGCCAATCAGCGTCGAATTAAAAAAATGGACAGATATGGGAGTTGGAAATCCTTGCTGTCTCTTTCTCGTCTCTTCCTTTTGTTTCTTCTTCATTGTTATACATATTACCTATTTAAATTAATCGTACTCCTCTTGTCAATCCTCCTTTCAAAACTTGAGACCCAAAAAATCATGGCTGATGTGGAGCCATGCCTGTACACAAATTACCCATTTGGGAAAGAACAAAAGCCGCGTAACGTTTGACACGATCACCTCTTACTTATGTTTTTATTATTAGAGCGATTGTCAGTTGATTACGCCAGTGAATTGTATCCGAATGAAGAAATCCAATCGTTGACAGTTACTTCGGTTGACTAATCACATAAAGACTGCTGTCATTTAAAAGGCTGTATTTCTAATTCCCAAAAATGAAAAAAATAAAGAAGAAAAGGAAAGACATGATACTACTACTACTACTTCAACTACTACTACTACTAATAATAATAACAATTGGAAGGATACCTATACTTTTTATGTAGTCTAGACATAAACTTAAATACTAAAGAACATAATTAATGATTTCCTCCAAAATATAGAACTTCAATCTCCTGTTTCATGCATATATATATATATATATATATATATATATATATATATATATATATATATATATATATATATATATATATATATATATATATATACGAATCATATATTACTGGCTGAAGAGAAGAAGTATACTTATATTTTATTATCAGCTAATTAATTTTCATGATATACATGACAGGCATCATCATAGAATTCTTATTTAGATTGGGCAGAAGAAACTAAAGCTCTAGTTAGCATCGTGTTTGCAAGTAAAACTCTAGTTAACATTGTGTTTGCAAGTAAAGCTCTAGTTAACATTGTGCTTGCAACTAAAGCTATAGTTAACATCGTGTTTGCAAGTAAAGCTCTAGTTAACATTGTGTTTGCAAGTAAAGCTAGTGTTAACATTGCGTTTGCAAGTAAAGCTTTAGTAAATATTGTGTTTGCAACTAAAACTCTAGTCTAAAGCTCTAGTTACATCGTGTTTTCAACTGAAATTCTAGCTAACATTGTGTTTGCAAGTAAAGCTCTAGTTAACATCGTATTTGCAACTAAAATTCTAGTTAACATTATGTTTGCAACTAAAGCTCTAGTTTAATCGTGTTTGCAACTAAAGCTCTAGTTAACATTGTGTTTGCAACTAAAACTCTAGTCTAAAACTCTAGTTAATATCGTGTTTGCAACTAAAGCTCTAGTTAACATCATGTTTGCAACTAAAACTCTAGTTAACATTGTGTTTGCAACTAAAACTCTAGTTAACATTGTATTTGCAACTAAAACTCTAGTCTAAAACTCTAGTTAATATCGTGTTTGCAACTAAAGCTCTAGTTAATATCGTGTTTGCAACTAAAGCTCTAGTTAACATCATGTTTGCAACTAAAACTCTAGTTAACATTGTGTTTGCAACTAAAACTCTAGTTACATCGTATTTGCAACTAAAACTCTAACCTAAAGCTCTAGTTACATCGTGTTTTCAACTAAAATTCTAGCTAACATTGTATTTGCAAGCAAAGCTCTAGTTAACATCGTATTTGCAACTAAAATTCTAGGTAACATTATGTTTGCAACTAAAGCTCTAGTCACATCGTGTTTGCAACTAAAGCTCTAGTTTAATCATGTTTGCAACTAAAACTCTAGTTAACATCGTGTTTGCAACTAAAGCTCTAGTTAACATCATGTTTGCAACTAAAACTCTAGTTAACATTGTGTTTCCAAGTAAAGCTCTTGTTAACATCGTGTTTGAACTAAAGCTCTAGTTAACATTGTGTTTGCAACTAAAACTCTAGTTAACATTGTGTTTGCAACTAAAGCTCTAGTTAACATCATGTTTGCAACTAAAACTCTAGTTAACATTGTGTTTGCAACTAAAACTTTAGTTAACATCGTGTTTGCAACTAAAACTATAGCATAAAGCTCTAGTTACATCGTGTTTGTAACTAAAGCTCTAGTTGCATCGTGTTTGCAACTAAAACTCTAGTTAACATTGTGTTTGCAAGTAAAGCTCTTGTTAACATTGTGTCTGCAACTAAAGATGTAGTTAACATTGTGTTTGCAACTAAAACTTCAGTTAACATCGAATTTGCAACTAAAACTTTAGTTAACATTATGTTTGCTACTAAAGCACTTGTTTAATCGTGTTTGCAACTAAAACTCTAGCTAACATTGTGTTTGCAACTAAAGCTTCCGTTATATCGTGTTTGCAACTAAAGCTCTAGTTAATATCGTGTTTGCAACTAAAGCTAAAATTAACATTGTGTTTGCAACAAAAAGTCTAGTCTAAAGCTCTAGTTACATCGTGTTTGCAACTAAAGCTCTAGTTACATGCTGTTTGCAAAAAAATTCTAGTTAACATTGTGTTTGATAGTAAAGCTCTAGTTAACATCGTGTTTGCAACTAAAGCTCTAGTTAACATCGTGTTTGCAACTAAAGCTCTAGTTAACATCGTGTTTGCAACTAAAGCTCTAGTTAACATCGTGTTTGCAACTAAAGCTCTAGTTAATATCGTGTTTGTAACTAAAACTAGTTAAAATTATGTTTGTAACTAAAACTCAAGACTAAAGCTCTTGTTACATCGTGTTTGGAACTAAAGCTCTAGTTAACATTGTGTTTGCAACTAAAACTCAAGACTAAAGCTCTTGTTACATCGTGTTTGGAACTAAAGCTCTAGTTAACATTGTGTTCGCACCTAAAACTGTAGTCTAAAGCTCTAGTTAACATTGTGTTTGCAACTAAAGCTCTAGTTAACATTGTGTTCGCAACTGAAACTCTAGTCTAAAGCTCCAGTTACATCGTGGTTGCAACTAAAACTCTAGTTAACATTGTGTTTTCAAGTAAAGCTATAGTTAACATTGTGCTTGCAACTAAAGCTCTAGTTAACATTGTGTTTGCAACTAAACCTCTAGTCTAAAGCTCTAGTTACATAGTGTTTGCAACTAAAGCTCTAGTTAACATTGTGTTTGCAACTAAAATCTAGTCTAAAACTGTAGTTACATCGTGTTTGCAACTAAAACTCTAGTCAATATTGTGTTTGCAACTAAAACTCTAGTCTAAAGCTCTAGTTAACATTGTGTTTGCAACTAAATCTCTAGTTAACATTGTGTTTGCAACTAAAGCTCTAGTTAACATTGTGTTTGCAACTAACACTCTAGTTAACATTGTGTTTGCAACTAAAACTCTAATTATCATCGTGTTTGAAACTAAAGCTCTAGTTAACACTGTGTTTGCAACTAAAACTCTAGTTAACATTGTGTTTGTAACTAAAACTCTAGTCTAAAGCTCTAGTTGCATCGTGATTGCAACTAAAGCTTTCGTTAACATCGTGTTTGCAACTAAAGCTCTAGTTAACATTGTGTTTGCAACTAACGCTCTAGTTAACATTGTGTTTGCAACTAAAGCTCTAGTTAACATTGTGTTTGAAACTAAAACTCTAGTTAACATTATGTTTGTAACTAAAACTCTAGTATAAAGCTCTAGTTGCATTGTGATTGCAACTAAAGCTTTCGTTAACATCGTGTTTGCAACTAAAGCTCTAGTTAACATTGTATTTGCAACTAAAGCTCTAGTTAACATTGTGTTTGCAACTAAAGCACTAGTTAACATCGTGTTTGCAACTAAAGCACTAGTTACATCGTATTGCAACAGAATAACACTGGTGGGATAGTTTTTTTTGCGTTGATGCATGAACAGATTACTGTTCATTATTTAATCTTCGTTTTCTACTTCAGCTTGCAATGATGCCAAGCTGCAAACCTCCACAATACAGAAATACTTATTCTGATGTGCAGCCATCCCTCGAACTTAATAAATGTGGGATGAAATTGAAAGCCGCGGTAGCTTATCTGGTAGAGTATCGGACTCGTAATCCAAGGGCCACGAGTTCGATAGCCTCCCCCCTCCCAGGGCAGCTTGGGTCGGCTGCCTCAGTGTATCCTTGGGAAAGTCACTTATGGGATGAAATTAAAGTACATGTATTTCTTGGCTTTGTTTGTACATATCGGATATCTTTCTGAATTGTCGCCTGACACTTTTGAGATGTGATCATTAGCAAAAGGACTGTCGGACAGAAACATGGACATATTGGATTGAGAAGCATTTATATCAAAGCGCTTTAAGATCAAATTGAAGACCTGAAGTTTTTTTTACCTACTTTGGGCACTCCCTCTGAACTGTATTCTTTCTTCAACTGAAGTGCTGTACTTTAGAGTAGATATCATTATGTTTGAAACAAGAGTCCTTAGTATTGTATTTGAACCTACGCAGGGAACGGTCGAAAGGAAAGAGTGATACAGAAGATAGACAAAAGAATCGAGAAGATATCAGCAAGCTTTAGGTCAAAATAATCCATAGGTTACATAAATGTGAACAAACTAAAAGGGAAAAGGCTGATATACAGAGTAGAACAAAGTGTCGGACATAATAGAGGGATCGGGCCACTAATTATTTTCCCGTAGAACTTAATGGTAATACATTTTATCCCCACCTCCCCAAACCACCCACAAGTATACTGGTTTTCTGGCTGTAAAATAATTACTTGTCAGATACCTAGATACGTACATTAAAAAAAAGTAATGATTTGAACAAAAATCAGAAAATTCGGTTTCCCAAAGCCTTCTTTCTTTACACAGTAGTTCCATAAGCGAACACAACAGATGTCTCTTTGGTGACACTGCTATGAAAATCCATCTCGCAAACATGGGTCGGTTGCATAGACACGTACCTGTAAAGAAAGCGAACACCGCTTGCTAAAATGTACACAGTGATGAGATTATCAATGTTCTAAACCCATTTTGCGAACAGGATGAGATTAGTAACAAATATTAGAACTGTAGACAGAAAAGAATGTTTGGCACTTAGGTAGTTTGGAGTCAGACGAACTAAGTAATTTAGAGCATATACATATTATAACAAGCTCCAAGATTGTTTTGTCCTTGAGAAGACTTCATGAAAGATATCCTACCAGACATTTAATTTCGGTACCCTTGTAGCTGAAAATGAAACCAAAAATAGGTTGATAATCAGCAGGGGAACTAATAATAATCTACTGATTCTGTTTATCTGAATCCTGCCTGATGGAACTTAAAATGGTATCATTCACGATCCCCGGAATGTTTATTTAGCTATTTCTTCTTGATCTTCATATAATTATCAGCGAGACAATACAATTTTATGTTGTATTTACGTAACGGAGCTTGAGTTGCCCACAGTCTAACCCTTGAACTTCGTTCGGGTCGCTTTAGCACTTCAGTGGTCGCTGTTATAGGGAGGACAGCTTTTGGCTCTCGCCTTAAAAAGTTTGTCTGATAAACCTATGAAGGATGGTGAAAGAGGCAACGCTTTTGTCAATTATTCTAGGATTATATAAATGAGGCAACAAACAGTAAACTAGTACAATGAATGCCATTTTCAGCTAGCGATTCGATAGGCAGCATATGGTCCAACTGAAAAAGGTTATGTCTGCTGTATTTTTAAATTCTCTGGAAGATAATTTGCTTTCCATTCAAGACTGTTTAATTTTAGTCATAACATTTGATGCAAACACCTTGCCACAGAACCATCTTTCTGCGTCATATTAGTAGCATGTATTCTATAATAATTCCAATTTTTCTGCCATGTGATTGGATATGAACGGTCACGTGATACTGATCTGGAATTTTTTTCACATCGGTGAATTCTGGAGACTACTTTCAGTTTTCAGTGTACTTTAGGTGAAGCTTCGTATATATCAATCTATACACCATAATAAACGCAACAGCAATCCCCCCCCCCTCCGTTACTTCAGATGAAAATTTGCAAACTCAGATAAAATCGCCGATTAAAAAAGTTAAAATAACGTAATCGTGCTGTCCTTTATGCACACCAACACTCACCTCTGTAGCCAAAGAATGCGTATGGCAGGCTTTACGAGCCACTCTACATTTGTAAGTTACTCCACTTTGCTTCGACATGTTTCATCAGCTGTTATTAAGGTCATGGTCATGTATGTCGCGAGGAGCAGGGGATCTCGCTATAAATGGAGACGATTTTGCTTGGAACGTCATTAAGAACATTCTGTTTGTGGGACGTCATCAAGAATATGATATTTTGTTGGGACGTCATAAACAACATTACAGTTTGTTGGGACGTCTAATCAGTCATTTTGTTCGAGTCATTACTTCACGTCAGAGTAAGTGCTGTTCAGTCCAGCGACCTGGGGACTAGGAAATAAACAAATTAAAAATGTTAGGAATAACGAAATAGAACACATAATGCAATCTTGTTTTAATTTAAAATCTTTCATTTTGCTTTTTTTTTTTAAATTCTAGCATAAACATTTAATTGTTTAGTAATGAATTCTTTATTTTAACTGTATTTCCGTAAAAGGCATCAGTCGAGTTTCATGAATATAGATTTTAGTCTGGTTAAATTAATGTTCAGTGGGTGAAATAATCAGTGCTACCATTTAAAGGTTTAGAAGTAGTGACACGAAGAAACGATCTAATATATCAAAACAATTTTATTTTCTGTTGTTAGTAAATGGGACAGTAAATGAAAAGCGTGTTGAAATTTCAAACTGGAATCCACATGAACACGAGGGGTCGTGTTCGTTCGATATAGATCACAGTTCAAAATACTAAAATTGTATCTCAATGTGGTTGAAATAGTATTAATACTATTATAAATAGCATTATGGCCTCGAGCAAAATTTCGTGATACCTTTTCAAATTATATCGAATATGTTTTTTAAATACGAGCAAGGACGGGGATTTACGGCATTCCAAAGGAAGAGAATTCCAGCATTTAATGTCGCACTCAGAAATAAAGAAGAAGAAAAGAGTTCGAGCCTGGACGGCATGGCAGTTATTTGGTGTCTATAGTGAAGAGTGTAATTTGATACTTCCTCTACAAGAAGAACAACTTCCACCCAATACGGCTGAGCCATATCATTCACACCATACCATTGCTTAGCATCAACGTACCGGACAGCATTGAATGGTTTTCGTATGTCCCATGAACTGATCCTAGATTGCGCGCATGTCCTTGGGAAATCAGTGAGACGCTTAGACGCTATGTTGAGCTGCCGCTTGAAGGGACATAAGCTGCTGATCTGTGTCAGCAGGTCTGCTGTGTAAATCCAAAGGAATATGTTCAAGGTATGGGAGCAGATTATTCCTTACAGAGAAAGTTATATTATATATCGATTTCCTAATCCTAATCGAGAATGAATATTTATGCTGCCATGAAAACTTTACCTGGAATGTGACATAACAGTTCCATTTGCTTCACCGCTACTATATGATGTCATCAGCAGGTACGCAAGAATATATTCCACTCTCTGCATGTATACATATGTCCGAAGGGGAGCGCCTTAACTCGGATCCTTGTAGACAGCCCACCCTTGCAAGCCAGTGGTCAAATCACGCGTATTTTTTTATTCAGTAGGTCAAGTTAATGTTATATTGCAAAGTAAACTCATTTACAAATTTCCAGAGTGAACGTTTCCATGTATCAATTACACAGGCCCTCCGAGGGAGAATCTGCGTCGAAATAGTTAAACAGACCCGATAGAAAACCTGTGTTCCAAAACGCTCCATCTATGGGGGTCCAGATTCAACTTTATAACATATTCACTATGTTCGCACATGTTTCTGTTCGTGTATGCACCAATAAGGCTATACGACTGTTTGCTGTTAAAAAAAAAAAAAAAAAAAAAAAATTGCGAGACCCTTCTAACCAGCTACGCGGAAGATAGTTGTCAATGGGAATGAGCAATGGGACCCAAGTAAACTTATTATTTATTGCTTTGATAGAATTATTTAACTGAGCTAGTTACGTTAGATAAATGATGAAGTTTCTTGTGATATTTTAGGTATTAGCCCAACACATAGTATTAATGTCCACAAACAATTGTTCGAATTCATTTTTACCGCTGGTTATCCCATATAATATATTGATTCCGATATCTAATAAACGTCTCGTAGATAATATCTATTGATATATTTGGGATTGTACCCTTTATTATTATTAATTTTAAGTTAACATCTGAATCTCTGTGGATCAACGTTTTCCACGGGATTTCTTTTTTCAATTGATATACGAGATTTTCTAACTATTCTGCATTTGGCGAAGGAAAGCTATATATATTAGAGAAAAAGCTGATTTTTGTTGTTGTTGCAATATTTGCGAAGACAGAGGAAAATCTAAAGCAAGACAAATACATAATAATTAGACCAACCTGGTTTATCGGAGAAAATCGCGATATTTTAAAATAGATAAACCAGGTTTTCTCCGAAAAGCTTGGTTTTTCTATTGATATACTAGGTTTTTCTCATTCTTGTGCATTTAGCGCAGAACAAACTGACTTTACTTTTGATATAACAGGTTTCGTATAAAAACTTAGGATCTCAAAATAAATAACTGGGTTTTATGTGAAAAACTGGGATATTTAGAGAAAAACCAGGTTCCACTTGTCTAAACCTAGCTTATCTGATGAAATACCAGGTTTTTCTCTTGCTATCGCAGGTTTTAGTGCACGACCTGTATTTCTGAGTGCAAAACCCGTATTTCTGAGAAACTTGTGTTGTTTTTACCCCAAGTCAAATACACAATAATTATTTTTTTTAAAAAAAGATTTTTTATTTTGGTATCGTAGATTTAAAAAAAATTAAAAAAGTGTATTAAAGGCAAAAGGTACAATTATCATAAACAAAAATCGGTTCAGTGGAAAAAAAACCCTGTAATTTTTGTTTGATATCCCAGGTTTCGCGAGATTTAGCACGTTTTTCTCTGATAAACCTGAATTTTCGGATGAAACATTATATCAATCGAATCACATGTTTCCCAAAAAAACCCCGGTGTGTGATATCATAGCTTTTACAAAACCTGGTAATTATTTCGGTGGTTAATTGATCCGCTAGATATAATATGTCTTACAACAATAGCTAGCTCAGTTATCTTTCAAGACAAAGAGTAATTCGATTGACAGACTTGTCTCCTATTGCTCGTCAGCTCATAGCTTGCTTCTGAGAAGGAATATTGATTCGGATATATATATATATATATATATATATATATATATATATATATATATATATATATATATATATATATATATATAAATGGGTAGAATATTATAGTCGGGCACAACTAACATGTAATAAATTCGATTTAAGAACATCATGTCGAGTAGTTTATCAACTTCACATTTCCTCTCAGTACAATTTTCATTTCAGGTTTATGGATTTAGTCAGTATATTTTGCAATAAATTGGAGACGATTGTGGTATGTGACAATAAACTTGTTCCCAGATCCCAAAATCCCAGAGACTTGTTGAGTAAGTGACATATTTTTTAGATAAACTTCTGCCCAACGAAAACAAGTGTTTTTGACCGTGTATCTGAAAAGATGCACACAAATAACCACTTTACGCGAGCAATCTTCTGTTGAAGAGGTATGTGAAATATAAATTGTAATCTTTCTTGCTATCCGTTTTATGTGATAGAGTTGTTTTATAGATTTAAGGTTCGGGAATTTATTATAAGTTTTTCAGAGAGTCAGATCTATATAACGCCATGCTATCAGATAGACTATAGTCTGTTTCAAGTTAGCCATTTTTATAACTGAACAGACAAATTGAATTCAATTATACATTTCATGCGTTGAAAGACGAGTAATGTCCGATTTCTTATAATTCAGTGATATTATTCTTGTCGGATACATATTCATGTACGAACGTGGTTATGATAATAATAATCTCGCACCGTAGTTCTGATGAAATGATTTAATGTGTAACGAAGCCAATTCATGTGCGCGCATGCGTAATGTATATTATTGTATCCGAAATTCATCGTGTCTCATGTACAACACGGCTCAGTCATTATGTTTTAGCTGTTTTGATGGAGAGTGGTAGAGCTCTGTGGAATTTTGTGTAACCCGTATGTTGGGGTCGATGGTGACGTTAGCTCAGAGGACGGTATTGGTTTACTCGCAGTGAGGGACCAAAGATTCAGAACCAACGGGTCTGTATGGAATAAGGAAGTTCTCGAGGGATCCTTCGGCAGACTGGAAGGGGCAGGCCATGCGTGGTGTCTCCTTGACCATTCGACGAGAGCTGTGGAACCGATGATACATCGTGACCGTCAACTGGACGCCACGAGATACAGATGTTACATTTTTGAATTAATATAATTCAATATCACTATATGAGTGAAATCAATAATTCAAGATCGCTATATGAGCGAAAATCAATGAAACATACATCTTACTTGTGGATGAAACATACATTATTCATATTTTTGTACAAATTCTATATATTGACCACCCTTGGTGATAGAATTATACATTGTTCATATTTGTGTATAATTCTATACATTGATCACCCATGGTGATAGATCCATATATCAATCATATTTGTTTATAAGTTCCATACGTTCATTCGTGTTTGATTTCTTGTTGAAATTACATGTTGTGATTAGTTATATTCAGGAACGATATAATTTCCTTATATCAGTTATTGAACTCGGTGCGCATCATTCTGTTAAATCCATTGTTGGACTTTATGCGCACGAGTATGTTGTCAGATTCATTCATCATTCAATTACATTATAAATAAACATCTCATTCATGAAATTGCTTTCAATATCTTCGCTAAATCCAATCCCAACCCAGTTCTACCTGTTACAAATATAGAAGTCGATGGGATTTTAGGATGTGGAACTCTGTAGTTCTCTATATGCTAAATTTAGTTTTAATGCGGTAAAATTTTGTCATTGAAGTTGCGAAATATGATATTACAGGTAAATACTAGAATGTCTAATCTTTAGTGAAAACGAAACGATATGCAGAAGCGAGTTTCTGGTTTGTGATAATTTCTTGCCCACCAGAAGTTAATACAATATTAGTTTCGTGGTTTTCACTTTAGATAAAAACGAGATCTTTGCTCCTGCTACACACTTTCATCAGAATGTCTTCCCTACTAAGGTTGGGCCACTTGATTAAAGAAAGTCACACAGATAATTGTCTTAATGGCGAGCAACTTAAATGGCTGACTGCCGATTAGGGTATATTTTTGTCAAATCAAATTTGAGTGAATAGATGTATCTACAATAGCGAACTTGACCAATCCGTGTGCAAGATACCCGATTTAGTAACTGTCCGGGAGAAATCTGCTATATCGAAATTAATTTGTCAAAGCAAATATTTTTGGATAGACCATGTTTTTTTTTCGAGAAACCTTAAATAACAAAAGATATTGTATGTTTAGAGAGAAACACATGACTTATCAAAACCCATTATATCGAGAGAAAAGGCATGTTGCTTGATTTTGTGCAAACGGATTAGAAACAAACACAGTTTATTCTCAAGATATCTAATATTTCGAAAGACATAATAGAATAAGAAACGAAAAGCCAGGTTTTTCTCACAAAACTTACGATTTAGAAAGAAAAACGAGTTTATTTCTATCAAAACCAAAAGAGTAAAAGAAAAAAGCAGGTTTTAATCTTGATCTCTCCCGGTTTTTTTTGAGCAAAAAATGGTATAGCAGTTGCAAAATAAAGTCAGTATAAGCCAAATGCATACAAACTGAAAACCTGGATCTTTTTGTTGTTGTAGGTGCGTTGAAAAATCAGGCTGTCCTCTTGTATTCTTTTCGCCAGGTGTACAATAATTAAAAAGCCTGGTTTATCAATAGAATAGCATGGTTTTTAAACGAAAAATTTATTTTCTTTTTCTGAGATAAAACTTTGCATAAGGATTAAAAAAAATCAGATTTGTGACCGATAAACCAGATTTTTCTTATAATTGTACGCTTTGTTTTGCTCTAAGTTGAATCGGGTCAGAATTTAGCAATCAGCACAACACATGAAAAACTATTACAAACTCCGAGTCATTCTTTTTAACCGTATCATGCCTTTACCAATAGACATATGGCTGTCAGTCATAAAGTTATGAATTGAAAGTTCAAGCTACATGCTGTGCCTGCTTATTTATCAGAGCATTTAAAAACAATTGGACTTCAAGATTTGATATTTCCAATAAATCCACAATTAATGTTGGAAACTTTACTAGTTTACTTAAGGTTTGAGATTATACAATTTGCGGCATTCAATAAAAAGACAAAAGGCGGGAAGAGGAAAATTTTAATAAGTTATAAGGAAATGACATAATGTTGGATGATCAGCAGAGATTAAGTGACTTAAAACTGCCACGATGAATTGGTATTATGTAGGAGAAATAGAGTTAATGGAATAATAGCTAGATCTAGATGCAGATGGTATGACTTTGATGAATATCTTTGTTTTGTAATTTAGAAAATAGGAATTTTAAAAATAAAACTATTCAAGAATTAAACGATAATAATAGAAAACGAATAACAATCAAACTTAAATCCTACACAGAGATAGTTTTGTGAATTATTATATAAAAATGAAAACGATATAGAGAAATTATTGAAAACTATTGCAAATCATTGTGATTTCCCTACTTTTATCTGAAAATGAAAGTTTTTGTAAGAGGAACCGTTTACTTTTAGTGAATTATCTAAAGTTTTAAAAACTGTTAAAAGCAATTAAAGGCCAGACTAAACTGATATGCAGTGGAGGTTTAAAAAATGTTTGGAGAGATTTTCATTAGTTGTTAAATATGTCTTTAGAACAGGCTTTTAAAACAGGACAGCTTTCTATATCACGAAGACAAAAGACAATAACGTGTTTACATAAACCGGGGATGGGGGTAGGTTGGGTGAAGAGATGTTATCTGAACAAGTGGCGACCAATTACTCTCTTAGACAGTACTTATATAATACTTCAGCATGCATTTCGGGGAGGCTGAAGACAATCCTTGGTAAACAATAAATGAAGCTCAAAAGAGATTTATACCAAAAGGTTTCATGGGGGAAAACACAAATGTACTTTTCGATTTACTGCGGGAAACGAAAGATTACAAATACCGGGATAAATATTGCTAATAGATTTCGAAGAGAAACAGAATGAAAAAAAACCCCTAAACTTCGACGCAGTTTCCTGGCAATTCTTGGAATTTGTCATAAAATTATTTAATGTTTGGTATTATATAAGAAAATGGATGAAAATATTTTACACAGATGCGTTTGTAAGATTCAAAATGCTCATTTATCTAAATTGTCTCAGTTAGGCAGAGGTTGTAGGCAGGGAAATCTTTTATTCCCTTACCTGTTTCTACTGTGTGTACAAATTAACTTTATTAATTAGAAGTAATAAGAACGTTAGAGATATAAACATACAGAATTCAAACTTTCGCAATATGCAGATGATACTGTAACAAATCTAGGGTATATGCTAGTTGTTTTTACTTCTTTGTTTCTAGCTTTGTTAGATTTTAGTGATTATTTGTTTGGTTTTTCGTAATTGGTGTTGGGAAGATAATGTTCAAACCGAGTAATTAGCCAATTACTAGGAGCAGACGTCATAATGTACAGCATTCACAAGATTTTATGGTAGCACGGATTAGTTCCCTTAAAATGGCCCCTCTCTAATTTTTTAATATAAAATTCATGAGATCTTCTCACGTATAAGTGTTTAGTAATTTGAGATAGGAAAAATGTTGTGTATTAGGAGTTTGCGTCATGTTTTGTGGTACGTGACATGAAATACCCGATCAACGGCTTAGAAAAGAGTACTGATAAATCGTAAAAATATTAAGGAAGGAAAATCATGCAAATATAAAATTAAAGTCTCGTGAAGTTTCATTAGAGGACAATTATGTGTGTTATTAGCGCGTCCAAGATCCCTTCAATTGACAACGACTGTTGTGTTGAGGACCTTGGAAACAGGGGAAACATCGACCTCAAGCCAGCCTCAGGAAAGTGTGAACACATTGCGTGTTTCGCCTGGTAGTGAGGTGCTGTTATACCCCTGGCGTGTTACAATACCTCAAATTTCCTTGATGGTTCTTAACTTTCTTTGTGTGAAACTTCGATTAGCTTTGATTTTACATGGTTTCTGGTTTAAAATTAATCATGAAAAAAACTCTAGGGATATGGTTTGGATGTAAAGCAGTAAGCTCTGAAAAATTAGGTGCCAACATATCTCCTCACTAGGTTTTAAGTTTAGTGTAAATGAACAGAATATCGATGATTAAACCTCGATTCAAACTGCAATAAGTGAAAAAGCTATTTAATGTGTGAGAAAAGAGAAACTTGAAAGATAAGTATTATAAAAGCTATGACATTGGAAAATTGAATCCTCTTTTTATATCATTATCTGATCCTTCTAGATGTGTATTCAAATTTCTCAGTACACGGAATTATAATTTTGTATGGAATAAAAGGAATAAAAAAAATCAAAAGATTTACAATAACATTAGATATTAAGAGTATTTGTTTAATATAATAGATCTTGATGTATTTGTAAGCTCTTTAGGGCCTAATGGATTTGAAGATTTGTGGTGTCTGATTCAAAATGGAAAGTATTTGTAGATAGCTATTTTGGAAATATTCAATTTCTATGACGTTAGATCTACCTTCAATAAAAATGTAGATTCTTTGAAAAATCCAATTTTGTTTGACGTGTTTACATCTTGGTCACACTTTTTAGATAATGTTTATTCAGATAAAGAAGTTCACATATTAAGTCAACCTGTATCGTACAACAAAAATATCCACACACACACACAAAACCAAAAAAAAACAAACAAAAAATGGTGAAAGATTGGTACAAAAAAGGAGTAAGGTTTTAGTTGATTTACTACATAAAAATGGAAACTTATTAGACTGCAATTAATTTAAAGAAATGTATAAATGAAAGGAACGTATTTGGATTATTATAGATTGATACAAGCTAGTTCAACACATTGAACACCATCATTAGAAGGTCACAATATAGCATAATAAGTGTTGCCTATCTAAAACAACTCAGAAAGTTACTAAACATGACAAGTAGTGTAGGCACGTATGAGAACTCTTACAAAAACGAAAAGAGTTTGTTTAGAGTAATGAAGCGAAATGGACCATTGTGCTTTGATCAGAAAGTGAATGCCGTATTTGAACATTAGCTCATTTAAGACCACGGCCATGCATTATATTATCATGTGTACTTTTCAAATTAAGCTATATACAAAGGTAATCAGTGTAATAAGTTTTAACATTTGTGCTACTGAGTTCTATTTGCTTTTATTGTTCATCAAAGAAATACTTAGTGGCGTCTGAAAACTTGTATTAATTGGAAAACATGGGAATAATACATGTTTGGTAGTCCTTCTTTAGTTTCCGAGATTATGTTTCAATTGCTGAGTGGTAAAACGTTTCTATCTCATTTTCTCCACTCTTTTTGCACAGTATTAAGACATCATTCAAACTCATTCTAGGAGAATCAAGCGTGAGATTGGCACCCTCTATCACTTCATAGGCTTTTTAAGTGCAATGTTTAATAGGCAATCCGGTATATTAGTACCTGAATGTCAAGTGGTATTCTAAACTTTTTATCATACACTGCGAACTAAATGGCTTCTTTTTCAGTATTGTGTTCACTGTCCGCTCCTGATTGTAACCTTCTCACATTATAACATGTTCAATCTTATTTGTTCTAACCAAATCATATGACCACAGATCTCTGTATATCATGAAAATGTTGCTGTCATTCAGCTGAAACTTGTGTAGGGTATCCTTCAACAGCATTCTACCTTTACACTCATATTAAACGAGATAATCAGTATATATGAACTTTTAGCTTTGGAATTGCTGTCTGAAGCTTTTGCTTAAGTTTAATGTGCTTGGTGTGTATGTGATACAAGGATGTCTTTGGTTGAGATATTGAACTCTTTGTCGTATTTGCCTGCTTTAGGGAAGCAATGCATTTACTATAATTTATGTAGTAATAAAAGGTACTAGGATACTATTTACATTCTACAAAAACTTGAAAGGAATAAACACACTAAAGGACAATTCAAGTGCAATGAATATGTATTCATATTCCATCCGTTGATTAGAGTCTTATTGCATCCCTCAACTTGATTTGGTAAAACGTCAATCAATACGTTAATTTTGAGTGCAATACTGCCACATTCTAGCCTTTAATATATATTGAAATCATTCCACTATGGATGATTCTTCGTCGCAGTAAGTTGAAAAGTGTTTGATGCCATTCTTTCAATTCAGTGTATTTTTCTCCGTTCAATTTGTTCCCACAACTGACTGATATTTGCGAAAGCAACTTGATCCTCAGGATTATGGTAAAAATGTCTGAAATATCGTTCATCATCAGTCACTTTTAACGAAATAAAAACATCCACAGAATATTTTATGCTTGATAAAAATTTTCTATGTATTGTCAATATGTCAACAGGACATATATCTATAATAGGAACTTGAATTTTTAGTAATTTGCAACGTTTTTTCAATCCTTTCAAAAGTATGAATGATTTCGGATTTATTTGGCTGTTCTTACGGTTGATTCTGCTGCAGTTCACATAGTGACTCACCGTGTGCTATTTAAAATCTGACTTTTTCCTTTGTAAATTATATCTGTTATCTTTGAATCATTGTAAATTGACCTTTTAAACTTCTGAGATCTTCAAGATAAACTGTAAGTTTATCCAAATATAAATCTATGTGTTTACCAACATCAAATATGTAATTTATTCCTTCTTCCTACTGCGCTGTTTTAACCATCTTGCTGTCAGAGCTAATGATGTTTATCTGGATATTATCATCAGCAAATCTGCATCTTTCCTGAAATACTGGATTTTTTTTTTTTAATATTTAAAAATGACGAATAACACGTTTATTCTTTTGAATGTTTCTTCAACACAATTACCTTTGACGGGTGGGTATAAAGTGCCAAAAAGACTCCAGGTTGGATATCCATTGAAGGATAGACAAGAAATTATATCTGCACTGTTTGGTGATGAAGGAATTATAGGAAGCCGGGATTGTGACACATTCAATACTCACGTCAATAGGTTGAGACATTTAATCCACAAAAAAAGATGCCAATGTGGGTGGTAAAAAATTCATGACTTACATGAACAACAAGTTGTTGCCCTTATTATTTGAAGCATGTAATCCAGTCAGCTAAAAGAGGTAAAATCTCTACAACATGGACAAATAATAATTCAGAAAGTGCGAACCATATTTTGAAATCAGCAACAAACTGGAATTATGTAACTTGCCTAAATTCATCAAAAGACTGTATGATATTGTTGCCGGTGAACAAATTGAGCGTTATCGTGCTCTTCGAGATATGGGAAATTTGAAGTTGAGCACAACATTTCAACATTACTGGATTGATATAGATCAAACATTTCGCAGGAACAGAAAGACGGGAGAGTAAGACAAATTTCTCCACGACGGTGGTAAAACCAGTACAAACATTGTAGTTTCTAGAGACGGAAGGCGATCGGTACACATATCTGCTTCAGCAGGAAAGCAAAAGCCAAACCAGAAGAAGCGTAAACGCGCAGAGCGGTCACGTACACCTAAAATGCTAAACGAAAACTACATGTATAGAATTTGTGTTGATATAGACGGTTTGCCTCCATGAGGCCGGCCCTAGCCGTATGCGCCGAAGGTGAACTCAAAGCGCAGACCAATCCAAAACTTTGCACTTACTTTTCAATTATTAAACATTATTAGTGGAAAAATTCAGACCAAAGCCTTAATTTAAGAAATTTGATAGAGCCATTTTACGAATCTGTGTTCGTAACCTATCACTAAAATAGAAATATTGACTAAAACTGTTAGTAAAAAACATACTGGGTCCTTTTCGCGAAATGGACCTATTTTAACACTTTATAGCAAAGAGATAAATTAAATGCTAAGTAAAATCAGTTAATACACAAATGATTTCATTCGTGAAATAGAAATATTGATTGAAGCTGTTAGCAAAAAACATACTGGGTCCTTTTTGCAGACAGTAAGTTCTTTTCGCGAGAAGGACCCCTTTCGCGAAAAGGACCCATTTTTAACACTTTATATAAAAAAAAGATATATTAAATGCTATGTAAAATGAGTTACTACACAAAATAATTTCATTTGTGAGATAGAAATATTGATTGAAACTGTTAGTAAAAACATCCTCGGTCCTTTTCGAAGACGGTAAGTCCTTTTCGCGAAAAGGACCGGTCCTTTTCGCACTTCAAACCAACCGACTTTTGACCACATTTGTGTCCCGTCCAAACTTGTAAACAAATAAGCATTATCACTAGATAACGACATTGTTGCTTTCATGTTAAACTCATTTACTATTTCTATCTCCTCTTTGAAAACTGTTGATTGAATACGATATAGATTTTTGCCATTTTTTATGATGTGTTAAAGTTTTGATTAGTGTTCGCTAATTGTCTTCCGAATCCAGCAAGTTTTCTTTCCTCTTGTGGTTGCGATGCTGCAGTTTTTTCGATTGTAGGCTATCCCGGGTTAAGATACTGTCTTAGATGTTATGGCCTGGGGATGTAACGTTCCCTCCGACTGTGGGGTCCTGTCAAAGTTTTTGGTGTATCAGTCTGTTCAATTTTTCTGTCTGTTCAACATACTTGATGGAACGGAAATTGCATGGTATGAAACTGATGGCATTATCTGTATTACTTTTAATTGTAAGCCTGCAGATGGCATTTACTTTTGCTAGGTCTATATGGTAAATAGAGTAAAAGACCTGGGTTTGTTCTATTTGAAGTTCACCAACAAAACAGAAACAATATTTTGAATTCTGTGGTGTATCTGTATGAAAGAAATCATGGTCCCATAGCCTTTAATTACTATGGGAACAACATTCTTAACTTCGAAGAGCGAAGTAAGAAAGTTGGCTACATCTGAGCTGGTAATCATCAGAGAGTTGATTTTGTGGTCTTTTGTACCATCTTGTATTAATGCTCTACCTGTCTTTATAACATTTCAATTAAGGGTCCATGTGCCACAAGTCATCCGGTTCTCTACACTGGTTGATAAATTTTTGCTGCTGAGTATATTCCTGACAAAAGCCAACCATGAAGAGGAAGAGAATCTGATTAGGATGAAAATTTCCCTACCTCAGCTGGACAAAGTCTCTTTCTTATCAGAGGAGTTTGGGAATTTTTCATGGACAAGTTCTGCAAATCTTACTTAAAGGATTTGTCGTAACTGAAGGAGACAGTCACAACTTTCTGACAGTTTGCTTTTCTGATCATATCAATTGCTTCAAGGATTAAGACTTTCACCAAGAACACGCAGATGTAAGGCGTCCATGACCAACATTATAGGGTTCGTAAACGGGGACAAAACGTTAGCAGCTTGTTGTTCCACCTGACTGAAAACGGATCTATTATATGGCAATCCTTTCCTTTCAATACTTTTGAAAAATGAGAGGACCATACCATGTGGATAATATGTCCTTATGTCAGTGTAAATCCTCCATTGAGGCAGCCAGGAAATCTGACCGACCTGCATATGTATTCGATCGCAGAAACAAATAGAGAAACTGCCATATTACGAAAGTTGACATTCTGCGATTTAGCTCTCACTGTTGGCTGGTGCAGTTCATTTCTTCTTTACTGAATTTTCAGACATGATTACGGTTGTTTTGCTTTCCTAGCGATTGAAGTTAGTGACAAAAGGTTCACATGACGGCTTTCATTTTCGAAGTATCAATATGGCGGGTCGTGTCTCGTTTACTCCAGCGGATATAAGCCGTCTTTAAAAAACGGGTAGCGAGTGAGCATACCGACTCTGTTTGCAACAAGATAAGAAGTGGCTCTATTTGCTTGTGCAAAACAACTGTTGCAATTTGGTGTGTATCTGTCTACATGTACTTCCAAAGAAAGTTCCTGATTGAACTTAAAACGGAATGTATTATTTCCAACTGAATCTCTTGTGAAAGCATGAACATTTGAAGGGGTGCATTTTAAGGCGAACTGGGTTCTTTAGATATGCTGCTGGTTTTTGAAAAGGACTAGCAGCTGCAAAAACGCATGGGCTGAAATGTGGGATTGGGCAAAGACTTTTTAAGTAGAGTTTTCATGGCAATTCTCTTAGACGGCCGACAAATTACATTGAGAAGTTCATACCGAAATGAGCTAACGATACGGAACTAATTCTAATTTGTATAGACTTACGAGAAAAAAACATTTCCACCATTCGTTTGCTTAATATGGTTGGAATTTTGGTATAAAAAATAGGTTGGTTTTCTCTGCATCTTTTGGAATAAGGGTGAGAACTATACTGAAATATGTAGACTGTTGAATATGACTTTGCAAATCCAAGGCCTGAGAAAAGTTTCCTCTATCGAAGAACGAGTTGCTGTAGCCTTGCTCTGATGAACAGGCAGTGGGGGAGAACATTGTAATTTTTGCGTGGGTTGAGGCTGGGAGAAAGAATTCCCTGAAGTTTGACTAGACTTCTCCTAACAATTACCTGTTTTTATGTGAGGCTGTGCCCTACTCGTGATCAGCTGTTTTCAAAAGTCCCTCTTATCATCTGACGTGAAGTTGAATTGGGTTGCTGGTATAAAAGGCATAAAGAATCTGGGTCTGATAAGTTTAAGGTGGCAACTCCTGGACAACTTGTTGGTAACTCCTGGACAACTTGGTGGCAACTCCTGGACAACTTGGTGCTGAATGACAAGAGTTGAAGGGCTTAAGGTGAAGTATTGTGATGGTCTCGAAAGGTGATAGGTCTTGAATAAGAATTCTGTTTAAGATGATCAAGATCAACAGAACCTGTCATTGCATTTCTAGAACTTGATTAGGATTGTCTCTCCACTTGTTGGAAAAATGCGAAGTAAGCCTGGACTAGAAGGGAGGTTGTTGCAACAACTGATCTAACCATCTTGAAAATTGTGTGACATATCATTACATTAATGTATGGGGATTCCACTAGTGCCATCAAATCATCATGGCTTGAAAATCTAAATAAGTCTGGGATCATTTAGGCACAAACCAAGTAGGAATTTCTTATTCTCTGAGAAAAACATTAGGGTTTGCCATATCTATCAGTTAATATTATTGAAAGATCTGCCTCACACAATTACGGCAAGTTTTGCAAATGAGGTCTCTTGTTTTATGGGGTAACTTACCACTACCACAAGCTTGTATTCCAACTAATGAGGGAGGCTTTCTTCTACTGAGGGAATCCAATTTGATTTCCTGAAATGTGGTTTGAAAGCTTTCTCAGATAAGCCCATAGGGGACTGATGAGATCAGTCGTTTACTGTTGTCATAATCGAGTTCAACCAATAAGTCGGAGCTGGAGCCAACTGTGTCCATGTGGAGCCTTTCTGCACAGTTCTATCATAATGGCTAAGTCCAGATTTACAAACTATGTCAGTACTAGTTGTGCTCTCAGTGATTGGCATCATGGACAAAAGCCAGGTCTGACTGGTTGATGTTTAGCATCATATCAACAATTGAAAGGTTATGTATCACTGAGGCAACTGGAGTAAAATACCTTGCCAAGAGACACACCATGGTGGCCGACCCAGCCTGGAATTGTACCTGCACCCCTCTGGTCATGAGTCTGGCATGCTAAACACTGAGCCCCACTCCTCAAAGCCAGGTCTTGAACAGCCAGGTCTTTAGTAAAAGTTTGGTGAAATTAATACAAGACTAAGGCAGGTTGAGGAGTTTGGACTCAACGGTTGTCCAAAATGGAATACAGTGGGGCAAAATTATTGTTTTTCTCAAAAGTCTTTGTGGCAGCTGAAATGCTTACCATATATACTCACGTATAATCCGATACCAACTGCAAACTGCATAGACCCAGATCTGCTGTCGCATAATGTGCTGGCAGATCTGGGTCTATGCAGTTTGTAAGGACTAATCAGTAGAACAAACAACATAGACCCTGATCTGCTGATGCATTATGTGATGGCAGATCAGGGTCTATGTTGTTTGCATTTGGAGCCGACATGCACGCGATTATATCCGGTAATTGTCGAAGTGATCTCAAGCACCTAAATGTAGATCTGTCATTGCAACTGAATGAAGTTTTGGTGGTCTTTCTGTATATGTAGATCTGTCATTGCAACTGAATAAAGTTTTGGTGGTTTTTCTGTACATGTAGATCTGTTATTGCAACTGAATAAAGTTTTGGTGGTCTTTCTGTATAAGTAGATCTGTCATTGTAACTGAATAACGTTTTGGTGGCCTTTCTGTACATGTAGATTTGTTATTGCAACTGAATAAAGGTTTGGTGGTCTTTCTGTATAAGTAGATCTGTTATTGCAACTGAATAAAGTTTTGGTGGTTTTTCTGTATACATGTATGTAGATCTGTCATTGCAACTGAATAAAGTTTTGGTGGTCTTTCTGTATATGTAGATCTGTCATTACAACTGAATAAAGTTTGGGAGGTCTTTCTGTATAAGTAGATCTGTTATTGCAACTGAATAAAGTTTTGGTGGACTTTCTGTATAAGTAGATCTGCTATTGCAACTGAATAACGTTTGGCTGGTCTTTCTGTATAAGTAGATCTGTCATTGCAACTAAATAAAGTTTTGGTGGTCTTCTGTACATGTAGATCTGTTATTGCAACTGAATAAAGCTTAGGTGGCAATTCTGTATATGTAGATCTGTCATTACAACTGAATAGTTTTGGTGGCCTTTCTGTACATGTAGATCTGTCATTGCAACTGAATACAGTTTTGGTGTATTTCTGTATAAGTAGATCTGTCATTGCAACTGAATAAAGTTTTGGTGGTTTTTCTATATACATGTATGCAGATCTGTCATTGCAACTGAATACAGATTTGGTGGTATTTCTGTACATGTAGATCTGTCATTGCAACTGAATAAAGTTTTGGTGGTCTTTCTGTATATGTAGATCTGTCATTGCAACTGAATAAAGTTTTGGAGGTCTTTCTGTATATGTAGATCTGTCATTGCAACTGAATACAGTTTTGGTGATCTTTCCATACATGTAGATCTGTCATTGCAACTGAATAAATTTTTGGTGGTTTTTCTGTATACATGTATGTAGATCTGTCATTGCAACCGAATAAAGTTTTGGTGGTATCTGTATATGTAGATCCGTTATTGCAACTGAAGAGAGTTTTGGTGGTTTTTCTGTATACATGTATGTAGATCTGTTATTGCAACTGAATAAAGTTTTGGCGGTCCTTCTGTACATGTAGATCTGTTATTGCAACTGAATAAAGTTTTGGTGGTCTTTCTGTATATGACTCTTTCTCAGATGTCATCTTCTGTTATTGATATTGAAAGTGTAAGATGTTCTTTTTTGTAAGCAATTCATAAAAATGTATATATAACATGTATTTTGTTTAAATCTTTATTTTCATTTCAACATTTTCAAACAAGTGATGAACTTCAATACACGAGCAAGGAAATAAAGTGTATGTTATGAGGTCACTGAGAGTCATACAAAATTTAGAACAGCAGATCACTTGCTATTGAAGCTCCCTAATTTTCTTTTTGAAGTAGTTATTTGTTTTTCAATATTTATAGAATGCTCAATGCAATTACATAACTGACCAAATGTAGGAATGCATTCCAAAAAACTACATCTATAAACATAAAACATAGCTATCAGGATGAAGTGATTGATACATTTATCACCATCATTTTATTAATGATAACATTATATATTGTTATGTATGATATTTATATAATATTATAGATATTTTAGGAAATTATAAATGTTTCTTGACTTTAATATTTGCTTAAATCTTAATGTTGTTTATCAGGAAAAATATGTTTAACTAGTGTCCTTAAATTAGGTTGTTTACTTCAGATTTGAGCTAAAGGATAGTTTTGATAAACAAAATGTTTACTGAATTTCAGGTCAAGGTTGATTTTGTTTACAGATAAAACTGGAAAATCCTTAGAGTTATGTGTAAAAAGCCATGTCCATACAAGTAAAATTCCATTAAGATGACACATATTCTAGAACATTCTGTCATTTGACCAGTCTTTATACATACCATGTTTAGTGGACAGTTTTTCAGTTTCGACATTACTATCAGTCTTGTAAAGAGCTATTACAGTTGTGGAAAGTCATTCCAAATTCTAAGAGAGGAATTATTTAAAATATTCATTGGATTATAACAGTGCTCATAAACTTTTGGATTTTGGATTTTTAATTGATGATTTTGGAATTTATGTGAACTTATTCAGAGATATTTTGGAGTACTTCATTTTGACATCAGCACATTAAAGACTACTAGTACATCAGGACTTAAAGACCATTGGCATATCACAACATTCAAGGATACCCTTGCATTCGGAACATTCTATATTAGGACTTGTGATTAGAACACTAATTCTTATTGGATTATTTGGATTTTAATACACATTACTGTAAGTGTCTTTTTATTTTTCATCTTAATTATCTAGAAATAAATTGCTTGTTGATTTTTACTTGATTTGTTGGTTTCACTATCTTTCTGTTACATTTTTCTAGACCATAGAGTCGTAACAATATATATAATTGGCTTGGAAAGACTTCCAAACATTGGTAAGTTGAACCTGATCAATAATATCGTGGACTTTTTTAGTGGCTTTTTTGGATTATTCTATTTTCAGTAATTATACATATCCATTTCTTGGTTCAAAAATAAATTATAATCTCCATCCATTATTAATGAGTCTATATCACAGTTTGAATACATATTTACAATATTTCCAAAGGAAATAGACTTATCAATATTTGGTGCATACATATTAACTAAAACAATATGCTTATTTCTGATTTCTAACTCTAAAATCGAATGGTCTCCATTTATGTCTTAATACTCATTAAGAATTTTAAATTCAAACTTGTTATTAAACAATATAGCCACTTCTCTATATGACAAATATCTGCAAAATATTGATTCTAGCCCACAATCCACAGGTACTAACTTTTCTTACTTTTTATGCATATTGTTAAGGCATATTATGTTAAACCATTTCGTCTTGAAATAATGCAAAAAATCTCTCCATTTCTTGTAATCCGAAAGCCTCTGACAGTTATGAGAACATTTATAGTACAAGTCTTATTTCTTTGCTTTTGTATCCAAACCTAGAGTTAATTTTCCGATAAAATTAACAAATCTTTGTTGAAAATGTTGCGACAAAGATTTTTTGGAAAATGAAATAAAACAATGCAAAAGTAAATAAATATAATTATACATAAAAATAAGATCCATCATTCTGATACCAACTGCTACAAACTGTGCTTGCTGAAAATCATTATTAAGAAGAACCTTTATTTATTTTACTTGCATATTGAATATATACATTAACTCTTACCCATTTCTGTATTTGTATACTCAATATATGCTGACAGCTTAATTTAACTAAGCAAATTAAAATTCACACAAAACAGAGGCCTGTTTGCAAGGTATTGACACCTAAAGGCTTGATTGCCATCAAAAGTGTGCTTTTAAAACTGTGTTTACTATAAATACCTAAAATGAACTTTATAACATATACTGTGGGTAACATGTGCACTGGACCAATAAGAACAGTCAGATGCCATATATTTTGCAAAATATTTACACATGACCCACATTCTTAAATCCGTGCAATAGCACGATATTGTAAACTATGATGTTTACGATCAGAAAACATGCAGGATTTGTGGATATAGTATTAACTGTCATACAACGTGTACCGTACAACTTTTCCAGGTTGGTAATGAAATATGTTCTTACACATGTGAACTTGCCATACAAACTGACCGCAGTCCTTTTGATGGTTTTTGTGCCAAACCATGTATTGAGGTTCTTGATGGTTATTTGCTCTAGACAACAATCCTGTAATAAGGGCTCCACCTGCTATGAACCAATGACACCAATATTAACTTTTGTACAAAGTTTATTTGGACAATATTCCCTACCAATGACACCAATATTAACTTTTGTACAAAGTTTATTTGGAAAATATTCTCTTCACCTCACTCTCATCTATAGCTAAGATGAGAAAGAAATTTCAGATCAACAGTCTGGAACCAGGAACAATTTCAGGCTAGAAACATCTGTCTCACATTCAAGAACACAATTCCAAATATACAAGCCTAAAATTTGCACAAGTATCCATTGCTACAAGGATAATTCCTTGACAATACTAGGAGCTGATAATACTACTACTACTAATAATAATAATAAACAAAACTATGATATTGCACTCATTTTAAAAAATGAATCATTTCTACACTTAGATGTATACTGCGAATTCATTATTTTTGGAGATATTATTGTTGTGGATTTTGTGGTTGCTTCAAAAGTTTAATTTGAAGACCCAATGAACAAATATTCTTCTATGTAAAAAATTGGACTGCTTTCCAAGTCCACGAATTTGAGTACTGAGAATCTGAGACTAAAAATAGGACTGTTTTCCCAGTCTATGAATCTGACTACCAAGAATTTGAGACTGGACTACTTTCCCAGTCCGTGAATCTGAGTACTGAGAATTTGAGACTGGACTACTTTCCCAGTCCATGAATCTGAGTACTGATAATGAGACTGGACTACTTTCACAGTCCATGAATCTGAGTACTGATAATGAGACTGGACTACTTTCCCAGTCCATGAATCTGAGTACTGAGAATTTGAGACTGAAACTAGTTTCCCAGTGCATGAATCTGACTACCAAGAATTTGAGACTGGACTACTTTCCCAGTCAATGAATCTGAGTACTGAGAATTTGAGACTATAAATAGGACTAGTTTCCCAGTCCATGAATCTGAGTACTGAGAATTTGAGACTGAAACTAGTTTCCCAGTGCATGAATCTGACTACCAAGAATTTGAGACTGGACTACTTTCCCAGTCAATGAATCTGAGTACTGAGAATTTGAGACTATAAATAGGACTAGTTTCCCAGTCCATGAATCTGAGTACTGAGAATTTGAGACTGAAACTAGTTTCCCAGTGCATGAATCTGACTACCAAGAATTTGAGACTGGACTACTTTCCCAGTCAATGAATAGGAGTACTGAAAATTTGAGACTGGACTACTTTCCCAGTCCATAAATCTGAGTACTGAGAATTTGAGACTGAACTACTTTCACAGTCCATGAATCTGAGTACTGAGAATTTGAGACTGTAAAATAGGACTAGTTTCCCAGTCCATGAATCTGAGTTCTGAGAATTTGAGACTGGACTACTTTCACAGTCCATGAATCTGAGTACTGATAATGAGACTGGACTAGTTTCCCAGTCCATGAATCTGAGTACTGAGAATTTGAGACTATAAAATAGGACTAGTTTCCCAGTCCATGAATCTGAGTACTGAGAATTTGAGACTGGACTACTTTCCCAGTCAATGAATCTGAGTACTGAGAATTTGAGACTGGACTACTTTCACAGTCCATGATTCTGAGTACTGATAATGAGACTGGACTAGTTTCCCAGTCCATGAATCTGAGTACTGAGAATTTGAGACTGGACTACTTTCACAGTCCATGAATCTGAGTACTGAGAATTTGAGACTGGACTACTTTCACAGTCCATGAATCTGAGTACTGATAATGAGACTGGACTAGTTTCCCAATCCATGAATCTGAGTACTGAGAATTTGAGACTGGACTACTTTCCCAGTCAATGATTCTGAGTACTGAGAATTTGAGACTGGACTACTTTCACAGTCCATGAATCTGACTACTGAGAATTTTGAGACTAAAAAATAGGACTACTTTCCCAGTCAATGATTCTGAGTACTGAGAATTTGAGACTGGACTATTTTCACAGTCCATGAATCTGAGTACTGAGAATTTTGAGACTAAAAAATAGGACTACTTTCCCAGTCTACAAACTGAGTACCGTTCAAAATGATGTCCTTTTGGCAAACCCATGAAAATTGATCCCCACAAAAATAAATGAATTCACAGTAATAGGCTGATAAATCTGAAATCTGCATTATTCAATTAATATGAAATGTCTTACAAATCAATTAATATGACATGACTTACAAATCAATTAATAAAACTCTAATGTCAAGACCAAACTCATTTACCCCCTACATCCTGAAATTTTAGATTAACAAGGGTTCCGTGGAACTATGTGTCTCGCCTACAAACCTTGCAATTATGTGTTATCCCCCTCTAGTACTTGCAAAAACCTGAAAACAAAACTTTAAATACAGATTTTTTAACAGTGATGACAAAACCTATACCAATGAAACTGCTGTCAGAAAGGGGATACAAGTGTTTCTCCATGCTGTCACAGGTGAGACAAAAAATAAAGCTAAACTGAGGACAGTGCCCAGTTGATTCTGCACTAAATAACCTTCATGTGTTACCGTGCCATAAAACACCAAACCAAGTCAAATGAAATCAACATCCTGTGATACAGGGCTTAAAGAAATCAACATCATGTGATACAGGGGTTCAAGAAATCAACATCCTGTGATACAAGGGTTCAGGAAATAACCATCCTGTGATAGAGGGGTTCAGGAAATTAACATCCTGTGATAGAGGGGTTCAGGAAATTAACATCCTGTGATAGAGGGGGTTCAGGAAATTAACATCCTGTGATAGAGGGGTTCAGGAAATTAACATCCTGTGATAGAGGGGTTCAGGAAATTAACATCCTGTGATAGAGGGATTCAGGAAATTAACATCCTGTGATAGAGGGGCTCAAGAAATATAGTGCTTATTATTTTGTTCTACCGTGCTTCAAGAGTACAGATATACAGGAACATAACTCTAGTGATTTATGGCAGAAGTATGCTAGAGAATGAACTTTGGTTAACATATTTTGGCTACTGATTTTAACAAATGATTCTCTACAAAGCCCTTCTCTAGAGTGATACTGATATACATGGATTACTGCATTGATGACTGGTGTTAATTAATATGTAAATACTGATATACATGGATTACTGCATTGATGACTAGTGTTAATTAATATGTAAATACTGATATACATGGATTACTGCATTGATGACTGGTGTTAATTAATATGTAAATACTGATATACATGGATTACTGCACTGATGACTGGTGTTAATTAATATGTAAATACTAAAGGAGCTTCAATTGTTTGTCTCCTATTTTGATGGATATGAAATTATAGTGATTCTGGTAAGATTCTTGTGTAATTAAGTATTTCTTAAGTGTACTTTGTATATAAGTATGCAGTACAAATACACAGTACAGCAATTCAAACACTGAGAGCTGTTGTAGATCAGCTTATAGAGCATTGGGCTTGTAATCCAAGGGTCACAGGTCAGATACCCACCCAGACCAGCCCTGGTGTATCCTTGAGAAAGGCACTTAGCTCCAATTTCATTTGCATGATATAGCCTATAATGTGTTAAAAGTGCTGTTAAAATCCAACCAACCAACAAACTAACCAACTAACCAATTAGAACAGTATGGGTTCTATGGAATATTGCCTGCACACTCTGACTTCCCAAAACTTTTAATACAATATTTTAACACTGAACTTTACCACTTATGATGATTACGACATTGCTGCAAGAAAAAAGTGATACATAAGTCACACAATTTTCAAGTGATACAAAAATGCAAACCAAATTTCCTCTACACATTTCTATAAGCTATGAACAAGCACTACATTGTATCTAAAATAGATGATGACATGAAAGACTAAACTGAAATTTTTGATCTAGTTCATTTCCAAATACATCCCAAGATATGCTAATTCAAAAATGAGAGGGAAAAAAATTCGGACTAAATCAACAAATGTGTAACAAATTCCTACATAAACCCAGATGTAAGTACTTGATATAATAGGTTATTTTAATTTGTTCTTCTAGAAAGGTTGTATTGTATATATAAATAATGGCTCTATCATGTATTATGTACAATAATTTTTGGAATGTACCATAAATATTAGAGAAATAAATAGAGGATCTCATGTAAGCACAAATATATAAGATTCCATTTCATGCCCTTTATTCAATAAACTTCAAAAATATTGTAGGGAAATGACTGAAGTAGATTTGGACGCCAAGAATATTACACCCTGGCCTTTGTTTGACATCCTGTCATCATTTGTGATGTTACAACATGATATACTATACACCTTGCATTACAAAATACTATACACCTTGCATCATAAAATATGTAACAGATTTATGACACACTATAATGAGAATATTATGCGATTGAAATTCATTTTATACATGAAATGTGGACACACGTAACAAAGAATATGATGTGCCTTTTTCAATATGCTTACACTGTATTAATGCCTTCCTTTTTTCCTTCTTATTGCACCTTATGTGATGACCAAATATGGTGTAATCAGACCACAAATTTTTCATCTTAAGCTGAAAGTCAGCTAAGCAGTTTGACATCTGATTGGTCAGTGATTTACCCTTAGACAGTTTTGTTATCTTGAGGCCAAGAGAAGGTGTTCACCTTTTCTGCCCCCCCCCCTCCTCCTACCTCACTCTCTCTCTCTCTCTCTCAGCTTATCTAGGCAGAATTTGCCTCAATCTAAAAGACTTGAGCAGTTCTTTCCCATATTTTTAAAGTGGCACACAGTAAAATTTTGGACTCAGTTGCTATGTATCACAGAAGTGCATTATGACAGCTTTGTGCCCTGATAAAAAGCACCTGCCACAGCTTAGTTTTGCAAATTCTTTGACTTAAGAAAGTTTATACATCAATAATTTTGGCATCTAAGCCATCAAAGCTAGCATACTTCATACAATTTAATGAAATAAAATTTGTTTTAAAAGCTCTTTTGGCAAATGATCTGATGCTGTAGCAAATTTTGTCATCTGACATTACAATGTCCCTCTGTAAATTGGTTTCTTTTGCAGACTGGTTACATGTCCCTCTGTAAATCAGTTTCTTTTGCAGACTGGTTACATGTTTTGATTCTAAAAAAAGGCTGTTCTTAACTCTGTCTGACTATGTTTCTGCATGTTTTTTACTACAACTTTTTCACTTTTAATTTGACTGAAAAATGTCAGTGTCAAAATTTGCTCAGGACAACTACTACCAACTTCCCATACAGGATCCATCTTAACAGAGTGTAAACTAACACCACTGATCAGATAAAAGTTTTTGGGATTTAGAGAATTTTGCCCTTAAACCCCACCCATCCCCAAAGTCCTGAAAAATTTAGTAATATAAAATATCCTGTTCTAATGAATTATGTTACTTTTGATACTACTGCATGTGAGAATATTATAACAATACAACGACATGGTAAGGCTTTTCATCTTGAATGTCACTTGCCGTTTTTTTGTCCATTTAAGAGTACTATCATATTTTCCATATTTTGGGACAGGAATTAATAATTACTTTTGTCCTCGTCATAAAACTTAGGAACTAAAAAAATTCACTCAAAACATTTGCCCAAAAGTTACGAAAATGAAAAAGTACAGCCCTCCCCCCACTGCCCCTGCCAAATGTTGCACTTAATATGAAAACGATTCTTCAATATTTGATCAGAATGTCATAAATATCTTTATTCTTCTTTCTTTGGATTATTTTTTTGTTTGTTTTGTTTTTTGTACAAATAAATCCAAAGACACAAGGAAAATAATAAAATATCTGAATGAAGTGTGAATCTTACTCTCACCTATGCAGACATCACATTAACTCAAGTTACATCTGCTGTGCTTGAAAAATGATTATATACTTGCGTATAAGCCACGTCCAAATGCAAACAACATAGACCCTGATCTGCCAGCGCATTATGCGACGGCAAATCTGGGTCTATGCAGTTTGCAGTTGGTATCAGCTTTTACCCAAGTATATATGGTACTCAAAAATGATTACTTAAAGTTATAGGTCACTTTGGGAATTTGAAAGTTGTTTAGTACTTAATTTCCATGTTTATGACAGCAGATATTCTACTGGCCACAGAAGTCAATGTCTTTGTAAATGCTTTATAGCTATTTTCATTGATGTAAGCAGCCTTGTCCACATACAGTACACATGCAATGCAAAGATTGCTTCTGGCTTATTTTCTCTCCCAAAATGATGAAATACAATCACATTTGGGCTAAATTAGTTGGGTAGTGCTTCAAGTAGTACGTTATAGCTGTTTGCAATGCAATTGGTGTTGGATGTGTATTTGGCTGAACATTAAACATTAAACCCAGTTGTTTACTCTCATTAGCAATAGTTTATTATGTTCTGTAAAGATGCTGCCTTTATATAAGTTCGTGGTAGTTGTCTGAAATAAACTTTGTCAATAACATTTTTTAACAGACTGCCAAAAAAGTTATTGCTGAAAAACATGTACAAAAATGTTGTGGTCAGAATCATGAGCAAAAAAGTATTTCAACAGAGTTTAGTATAAATCACAACTATGGATGCTGGCAACCTCTATAAAGTGTCCCTACTGCAGCAGGTTTAGGGATATTTTACTGTGTCTGCATCATATACTGGATTGCTAGGAATGAGGCAGCAGGTTTAGGGATATTTTACTGTGTCTGCATCATATACTGGATTGCTAGGAATGAGGCAGCAGGTTAAGGGATATTTTACTGTGTCTGCATCATATACTGGATTGCTAGGAATGAGGCAGCAGGTTTAGGGATATTTTACTGTGTTTGCATCATATACTGGATTGCTAGGAATGAGGCAGCTGGTTTAGGGATATTTTACTGTGTCTGCATCATATACTGGATTGCTAGGAATGAGGCAGCAGAAAAGTGGCATCAATCGGATACAACACAATCTTCTATACATTTGATTAGTGTGTGGAACAATGACAAAAAAAGCCTTTATCAACAAAAACAAGGATATTTTCCAAAGTAACAATAAATCCCCATGGAAATGGAAACTGACCTCAAATCTGCAAGCACTGACTCAAGTCATTGCTAGAAATATACATCTTGTGTTAGCCATTGCTAGAAATATACATCTTGCATTAAAGTTAACAACGGAATGTTTGTCTTATATACATACTTCATAACAATATATATACATGTATAGCATAAATTATGATAATAATGAGAATCCATGTATAATCTTAAATTAGACAAAGCTAACATAAAAAAATAGACTGCATGTCAGATTAAAAAACTCAAAATGTTGATCTGAATTACTGAATTTAAATGTGACTCAGTCTGCAGATAAGAAAAAGGCATAGATATGACGATAGGGCTATAGAACTGTCCAAATATTCTCATACATTCTGTAACATTTACTTGTACAAACATAAAAAAGATTTGTCAGGAAGAAGACATACAAAAGGCTGAGAACTGGAATTAAAAATAAACTTGTAATCCAAGAAAAAAATGGGTTAAATAATGCTAATCCGTACATTCATGAGACTGGAGGGCATTTGGGTATTTCTACTAATTCAGTTTACAGTACAAGCCCAATTCAATCTTTATTTTTCATGAAATTTATAAATTCTGAGTTGTTACTTCTGGGGTAAAAAATAGAAATAAATTGACAATTTAAACAATTCTTATTGAGAATGGAAAATGTTCATCAACATGGCAGAGAATTAAGAACTTGTGGAAATCATATGAAATTTGTTTTATTACTTAATCCTATCGATGCACACCATGAGTTTGTAAAAATGTTTGCAAAAAAAAAAAAAAAAAAAAAGAACTAGGTCACAATATTTCATGCAGATCAAACACATTAAATATTAAATGTCTTATTGCCAAGAAAATTTTATAAAGAATATTTAATTTACATTTCATAAGTTTTTACATCGGTAGCATGCAGTAGCCAACAAAATTTAAATATTTTATGTTATGTTCAAAATTAAGTTTGAAACCAAAGCAAATTTTTGGAAATATCAAATCAGAGATATAATTCATACTCTCTTATCATGCCAATGCAATGAGAATAGTTTAGAAAAAGAAAGCTAAAATCGTGTGAATTTTCATGTATAATGAAGTAAGAAATCTGAATCATCACATACTCTTATGTGTATTTTATGTTTTTAAGGAAATCAGGTTTGAACAAACTACACTCTAGGGGTTAATCATTAGCAGGTTTCATTTGATTTAAGAAACATGATAAATGAATAGTAAAACTTGAAGTTTATATTTCATAAAAAGAGAGTAAAATTACAGTTTCTTCTCTTACTCAGGTATTCAAATACTTTGAATGTAGGAGTTCATACTACATGCCTGCCAATGAAAATAAAAAAAAAAGCCTTTCCTAACAAAGCTAAATTTGAAGAAAAAAAAATTGCTATTACATGGCAATATAATAGAAGCATTAGCACAGTTTAGACAGAGTAAGAATTGGTATCAAAATCTATTTTTAAAAAATCATCTATAAATTGTGTCACCAAGAACTGTTTTACGATGAAGCACACTGTGTGTTGTACCTCAATTCAGGGGTATAAAAAGAAACATTAAAGAGGACAATAACAAAATCCTTACATTTTGTTCTCACTTTTATTTACAAATATTTCAAAAATAAAGTACTTGAGTGTGGGTGAACTGCTTTTGAAATATGGCTCATCAACTCAAAATATTTTGAACATTGCCTTTATTTTGAGTTCTAATCAAATATTGAGTAGAATAAGTCACATATTCACATGTACCAGAATGTCAAACAGTAAATTGGATAATCCATGGATAATCCAAATGATTACTTGTGTTCAAGTCATAATCAAATTTACAGGAACGCTTGCAATTATTCTTGAATAAATTATTAGCATCTTGTGGATGACAATAATCATAACTGACTAGACACTTACCAACATTATGACGATAACAACAGATTTGCAGACATGTGGTTCTGATATCCGAAATCTCTTGAGTATGGGTCTAATCTAGTCTCGGCCTGCCCAGAATGCATCTGCATAGAGAATTTGCAGATATCAGTCAGAGGAAAATATGTTAAAAACTGTGCCCCTTGTGGATTGTTGACATCAAGTGGATACAATCTGCCCGTGTGGATTGTTGACATCAAGTGGATACAATCTGCCCGTGTGGATTGTTGACATCAAGTGGATACAATTTGCTACCCTCCCTTGAGCAAGTGCTGACATAATCAAAATTAATACACCATAATGCACATGATGTCAAAAATGACATTAGGATAATATACATAATATACAACTAAATTTATTCTATAACATTCTTTCTGACATCAATTTTATTTTTTTGTTTACCATAAAGGTGCGAATTTGCATGCTTTGTCTTCATTATTAATTTCATTTACCTTGGTAAATGTTCACAGTGCTATCTAGTGCCCCAAAATTTGTGGTGTCTCGGTTTCACTGCATATCATATTTCCTCGGGCCCTGGGATGACTTTCAATTCTATAGCAATGAAAGCTAAGGTAGGCTGGGTGATTGGAGGCTATGGTCTGAGCATGAAATTTTATGCTCAACCCACCGAGAAATTTTTTACTTTTATTACATCATTTTTGACTGGCTGAGTATGAAACACCAGCTGAACCTCAAACTCAATAGTATTTTCTTTTTCGGCCTGATCAATTAAGTATTATATATATTCTGATCAATTTAGTATTATATATATTCTGATCAATTAAGTATTATATATATTCGGTTTCTGCTACAACAGTTTTGATGCACTTAGGTGACTTTAATAATAATATATAATTAGATTAATGTATAATGCATAATAGTATGTACATCTAAAATTACAGCAATTAACATGTTCAACTTCCAGACCTACTTAGTTTTGATGTAAAGTAACATTACAGGATTAAAATTTATTCCTGTTCTTTTAAGCACTGCAAATTGCTCAGAATGTTGAAGTCTTTCATCATCTACTTTTAAATAAAATTTGTGCTCTCTTTTAATATATTTTTATCATCACATGTTATCACACTGCACAGACTCTCAAATGGGTAATTTTACCAAATCTGCAATTCTGTTTGCATTTCATTTGCATTCTGTTTGCATTGCATTCAAATTTACATTTTATATATCATCTTGTTGTTTATTGTTTATGGACTCAGAAATACATTTCAGATTTAGTGTTTATCACTTCCATCCATCATTTCCATTCATTTTCTCTCATTTGGAACAAAACGGAAATACATTTACAGAAGCTGAGTTTTCCATTTCAGAGTGTTAAAGGGAGACAACTATAACTTTCATATCTTGTCTAATTAAAAGTGCTATAATAAAATAGCAAAATGATTAAATGCAAATGGCAACAATGAATTTACAATATATTAAAATCTAACAGTGCAATAAGTGCAAAAATATAGTTGAAGATTATCTGTCAGCAAATTAATTTTTTGTTGATTATTCAAATAAAGATTGTACATATCCAACCACATATGATGTAATCACATCAATGGTGGTTGTTTTTAATGTCTGCCATGACAAGAACAATGCATGGCTTGTATGGATGAAAAGTGCAAGACTCTGATCCTTGATTATCAGGACTTTAGATCATGGATATTTAATGCCAGGTTAAAAACAATCGTGATCCTTGATTATCATGTGAAAGGACTTTAGATAATGATATTTAATGCCAGGTTAAAAACAATCGTGATCCTTGATTATCATGTGAAAGGACTTTAGATCATGGATATTTAATGCCAGGTTAAAAACAATCGTGATCCTTGATTATCATGTGAAAGGACTTTAGATCATGGATATTTAATGCCAGGTTAAAAACAATCGTGATCCTTGATTATCATGTGAAAGGACTTTAGATCATGGATTTTTAATGCCAGGTTAAAAACAATCGATTTTCAAATCCATTCATGAAATGAATTCACTTGTTGTTCCAGTTGTCTACCATTGATCATTCCACATTTTGCATTTGTGCTCAACATTTTCTTCAAAATATATTCATTCTGTATTTTGTTCATGTTCATTCTGCATTCTGTTTCTGTTCATTCTGCATTCTGTTTTAGTTTTACTGGTAAAATTATCCATTTCAAGGTCTGTACCACAAGCATTCTGAGCAGTCTATGTTAGATTTGCAACAGTGACAGACACCGTGCACAGCAAATGTAAAGTAGTAGTCATATACTATACAATATGGACTTTAAACCCATGAACTTTATTAATAACATAAGATGGTCCATCTCACTGGATGAAAATTATTTCAAACTGACCAATCAAATATCAGAAGTTCAACTTTGGAATGTTTGGAAAAAATGAGGCCTTGTTGTTCCACAATGGAATATTTTAGCAAGGGTTCCTGACACGGAATCTTATTAGTGTCCAATAAAGCATGGTCACCAGAAGAACAATTGTCAGAACAACTGTACCTCCAAGGCTCCAGTCAATGTACACTACTATGCCAATTAAAGTCAAGTCACTAGAACATCAATGGTCACAAAAGCTCTGGTAACTTGAGTGCTGGCAGCATGGGTTCCACACAGTTAATCCAGAAGTTCGCACATGTAGCATGATACTGACGACCACCATATGTAAGGATGGTTATCTCTTCCTCTGCATCTTTGCCACGAGGCCGTATCCCAACATTCAGAACACATATACCACAAGCTTTGTATTGGCTGCTTATGTCATCTGACTGCAACACAGCATTGGAAAAATCCAAACTCTGGGGATCAGGCTGCAAAAGAGGCAACAATTTTCAATGGCAAATCTAATATCCCTAAATTATTTTACACATTTTAAGCATGTATGATTTTAGTGTTAATGGGAACAGGGCATGGGCCAATCATTTTTAGGAACCAGATTTTGAAAATAAATTGCTAAAATTGGAAAATCTGCATGGTTTGGAAAGATTTATTATTGGGATCAGGATCCATTTTTTGCCCCTGAGGACTCCTGAAAAGTTGCTGCTAAGGGTTCATTGTTCAAATGTTTGCCAGTTTTTACACTGTTTGTAATATTTTATGATATTAACAGACTTTGATATAATAGTTAATCAATGTAAACAATAAATGTAAATTGTGAATATCTTTTTGTCTTGCATCTTTTTTTCATCCTGAGCAGAGCCACAAATTTTCCAGTGTGCATATACTTATAATGCAAAATCTATTTTGGGGAAAACTACAATACAAACAATTCCTGCAGCCTCTTTTAACAGTACATCTGTGCTGTGAAGTGAAAGTGCTGATAGGCAAGTGGGTTAAAGGTTTGGTCTCGAAGGAATGACTCTGAATCTAGCGATTGGGATTCAAGCCCACAATGCATGGTACTGTATATATTCGCTTATAAGTTGAGTCCAACTGCAAACATCATAGACCCTGATCTGCCATTGCATAATGTGCCAGCATATCTTGGTCTATGTTGTCTGTTCTACTGATCACTCCTAACAAACTGCATAGATCTATATCTGCCAGTGCATTATGTGATGGCTGATCTGGGTCTATGTTGTTTGTTCTACTGATCACTCCTAATAAACTGCATAGATCAATATCTGTCAGTGCATTATGTGATGGCAAACCTGGGTCTATGTTGTTTGCAGCTGTATATACAGTATATTGTTTCCTACTGAAAAATTAAGTTTCAAGATCCACTATCACCACCATCACAACAGCCATACCAACAACTACTGGTTTTCATAGAAATTGATGGCAACAGATAAAAATAATATTGGTCAGCTATATAAAAGGTTTAGACTGAATCCTCATGTTGTAACTTAATTATCACACATGAAACATTGCATAAAACTGACAAACAACAACATTATCATCTTTATGTCCCTCCTCAAATAAGAAAGGAATGCACAGTGTCAGCCTTGTCCATCTTCTGTCTGATAAAAGTTTGCATTTAAGTCATTGTGGAGTGGTATTTGTATTCCAGGAACAAATTTATACTTCTTTTATTTTCACAGATAGTATTTCCTCTACCTACCTTTGTATGCTGTGTAACAAAAATCTAACAAGAACTTGTGCCTGCCACATAAAATGGCTTTTACATCTTAAGTCAACAACTCCATTCAAGGTTCACCTCTACTTATTTTTCCCCCACCCCTTTTCTTTAAATATGTTAATCATGTGTTCATCTGTGCTAATTATTGGGAACTGAGGAATGATCTTGGCTCTGGAATCTCTCACATGAGATTTTTACCTTAATGAACTGCAATCATAAAGTGTCTGTTCATATGCATGATAGAGAAAGTGAATTACCATGACAGATCCACCAGCTAGGAATGCAGTTAAGTTATTCCAGGATAGGTTAATGTCCTTCAGCAACTGCTGTAGCTTTTCATTACTCAATGCTGCAACAGTCAAAAGAATATAAAATACAAAAAATACACAATAAAAATCACTGACTTAATAAACAAAGACTGATGGAGATGTGTATATATATATATATATATATATATATATATATATATATAGAGAGAGAGAGAGAGAGAGAGAGAGAGAGAGAGAGAGAGAGAGAGAGTATAAAAAATACAAACAAATCTGAAAAGATTTGAAGAAAAAAATCTGCAAAATTTCATATGGAATAACTCAGCTAGTCAGATAACAGTCTGCTCCTGATTGTAATTAGTCTATATGACTACCATAAAAACCCAATTACAGGACCTCAGTCAAAGACTAAAGATTGAAACTCAATAAGACCTTTAGCTTTATCTCAAAAACAAACTCTGCCTGCAAGACTGTTATGACAAAGTATTCACAATCTAAGTAAAGTCTGGCATAAGTACCATATATACTCGCTTATAAGTCAGGTCCAACTGCAAGTAACAGCATATGCCAGCAGATCAGGGTCTATGTTTGTTCTACTGATTACTCCTAACAAACTGCATAGACCCAGATCTGCCTCTGAATTATATGATGGCAGATCTAGGTCTATGAAGTTTGCAGTTTGATCTGATTTATAAGTTAGTAGATATGGTACACTGTTCTGGACCTAAATACAAATATTGAAAAATTCATGGACACATGGTCAAGGATTATGCAACAAATCTTGGAAGCAAATATTAATACAGTAAGTCTTATAATTTTTCATACACTCTAAGTTTTCATACAGCTTATTCATTAAAATTATAATTATCAATTTGTACTAAAATTTTCTGTACTTAGAACTTTGTTTATAAGTGAACATTTTTAAATTTCATACAAAATGAATTCTAAAATCTAAAGATCGATGTCTTTAAGAATTACATACGAATAATGTACAAAAAATGGCAGAAATAAAGCAGATCTTTCCTGAAAATCTCTTTTTTGGTAGTGCAGACATCATTTCACTTGTAGGGACAACAACATAGCATGCTAAAAGATCATTCTTGGGATTTAAACTAAATGGAGTTTATAAATATTGTGAATATTTAAATATAAATTATATATCGTTGAAACTGAGGGAGTACGGTATGTATTTTTAAAAATAATGTCCATTTACTATTTTATTACTGTTTTCTCCTTGACAAAAGCTTAAGCCAAATGAGGACATTAAAAGTAAGGTACACTGAGCACAATGGCATTGAAGAAGGGCTCAAAACTCTAGCTGTCATATCAAGGCATATTTTATTTGGATCAAGAGGTAAACAAATAAAGATATCATGATGGAATACCTATACCCATGTCATACTCACCAGTTTTTGAACTTATCTATTCCTATTCACACATATATAAGCAAAAATTCAAACAATATATAACAACAGTGTATGATGCTGTTGCACAATTATGTCCAATGCACATGAATTTAATACTGAAAATCATGTAGCTATTTTGGAGTCCCCAATCTTATGTCCTTTGTTTTTTTGTACATGGTCTCTTCTCTAAAATGATAATTAATTTATTTACACATTATTTTTCATACTTTAATAAAAATATTATAAAAAATGTCATGTATGAAAAATTACACAGAATAGAGTACACAAAGAAAGATCTAACTATTAATGCAAAATTCTATAGTTTTAAAAATCCAATCAATTTCAGATACATTAAATTCTTTATGAGTTTATGCAACAGCAATAAAGACAAATTTTCCATGCATTATTTTCCTTCATCAGAAAAGCAAGACAAATAGTACCCAACCTGTCTTTTTATTCAGAGATGTAATACAATTACCTGTCTATTTATCAGAAATGTAATACAATTACCTGTCTATTTATCAGAAATGTAATACAAATACCTGTCTATTTATCAGAAATGTAAAAAAATTACCTGTCTTTGTATTCAGAAATGTAATATAATTACCTGTCTATTTATCAGAAATGTAATACAATTACCTGTCTATTTATCAGAAATGTAATACAATTACCTGTCTTTTTATCAGAAATGTAATACAATTACCTGTCTATTTATCAGAAATGTAATACAATTACCTGTCTATTTATCCAAAATGTAATACAATTACCTGTCTATTTATCAGAAATGTAATAAAATTACCTCATTATTTATTCAGAAATATAATACAATTACCTGTCTATTTATCAGAAATGTAATACAATTACCATTCTATTTATTCAGAGATGTAATACAATTACCATTCTATTTATTCAGAAATGTAATACAATTACTTTGTATATTTATTCAGAGATGGAATACAATTACTATTTTATTTATTCACAGATATAATACAATTACCATTTATTTATTCAGAGATATAATACAATTACCAGTCTCTTTATTCAGAGATGTAATACAATTACTTTGTCTATTTATTCAGAGATGGAATACAATTACCAGTCTATTTATTCAGAGATGTAATACAATTACCAGTGTATTTATTCAGAAATGTAATACAATTACCAGTCTATTTATTCAGAGATGTAATACAATTACCAGTGTATTTATTCAGAAATGTAATACAATTACCAGTCTATTTATTCAGAGATGTAATACAATTACCAGTGTATTTATTCAGAAATGTAATACAATTACCTGTATGTTTATTCAGAGATGAAATACAATAATACAATTACCTGCATACAATTTTGAACATTGTCCCCAATAATATTTCAGTATCATACATATGACCTTTATAATAAAATTAGTTCACATCCACACCTCATGCAAATAACAGAAATATAGTGTTATACTGTAAAACATGCAAACATATGAATATTTGCTTTACCTGCTGTCTTCATTGACAATGCTATTCGGCACACAATGCAGTAAATTTCTATAATACCTGAAAATGAAAATGAAAGCTGTTACATCGTAACAGGCTGTATTCAATATCAATAAAAACATCTATATTCCAAGGAATACATAGTAGAATGTAATAAAATAATGTTTTGGTTTAAGTGAGGAAATCAATGTTAATGGACTATATGCAGATGAACTAAAAACATGTCATCTTCAGTTTCCTCTAACAGTGATAACACTTCATCCATTTTACTTGCACCAGGTTCCTTTTCACTCTATTTTGTCGTCAAATTTTTGTTATCAACTCCATGTATTCCTAGTACTTCCTTTACAACTGTTACAGGTATCAAACAGGCATTTCAGGTACAGTTGGGGCACAAGTTTTTACATGCATTTCAGGTACAGTTGGGGCACAAGTTTTTACAGGCATTTCAGGTACAGTAGGGGCACAAGTTTTTACAGGCATTTCAGGTACAGTTGGGGCACAAGTTTTTACATGCATTTCAGGTACAGTAGGGACACAAGTTTTTACAGGCATTTCAGGTACAGTAGGGGCATAAATTTATACAGGCATTTCAGATACTGCAAGGGCACAACTTTTTACAGGCATTTCAGGTACAGTAGGGGCACAAGTTTTTACAGGCATTTCAGGTACAGTAGGGGCATAAATGTATACAGGCATTTCAGATACTGCAAGGGCACAACTTTTTACAGGCATTTCAGGTACAGTAGGGGCATGAGTTTTTACAGAAAATTGCAAGGGAAGGAGATAATTAAATTACTGAAAAGAAGATTTGGTGCTAGTCTATCCTACCATCACAACATACATCTAAATAGGAAGCTCTGAAATTTTATTGAATAGCATATAAAATGGTGTGATCATGAACATCTAAAGAATGTATGTACAGACCTTCCCACCTCCACCCCCCACACACAATGAATTTTATGATAGCAGATCTGGGTGAATGCTGTTTCATCCTAATATGCCGATGTATTGTATGATGGCAGCTCTGAATGTACACTGTTAGGTCGTATGATGACAGACCATGGGTGTATGTTGTTTGATCCTGTTATGCCAATGAACCGTATGATGGCTGATATGGGTGTATGCTTTTAGATACTGATATTCCAATGAAATGTATGATGGCTGATATGGCTGTATGCTTTTAGATACTGATATTCCAATGAACTGTATGATGGCTGATATGGCTGTATGCTTTTAGATACTGATATTCCAATGAACTGTATGATGGCTGATATGGGTGTATGCTTTTAGATACTGATATGCCAATGAGTTCAAATCTTTGTTTGTTCTACAGATTAGTCCTTACAAACTGCATAGACCCAGATCTGCTGGCACATTATGCAACGGCAGATCTGGGTCTATGCAGTTTGCAGTTGGTATCGGCTTATACACGTGTATATATGGTAGATGTAATATGACTATGATGAAATAATTATGTGTCTTGATGTGCATATGACATCCATGTCATTAAAGTAGCTCTCAAGGACTATTATTTACATTTCAAGCCTTTGTAGCTGCTGTTGAAAAAATGGTAGAGGATGGTCCAATAGACCATTTCCATAATGTCTATCAATGACATGGTAATGTACCTTAAAACAATGTTATGTGAATGGTTTAGCCCCAAAACACAGTAATCATGTCCAGTCATAGAGCATTGAGCATCATTTTATTTTGATGTACTTCCATGATACTTTCCTACTTTGGAAAAGGTCTATTGTAAACAGCTTAACAAATGTGACAAAGGGAGATAACTATGGAGACAAGCACTGACCTTGGACATAGTCTGAGCCCTGTGATGACCTCATGATTTCATTACACACAGATGAACTACTGATGGAGTTGAACACGTTATTAGCATTCCTGATCATCCGGTAACAGCTGTCTAGACATCTCTGCCATTCATACATGTGCTTATCACTGCCCTATAAAACATAAAGTCAAGATGTTATAATAGTGTGGTACTTCATTATAAGGTTGTTGATCGGTGCAATCAAAGTATTAGCTATAGGCAAGGACACGTTATACTGAGAAGTGTATGTTACGAGTGATGATGTATCATGACTGGGTATGTTGTACACAAAAACACACGAGGTAAAATAAAGTAATTTTAAATACCGTCTATACTTGCTTATAAGTCAGATCCAACTGCAAACTGCACATCCCCAGATCTGTCTTCACATAATGTACCAGTAGATCTGGGTCTATGCAGTTTATTAGGACTAATCAGCAGAACAAACAACAAAGAGCCTGATCTGCCCGTACATTATGTGAGAGCAGATCTGGGTCTATGTTGTTTGCAGTTTGACCAGAGTTATACACGTGTATATACAGTAAGTTGCTATAATGAAACTAAATTTAGCTTCTTTTAACAGACACCATGGCAATGCCCATGTATCATGATGGTCCATGCATGTTACATGAAATGACTTTATACTCTGTGGCCACATAGGAGTAATCAGTAAAACAAACAACATAGAGCCTGATCTGCCAGCACATTATACGATATGACATTATACGATATGACATTATACGATATGACATTATACGATATGACATTATACGATATGTCTTCTTCTATTCCGATGTGAAGAGATTCGAAAGACTGATACCATATATACTCACTTATAAGTTGAGACCAAATGCAAACAACATAGACCCTGATCTGCCATTGCATAATGCACTTGCAGATCAGGGTCTATGTTGTTTGTCCTACTGATTACTTCAAAAAATTGCAAAGACCCTGATCTTCCTGTGCATTATGTGATGACAGATCTGGGTCTGTACTGCTTGTAGTTGGACTCAACTTATAAGCAAGTATATATAGTAATTAAGTGCTAACTCAGTGGCTAAGCTGGATTTATTTTGACAACTGTTGAGAACTTAATGATCCCGTGCATAATGACACAATCTAATTAATAGATTAATTGTCTCTGCTGATTACAACACATAAAAGATGCCAGCATCACAGTAACATTTGCGTTGTAGGGTCAGCCTAATTTCTTGTCACACTCACAAAACATTGACAAGTCCTAAGTTTTTGCTTTTGACTAATTTGTGGACTGTACTTCAGAATTTGCAGTGATACATTAAAAAATAATTTGGAAGTTCTAATAAAATGCACACAATTTTGTCTTTGTCCTTTCTCTTTCTCTTCAGTTTTTTTTAGCTGGATTCAGCATTCTGGGACCATGTAAACGCAGTGTGCTAACTGTTTGTATTAGTACAAACAATATAGATTTGTACTCTGTAATTGCCGTTTGCTATCGACAAAGTGTACGCTGACAATTAAAACTGCTATCTTGAGAATTTAACCAGTGCATTCATACTGATAGGTTTGGCACCCATATTGTTTATGAGTTCTGCTGTAGCTATGAAGCATTAGTTTAATCAGTGTTTGCTTACAATGGATACAGGTGTTCTGACCTTAGAAGGGAAGCAACTTCAACTTTATTGATACACAAAATTGCGAGTACTGCATGTCAACTTAATTTTTACAAAAAGTCTCTCATCAATTTATTGACTTTAACTGACTTCTTCAGATCTAATATCCATAAATATTAAAATAAATTAGATGAATATTTGTGTAGGACAATGGAGATTATAATTCTCAAGACCCCCCTGATGTTTACAAAATTCAGTCTCCCTCACTATCTTGCATCCTCATCTATGGTGCAGTTGATGTTTGTTGACCCCGTCACTCATGGGTTATCAAGGGAGAGCTGTATTTACAAACTCTGATCAAAATTGGGATTAGAAATACCATGTCTCAAGTAGAAAAAAACCCCTCTGCCATTAAGATGCAAGAAAACTCCAATAATATCCACAGATCTTGCTCGTAATAAAACTCATTGAACATAAGCCTCTATATTAAGTTTACTCGAAAACTGGATCAGAAAAATGGTCTTTACAGTTGTACATGTAACAACCTCAGCATCACCTCATTAATATGCATGGATCTCACTCATTAATATGCATGGATCTCACTCATTAATATGCATGGATCTCACTCAATATGAAACTTGTCTGAGATCCTGATGATATAATATATATATTCATGTATAAGTCAGGTCCAAATGCAAACAACATAGACCCTGATCTGCTGTTGCACAAATGTGCCAGCAGAACAGGACCTATGTTGTTTGTTCTACTGATTACTCCTAACAAACTGCACAGACCCAGATCTGCTGGTGCATTATATGATGGCAGATCTGGGTCTGTGCAGTTTGCAGTTGGATCCAACTTATATGCAAGTATATATGGAAAGTTAATATTCCAACTCTGACTGCAATTGGAATTGAAATATGGACTTTCAGAGTGATAACAAGTTAACCAATTAGATGCAGCATTACCTCATTACAAGAGCTGACATTTTATTCTTGATCCCTGGATCCAGAACTTTTTAATCCAATTTAGATTGGGTCTGATCCAAGGACACCTGGGTTCCAATAATTAAATGAAATCACACCAAGCATGTGAAACAGTATATATTATTATATATTATACTTGGCAAACTTTTCATGTTATATATCACTTTCTCATTCCTCATATCTGTCTACATCTAGATCCACGTGGTTCATCATATATGTCTACATCTAGATCCACATGGTTCATCATATATGTCTACATCTAGATCCATGTGGTTCATCATATCTGTCTACATCTAAATCCATGTGGTTCATCATATTTGTCTACATCTTGATCCACGTGGTTCATCATATCTGTCTACATCTAGATCCACGTGGTTCATCATATCTGTTATGCTGTGATCAAGACTAAATCTGCCACACTTTTCAGTTGGAATAACAGCTGGGTCCCAGGGTAAAGATCTCACCTACGACTCATGCAATATTCCCACCAACCCCCGTATCTGACTTACAGAAACACACAACTTTAAGACAGAATCCCAATGTTGACCCCAACAAGACCAAAAAAATGCTGCTCTAAAAACTACTTACAGGCACATCCTGTAGAAGTTCACTATATCTGTCTCCCAGTCTAGGAAACATAATTCCATTTGTCTGGTTATCCTGTATTTCTGTAACATAAAATATTCAAAGTTTAAAATTGTTGTGTACTCACCAGTCTGAAACCAGCAATTTTCACAATGCACCAGTAACTATTTAAAATATTTTGCTATTATGGAAGAGTCTACGTATTTAAACAGGAATTAATCTTTGCAAACTATTAAACTTCCTTTCTTTAATAAAACTCCCCTCGATATCTGTACAATATAAGTAATGTTACATCAGAAAAGTGTTATCAAGTTGAATAGCTATATCCCACATAACTTCATCATGCTGGTTGTGTTACATATTATATTTCTTACTTGATATGGAGGGTATCTCTTTGTCTTCCTGTTCACTGTTGTTTGAGCTGTCCGCAGTATCAGTGCTGGGCTCTGAGGTGCACAGATCCAGGCTGTCAAGGGACTTGGACTCTGAGTAAGAATGTGGCAATGTGGAAGTTTCAAAGTTTCCAAATTCGTTACTAGATACCGACTGTGAATCTGCCCCTTCCATGTCCTTCAGTTCCTGAATTCGCTTACTTGTGGCAAATTCTAGACTGGCTACAGACTGGGCATCATCTCCCTGTGCTCCACTCCTGTCCTTTGATACATCAATATCTTTTGAAGATACACTATCACTGTCATCCAAATCCACTGGGCTTCTCTTCCTATCCAAGTTCAATTTACTTTTCTTTTCATCTGTCGTTTTATCTGCTGGAACAACATGTGATGGATTCATGCCATAGAATATATGCAGATTTATATTGTTCTTCTTTTCAAGGGGATTTGGCTGCATGAAATCATCAAAATCATATCCCCTTGAATAATGGTCATCTTCCTCTGTGGGGGAGTCATCTAAGGGAGGGGGTTCAGGGTACAAGTTCTCATCAGGCCCTCTGAGAACAAGATCCATTGGTTTGTGTAATGTTTTGGAATGCTCTGGCTCTTTCTGTTCATGATCTGACCTTTTGGTATTGCCAGGTATCTGTTTATGCATATCACTATTCTTGTGCAGAGAAATATCTGCAGATGTTGAAAATGTACAGAATTCTTCATCTTCTTCTTTGTTGCCTATCTTATCATTCTCCTCTGACTTTACAAAATGAATCTGGGGAGAAGGATCATGTTTCACACTAAATAAATTTAATATATCATCCTTCCGAAGATTCTCCTTCTTTATCTGAACCACACAAATTTGTTTTGAACTCTCTTCCCCTGTCGGCAAGGCATGCGTTTTATCCACTCCAGACCCCTGAAAATCTGCCCAGTCATCATCCTCTTGATTGGTCAAATGAACTGTAGAATGATTAATGGGATAATCTGTCTGAATGGAGGGTGTAGCAATCACTGAAATGGTAACGTCTGAGGAAGCGTAACCTGCCCAATCATCTGTCTCTGCAGTTTTTGATGCTGGACTTGCAAATGCTGCCCAACTAGAACTGATAGAAGTATCTGTAGCACTAGTTACTCCTGATGGGGTTGGACCAAGCCTGTCACTGAATGACTCACCGCCTGCAGAAATACTAGGTTTACTGGCAATATTTGTAGCAGGAATATAAGCTTTAGATAAAGAAGTATTGGTTTCTGATCCCTCATGACTTTGTACAAAATCTGCTCCCTGAAAATCTGCCCAGTTGTCTTCTGGTCCTTGGCCTTGATCCTGAGAACTCTGGAATGTTGAAGCCCCTTGAGAAGCAGGAAGTGATGCCTGAGTGAGCTCATCATCAAAACCCAGAATTCTCAAGGCTGCATACTTATCCTCATCCCCTATTAGGATGATGTCACTAGAGGATGCCTTGAAATTATCTTCCTTGCCACCTGGTGTCACTCCCTTGCCACCAGGTGTCACTACTGCTGGTGTTTGCTGAATACTGGAGAAAGAATCATCCTTTGCTATTCTTGAAGTCACTTCCTGGGGTTTGGAATGTGCAACACTACTGCCAGAAGCAGATTTGAATTCTGTAAAGTCAGCAAAATTATCAAAACTACCAGTATTACCTCCTGATGAATGGTTTTGGAATGATGGTGGAGTAAGCTGGGGTACTACTGCAATCAGAGCTGGTACTTTTGGTGGGGTAGGGGTTGCCAGAGGATGCTTGACTTTTGATGAAATAGGGTGATGGAGTGGACTTTCATTGTTCTCAAGCTGTTGTTTCTTCTTGCTGAGCTCGTCCAGGTAGCTGTCAAAGTTACGAAAGTCCTCACTCTCTGACTGGTCAGAGGTACTAAACTGACTGGTACTGCTGTCACTGGGTTTACTGTCTGGGGACTTGTAGCCATCATAATACTCATCGTCTAAACTCCCCCCTCCTGCAAATATGAAACGCATGATGTGTGACTTCTAATTAAAAAGAATAGATAATTATATTTAATTGTGCAGCAATAAGAATTTGTCCAACATACAGTATTTATCTGTATATAATGCACAACCAACTGCAAACAGCAATCACATAATGCTCAAGTAGATCAGTGTCATTATTACAGTAGAATAATGCAATCACATAATGCTCAAGTAGATCAGTGTCATTATTACAGCATAGACTGCAATCACATAATGCTCAAGTATATCAGTGTCATTATTACAGTAGAATAATGCAATCACATAATGCTCAAGTAGATCAGTGTCATTATTACAGTAGAATAATGCAATCACATAATGCTCAAGTAGATCAGTGTCATTATTACAGTAGAATAATGCAATCACATAATGCTCAAGTAGATCAGTGTCATTATTACAGTAGTATAATGCAATCACATAATGCTCAAGTAGATCAGTGTCATTATTAGAGTAGAATAATGCAATAATGGAAGATTCAGCTGATATGTGGGCATATTCACAGCATACAGCTGATGTGATGGCATATTAAAGCCATACAGCTGATCTGAGGGCATAATAACATCATACAGCTGATCAAAGGCTATACATTAACAGCAGGTGATTTGAAGGCACATTAACACCATACAGCTGATCTGAGGGTACATTAACACCATATATATGATATGAGGGCATATTAACAGGATACAGCAGATCTGAATGCATATTAACAGGATACAGCTGATCTGAAAGCATATTAACAGCATACAGCTGATCTGAGGGCATATGAACAGCATACAGTTCATCTGAAGGCATATTAACATACAACTGATTGAGTGGACATTAACAGCATACAGCTGAGCAGAGTGTATATTAACAACATATACATGTATCATATCTGAGGTTATATTAACATCATATTATCATACATGTATTAATGTCATACAGCTGATCTGAGGGCACATTAACATCATACAGCTCATCTGAAGGCATATTATACAGCATACAGCAGATCTGATGACATATTAACAGCATACAGCCAATATGATGGCATATTAACAGGACACAGCTAATCTGTGGGCATATCAACTGGCTACAGCTGATCTTAGGGCATGTTAATTATATATAGCTGATCTTTGGGTATATTATTCAGTGACAGATGCTGTTGTGTTATACATTGAGAAAGATATATCACGTGGTACTACAGGGGACAAGAGAATAGTTTGAATACTTGGGAATTTGGATAGTCTGTATATGTATACCCTAAAAACTCAACAGCAAGTCACAGAATATATTATTCACTAGTAAGTTTTGTTTGACTTTATTTCAATGATAGTTTACTTTTGAGGTAGTTAAATAAAATCTGTAGACAATGGGAAAATAGTTTTTATGCATCTTTTGAGGTAGTTAAATAAAATCTGTAGACAATGGGAAAATAGTTTTCATGCATCTTTTGAGGTAGTTACATGTAAATAAAATCTGTAGACATTGGGAAAATAGTTTTTATGCATCGTTTGAGCTAGTTACATGTAAATAAAATCTGTAGACAATTGGAAAATAGTTTTTATGCATCGTTTGAGGTAGTTACATGTAAATAAAATCTGTAGACAATGGGAAAATAGTTTTTATGCATCGTTTGAGCTAGTTACATGTAAATAAAATCTGTAGACAATGGGAAAATAGTTTTTATGCATCGTTTGAGCTAGTTACATGTAAATAAAATCTGTAGACAATTGGAAAATAGTTTTTATGCATCTTTTGAGGTAGTTACATGTAAATAAAATCTGTAGACAATGGGGAAATAGTTTTTATGCATCGTTTGAGCTAGTTACATGTAAATAAAATCTGTAGACAATGAGGAAAATAGTTTTTATGCATCTTTTGAGGTAAGTTACATGTAAATAAAATCTGCAGACAATGGGGAAAATAGTTTTTATGCATCTTTTGAGGTAGTTTAATAAAATCTGCAGACAATGGGAAAATAGTTTTTATGCGTCTTAAATTACTATTGTATATTATAAGAATATGAAAGAATTTTTAAATCCATACATTTTGATTCAGCATCGATAAAGAACATGTTAATTCTGAATGAATTTAAACATGATTTTAAAAATAGATTTTGGCATATACTTCTGAATATCTTAGTTTCTTCTATGAAGACATATGTTTTTCTCTCTGCATGTTAATGTATATGCATGCAAGATATGCATTATAAATTTTGGGAGGCTTATTGACCAGATGACATACATTCAAGGACTCAAGGCTGACCAAGTTTCAAATTTCTAGTGTATACCTTAAATGTTTTTGTGGACATATTGTTATTTCAGATAAAACAAAGCTTACACAAATTTTAATTACAACTGAGGCTCTGCTGTAGTTTTTTAAAAATACAAGTAAATTTTTTAAGGAAGAAAAATTGCAGTTCACACACTTTTACAGACGGTCTGTGTTTTCCTTTGATGAAAGGGCTTGAAAATAGTGTACATGTACAGTCAAACATGTCTAACAGGGACTTCCAAAAAGTGAATTAAGATGCCTCCTAAGACAGGTGGTTGCATAATAGAGGTTTATTTCTTTAATAAACATTTGAAAAGTCACTGTCTATGATAGGTAACTTCCAAACAGAGACTAAGACTGCAACATTTACACGTGTAAATGACTTAGTTTAGTTTACTGCCTGTAAAACATTGACAAAATTGGTAAACGTGTAAACGAACATGCACATGACGGTCAGTGAAACTGAAACTACCTGTCCAATTAAATGATTCAACATCTCTGCTTGAGAGGATTGTTTAGTAAGATTTTTCTTTTAATTCTTTTCTAAAATTATGTATGATTATAACAATGCATATGGCATCACTAGGAAAAAGCCAAAATTGATGAGAATTGGTTGTAGCGCACATTATATAGCATTACACATCAGGCTGATTTACTGATAATGCTGATACAAGTTTATTTAAACTACATTATTTACCTTTGAAAAACATGTTTGTTAACAGAACCTTTGATCAGTAACACCGTTCAAGTTTGTAAGCCAACATGCAATTTTTAGTGACTAGATTCTACTGGCAGTTTTTAGTAACTAAATTCTACTAAAGTATCCCATGCTCATATCCACACAGTACATCTGATTGAACTTAATTATTGATTTTTTCATCTTGTATGTAGCAGTAGGAAACAATATGACAATGATCCTAAAGATGTTTTACCTAAATTGTCAAATATATTTAACAAAGACAGATCTTACACACTGAATCCTGTCATAATAAGAAGTTAAAGATGCACAGCAAATGAAACAATCACAATTTTAGCAAGGTACAGCATGTACATTATAACAGCATTAAGCTGTTCAGTAAGTCTAATGGGTAAATAGGGGGAAAGGTTGAATTTATAATTGTTTCAATTAAATGGCATCGTTTCAGTTATTGTAAACCATGTACCCATGTAGAAATGTTGGTAAATGGTGCAGCCTTGACAGTGACCTACTTTTAAGGTCAGTTTGACTTTTGTCTAAATATACAAACAAGGCACTCTGGTAGGTGAGGTTGCTAAAAACACTCTGTTTGAAGATGCGATGGCAAATTTTGAAGTCAAAGTTAACAGAGGCCATAAATAAATTAAATTTTAATGGTAATGGTGAAAAATAAGCTTGACTGAGGTCTTCATAGTATTTATCTCCATTCCAAATATTGTTAAAGTCCAATAAGACCTTCCAAAGTTATTGCACAGACACCACATTCATGACAAGTGGGACATACAGACATATGAAGGGTCAGATTGCTATTGGTAAATACTATATGCCCTTCTAGAATATGACATGGACATAAAAAAATACTTTTTGAAAAAATAAGTTGCAACCATTCGCAGATGAGTCTTACCGGTACCTATTTTTTTATTGGGGCTTTTAACTTTAGACAAGAAGTATACTGAAAACTTTTGACATGATAAATACTGAAAACTTTTGACATGAAGTATACTGAAAACTTTTGACACAAAGTATACTGAAAACTTTTGACATGATAAATACCGGTACTGAAAACTTTTGACATGATAAATACTGAACTGAATGCTGACAATATAATTGCCTCTCATATATCTGTTACATTGTCTGGTATAATACTGAATGCTGACAATATAATTGCCTCTCATATATCTGTTACATTGTCTGGTATAATACTGAATGCTGACAATATAATTGCCTCTCATATATCTGTTACATTGTCTGGTATAATACTGAATGATGACAATATTACTGCCTCTCATATATCTGTTACATTGTCTGGTATGATACTGAATGATGACAATATTACTGCCTCTCAGACATGTGTTACATTGTCTGGTATGATACTGAATGATGACAATATAATTGCCTCTCATATATATGTTACATTGTCTGGTATGATACTGAATGCTGACAATATTACTGCCTCTCAGACATGTGTTTCATTGTCTGGTATGATACTGAATGCTGACAATATCACTGCCTCTCATATATCTGTTACATTGTCTGGTATAATACTGAATGCTGACAATATAATTGCCTCTCAAATATCTGTTACATTGTCTGGTATGATACTGAATGCTGACAATATCACTGCCTCTCATATATCTGTTACATTGTCTGGTATGATACTGAGTGCTGACAATATTACTGCCTCTCAGACATGTGTTACATTGTCTGGTATGATACTGAATGCTGACAATATCACTGCTTCTCATATATCTGTTACATTGTCTGGTATGATACTGAATGCTGACAATATAATTGCCTCTCAGACATGTGTTACATTGTCTGGTATGATACTGAATGCTGACAATATCACTGCCTCTCATATATCTGTTACATTGTCTGGTATAATACTGAATGCTGACAATATAATTGCCTCTCAGACATGTGTTACATTGTCTGGTATGATACTGAATGCTGACAATATAATTGCCTCTCAGACATGTGTTACATTGTCTGGTATGATACTGAATGCTGACAATATAATTGCCTCTCATATATCTGTTACATTGTCTGGTATAATACTGAATGCTGACAATATAATTGCCTCTCAGACATGTGTTACATTGTCTGGTATGATACTGAATGCTGACAATATCACTGCCTCTCATATATCTGTTACATTGTCTGGTATGATACTGAATGCTGACAATATCACTGCCTCTCAGACATGTGTTACATTGTCTGGTATGATAAGATAATCATATGCCTAATGCAAATCTGAACTAAACTTCAGCCACTCTAATCTACTTTGAAATAAGCAAACTAAAGCAACTTTGATGGCAAGCCATAAAAACTTCCCCCACTTTTCTCTAAATCTAACCCCCCAATGCAGCATTTGAACCTGGACAAAGATTCAGGTGTAAGAACCCAAAATCTGTTATACTCAATATGTGTCTATCTGTTGGGACTGCATATGTAAAGTTAAATCTACCCCCTACCCAGCACTTCAACCCCAACCCTGGACAGAGATCCTGGTGTAAGAACCCAAAATATTGTTATAAACAATATGTGTCTACATTGTTGGAACTACATATGTAAAGTTTTGTCCAAGTATATTTTAAAATGTCTCTGTAATTCAAATGTCAGTACATCTAACCACTGGCTGCTCTCAGATATACAAGGTAACCATCGTTTGGTTCATCTCCACCCAGCAGATGGTTACCATATAGAGATAACCACCAAGTTTGGTTCATCTCCACCCAGCAGATGGTTACCATAGAGACAAGATAACCATCAAGTTTGGTTAATCTCCACCCAGCAGATGGTTACCATGTAGACAAGATAACCACCAAGTTTGGTTAATTTCCGCCCAGCAGATGGTTATCATGTAGACAAGATAACCACCAAGTTTGGTTAATCTCCACCCAGCAGATGGTTACCATGCAGACAAGATAACCACCAAGTTTGGTGAATCTCCACCCAGCATATGGTTACCATGTAGACAAGATAACCACCAAGTTTGGTGAATCTCCACACAGCAGATGGTTACCATGCAGACAAGATAACCACCAAGTTTGGTGAATCTCCACCCAGCAGTATAGTAGGAGACAGAGTTACAGACATATGGACATACTTAGGGTATCACAAGATCCACAACAATAAATATAGGGAACAATGAAGTTTGATTACATTTCAACTGAGAGAAGAGTGACAGGAAGAAATGTGTAGCTAAAAGGATGAGCATTAAGAATTGTCTGGGCATTGTACCTACAACAACAAAAAACAAAGAATTTCTTGAAGGAAGTGATGCTCTGCTGACTGAAAAGAATTCCAGAAATTCAAGATATGACCATTTCTTTTTTTAAACTGGTGAGTGTTGAAACCAATTTTTTTTAGCAATAACAAGATTTTCAAATCAGCCACTGTGGTGGTCATACCAAATGTAAAATCAGCACCACTTTCATTTAGGACCAACTAGACATCATTAGAAGTCTTCTGGTGAAAACCGCATACGAATATGATGATACAAGTGGAGTAGTGATAACAAGATTTACATGATGGCCACCATGGTGTCCTTGTTATTTGTCAGATCAGCATCATTTTTATCAGTCTGAAATAGACACTACTTCTGGTGAAAACCCCATGTCAATAAGACTTTCCATTTAGGACGAGTAGTGATAACAAGATTTTCAAGATGGCTGCCAAGGTGGCAATATTTGTATATCAGATTAGCACTATTTTCATTTAAAACCAAGCAGACATCATAAGTCTTCTCGTGAAAATCCTATGTCAATATGACTTAATATTTAGGAGGAGGAGCAATAACAAGATCTTCAAGATAGCATCCACAGACATATTGGATGCTAGATTGGAACCATTTTCAATTAGGACCCACTAGATATCACAAGAAGTCTTCTGGTGAAAACTTCATGTTGATATGACAATTCAACTAAGAGGAGTAGCTATAACAACATTTTCAAGATGGCCACTGTGGCAACCATAATAAAGGTCAGATCGGCACTATTTTCATTTGGGACCAACTAGATATCCAAAGAAGTCGTCCAGTGAAAACCTCAGGTTGATATGACTTCTCATTCAGAAGGTGTAGTGATAGCAAGATTTTAAAGATGTTTGCTGTGGTGACCTTATTAGATCTCAGATCAGCATTGTTTTCATTTAGGACCAAGTAGACATCATATGAAATCTTTTAGTGAAAACCTCATGTTGATATGACTCCATCAGGAGGAGTATCAGTAACAAGATTTTCAAGATGGCTGTTGTGGCAGCCATATTGGACATCAGATCGGCACAAATTTTATTTAGGACTAACTAGACATTATGAAAAATCTTTTAGTGAAAACACCACATTTATATGACCATTCACTGACCATCCACTGAGGAGCAGCAATAAAAAGTTCTTTAAGAGGACCACTGTGGAAGAAGCCATATTGGTTGTCTGAGCAGCACCAATTTCACTTAGTACCAACCAGACATCATAAGAAGTCATCTGGTGAAAACCCCATGTCAATATTCAGGAGGAATAGCAATAACAACATTTTCAGGATGACTGCCATACTGGACACCAGACTGGCACCATTTTCATTTTGGACCAACTAGACATCATAAGAAGTCTTTTATCAAAAACCACATGTTAATATTACTATCGATTCAGGTGGAGTAGAGATAACACTGTGGCAGTCATAATGGATGTCCCAGCAACACCATTTGTGACCAACTTGACCGTGGGATGATTGTGTGTATATAGTTTTATGGCAATGCTCCATGTAGTTTATGAGAAGAAGCAATTAAATAATTGTGTTAACAGATGGATGGATAACAAACAACTGGCCGTCCCATAAGCTCTTCTGGTCCGTGACCAGTAGAGCAAAAAACAGCTAAAAGGAAAATACTATTGCTTCCACCTTGGAAAAGCTCCAGCTTTTCTCCAAGACCATTACATCAGTAGTACATTATATAGCATAGAATTCTACCATCTTTTCAAAAGATATGAACAGTGTACATATACAAGTATTATCTGAATGAACATAAATAATCTCATGCAATTATACAAACTAAGTTAATTAGATAGAGAAGAATCTGCTTTGGTAGTGACAATATCTGTTGAGAAAATGGTTTGTACACCATGATAGAGTTGTTTCACAATGACTTTTCAAGGAGTTTTCAAGCACTTCTACAAGTTTTCAAATGGAAATGAAACTTTCTCTGTATGTTACTTTGTTTATCACTGCATAAATTAGTACAAAAGTAGAAGAAAAAACACATGACTAATCAGCATGCCACTAAAGCTAATGCACAATCTGCTTTGGTAGTGACAATATCTGTTGAGAAAATGGTTTGTACACCATGATAGAGTTGTTTCACAATGACTTTTCAAGGAGTTTTCAAGCACTTCTACAAGTTTTCAAATGGAAACTAAACTTTCTCCGTATATGACTTTGTTTATCACTGCATAAATTAGTACAAAAGTAGAAGAAAAAACACATAACTAATCAGCATGCCACTAAAGCTAATGGACAATCTGCTTTGGTAGTGACAATATCTGTTGAGAAAATGGTTTGTACACCCTGATAGAGTTGTTTCACAATGACTTTTCAAGGAGTTTTCAAGCACTTCTACAAGTTTTCAAATGGAAACTAAACTTTCTCCGTATATGACTTTGTTTATCACTGCATAAATTAGTACAAAAGTAGAAGAAAAAACACATAATTAATCAGCATGCCACTAAAGCTAATGGACATTACTCCATCTGGTAACTAGCCATGTCATGTGATCCACCCAATTTTATTCCATATTTTGTATTTATCTCTTCATTAGCTTTGGAAAATATATAAATAACAAAAATTCTGAATTTAAAAAGTGACATATTTTTAGTAATGTTTTGTATTCCCTGTGATAAATTCAAAGAGTCTTTCAAGAAATACAAGGACTTTTCAAGGATAAATGCAACATTCAATGAGCTTTCAAGTCAACACCCCAAATTCAAGGACTTTTCAAGGTTGTACAAACCATGCAGAAATATACATACTAGCTACTCAGGATTGTGGATTCACTCCTATTAATGAATTTCAATATTTGTGACTTCTAAGGTTACTACAAATCATGAATTTTGGAAACAAATGAAACAATACTTTTTATTAAAGGGAAAATCTATCATTCACACTTGTTATCATTATATTAATCCTCATTTAATTCTAAGCTTTTATACCAAATTTATCAGTCGTGACTAATGATACAAGCACCCCCACCCCCATGTGTGTGTTTCTGCTAACCCAGCTGACCCTATTTTTATCTGTCAATCCTACAGCTTTTTTTTTTTTAATTTTGAAATTTAAAAAAAAAAAATTACACAAAAAAATGTAACAAAAATTAAAAAAAATAATCAACACAAAAATTTGGTGAAAAGTTTTGGTTATTTTCAATCATTTATTCAGCACATACAAGAAAATATATACCATATGCTCTGTTCATACAAATATGGCATACTTAAATAAAAAAGTCGATCTACCCATTTTTTTCAAAGGCATTAGCAGAAGCACACATTTTGTTGTTGCCTAATCAAGATATAGGGTGGAATTTAATTATCACAGGGCCTTGCCATGTCAGTTCTATGCAAGAAATCCAAGATGAATTGGATTAAACTCCCTTTTTCTCCTGGTGATGTTGCACTGGCACATCTCGCTGGTGACAATAGTTGGGGCTTACACGTTTTTATTGAAGTCTACATTCTTCCGATTGGTTCTAAAAAATTTTTAAACACAGCACTGAAAAATCAACTGAATACACAAAAATCATGCATCATTTTTGCTAGCCCTACCTTGTTAACTTTGCTAAATGTCCCCAATATTTAGAAAATTGCCCCCATTTTTCAAATTGAGAGGCTAATTCACCCCAATCTATCCCAAATTTTCAGAACAGACCCTGCAGGTTACCATTTTAACTTTTGTTGGACCCTGGAGAACACTAAAGATTAAAAGAAATTTCCTGCTGTTAAAGTCAAGAATATACAAAATTAACTAATTTTTTATCAGTGGAAGCAAATTTGATTAAAACAAATTGGAGCAAAAGATTGAAATATTGAAGTCAATGAGTTTAGATTAATTAATAGCACAAAACTTACTCATCTCTAATTGGAATCATTATGATTACTGAAGTAGTAAATGGACTCTAATCAAACTCTGCTGCCTTATAATAGGAGATCACAGTTCATTACTTCCGCTGAATCCAAAAGGCAGCATCACCACAAAACCCAGCCCAACAAATCTCTTATTTTGCATTGAATACATCTGTGACTTCATCTCAGGTATGTTTTCCTTATCAAGAATTATAAATTTAGCAACATTATCATTTTCTAGGGATAAAATATGTTTGCATAAACTTAAGTTACAAATATTGAAATGGTTTTGCAATATGAATCAAGACGTGTATCTTTTTTTTTCAAGTTACAAGACAAGGTCTTAAAAATAATTTTCTCTTTCTGTACAAAAAACGTCCATACTTACACTACCTATGTGCATTAAGTAAATAAATAAATACATGTAAATAAATAAATAAATAAATTAATAGTTAATTAAAAAATTTCTAATTCTGTGATACTCTTTGGCAAGTAGGAATGCTTTATATTTTACATGTAACATCTATTTTTATGATAATTATTGTAGTTTGTATTACTATAAATTGAATTTCATCATAATCATCATTAGCATCAGTATCATTATTGATGAGGATGATGATTATCATTGTTGTTATCACTGTTATTATTACCTGATGATGCTACAACATATTAATCCAATTTCATACAACAAAATACTTAATCAAATTACACAAGAATTATGAAAATAAAACAGTTTTCATTCAAGGTGCACTGGGTTGGTTTTTCACAGAGGTCAAAAGTTTCAAAATCATTCATTAGGTGGAATTTAAACTTTTATATTGTTGTCCAAACTGAAAGTATGCCGTTGAATGGCTGTTATCATAAAATGAATTTTAGAATGAAGCATGTTTAATTTAAATATTGAATATTTAAATATTGAATACATGTATCATTAAATAAATAATTCATTAATTAAAAGATAATATAAAAATAAGAAAATATATGCATCTGTTTGAGTACAACATTAGATGACTGATTTGAAAACTTCAATTAGTGTATGATCTCAAATACACCTCTCCCTTGAAAACTTGCACGCAATGGGGTCCAAAAACAGACTGCAGCATAAGCGAGGGTGCAATTTACTGAGAGACCTTTGAAAAATTATGAAAGGAATGGGCATCGACAGCAAGAAGATGGGGGGGGGGGGGTCAGGCAAGCCAGGTTATGCAGGTTAAAATGGTTGCATACTTGTTTTATAGTCATGTTGGGAATAATTGTTAATAAATATCTTTATCTAGTGAAGTTGTTTGCTTTTACTGTATAAATTACCTTTATTTTCAGGATAACCAATCATTGAGAGATCGCTGAAAACATTATTCCAGAATGTTCCAAAACACATCACATTGGTCAACTGAAATGAGTTGACCTGACTCATGACAGTGACCACTAGCTTTTATGCCAGTAGGATTTGCACACCTATAAACTTTTGTATTCTATCCACTTTTCTTGAATTTATACAAAAGACATAGTAATGTGATAATACAAAGCAGGTCTATATTTAATTGATTATAACAATGCAAGAAACACTTCCACAAGTCAGAGATCAAAACACAGTTGGCACTTAATTAGGTTCTCATAAAAACACTCGCAGGCATCGCTGTTACAGTTGATTGACACATTTCATGTTTGAATACAAGAGGGCATATAGCATTTATGATGATTACACTGAAACCAAATTTAATGATAAAACTAAAAAATGAATTTCACTTGGCAAGACTTATTTAATTGGTATTTATTTTTTAAATTGTTGTCACCAGTAGGCATCACCGACATTTTAATTATTGATATTTCATTGTATACTGTTATTTCCAGTGTATTAAGAATTTTTTTTAAAAGAACATTTATCAAAATATACGACTTCTCATTAAAAGTTGTGAATTTGGTGACACTGATTCAAATTTCTCTGCACTAGATGCCGTTTTTAATGATAAAATGAGTGATATATCAAAGTTTCAATTACCAATTTTGATCAAAATTTTATTCACATTCAAAAAATAGGGGAATACTTTTAGGGTATTTTCTATAAGAAAAAATGGGATCCACACCTGTCTCCACATTATAAGCTAGTTCATGATTTATTCGTGTGTACTAAAATGAGGGAGCAGTGTATCTGACTCCTAATTTTTTTTTTCATTTATTTTGAAATCTTTTCCTATATAAACTTATGACCTTCTCACATCTAAGAAAATTCTTGATATGAAAATTATTCTAAACATTATGAGAAAATACTGGCAATTACTTGTTTCTAAAATATATTGACCTTGTCTTGAATATGATTAGAGTTCTCAGTAAATACTATTATGCAGTAATGTAAAATTCAAATGGAAATTGATTTTAAAACAAGAGTCCCTTCATGGGACTGATGCTCTACTGGCTGAAAGAAATTTCCAGGAATTTAAGATAAGACCATTTCTTCCTTTTAACTGCTGAGTGTTGAAATCATCTTTGATATTCTTCAGTAATAACAAGACTTCAAATTAGCTGCTGTGGTGGTCATATTGGATGTCAAAGTGGCACGATTTTCATTTAGGACGAACAAGGCATAATAAGAAGACTTCTGGTGGAAACCCCAAGTTGATATGACTTTCTGTTTTGGAGGAGCAATGATATAAAGATTTTCAAGATGGATGCCATGGTGGCCATATTTGTTATCAGATTGGCACCATTTCTATTGAGTACCAACTAGATATCATAAGAAGTCAGCTGGTAAAAGCTCAATGTCAATATGACCAGCCATCTAGGAGATGTAGTGATAACAAGATTTTCAAGATGACCATTGTGGCAGTCATATTAGAAGTCAGTTCAGCACCATGTCCATTTACAACCAACCAGACATCATAAGAAGTCATTCAGTGAAAACCCCATGCTGATATGACCATTCATTCACGAGAAATAGTTATAACATGATTTTCAAGATGGCCACTGTGGCAGGCACACTGAATGTCTGAATGGCACCATTAAGACCAATCAGACATCATAAGAAGTTGTTTAGCGAAAACCACATGTTGATACAACCATCCATTCAGGAGTAGTAATAACAATATTTTTAAGATGGCCACTGTTGGGGTCATACTGGACATCAGATTGACACCATTTTAATTTTGAACCAACTATACATCATAAGAAATCTTCTGGTGAAAACCTCATGGCAATATTACTTTTCATTCAGAAGGATCAGCAATAACAAGATTTTCAAAATGGCCACTGTGGCAGCCATATTGGACATCAGATCGGCACCATTTTCATTTAGTACAAACTAGACATAATAAGAAGTCTTCTGGTGAAAACCCCATGGCATTATTAATTTTCATTCAAAAGGATCAGCAAAAACAAGATTTTCAAGACTGCCACTGTGGTGGCCATACTGGACATTAGATCAGCATTATTTTCATTTAATCTAACTAGACATCGTAAGAAGTCTTTTAATGAAAAAAACCATGCTGATGTGACCATCCATTCAGGAGGAGTAGCAATAACAAGATTTTCAAAATGGCTACTGTGACGGCCATATTGGATGTCTGAACGGATTATTTTTATTTATGACCAAACTGACCATGGGATGAATGTGTGCGTAAAGTTTCATGGCAATCCTCCAAGTAGTTTAGGAGGAGTATTGATAACAAACTTGTGCTAACAGATAGATGGATGATGGACAACAGACCATTCCATAAGCTCTTCTGGTCTATGACCAGTAGAGCTAAAAAGGAAAGAAAATAAAATTTGAAAGAAATATTATAGATGGCAGGAAAAATAAACTGTACTCTATATATTGACAGCAAAAAAATTTACTTTTCCAATTACTACCAAAATCATACCAGGTTTTTTGTGGAATCCAGTGTCTCACCTGCATCTGCAGGCTAATCAGTACAACCCCTGTATCTGACTTTCATACACATTGTTGACCATAATGTTTAAGTTGGTTAAACAGGTTAATACAGGAACACCTTGCAAATCTGTGTATAAACTTTAGACCTAAAGTAATATTATTTTATATTTTGAGTTGAATACAGCAAATGCTGTTGAAGATATGTGACTTCCAAAAATTTTAACACAAAACTTCAACATTGTGTACAATGATGAAAATTGCTTTCTGCCTAAGCTGGTGCAAAAAGCAAGAACATAACTCCTAGCATAGCAGCATATTGACTTTAGAATAGAATAATATTATCCTACTGTTTCAGTTGATGCCACCATTAATGCAGAAGATATTATGACTTTCAAAACTTTATTGCCAAATTTAATATTGTTCAACATGATACTTAAGCAGGTAAGACAGGCAAGACAGGAACTCCAAGGATATCAGGGAATAAGAGTTTCACTTGAATGCACAAACTGATGTAAAAAATATGCAACTTTCAAAAACTTTAATGCAAAACTTTAACATTGTTCACACTGATGAACCCAGCTTTCTGCTTAAGCAAGCGAGACAAGCAAAACAGGCACTCTTAGCGTATCACAGTATAAACTTTAGACCATTAGTAAAATTATCCTGAAGTTTCAGCTGAATGCAACCACAAATATAGAATATACCGTATATACTTGCATATAAGCTTATACCAACAGCAAACTGCATAGACCCAGATCTGCCGGCGCATATTGCATAATGCGCCGGCAGATCAGAGTCTATGCAGTTTGTAAGGACTAATCAGTAAAACAAACAACATAGACTCTGATCTGCCGGCGCATTATGCGACAGCAGATCAGGGTCTATGTTGTTTGCATTTGGACCCGGCTTATACACGAGTATAAACAGTATGTTACTTTCAAAAACTTTGACACAAAACAGTAACATTGTTCATCATGATGCTAAAGTAGGTGAGACAGGTAAGACAGGAACTCGTTAGCATATCATGGCATAAGCTTTACACCTATAGTGATACTATCAAATAATTTCACCTGAATGCAGCGACTGATGTAGAAGATATATGACTCTCAAAACTTTTAATGCAAAACTTTAAAATTGTTGACACTGTTGCTGGCACCAAATAAGTGATTACCATATCTCAACATGCTTAGACTAGTGAGAAGAAGAAAAAAAAAGCAGTGATTGGTATTTTCAAAATTACATTTTGGTACAATTAGAGTTGATGTGAATAATGTGGACTGGCTTTTCCTGTGGCACTATCTGATCAGGAAATAAGGTTCTGCTCAAAAGTTTTGAACTTTGCACAATGTTTGGCTTTTAAAGAAAAACCTCACTGGTTGTCCTGGTTATTTAAAACAGACCTTGTATATCTTAGGTATTGTTAAAATAACTTTTAATTCCCTTTATTTTGGTGTATGGTTGATGGGTGTAAGTTGGGTTATAGAGTATGCAGCTTGGCCTTACTTTCACCCTATGATGAAAAGCAAGGTATTTTAAAATGCACATTGCATTTTCTTAACATAATAACCAATGTTATGTTAAAAGACAAGAACATGAAACTTCCCATAATTATTCCTGAGATGTCACCGATAAATTTTACAGTTTGAACAGAGATGGAACAGAGCAGGTTCACAGAGGTCAAAGATCAATGAGTAAAAAGTTTGCTAATTCTTCTAACACTAGCTTATAGAAGAAAGCGAATCTACTTTGTCATTATTTTGTCCTTAATTTTATTACAAATGAATGAGAAGAAACATTTTTTCTATATGTTTCTTTCACCTAATGAAGAGTTTTAAATTTAAGTTGATTTTACTTCTATTAATTTCCCCATAATTAAGGACATTTCACACACAGTAGCAAGAGCAAAATAGGCATAATTCACTTATTTTCAAACATAACACCAACATTAATGTACCATTAAACAGCTCTCTCCCGTTATAATGCACCTCATTATAATGTGATTCCGGATATAACGCAGTACTAATATGGACCCCATGACCAAAATCGTACGAATGTATAACAATAAGGATTGAAAGAAAACAAGGTGAAACTTAGTCTTATATCTCCATTTCCATTTCAAAACACCATTATTTTAAAAAAAATGTATAAAATGCTCGCTATACCATGGTTATGTATATTACACTATTCTCAATATATCGGAGTTCTGTATATATCGCAGTTTTCAGTATAACATGGTTCGGAATATAATGCGATCAGTGGTGGTGGAAGCTGACTACCACATTATAACAAGGGAGAGCTGTATTGAGAAAATCATACACAATATAAAAAGAGAAATGCAATTGCACAAATGTTAATATTTGTCTTCAGGTTATGCTCTATAGTTTCATGCTTTGCATAGGGTTTGATTTTTTAAAGAAAAAAAGAATTTCCCAGATTTTCCTCACTGGTTATCCTGGTTATTTAAAAAAATACTTTGTATATCGTACATATTGCTAAAATAACTTTAAATTCCCTTTATTTTGGTGTATGATTGATGGGTGTAATTTGGGTTATAGAGTATACAGCTTGGCCTTTCTTCATATGTGCACCTCTCAAAAGACTACTAGCTCCGCTTGGTCATTTTTATTTCTTGGACTTCAGAGGTAAATTGGAAAAAAAGTAGCAAATAACTTTTTTAGTTTTTTCATTTTAAAATTCATTTATTTGCATTTTCTGAAGTTAGTATTGTCTACTCTGTGAAAATTCATTTTCCATATTTTAATAGCTGCTAAAGTTAATGCACTTTGGACTAGTTCATTTCTCGAGCACATGGGAGCAGCCATTTTGATCAGCTGTCTGCTTTAAAAAACACATTGTTTTCCTAATACCACATACAAAGAAAAAATTTCAGTCAGAGTACATGAAAGCAGCATAGAGGTATGCTAACATTCTCTCCACTGTGCTTGTTGCAAATGCACATGACTTCACCTTATACCAGTACTGGTTTCAGAAGTAGGTAATAGCTGTAGAACAGAACCTAACTGAATCACAAAGGTCACTGCTTCTCTGTTTAACAACTATTAGTGATGAGTGTATTGCAGGAAGTGCTGCTCACTACCATTTGCTCAGTAGGGCCTTAAACTGAGGAACACACGTTGCAAAACCAAAGTTAGGAACATTTGTTGCAAAACCAAAATTAGGAGCATGGATAATCAGGAGATATAACTCTCTAAACAAGAACATGGAATACTAGAAATTAAACTCATTCAAGGTCTCATCAATATAAATGTGAATGATAAATGGTTGAAATCCAATATCTCTTACTAAAATTTTGCTGTGGAAACCAAATGAGGACTGGCATAACTCTTGAAAAATGATAATGTGGAATGCTGAAAACTAAAGACATTAAAAAACTCAAGGTCTCATCAGTATAAAGCTGCATGCTGAGTCTGGTTGAAATCAATCAATCCTTGGTTACGTAATGATGCCGATATAAAAAGTAAGAAAGATGAGCAATCAGGGGGCATTACTCCTGTAAATGACTGAACTCATTCCTGGGGTTATCAATGTTAAGCCCCAAACCAAATCTGGTTGAAAACCAACAAGCCTTGGTAAAGTTATGCTATGGAAACCCGAAGTCAAGACAAGCCTTGGTAAAGTTATGCTATGGAAACCCGAAGTCAAGACAAGCCTTGGTAAAGTTATGCTATGGAAACCGAAGTCATGACAAGCCTTGGTATTGTTATGCTATGGAAACCGAAGTCAAGACAAGCCTTGGTAAAGTTATGCTATGGAAACCGAAGTCAAGACAAGCCTTGGTAAAGTTATGCTATGGAAACCCGAGGTCAAGACAAGCCTTGGTAAAGTTATGCTATGGAAACCGAAGTCATGAGCACAGGCAATCAGGGAGTATAATTCCCATCACTGAAGTCATGGAATGCTGGAAATCAAACTCACTCAAGGTCTCATCAATATAAAGCCCGGCCCCATACCAAATTTGGCTGAAATCCAAAAATCTCTGGTAAAGTTATGCTATGGAAACCATAGTCAGGAAGACAAGCAATCAGGAGGCATAACTCCTGTAAATGGTGTTGAGGAATGCTGGAAATCAAATTCATTTAATGCAGTAACTCCTGTACATGATCTCGTGGAATGATGGAAATCAAACTCATTCAGTGCAGTAACTCCTGTACATGATCTTGTTGAATGATGGAAATCAAATTCATTAGTGCAGTAACTCCTGTAAATGGTGTCGTGGAATGATGGAAATCAAATGCATTCAATGCAGTAACTCCTGTACATTATGTCATGGAATGCTGAAATTAAACTCATTCAATGCAGTAATCCCTGTTTATGATGTCGTGGAATGCTGAAAATCAAACTCATTCAAGGTCTCATTCATATAGAGCTGCATTTCAAATTTGGAATGCAGTAATCCCTCTATATGATGTTGTGGAATGCTGAAGTTAAACTCATTCAATGCAGTAATCCCTGTATAATGATGTCATGTAATGCTGTAATCCCTCTATATGATGTTGTGGAATGCTGAAATTAAACTGATTCAATGCAGTATTCCCTGTATATGTGTCATGGAGTGATGGAAATCAAACTCATTCATGCAGTAACTCCAGTAAATGATGTCGTGGAATGCTGAAATCAAACTCATTCAATGCAGTAACTCCTGTATATGATGTCATGGAATGCTGAAATCAAACTCATTCAATGCAGTAACCCATGTACATTATGTCGTGGAATGCTGAAATCAAACTCATTCAATGCAGTAACTCATGTACATTATGTCGTGGAATGCTGAAATCAAACTCATTCAATGCAGTAACTCATGTACATTATGTCGTGGAATGCTGAAAATCAAACTCATTCAAGGTCTCATCCATATAGAGCTGCATTTCAAATTTGGTTGAAGTTCAACAATCCTTAGGAAAGTAAGGCTGCAGAAAGGAAAGTTAGGGTGATAGGCAATAAGAAGGCATAACTCATATAAATGATAACTGAGAAAGCTGGAAATTGATTTCTTTTGAAGTCTCATCAATATAAATCTGTATACCAAAAGTGGTTAAAATCCAACAATTCACACTAAAGTTATCTCCCAGAAATGAAACTACAGATGGACAACCAAATGAACAGCAAGCCAGATGGGCTGAAGAATGTGATTACTATTGGGCTCCTCAGACTTCACTGAGTGGAAGCCTAATTTGTATTATTAATACTACTGCCTTGAACTTCAATGAGTGGGAACCTAATTTGTATTATTAATACTACTGCCTTTAACTTCATTGAGTGGGAGCCTAATCTGTATTATTAATACTACTACCTTGAACTTCACAGAGTGGGAGTCTAATTTGTATTATTAATACTACTACCTTGAACTTCACTGAGTAATGAATGTTAAAAATTTTAAAATTAAATATGGCAGTGACAGATAACAGATTAGATTGAATCGTTTCATGCCAGAATTAAAGGACAAAATAGTAAAAAGACTAATATTTTCCTTATAAATTACACATGCAAAATTGCAAATTCTTAATTTTATCAGTATTTCTAGCTTCCCGAACAAACATTGAACACAATGTAATCTTCACTAAGAATCATGTACTACTGGGTATGTAATCAGCCTTGTCAAACATTTATGTGCAGAAATTTTCATGAACAAATCAAAAGCTCAACTAGGCTCTGTCCTGAATTTTTTTTCACCAAAAGAAGCAACCACAGAATGTTTTCAATCTTAGCCATTTTAGTCCCCCTCCCCCTTCCTGTCATACAAATTTTAATCACACTCACGACAAACCTGACACAGCAAGAAAATTTAAATGTAAGAGTCTAACCCAACTTTATAAATCCGAAGAGAGTCAATTAAAAATATCTGTGCACTTATGGGACATAGACTGTTGTAATTGAAAAGCACACATAAATGCATTTATGGGGTGTTTAATATGTATTGCAAAAACTCATTTATCCAAACTACTTGGGAGATATAAAAACATTCCAATGAAATGTAATCTGAATAGTATTTATGAGATGAGATATTCCAATGAAATGTAATCTGAATAGTATTTATGAGATGAGATATTCCAATGAAATGTAGTTTGAATAGTATTTATGAGATGAGATATTCCAATGAAATGTAGTTTGAATAGTATTCAAGAGATGAGATATTCCAGTGAAATATAGTTTGAATAGTATTTCACTGTGAATTCATTTACTTTCCTTTGCTCTATATTTATGGTTCTGTGAGAAAAAATCTTTTTTGGGTTAACTGGGTTTTTTTCAACAACACTTTAAGCACATCACTGGCTGTACAATGGTCCTCCTCTTTAATGGTCCCCTTGACCAGTGACCACCTGTTTATTATGACCAGAATTCCTTGGCACCAATGAGTTTGTGTTCAAAAGTACCCCTCTAACACAGTTAGTGGCCAGCAGATTAGTGCAACAAATACAAAATTTACCTCTCACAAGGGAACACATAATGGGCTTACAGATGAAAACCTCATGAATATTTGTTGATTTCTAAATTCAACACACTGACATTTGATCCAACATGCCAATAAAGTACCTAACTTGAATCCATACAGTGAGATAAGTAATCCAATTATTCTTATTGTTGTGTGTTCCTTAGATGTTGAGTTTTGTCACTTTGATAATTACAGGTCATTATTACCACCAATAATTATTAAGATGACTAAAGCTAACACTTGAGAAGCACAGTATTGTTCAGCTCAAGTCAGTGTCATGTCCAGTCACCATAAAGTAAACATGCTATGTTAGCTGTCATGGCTTCTCTCTCATACATTACAAAATGTATTTCAAAGGGTACCAGATTAAAACTAAAACCAGTCAATCATGTTACAAAGTCACTTTTTTGTAAACACTGAACATTTCGTGTAAAAGCTACAAATTAGCTTGATAGTGGTATAGTTGCCAATGAAGGAGTAAGTGCAAAATGTCATCAGTCATTCTTAGTTTTAAAGGAAGGCAATTTGACTATATTAAAAAAGTGAGAGTCCTTTGATCACTGCTGCAAATTTGACATCAGAAAGATTCAAATACACATCACCAGTTATACATTCTACATCAGTGGGAAAATGGAATGGATAGAGGATAGTTACAGTCTGATGTTTGTACTCTGATTTAATTGAGAAGGTTTTTGAATGCATATGATTTTTGAATGATAATATTAAATATTTAAAAATTAGTTATGCCTTTATTACTTGATATGTAATTATTACTTACATCTGTGCAATGGCTATGGTGGCCTTATAAGAGGGGCCTTATAAGAGGGGGAGAGCTAAGTGTCTTTCACAAAGACAGCTGACCCAGGATGGCTTAGGCTGGTATTGAACCAATGACTTCTAGATTATAAGTCCAATGTTCTACCAACTGAGCTACCATGGCTCATAAATTCTTTGGTACTTAAATATGAGGGTACCCCTCTGACAGAAATGGCAATGATGGCAAATATATTTTACATTAGGTATTTAAATTTGAGGATACCCCTCTGACAGAAATGGCATTAACGGCAAAGATATTTTACATTTGGTATTTAAATTTGTGGTTTGTAGTAACCACAAAAAAGAAAAACAAATAAAAAGGGTTCCAGAGTAAACTGAATAATCCAAATGAGGTCCAGATAAATGAAGCTCTCCTATATCTGGGGTGAGCAAGTATAAAAATGTGCACATCCATGTATCTGCGAATCCCAATATGTGTGAATATTTGATACACCTGATGAGTTTATGATATGTCAGGGATGTGTAATGATCATGATTTTCTTGTGAATGCAAGGCGTAGATTTTATATCAGGGATGTGTGAATGCCTGACTTGCATGACAATACATAAAGTATATACTCACTTATAAGTTGGGTCCAACAGCACACAACATAGATAATGATCTGCCATAGAATAATGCACCAGCAGGTCAGGGTCAACATTGTTTGTTCTACTGATTACTCCTAACAAACTGCATTGACCCAGATCTGCAATCACATTATGCAAGAGCAGATCTGGGTCTGTGCAGTTTGCAGTTGGATCCGACCTATATGTGAGTATATACGGTATGCAAAGTGTCACTGGTTTCTGGGAATCTGTAGATAAAATATGATAAGACTAGATACCAGGTGTTATAGTGACTTGGTCACACAGTACATGCACATGCGTGATGCAGCTTCATTTCTATAATGTATAAAGCCATATAAAATAAACTTTAAATTTACAACAAAGATCATATGAAAGAATGCACAATGCCTCAAATAACTACCGTATATACTCATGTATAAACTGATACTAACTGCAAACTGCATAGACCCAGATCTGCCGTCGCATAATGCGCCGGCAGATATGGGTCTATGCAGTTTGTAAGGACTAATCAGTAGAACAAACAACACAGACTCTGATCTGCCAGCGCATTATGTGATGGCAGATCAGGGTCTGTGTTGTTTGTATTTGGACCTCGCTTATATGCGAGTATATACAGTAATACCCGATGCAATCACAATATTAAAACACAGGCAGGCAATCTCCATTCACTCAAAAGTTGTTAAAATGTATTAAAGGTTTCTTTATACTATGACTATGATTTTATGATATTCTGATCATTGACAGGAAACACATACATGTAATCCTAATCCTTCTTTCGGTAGAATCTGGGGAGCGCAAACAGAGTCTATTCTAGAATACACAATTACAAGATTCATGCTAATGTCTAAACATTTGCATAAAAAAATCAACCAATTGCGTGAAAATTGCACATCATATTTTCAATCCCTACATATATTTATCAGTTATAATTCCCTTGTATATTGAGAAAATGTCCTCCCGTACCCCATAAATTTTCAGTCCTCAAATAGACCCTGTGGAAATGATGGTAACGCAAATATGAATTCTTATCCTTCTCAATTTCATTGATCAAAATAAACAAAAGGAATACGATTGTGTCTTTTCACTGGCAGGCAATAGTTAGTTACAATCTGAAATGAATACAGTCACATCAATAAATAAACTTGTCAGCTTAGCCAGCCAGTGTCTTGATAATATGATTGCATAATACATTCACTGAGGCATTTCACTTTTTGCTGTACAATCCTTTCCTTAGCTGGAATACTATGATAGAATTTAAATGCAATGAGAAAGCATATCCTAGCCAGTGTGCACACAAAGAGTGGCAATGAGAAAGCATATCCTAGCCAGTGTGCACACACAGAGTGGAAACAAAGCAGGCAAAGAGTAAAAGTGTGTAATCTGTAAGTGGTACCTTTGGCATCTATCTGCTTTTGGTGCTCTGAGACTGAAAATGGAACCACAAAAGCAGCTAAAGAAAATAAGATAGAACACAAGAAACACGCTATATGTTCATTCATAAGGGATTAAACAAATTTGTACTGACTAAGCAGATACATGTAGTTGTTGGAAAAAAATGTCAGTGCTAATCAGGATCCATGCTAGGGCGTGATTCAGGTGAAATACCATATATACTCTTGTATAAGCCGGGTCCAAATGCAAACAACATAGACCCTGATCTGCCGTCGCATAATGCGCGGCAGATCAGGGTCTATGTTTTTTGTTCTACTGATTAGTCCTTACAAACTGCATAGACCCAGATCTGCTGGCACATTATGCGACGACAGATCTGGATCTATGCAGTTTGCAGTTGGTATAGACTTACACGCGAGTATAAATGGTAGTCACCCAAGTGCCTGTCATTTCACCCAAATATGCAGAGAAAGTGAAGTTTACTTTTCCTTTTCTTGAGTATGCATCTTTTGCCCCTTTTTTGTACTTGAATATTTTTGTACTCCGAGTGCAATATAAATTTTGTTGTCTTTTTTCTGTTAAAAAAGCAATATAAAACAGTATTTTCATACTTATGATCAACTTTTGTGTTGACTGAATGATTTGTGTAACCTGCAATATATGTTTCAATTTATGAGATTCCTGTAGAAAATTCACAAGAAGCTCGAAAAAGTCAGTGAAATTCCACGTGTTGTAGCCTAATCAAGAGTCAGTGAAATTCCATGTGTTGTAGCCTAATCAAGAGTCAGTGAAATTCCATGTGTTGTAGCCTAATCAAGAGTCAGTGAAATTCCATGTGTTGTAGCCTAATCAAGAGTCAGTGAAATTCCATGTGTTGTAGCCTAATCAAGAGTCAGTGAAATTCCATGTGTTGTAGCCTAATCAAGAGTCAGTGAAATTCCATGTGTTGTAGCCTAATCAAGAGTCAGTGAAATTCCATGTGTTGTAGCCTAATCAAGAGTCAGAGAAATTCCATGTATTGTAGCCTAATCAAGAGTCAGTGAAATTCCATGTGTTGTAGCCTAATCAAGAGTCAGTGAAATTCCATCTATTGTAGCCTAATCAAGAGTCAGTGAAATTCCATGTGTTGTAGCCTAATCAAGAGTCAGTGAAATTCCATGTGTTGTAGCCTAATCAAGAGTCAGAGAAATTCCATGTATTGTAGCCTAATCAAGAGTCAGTGAAATTCCATGTGTTGTAGCCTAATCAAGATCAAATTATTACTCTGTGAAGGCTTATAGGCTGATTTCAAGTAAAGGTAAACAAGTTTATTTCATATTTCCCATTGTAAAAGTAACAAAAAGAGGACTTGTACCTCAATACACGCCACCTGTTTTTAACAGTAACCTATTTTCAAGGTTACCATCTTTTACAAAAGTCAATTCATATTAAAATTTTGCTGAATCTAACAAACAAATTTTTTTTACTATTTTCAAAAAGTTAAATAATGATTTCTTTTCTTCTTGTGCTCTTTGACTCAAAGGTTTACAAAAACAGCTGTTTAAGCAACTGTTTTAAACATTCTAAATTTTGACCATTTGACACTCACTACTCCCTATTTTTCCACCACTTCATCCTATTCTGGCATGAGAGAGGTCACTTCACAGAAGTTGGGAGTCCAGCGTGGATTCTGTTCATACTATTGTGCAGACACATTGTTCAATTGGTATTCATAAATACTACTGAATTGGGTGCAATCCAAACAAAACAATTTAATGTTATAAATGAAAAGAGGCAACCCTGTTACTGACCCTCTTAATATTCATTCAAAATAATCATGAGAACCAAAATATTTAGAACTATTATGCAACAGACAGAAATATACATGTGTGATTGTAGTGCAAACCAGTAATATTAAAGACCACAAAAATATTTCAAAGTCAAAGGTCATGCTGGTTATAATTGAGAAGCCCTAGAAACAATGCAGCATTTAGAAATATGTAGGGTTGTTTTTTTTTGGAGGGGGGGGGGGGTAAAACTAATTTGAATGATGTAATACATAACCTATTGCTATTGCATAACTTACTCTTTTCAGGATGGAAAACACCCTTGATCATATGATGAGAATTCATCCTCCCATAGGGTGATTCATAATGTTCTGGATTCCAGAACGTTCTTATGTCCAACCCATAGCTACTTTGCCCGTGCACAATTATCCCTCATTCTTTTTCAGGATGTAGCCTTAACTAGCGGGACATCAGTGCAGGGTAGGAGGAGGGAATCTAGCAATAGCAACAGGTAAGTATTACATCATTAAAATTAGTTTTATCCCCCCTAAAAAAAACTACATTTTAATATCAGTAATACATAACCTGTTCCTATTGCATTGATGAATTTGCTAGTTTGGATGGAGGCTGATGATCCCACAACTGCTGAAGAAAAAAAAAACAAGAAGGAATACTCACTCTCACTACAGAAGTGAAGACTACCGCTGGATGGTATCCGCATGGGCCACTTTTTGAGCTACAACTATTGTCCCCAAGAAAATATGCCTTTGATTTGGTGAGCCAATGAGCAAAGGTAAAGGAGTTGAAGGTAGTGTGAGATTGCCAAAATGCGGCTCTCATCACATCTTCCAGAGACGAATGAGTTAGACAGGCCCATGAGATAGCAATGGCTCAAACCTCATAGGCTTTAATTTTCATGAATAAAAGGCCCTCTCAGTAAGGGACTGATAAGCTCTCTTGATAGTTAGGGTAGTACCGTATTTCACGCATATATTCCATGGGTTATACAGGATTTTACATACCCCACAATCCCCATGTGGGTTATCTCAGTGGGCAGGCTATATCAGTTCTTTTTCACACAGCTGGTAGTCATCAGCTTATTTTTAAATTTATATAGATATAATTTTGAATAATTGTGTGATAATGATTTTTAAAAAAGTTTGTTTATGTTAAACAGAATGACAACAGAAGTAAGACAAGCATAAAAAAATGGATGCCAGGAAATTAATTCTAGCAACACCTATCGAAATACAAATGAATTGCGATCGTCTTTTAAGGGAATATTTCAATGCAAGCGCTTCTATAGCACTGTTTTTTCACATAATTAAAAGTAACACCAATTAAAATACAAAATGAAAAGAACCGATGGCATGAAAGTGTGCTCACCACTCGTCATCCATTCCCCCCATTCCATGTGGAATAACAGCAATATGGCCACCATCAGTATTAACTGTTGCTTGCACCATTGGCTCTTCATGTGCAGCCATGGCATCAAAAACCAATAGTGACTTTGGGGGAAAAACCCACCTGGACATATTCTGTAGCATTTATCTATCCAGATCTTCATCACATTGGTATTCATCCATCCCTTTTTGTTGCAGTGGATGACAATGCCGGTTCATGTGAGATTATGTTAGGATTTGTGCGGGATATAAGCATGGGCAGGATATACTAAATATTTTTGACACGATTAGTGAATTTCTGTGGGGTATATGCGTGGGCGGGTTATATGCATGGGCAGGGTATATGCATGAAAATACAGTAATCCCCCTTGAAATGGTGGAAGCTGAAATATCAGCTGAGCCCTTAAGAGGGAGAAACAGATGCTTCCTACCCTTTCTTCTCCCTTTAGAAGCTGCTAAATAAAAACTTAAAGCCCTAACTGGACATACAAATCCATCTTGATACAGATACAACTGAGACTGGGTATCTCAACTGGGTGTAAAGCAACCGATGGAAGTTGGGTTTTTTTTGCTTAAAAACCTGGTTGGCAAAGGAGATAAACAGACTCATAATATCCACTGAACTTTATACAGCCTTGCTAGATGGATAGGGCATGAAGCTCACTCATTCATCTCGTGGACACTAAGGAGAGCAAGAAAACAGTCTTGTGGGTAACGTTCTTGAAAGAAGACCCAATGGTTCATAGGGGCCTTTAGTGAGAGATCAACCACAAGACATACGAGAGATTCCATCTAGGCATTAGCGAGCAAGACACTGGTCTTTGCAGCATGAAATACCCAATCCGGTCTGCTATGTGAGAGTCCACACCAATGGTCGGGTCTTTCGAAAATCTGAGTGTGTTGGATAGGGCTGCCCTGTAGCCCTTGATAGTAGAAACTGATCATTGTCTCTCTTCAAAAAGGAAGAGAAGAAAATCAGCCAATGCACTCCTACTCGCAAAAGATTCTCCACTTGGCATCATAGACCTTAGACATAGATCATCTCCTGGACTGAACAATGCACTTGGCAACTTTGCTCCAAAACTTGTCCTTGCAGAGAGATCATTGAGATGAGCCAATTGAGAGAGCCCCTGTGCTGCGACAAAAGGTCCATCCTCAGGGGTAATGTCCTGGGCTGGTCCACTAGCAGGTCGAAAAGATCACTGCACCACGATCGTTGGGACCACAGTGGGGGTATAAAAATGAGCTGAGCAGTGGAGTTCCTTACTTTGTGAAGTACTAGTGGGATCATCCTGAAGGGTGGGAAGATGTAAGCGAACAGACAATCCTACTTCAGACTGAAAAGCATCACTGTTTAGGCCCTTGGTCGGGGACTAGGGAAATGTAAAAGGGGAGATTGTTGTTTAGCCTTATCATGAACAAGTCCACCAAGGGTCTCACCCAAAGTCTTAACAGAGAGAATCTGCTATGGACTGGTGCAGAACAGGGAATCTGCTATGGACTGTCGCAGAGACCATTCTGTGAGGACTATCTTTCCCTTCCTGGACAGACTGTCCACCAAAATATTTTTTGGCCAGGAATGTGATGAACAGGGAGGATAATCCCTTCAGAGGCTGCCCAGTGAAGGAAGTTCCAAACCTCTATGCAGAGAGAAGGGGCATGTGTGCCTTCTTGTTGCCTAAGGTATGCTACCCCCGATGTGTTGTCATAGGAAACCATTATGCAGCAATCTCTTATTTTGTTGATGCATCCATGAAGGGCTAAGAACACTGCCCTCATTTCCAAATTGTTGATGTGGAGGGTAGATTCTTCGCGGGACCATGAACCTTGAAGAATCAGTCCTTCTGGCTCTAGATGAGCACCCCACCCTGAATCTGACACATATGTGAACAGATAGGAGTGGGGGCATCCATGGGGACTCCTGCCAGAAACTGGTCCCGATCTGTCCACCAAATCTAATGATGGTTGAAATCCAGACCTGCAGAAATCTGAGCATTCCAAGGGTCCCTGTGCGGTTTTCAGCTTGCCATAAGGAGAAACTGGACAGGACGCAAGTGTAATCTGCCTAGGGAAACAAGGTCCGCTGTGGAGCTCATGTTCCCAAGAACAGAAAGAAAAAGATGAGCCAACAATGTGGTCTTGACTCAGTGTCTCCAACAGGATCAGGATCTTGTCTACTCTGTCCTGAAGGACATGGACAAATCCTCTGTTCATGAGGAAATTCATCCCCACATAGACGAAATCTTGAGATGGAGTAAGCTTCAATTTCTCTAGGTTTGGTAAAAGACCCTGCCTGGTCACTATGGACCGACAGTGAGACAGATCTTGTCTGAGGGACTCTATCTGGCCATTGTGGATCAACCTATCATCCAAATATTGGATGATAGGGATCCCAAGTGACCTTATTAAGTAGACGGTAACTACTCTCATGACCCTGGTAAATGCTGAAGCTTGTTTAGAGAGGAAAGGTCGATAATTAGACAAAACTTTTCCCTTTCTTTGGTACCAGGAAAATCTGAGAGTAGAAAACCAGATATTGGTCATTGAACACCCTCTCTACTGCACCCTTCTGAAGAAGGGAGCATACCTCTTCCTTTAATTGCTCCAGTGGAAAAACATGAGGGACCTTACAAGAGGAAGAAGATCCTGAAACTGAAGCTGGTATCCTCCTTTTATGATAGAGAGGACCCAGCCATTGTCCATGATGCCAGACCAAGCCTCTAAAAAGGGTTTAGCCTGGCACCTACAGGAACCAATGGAAGAGTGAGTCCCTAGGGCTGTCCATCCTTATCTTTTGAAATGAGGGAAGGGCCCGCAAACTTCCTCCCTGGGTGTTTGCAGCACCCCCTTTTAGTGCCTGACTGCCAAGGGGGAGCTTGGAATTGGGGTTGTTGCTTTGACTGGGCCTGCGTGGCTTTAAAGAACTTCGCTGATGGTCCCTGTGGCTAATCAGGATGATTTAGCTTCTTGGCCAGTTTCAACAGACCAGGAGCAGATGTGAGGGACCAGTGTTGCTGGTCTCTCAATTCCTGAAAAGCCATGGAGGGAATGAGCCCTCCAAAGAGAATTTCTGCCTCTAGAGCAACATCCCTGCAGAGGTGGAGAAGTTCTGTGGATAAAGCCATGGGCAAGGATAACGCATGCCCAAACATTTTAACCAATGCTTCCAGCAAACAATGAAGGGCAACTGAGATTTCTCCTTCAGCAGGTTGAAGGAGGCTGCCGAAAAGAGGTTGGCATGCAAGGCTATGGTTGACCTAGACTTTTGTTCTTAGGTCTCCAGTGTTTTAACTGGAAGGCGAGTCCAGGTCACCATGGAAATACCCACTTGTGCTTCATCGTCCAAAGTGGGAACTTAAGTGGCCAGGAAGGGTTGTGAACCTATAGCTAGCTGCAGAGACCAAAGATCTCAATGTGGGTGGGTGGGAGACAGACCACCCCCACCCCTTATGTTGTCTGCCAAACTCCTGGTCTTTACCAAACCTATGGGGAAGCTCCTTAATCATAGTCGAGTGAGGGGGTAACAAGAGATCTGGTCGAGAGATAGCCCCAGAAACTTTATCCAAGCTGTATAGAAATTTTAGTGTCATCAGAGCCTGAAGGCTTGGGACACAGATCACTGGACAAAAGATGGTAAACCTCATTAACTGCTTTGTCACAAGACCAGATCTCTTCCTCCTCTGCCTTGACCAATGGATGGGAGGAGGCAGGGAACCAAAGCAGAGGGTGCCACCTTGGCCTATTTTGCATAAAACTCTTGAGAATCTATGATGACAGAAGGGATGTCTTCATCCCACTCTCGCTCCTGGGAGGCAGGACTATGCAATCCAATGTCTCTCTGTTGCTGGGGAGACCTGGGGACCTCAACCCATAACTCCTAGACTGGGGAGACTTGGGGACCTCAACCCATAACTCCTAGACTAGATGCATTCAGCTTAAGCTGAAAAAGGCAACAACTCTTACAAAGAATGCAAGAACATAGTTATTGGTCAATATGCACATCTTCATATGATGACCACAAAATGTACCAAGGTTCACAGCAAACCATTACAAACTACGGGACCAGAAGTAGTCTCAAGATTTTGTCAGACACTGCACACAGCTGTAAGTAAAAAAGAGCAACATAATGTTTGTGAAAATCACAGGGTATTGTCATTGGTTAGCATGCACAGCCTAGGATGATGACCATAACATGCACCAAATATACAAGAAAATTCATAAATAACTGCTGGACAAGTTGTGGTTACAAGATTATGTTATATATTTCATCCAAATGTATGTTGAAAAGAGCAATACCTCTTTTAACAAGCTCTGCACAAGGTACAACATTGGTGGTGGTGGTGGTGGTGGGGAAATGGTGTGTGTGCGTGTAATAGTTTTTAAAAACTGCAATACTGGAATGTGTCTGGATGCCACAAGAAATATGAGAATATTTAAGAAAGCAAATTTTAAAGTAAATTATGTTTCTCCGAGAATACTTACCCAATCACATTAATGTTAGGAATATAAACTTGCTATTTCCCAAATCCAGGCATCCTAAAAAGACGAAAGTGGTCTTTTCTGTCTATATCATATAGACAAAGGGCAGTAACTCTTGCCCATTACCTCCCCTTGCTGACATCTGGTGTCGCTAGTTTCAAGCTGAGCAATATATCAATGATGATGCTTGCATGGCAGGGAGGTTGGGAGGATTGTTAAGTAATGTGATTTTGGTAAGTATTCTTGAAGAAACATAATTTACTTAAAAATTTGCTTTCTCCTTCAAATACATTCCCCAATCACATTAACGTTAGGAGAACAGGTAATAGAAGGAGGGAATGCTGAGCATCCTACCTAGGGAAGAAAGCGTGTATTCTTTATATGAAAGATAACCCGCTCTCCTAACTTTCAGCTGACGGTCACATGAACAGTGACAACTATATCCGGCAAAGAAGATGATTATTGAACTGTTCTTGCCGACAAACTTTTTACAGGTAAATCCAGCAAAAGCACTGACTATCCTGTGAGGAGGCTAAGTTGACTTTAATTGGGTGTGGTGGTCATTGGGGCAGCAGCGAATGGACCAACAAGATTCAAATTTTGTCTATGCAAAGCTAAATCCCAGAGATAAAAACTCAAGTAGGTTGGCTCTGAATGCCAGTCAATGGCTTCTATTATGTCTCGGATTGAAATGTTACATTTTAAAGCAAAGCTTGCAGAGACTGCTCTAATTTCAGAGTATGCTGAGCATATAACCCACTTCAGCCATGATGATAGGGCCTAAGGGTCGATTTATCCTTTCCCAGATGTCACAAGGAGAAAGAGTTGTTTTCCTGTTCCATTACATACTCTGTGCGCTTCAAGTAATGCTTGAGTGCGCGGATAGGATCTTGCAAGGTTGCTTCTCTTGACATGTCTGTCGAAGAGAGGGAGCATATAATGACTCACTCATGGCAGCCTATTCTTGGCTAAAAAGCCTGGTTGTGTCATGAGGACCGCAGGACCATCTGATCTGAACTGGAGATAGTTTGGGTCCACTGAAAGGGCATGTAACTCACTCACCATGCATGCCAAAGCTAAAGTTATCAGAAAACATGTTTTGTATGATAGTAGCTTCAGTGAGGTTCTGGCTAAAGGCTAGAATTTATCTGAGTTGAGCCATGTCAAAACTCATGAAAGATTCCATGTTGAAAATAGGGTGAGGGATTTTGGTCTATTCAAGTCAAAATTGGCTAGTAGGTCTGATAGATCTTTATCATGACCGATATTGTCTCAGCCATGATGCCTGAATGTGTCAGATATAATGGAGATGGGCTATCAGAATCATCTTGCAGTTCTGACCCCTCAACTTCTGTGTTATTTTTGGTACTAAGACTGTGAGTGGGTAGGCAAAGGCCCAACCCTCCCCCAACTGACTGAAAGTGCATCCATGGCCTAAGCTTCTGGGTCTGGAATTGGAGAGATGAAGGTGGGCAATTTGTGATTCCACCTTGTCGCAAAAAGGTCAATCATCGGATGCCACCAAATCCAATGAAAGACCAATTGATGGATGGACCATTCAGAATGAATGATGTGATCTTTTCTTGACAGAGAGTCACCCAGGACACTGAGTCTGCCGGGAATGTGTCTGATTTGTACTTTGATATTCAGTTGGAAGCACAAATGCAGAAACTGCCAAACCAGAACGCCCCGTTTGAGGAGGTAGGTCACCACTACTGAGTTGTCAAACATGATTAGGAATGTTTTCCCACAGAGGTGGTCCTTCCAAAACTGAAAGGCATTGATTATAGCCTTAATTTCCAGAAGGCTGATGTGAAGAGGCATTTCCTCTGGCCCCCACTTGCTGCTAACCGTATTGAAGCCCGGCAAACAGGTGGGCTGCCCAACCGCATGTACTGGCATCCATACATAGTGTAACTTTTGGTTGTGGCCTTTCCAGAAGAATTCCTGTTGTGAGCCAACCTTGGCTATACTACTGATGCAGGAATGGTCATACTATGTTTGTGATCCTAACCTTTTGATCGAGTGGATTGGAAAAGGGCACCATCGATCCAGCAAGGGTATCTGTAAGGGGTGGATGAAAAGACGGCCCAACTGGATCAAATCTGCTGCCACATTATTAAATAATCTGAGGAGCTACAAAAACACTCGGTGTAATCCAGTTCCTGTTGGAAATGAACTCTGTGAGTTCAACAATCCTTACTACATGAATGTGGAGCAGTTGTATGAGATTAGGATTGGTGATAAACTCCATACCCAGATGGACAAAACACAGGGATGGATGGAGGTAAGATTTTTTCCAGTTCACTAGAATGATGACTAAAAGGGGATAGAACATTTCTGCCCTTGACAAGAACAGAACTTACCATATGTTTCTCGAGGATGTCATTCAAACATGCCGCCGTCGCTGTGGATGAAGGTGACCGGAACAGGGTGACAATGCAGTCCATGATTTTGTAAAGTCCCATGGGCTTATGTTTAGACCAATGTTGATGTCTCCCAACATTTGTTTTGGATAAAAACTGATTCTGATTCGTGAATGATCCCTTCTCTTTTTGTCTCCAACTGTCCCTCCTCTGAGGTAGCGAGTGGTTGGGCTTAAAGGACTGTGGAGGCTGAGCAGCAAGTTGGATGGGCAGTTCCTGAGCTGCCTGTCTCCTAAGATCCTCAATCTTGGCTCCAAAGAGCAACGGTGACCTAAATGGTGTCATCCTCAGTGTCAGGGCATGATGCGGTTTGAGTGATGTGGAACGTAGACATGTGCTACATCATACTAAATCCAAATTAGCAGAGGCAGTCAGAATATTTACCATGGAATGATGTGCTGCTCCATTAATGACTCTCACAATTCTGGCAGTTGCCTCCCAGGCATTCTCATTCCTTGATTTTTTCAGCGAGCCAGAAAATTGCTAACAAGACCAAGTCTAGCATCAAATAAGTGGCAACGATATTATGTACCTTCTTTGATGTAGCATGAAATACATTTTTATTATTTTTGTAGTAAACTGGAGCAGACATATTGACAGCCACCAAATTTTTGTCTAAGGCTGGGAGTTCAGTGTGAAATGCGTCAGAGTGCGTTTTGTATCAGCGCAATGAAAACATAGCTGGTACTTGGCTTTCTGAAAAGAAAGCCTTAGAATTACCCGGATTGCATATTTTCCAGACAGACAGTCAGTGTCTGATTTTTGATGAAGCAGACTGAAGGATAGAGATTCATCCTTCTTGTCTAGATCTACTGTGGCCTTGACCTTACAGTCCTGATGGTGGTAGGGGGTGGAGGGCATTCCAAAGCCAGCAACACCCAGTAAATTTCATCTACCACAGCCTTAAAGCTGAACTCGGTCCTCTCCATCACTGGATCTGAGTACATCAGCTCTTCAGGATTATCATCACACTCATGTTGTGTATTATTCTGGTCTAGCTCTGCTTCCATTTCCGCATAAAACATGCCCAGTCCCATGGGTCGGCTATGAACATACGGTCAGCCTGGTCTGTTGGACAAACTTTGTTGTACCAGTACAGACAGATAGTTCACTGGTAGAATGGTTGGTACAGTTGTCAACCGTGCAGCCAGCAGTACAGACAGCTCTAGTACTGGCCATGCTGTAGGCATGCTGAGAGAGATGGATCTATTATTAAGATCCTCATAATTATTCACGTTTGGTGGCTCCACAGGTCTGAATGTGGTATGGGTTGCCAACATGACTGATCTACATTCACTCGGCATGTGATACCGATGAATGGAAGGTTGGACGGACTGGTCAGTATCGTACGGTATTACCATATTATATGATGGATCATTACAATCTGGTAGAAACCCCATGTGCCCAGACTTACAGGCCTGAAGGTCATGCTTGGACATGCAGAGGGACTTATGCCCACTGGGCTGCCTACAAATGAGGGGGCAGTCCCCCATGCTGTCAAAATTATCTATTGATGTTAGAGATGGACAAATGGGGCAAAAACTGCCCTGAATGAATTAACTGCATCATTGCCTCTTGTACCAGGACATGCATCTGTAACTCGAACGACAGTGTAGAAGGCTGTGAGGATGGCAAGATTGCAGCACCTAGTTCCTCCACTTCTGCTGATGTGATGGTAGCTGATGGCTTCATACATCTCATCAAGTCCCCTACTAGGATTGCAACTGATTTCGTATTAGGGTGAATACTCAAAACATCTGTCTGTTCATTGTGAGATTTGCCCCTTTTTCCTCTGTTTTTGACTCTCTCCCTTAGAACTGTTGACCAGATATCTTCCAACCACATGGTGCATACACTGCATGTCAGTGACAAAGTACATTAAGTGCAAGTGAGGTGAGGCAAATATAATGCATGTCATTTGCCTTGAATTTCTCACACTTAGGACATTTCATCATCATGTATCACTGAAATGAACAGCACAATGAAAAAATTAATACATGAACAACTCAACATGTTAATAAGTTGCAAAAACAACACCCATTATTGAGTGACTGAACAACAGGCAGTGAGTGCGAAAACAACATGCATCAGCGATACTGTGTTTAAGCACATGGTCAGAATAAACAAAGTCTGTGAGTGTGACAAATTCACCAAAAAATTGGTCAAAATAAAAAAAAATGTTTACCTGTAGCAGAATCATTATTACACAATAAAAACCCAAATTCTGGGTTAGATGGTTGAAAACCATGGAGATATTAGCAGAATTTTTGGGAGGTATACAGTATGACTTTTTGTCTGTACTGAAACGAAAGCTTAAAACTAGCGACACCTAGCAGTAGCCAGGGGAGGTATTGGGCAAGAGTTACTGCCCTTGGTCTATATTATATAGAGAGAAAGACAATTTTAGTCCTTTTAGGAGGGTTGGATTCAGGAGGTAGCAAGCTTATATACCTAATGTTAATGTGATCGGGGATTGTATTTGAAGGAAAAACATTGGCTCAAAATGCAAGTTCAAACTCTGAGTCTTGCAAGGGCCCAACTTCCATGAAATTTTGATGCAAAGTTTACCAAATTCTGTGCTAAGGCTCATACTAAATTTGGTTTCAATTCATGAGGTCCTTAAAAATTATGGAGTAGTAACAAAATTTGTGATGCATGAGCAATATGTATGTATGTAAAAGGTTTAATGGCACATCAGTGCAATCCTGGCTATATAGTGCAGAGTGAGCTAAGGTATCGAAAACATGGCATACAAAAAAAAGAAAAAGGCAAAAAGGCCTGGGCAAAAAGGATGCATCCATTAGATATACCTCTTACAACATGCAGGAGGGTGCACTGTGCCTATTCAAGATCTCCAAGTCTACAGGGGAAGGATCAAGTGAAAGACAGCTACTAATTCTGATCAATCAAAAAAGGAGAAAAATTTAATTTCATTCACACCTTCATAACATCAGGGAATTACATTAACGGTTGCCCACTCACTTGAGGCTAGTGAAACTAAGGTCTGGGCAAATGAAAGCTAAAAAAGCTTGTCCAAACAGGCAAGTGATTTTCGGATAATAAAAATTGAGAGGAAATGTTTGCAGAAATTATAATTCAAATGAGGGTGCCCCAGGTAGCCAAGTGGTCAAAGGCGCTTGCCTTTACAGACCACTGAAATTTCATCTCTGTCCATGTGGGTTCGAGTCTTGGCTTGGCCAACGTGGGTATGTGAGAAAGCTGGCCCGTAACTTTAAATGTGTCAGTGGTTCTTCCCTGGGTTTTCCTGGGTTCTTCCTCCACCAAATATACTGGCCACCATGTATAGCATATCATGCTGAAAAATGGCATTAAACTAACCACCAAACATAACCTGAATTATGCCATAAAGTAAAATTGTATTCAACACTATTTTGCCCTTGTTCACTTCATAATAATAACAAGACTTTTACTGAAATATTCCATTCTTTACTCAAAACAAAGTCCTACATTCAATGTAATCCAGGTTACCTTAAGTCTATCATGATCTGTTCAAATCTGATAGATGCTTGCTTTTCAGACATGTAAGCATCAGATATATTTATGACATTACCCTATTTAAACTTGATAATTCAATTAACATCTGTAATCCAAATTAGCACACCATATATACTTGCAAGTCGAGTCCAACTGCAAACAACATAGACAATGATCTGCCGTTGCATAATGCACTGGCTGATCAGGGTCTATGTTGTTTGTTCTACTGATTGTTCCTAATGAATTGCATAGACCTAGATCTGCTGATACATTATGCAATGACATATCTGGGTCTGTGCAGTTTGCAGTTGGACTTGACTTACAAGCAAGTAGTAGATATGGTATTTTGCTGTATTAGTGTGGAAATAGCTTAATTATTCTCTGTCAAATCTTAAGTAAACTTATTTTATGACATTCAGAAAGACCAATGTACAACTGTTTACATGTGTCAAGCACATGGGTGAAATGTCAAATGTGGTTTTCGCATGGGTTTTACCACCAATAAAGACCAATGTACAACTGTTTACATGTGTCAAGTACATGGGTGAAATGTCAAATGTGGTTTTCGGATGGGTTTCTACCATCAATAAAGACCAATGTAAAACTGTTTACATGTGTCAAGCTCATGGGTGAAATGACAAATGTGGTTTTTGCATGGGTTTTCATCATCAATCAAGACCAATGTACAACTGTTTACATGTGTCAAGCACATGGGTGAAATGACAAGTGTGGTTTTCACATGGGTTTTCATCATCAATAAGATGGTAGGTTGGGAAAAAGGAAAAGGAAGAGAATTTACAAATACAGAATATAAATGGACACAAGGGTAGAACAGAATTTCTGTTAATATGGAAAGAAGAGTACAGGTGGCTTGATTTTGATGAGGATTAGTAACTGTTTCTGGTCAGGGATTTATACTAAAAGATTATAATAATTGTATGATTTAATCCTTTAAGAAGATATTGTTACAATTTTGTTTATGTTTAGTTTTTTCATATAATCCTCTATTTTGTTTGCAGCTATTTTGACCTATAATTTCTACTCATTTTACAATTTTGTTTCTATTATGAAGTTTATGTTGATTTAGATACAATTTGTCTTGAAAGATCTTTGAATTTGCCATATTCTAGTTTATTAACTTTACATTTAAATGTGACTATTAATAATTCAATCATTTATCAGTAAATTTTGCTGCTATTTGTTTCCTTTCAATTTTGACCCAAAATAGGTCTGGGCAAAGAATGCATTGGTTAGTGCAAGTAGGTTCTTTCAGAACATGGCCAACTGTGCAAGTGAACTAAATTATTAATGTCAACCCCCGAAGATAAAGGTGCACACCATATTTGTTTTCAATCCATGATGTTTTTTGAAGGCTAAAGAGTAGGAAAAACATGTGATGGACAATACATAAAAATGGACTTAAATTTCAACCCCCATGATGACCTTGACCTTAGATGGAGGGCATGACTGTGGTGCATGAAATACTGTCTACTAAGGATGTATATTTGGGCAAAGTTTCATAAATATATCGTACAGAATATGATGTCATAAAATAAGTGTTACATTTCAGACAAGGTTTTCAAACAAAATTTCATACTTCTTTTAAGTTGCCCATGTCACTTGATTCTGATACACCAGATATGGGGCAATTTACTTCCATATGAATGGAGATAGTTCCTCACTGGTATTGTGCAAAAATTTAACTTTCCTTGGTTCAGACAAGATATACTGTAAGACACCAGTGGGATCTTTGTCCTATATTTTTTGCAATATCATTGAAAATATCCTAATGATCTTGTGACTGTGTGATAATGGAAACACCAAATATATTAGAGGACTCTCCAAATGAATAATCATCAACCTGAAAGATTTAAGTCAACAGAATATCTTTACATCCTTGCTTTTGCATTTTTACTGGGTTAATAAATTTCTTAATTTGGGAAATTTAAATTTGTATGTCCTTTGTTACATCCATGAAAGGATTTTTCTTTCCCATTTGATGTTTTTGGAATCACCCATGGTCTCATTACATCATCTAATACAACTAATGTATGATGGGTCATTTTGTTATAATGACAGATAAGTCATTACCATTCACATGTTTATTTCTGAAAAAATGTGATGTCAAACCCACTTATGCATTATCACTCCATGGACTGGGGACAGTGGGGTACATGTTACATCATGTAACAAATATGCCCTTTACAGGATGTTTTTACTCGTATTGATTGCATGTGACAACTCTATTATTTTTTTCCTGGAATCCTAACAAGTATGTAACAATGGACATGAACAAAACCGGCCATCCTGCTGGAACAGAGGCTGGAAAAGCCACTAAAGTTCTTGAAAATCTGTTGCGGTACTCTAACTGTTTCTGCATTATTTTAAAGCAAAATACCATGTAAATTGAAATCATTCACCAATTTATAACTATACTATTTTCCGTCTTTACAGAGCAAAATTTCCATACACACACAGTTGTTTGCACAGACACAACAGTGGTGAGAAAGTAGGCATACTTCCTTCTAGTCTGCAATCAACAAGAAAATGTGCTTTGTATGATGTCAGGCTATTGTAAATGTTGTAAAATATCATGAATTAGATCAATACATGTACTTTCCTTGCAAGGTCAAATACGGTCAGAAATATATGAGATTGCATAAAATGTATCTGATTTTGGAATATAACACTTAGAACATGAATGTTACATCTAAACATGGTGAAGAATAACTGACAATTTATTATTTATTTTCATTCTGAGGATATCTCCATAAATATGTATGTATATAGTTATGCTTTCTCAGTAAACTGAAAGCCAATGACCACTCTTGTACTGAACAGCGTGGCATTATGATGGCATTTAATCATGACACTCTCATTGTGGACACAATAAAACTTGGAAATGTCCTTAAAATTTTGCTTGAAAATTTTAGTTTTTAAATTTATTTTACTAATAATCAATTAAATATATATCAATGTTATCTTTCTATTGTTGACTGCAAATGACATAAAAGCCAGCTTAAAGTTTTGTTGACTATTTCAGGAAATACTGACATTCTTTCAAGATGTAACATTTATTTTATGACATCGAATTCTGTACCATATCTTCTGTAACTCAAATGTTACAGCTCAGAACAAGAAAATAGGTTACAGAGTTGCATTTTCAATTGCTATTACCTTCACCTTGAGGTAGGGGTGTGGTTGTGGTATGCATCACATGGTCTAGATATATATCTGTATAAAGTATGAAGCTATAGCCAAGATAATGAAATAGGTCACAGGGTAATACTTTCCCATGTTATGACCTTGATCATGCTTGTGGTAGGGAATGTGTCTGCGGTATGTGATATGACCTCAAGATATGATGTACATCTGGGTAAAGTAAAGTATCATGAAAATATATTGAATGTTATGGTACAGACAAGGAAACAAATCACTAAGTTACAGTCTTCCTTGTCATGACCATGACCTTACATGGTGTAGGAGGTGTTCAGTGTTTTTGGTTTGGTTTTGAGGGGTTTAATGCCATATTTCAGGACGATAGGCTAAACATGGCAGCCAGTATATTTAGTGGAGGAAGAACATGGGAAGACCCCAGGAAGAACCACCAACCCACAGGAAGCTACTAGCATGCTTTCATACATGGCCAAGCAGAGATTCAAACCCATGTGGACAGAGGTGAGATGTGAATGATCTGCAAGGGTGACCACTCAGCCACCTGGGACCCTCAGGTGCTGGGTGACATTACATATGCACACATATCTGGATGGACAGAATCAGAAAAATCCCAACTTTGTCTTTTAAAAGCATGGATATAACAAGTCATAGACAAGAGGTGTTATTTTACATGGGTTAAACCCAGAAATTATAAATGCCAATTGCAGTTTAGATTGACAGTAATGAAAAATGTAACTAAAATATTAGTGCAAAATACTAAATGTCCAAAACATTCCCAAATATGTGTAAGTCACTGAATTAAAAGAAACAACAGTTAATATGGTATAAACATAGATATATTGTGAATTTATTTATTTTCATGGTTACAAATGTGTGGTTTTGCAAGAAAAGGCATTTTATTTGTACTTTATTTATAGATGGGAAGTAAGTTTCATTGTCTTTACAGATAAATAATTGTCTTTGACATGAGTCTGAAGCAAGCACAAAATCGATAAAAAAACACAAAAATGTTAATTCTCTTTTCTGGTTAACAGTGCACATGCTTCCAAATATATTGCAAAATACAGAGTTATAATCTATGGCCAATCTTGTATAATACTTAAAACACACATGTACGCACAAATCATCCCCTTTTCTGATTGTAATCTGTCTGTGGTCTGGAGTGAGAGCATGTAAGACAGGACAACTTGGTGAAAATACTAAATTAATCTTAAGAAGAAAAAAATTAATTTGTAAAGTAAATAAAAATTGTTAAGGCCAGATAATATAACTGAGAAATGTAATTAATCTCCGGTTGAATCTTTCATTAAAGGGCGCTTATGGTGCTTTTCAATCCTTTGTTTGTGAAAAACTGAGCTCATGATGCACATAATTGACTATGTAACCCAGGGCTGATCAAATCCCATAGCCTGATGTCCCAGACTATTCACTTTCAAAGTCAGACAAATACAAATATTTAAGTCACTAGTCCGGTACAAGGGCTTTTTTCCTATTTTAAAAAGGCTGGCAAGTCCATATTTTTGTGCTTTAATCACTTTATCTGCCTTTATCTGGCCATTCATGCTCTCTGGGCATACTGAACGCTTAATTCTACCCCTCTCCATGTATTCATTTACTACCTGTATCACACCTACTGGTGGTCATTGATAACTGTCGCATGTGCGCACATTCTATTACTGTTTGACTGCATTTTGGGCTAAGCGACCAAATTATTGGCAAATCAAAACATGTCAAACAAAACAAAGCTGGTATGATTAATTAGCAGTGTTTTAAGCGGCTTTGTTGTATTGTGTTTACTTAAACCAGATCCTCAAGAACGGCTCACTCTGATTTTAATCCAGCGAATCAGTGTAATTAAATTAATGAAAGGCACTTTACCAACATTAGTGTTGGTTTCCTTTATGAACTGATTAAATGACAGTAATGATTCTTTAATTTTTAATTGAGGATTAACTTCCACATGCGATATTGCATTTGAAGTGAATCAATTATGCTAATTAATGATCTGTCTCTGTTCGTATTTAAATGACAAAATGTATGTTATGATCACTTTAGAAGTAGTTGTCAGGCAAGGTGATATTTGCTCAATGGATAAAATGAGTTTGCTAAATTGTTTTTGCAAGGACGGTAATAAGGAAGATTCGGAGAAGGAAAATTCATATGAAAGTGGAGGGATAAGATCTAAGACTGCAATTGAGTGTGAGGTTAACTATTTCTCCAAAGAGACATAAGCCAGAATCTGTGGCAGCAAAAAATGTCAAATATGACACTACTAAGTGACAGCAACATTTTCAGCCATTTTGGGTTAATTGTTATCCCTGGCTTTAATTTATTAACTCAGAAAGAAAGCTGTTTTGCAGTTATTGTAAACAATATCCCAAACTGTCACAGGTTGGGAATTCGACCAGTGTTTTTGTCAATGGAACTGACAAATTCAGGATTGAACCAATCAAGTCTCATGACATTTCTGGACCTCACAAGGTCTGTGCAGCACAGTATATACATGACACAGCCAACATGTGCAGAAAATCTGTGAAGTTAGAGTTGCTGACCCACCACTAGGAAAGGCCCTTTCTAAACTAAATGAGACTTAAATGAAAAAAAAAGAGAGCTCTCTTTAACACAGCCTACACCCTAGCCCGTTATGGAAAACCATTTTCTGATATGAAAATGATGTGTGCACTCCAGGAGAAGAACGTTGTTGAACTTGGTGCTAATTATAAGAACAGACTGAGGGCAAGAAACTTTGTTCTATCAATTGATCAGGTCTTGAGAGAAGAAGTTGGGGAAAGTCTGAATTCCATTAAATTCCTTTCCATTCTTGCTGATGGAAGTATTGATGCTACTGTATCAGAGAAAGAAACAGGGCATGTTAAGATAACTGGACAATGGAAAACTGAAAGCCTCATTTGTCAGCATTGAGGAGTTGAAATCGGATGATGCCTTAGGAATAAAGGCAGGCACTGAAATGGGTTTGGAGAAAGTGGGTCTTACATTGGCAGATCTTAGTGATGTTACAAGCAGGAAACTAACCACTGTATGTGGCAATTTTGATAGTGCCAATGTGATGCAGGGATTAAAGGGTAGAACTATGAAATACTTATCAGACAGTGCTCCATGGATATTTCCTATGCATTGTGTTGTCCACAAGTTAGAACTTGCAGCTTTGGATGCTGTCAAAGCAAGTTCATATCTAAAAAAGTTTGAGGAGATTGTAAAGGGGATTTTCCTGTTCTATCACTACAGCAGTAAGAGACAAATAGAAGGGAAAACAATTTCAGACATACTTGACACGTCTTTGGCTCACTTGAGTGGTGTGAAGCAGGTTTGTAGGTTTATGCAAATATTGTACATAACAATTACATTTTTACATTTTGTTTGAAAATCATGTATAACTTGTGTTATTATGTGACATACTTTGTCTTGAATGAGATCTGAAACTGAATATGAGCATAATGTTATTCTTTATTTTTATCTGTGATGTAATAATTCCTAACAATTAATCATATGTGATGTGGAAAAGCTTGTACTTTATTATAATCAGTTACAATTGGAAGTTTAGAAAATGGGTGCTTATGAGGAGGAGAAGAATTAGAAGATTAATGATAGGTTAATTGGCAAAGGACAAAACAGCATTGTAATTAGTTTTCTTTTTGTTGTTTTTATTAGATCTTTCTTTGCTTTTAAATCATAGGTGAGATGGTTAGCAAGCAAGACATGAGCATGGACCAATGATGAAGGTATTACATATGTTAGCTTACTACTTTTCTTTTCCATTGTCTTCATAAGAAGTTTAGTTTGCTAAATTAACTAATTAACTAATTAAAACTTATTCACTGACAGTTTTTAAATATTGTGAATGATTTGATGTTTTGCTTTTTATAACAAATAATAATATATTATTAAGTTCTATTATTTTGAAGGAAATTCTCTCAAGTTTTGAATCCACTAGAACACACACAAGACCAAGCATTTGAAATGGGAAATGCCCAATCCAGCATGTGACTGACATCATTGATGACATGATAAGGAACATTGACAAGTGGTGAGAACAAGAAAAGATTCAAAACTTTGTTAAAAGAGGCAAATATATTTATCTTTCCTAAACTTAGGAAATTGTTTTAAGTAAAGTAAAAAGTTTTGGAAGATTGAAGATAATAGACTTTAGGTTCATGACTTGACATTCATAAATAGCAAGTAAAATATTTGACAGATGCTTAGCATACATTTTTTTTATAGGTTAGTTATAAAACTTACAATGACATTATAACCATTCACATGCTTACATTATTATTTCAATTACATTTATTCATAGTAATTAAACATTACTGCTCTAACAGAATTTTCTTCTATTTCATGGCTTCTTTTCAGTTTTGGAAACTTCAATGAGGAACCTTTGAGATGTTTTAGAGCATTTGACTACAGGCACTTTCCTCATGAGAGGGCGGCTCTAATGAAATATGGGAGGGAAGACTTGCAGGTTTTTCTCAATCATCTTGAAGTTATTTTCCTGCCATTCATCAGCAGAATTTAGAGTTCAAAGCAAAGATGAGGGCACCGGATCCACCTGTTGAAATTCTTGGAACACTCTTGGTGAATACTCCACCTTGTCTCAGTCTGTTATGCAAACTATTAGAAATCATGTTTGTTATAAGCCTGTCCACTGCTGAGTGTGAGTGAGGATTTAGTTCAATGAACTTAATCAAGACTTTATTAAGGGATTCTTTAAAGCCAGAGAGTTTACAAATTTAACATTTCAGCCAATGGACCAAAGATTGAGGACTTCAAACCAGACAAATTTAACATTTCAGCAAATGGACCAAAGCTTCAGGACTTCAAACCAGACAAATTTAACATTTCAGCAAATGGACCAGAGCCTGAGGACTTCAACCCAGACATAGCTATCAACTCTTGCCTTTGTGCTGATCCAAGGGGCAGACATGTACATGGAAATTTTTTGTAATTGTACAATATCAACCAATGTTTTTGAAAAATAAAATTCTTTTAATAAATAATTATGTTGTATATTATTTCATTTATTCTTTCTATGAATTAAAATGCACACATCTCATAAAATCTTGGCAAGTGATTACAATTTTGGGATAAGTGAAAAGTAAGGTGGGACAAGTGAATTTTTTTAAACCACTTGTCCTAGACAAGTGAATAAAAAAAATTTGATCAGCCCTGAAGTAAACAGTCCAAAAGGAACAATTGCACACTGATTTTACAGGCATGGCTCAGCACGTCAATGAGATCAAATGTCCAATGGAAAAGGACATCTGAAATTTCCATCAATAAATCTGACTTGTTTTTACAGCTAAATGTAGGTGTTAATTCCAGTTGCTTTTCTCCACGAGTGATCTCCTGCTGACACTACTCTAAATATTTGTTCATTCACTAATTAAATTACTAATATTACATACACTGATACATATAAACATAAACTCCATTTGAGGATGGGGTTAACTATAGTCTTGGTTAATTGACATCCATTCTGACCAAAATGTAAAATGACTTACTATGCATGCAAAGATATGAAGTGGAAGAGCTAAAGGTTGACCAAAATATTTTCAATTCATTTCACTTCTGTCCCCATACAGTTACACATGGAAATGGACATAAAAGACTCTTTAAGGCACAAACAGTGAATTCAAACTGGACAAGCAAATTCTGATCAGTGAATTTATGTCTCACAGCCAGTGTGTTGAGGAAACACAAGAGTGTTTTTACTTTAATCTGTGACCTTGATCTTGACCTTGAACATATGACCCAAACTCCCGACACCTGATACATCTTCTAGTAAAGATACATATATATAACAAGTTTCATCACTCTATCTTAAACAGCTGTAAAGATATAGGGTTGAAATGAAAAACTGAAAATGCTAACCTATGACCTTGACCTTGGGGACAGAATCCTAAACAAGGTATGAAACACACTCTAGTGATAATGCATGAGTGTATCATGTACCAATTTATCTCAAATGGCCTAAATTAACAGTATGGAACAAAAACTGAGAGATAAATGGACAGACAAACAGCATACAAATAATAGTATGGAACAAAACTGTGTGATGATGGACTGACAAATGGTATACAATCAATTGTGTAAACAAAATTGTGTGATGGCTGGACAGATAAATGGTATACAATTAATTGTGTAAACAAAATTGTGTGATGGCTGGACAAACAAATGGTATACAATTGTGTAAACAAAACAGTGTGATGGATGGAGAGACAAATGCCACACATTTTATTTTGTAAACAAAATTGTGTGATGGCTGGGTAGATAAAATGGTATACAATTAAGTGTGTAAACAAAATTGTGTGATGGTTGCAGAGACAAATCGTATACAATTATTTGCATAAACAAAATTGTGTGATGGCTGGACAGATTACTGGACCAGTATACAATTAATTGTGTAAACAAAATTGTATCATGGATGGGCAGACAAATGGCATACAATTAACAGTGTAGATAAAAACTGTGTGATAGCGGACAGACAAATGATGAACAAAAAAATAAATGGATGGATGGATGACTTGACAGACTAATAAAAACACAAATACTATGTCTCTTACTTTGTGCAAAGGTGTGTGTGTGTGTCTGTGCACATGCATGTGTGCGTGTTTGTGAACAAGACATTTTTACTTCAATGCTTAAGATGACTGATATTCCAGTAAACAATATGGATCAACAGCTGGTTTAGATCCTCAGATCCAAGATGATTTGCACTTTTACTCGTGTAATGTAACATATATAAAAACAACAATGTCTGAAGCTATCATCAAAAATGTCTGAAATCTCATGTGAGTAAAAGTCAATCTCATTAAAACAATATATTTTGTTGAATAAAATCCCAGGTGTCACCTGCATTATATACATTCCAGTCATGTCTTGCATCCTCTGCCCCCACTGATCCCAAATCCAAACCCTAATTATGAGCCTATCTCAAGAACCAGTCGTAACATTAACCAGAAAATGTAAGTCACTGTGACCTAATTTTGCTATATATGAGTAATACTCCTCAAGATGAATCAATTTTCAAGACTGTACAATTATGTAAGTGTTGTAAAGAAATGGCACAAAGTGAAAGTTTAATGTTTACACCCAAATTAATGCAAAAACTAAGATGTAGTTGCATATATCTCACCTAGGTGAGATGTAGTTGCATATATCTCACCTAGGTGAGATGTAGTTGCATATATCTCACCTAGGTAAGATGTAGTTGCATATATCTCACCTAGGTAAGATGTAGTTGCATATATATCGCCTAGGTGAGATGTAGTTGCATATATCTCACCTAGGTGAGATGTAGTTGCATATATCTCACCTAGGTGAGATATAGTTGAATATATCTCACCTAGGTGAGATGTAGTTGCATATATATCATCTAGGTGGACAAAAATTAACGTGTCCTTTGAATTAATGGGGTTGCTGAGATTTAACCATGTTCAATCAATTAAACAAGAGGTCCTGTTCTTTACCTTCTGATGAATCATCACTGCAAAAGAAGTTTCTGACAGTGGACTGGCTGATCTCTGGGGACATGGAAGCAGCAATGGCCTCATCATCAGGTTTTGGAACCTTGTATAGGTACCTAGTGCAAACAAACACATAAATAAACATAAAAGCAAGCAAAAAGAAATTTTTTTATTTTATGCTAGGCAGTGAATTACTGGATTTTCTGAGTCAAATAATTGTGATATTTCACTGCAGTGAAAAAATATGATATTTTTTCACTGGCCGTCAATAGACATTGATAACATTATAACTAAGAAATTTAAAACTTTTTATAAGACACTTGCGTGGTGTAAGATGGCTGCTTTGGATCCAGATGAACCGGGTTCAAATGCAACTAGGTGCAAATAATTTTTTTTTCATTTTCTTTTTATCTGCTGTTTTACCTTGAATTGGGAAGGAGAATTATGTAACTACTGATATTTTATGTGCAAATATACACAAAACAGAGCAGAACATAAACTGTAAACTGCTGACATTATCATGCGGGATGCAGTAAGAAATCAGTGACTTCAGTGTGTTATACAAATTGCTAGACAATACGCTTGAGCATAAAATAAAAAGAATATTTGCTTGCTCCAAGTGAATAACGGATATATTTCATCTCATGGGTGAAAAACTTAAGTATTTTCACTCGTGGCTTCACCACTCGTGATAATACTGAATTTTTCACCCACTCGATGAAATATATCCATTATTCACTTGGAGCAAGCAAATATCCTCTCTATATTCATGAAGATCAATTAAATCCCCCTGTCATTAAACTCTTATACTTTAATACATATAAAAGCTCAAACACTTAAGCTCTTAAACATCCTACCTGGTCAATTTACATGAAAGTCCACCTAGAAATAACCTTTTTCAAAGTAAAATGCTGTTGTCAAACCTTCTGCATGATTATTTGTTTGCTCAATATTAAATTTTAAAAACATTAACAGTACAATACAGATTATCCTGATCCAGATTGGATTTTGTATAGTAAACTGGTCATCTGGATAATTTATTTGAATTACTACTAATAGGAGATTTATGTTTTCAAGCAACAGGGTGGGAGTCCATATGAGTGGACAATCCAGATAACTGTCATCCAAATAATCAGCATTCTACTGTACCCAAAATGTGGAGTCATCCAAATAATCAGCATTCTACTGTACTCAAACTGTGGAGTTATCCAAATAATCTGCATTCTATTATACTCAAACTGTGGAGTTATCCAAATAATCAGCATTCTATTGTACTCAAACTGTGGAGTTATCCAAATAATCAGCATTCTATTGTACTCAAACTGTGGAGTCATCCAAATAATCAGCATTCTATTGTACTCAAACTGTGGAGTTATCCCAATAATCAGCATTCTATTGTATCTATAAAATTCAAATCAAAATGGTTGTGTGCCCCATCTACTGCAAGAATTTTTAGCATATCCGATTCATTCTATATACATTTGACACATGATGAACTTTTTGTGATGGAATGCCTCACTATTAAGTAAATTAACATCTGGATTAGAATCTCCACATTTTTAAAAAATGTCACAATTTTTATAAGGGTAGGGCAGAATGCTACACCCAACCTATGTACCATGTTATGAAGATGTGAATTTCACAAACTTTAATACACACTTTAATATATGCCATCATCTCCAGAAAAAAAGATACTTGTTATCTGTTAAAAGATGACTAAACAATAAATCTTAAATCATTTGCAGCTACTGTTTGTAATTAGGTCACTGATCTTTAAAAAAAATTCTTCAAGCTAATGTTGGTGCTAGCAATTGCCAAAAGTGATCACATTCTCAAATGGCAATGAATTTAAATAAAAACAACATATCTGGTGATTGAAAATTAAGGGACTTATGCCATTTTATGCAGAATATCACACTGAAGCCACAGATGTCAAATAGTGTAACATATTTTCCAGGTTGAATAAATGATGTAATGGACTAAATTTCTCAACAAAGGAACATGCAGAAATGCATACGATCTATATCTGCTCACAAGTCAGGTCCAACTGCAAACAAAATAGATCCTGATCTGTCATCACACAATGCAATGGCAGATCTGTGTCTATGATGTTTTCACTTAGATCCAACTTATAAGTGAGTACATATGGTAATTCACCAACAAATCAAATGTTTGCTAATGACAAAAGAAAATTTTCAGACAAAAACGAGATTTTTGAAAGAAAATACTGGTAAATAATCAGAATGATTAAAGATGAATAGGTGCTAGATTTGAAATGCAAAATGTCTTAGTGCATTCCTTTACTTGTACGCTACATAATCGTACATGTCAGTATTTTTCAAGGCATAATTTGATGACTACTTCAAAAATTCGAGTGCCAACCTAGGTCTAAGCAATATGTTATCTCCATCACAACAGTACACATAAGACAGGTATTGACAATAACTTATTCAAGTTTACAACATTAACATAATTGCCACAGTTGTCCTTGAGATGTGATAACTATGCTATGATAAATACATGTGAGACAATTAGGATCTACATCACTTCATTAGTTGAGATTACAAGGCATACTCACAAAAAATGATTGGAAAATGCAAGTTGAGATTTCAAGCTCTTGCATCTTTTTGCAAGTGGTAAATTTTGCAGTGATATACAGCAAATCCTTACTAAAACTCCTTGAATTACATAAATTCAGCAAAATATAAAATTCATAATTCTGAAATGTAAACAATGAAGCTTGTTTTGGCATCGATTCCTTTACCGTGAGCTATTATATTTGGTGTGTAGTCTAATATTAGTATACATGTATCTACTAATAATACACAGTGGACTAGGGTATAACCATTATATCTTGAAAGAAAAGCAAGATATCTCTTACATGTCCAACCATTTTTTCAAAAATATGGAAATATTTATCCAATATTATCTTAATTAAGGTCAAATCTGTTACTATGTCTCCTTTCTGATGACTTGTTCTTGCTAGTATGTACTTTTTGTTGGACAGCTAATCACAGATATTTGTAACAAAAGTTATCCTGACTATCCCCCAACAATAAAATGTTTTTTTCCATAAGACATTCTGGTTCAATCTGGTACAGATGACTGTTCAGGACCCTACCATGGTCCAAAAGTACAAACTTGGACATGTGTATAAATCAGACTTCAGTTATGACCAAGAAAAACAATTCAGATGCACATGAAGTTTTTTTTCAAATGATAATAAAAAATTACAAATGACACCGATAGAAAAGTATGGTACTTCATACTTATTCCAAAACCTCTGGATTAAACTATAGATAATAACAGTAACTGGTTTTAAAAATGGCAGAAGATATACTATTTTGCATACTGATTTTTTTTTCTCCACTCCTAAAAATCTGCAAGTAGTAAAAAAAAATGTTACATTTTATCCCTGGACTAATAGAACCCTTCGTATGCATCAGTGCAGGATAGGAAAATTCCACCTCTGGAATCAGAATTCTGCATCAGACACTCAACAAAACTATAATCTTGAAGATGGAATTTTTCTATCCAACACCAATACATAATGAAGGATGCTTTTTTTCCCCCATCCGGAATGAAAAATGAGGGTCAAAGTCAAAATGGTGTACTGTGATTACTGATGTAACTTTAATAACAGCAAATCACCCAAGGAAAATTTCCTCACATTAAGATAGGGCATAAAAAGTTAGATTTACACTGAATAAGTCTTTATAAATTTTCAATGACATTTCAACACAGAACAGTGGCCAAGACCATGAAGGTAATAGCAATATACATCACACAAACTGTGTATTAAATATACAAATGCTAACAGGTAAAAAATAAAGTCCACTCTTATCCCCTGAGATAAAGTAAGACGGACAAAAGATAATGATATAGTCCTTGATTCAACTTTAATCTGGAATTGGTCTTCCTTTCATAAATAATGAGATAATGAATTTACAAAAAGGAATAAATACAACATTGGCTTTTGCAACTCCAAACCTTATCATACAGAATCTGTACCTGTATTAAGATTGATCAGTGCAAAACATCCCGTTTGTTCGACACTAACTTCAACTGCTGCATCTTTTAGAATGTAAATATGTTGCAATTAACTTGTATCTTGATTATAGTAAAAGAATGCTCAAGTAATGATGGAAATCAAGGAGTTTTCGCCAGTTTGTGTTCATTATAATTTTTGCAGAATGTCATGTGATGAAAGACAGCAGTCACATGATGAAAGATCGAGATATTATTCCAAACGTTGTTCTACAATGGAAAACACGATCATACACATACACATAATTATATGAATGTGAGAAAAGCAGGAATGAAATGACTTCATATCATGTAAAGCTAAAAGAGCTAATACAACATCTATTTGGAACATCAATTGTGTTTTTACAGGGACAATAAAAGGTTATACTTACTTTCCTTCATCCTTAACTGGACATTCCTTCTCTGATTTTATCTCATTTAAAAAGTTTCCAAAGTGTGCTAAAAAAAAAAAAAAAAAATAAAGACAAAGGTGTAGAATGATAAAATGTACATGTTTTTCAAAGTTCTGTGCCTAATTGAGCTTAAGAAATCTAAAGACATTTAGAACCCAATCAATAAGAAATTAAAGCTCTGGTTCATTTCCACACGTTAAAATACTTGTAGTTTAAAATGTAGATTTATATAAAATTGAAAATAAATGCAAAATGAAAAAGCGTGGTAGATACAACTGATATAAATTTTCCAAAATATGCTAAAACCATTGGTTAACATCATCATATTTCCAGCACTGAAAAACGTTGAATAAATGTTCAGAATGGAATGAATGATAGGTTTATCTTTAGATAAAACCACGGAACACGGCATTCTCACGTATATTTACATACAAGTATGATGGAAATAAATGTATACAGTCAAACCTGTCCTAATGGTCACCTTTACTCATCAGTCACCTGTTCAAAACAGCCATTCTAATTTTCTCCCAGCAAATTTACTATATAAATGTCCTGTATGTAACGGTCACCCGCCTTCCGTGGTCAGTGAACAGGTGATTCCTAACCAAACAATGCTTTCTCCTCGCCTTAAGTGGTCACTGGAGCGCACTACAGTGACTGCTCAGTCTAAGCACACAAAAATTTTTCTTTCATGAAGGCATTGTTTGGATAAAGGAATATCATGTGAAGTGATGTGCAAACATTTCTTATCTTGCTTCTCCTTTTACTCCAGTCACATTGACAATATAACTCAAAGGTGTCAGTATGTAAAATTTTAAACTGAGGCAATTTTTATCATTAGGGTAGTGTGTCGAAGCAATTCATTTGCTGAATGGTGGAAAAAGCAGTCATGTTATCGCAGCAGAAATCTAAGTCACTTTTTGTGCCAGTGAGCCAAGTGTAGTTCAATATCGTCATCTATTTGTCTGTGAAAATTAAAGAAGAAAAAAGTTTCTCTTTGAGAAAAGATACGTTACATCCCATTTCATTAAGGTCAGGGGTCATTCAATATTTAAAACTTGTCTGTAAAGGCAGGTGAAGTTTTGGTTCAAGGGTCACAAAGAATAGCCAAATATGGCTTCTTTTGATTTTCTATGCATCACAGGCTTTCACATAAGCCCACTGTCTTTTGATATCGATCAGTTGAGCAACTAGTTTATCCAGATATTTTTAAGGCATGAACAGCTGTTTCCAAGCCTAACTTATACAAGTTGGCTGACCAAAAAGTCAGTCCTCTGTTTTACAGGCATATGTAAGCTGTCAATCAGTAGTGAAATTATTGTTTTGCTATGGCCCACAAAACAAACTAAGATCGGTGATTATTTTAAGTCAGTGATGATTTAATTTATAGGATGGATTAAAGTGAGCAGGATACAATAATCTTGTGTTGAACATGTTACAGAATTATATATCATTTTTTTTTAAAAATATATGATCTCTGCATAATAGTCTAACAGCTGTCATTTTGCAGAAAGTACATATACGGTATTTCAATGTGACTCAGTACATTAGGTCGTGGGAAGAATTGAAGCTTGTAGCATTAGTGTATCACATGGTTTAGCACGTGAGAGATGAACTTCTGACCTAGATTCTATGAGTAAATACTTTATTGACTATTAAAAACGTTGGTACACTGGCACTTTAGAGATGTCACGCATAACCTTGTTTCTTATTGGTTTGGAGAAGGTTGTTTCTAGAAGGATTAAATAGGTTTTTATTTCAATTCTGCGTATTAAGAAGATATATATTAGGATGTATTGTTGTGTTAGGTATTCCTAGCATAGTCGGTCAGCCTGAGAGTTCATAAACAAAATTGGTTCATTTTGTGTGCGGATATTCTACTTCAGATATATATCATCATATAGAACATTCTGGATTAAGTACTATTTCTTAAACTGTAGTAATTATACAGTTCCGTGGAATTATCGGAAACATTTCTAGAACTTGTGATATTCCATTCACAGGGATTATTTGGAATTTATAAAACTTGGATATACTGATTCTTATTAACACATCAGTACAGCAAAGGTTTCATTCGGAACCTACCTTCATTCGGAACATTTGAATTAACTTCTGGATCAGTGAACTTTAGAACAATTTAGGACTTTTAAGGATATTCTATACTGTAAGTTATTTTAATTCTTTCACTTTGATTGATTTAGGAAATTAAATATTTGTATTTTAAATCTGAAAGCATGTTTGAGTCTTTTCTTTTGTTACATTACCCCTAGTCATAACAAACATAAATTTAGTAGAGAACAACATAGATATGTATTTTATGATTTTGTTGAATAGTGCACATAAAACAATCTTTATAGTGTAATTACGATAATAATAATATTGATAATAATTATAATAATGATAATGACATTTGATGCACGGTAATTGTTCAAAAACCAATTTTAAAGGTGAACCTGTGTACAGAGGTCACCTGTGTACATAGAACAGTTTTGCCTTTTACCATTGGGTGGCTGCTGTTGACAGGTTTGACTGTCTATACAGAATTAGTTTTTTCCTTACATTTTGAATTTGTTGGGGCTGGAGCTGCTTGAAAATCTGCAAAATCATCATCATTATCATTTTGTGTTGTCATGGTAACTGCTCCTTGATTGACAGCTATACCAGGCAGCTGGGTAACTGGTAGAGTGGCTGGGGAAGAGGTGGTGAGATGACTTGGCAATTTGCCAGGATCCACAACTGGTGACATTTGTTGAGAGAAATGGGCTGCTTGCATCATCAGCTGAGAAGGTCCACTTATTGAAGTCACCTGCTGCATGGTTCCCCCTGGTGGCACTGTTGATTGACTAGCTCCACTTAATAGCACCATAGACTGACTAGTGCCCCCAGGTGGCATTGTTGATTGACTAGTTCCACTAGATAACACTGCAGATTGACTAATGTCCCCTGGTGTGATCATACCTGATGATGCCATTATTGCATTCAAAATAGGAACAGGAGGGTGTGGACATCTACTTAATATGTCTGTTGAAACAATCTGGTAATTATTCTAAAATGAGACAAAAAAGTTCATGTATGCACCAAGAAGACATGTTTTTATATCCTGAAATTTAAAAATTACTAAAAATGACCAAGGATTACAAATTTTACTCATCAAATATTAAAGATCAAATTAAAAAAAACAATCTGCACTAAATGATTTTGTCAACAATTTCAGTTCAAGTGTTTTTTTAAAGGGAGATGCAAAATCTATGTACTACAAGGTATAACCCATACACACAAGTGGTGTAATTCAAAGTAGGATGACAATTCCTTCTAAATATAAATTTCTACTTTCTTTCAAAAATACTTGATGTATCAAAGTCATCTGGAGTCCATTTCCTATGCTGACCTTTTTCTGATCAGAACAAAAAAAAGGACAGAACAATACAAATCTTAGGAAACAATATGATGGAGAGAAGAAGGCTAGGAATAGTACATACCTGAACAAGAGCTACAAGCGCCAGAATGGTGAAAAGTTCTGACTTTATGAGTTGACCAGGGGTCTCTTTGTTGGCTAGCCCCCAAATATGTCCCAACATTTCACGTGGCAGACCACTCAGCATCAGTAATGGGTACAACCTCTCTGTGTTGATCTTCCCATCTCTTCAAGGCAAATATTCAATAGCAGTATAGAACAAATCATGTGATCAGCAGGAATTAGTTTTATACAAACAAAATGATCCTCGTCTAGGATATTCAGCAAACACGTGGTTGTCATATCTTTAAAATATAAAACTGACAATGGCTTATCATAGATCAACAGGCCTGAAACGAGGTGAATGGAGAAATGGAAATTAAATCCAACAAAGAAAGAATTAATGGCTTCAAAAGACCACTATTTTTCGAATGCATCTGGTATTGTTTTCAAAAACCTTAAACACTAACTCCAGTTGTTTATATATTGTTGCTATGGCCACTATCCTTTGATACCCATGTCACGCAATTGCTAATGTAGGTGATACAGAACTCCCTCATTATGACCATCCATGGAATATACTGCCTTATAGTGAGATCACCTTATAATGAATTACATCATACATATAATTTTAGTATTACTTAATAAAATGGGATCCATGACAATACCAGCCTTATAACAGGAAACTGTTATAATAATGAGTGCTATAATGAGAGTGTGCTGTACAGTTCGACTCTTTCCTGTGTATTCTTGTAGGCAGAATAGAGATATGGGAAAGAATTCTGTTACCTCATTACTCATTAACAACTAAAGAGGAAATTTTTTAAAAATTCAAAATAAAATTGATTTATATGACTAATGCAAAAATATCAGTTAACTATTGATTTCAATATACTTTTATTAAGAAGTATACAAGAATTTTCCACAGGTTCATAAATTTTGTGTCATCGCTACCCATGATTATCATTTACAGAATATTCTTTCTGTAACCCATGATTCTCTGTGCCATTTCAAAAACATGTCAAAATCTAAGTGTCAGTTGTTTGTGCTGTTTAAAACATGCCACAATCTAAGTGTCAGTTGTTTGTGCTGTTTCAAACATGTCAAAATCTAAGTGTCAGTTGTTTGTGCTGTTTCAAACATGTCACAATCTAAGTGTCAAGGAAATGAAAATTAAAACATAAAAGCCTAATTTTAGTTTCCTAAAATTTAACATAGGTGTTGAAAGTCAATATGCATTTACTGTATGTACTCACATATAAGTCGAGTCCAACCGCAAACAACATAGACCCTGATTTGCCATTGCATAATGTGCCAGCAGATCAGGATCAATGTTGTTTGTGCTACTGATCATTCCTAAAAAAAAAACAGACCCAGATCTGCCGGTGCATTATGCAATGGAAGATTTGGGTTTGTGCAGTTTGCAGTTGGACATGACCTATAAACGAGTACATACGGTAGTTAAAAAAGACTAAGGTATTGACTGAAGTCTCATGAGGTATTGGCTTTATGACATAATGTACAGTAGCTTTTTGAAAGAGTGACAGATTTTGTCTTACTAAAGTCTCATGAGGTATTGGCTTTATGACATAATGTACAGTAGCTTTTTGAAAGAGTGACAGATTTTGTCTTACTATGCAGTGGAATTTAGGTCACGATTATGATGATCTTTGGTAGTAACGTGACTTTACTGTAAATTTTGACTTAATAAAAGCTGATTGGTCAACTCTGGTTATTGTACTCTTGATCTATGAAAAAGCACATTTTTAAGTAAATTATGTTTTTCCGCTACCTCTTGAATCCAGCAATCATGGAAAGATGAATAAATTCGTCTTTCCCATCTACCAGACTCAGTTCCTGTTGTCTCTGCAAAGCTAGATTATGCAGATAGAAGCTTGAGAAGGTTGACTGTGCATGCCCGCCAACTACATCTATTATGTCCCAGATTACCATGTTCTATTCAAATGCGAGGCTTGCCGAGATACCTTTGATTTCATGAGCAGTAATTTGTATGAGGCATACTTGATCCCCTAGAGATCTCTGAGTACGCTGTGCATATTACCCACTTTAACCATGATGGTAGGGCTTGGGTGGTTATATCCTCTTTCCCCATCTTGACCAGAAGAAAGAGGCATTGCTTGTCACCCCACCCCACCAATATCCATCCCACTCCCCGCCTGGGCAGGCACATTTCTATGTGCTTTATGTAGTGTCTTAGCATGCAGACTGGGTCCTGCATCACTGCCTCCTTAGACTTATAGATGGAGGAGATGGAACAAATGACGATTCTTTGATTTCCCACTGATGGCAGCCTGTTCTTTGCTGTGAAGCCTGAATGCATCATCATTACCACTGAACCCTCTGATCTAAACTGTTGATAGTTTGGGTCCACTGAAAGGGCATGCAACTCGCTGACCCTGCATGCTGAAGCTAGAGTTATCAAGAAACATGTTTTGAATGATGGCAGCTTCAAGGAGGTGCTGGCTCGAACTGATCTGAATTGAACCATGTCAGTACCCATGATAAATTCCACTTGGGAAACAGGGTGAGAGATTTTGGTCTATTAAATTCAAAATTGGCTGGAGGGTCTGATAAATCCTTATCATGACCTATATTTGTTCTACCATGATGTCTGAATGTGTTAAATATCATACAGCAGTAGCCTTTGATTGTAATGAGTGCCAACTTTTTCTCCTTGAAGAGCCAGAGAAAAATGTTAGCCAATTCTGAGATTAAGGCACTCAAAGGGATGATGCTGCTGCTGTTGCATCAGTCCCTGAAAGCCAGCCACTTCCCCTCATACACCTTCAAAGTGGAGGGACTTCTAGTTTGTGAGATTCTCTCCATGACAGAAATCTGAATTTCCTTTGTTGGCAAAGCTCTCCTAACAAGAACCAGCTGAAAGGGAGTAGCGTCGGGGCATGGATGAAACACCTGCAACCGAGGCTGTTTAAGCAGGTTGGGTCTCAGTGGTATTTTACTGGTAATGTCTATCACTGGTAATGTCTATCACTAGATCGAGCAGATTGTTCACCCAGGACCTGTCCAACCTGGGAGGGGCTATCAGAATCACTTGGCCCCTCACTTTTTGAATTATTTTCAGTACCAGGGCTGGGGGGGATAGGCATAGCTCCAAACCCCTCCCAACTGATCCAGAGTGCATCCACAGCCCATACCTCTAGGTCAAGGACTGGTAAGACGAAGGTGGGCAGTCTGTGATTCCACCTCATCACAAAGAGATCTACCATCTAAGATCGGATGGCTCCAAAGTGCACAAATCCACTGAAAGATCACTGGGTGGATGTACCATTGTGTGAAGGGTGTGGCCCATTTTTGACAATTAATTGGCCTAGGGCATTAAGCCTGCCCGGAATATGTCTGATCTGGGCAGTTATATTCATCTGATTGCACCAGCGGAAAAAATCCCAAACCAGTATGCATAAATCTGTTGATATCATTCCTTGTTTGAGGAGATAGGCCACCAACACAGAATTGTCCAACATAATGAGGACTACCTTTCCATATACTTGGTTCTTCCAGAAATGAGAACGTGTTTCATATGGTCTTCATTTCTAAGATGTTGATGTGGAGAGGTAACTCTTGCAGCCCCCATTCCCCAATGACCGTGGAGTCCCCAACTATAAAAGCTTGTAATTTCCAGTTGGGGCTTTTCTAAAGGAATTCTTGCCGTGAGCCATTGTTTGTTGCACCACTGATGCAGGAAAGACACTTCTTCATTCAAGATAATTTTTTTTATCTAGACACCCAGAAAAGAGATGCCATTGAGCTAGCAGAGCCATTTGCAATGGGCGCATGAAAAGGCAGCAGAGGGGAATTTAATCTGCTGCCATTTTGAGTAGTCGGAGGAGTTGCAAAAATTCTCATCAAGATCCAGTCTCTGTTGGAAATCAACTCTGTGAATTTGATAATCCGTGTTGCACACAATTGAGGATGGCAAACAAAATTGAGGTTTGTAAAATATTCCATGCCCAGGTGGACAAACTGCTGGGATGGGATAAGGTGTGACTTGTATCAATTGATAAGGAACCCTAACTGACTCAAAAGGGAAAGATCATTTCTGACCTTGACCAAAGATAAACTTACCATGTGCTTTTGGAGGATATCATCAAGATATGCAGCTATGTATTTGTTGAACCAGCTGAGGTCAATAATTGGTCTGAGATTCACGTTGGCCTTGGGTACCAGAAACAGCCTGGAGTAAAACCCTGGACAGTTCATTTTGCAAACTACCACCACCGCTTGCTTGTCGAGTAGTGACCAGATCTCCTTCTGTAAAATTATTGCCTTCTTCCAATCGGATGGCAAATCAGTCATGGAAGGGGAAGTCGATAGGGGAGAGAGTAGAATAAATGAAATCTGAAGTCCCTCCAAAACAACTTGGGTCACCCATACATTTTCAAAAAACAGATCAATCCACATGGTTAAAATATGAAGGAGTCTGGTGCCCACACAAAGGCTGTCTGCCGGCGATCAGAATGGCAAGTCAGCCTTGGCTGTTAGGAGGCTTGGAGAAGGAGAAACCTTGTTTCCTTTACCCTCTGCCAAAATGCCTCTTGAACTGAGGATTCTGTTGGCACCTGAAATTGGATTGAGGATGAAATCGTTGCCTTTGAGCGCTATTCAGCCTCTTATTCTTTTGCCACTGATAGTCTCTATGCTGCGGCTGAAAACTGGTTCTTCCTTATAGTAGGTGCAGGTGGAAAAGTGAGTTGAAGCGCAGTTCATGTGATGCCTGCTTCTCTACTTCCTCAATTATTCCACCAAACAGCAATGGCATGCCAAAAGATGCCCAATGTAGAGCCAAGGCATGATGTGGCTTTAGGGCAGATGAGCACAGGCAAGCATCCCATCGCACAAGATAAAAGGATAGCTGATGCTGTCAGGGCATTAGCCATCATGTGATACATGACACTATTAATCACCTTGGCAATGTGGGCCATGGATTCCCACACATGATCGCTCCCTGCTTTTTTAGTCAGTCAAAATATAGCAACCAAAGCCAAATTTAGCATAGAGAAAGTAGTGATCATGTTTCACACTAACCTGGAGATGACATGAAAGACATTTTTGTCCACCTTATCAAACAGAGGGTTGGACATATTGACCACAGCAATATTTTTATCTAAGGATGGCAGCTCAATGCTGAATGTCAGCAAATGTGTGTGATACCAGCATGGAGAGAACAATGCTGGTAGTTGGCCTTCAGCAAAGAAAGCCTTGGAATTGCCAGTGTCCTGTATTTTATCAGTCAGGCAGTCAGAAATTTCTTTAACCCTTGCTGATGGAAAGTTGACTGTTCTTCTTTATCTTCTAAATCCACTGAAGAGTTGATCTTATATGCCAGAAATCAGCAGAACTCCATGGCCACTTTAAAGCTGTATTCCATATGCTCCACTGTAGAATTAGCATATGCTAAATCATCAGTGCTATCCCTGCACTCACTGTGGGAGTTGTCCTCATCAGGTATTCTGTCAACATCAGAATACAGCCGTCGGCAGGGACAAGGCCGTGCCATCATCCCTGTATACTGTTTGAAATCTCCCCAAAGGATACGCCATAAAAAGATTTGATACACCAATTACATCCACAATTGGGCAAGGAAATGGTTTGTCTTGCTGGTATTAAATGCTGGTAATTGTGTTGGCCGGTTGGCTCGACTATTCAATGGATGCACAGAATGGCTATCAGCTGTGCCATCAGCACAGCTCCCAGCTGGATGGATGGCCTGGTTCTTAGCTGGACAGCTGGTTCAGTAATCGCCCGGTTGATCTGTGCGGCAAAATGGACAGATCAGCTAATCGGATCCCCGTAACACCATGTGCAACTGGCCAGTTTACGACATGACTCACCAAAGTGATTGTCAAGTACAGCCAGTCAGGTGGGCAGCTGGACTGGCTGGACAGCAACCAAAATGGCATTATACAAATTGGACTGGTGGCCATATGTTTCATCTACATGCCGACAATACCCCATGTACCAAGACTTACAGGCCCAAGCGCCAAACTCCAGCATGCAGGGGGACTTACGCCCACTGGGCAGCTTAGAAAATGGAAGACAGTCTCTCAAAAGCTCCAATTCATCAATGGAGAAATAAGAGGAATGAGATGGAACAAATTCGCCTGAGGCCAGCAACTGTGTCATTGCCTCTTGAACTAGTCACCACATTTGTGATTTTGACTGCCTGTTGAGAAAAAGTGGGTGGCAGGTCCTTAACCCCTTTTTTTTCCATTTGTAGTTGACCCGATAGAACAGTCACTGTGGGCATTGTATGCATCACTTTGGGTGGGGATGGACCATCAAAGTCTCACACCACAATACTGGCTAGTAATGATGTCTTTGGATGTAGACTTAATACGTTGCAGTCCTTTTCCCTGGACTTCCTACATCACTCTTTCATCTTTAGTCCCCATCATAGTACCATGGACCAGGTGCTTTCCAACCATAGTTCACACACACTGCATGTACTTATTGACTAACATTTTTTTACACACAAGATATGTCCTGTGTGTCTCTACATTTGCTTTAAACTTCTTGTATTTTGTGCATTTCGTTGACTCTGTCTATTATTCTCTGAAAAGACTTGAAAAATGAGAAATTTTGGGAAATAATGAACTGAATTGGTTTCTGTGCACAAATAAACAACACTTATTACTACATAAGTTAACAAATATCCACAGTGTGCATGAAAATAACCAACACTGTGTTCTAACACCACCACGTTGGATCACACAGTCAGAAAATAAACGAAGTCCACAACTGCTATAAATTCAATAATTTCACACAAGATAATGTTGACAGATGGTATATCAATCCACAAGATTGATTTAGATTCCGTGAGAGGTATTGGATATGATGTATCTCATATCAGTGATAGAAAACAATGATGCATCTCATATCAGTGATAGCAAACAACATCAGTGATAGCAAACAACCAACTGGTAAACAACCATTGCCACCTAGTGGTGGTAAAGGGAGGCAAGAGCAAGGGTTGGAAAGAGTTTGTTCCCTTCAACTACATGGAATCTAGATGATATAGACACATTTTATTGTCTTTCCATGATTGCTGGATTCAAGATAAAGCAGAGCATCTTCCTAACATTAATGTGATCGGTGAATGTATTCAAAGAATAAACCTAATGGTAAATGGACTGGTCTGCCAAATAAAAACCTAATATAAGGAACATGACAGCATCTTCATTTAATGTATGAAGTAATAAATTAACATTTTTAAATCAAAAAGATCAAGAAACATCTTTAATAGTGAGAAGCATTTATATTCTTTGTTATTCCTTTCCTAAATTTTAGTAAACAAGGGTTGTACTATTGGCCGATGGAGTGTTTTCAAAGTAACACTCCACTAGGTTTGTGGCTTACTTATTAGACAAAGTGTGAATCACATCAGATCTGCAAAGAAAATTCATCTTTTTAACTTGAAATTCTTGAATCAGTCATTTTTTCATTGTCTTTCACATCAATTCCCCAAGGATGCAGACCACTTCTTGGAAAACAAAATTAGAACATGACATGGATGTCACTGGCATTCGCTCTAAGTAAACACAGAATTATACCCTCATTTTGATATAATGAATGCTAGATTTTATCATTATAAAATTGGTACCATGTATTACTTTGTAATTTGCTGTTTCATAACTGGAAACCATATTAATGGAATCACAGGAATCCACATAAATATTTTACATTACAAAGATTTACTTAATTACTCTAATAAAGAAAAAATGAAACACCCATTATTCACTCACAATTTTGAACAAGTAGAATTGAGTAGAGATTTCTTCTCTTTCTTATATATTTGTTTTCAAGAAAAGAATAATTTACTAATAAATGCACATCTGCTCATACCTAAATGCTTTGTAACTAACCACCTACATACTTACAATACTTACTTACTAATTACCTTACATGTACTTGTGTACATGGTAAATAATTATTTTCTTCTCTCTCAGGGATTCAGAATTATTACCTAGTGATACTTTATAGTAGAATTCTGTCTTTGTAGAACAAATATCCTCATGCTTCCCTGTTTTGACCCCTACCCCAAAGTCTGAGACTCTTGGGTAAGAACTGTTCTGAGAGCAAATGTCAGTTGGTATGTGTATTTGTCTTTGATTGGCCAATAAGCATGTATTTGGTATCAGTGAGGCTCTCTATAGTTCCCAAGCTATTACCCAGGGGCTTAGTCCCCAGAAAGGTAAGGATGGCCCCAAGGGCCAATGTCAGTTGCATGAAAAAATCTGTCTTTTCCTGTTCCAGGAGGAGAAAAAGTTTCAAAAACTGGACAGTCTGGTGGCTCAACAAAGTTATCTAGCTGGCCTAAATTTCCATAGTTGGTTCTAATTACACTATAATTCAGTTCTTTCACATGTCACTTACATTACACAAAGATTTAAAATAATTATTAAATGAAGAGTAGGCAGCTTGGTTTAGACTGCAAGGAATAGTATCAAAATATTATGAAACAAAAGAAAAATTGTATTAATTTGCATTTTGTTTTGGGTAACTGTAACTTTATCAGATGGATAGAAGAAGTAAAATGATACCATATATTAATAATGAGGTAAAATGATACCATATATTAATAATGAGGTCAGGTATATAAATACATAATTTATTCAATCATACAACATTTCATAAAGAAAAGAAAAGAAATCTTGATTGACAGCCTTTACCAATTACTTTTAAAAGTATAATAAATAACTTGAAAGACACAAATATATATTTCTACAATTCAAAATCCAGCTGGTAAGCAATTAACTAAGAGGTAAATAAACGGATATTTTTCGGTGTGACCATATGCCCAAGGAAAAACAAGTTAGTGAAGTGTAAATTTAAGTTATGGTGACCTTTTAGCATGAGTTTTTAAATTAGTTCTCTTCAAGTTGGATCTATACACCAAACTACAAGACCTATATGTGAGAGTGCCTACAAAAATTAACCTGAACTAATGCAAAACTAAATTAAGGTATAATGGAGACAAGGACTGATAGACAGAAAGATGAACAGGTAAATGAGGTTAACGCTCAATGCCCCTTTTACATTTATTGTGGATCACACAAAAATGGTTTCAGTCTGTTGAAAGCCATCAAAATGTTGGCCGTACGGTAACAAGATTTCAAAACTCTGACTTGATATAAAACAAAAACTTAAATCTCACTATAAATTGCAGCAGAAATATTTAAAAACCAACAAAAAGGCATAGAAATATATATTAGTGAAATTAAAATACAAACTTCCTGCATTATCACATCCTTAAAAACAAACTCTAACCTGCTTACTACATAAAACAAACCTTAAGCAAAAACTTAAATCTATAACTTTTCTCCATAACTTGGAGCACAAAATATCACTGAAATTAGGAAAAAAACAACTAATGACACAGAAGATGTAGATGCCAATGCCAGAGTCATAGCATAAGTTCTCATGTACTTCATAAAAGTGAGTTAATAATATATAGAATAAAATTCAGCTAAAGTATGCTTGATACAAGACGAAGTCAATAATACTTGAATACATGTAATCCAGTAAATGGGAACACATTCTGTATTTTCACTTACACAAGAGAGGCTTCCAAGACTTGTTTATAGAGCTGAGGAATCAGACTGTCATCATGTAGCCATGGTGGGGGCTTTGGAGGGTGTTTACTGACTGGACTAGATTTTGAAGGTTGTGATGGCACCGACTTTGTATCCTTTTGAGCTGAAAAATTTAAACAGGACTGTCGGTAGAATTATAAAGTTGTAATAATGTGTACAGTAGGCTAATGTTGAAGCCTCCTCAAGCAAACTAGTGGCTCATTAAGGTTTGAGCTTATTACAGTTTTTCATGGTGTGAAGTGACTGCCAATACATAATTCCCCTTGTATGGGACACCAGTCCATCACAGGTTAACCTATAAAGAGACACACAGAGATGCTGGTGCCCATTTGCATCAAGCCTGTATTTTTCAAAACTTTGAGCGTACAATTTAAGGTCAAGCCAAGAGTCCTAAACTTTAATGTCCTATAACTTTCACTGTCCAAAAATTGTATGTCCTTTAACTTTCACTGTCCAAAATTGTAATAAATGTCCTTTAACTTTCACTATCAAAAATCTAACATCTTTAACTTTCACTGTGCAAAAATGTAATGTCCATTAACTTTCACTTTCCAATGTTGATGAGCCCCAAGTATGATAAGTAATTCAGGGTTTTAGAGACAGAGCCTCCTGTTCAAAAAGATTCAAGAATGCTGGACCTGGGTTGACTAAAACAAATAAAGATCAGTGCTAGGCTAAAGGGATAAATAACAATGGTTTATGGGTGAGGGTGGAGTAAGGAACTTGAACCCATGACTCTTTAATCTTGAATATGAAGTGCCCATTACTTCACTGTCTCCAGCATGTATTTAGCATTCATGATACAGCCTTACTATGGTTCAAATCCTACTTAGTCAACAGGACACAAATTGTGTCCGTAAATGGAAAACATTCCAGTCCAGTTGATCTATGTTTTGGTATTCCACAGGGTTCTGTTCTTGGACCCATTCTCTTCATTCTATACACTCAGCCACTCTAAAATGTCATAGATCGTCATCCAATGTCCCACCAACTGTATGCTGATGACACCCAAATATATAAATCTAGCCACCCATGAAGTTGATGCTACAATCCAAGGCATAAAGAGGTGCATTTCTGATGTGAAGTCATGGATGACATGTAACAAGCTGCAGATGAATCATGATAAAACTGAAGCCATTCTAATCACACAAAGACTTTCTCATACACATCCTCAAACAATAAGTATCAGCAGCATCAACATTAAATTTACACAATCAATACGAAACCTAGGTGTTACTCTTGACAGTACTCTCTCATTACACAAACATGCCATGAACATGTGCAAGGCTGCATATATTGAGCTGTGACGCATCAGCTCCATTTGCAATTTTCTTTCAGTTCATGCCACTAAAACAGTTGTGTGTTCCTTAGTACTTTCAAGACTGGACTATTGTAATTCATTTCTATCTGGTTTGTCTCAGTGTCTACTTCACAAACTTCAAAAAGTCCAAAACACAGCTGCTTGGATCATCCTTAGAGCAGCATAAACAGACACGCCTTCCCCCTGCTCTGTACCCTGCATTGGCTACCCATTCGATCCAGAATCAAACACAAAATTTATTCTCTATGCTTTTTTACAATGACTGGCTCCAGTCCAAAATACCTATCTGACCTCACCCATGTGTACACACCAACAAGATACTTACACTCCTCTTCTGACACTCGTATTCTCATTATTCCCATTATCGAAATGAAGTCATACAGACAATGTTCTTTTGCATACCAGGGTCCAGCTATGTGGAACGAATTGCCCATTGAACTTAGACACATGGACACTGTGACCTCATTCAAGAGTGCTCTTAAAACATACCTATTTCAACTGCAAGAACAGACTTAAAGACTTATTAATGTTTCCTTACCTTAATTATTTTCAGCATGTTTTTGTTTTCCAATTTCATGGTGTTTGTTTTTGTAATCATGTCTTTATATGTGTTTTATGTGTCATCTAATATTTTAATGCACTTACAGCTTCTAAAGATCAAAGTAAAAAGTCCTCATTATTATTATTATTATTATTATTATTACTGTATATACTCATTTTTTACTGAAAATTCAATTTGTGCAGAGTAGGGGTCATCTTATAAGCACGACATAATATTGGAAACTCTAGATGTCTGCAGTATGTACAAATACTGTCAATTCAAATATTTTTATGTTTTCAAGCCACTATTCTCATTCAGAAATGCATATATGGTATGCGCTGTGTTTATCCGTTTCATGACTGTATTCATTACACATTACTTGTATCTACAGTTATTTGGATTTTAATAATTCCAAAATATTACCAGTAAATTAAATATCACCCACCGCACAAAATGAAGAGTCTGTCAATATTGTTTACCATGGGTACTTACTAGTAAGTGTATTGCTTCCATTTTTGTGCAAGTCTGAACAACCTGTATTTGCATTATATTTTATGTTTTGTTGTAAAAACACTTTTTGTGTTTGATGCAATAAAAGTTTTGATTTAATTTATATTTTCCTTTTCCATAAGCCAGATGTAATTCCCAAGCGATATTTCCCAAGTTATCTGCCAGTGCATGTGCATCAATAAGCCCTTGACTTGTAAAGGCAGCACTCACTTTGTATTCAAGTTGACAATCTTTCTGATCGAGCCACGAATTTGACACTTGTTCAGTGCTAAGTAGAGTTCTACAACTTCTTGTGCACATCTGCCCTTAATCCTTTAGCTTATAAAGGCACCACCCTCTTTGTTTTCCCACATGAAAACCTTTGATCGAGCCACAAATCTGATACTTGTTCAGCGCCAAGTAACAGAGGATGGTTATTTGAACTCCCTGAGATCTTGCCCACACAACTGATCTGTTCAGTTGCATCCTTTCATAGATTTTATAGACTATATGATCAAAGCGTCACTTACAGAACCCAAGCTCAGTCTCCACATAAGCACCCGCATATGACAGGAACGACAAGGAATCGGAGTCTGACGATATTTATGATGACTAGAAATGGAGGGATTTCAGAACTTTATTTGGTTACTTAGATGATGAGGATCAATTCTTTGGCTTTGTACCAGATGACATTAGACAGTGACATTTATAGGATACTGTGAATCACAAAAGTGTGGACTTCACTTTCATCGTTTATTTGTAAGACGTTTGGAATTAACATATTATGGGATATTGTGAATTGGATAATTCTGGAATACCGGTATGTGACATATAATAGAATTCATGGATTTATTATATAAATGGATTTAAAATGTCAAGCATGATGGATTTCTATGGATTTTATGACATGAAGGTGGACAAAATGTATCTTGTCCATTTATTCATGACATATTCCACTCAATATTATATTTGTATTTTATACTGGTTTTGTCTTTATTTTTCCTATTTATCTATCTATCTATCCATCCAGTTTGGCTTCTTTATTTTTCCAAAGTGCAATTCTGACTCACTGATGACAAGTCACCCCTTCAGATGGATCTGACTGGCAAAATACACCCCAACTTATAGGATGATCAAATTGAAATTGTTTTTTTGCAGCCCTAAAAAAAGGAGGGGTGGGTGTCGACTTATAGTTAACTTATAATCAAGTATATACGATACTACTACTATACCATTCTGCCTCTTGCAGTATCAACTGCAATATTTAAATCTGCAAAAGATGTGTCAAACAACTATAAATATATCTTTTTTGTGGAGGAGTGAAATAAAGGACGAACTGATCATAAAACTTGCATACTGTCAATTCAATTATTTTTATAGACATACATTTTTGTGGTTCAACAAAACAAAATGATATTTTCATCAGGACTTAAATTCATGGATTGGAAAAGGGATTTTATTGTTTTCACACGAGGATCGCTGTTAGTTGGATGTTTAAATTTGTGATTTGCAGCAACTATGAAATTCATGAATAAGGTGTCAAACTGATTTCGATGCTAAAAGTAGAGGAATATACGATTTTTTCGCCATAAGTTTTGAGAAAATATAGGAATTAAAAACTAAATATATAGGAACTTTATAGAAATGACTGCATGTTGTACAAGTTTTTGTATCATTCTAACCAGCATTAATTTTCAAGGCAATTTATATGAACCTATGTTCAATGTAATAACAAATAACTGCCACTACTCTCAATTATTTAACCCATTTATGGTTTTTCAATATCCTCTTTGCCATTTGAAATGATAACTTTTCAATTCATTTTTTTTAAAATATTAATAAGGTTTGTAATAATTATTCTTCTGAAACACAAGATTTTAAATCATATTAATATATAATAAATTAATAACAGGAATATTTTAAATCAACATTGCTGCATGCCATCACAAAAAGATTATTTTGTTCTTGTTCGTTTTAATGGCACTTTTAACGCATTACATAACATGCAGAGGAAATGGGAGTTAAGTGCCTTTCCAAGGACACACCAAGGCATCCAACTTGGGCTTGCCTGGGAGGGTATCAAACCTGTGATTCTTGGATTAGGATTCTGACACTCTACCAACTGAGCTAAAGCGAAAACGAGACATCATGTGGAATCACTAAGGTTCAATATAAGCACTAGCAAGCAGCAAGTACATTGTCACATCATGAACTGGAGAAAAGATGTGCGAAATAAAACACTGATGGCTGGAGCATTTCTCCCAAAATACTTTACTCATTAAAAATTTACCACAGAGAAAAGGCAGATAAAAAGATGAAACCAATAAATTTACTATAAATTTGTAAGCTCATAAACTAAATTGGTTTGATAGGATCTGAGTCCAAAACGTCCTCACTAATCTCTACTTGGAAAGACATGGACTACTTGTTAATGACTAAAAATTTTAATACTGAGGTAAAACAAATTGTGCAATTTGTAATGTACAAGTTCTGTAAAACTTGAAACTGAAATACATCACTCAAAAACCAAAAGAGAAAAATTAAAGGCTCCTTGACTACATTTTATTTGTCCAGCCTTGGCCAATCAAGCTATCACAGAATGAACCCAATTTTGAAATAACAATTCTCTACCCCTCCAGCTATAGTATAAATTTGTCAAATTCATTTAAAAATGGGAGATTGTAAGAACTACATGTACATGACTTTTAACTTTTACTTTTACTTTTTTGAAAAATAAAATGTAAACTTTAAAATGATAGGTTTCTTTAGCGCTGATAAAATGTTACATTTGCTGCCAGGAAAGTGCATGAAAAATTTTAAACTGACAACTTCTAAATCAAGGTGACTGCACTTCTAATGAAAGCTTTCATGTAATACTGATGAACATATCATTTCAAATGTAAATTTTCAAAGGGATGGAAAAAATAATTATGAAATTTTGGAATTTGTAACTTCTCAAATTGAATTTCAACCAAAACACTGATTTCCAATTTTGTAAGGAATTCCGATTAAAAAGTACAAGACTGTAAATCTCAAACAGATTTCTCCATTATATACTTGGTGTTCTCACATATTTTTGCATATTAAAATTGTTTTAAAAATTATTACTGATACAAATTTAACCAGAGAATGATGCACAATATTGCATGGAAACCAAGGATTGTTTTCTTCATGCATCACCGCATGGTGCTATTTAGCAGACACCTGCTACACAGTGAACATCCCATAGTGAAAGGTCCCATTCTATTACTATCAAGGTGAGAGATTAACAATGAAAGGTCCCATTCTATTACTATCAAGGTGAGAGATTTAGTACAAATTATGCACACAAGACTTCAACTAAGTTGCAGCTTATTAAATGATAATCCTTGAAAAAAAAATGTTATTTAATAATAGGGGTATTCATGTGGCAAACCAGAAACCACAGAGCAATTTCTCTTAGAATGTAAAAAATATCAAACTATCAGAAACCAAACAATAGAAACTTTGTCCATTAATACAGACATGACTTGCAATCGCTTCACATAAATGAGGAGATTTTTAAGGCATTCCAAAAGTACATAATAGCAACTAAGAGACTGTTTAATCACTATTTATATTCACACTATCTTAATATATCTCTGGTATATATTTGGTTATTACATGTATACCACCTGAGTGGAAGTTAATCATTTACCTACCCTTTTACATCAACACCAACATTTTCACACTTTGTCTTTTAAATATACAGTAATATGTTTTATTACAATATTGCATATACAATTTTATTTTAATATCTCATTAGGTTTTTCAATGTTTGCAATCCTCAGCCACATTATCAAAAAAGATCACTGTTAATGAAATAAGCTTATGCTTTTTGCTAAATCTTCTATATATCTTGTTCAATATTTATGTATTTTCCATGATGACTTCTGCAAATAAATGCAGTTAAAATCAATATCCTAAGCTTTGGGATCAGGTATATTGCCGCTTATGATCATAAAAGTTGGAAATGGTGTGAGAAAAATTACAAAGTTTCCCAATGTTTCAACCTAAATCAAGGTCTTTCTCAGGAAACAATGAAATACATACACAGAGACAAATACACTAATAAGTGACATTACATACACAGAGACAAATACACAAATAAGTGACATTACATACACAGAGACAAATACACAAATAAGTGGAATCTGTAGAACAATAAATATTTACATTTCAAGTTTGGTCATAATAACACAGTTAGAGGTTAAGGGTTTAACTGAATAAAGAAGTGTACCCCATATGGAATACATGACAGAGTAAGGGTTTAACTAAACAAAGAAGTGTACCCCATATGGAATACATGACAGAGTAAGGGTTTAACTAAACAAAGAAGTGTACCCCATATGGAATACATGACAGAGTAAGGGTTTAACTAAACAAAGAAGTGTACCCCATATGGAATACAAGAGAGGGTAAGGGTTTAACTGAACTAAGACATGTACATCTTATGTGTACTGCATTTGGAATACAAGAGAGGTAAAGGGTTTAACTGAACAAAGACTTGTACCCCATGTGGAATACATGAGCGGTTGAGTGTTTAACTGAGTTAAGACATGTACTCCATATGGAATACAAGAGAAGGTAAGGGTTTAACTGAGTTAAGATGTGTAGCTCATATGGAATACAAGAATGATGAAAGGTAAAAGATTACTTTGCTATATTTTTGTAAACAAGCAGAATGAGCTGATCATAGAAAACCTTGTAGTCATCCATGGTATGGAAGTTTGTACATGTTGACTATAGGGTGGATATGGTATCTGCCCATACCTGTTTTTTTTTAAATATAGGAATTTATAGGAATTTTAACAAAGAAAAAATATAGTAATCCTGAAACTGTTTTAAACTTAACACGCTGCATGAAAATTGCTACCCATGAAAAATTGTGAATTCATTAGTAGAGCAACATGGGGTATTATCGAATCCACATCATGAATTTAAAGCACACATCACCTCTTTTTTATACCACTCAACACGAACAATGTAACACCAATCATGATTGGTTAGTTCCAACAGAGTAGTCTCCCATGTCTGACGGGAGATATTGATTTTTTTCTGCTGACAGTCTCATGTGCCTATTATGGACACACCCTGGCTTTTTTGGACATACATTTTTTTGTAATCATTATATTAATTGAAATTTATTTTCTTCTATTTATACTTAATATGTTCACATCTTTTTATTTTGGATCCTTTTTATTTTTATTTTTATTTACATGCTTTATTTTTTTTCTCAATCATATGACAATACATAATGCCATGTTTTTTTTAAAATCAGGGCCTAGAGTCTACTTGAAAATATGAAATATTATCCAATAAACTTCATATAAATTAATTTTTTTTAATGTAGAATATTTTTGAAGTAGTTATTATATCAAGCAGTAAAATAAATGATTAAAGGATTTAATTATTTCGTATTTTCTGGTTGTGGTGTTGATAACATCCCTGCATCAGATTGTTGATCATGTATTATCGACACCCCAAGCTGACAGTTTATTCATTATAATGCATGAGCAATCATTTCTCAAAAGCAATATGTCATAATGGAAGTAGTAAGAGGTTGGAATTTTACTGTTTAACTTCCAGGTGACACTTTAGTCTCTCATGGTACATCGGCATCTGCAGCGATTCCAAAGATGGAAAGAAAGATTCACGACGATAGATTGACATTTTCACATAAAAACTGTGCAGTATCACAACAACTGTAACTAACAAACAACACTTTTGTTGTAAGTATGTTCATAATAGCCATGTGTCTAAACTACCCATGTGTCTAAACTACCCTAGGTTGCTCAAGTTTACCATATATACCCTTGTAAGTTGAGTCCAAGTGCAAACTGCAGACACTCATATGTTGTTGCATAATGTGCTGGCACATCTGGGTCTCTGCAGTTTGTTAGGAGTAATCAATAGAGCAAACAACATAGACCCTGATATACTGGAACATTATTCAATGGCAGATCAGGGTCTATGTTGTTTGCAGTTGGACTCAATTTTCAAGTGAGTATATACAGCAAGTTCTCTCTATCCTTAACATCATTAAGAAACCATTCCAACAACAACTATTCTGCAAAGAATTGATCAGTTAACCATTCCACTCACAACTGTTTTGCAAGGAATAGATCAGTTTGCCAAGTTCAAATGTTTGCCAGAATATAAGAGAAGATTTGGAACCAAATAGATAATCTAATGTTTACATATTATGTAAAAGGAAGAGTTTGCAAAAAAAAAAAACTGCTTTCTAATTTCAGTATTTGCAAACAGGTCACTGAACAAATTACACAATCATCAAACCAGCTGAAGCAGGGCTGATAATGTAAAAATATACCTTCTGCAATGAAGAGGTCTGAAAGATTTTCTGTTCCCATGTAATCCCACTTCCTGGCATGTTGACTGTCAAGGTGAACGTGATTGGCAGTCTGATGATTATAGGTGGGGTTTATCTCCTTGAGGGCAGTCTTTTGGAACACCTTGGCTTTTGATGGGGCAGTCAGGTCAGAGTACTCAAACATAATTGTCATCAGATCTAGGAAAAAGAAGACAGCAGGTATACATGGCGCAAGAAGCTTCTATATGTTACAAATTTTATAATTCGTAGTCTCCTTGGCCCAAAAAATATTTCTTTCATTTCATACCTCATCCATGCAACCTTAAAGTTCTGGATTTGCAAAATACTAGAGATTATATTTCTTCTATGATAAATCTTTGTGGTTATAACAATTGAGATCTATATATATATATGTATGTGTGTGTGTGTGTGTGTGTGTGAACTTAATAATGACTGTGTCTTGCCTTAAGCACAATTCATCACATTTGAGACAATAAATACAGTACTCCCTTGATTTATTGCTCTTTCACTGACCTTGATTTCTGACAGTTTGAAATTGGTCCCAGTTGTTCTCTTAATTACCTGTTATCCACCAAACTCATTTTCATCAGTCTGCCGAAAATGATATATGCACATAGTACATAAAACAGTGACTTCTCACCTCAATTACCAACCAGGATACTCAGGTTCACCTGGGGATTCCCCACCCCCATCAGCTTGATGAACATGCATATTTCCTTAAAGTCTGTGTACGCTTAATATATTACTCATCTAATTATGCATCATGTTTGTGATTAACAACATGTATACACAATAATACATGAGAAACTACAATGAATTATTTTGTTTTTGAGGGTATTCATTTGTGAAGTTTTGAAAATGATGACATTTTTGGCAGTAATTACATTTTGTAATATGCTGTTGATGGAAGGGAAAAGTTCTTATTGTCTACACATATAAATGGTTGATTGGGTGTTGGAATTTGTGGTTTGAAGTGACCCTAAACCCACAAACACTGGTACCTAATGAATACAAGTGAATTTACAGAAAACTGTACACTATAATATATAGAGTGAAACCTGTATATAAAGGACAGTCAATGGACTAACAGAATTTTCCTATCCAATATCAATGTATAATGAAGGATTATTTACCTCATATTCCTGAAGAAAAAATGGGGGTCAAAGTCAAAATGGCAAATTGTCAATACTGATGTACCTTAGCAAAACACCCATTGAAAATTTCCTCATATTAAAATAGAGACTAAAAAGTTAGGTTTTACACTGAAAAAACTCAGTGTAAACTTTAAATGCTGTTTAAACACATATCATAATTCAAAGACCAGTGGTTGCAACCACTAAGGTAATGGCAATATACAGCATCCAAATTGTGTACTACAGATAGCTTGCATGATAGAAATGTGAACAGGTAAAATAAAAGTCCACTCTTATCCATAAGATTAATCAAGATTGAAAATAAATTCTGATATACATCTAATTATTGATTCAACTTTGATCTAGAATTGATTTACTGTTCATAAATAATAATGAGAATATACATTACAACTTTTTTGAAACTAGACTAAAGAAGCTGTTCATGTAGCTCAGTTGATGAGTGTGAAATGTTATATTTGCAGAGCACTAATTTAAACTGATACTCATTTTCATACATAAATGTTTTGCAATTAATGTTTATCATGAAAGAATGTCAAAGAAAGCGCAAGTATGGATGGAAATTGGCGAGTTTTTGCCATTTTGTGTGCACTATGCTCACAGTAAAGGGTAAGGTGATGAAAGATTGAGATATCTGCCACTGGTGTTCTACACTGGAAAAGACAATCAAGCACACATGAATGTGAGGGGAAAAAAATGTCCTTTATTGACAAGTGTCCTTTATATACAGGGCCGGTATTCTCAGTGTGATTTAAAGCATGTGCAGTTATGACTTTGATGCAAAAAAGTAGAGGTTGTTGTGGCTAATAGCCGGATTCCTTCTGAAACAAGTGGGCCTGATATCGCTCACCTCTTTTACATAACTGACCATTTCACTAATAAGGCTTATGAAGTATTGTAAGAAAAATAACCTACATAAACTATCATAAACTTGATATCTTGTTGATGTTACCAATTTTCCATATCTAGATAAAAATTATTTCTAATGATACAGGATCAATTAATATGTACTGTCTCTAGCTCATAATCAAAGTCTTCCATGATCTTGATGATATAAACCCATTTACCAAGTTTTAAAGAAACTGGATGAGAAACATAGTGTTTAGATCTAGAGAGGTAACAAGCTCTGCCAGTCAGATGCAAGCTATTTCATTAATATGTCCAAACATTACTTATTACATAACCTATCTATGCTGTTATGGTGGAGCCAAATCTGATTGGAATTTGATCTCCACAGTGGTAACAACTCAGCCAATCAAATACAAGTTTACCTCATTAATATGTGCAAATCTTGCTCCTTAGCAAACTCATCCAACATCTTGTTGATAATAAAAGACAACTTAACAAGTTGATCAAAATCTAATCAGAAATAGAGCTGCTGGATTGTCAACAGTCTCAGCCAATCAGATGCAAGGTCACATTAATATACATGAATTTCACTCATAAACATACTCAACCATGATCTTGATGACATAGGCCTATTTACAAAGTTTGATCAAAATCCTATCAAAAATATTGACTCTTGAGTCATAACAAAAATCTCCATATCAGATGCAAGATCACCTCGTAAATATGCACAGGTCTTGTTCATAATAAAATTCATCCACCATCTTAACCCTTTTGCAGCGGGATACGACTCAAGTCGTACTTTACCTTTGCCAGCGAGATACAACTCCGGTTGTATGTTCGCTATATTCCGTTACCAACTTTGCAGAAACGTGTTTTTATCTGTTTAAAACGTCATCAATTTACGTGTACTCTTTTGAAAAGAAGGAAATAAAGGTAGATGGTGCACATAGCATTACCAGATTGTGTTTAAAAGACCCCAAAACTGGTAAAAATTCAATTTAAAACTAGAGTTTTAACATGCGGAGATAAAAAATGGCGGTCATATTCTGAAGAGGGAAGTGAAGACACTTATGTGCTTGCTGAATTAGTTGGAAACAAAGACCATTTCGTGTGGAAAATTGACATTCTAGGCAGTGGGGATCGCTATCTTTACTTTTTCAAAATGAACGGAGCTGATTCCAACTGGTTATTTGAAAATTTTATTTCAAACACGACTTTTAATGTGTGGAGATCAACATTGCGCACAGCGCTGAAACAGCAAGTTACGGCAGTGATGTGGATGCCAATTTTTATGAAAATATAGATAATTTTGTTGGGAAAATTTATGTTTTAGGCAGTGCAGATCGTGAGCTTGACTTCGACGAAATGAACGGAGATGATGATAACTGGTTAGTAGAAAATTTGATTTCAAAACTGAATTTTAACGCGTGTAATTCAAAATGGCCGACAGTACTGAAACAGCCGTGATGTTGATACCAATTTTGATGAAAATATAGACAATTTTGTGGGGGAAATTTATATTTTAGGCAGTGGGGATCGTGATCTTAGTTGCATCAACTGAACTGAGCATATGATAAATAGTTAATTGGTATTTTTGACTCGGATATTGACGATGATGAAGACATGGATGCTTTTCAAGCTAACTCGACATTTTGAGAACTTCACTTCTCATAAAGTTCGCACATATACCGATGTTGGGTGTGTGCACAATATGAAATTTTACTGCATCCCTGGAAATGGACCAAAATACACCCAACATAACTCTGAAATTATTACATTAAAATTTATTGTGGAATAAAAACACTGAACCAAAATGAAAAGCTTTGTCAACTTACCAGTAAGGATTATTCTGTTTGTTCTCCAATTCTCATGCGAGTAAATTTAATAAAATTGTAATAACTTTCGATATCCTTGGTGGATTTTCATTATTTTGTCACCTTCTTAAATGGTATAAAATTTCCCCCATTTCATACAGTTACATATAGGAGGTAAAATGAATATTGCAGATAGGAAAATTGCATTGAAAGTAAGTTATCAAAAAAAAATGTAAAGCATGTTTTTTTGCTAACATAACTTTACTTTCAACTGAAGTTTTACGTCCGTCAATTTTCAGTAAAAAAATATATATGACCTTAAGGAAAATTTTATGCTTTTTAAAATTGTATACAACATTGAAAAATAATTTCAAAAAATTATCCTGTAAAGCCAGATTGACCAATGTCACTGCATTCTCTCATGCTGCTACACAACTGACGGAACATTTTTCCAGTTCTACACAACTGCCTGTCTGATTGGACTTCAGTATGAAAAGGGTTAAGGATATTAGCCTATTTACAAAGTCTGATTAAAACTCATCCACCATCTTAAGGATATATGCCTATTTATAAAGTTTGATTAAAACCTAGGGTCAGAAATACAATCTCTTTAGTGGTAAGAACCTTATCCAATTATATATAAGACCAGCTCTTTCATATGTGTAGAGCTGGCTCATAACAAAGCATATTATATATCTTGACGATATAAGCCTATTTACCTAATGTAATAAAAATATGATATAAGCCTATTTGCCTAGTGTGATCAAAAATATAATATAAGCCTATTTGCCTAGTGTGATCAAAAATATGATATAAGCCTATTTACCTAGTGTGATAAAAAATATAATATAAGTCTATTTACCTAGTGTGATCAAAAATATGATATAAGCCTTTTTGCCTAGTGTGATCAAAAATATGATATAAGCCTATTTGCCTAGTGTGATCAAAAATATAATATAAGCCTATTTACCTAGTGTGATAAAAATTATATAAGCCTATTTACCTAATGTAATAAAAATATGATATAAACCTATTTACCCCGTGTGATAAAAAATATTATATAAGTCTATTTACCTAGTAGTGTGAAAAAAATATATAAGCCTATTTACCTAGTGTGATAAAAAATATGAGCCTATTTACCTAGTGTGATAAAAAATATATAAAATATATAAGCCTATTTACCTAGTGTGATAACAAATATGATATAAGCCTATTTACCAAGTGTGATCAAAAATATGACCTATTTACCTAGTGTGATAAAAAATATGATATAAGCCTATTTACCCCGTGTGATAAAAAATATTATATAAGTCTATTTACCTAGTAGTGTGAAAAAAATATATAAGCCTATTTACCTAGTGTGATAAAAAATATATAAAATATATAAGCCTATTTACCTAGTGTGATAACAAATTTGATATAAGCCTATTTACCTAGTAGTGTGATACAAATTTATATAAGCCTATTTACCTAGTGTGATAAAAAATATATGAGCTTATTTACCTAGTGTGATAAAAAATATATAAAATATATAAGCCTATTTACCTAGTGTGATAACAAATTTGATATAAGCCTATTTACCTAGTGCGATAAAAATTTATATAAGCCTATTTACCTAGTGTGATAACAAATATATAATCCTATTTACCTTGTGTGATAACAAATATGATATAAGCCTATTTACCTAGTGCGATAAAAATTTATATAAGCCTATTTACCTAGTGTGATAAAAAAAATATGATATAAGCCTATTTACCTAGTGTGATAAAAAAAATATGATATAAGCCTATTTACCTAGTGTGATAAAAAAAATATGATATAAGCCTATTTACCTAGTGTGATAAAGAACATGGTATAAGTCTATTTACCTAGTGTGATAAAATATAGGATATAAGTCTATTATCCTAGTGTGATAAAAAATAAGATCAGAAAGAGTTACTAAAGTGTTGACAAGATTAACAAATCAGATGCAAAATCACTTCATTAATACAAAAAGATCTTGATTGTAAGTGTAGCCAATATCTTAATAATATAAGCCTAGTGACCAGGTTCTATCAAAATTGGATCAAAAATACAGTTTCAAGAGTGGTAACAAGCTTTGCCAAAAAATATGCAAAATCACCTCATTAATATGTGTTGATCACATGCATTATCACACTCACACCTGATCTTGATCATATAAGGTTATATTTGAAATTAATAAAATCAGATCGTAAATAAAATTTCAAGGGTGGTAACAATTGCAGTGAATCAGATGCAAGATCACCTCATTAATGGATCTTGCTCATTATTGAACTTATCCAAGACTTTGCAGATATAAGCCCTTTTCCAAGTTTAACCAAAATTTGATCAGAATTATGACTTCCAGTGTTATAAAAGCCCTAGCAACCAGATGCATGATCACTTCATTACTATATGTGAATGTCACTCATTACTGATATTGTCCACGATCTTCATGATATAAAAGTAGATCAGAAGTACTGCCTACACAGCGGTAACATGATTAACCAATCAGATGCAAAATTACCTCATTAATATGTAGGAATCATGCTCATTACTGAACTAGACTGAAATTTTGCACATATAAACCTGTATTCCACCTTTTATTGATATCTGATCAGAAATATGAACTCCAGAGTGGTAACGAGCAATAGTTGACAGACAGATGAGGCATGACATGTAACGGGCACTGGGCCATACCATAAGCTCACAAGGCCTTATGGCAAGGTGAGCTAAAATTTTACAGTACTATTACATTAAATAAGAATGAAAATCCAGCACTGAAAAATCAGAATCCAGCAGCAAAATGAAATGCACAAGAAGTTAAAAATTAAACAAGGAATATATTGCCCATGTTAATGCATAAACATGCACTAGGACTTATAATCCAGGTCAAAAATAATGTTTAATTTAAAATTGCAGAAAAATCATCTAAATACAGTCAAACTCATTTAAAAGGTCAAATGTCAAAGGTAATTATTACATTATTTGATTCCAACACTTGGTAATCTTATCAGTATGAATTTGGGAGAAATCTAATATTTCAAATTGTCATCATTTATTGCTCTTAACTGTAAACCTACAATCTCCCTTTATAACCCAAAGATTCCAACAACATAAAATCACATGGGTGTTGTAATGCCATATTGACTTGAACCAGAAGCATCCAAACTAGTGTGCATTACTAACCTTTAAATAAATTTATAAAGTTATACATTAAACCTTGACATGTAAGGATTTTAATTGAGAACACTATTAACATTATGCTATTTTTCAGCCAAATCTAGTCACCCATACCCAAATGTTTAATTTACAAGATTTTCAAAGCCATCATTTTGTTTTTTCAGTACAGTACCTCCCACCATAGCTACACACTTTGATCCAATTGAACCAAGCTCATATCAGTTATGAAATTACAGTCAAACCTGTCAATAGCGGCCATCCATGGAAAAAGGTGTAAGGCAAAACTGGCCTTTGTACACAGGTCCAATTTTTAAAATTGGTTTGTGAACCAATACCATGCAGCGAATATTATTATTATTATTATTATTATTATTATTATTACATTATCAAGGTTGTTTTATGTGCACTATTCATCAAAATCATAATATACACATGTATGTTGTTCTCTCTCAAATTTAAATTTCACACAAGATTACTGTATCTTGTTCACTTTAATCCATCCTATAAATTAAATCATCACTGACTTAAAATAATCACTGATCTTAGTTTGTTTCATGCACCATGACAAAACAATACTTTCACCACTGATTGACAGCTTACATATGACTGTAAAACAGAGGACAGACTCTTTTGTCAGCCAACTTGTATAAGTTAGGCTTGGAAACAGCTGTTCATGCTTTAAAAATAATATCTTTAATAGCCAGTTGCGCAACTAACCAATATCAAAAGACAGTGGGCTTATGTGAGAAGCCTGTGATGAATAGGAAATCAAAAGAAGCCATATTTGGTAATTCTTTGTGACCCATGAACCGAAACTTCACCCACCTTTACAAACAAGTTTGAAACATTGAATGACCCTTGACCCTAATGAAAACGGTTGTAACTCATATCTCTTCTCAAAGACAAACTTTTTCTTCAGATATAGCTTTAATTCACAGGCAAATAGATGAAAATATCAAACTATACCTGTCACACTGGCATAAAAGGCGACTTATATTTCTTCTGCAATAACACAATTACTTTTACCATCAACCAGCAAATGAAGTGCTTCAACCCACTACCCTAATGTTAAAAACTGCCTCGCTTTCAAATCTGACATATTGACACCTTCAAGTTACACCATCAACGTAACTGGAGTACAGAGAACAAGCGAGATAAGAAATGATTGCATATAAGTTTTCTGCTAAGGAGACAAATCCACACGTGTAAGATCACAATGTCTATTATACAAAACTTTGTTGGAAAAAAAAAACCATCTGCTGTCTGCATTAGACAGGTTCTGCTATATAAAGGACATTTATAGAAGGATTATCATTGGAGATTCATGAAAGTGACCATTATAAACAGGTGTCCACCATATAGATACATCAACTAAGACAGGTTACACTGTATGTTAATGGTCATAACTTAAGGCATTGTTGGTGAACCTCAATCTTCTGCTATGTTCAATTTCTCACCATTTTCCTACATGTACAAAAATTGGTTACAAATTAAGGAAGCACTGTTGTGTTAGTGAGTGAACCTATCCTGTGACTTTACAAATATCACTGTGCTACCTTTCTTTTCTTGTTGTGGTGGAGTGATAGTGGATGATCGCTCAGAGATTTGCTGGACACTACCATTACTGGCTGAGGTTGTATTCCCAGTGGTGACACTGGTCAATGAACTTGTTACCATGGTAATGTTTGGCTGATGGCAACTCCCACTTTGGTTGCCTCCTGCAGAGTCAGGGGCAGCCCCACTTGGGCCTCCCATAAAGTCCCCAAAACCATCCTCTGTAATCACTGAATTATTAGCTGGCAATTGACTGGGATGGGCTGAAATTATCAATATTGAAATATAAACATTTCATAAACTTATTGAATATTAATGAAATAAATAGATTTCAAAGAGAACAAAAAAGAAATTATATTGGAAAAGTCCAATAAAAATGAAACTTCTAAAGTCAAAATTGAAGAGTAGAATTACAAAATGTAAAAAAATCATATTGTCAAATATGAAATACATGTACAGAACCAATACACAGTGAACAAAATTCAGCTAAAAATCTGTTTTTTTTTCAAACAGAAAATATTTTTATCTTCAAGGTTAAAAATAGCAAAATAATTTGTTTTGGCAAGGATCTATTAATTTTTTAAAAATGTATGCAAATCTTTCAACCATGTATGACTTAAAAAAAAAAAGGTTTAAAATAAACTTACCATCTAGCAATGAGAGTTGAAGATGATCATAAATTCTTCACCAAATACTGTCTGTTTTCAAACATGTAAAATCTACCATCCAATAAAAGTGGATCAAATCAGTGTATGTTTTTATTCTAGAAATGGTAAAGGCCCTCAATTATACAATTATATCACCTACTGTTTATTCCAGTCAGCATTATTAATTCATCTGTGTGACTATTGTAAACTTTCAACCTATTCATGCAAATGTACATTTGAAAACAATCTTAAGATGTTCCATCTATCCCACTACCTGCAGGATGAAAATTACAACCAGCACCATAAGTTACCTTCTTTAGGATTTAGTTTATCACTCTTGCCAAACATGGACTCTATTAGGACATCAGCATTAAGTCCTCCTGATGCGGCTTTGGTGAACTGTTGCTTGAGCCGCTGATGTTGCTGCTTCCGTTCCCTCTCTTTTCTCTCTTCCTCTGCAGACATGGTCTTATTGCCCTTGGTCCTAGCTGTAGGAGCCCTGTTGATATAACAAAATACTATTACTTTATATTGAAAAGTTACTTATTGCAAAAGGAACCTCAAGGCTACTGGTTTGATATGTGTAGTAAGTTTCATAAACCAATCTCAACTGGTTTGTTAGTTCTGCTTCAGATCCAAAAGTGTGATGCATGCAATGATGATTAGTGTATGATACAAACTGCAACCAAAACTGATATGCTATAATATGAGAAAGAAATATGAAATTCTCACTTGTCCTAATGGCCAGGCAAGCTAAACTTGGAGAGACAATGAGAGGCAGTCTCCATGGTAGCACTTCTAAAAGATTGCTAAATATTGTCATAGATGTGATCGCCATTACTGTGAGACATTAATAGCTAGCATTGTGATTTATAAGACTTCAGAATTGTGTACAACAAAGTGCAGTAATTGACTAAGTCGGTACTACATAAGTTGATACTACATAAGTCGGTACTACATAAGTATCTTTGTTATCAAGGAATTACATCCCACAGTAGCTATAGTAACAAATCAAACACAATAACAGGGTTGACTTCCTCATGAACAAGAACATCAAGAATGCAGCAATGGGCTGCTGCCCAATCTTGAGCAGAATTGTCTCTATTCATCTCAAAACCTCACCATTCAACATCACCACAGTACAGGCATATGCACCAATGACAGATAATAATGACGAAGAATTTGAAGAATTCTATCACCAGCTAGAAGAAATGCTTGACATGGTCCATAAGAAGGACATCCTTGTAATTCAAGGGGACAGGAATGACAAGATAGGAGCTGGCCTGGAACTTGAGGCTGTTATGCAAACCCAATGCAAACCCAATGTCAAATGACAGAAGCCTATGACTGCTGGAATTTGCCAAACTGTTGTTGCCAACATACTGCTTACCCCACAAGCCATCCAGACAATGAATATGGTACTCATCAAACAACAGACACAAGAACCAAACTTACTGCATCCATGTCAAACACAGGTTCAGAACCAACGTAAATCCAGCAAGAATGAGAAGCATTCCGGGAGCTTATGTCAGAAGCAACCAAATCAGAAGCAACCAAAACTTGCCAATGATAAATTTTAAGCTAAAAATTAACAAAATGCAGACACCTCCAAAGCCAAGGAACAAATACGATCATGAGAATCTGAAAAATTGGCAGCATGTTTGCACTACTGATAATGCTAGAGGAGGATGCCAAGTACTTCACAGAAAGATTCAATGAAGTGGCAAAGCAAGTACTGGGAAAACATAGGCGAAAGAAAAACACCTTGATCAGCAATGACATCTTGGACCCATGAGACAAAAGACAACTTAAGAAAACCAAAAATACAGACAAATGCCCAAATCAGGATGGAAATGAAGAAAGCTAAAGAAACATGTATAGGCACAGAATGTGATAAAATAGAATGAACAATGCATGCAAATGACAGCAAAACAGCTTTCCAAACGTTCAAAACACTTACAAGGAAGCAAAAGCCAAGAGTGTCAACAATCCAGAACAAGCCAGGAAACTGTCTAACAGAACAAGATGCGATACTGAAGAGATGAACTGAATACTGTGCAGAACTCAACACTCAGGGGCCCATGTGTGACCAGTCTACCCTACTGTACATTGATAGATGAAAACTTCACCATCTTGAGAGAAGAGGTTGAGGCAGCATTCAAGTCACTCAAGGCAGCAGACACAGACAACATTCCCTGCAGGACTCATCAGAACAGGTGACAATACCATGAGTGACTTCCTAACTTAAATATGCAATGAAATCTGGAAGACAGGGAAATGGCCCAAGCTTTGAGCTCAGTTCCTCATCATAACACTGCCAAAAAAAGGTAACCTCCAACTCTGCTCAAACTACTGGATCATCTGTCTGATAAGCCAACTCAGCAAGATAATGCTGAAAGCACTACTGAACAGGCTGAATCCCTGAGCAAAGGAAGTCACTGCCATAGAGCAGGCTGGTTTTAGAAAAGAAGCACTTCATCATAACACTGCCAAAGAAAGGTAACCTCCAACTCTGCTCAAACTACTGGATCATCTGTCTGATAAGCCAACTCAGCAAGATAATGCTGAAAGCACTACTGAACAGGCTGAATCCCTGAGCAAAGGAAGTCACTGCCATAGAGCAGGCAGGTTTTAGAAAAGAAGCACTTCAGAGCAGAATATTCAACCTGTGCTTGATTTGTGAAATATATGTGCAACATCAACTTGATCTGTTCCACGTGTTTATAGATTTCAAGAAAGCTTTTGGCTTGAAGCACTCTGGGCTGCCATGAGGAAGTTTAACTTGACCTGTTCCACGTGTTTATAGATTTCAAGAAAGCTTTTGGCTTGAAGCACTCTGGGCTGCCATGAGGAAGTTTAACTTGACCTGTTCCACGTGTTTATAGATTTCAAGAATGCTTTTGGCTTGAAGCACTCTGGGCTGCCATGAGGAAGTTTAACATGGGAAACAAACTCACAAACACTATCCAAAAACTATACAGAAACTCACACTATCCAAAAACTATACAGAAACTCAGAAAATGTAGTCCTTGTAAATGGTACAGTTTTGGAGAGTATTTCTCAACAATAGTGGGTGCATGTCAAGGCTGCTTACTCTCCCATAATGCTGTTTAACATCTTTCTGGGGAGCATCTTGTCAGAGATCCTAGAACACCATGAAAGAACTGTTATTGTTGGAAGACTCATCATCAGAAACCTCCCTTGTGCAGATGACTCATCATCAGAAACCTCCCTTGTGCAGATGACTCATCATAAGAAACCTCCCTTGTGCATATGACTCATCATAAGAAACCTCCCTAGTGCATATGAATCATCATAAGAAACCTCCCTTGTGCAGATGACTCATCATAAGAAACCTCCCTAGTGCATATGACTCATCATAAGAAACCTCCCTAGTGCATATGACTCATCATAAGAAACCTCTCTTGTGCAGATGACTCATCATAAGAAACCTCCCTTGTGCATATGACTCATCATAAGAAACCTCCCTAGTGCATATGACTCATCATAAGAAACCTCCCTTGTGCAGATGACTCATCATAAGAAACCTCCCTTGTGCAGATGACTCATCATAAGAAACCTCCCTAGTGCATATGACTCATCATAAGAAACCTCCCTAGTGCATATGACTCATCATAAGAAACCTCCCTAGTGCATATGACTCATCATAAGAAACCTCCCTAGTGCATATGACTCATCATAAGAAACCTCCCTAGTGCATATGACTCATCATAAGAAACCTCCCTAGTGCATATGACACTGATGAACTTGCAGACTCTGAAACTGAGTTAACAGAGCTGACAACTAACTCAGACTGAGCCTCCTTTAAGTTCATGATCAAGACAAGAAAACAGCAGTCTTGACTAACCAATCAACTGTCTTACAGAATGACATTTCAGTCAAACAACAGAGACTGAAGGTTGTACACTGATCCAAATACTTTGGATCTACCATCACAAACAAAGAGGGTTCAACAACTTTAGTAATATCCAGAATCACCATGGCGATAGCTGTGCTCTCCAACCGGTAAAGCATGTGGAAAGACAAAAGCATCACTACCAAGGGCATTGGTACTGTCAGTGTTTCAATATACCTGTCAAAAATGGACTTTAATAAGGCACTGGTACTGTCAGTGTTTCAATACACCTGTCAAAAATGGACTTTAATAAGGCACTGGTACTGTCAGTGTTTCAATACACCTGTCAAACATGGACTTTAATAAGGCATTGGTACTGTCAGTGTTTCAATACACCTGTCAAAAATGGATTTTAATAAGGCATTGGTACTGTCAGTGTTTCAATACACCTGTCAAAAATGGACTTTAATAAGGCACTGGTACTGTCAGTGTTTCAATACACCTGTCAAAAATGGACTTTAATAAGGCATTGGTACTGTCAGTGTTTCAATACACCTGTCAAACATGGACTTCAATAAGGCATTGGTACTGTCAGTGTTTCAATACACCTGTCAAACATGGACTTTAAACAAAGACAATGAAAGAAGAGTAAGTGCCCTTAAAATGTGATGCTGTAGATACATCTTATGCATCAGCTACACCAACCACAAAATAAATTAAGAAGTGCACAACATCATCCAGTCAGCCACTGGCAACCATGATGACCTACTAACAATCGTGAGGAAGAGAAAGGTCTGCTGGTTTGGTCATGTCATGCAATTATCAAGAATAGCCAATACCATCCTAAAAGGCATTGTAGGTGGCAAAAGAAAAAGAGGATGCAACTGCAAGAACTGTCTCAAAAATATCATGGAATGGACGGGCATGACACTACAAGAAGCATCAAAGGCCAAGAAGGACTAAAGTCTATGGAGAAATGATGTTGGAAGGACATAAGAAGTCGCACTCCAATGATCTCAACAATCAAGGGATAGGTGATAGTACCTATTTTGCTAAATACAAAGTGAAAACATGAAATCTGTAATCACTTTTAGCTAATAATAGTTATACATGAAAACAACATAGTTTATTTTATTTTATATAAATACACAGTTGTATGTGAACTGATTGACAACTATATCTTTAAAATCATTGTAAACTTTGAAAAAAGCTCTTTCAGTAAATACCATATATAGTTGCTTCTAAGTTGGATCCAACTGCAAACTGCAGAGACCCAGAACTGTCATTGCAGATCTGGGTCTATGCAGTTGTTTTTTTTTATTATGCACCAGCAGATCTGGGTCTATGCAGTTTCTTTTATGACTAAACAGTAGAACAAACAACATAGACCTAATGGCATATTGCAATGGCAGATCAAGGTCTATGTTGTTTGCAGTTGAACCCGACTTATAAGTCAATACAGATGATACTGTATAGGGCAGAACCTACTATGGGGAGATAATCCCTTTTGGGAAAAGATATTAGCTTATACCATACACAGATGGGGAATTGCAGTACCTGACTTTGGCCTGATAGTTCTCGGCTAGCTGATGGGTGTATGGAGGTGGGGCTCCCATTTGGGGCCTTATTCCAACTGGCTGGACCTGCACAGAAAGTATTAATACCATATTCAACAACAGCTCAATCTCTGGACTCTCTTTTCTAGAACATATTCCTGTTTACTTACTAATCGCTTGAAAATTTATTTCATAAAAATCAAACATTACAAAATACTGGAAGATGATATTCAAAAATGCAAGTATGTATGATTTTTAACATTTTCAAACATTTTTAAGATGTTCAAAGGCGATTTAAAAAAAAACAAAAACATACACATATACCAGGTGGCTGCCAGAATTTTGCCATTAGTCGACAACTTTTGTCCAAAAAAACACACCAAATATGTTTGATTATTGTATACACCAAAAAAAGGGTTACACTATAGAATTTTCTGTCCTGAATTTTGCTGCTGTCATTAAGCTTTCATCATTACCCGATTAAAAAAAATAAGCAAATTTGTTTTTTTTAAAAATTCCCTTTCTTTTTCATTAATTTATTTCTTTTCAAACTTATAAATGTTGAATTCATGCTAAACTGTGCATTTGTGCTAATTATTTTCTGAATAAATCGGGTCTCTTAAATGAAACCTTGAAAATATATTGTACTAGCAGTTAGTAATAACTACAAGTAAAAAAACAGGCAGACAATAAGATGCCAATAAACCTTTACATTTTCAGACACTAAATATGTTGACAGTTTTGATTGAAATAAATTGCTATCTGGCAATGTTTATGCCTCTGGCAATTTTGTCAATCGCTAGTCCCAACATAGTACATATATAGTGAAAACTGTCTAATGAAGCCTCTGGATATTCCATATAACTGCTCATTGCACCTGTATGATACGGTGACTTTTTTACCAGCTTTTTAGTTTGGAGTATGACTGTTGCACTTTCTTTCTAAATTCTGCACTGTCATATCCATACTTTACATATTCCAATGGATACACCATTTTAGTAGAATTAAAAAACAAGTCATGAATTGAAGGTTGAAATAATATTTCCACAAAAACATGTGTACAGTGTAATAATAATCTTAAACCAAAATGACTTACTTCTATAACTATACCTCAAGAAAGCCAACAGTACATTAAATATAAGTCAAGATTTGTGTGGTACTGCTGTAATTTAAATAATTTGTATTCCCTTTAAATTTGTATACACTGTGAATCCATAAAAATCATAATTATTTTTGTACATAAATTTTTCATACAAATGAAGTCTCAAATCGGAAGAATGACACATTCGAGAATTAAAAGGTAAATGCAAAGATTTTTTTATTAAAAATGAAAGAAATATACTGTTCACTAAAAATGTGCTTTATATTTCATTTATTTAATACCTGACATTTTTATTTTGTGATTTTGTTTTGAATACCTGTGTGCAAAACCAGTCCTTTTTCAATAGGATGCAAATTTACTGTATATACTCACATATAATCCGATACCAACTGCAAACTGCATAGACCCAGATCTGCCGTTGCATAATGCGCCGACATCTGGGTCTATGCAGTTTGTAAGGACCAAACAGTAGAACAAACAACATAGACCCTGATCTGCCGACGCATTATGCGACAGCAGATCAGGGTCTAATGTTGTCTGCAGTTGGACCAAGTTTATACATGAGTATATATGGTAACTAAAATGACTACAGGAACATTAACCTTTTTGTAAATCATCAGCAATCAATATTTCCAATATTTTTCAAATAATACATACCAGTTTATTTTATTGAGGGCCAAATTTGAATGAAGCATTGACAAATATTTACAGAAATGCATGTACTGAATATACTCGCTTATACATCAGGTCCAAGAGCAGACTACATAGACCCAGATCGGTGGTTGCATAATGCACTAGCAGAGCTGGGTCTATGCAGTTTGTTAGGACTAATCAGTAGAACAAACAACACAGACCCTGATCTGCCAGCACATTATGCAATGGAATATCAGGGTCTATGTTGTTTGCAGTTGGACTTGACTTATAAGTGAGTATATACAGTATTCCATTAAGTAAATCCCAAAGCAAATCATAATGAAATAGTATTATCTAAATGCAACCAATTTTTTTCTACAACAAAGTGCAAGTAACAGTCTCAAGATTATAAACTGTATTCTGTACAAATAAACATTGCACTATAGAAATAAAAGCCTCTTGTAAGTGAAAATTATCAGGGAAATAATCACAATATGATTGTGAATTTTATACTTGTTCAATGCCAAGTATAGTCCTACAACTCCATGTGTGCATTTGACCGTAATCCCTTAGCTTGTAAAGGTAGCACCATCTTTGTTTTCCCACACGACAACCCTTTGATCAAGCCATGAATTTGATACTTGTTCAGTGCCAAGTAACAGAGTGGTTATTTGAACTCCCTGTAATCTTGCCGAACAATTGACACCTGTTCAGTTGCATCCTTTAATAGGTTTCACAGACTGTATGATCAAAGTGTCACTTAGAGAGCCCAAGAACAGTCTCCATATAAGCACCTGCATATGACAGTAAAGAAGAGAAATCGGAATCAGACACTATTTATGACAACTAGAAGACGATGGAGGATTTCATAGCTTTATTTGATCACTCAGACGATGAGAATCAATTCTTGGGCTTTGTACCAGATGAGATCAGACAGTGCCATTTATAGCTAGGATACTGTGAATCACAAAAGTGTGGACTTGACTTTCACTGTTTATTTGTAAGACATGTGGAATTAATATATTACGGGATATTGTGAATCGAATCATTCTGGGCTACTATTTTTATACCAGTATGTGACCTATAATAGAATTCATGGATTTATCATATAAATGGATTTAAAATGTCAAGCATTATGGATTTCTATGGATTTTATGACATGAAGGTGGACAAAATATAAGTTGTCAATTTATTTGTGACATATTCCACTCAAAAATCTAATTGTATTTTACACTGGTTGTGTCTGTCTGTCTGTCTATCTATCTATCTATCTATCTATCTATCTATCTATCTATCTATCTATCTATCTATCTATCTATCTATCTATCTATCTATCTATCTATCTATCTATCTATCTATCTATCTAGTTTGCTTTGTTTGTTTCTTCAAAGTGCAAATCTGACTCACTAATGACAAGTCACCCCTTCAGATGGATCCGACTTGCAAAATACACCCCAACATACAGGAGCATGCCCCCTTGCCGATTCTGTGCTATTTTTTAATTTTTTTTAAAAATTCCCCATGTACGATTTAATTACTTTACATATCATTTAATATTCACTTTTGTGTGAAGTTTCTATGTTGCTTTGTATCTATTTGGATAGAGTTTGGATGCCAATATTTCCGGTATGTCATGCAGTGAACACGCTACAGTTAGTGTGATTGGTGGTTATTGTTTTACCCTGGAGTTGAACAAACAATAACCACTAATCAGAGCTGCATGTAACATATTTCACCGCGTGACAGACCGGATGTGTAGCCTTCAATTTTTGATCGCAGTAGACATAAAGCGATGCAACAGATAAATTTCGCGTAAAAGTGGTTATTAAATGATCAGTAAAGTACTTAAATCATACATGGGGAAGAAGTCTGCAATGCCTTCTTTCCGTTGATATATGTTATCAGTGGCTGAAGATGCAGACGGGATAAACTAATTAGCATGGAATTGGGACAGGAGAAGGGAGCAGATTTCGAACCATGTGAGTTAGTCACCTTGTGTTAATTTGTAGAAGGCGAGTGGGTGTTGTCAACAGGTTTTATTTTTTACTGACAGAAATGAGTGCATGTACTTGCTACGGCTGTCTCAGATGAATTCTCAATTTAAAGAATGAAAAGCAAATGACTAATAATTATTCACGACTGCTGAAGATTAAAGTAACTTGCATAGAGTAAGTATCATTTTGTATAGATTCTTCCCCTCTTGTATCGATATGGTGATCAATATAGAAAAAGTATCGATATATCGATTAATCGTTTCACCCCTACATTTAAGTTTAGTGTACACTCATTATCCACCAGCATTGATTATAATAAATACCCATGTTTTCTGAATTACTTTTCTTTCCAAACTAACAAATCATTAATTAAATGACAAATTTTGTGTTTGCATAAATTTAGTCTCTTTTGACCTTATTTTAACCTCAAAATAAATTAAATCTTTCTCACCATATGGGTGACTTTAACCTTGAAAAAAAACCCACTAATGGCTATCAAAGACTTTACATTGCAACCTGGCATACTACCATCAAGTTTAACCTTGAATGTTTTCATTGCCAGATACATTGTTTTAAAATAGATATTCATTGCCATCTTACAGTTTGTATCATCTTTTGCGACTATGGCTATTGCTAGTGCCAAAATAGACATGGATAGACATCCACTAATGAAAAGCTTTAGGAGCATTTTTTTGTTCAGGTAAATATGTACTGACTCATGTGACCCTGGGAACATGGTCTTTGTGCACATATTATAATCTTTATAACGTAGATGAACACAAACAGTAGGTTCAATTGTATATCACTTACTGGGTGCATTCCTGTGGGCCTCATCATATGTTGTTGTGACATCATCATTGGCTGCCGCATCATGGAATATACTTGCATGCCTGGGGGAATGAGCTGTGAAGCCCCTTGCATCATTCCAAACCCTGTGCAAGGAAATTAAACATTAAGCTAAAACAACTACAACTGCTTGCCATCATAAATCCCCATACTTTTCACCACATATCCCAACCCCACCCCACCCCCAATCCCCCCACCCCCAGACAGTGACCCAGAAGCCATAATGTAACATCTGTCACATATATGATGCATCTTTCTGCTATGACTGCATATACTGTATGATGTTTGGTCAGAAAATATTTGAAAATGTCATTGAAACAGTCATTTTTTAACCATTCAATCTCTGACCTATTTTCAGGGACTCCAGATTCAGAGCCAATAATGACACCCCTTGCACATAGTCATCACTGGGGCAACATAACTACAAATTGTTGTAAATTTCCATCTAGCAGTTTCTTCAGAGATGTGGTAATTGACAAATGGATGGATGGACAGACAAAGAAATGGTATCACAATATTCACAATGCTTTTTAAAACAATGTGGGGGATAACTAGTACATGTTAATAATCAACTTGATATTTATTTTTCCTTAGTGTCTCCCGTACAGGCTGGGGGTTTAGAATAAGCGTGATGCCCTCCACCATGTCTGTGTTCTCTGGAACTGTACTTCATAACTGTGGTGAGTTCTAAAACAATGTCTCCAACAGCTTTTACTTACATATCAATACTACAGTAAAGTAAGAATGGAAAAAGAACCAGCAGGAAATAACAATTATGACACTGCGCATGTTGTGAGATAATTACCTGGTGGTTGTACAGGATATCTTGGATTCCTACAAAAGACAAAATTATTTCATATAAATTTTGCAGTGATAGAATTGTATTTATGTCCCCATTAAACCAACACCTCAAATAAATCAATGAGACTGATCCTGATTTTTACCATCCATGGATACAATAGCGTGAACCTAAAATGATATCAGTCCTTTTGCTTTGAATTAACACCTATTAAGGTATATTAACAACAGCATTTATTGAAAGGTCAATATGCAACTACTTTTCCCACCATCATGGTAATGAATCTAATGATAAAAACTGCCTTGCTTTCAAATTTTACACCTTTGAGTTACCCTGGCAGTGTTACTGGAGTGCAGAGAGTACAAGCAAGATAAGAAATGTTTACGCATCAATTAAGATGCTATACCTGTATCTAGTTAATACCTTCCTCATAAACCAAGAGTTTCATTTGAAGGCATAGAGCAGTTGCTATCAATATGCTCCAGTGACTAGTGAAAGCAGGTAGAAACCATTATTTGGTTAGAAGTACTTAACCACTGACTGCTGTACAAGACTTTTACATAGGACATTTGCCAGAGGAAAATCAGAATGGCAGCTGTGAACAGGTAACCATTATATAAAGGTAAATCAGGTCTGACCGTACAAATTAACAGATTTTGTTTTTTTCATTGTTTCAATAAATGAATAAAACTTATTTGCCATTTTTAATGACATTACCAATAACTTTAGGTAACACCTCCATGTGTAAGTTAGTCAATAAAATTTCTTACATCTCTGAGTTTGAGTCTCCTTGTGTTATCTATGGAAATGTTGCTTTGACACTGAGGAATTTGCAAAAAAGTCTTGCTAAGGTATTTTCACTTTCCACTTATGTTATTAAAAGTTATACATTTATACGATCATTAATCATTTTCTAAACAAGAGTTCTAACTTTGTATGCATTAAGTCAAGTGAAAATGTATTTGAAGCATATCTTTTTGTATGTATGTATGTATGTATGTATGTATGTATGTACGTACATATGTATGTTCCTTTTCCCATCATACCACTGTATATGTGACAATCATCAATCTTAGTGCATTTTACACTGCTTGTTCTATAATTCTGTGTGTTCATTTTGTTCATGATTAGAATGATGATGGAAAAATCTTTAATATGTGTGACAATGTGGGGCAGCCTCTTAATTTTCAAGAGCAGGACTTTCCTGGACAGTCAGTGATTCAGACACATTTTTGGTGTTCTACAACTTAATTTTGGTGATTTAGATTAAATTTTGCTGAATTCAAAATCTGATTTGGTGATTTCAAACTCTAATTTGGTTTTCAGCAATTCATATGCCATTTGGGTGTCAATAAAACACTGCATGGATTCAGTTTTTGGGCATTTCTAACTCTGTTTCTATAACTGTAAAGTCCATTTCAGTGATTTGGATTCAGTTTTGGTAGTATTTATTCATACAACTGCCATGTACACAGTATAGCAAAGCGATCTGCACTGCAACCAGTGAAAGCATTAGGGATGAGTCCGCAATATTCTGAATGATCAAATTGGATTCATACCATTAGATACAGTTAGAAGAAGCATAATTTATAGCAAACAATGGTAAACGTGGATATTTCTGAACAAAATCAGCCATTTTTTTAAAGTCATTGTGGGTAATTTTCTGCAAGGTATTAAGAACATGACTGGTATTAGATCTTCTTAAATTTGCATTGCTGCTAGGGGTGAAGTAGTAAAAGCATAACACTGTACCAGTTTTACCTGCAAGGGGTGAAGTAGTAAAAGCATAACGCTGTACCAGTCTTACCTGCTAGGGGTGAAGAAGTAAAAGCATAATACTGTACCAGTCTTACCTGCAATAACATGCAAATATGGCACTGAAGGTATTCCAAGGCAAAAATGAGTATACTTTAAATTTATGATTTTTTGAGAGCTTAAATTCTTATGCGCAAAAACGTGTCATACTAAGCATGTGACTGCCATGTGAATTAGGCTAGTTATTTATGCAACTGCTACACAGCTGTGCAAATTGCTTTAAGTAAATTATGTACATGGCAGCCATGCAAATAGCCTTCTACAGATCATGTACACAGCAGCGTACAAATAGTCTTTCCAGATGAGGTACATGGCGGCCATGCATTTCGGTGATTTCCAACTCCATTTCGGTTAATCAACTTTCATAATGTTTTTACATATATACATACATATAATTAGTATACATATACATAATTAAAAGAAAGGAAAAAAAGATGAAACTACTGTACACAAATTTTTTTTTTTATATAAGTACTGTCTGATTGTTGAAGTCAATTGTTATACCATTGTTTATAGTCGGTAAAATAGCTCCAACGAGCTAATGTTTCTTATTATGTAATGCATCTCCGACTTTAAATAAAATTTGTCTATGTCTAAGTCTACTTTGTTACTTATTAACTTTCACCAGATTCAATTTCCATAGCTCAGGTTAACTCAGGTCTGCTGCCTCGGTCTTCTTGGGAAAGGCACTTAGCTCCCATTTCCTCGGCATGATATAGCCAATAATGTGTTAAAAGTGCAGTTAAAACTAATACAAACAAACGGGTTACTAGAAACACCGAAATACACTGAAAAACCGAAATACGCACCGAAATACACATGAATTTACATGTTCTCGGTGTATATATCAGTGTACACACAGGAATTATGATTTGTTTTTGTTTGAATAATAATATAAAGCAAATTAAAATGATTTATGTGATTTTGATATGAATTATTTACTTTTGTCCTATTTATAGCACAATTCGTGTAATGACGTTACTCGGTCGTAGTTGATTCGGCAGATCTGGTAAACAGCTAATCGTAGTAATACATACACAGAAAAGTGAAAAGTATCAAAAGTATTCGTCGACATTATATTATATATTTACTTTAACTCTTTTAATGATGTAGTTTTTGACAAATAAATAGTATTTAATTTAATTTTTGTTTAAAAGGTTTCCAAATATTTGGCAATGGTGAAACATGTACTTATATACTGCTTTTGATGATATGACAGTTGACTGTAAGGGTGTTAAGAAAGTCTTCTTCTTGGAAATATGTGAACGGGGAATATTCATAAAGGATTCGGAATTGACAAAAGAATTCATTTAATGCCCAAATGCACAAAAATAAGTAAACTGGTTTCGAGGCTGAATGTTGGATCCATTAGACCGAATGTTAGATTCCCAAAAGACTATGATGCAAACAAGGTGCATTTTACTGAGCAAGGACAGAACAAGTTTGAGGAAGGTGTTGACATCTTTGCGAAAATAATAAGTGCTTGTATGAAAAATAATATGTCGACAGTCTGTCGTTAACCATTTGTGTTTAATTGATTTATTCCAATAAATCCAACCGAAAACAATCATGTCCCTGATTCACATTTATATACACCACAGTCTATTTATGACGAAATCTCTAGGGAAGTATGTTTCAGTCTTCGGGTTTGGATCTTTTAGCAGTATTTATCACAGCCCGTACATTAATCTTTAGTTTCATTTGTATTTGTTTGAATAATAATAAAAAGCCAAATAAACTTTCATTTAAATGTATATGAATTATTTACTCTTTACTTGATTGGACAGGTATGATAAACGGCGAATCGAAATACATACACAGAATGAAAGTGAAAAGTATCAAAGTACTAAAAGTATATAAGATATCAAAGTACCAAAAGTATATAAGATATCAAAGTACCAAGATTTCTGAATTGTCCTGTTACTAATTCATATGTCAGTTGTACAAATTTCATGAGCGTTTTCGTCTTCTAGTCAATTCTCTGTTTAAGAACGTGGTTCATAGACTCACAATTATTTTTCCACATGCGGTCTATCTGATAGATTCTTAATGGATTATTGACTTTTAGTTTGATATTTGTCTTTAGTTTTTTCCGAAAGTAATTAAGAAATTTTTCGGAAATTCCAGCACAATGATTTTCGAAAGCTTCACATTTATCGTCAAAGCAAATACTGTCATTAGCGTCAACTAGTCCGTCTTCCCCAAAAATTTCTTTCAAGATATTGTTGCGGTCAGTCACGGTAACTGCGTCGTCTGTCAATATATGCCTAACGTTCTCTTGCAAATGGCACGTGCACAGGTAAAGAGAAAAGCACTTCAGCGCCAATATCATAGACTTGTATATGGAATATAGTTTCTCAGTGTAAAATACAGAATGTACATAAAAGAAACCATTATGTTAGACTGTAAATAGGTGAAAAATGGCAGCAGAGATGAATAGTGAGTTAAGTCACCTAACCAAAGAGTCTATAGTCGGACTAGAGTGCGATCAAACTCACTCTAGTTTGACCTGAGTGATGTCATCAAGAAACTGGTCTGATCATAGAGACTTCTTTGGTTCCTTATGATCCCAATAAGGCTACTGGGAGAAAAGGATGTATCTTGCAAATTGGAAGACTAAAATAAACACCAAATATTATTAAACATAGAGGAAATTTAGAAGTAAAACATACTTTTGTACTGAACTTGTTTTGAGGATCACCTATTTTCAGTAATATAGGCTCATTGGAAGATGCAATATTATGGTATAAAAGTTTGTTACTTTTAAAGAACATTCCAACACGCTACCTACCGTCTATACTCACGTATAATCCGATACCAACTGCAAACTGCATAAACCCAGATCTGTCGTCGCATAATACGCCGGCAGATCTGGGTCTATGCAGTTTGTAAGGACTAATCAGTAGAACAAACAACACAGACCCTGATCTACCGGCGCATTATGCGACGGCAGATCAGGGTCTATGTTGTTTGCATTGGACATCAATTATGCGCGAGCATACATGATAGGTTCCGAATAATTAATGCTAAGATTCCTCATCAGCATGATCATATGCTAGCATCTCTTATAATAGCTGATTCGAGAAATGTAGTAATCACATCAAGAAGACGTGATTATTTGTGTATCCTTGTGCAAAGCAATTCATCAAAGCCTCCTTGACATGGATTTCAAAGATAAGAATAACACGAATACCTCTAGCTCTAAAATCTAATTTAATAATGTTACCGATTTCATACTACGCACATTTTCATTCATATTACTGATACTACTAAAAACAAATACATCAGGCATCATTTTAATATTAAAATAATTGTGTTTGATGTACCTGTCACACAACTACAAATTAAAACAGAAGGAAAGGAAAGGAAATGTCTTAAGTCAGTTTCTTAGTGTAAATGGATATCTTCCAGAGTTTCTGTCCTTTGATTTTTGATATTTTTGTGTTTCATAAATTTGTTGAAGTCCTGTTGGTTTTGACAGTTCACCATATTTTGAAGTAAGTCTATGCAGTTTCATTTTTCCAGTCATTTCTGTAATGTCATCTAAAACATCGTCAGGGGTCCACAAATATTCTGTCGTCTGTCGTGAGTTTCCATGCAGCGTTAAACCAGGAAATGTCTCGACATATTCAACCAGTGACAAATTACTTGCTAGATCCCACTCCCCTTGCCATGTGACCCTCTTTTTGTACATATTGTCCTTTATCAACTGAGTATAGTATCTGTGGATCACGGCAACTTGATCTTTGCCAGGTTGCGGATCCAAAGGTCTATACTCAGTTTTCCGCTGGACTTGTCTTTTTAAAGAATACTTCCCATTTATAACAAAAATTCATGGTCAGATTCCAGTTGTCAGACAGCAAATAATACGATATAGGCGATGCACCAGCAGATGTGTATCCCATACACCACAGTCGTCTGAAAAAGAACTTTTGCCATTATTCGACCTCTTTTCGAGGTTTATCGCATTATTCACAATGAATTATACAATATCTTTCAAACCACATGGAATGCATTCTACGCTTGAGTCTGATTTTAACAACAATTCCACAGCTTTTCCTGTGTCAAGAAAATTACCCTGGTCTAGGTGTGTGTAGTCAATTCAAACATGAATTAAGATACTTAAAACAATATGAATTAAACCGACTTATACCGTCCGTTCCGGAGATTACCTCCGTTCCGGAAATATCAGTCGTTTATCATACCACCTCTGTTCCGGAACGATCATCTGTTTATGATACCTGTCCAATAAAGTACGACCGAGTGACGAGTGCTATAACTAGGAAAAGAGTAAATAATTCGTATCAAAATCGCTCCAATCATATTTTATTTTGCTTTATATTACTATTCAAACAAAAAACAAATCATAATTCCTGTGTGTACACCGATATATACACCGAGAACATGTAAATACATGTGTATTTCGGTGTTTCTAGTAACCGCAAACAAACAAAGCTTCAATTTGGTCCGATTTGGCAATTCTTAACTGCGACAGCCCACCACACCCACAAAAAAATATTGGCATATATCAACTCCTTAAACTTACCGCCATCCATCATTTATCTTCATCTTGTTTTTTTATTTTTTATTTTTGTATCTTTGTTGTCAAAACACAACTTTATATTACCCGAGGATAAATTTGGCAATGACATACTGAAGACTGTCAACCTGATTGTGAATGGGAGGGTGGCTAGGTCAAATGAATTCTTTAATCCTTACCGACATTTGGAACAGGTAGTACTTCTGTGTTAAAATTTTTTGTATTTTTTCGACAATGTGTGAATACGAATCTATATTTATTTTCAGAAAGTTTTTAAATAACCTTCCAAAAATTGGCAAGATAGAGTTTCGCCTACCTGTTGTCCATTGTGTAGAGCTCTTCAATGTGGAGGTATTTAGAAATCAACGGTGTTTGTCCAAATATTATCAATATTTTTATTTGTCCCAGATATATTCTTTTAAACCACATAAATTTACTAGCCTCGAGTACCCACCTTTCGTTCACTTAACGTGAATTTTAACGCGTTCGTTACAATATTATGATAATCTATTCAAATAAACCATAAAAAGTGTTGAACTATATCTATTTCATTTAATCAGCGTGAAATTTTTTTTGGCATTCATGTACATTAGTTCATAATTACCGTTTTTCCGAGCGTGTGTGTATGTTTACTTATTTCTGGAAGTGACATCCATGGTTCGTGACACTGACTAAAAAGTCACGTGGCATATGACCGGACAGTGCCAGTTGGACCAAGGTATGGATATTATTAGTTTATAGCGTCTCCGTGTTTTTGAAATTAAAAAAATTTAATTTAAAAATTAACAATTTTTTTCCGTTAATTCTATATATAGTTTGTGCACTTACATTTCTGCTTGCTTGTTCTTTACCATATAGATACATGACTCAATAGACTGAGAGACAGACAGACAGACATACAGAGAGACAGAAGGAGAGAGACATTTAAAAATAGACACTGGTGAATGGATACACATTTTATTATAATAGATTCAATGTCTTTTGATGTAGAATATATGCTTATTATGAAATAATACTGTAACGAAAAAGTCCGTATTGAATATACATTTCGAGTGTAAATTTTTCTTACGTTGTATAAGAACTCCACATGATTAAAACCAAATATTTACATTGGCTATCCAGTTGTAGAAATTCCCAAAGTGGATTATCCTGTTCAAAATATGTAAACAAAGTCATCATGTGATCGGTGGCGCTATCTTTAGTATATAATAGAAAATTCAACGCCAAAATGTCTGACATAAAAAAGGCATTAGTGAAAACATAGATTTTCATTATGATTTTTTAAAATTACATGAAATTACCTGTTTAAATCTCATTTTTTCTGATTTTACTGTTTAATTCATTACGGGCACTCTTTAAGAACGCTGGTGACACAGCTGATTATCGTCATTATCTCGAAACAAGCGCGTTAGATCGCGAGAAACATGGCGCACGATTGAAAGAGGCATACGACAACGGGCTGTTTGACGATATAGTCTTTTTGCTGCACCCTGACGGCACATTTGGGATAAAAGTACATAGCAAAATAAATTTCTTAAAGCTTACTTGAGTTAAATTTTTATAACGAACTCGAGCATGTGAATTGTACAAATTCTTAAATTTCAAGTTTAAACTTTTTTAAGACCTCACGAATCCTGTAAAATATGATTTTTTAAAATATAATCACAAACAGTTATAACAAATAATTATTAAACTAAATAAATAAATAAATAAAATTTTAACCATTTTTTTTTCTACAAATATTGTCAAAGCGCGCAAGACAATATACAGAGTTTGTAATACAGGTATGTTACAATATTTTGTGGGTACCCACATTTTGTTCATAATGACAGTTATAATCTTTTACTCATTGATGAACTTTTTTTGAATTGAATATATAGACAATTTTTAAAAAAAAAATTACTTTAAATTCAACATTTTATAAAACAAAATTCAAACATTTTGTCTTTATTCTATGAATTGAGTGATAACTAGTTTCGCCGGTATCAGTTGATGTTGTAAATCCGGTACGTCTACCACTACACCAGTGGCGGCGCGAAGGAGGGTCGGGAGGTAGCAATTTCCTCTGGGCGACAGGCAAACGGGAGGTGGGCGCCGTCTGGATCTTTTTGTTTCTTTTTGCAGCTGAAATGTACATAGTATTTCACCTCACCTTAGTGTAACGAGGGCCATTCTTCACAAAACTTATATTTAGATGGAGGGTGGGGGGAGGATAGAGGTTGGAAACTGACATAAAAACTGTTCTTTTTGGCAAAGTAGGGGCGCCACTAAAGAAAATTTCCACTGGGCGCCTCGGTAGGGGCGCCACTAAAGAACATTGCCCCCGGTCGCCTCGACCCCTCGCGCCTCCACTGCACTACACCTCAGTATAATTTCTATGCACCATTTATTACATATTTTGGTTGATTATATTCAATATTTAAAAATAATAATAATTACACTTTATTGTCGGCATGTGCCGGTTTTGATAGGATTATCACCTGGTAAAAGATTAATAAAGCGGATCTAAAAAAATACGAATTTTGGCAGGCGAAGATCCAGAATTTTCGAAACGTGGGCGTCGTTATTGCTTTTTACGAAAATGTTAAAAATATAACGTCTTTGCTAAAAATTCTCCTGGTTATTCGGTAAGTTTATAAGGAGAATTTACTTAACGTCTTCTCGTGATTTCATAACAAAGTAGTATGATTTTTTTTTTTTCAAAGCACGTGCAGATCTCATTGCGACATCACAGCGCGCGACATTCAATCATGTTTGCCCTGGATCACACCGTTAGGTCGACCTCATCCAAAACTGCCCACGTACTTTAAAGGTATGTGTAGAATGTAGTCAAATTCTAGACAATTACACCCTTTACTGAAATAGTTGGTACTGAACGCCTACATGACCAGTATGACTTGTATTTTAAAATCATGCACAGATCCACTGAACATAAACAAACCTATAAAGATAAACAAAAAATATGAAATGATCGTTGACAAAGGACATTACATCCACGTTACTATTATATAAATCGTGGACAGACCTAACGATAGGGAGAGTACGTAATGGGTCGATTTGGGTAGTCCGATTTCGTTATGGGCCGAGAACGTTAGTGGACCGACTCTGCTATGGGCCGTGCAGTCCCGGAATTGATTGGAATATATGTCTATAGTCATCAGGGAAATCTAGAAAGCGCGCAGGTGTACACTGAAACATCATTTTGGAGATCTTGAAACCAAACGTCTAAATGAACTTTCCCGCGAACTTAGATGCGCGTGATAGGATCGTGAAACGTGAACCTTCATTTATTTGTGCGTATTTTATGAAAATAAAATATCTCTTTGTTAAATTAGTAGTATCAATAGTGAAAATTGTGGGCCAAATAATATGATTTTTTAACTTTTAATAATTACACACATTCTACCTTGTTTAATTGATTTTCACAAATTCTTCAAACCCAAGCTCCAGTGACCTAGAAAGGTTCACTTTATATACTATTAGTAAACTATATCACCGAGTGGTCAAGAACTATCATACTAATAGTAAACCATAATCAAGTGATTAATGCAGTAAACCATAACAACGGTTGGTATAGAAACTATCATACTTTTAGAAAACCAAATGGTACAGAAACTCTTTCGAATATACTAAATGACTATTAGTCCAGAAATAAATGACCAACATTTTCAAAAATTGAATGATCTATTGAAAATGTGCATTGAAAAAAAGAAAAATATGTACAAATTTATTATCTCCATATTAGAGATGTGTTGTGCTCTATGTGTTGCATTATGTATTTCAGTATTTTCATGGTACCTCTTTCAGTCAGTTCTCGCTGATTTGATACCGAAGGAAACGATTCGTTTTGCCTTTTCGAGGATGGTCCATTCTCACTATTTGCTGTTTGCCTTTTCGAGAATGGTCCATTCTCACTAGTTGCTGTTTGCCTTTTCGAGGATGCTCCATTCTCACTATTTGCTGTTTGCCCTTTTGAGGATGGTCCATTCTCACTATTTGCTGTTTGCCTTTTTGAGGATGGTCCATTCTCACTATTTGCTGTCTGCCTTTTTGAGGATGGTCCATTCTCACTATTTGCTGTTTGCCCTTTTGAGAATGGTCCATTCTCACTACTTGCTGTTTGCCTTTTCGAGGATGGTCCATTCTCACTATTTGCTGTTTGCCTTTTTGAGGATGGTCCATTCTCACTATTTGCTGTTTGCCTTTTTGAGAATGGTCCATTCTTACTATTTGCTGTTTGCCTTTTCGAGGATGGTCCATTCTCACTATTTGCTGTTTGCCTTTTTGAGAATGGTCCATTCTCACTACTTGCTGTTTGCCTTTTCGAGGATGGTCCATTCTCACTATTTGCTGTTTGCCTTTTTGAGGATGGTCCATTCTCACTATTTGCTGTTTGCCTTTTTGAGAATGGTCCATTCTTACTATTTGCTGTTTGCCTTTTCGAGGATGGTCCATTCTAACTGTTTACTGTTTGCCTTTTCCAGGATGGTCCATTCTCACTATTTGCTGTTTGCCTTTTCGAGGATGGTCCATTCTCACTATTGGCTATTTGCCTTTTCGAGGATGGTCCATTCTCACTATTTGCTGTTTGCCTTTTCGAGAATGGTCCATTCTCACTAGTTGCTGTTTGCCTTTTCGAGGATGGTCCATTCTCACTATTTGCTGTTTGCCTTTGTGAGGATGGTCAATTCTCACTTTTTGCTGTTTGCCTTTTCGAGAATGGTCCATTCTCGCTATTTGCTGTTTGGCTTATTCTAATTGACATCATTCACTGAGTTTAACAGTGCTTCATCTAGAACTTTACAAAATTAGAAAAGCAAAAACAAAACACAAACAATAGTTTATTAAAATAGTGAAAAAGTGGAAATATATTTGTACCTCAAGAAATATCAGCAATAACACTGATAGATAACTTTCACAAATCAAGTTACATTATCGTCACAATCTTGAACAAAATTGCAATTGTTTCAGGTGGCATTATAGCAACATACTACATAATCAGAGCTGTGAGAGAACTAAATTGTTTTAACGGCAAATTTCAGTATGAATTGCAATATCTTACTGACTTTTTACAAAACATTTAACGTTGTGATTATTGTGAATAAGCCTACAAAAATAGAAAAGCACCAAAAATACACGAAAAAAGCGGTTTTATGCACGTTGAGTCTCCGACGTCTAGAAGTCTAGGCAATTATAACATTTCAGGCATGTAATAGTTGTTGTTCGATAGTACAGTTTGTATGAGTTGTGTAATAGTTGTTGTTCGATAGTACAGTTTGTATGAGTTGTGTAATAGTTGTTGTTCGATAGTACAGTTTGTATGAGTTGTGTAATAGTTGTTGTTCGATAGTACAGTTTGTATGAGTTGTGTAATAGTCGTTGTACAGTTTGTATGAGTTGTGTAGGTGCAAAAGTTTTACTTTTTATGTCGTTGTTGTAGTTTGTACTTCATACTCTTTTGCAATGCGTTGTATATCTGGTCGTTTTGACTAAGTCTCTGTTTGTAAATGTGTTGTATATTAGGTTGTTGTGACTAAGTCTCTCTGTTTGCAAATGATCTAATCGATACCAATAAACAACAAAAATTTTGATATAAACAGTGTTCCGAACAAATCATTTTCATTTTTATCTTTTATATTGCTCTACCTTTACTATTTCTTTCATGTTCTTCTTCATTTCTTCAATGTCCTCCACTATTTCTTCCAGCCCTTTATCCTCTTTCTCTTGCAACAGAGTTAATCCTTTAATCTCTTGCAACAGAGTTAATCCGTTAATCTCTTGTAACAGAGTTAATCCGTTAATCTCTTGTAACAGAGTTAATCCGTTAATCTCTTGTAACAGAGTTAATCCGTTAATCTCTTGTAACTGAGTTAATCCGTTCAAACGTTCTTCACTCTTCTCTAACTAGTCAAATAAACTATTTCATTTTTCTCCTTGAAATTTTATTTAATTTCACAGTAATTGCAAGTGTTATCTATTAACCTTTTTATCTGCTTTAGTAAGACTTTCTTCGACGACATTTTTCAACTCTAATTGTTGTATGCTCTCATTTGCCTTTCTTCTGCTTGTGTAATTGCAGACCTTGCTCTTTTTAATAAGAGGAATTCTTATGTCCCGTTATGGTGTTTCTTTCTAATGTGATGCGTTAGATTCCACATATCCCTTGATGAATGAGGGGGATAACGACACTGTTTAGGTGTCATAACTATCTATTTATACATGACACAAGTTACCAATTAACAAGTACTAATAGGCACTAAAAATTATCAACTGAACGCCACTTCAGTTACTTTAGGTAGTCCCGTTCAGATCCTTATTTGTTAAATATCGCATAAAATCCACGAATAAATGGCAGTAATGAGCAAGCAGGCAGCAATTTCTGTCATAGACAAGCCATTTTATGAAGTCATAAAATAGCATGCATAAAGTGCCATGAACAAACATTTGCACATGAATTCGAGAAAAGACAAGATAGATGTATGTGTAAACACCAAATTAAAAACTGAATTAAATCGGAAACTTACGATGCCAAAATAAACACAAAACATACCAAGTTCAGGTTATATTGGAAATTGTCAAAACCTATTAATGAGATCACATTCAATATCCAAAACTAAATTCAAGACGGAAATACAAATGTTTATTGTTACCTCCTTAAAATCTAGACTCATTTAAATTTCTTGTAAATGAATATCTGTCTTTTTGTTAAAATTCCTTTCATTCATCCTCCTTAATTCTCCTCTGGTTTGAAAACATATTGAAGGAGGTTGCATTTTTTCTCACTTGTTTTCGTTTTGGTGCATCAAGTAGCTATGTCTTCATTTTCATTTATTTGACTGATTTATCTGTAAAAGTACGTCACTATTTTACGACCTTGTTTAGTACATCTCTGTTTCTGTGTTCTTTGACGTAGCATGTCTTGTGCATTACAACTCGCACTTCTGTCAAAAACTGTTGAATTAAAAACGAAGCTCTCACATTTTATTTTAGCGTTGTCGCCCTTTACGTTGTGTTGTTGTAAAAATAAAATTACTTCTCGCTAATAATGCAAATATAAATTTAGATTTGTTTTATTTTAGTGTTGTCGTATTCTCACATAAGTAGTTTATTACTTACTAGAAACGTCATACACCTTAATTTATTTCTAGTGTTTGAACTCGTTTATAAAGGGGTTTGTTATAGTTTGTAATGATTTTCTTATTCGTTTTGGTATTGGGGTGCATCAAATATCGAAGTTTTCATTTTGATTTATTTAACTGGAAATATTTCGATATATTTAACTATTTTTTAAAAAAAATAAACAAAACACCTATCTGAAACTATTGCAACCTTTAATATTTTAACCTTTGAGGCTTGACCTTTTGCATAAATGTTGATAAAAACCTAAGCCCAGTGACCTGGTAATTGGCTTTGCTGATTATTTTACTTCCCTAGCACTTCAAGGAAGACCTCTCCCCCTCCTCATCCGTACTGCTTTAGTTCCCCAGCACTAAGAAACTAGCAACCAGTCATTACTGTCGCCAGCCCATGGACGGGTTCACCCGACCTTTTAACCCCTTATCACATTGGGGTTATGATGAAAATGGAGGCTAGTCATTTCTCTCTAATCATTAGTAAGTTCGGATACTTTGCATCAGCTATATTAGCGGGTGGCTACTTCCGATAACCCAGTGATACTGCGTAATGATTGCTATTTAAATATAAACCGATACGTTTACCGCATATTGTACTCACGACGTAGTTAAATTCGTACATATTATAACAATGCTATTAAACGCCATAAAGGAAGGGAATTAACTCATAACAACATGATCAACACTTTACAGATTTGTCTCCCTCAGGACACACCTAAATGGCGTGGACACTTGTTTATTTATGGTTTTTGTCAAGTCACGTACAAGGTACCGATGCAGAAGAGACACCAGATTCAGCGGAACACTCGTGTTATTTACAGGTTCACCCAGTGTAAAGGTTCTGTCTTCCTGGCAAAACTCCAGATGCAGACGTATTATCTACATCAAACTTTGTCAGGATGTTCCGTGCACTATTGTGCACCACCCCAAGGGAAACTAGGTCACAGCGACCTATTTTCATATACTAATTACGTTGTTGTCCGTCGGTCATACAAGTGTCAGGCAAACACCACTGTAGAGGCGAATTTGTTGTCTCTATGACAACTCTTGTTTGTAAATGCATCTAACTTACCTGTTTGTACCTTGGGAAAGGAACAGCATCTGACAGGAATAAACTCAGTCTAATAATAGTAACTTCACTCATTCTAATGCACAATCTATGTTGTTGTTTTGGGTTTTTTTGTTGATTTTTGTTGTTGTTTTTTTTTAAATCTTTCCTGAATCGTCTAAGTCTATTATGACTTGTTACCATCTCACTCTTAATCTCACTTTTGCATATACCATCTTATATTTTAAGTTCGGAACTAATAATAATTTATGTGCTTTTCGTGCGTGAATCGGTGCAGGACTCACGGTACTAATTATATGGAAAAACTGTGAACCAGTCTAGAAATGGGAAGATTTAATAGAGTTATACGGGTTTGGTGGTCCATAATTAGTTAATAATGAAAAGTAAAATTTTAGTAAAAAATTATTTTGAGAGCTTATCCTATCTGTACCTAAAAAAAAAAAGAGAAAAGATTCTATTGATGCAATTTTAATATTTTTATAGATTTGACTTAGGAACAGTCAATAACAACAATAGCACCTGATTCCTTAGGTGCAGAATGGATAACACATGTTTCATGTACATGTAGATCCAAAATATGGCGCGGCTCATGTGGTTTTCTTAACACAGAAGCTTCCAGCAAGGATGGCTCTATACTGATAAATATAGGTTTGATCATGAGCATTTAGAAATTTAAAGTTATTGAATTTTTAATATCATGATGTTTCCATAGGTTTACTATGGGAGTTGAATTAGTACCGTGAGTCTGCAATGGCCATGGTCATGAAAGGTTTACATCGAGTGTCAGCTAATCACAACTTATCATTCTGTTCTTAAATCTACTGAGTAAGACCCGTGCTATGATTCCTCAAAAATGCTTGTTTGTTTAATCATCGAAAAAAAAAAAGAAAAGACACACACATAAAATATTGTAGAAAATTATACAGGAGTATATACAAGAACGACTCAAAGACTGAGTCATCTCATAATTTTCTGAACATTAAAACTTTAAATTTAACTCAATTGCCGGTGTGGGGACAGCAAAGGGACTGTACTGTGACAATAAACACCGTTAGCTACGTTTTCGGATGACAAAAGGGACACTTGCATTGTTTATTTCCCAACATTTTGAATATGAGCTGCTTTATCTATGTGTTGCAGTGATGTTCAGCTTTCCAACACAGACGATTTTGATGCAAAGTTTATTTTTTTTAAAAATGTTTTTTGAAAGCATAATAATATTTTTTTTTTTACTGAATTACACTATTTGAATGTATAGTTTAGCCTCGAGTATTTAAATATATTCGATAAGGATGTGTACATTGTAAAAGCATATATTTAGTGCAAAAAACGATCAGACCACTGGCAGATTACCCCCAACCCCATCCCCCGCATACACACACATATCTGAGCACATTTTTGAAGAGAGTGCCGCCACTAGATCTGGGAATCGGTTGAAAGTTATAGATTGATGACTGGTTCATCAGAACCGACCAACCATCAATTTTATTCAGTTTGAGATATTTTAAATATTGTTTTCATACAGAATATGATTTTTGCGTATTTCGTCAGCTACTTGTATCCTGGAATGTTTACCACCATATTTGTCGTCTTCCATTTTGTTGGCTCTTGGGTTGTACTAGCCAATGGCAGGTTACATTAACTGGAAGCTTTGATGCAAATATCTTACTTCTCCAGGAAGATTTCGTTCCAAAACGTGGAATAGTTTAAAAAGAAAAACGTTAACTGTTATATTCGATTATGGAAACCCATAATTGAGCGTTTCGTCGCTTGACTTTTGCAACCAATCTTAGATTATTATGATTAATCTTCATACGACTAGCTACCACAGCACCCTGCAGAGATACATTCAATGATTTATTGTCATACCACTAGGCGCTACTTCTTACTGCCGGGCTACATTCAAACGTTTGCCAGAAAACTAGGGGATATTTTAATACCCAAAGTGAAGCCTGGTTGTTTGAAGATTCGCTTAATGTTTCGGCACACTTTAGTCTTGAACTTAGCAAACAGCACGTGATTGGTGTTCTTGTCTAAATTAATAACAAAAAAAAACAAAAAACAGATGTTTACAAAATACGTAAAAGACTTAGAGGGTACTTGTTACAACAAAAACTGTGCTTAGTCAGCACGTAATAGCAGTTCTGATATTTGTAAAGAAAGTTGCTCACTTCAAACCGGACAGCTCTTGTTTTTTTTTTTTTTTAATTTTTGTATAGCACTTTCTTTATATGACTAAATCATGCTTATAACATGGAACCTAAGTGCCTTTACCAAAGACACACAGTCGACCGGGCTGGCCTAGGCGAGTATGGAACACTCAACCCTCTGGTTACAAGTCTGACGCTCTACCAACTGAGCTACCGCGGTTCAATGAATCTGCATGATTATGTAATAAAACATAATTAGGCCTCAGTATGTGTATTAGCTTCTTTGCTTGTATTTTAAATATAACACTCTACTTTTTTGCACTTCCAAAGTGTTTGTGTTTGAAACCAAATACAACGAGGAAGTTGGATAAAATCTCTGAATCGCAGACATACAGACAAGCGTATTGTAAACGTTATTAGCCATAATTAATATCGAAAATAAATGAATTGGTCGATACTTTCTTTGTATTTCTGTATTTAAATAAACTTCTTGGCTTTTATCCATATGAAAGTTAACGAAAATAATGCAGTCAATGGTATGAACTAGGAATATCTTATTCTACTCGATTTGTATTTTTAGGATGCCCCCATCACAACTGTGTCTTTAACATCATCAATGGAACCAATTACAAAATTAAATCTAAATATGGGTTGGATATACCAGTACAACATTAAGAGAAGGAGTCGTCGTCATCATCGTCGTCGTCATCATCATCGTTTTCTTCTTCTTCTTCCGTTGTTAAGAAATGACGCTATTGTGCCGAATTAGCACAGAATAGAAAGAAAGATAACCTATGTAATGCACGGGCGCAAGTTCTATTTGTTACGCCGCTTACACAATGTTTCTCAGTGGAATAGCAAAGCATAACAAGAAGGAGAAGAAGAAGAAAGAAGAGGGCAGAAGGAGAAAGATTTTAATGATGGCAGTAATGATGATCCAAAGTGTTCATCTGTACATTGATGTATGCAGCTGGAGGATTTAGTGAAGAGAAAGACCTCTCTCTCTCTCTCTCTCTCTCTCTCTCTCTCTCTCTCACACACACACACACACACACAGCTGTGATTCTCTTTTTGTGTGACATACATATTTCAATTTCATCCCATGGATTCCTATCGTCAACAATACTCATGATTGATCAGCTAAATTAATATTTATTCACAAAAGTATAAACTACATAATATAACCGGTCGATTTATTGACGAAACATGATAAATTTTTTATGACACATTTTATAAAGTTTATGGCATGTTTCGAAGAGTTCATAAATTATCTTGTTACTTTAACAGATTCACTGTAAACTGTACAAGACTGTATAATAAATTCTTATGTTGTTTTTTTCTTCTGCCGCTTCAACATACATCCGCTGTAAAACACAAGTGTACCCACGAATGAGACCGTTATAAATATAACAAATCCTACTTGTTTTGTTAGAAACGTCAATGGTTGCATTCATGCTCATATGGTTCTAATTATGCCATGCCAACAACACTAATATCATGTTATTACTGGAAAGCAATTTATGTTTAAGAAAAATGTTTATGACTTCCGATATTGCCAGATCTAAATTAAGATTTACAAGAAACCTCTAATATTGTATTCGGTTATTGCTTATTATTGAAGATTATTTTGCAGAGATTGTAGTATGTCTTTGTAGCACGTGCACATTTCCCAGATTCCAACTGGATCATATAGCTGTCTTCTGACCTATTTAAGAAATTACAAGGAAACAAAACATGAAAATGTCCAGAAGAAAAGTACCGCCAGTTGGTGATGTTTATATGTATTAATATCGCTATGAACGTATGAATCAGAAACTTCAAATTGTTTGACATGATGACCTCTAAAGAAAGTTTTGGGAGATTTTTTTTTTTTTTTTTTTTTTTTTAATTATGTGGTCAATGATAATGACAGTGTAAGATGTCACTGTAAATAGATGCAAATTTAGTGAAATTCTTCGCCGCCTGGAGTGTGAATGACGATTTTTGAACTGAAACCGTCATGCATTGTAAACATTTCATATCTAACAGAGCCAGTACAATTGAAGAAACAAGATACATTATAATTAATTTTTTTCCCCATCTATCTTCGTGGTACGTAATATGTCTAAAAAGGATTTTATCTCAAGCACAAAGATCACACATTCCATAGCCCACTACTCAAGCACAAAGATCACACATTCCATAGCCCACTACTCAAGCACAAAGATCACACATTCCATAGCCCACTACTCTCACTTTCTACCTGAATAGCTGCAGGTGTTTGAGTCAATCGATCGTATATCATTTAAATTGGTCATATTTTCCTAGTAATTTTCATAAACAAGTCTCTCACCATTCCGCAAGGACCTATCTATCTATCTATCTATCTATCTATCTATCTATCTATCTATCTATCTATCTATCTATCTATCTATCTATCTATCTATCTATCTATCTATCTATCTACCTACCTATCTATCTATCTATCTACCTATCTATCTATCTACCTACCTATCTATCTATCTACCTACCTACCTACATATCTATCTATCTATCTATCTACCTACCTATCTATCTATCTATCTATCTATCTATCTATCTATCTATCTATCTATCTATCTATCTATCTATCTGTCTATCTATCTATCTATCTATCTATCTATCTATCTATCTATCTATCTATCTATCTATCTATCTATCTATCTATCTATCTATCTATCTATCTATCTGTCTGTCTGTCTGTTTATCTATCTATCGTACGTACGTATATGTGCCGTGAAACTAAAACAAATTAGTCCGTCATATCAATGCTCCATTGATAATGGCTACAAAGATTCTTCAGTTTTAAACGCCTTACACTTTATTCTCAGTGCCTTAGAGCAGAGGATAACGTATTTTAAAAACTAAGATAATGATTAGTTGATCGATGATAGGTGTTTAACAGCACATCATCACTTGAAAGACCATTTACTCTCGAGGCAATGCAAGTAAAGTGCCTTCCCCAGAGACATATCACGGCATCCCATACAGACAGATCTAGGCAGGATTAGAAGCCGCATTCCACTGATTATGGGTCCAAGACGCTAATTACCAAGCCAACGCGGTTTCCTTGACTAAAGGAAACGTACGACACATCTATTACCAGGGGCGATTATTCTGTCAAGTGTTACGACTCTAGGTCTCAAAAAATATGTAACAGAAAGAAAGTGAAACCATCAATGTAAGTAAAATAAACAAGCAATTTATTTCCAGACAATTAAAACGAAAATTCAAAAGACACTTACAATTTGTGTGTTAAATTCCAAATAATCCTAAATGTCATATCACAAGTCCAAAATAATAGAATGTTCCGAATTAATTCCAATAGCCTTGAATGTCCCGATGTACCACAACGATGTAATCCAGAATGTATTTGAATGAGTTTACATAGATCCCCAAATCATGCACTAATGCAAAAGTCGATGAGCACTTTAGTATTTCCAATGAATATTGTAAATAAATAATTCCTTTCAAATAATATCTGATTTCAACAACACAACTAAAATAGATTCCTTATAGACTGATCTTTTAGAACCCAAATTCTAGAACAGGAATGAATTTGTTTACCAAAATCTGTATATAAATACACATGACTATATGACCTATGTCACATCACAATATGAGTAATTCTAATGGAAAAAATACTGGCCTACCTGACATGTGTCAAAAAAGTCTAATTGCGAAATGCCTATGAAAATACTATGTAAACAACTGGACAAAAGTTAAGTATGTATTTTCAAACAAGTATACAACTTACAATCATAGACAAAAGTTGAGTATATAAACATCATACATAACACATAAACTAGGTTAATTTTTGGTCGAGATATACCACTTAAATAATTTAATTAAATTAAATGCAATGCGGCCCGCAAACTTGAATTTGGAATGGAAATCCTCAAAGTGTTTTTTTTTTTTTTTTTTTTGGTTTTTTTTTCACTGACAGAGATTTCATAAGTTATGTTATCTACATACTTCTCGAAGGCACTCGTGCTGGCTGTGACAGCATGTTTTGGTATGTATGTATGTATGTATGTATGTATGTATGTATGTATGTATGTATGTATGTATGTATGTATGTATGTATGTATGTATGTATGTATGTATATATGTAGGTAGGTAGGTGTATATCTATGTTTATATGTATTTGATTGCTCATCAGAATTTTAATTGTCCCTTCATTTACTATTTCTTTAATTGGTGTAAGCCCTCTTTCTCCTGATAAAAATAAAAAACCTGTAAAAGGGAGTGGTGGAACGGCAGTTACGAATTGGAAGTTCAACAACTACCAGCTTAAAATGCCATCTAAAGTCTGCTCAAATACATGTTTGCACGTGTTTCTTGGAGATAACGTTTCATACAGTTCTAATTTGACAGGAGACCGTCATTGGCAAAATTAACTCCAGACAACTACCGTCAAATGAATTGTGCATATGAATTTTTCCCACACTGATCCATGCAATGTTAATTGCAATTGATAACTCTGTATGTGTGTTGTTGTTGTTGTTATTACTGTTGTTGCTGATTAGGTATTTTATGGCACAGCAACACAAGTAATTTATTCAGTGCCAATGCAATTGGCGTGTGTGTGTGTGTGTGTGTGTGTGTGTGTGTGTGTGTGTGTGTGTGTGTGTGTGTGTGTGTACAAATACTTGATTAATAATTTCCCATTATAAATTAGAGTTATTGATCCAGTCTGGCTCGGTCTATCCTTGTGACATAATGGTCTTTACACATTAAGGATGTGGTTACCAACAAATGTGTGCTTATCATTCATAATACTTCGCAATTCATAATACTTTATTGTCGGAGAATTTATAGTTACGATCAGCACTAAAATTATGATTTATAATATCACAAAGATGGTTTAAAAAATGAAATCTTTGATCGATCATAATTTCTTAATTTCATCTATTAGTAACTTACCTTTATTTGTCACGAGGCAATTTACAGGAATTATACAATATTTCCATCGACTACTTCATTTGCAGCTCGTCAATGGTTTCATTTGTCCTAAAGTTGTGGCACTTAATGCTATAACTGTTACCCACACCGACAGTCTGATATATTGGCATGGGATCGTGCACCAAACGCACGTGCAACGTAAGGAAACTAAAAGTGAAACTGAATCTATCAAGTAGTTGTCAAAGTGGGTATCAAAGTTTCAGCCATCTAAAGATACAGCCATCTAAAGATACAGCCATCAAAGATACAGCCATCTAAAGATACAGCCATCAAAGATACAGCCATCTAAAGATATTAATGTTTGGAAAACAAACTTCGGCTGCTCGGCATTTATTTTCTAGAAACCCCTGCAACTCGGTGTATAACTATTACCTATGCACCGTGTTTGGAAGAAACATTGTATTAACATTGTATTAACATTGTATTAACATTGTATTAACATTGTATGATAAACTCAAAATAGATGCTGGACTCTTCAATTAGTAATCGGAAACGAACACAAAACAGCACGTGATAACCAAGCTGTAGTCTTTCTTTAGGATTATTATCGCTTGAAATGTCATACTCCCTTGACTTAAGCCATTAATTTGCGCTATACGCATACACCAAACGGGCTCAGTTAAAAACACACTGCATAATAAATTATATAAACTTTACAAATATACTGACATTTGATGCTCACTTTGCTCCTCTAAGTGCAAAGCAACTGCGATAGCCTTCTCACATCACAAAAATTAGCTAAAATTAATCAGGTTTGCTGATTCTGTTTAGTGTCACAATTGTAGCATTTTGTCATCTCCATTGTTTTTTTAAAATAAGATTTTAAATATCACTATAGGAAGGCTGTATTAGTAAAATATCGATTTTGTGACCTAGTCTTTTTGCACCTGCAAATATTGATTTTGTTTAATAATGATGTTGTATCCGTATACGAGTGTGTTAGTGTGAAAATTGTATACTGCGATAGAGCGAATTTATTTTAAAGTTTTATTATTTTAATTTAGTGTTTTCGTGGAGTAAAACTATTATACTCGCTAGAACACACACACACACACACACACACACACACACACACACACACACACACATATATATATATATATATATATATATATATATATATATATATATATATATATATATATATATATATATATATATATATATTTCGAAGGCAGCGAGCAACGCAGACTTAGGCTGAAGCATGCTATCAAAACGTTGACCCATCATACTACACGATGCAGAACTGGGTCGAATATACTTTCTGGAACAAGCGCCCCGGGATCAGCTGAAGTACCACTGAACCGTGTAATAAATAGACTAAACTCTTTGAACCGCATTATGGTACAAACACAACTATATATGGTATGCATGCGTGCAAAAGAAATAAACAAAGTTTAAATGGGGAAAAAGAGTTCTTCGTATATGAATAGAGAAATACATGATAACCAAGTTCGTAAGTGAATCTTTCTATAACAAGAATAAATTGCACGAGATTACAAGAAGTTGGAACTATTTACATCATGCACTATGTACAGCATTCATAATTCATAGCAGCTTGTTAATTGAGATGCAATACGATTGTGAACTGAAAACAGAAAACTATTAAATCTGACAGCAACGTGCTGTGCAGAATTGCATTACATAATGTAAATCTATGAAAAAAATCCCTAATAATTAAAAAAGCAAAATATTTTATCAAACACGGATGATAGAGAGAAAGAAGAACAGATACGATTATTACATATATCTACAGACGAATGATATAAATGTTGTCAAGGAAACCCTATCCCCACGAGGCTTCACGATATACTCGTATAAGGCCCGAACCACAGACAAAAAGGATGAGGTAAGTGCGTTTATAATGCTGGCAACTCACACAGCAACAGTAAGTTGGACAAATAAGTGAGTTAAACAATGCACATTATGATAGTTCGATAGAACTAAACGATACACAGCGGATAATGCTGTACGTTTAAGTACAAATGTGACAACTGGACCCATACTATATTTACGTTAAAATTTAATATAATGGCAACTGACACGGAATTGCGTAATTAAAGTTACAATTTTATTGTATTTTAGTGTAAATATAGAATGGGCCCTGTTGCTGCGTACCTCATTACCCATGGTGTATGTTTTAGTTCTGTCGGATGATTGTGACATGTTTCATTTTATTCACTTGGTCTACCGATGTACTGTGGCACGTGCAAAGTGCTGGCGGTAGGAGCTCACTTATCTCATGTTTTCCTTCTATTGTTGCTGCCACGTTCTATTATAGAGAGTTCTAATTTTTCATAGTAGTTATATTGCTTGATGCCGTATCAGAGTGCTGTCTCTTTTACGACAGTAATCTTTCTGCTGTAGAGGTATGTAACAATTGTATACGTTCATTTTTCTTTCTACCATCTGTGCTTGATAGAGTAGTTTGCTGCGTTAGATTATTCGCATTTGTTTTCTTTCTTCATAAATTTCCATTTGGTCAGACAGATTTCACATAACACAGTGCTATTGGATTTAACATAGTCTGTTTCAATTTACAATCGTATTTTTTATCTGAGTTGAAAAGCTGGATTGACTTATATATGTTGTATATATTAAACGATTAGAAGGGTTCTGGCTTTTTATTATCCCAAGTGATTATTTATGCTGTAGATAGATTAATGAATGAACTTGACTGTCATGTATTTCCATATGGTCGTTCTTAACGTAAAGCATTTTTAATGTTTAACCAGGCCTTTTCTTGTGTACGCATACATATAAAACGTATAGTGATGTTGGTACCAAAACACGCTAGAAGTTTTTGGCGTATGTATTACACGGTTCTTTTGTATATGTTTCCTTCTGATTTCCCGGTCTTGGCCTAGTAATATTGGTTGTGAAACCAGCGGTGTTGACTGAATAAAGGCATATGTGATCCGGTTCAGCGTCTGTGGGGTCAAGTTATAATGCTCAAAACTTTGTCTGCGCGAAAGTGAGGTTCTGGCGGATTCTTGGACAGGCGATCAATTCTTGTCTTAAGCCCAGTTATAGTGTAATAGGGCGACTTCTTGTTGATGACACTGAATATACAAAGTTTGTCAGGCCTGTGTATTTTGATGACACTGATTATACAAAGTTTGTCAGGCCTGTGTATTTTGACGACACTGAATATACAAAGTTTGTCAGGCCTGTGTATTTTGATGACACTGATTATACAAAGTTTGTCAGGCCCGTGTATTTTGATGACACTGAATATACAAAGTTTGTCAGGCCTGTGTATTTTTGATGACACTGAATATACAAAGTTTGTCAGGCCCGTGTATTTTGATGACACTGATTATACAAAGTTTGTCAGGCCCGTGTATTTTGATGACACTGAATATACAAAGTTTGTCAGGCCTGTGTATTTTGACGACACTGAATATACAAAGTTTGTCAGGCCCGTGTATTTTGACGACACTGATTATACAAAGTTTGTCAGGCCTGTGTATTTTGACGACACTGAATATACAAAGTTTGTCAGGCCTGTGTATTTTTGATGACACTGAATATACAAAGTTTGTCAGGCCCGTGTATTGTTGATGACACTGATTATACAAAGTTTGTTAGGCCTGTGTATTTTGACGACACTGAATATACAAAGTTTGTCAGGCCTGTGTATTTTGACGACACTGAATATACAAAGTTTGTCAGGCCTGTGTATTTTGACGACACTGATTATACAAAGTTTGTCAGGCAGACCCGTGTATTTTTACGACACTGAATATACAAAGTTTGTCAGGCCTGTGTATTTTGACGACACTGAATATACAAAGTTTGTCAGGCCTGTGTATTTTTGATGACACTGAATATACAAAGTTTGTCAGGCCCGTGTATTTTGATGACACTGATTATACATGGTTTGTCAGGCAGGCACGTGTATTTTGACGACACTGAATATACATGATTTGTCAGACCCGTGCATTTTGACGACACTGAATATACATGGTTTGTCAGGCCTGTGTATTTTTGATGACATTGAATATACAAAGTTTGTCAGACCTGTGTATTTTTGATGACACTGAATATACAAAGTTTGTCAGGCAGGCCCGTGTATTTTGATGACACTGAATATGCAAAGTTTGTCAGGCAGGCCCGTGTATTTTGATGACACTGAATATACAAAGCTTGTCAGGCCCGTGCATTTTGACGACACTGAATATACATGGTTTGTCAGGCCTGTGTATTTTTGATGACACTGAATATACAAAGTTTGTCAGGCCTGTGTATTTGTGATGACACTGAATATACAAAGTTTGTCAGGCAGGCCCGTGTATTTTGATGACACTAAATATGCAAAGTTTGTCAGGCAGACCCGTGTATTTTGATGAGACTGAATATACAAAGTTTGTCAGTCCCGTGCATTTTGACGACACTGAATATACATGGTTTGTCAGGCCTATGTATTTTTGATGACACTAAATATACAAAGTTTGTCAGGCCCGTGTATTTTGACGACACTGAATATACAAAGTTTGTCAGGCCTGTGTATTGTTGATGACACTGAATATACAAAGTTTGTCAGGCCTGTGTATTGTTGATGACACTGAATATACAAAGTTTGTCAGGCCTGTGTATTTTGATGACACTGAATATACAAAGTTTGTCAGGCCTGTGTATTTTTGATGACATTGAATATACAAAGTTTGTCAGGACTGTGTATTTTTGATGACACTGAATATACAAAGTTTGTCAGGCAGGCCCGTGTATTTTTGATGACACTGAATATACAAAGTTTGTCAGGCAGGCCTGTGTATTTTTGATGACATTGAATATACAAAGTTTGTCAGGCAGGCCCGTGTATTTTGATGACACTAAATATGCAAAGTTTGTCATGCAGACCTGTGTATTTTGATGAGACTGAATATACAAAGTTTGTCAGGCCCGTGCATTTTGACGACACTGAATATACATGGTTTGTCAGGCCTATGTATTTTTGATGACACTAAATATACAAAGTTTGTCAGGCCCGTGTATTTTGACGACACTGAATATACAAAGTTTGTCAGGCCCGTGTATTTTGATGACACTGAATGTACAAAGTTTGTCAGGCCTGTGTATTGTTGATGACACTGAATATACAAAGTTTGTCAGGCCCGTGTATTTTGATGACACTGAAAATAATGTAATGAATAATAAAAATACTTATGTTTGTATAGTAGTAATTTCAATGCCAGAACTTTTTTTTCTTCTTACAATATATTATTCCCCTAAAAGCTAAAACTCATAGTGAGTTTTCTGCAAAAGAAGTTTTACTATGGTCAAGGCAATTTTGATTTTGAAGTGTACTCCATTCCAAGTGGAAGATATTCAAAAGATAATGGTTATAGACTTATTAGACTCTGCCAAAACGCTAATTTGGTCACAAACAGGGGGAGAGTATATGAAGATAGGTTTATAGGTGAAGTTGCATGCCGGGAAGTAAGTGTAGTCCATTACCGAATCACATCTCTGCATGTACTCTCAAACATAGCAACATACAGGGTTTTGACATTTGATCTAATGTTTTCGGACGTATATTCCACAATACCATTCTTGAGCGTGGTTTAGGGGCCTGTTTTTTCTTTGAAAATATCAAAATGTGTAAAACTGTTATCTGATTAGAGACGTAAGTTTACGATCTATTAGCATATGACCTTTCTGAGAAGTCTGTTGTAGTCGCTTCGAACAAACTTTGTTACTGGCACTTTTCTGTCAGATTACAAGTAAAACTGTTATTGCAGAAAACCATGAGTAAAAACGCATTTGTACAGAGTTTAGTTCGAGATATTTCTGGTGAAATGAGATAGAGCCCCCCCCCCCCTCCTTTTTCCTTGTAGAGAGAAATAACTTCTCTGAAGTCTATACTTGAGTTTTAAATAACTGATTCTAGAACCAAATCTTATTTTATATGCATTTAATGTGCTGTTCTTCAGTCGGTCTGTAAACTTTTTTGGTCTGCTTCATGATTTTGAACGGGAAGGAAGTTTCAGTTAAACTTTTCCAACTGAGACAACTTCACCAGATGCTTTGTTTCATTTCGCATTTAATATAGCTAAATGGTATAGGCCACATCAAAGTGAAAATAAAATTTAAACCATTTCTATGTTCTACAGATAAGTCAAATATAACGTAATTTTTTTAGGAAAAAAGATTGAGAAGTATGGTTTTTAATTTTAATTTTTATTTATTTATTTGTTTGGTTTTTAAAAAATCTTTTTGGGGTGGGATGCTTCAATTTGTTTTTCTACTGTAAACAATATGAAATCATTTTAATGTTCTTTACATATGCTTGTATCAAATTATCTGAAGACATTTTCTGCCTTTAAACATGAAGAAAAAAAGTCGTATAGGACGGACAAAAATGTCTTTTCTTTTCCCAGACAGGGCAAGTTGTAAGCGTGGTAGTCGCACCATGTCGACCTCAAAGGTGATGAAAACGATCTACCCCAAATCATTTTCAGTAGAAGATTCAAGAAATAATTACTTCCGCTAAGAACCTTGAAAGTCCAAATGTACCTGAAAAATACACATTGCTGAAGATACAATTTTACTGAGATATAATTTGCTCTACGTCCCTTTTTTATTACTGATTTACTGAGATGCAGGTATCTAAGCATGACATTCCTACAGGTGATCGACATTCCTACAGGTGATCGACATTCCTACAGGTGATCGACATTTCCTGAAACAAATCCGTAATATATTCATTCCATGATTCTTTTAAAGAGACAAGATACCTTCACCAGATTGGATATTTGCGTTCTTGTGATATTTTGGCAAGAAATCAATAGCAAGAGACTTCACGATGCCAATAATAGCCCATCTAAAGAGGAGTCAAGTGTCCTCTATTTACTGTCTGGAATCTTTACTGCAGGTCCTGATCATTATCGAGGTTATTTGATATTCTAAAACAGCAACATAGGGCGTTATAATCTCTTCGTACTTTCCTCTAAGCCTTCATTCCGAAATATTAGTATATTATTCATGTGCAGTTTATTGTAACAAATTAATGTACAACATCTGCATTCAGTTACGGAAAGACTAGTTCATACCAACATACAAATTCTACCACTCAGGAACAGATGTATTTGCTTTTATTCGCAGATTAATAATTTAGTTTGGCTTCTCATAATTTTGTAGTGATTAATTTTGTAGTCTTATTAAACAACAACAAGAACAATAAGAAGCAGATTTGTTATGAAGCCACAAAAGAACTTCAATAAAGGGAGAGTATTCAGACATCGTGAGTTAGATGTAATACACAATCTTGAGAGTATTCAGACATCATGAGTTAAATGTAATACACAATCTTGAGAGTATTCAGACATCATGAGTTAGATGTAATACACAATCTTGAGAGTATTCAGACATCATGAGTTAGACGTAATACACAATCTTGAGAGTATTCAGACATCATGAGTTAAATGTAATACACAATCTTGAGAGTATTCCGACATCATGAGTTAGATGTAATACACAATCTTGAGAGCATTCAGACATCGTGAGTTAGATGTAATACAATCTTGAGAGTATTCAGACATCGTGAGTTAGATGTAATACACAATCTTGAGAGTATTCAGACATCGTGAGTTAGATGTAATACACAATATTGAGAGTATTCAGACATCATGAGTTAGATGTAATACACAATATTGAGAGTATTCAGACATCGTGAGTTAGATGTAATTCAAAACCTTCATATTCCCATTAACTCGTTATCAAAATTAAGCTAAAAGTTCATTGTTCAGAACAGCTTTTTCAAGACAGTATACAAAAAGAGAATATCATTGAAATCGATTACCTGTTTGCATCCCAAATTTGAAATCGATTACCTGTTTGCATCCCAAATTTGAAATCGGTTACCAGTTTGCATCCCAAATTTGAAATCGATTACCTGTTTGCATCCCAAATTCATTGAAATCGATTACCTGTTTGCGTTACAAATTCAAATTTTAGAAAATGTAATGACTGTATAAAGTAAAAATATTTTGACAGAACGCCTTTTATTAATATTATGCAGAACTGATAGTTTTATGAGATACGCCCTGAGAGAACAATCTTGACATTCTGGACATTCTAAATTCAAACAGCAAGGCTATAAATCTGCCAGCTTGTAACACAGTTACTGCAGATTGATCCATCATTGTTTTTAGTTACTCAGAAAAACTGGCAAACATAATGAAGGTACGAGGGGAACGATTTTCCTGATGAATGTCTCTCTCAAATTTGCAAAAGCTTTGCATACTAACAGTAAGTGGACTTTATCCTCAACTTTATTGGGGCAATAGAGGCTGTTTCTTTTTTCAATGCTTAGTTTTGTTTGGCTTATTTATTTATTTTTTTTTTTTTTTTCCGCCATATTCAAACATAAGGAAGTTAGGCGAAATCAGCTTAGAGGTATTCTGTGTTTTCAATTTTTAATTATGGTATTTTGTGTTTTCAATTTTTCGTTATGGAATCCATAGAGGCGCAATTTATTAGATTGCCCAGTTCTAGGATTTAAAGACAGGTTTTGCCTGGTAACAAGATCCCACCATGGAGTTTTACATAAATCTATTACGTCCTGAAGATTAACATAAGAACTCTGTTACTAGAGTTTTCCTTTGTATGTCTGTGAACCAAAATAGTTTATGCCAATGTGTCGCAATATATACCGGTTTTATGTGCTGCATGTGGTTCTTGACATCTTTAAGTTTATATATTTGTTTTTCATTACCTTGTATGTGTTCATTTTGTTTTCTCCAACGCGGCTCTTAACATTGCAATTCAACGACACTTCTAATAAGACAAATTCGTTTACTGTACAATATTTTCCATCCAGAAACTTCATAACATTTGGTACAAACTAAAAGTTATTTGTGAGATCTTTTACAAGCACCAATCTATTAAAGCATCTTGTGTTCAGGACGGACAAATTATGAATTTCTTCCCTATCCGTATCAAAGACTTCATACATATGATCTCAGTATCAATTTTCAGACAAATGTATGGTGGCCATGTAGAAATTTAAGAGTTGTTGAAAAGCTTTGTCTCAAACCATTATTATTCTATCTAGAAAAATCAAAAATTTCAAACCTCCCAACCCATGCTGCCTGTAGATTCCACTGAAGTGTGTCAAATAGAAAATGTAACTTTCATGCGTAGAAGATGGATTCTGGGGTAATACACAGGTTAAAATTCGTTCCTTTGTACCGTCAAATGTATAAAAGCAAATCTTGTATCAATGTGATTTTACATATTTAATCATCTTTGCCATTAATTTTGAAAAAGAATTCTCTAGACTGAGTTATCTAATAATTTAGATGCTCAGAAGAGATCATGGAAAATTCACAAATAAAAATCTCCTTCTTTGGACGACCTTTTTGGGTGGATTTTCATCCAAACGTCCAGTACACGTTATCGGTTGTTCTTGGATTTGCGTGTTCGTAAACGCCAATACTAGAGTTAATCCAGAACAACACAAACGGCGCATCACACTCGGTATGTTCCGCCATCTTTGTTCTCGTCTCACTCTCTTCCGAGGTGGTGTGAGTACTCTCTCAGAGAAAAACGTTCGCGAACAATGTTCTTCTCGTTAGGGCGAGAAAAGCCATGAGAACTCTGCTAGCACATCACGAACTGTCTCGCCCAAAGAAGCTCTATGTATGCTGTTTAGAGCCATGACTAGTCATGTGCATGTAACCCGTGTCTCACGTGCATTTGACCTAGATTTCATATGCTGCCAACAACAACTGTTTTAAAAAGGCACATTAAATTACTATATTTGTAAACACCACAAAGTACGAAATAACGAGCGGTAAACTAGATCGGACCAGCCTTTATGTAAGAATATTATGTTGGAAAAGAAAAGAATCCTTACAGTTCGTGGCTGCCCGCTATTTACTACGCGCTATTCAATACAAAACTAACCTGATCATGTTAGAATGCAGTGATAAATGTATATTAATAAACAAAATTACATAACCAGTCCTAATTAGCATTCCCAATTCTATCTCAGAAAAAAGTTATTCTCAGATGATCATCATGTGTCATTTTCGAGGATAGATTGACGAAATAGATACAATCGTAAGTATGGCATAGGGACAGGAAGAAAAGATTCCTTTTGATCAACAGAACATACCACAAATAATTCACTGTATGAATGATTTTAAGTACACTTCATTGTATAAGTATGTAGGTTTTTACAATCTATCAAAGCTAAGACAGACTAAGACAAAGTTTGAAAAAATTAATTTTTCAACATCTACTTCCATCCTAAAATGCAGATTTTCTGCCAAATCTAGACTACAGTTGCAATATGTGAAGTTCGCCCTTTTATACGTGTATAAAGCATGCATTTTCTTGATATACGTCATATCTCATATTTCATCAAGAAGAGGGAAATTAATGACAGAATTAGAGAAAATCTTAGGAAAGAAATTCAAATTTTAACAACCGAGCTGAACATTAAACCCGTTTAATGAGCAGCTAAGACAAAATGAAAGCAAAAAGCGCATGCAAATCCAGAAAATTTATCATGAAAACTTCAGGAATAATACACAGGTCTAACGCTTGATGTGTTGACACAGAAAATTTATGATGAAAAATTCAGAAATAATACACAGGTCTAACGCTTGATGTGTTGACACAGAAAATTTATGATGAAGAGTTCAGGAATAATACACAGGTCTAACGCTTGATGTGTTGACACAAAAAAATTTATGATGAAGACTTCAGGAATAATACATAGGTCTAACGCTTGATGTGTTGACACAGAACATTTATGATGAAGACTTCAGGAATAATACATAGGTCTAACGCTTGATGTGTTGACACTGAAAATGTATGATGAAAACTTCAGGAATAATACACAGGTCTAACGCTTGATGTGTTGGATCAGGAAATTTATGATGAAGACTTCAGGAATAATACACAGGTCTAACGCTTGATGTGTTGGATCAGGAAATTTATGATGAAGACTTCAGGAATAATACATAGGTCTAACAATTGATGTGTTGACACATGAAATTTATGATGAAGACTTCAGGCATAATAGTCAGGTCTAACGCTTGATGTGTTGACACATGAAATTTATGATGAAGACTTCAGGAATAATACACAGGTCTAACGCTTGATGTGTTGGATCAGGAAATTTATGATGAAGACTTCAGGAATAATACACAGGTCTAACGCTTGATGTGTTGGATCAGGAAATTTATGATGAAGACTTCAGGAATAATACATAGGTCTAACAATTGATGTGTTGACACATAAAATTTATGATGAAGACTTCAGGCATAATAGTCAGGTCTAACGTTTGATGTGTTGACACATGAAATTTATGATGAAGACTTCAGGCATAATAGACAGGTCTAATGCGTGATGTGCTGACACAGGAAATTTATGATGAAGACCTCAGGCATAATAGTCAGGTCTAACGCTTGATGTGTTGACACAGGAAATTTATGATGAAGACCTCAGGCATAATAGACAGGTCTAACGCTTGATGTGTTGACACAGGAAATTTATAATGAAGACTTCAGACATAATAGACAGGTCTAACGCTTGATGTGTTGACACAGAAAATTTATAATGAAGACTTCAGACATAATAGACATGTCTAACGCTTGATGTTTTGACACAGGAAATTTATGATGAAGATTTCAGACATAATATACATGTCTAACGCTTGATGTGTTGACACAGGGAATTTATGATGAAGATTTCAGACATAATAGGCAGGTCTAACGCTTGATGTGTTGACACAGGAAGTTTATGATGAAGACTTCGTGCATAATAGTAAGGTTTAACGTTTGATGTGTTGACACAGGAAATTTATGATGAAGATTTCAGGCATAATAGACAGGTCTAACACTTGATGTGTTGACACAGGAAATTTATGAAGATTTCAGGCATAGTAAACAGGTCTAACACTTGATGTGTTGACACAGGAAATTTATGAAGATTTCAGGCATAATAGACAGGTCTAACACTTGATGTGTTGACACAGGAAATTTATGATGAAGATTTCAGGCATAGTAAACAGGTCTAATGCTTGATGTGTTGACACAGAGAAGATCAATACTAATTATTTTTCAAATTGGTTGAAATCAAATTTTTATACCAAAGTTTTGAGGAAACTCGAGTTTTATGGGGAAGAGATAACAGATAGAAATGATTTTCAATGAAAAAAAGAAATTTTTCAAAACGCTAATTGAAAAAAGGATAAAAAATAAAATTAAAAAAAATAATCAGAACAGCACAAATTTTCCACATCTACCCATGAAAAGAAATTTACAGAAGAGGAAAAGCAATTGTATCAATGATTATTGAATGCGGATGAATGAACTAAGGCACACAAGAATATGAAAACCATTTAAATTTAGAGTACTCATGGCATAATCTGTCAGGCTTAAGTACTGAGTTAGAGTACTCATGGCATAATCTGTCAGGCTTAAGTACTGAGAGTACTCATGGCATAATCTGTCAGGCTTACGTACTGAGTTAGAGTACTCGTGGCAAAAGCTGTGAGGTTTATACAGATTTTTTGGGGGGGATTTTTTTTTTTGGCCGGATAAAGGAATAATTTGGTAGAGCCTTTCCAATTTTTCGTTTCCAAGATGGTAATTTGCAAGCGTAAAAAATCGAGGAAGTGTTCATTTATTACCATAGACAAAAATACTAAATCAGTTAGAGCTATCAATCAGAGACCAATAAGTTCGATCAGCATAGACACACAATAGCGTATTGTGCGTAGAAAATAAAATTAATAACGTTTTGCCAAATATTGTCTAGAAATAAATAAGGCGAAACTTATTAAAAGTCTTTGTATTCGGTAAAATATAATAGTATTTATTGATGAGAAAATTCTGTATTGGTTTTTTTCTGATTTTGAAATTGATTTTTGCTGACCTAAGGTCATTTATACATATTTTAAAAAGTTTTTATATTTTTAAATACAAATTTGTCTCTGATTTACAAAGGCGGGCTAGCTGTTTACGATAAAGCTAGATGTTATATATCTAATAATTGATAATTATCTTAATTATTTTCATTAATGTGAAAATCACGGTCTTCTTTATTCCCTTTTTTATTCATTGCTTGTGTAACAATAGCAATACAAAAGATACATTCTAGGAAACAGACATTCAAATTTCAATGTTTTCTGATCATGTCACTGTTGCATTGGATGGCTCAAAACGAAGATTTGATGAAATATTCAAGCTATTATAATCAAATCATCATTTTAAGATGTCAGGACTATTATTGACTTTGGAGGAGCTTTTTATATTGAAGAACTGGTTTAATGGAAAAGACGGAGGTTACATACTGTGCTAATAGACGACTTATCTGAGTTTCTTCAGTTGTAAATACTCTAGGAAGTACTTTTCACAGTAGCTGAGAGCAAATACATTAACTGATTTTCTTCCAAAGCTAAAAAAATTATACACTTATCTGGAAAAATTGAAACTGAGAAATATATCTCTTCTAGCAAGAAAAATGGTTCGGAAGCATTTGCCTTAGCCAAACGTCTACAGTATATTTCCATTGATGATTTTGTGCGATTCAAAATTAGAATCTATACTGGAAAATAAACCAGAGTACAATCTACAATTATATATCTCACCAGAGTACCAGAGTACAATCTACAATTACATAGCTCACCAGAGTACAATAAACTCTACGCAAAGTTTGCTGCGTCCATTCTTTACAATTACCTTTATGTGAATACAGTTATAACTGATCTATTGATATTTACTTTATTCTACTTTGAGTTACGTTCGTTAAGGGCTAGATATATGAAAATTAAGTTTATCCCACCCTGATCTGTATCAGGCTACAGTTTTATCGTCAACTTTCACTTAATTTTCTGTCATATGATACTTATTTAGATAATCTGAGACAAAATTTAAAATGAAATGATTATTGGTAATTTAAGAATAAACTTGTGCATTTGCTACCAAAGTTTTGCAATATGCAATGAAAAATAAGCATTACTTACTTATTTGGATTAAACTCGCGTGCGACCAATCTGGTCATGTGCGAGGAAAAAATAAGCATTAATCATCTGAAGTCCTAAATAACATGGTATGTTGGCGAACTTTAAGTTATAACAAATAACACAATAGAAACTATTTAAAATTATTTGAATCACACATATATGTATGTAATGGATTGCAATATAACAATCTGAAATTCATCAATATGTAAATGTTTAATAAAGTGCTTTATTTAATGCCTATTTATGGAGGAAGCGATTTTCCATCTAAAATTGGGAAAGAACAATGTAACGGAACCGGCGAGTTCAATAGCAAAGGGACGTTACTTTTGAACAAGTTACGCCAATTGTAATATCATCGGCCTTTTCCATAAAGTCGAAAAAGAAACCTCGGATGTAGTTCGCCGCCATTGAAAACTACTTTTGTTCACATCGCACAATATGGCGGCGGAAGGAGGCAAAAGTCATAATCGAAAATTGTCTTCCTTTTCTGTTGCAACATATGCAGTGCACCGTGACCAAACCCATCAAATATACATGTATTCTTACAACTACCTCCGAGGTTACTCGACTTGACGGAAATTGCCGAGCGATGTTCAGATTAGTAAAGTTACGCCTCATCACAGTGATCACAAACAGCACACAGTACTCAGTGGCGGTGCAAGGGGGGGGGGGGGGGGCGGGGCAATTGCCCCCAGGCGCCAGGCGAAGGGGGATGCCGTCGAGAGCTTTTTTGTTTTTGCAGCTGAAATTTTCATAGTATTTCACCTCACCTTAGTGTAACGGGGGTAATTCTTCACAAAACTTATATTTAAATTGGGGTGTGTGTGTGTGTGTGGGGGGGGGGGGAGATTGGCAATCTGTTATCTGTGGCATAGTAGCGGCGCCACTTAAGAACATTGCCCCCCGGGACCTCAAACCCTCGCGCCGCCACTGACAGTACTCGACATTATATATGTGAGAGGACGAATAATAAAGTTTAGTGAGCTAACTTATAAACTGGCAGAACAACTGCACAAAACAAAACGAAAAATAAAACAAACATTAACAGGGAGTGAATAATTTACTAAATACAAAACGGTTAAAAATGTATTTCTCCAATCAATTGTGAGGTTGTGTGTTCACGGTTAATATTTTTAAAAAAAAATTAAAATATGCACCCGTTTCTGGCAAGTTTTCAAAAATAATACCATGCCTTTGAATCCAATTAGTATTCCATTCGTCGCATTTTTTTAACATTAAATTTGAAAATAAGTTCAATTCAGTTGCAACAATGTTCACTTTTATATTACCGTATATACATTTACTTTCTTATAAGTAAGATCAAACGGCAAACTGAACAGACCCATATCGCATAATGCGAATCTGAGTCCATGCAATATTGTTAGGACTAATCAGTAGAACAAACAACACAGACTCGGATCGACCGGCATATTATGCGACGGAAGATCAGGGTTTATGTTCAATGCAGTAGACCCAAGTTATAATTGATTATATACGGTATCAAATATCGTCGATATGGTAGCGATGTAAATAAATGTGGTATGACCAACTGAAACTTCATTTTTGGATGGCAATTTCAGTCGCTTTTAAATTTTAGTATATTTTTTGTTTTTATGGTCTAAGGTTTATGTGTATTTGAATGTACTATCTCAGAATAAAATTATGTTTGGACTTTTGGAAACATCGTTTGCATTGCATCACTCGAATGTTTATATTTTCGACTCATAAATTCCTTGAGAAAAAAAAATGGTTGATTATAAGTATCCAGAGAACTCTCTAAACTGATTAACGATTAACCACCCGATTATATCGACGATATTTGATAATTATTTTCATTTGACAAAGTAACTGAGTCTTAACGCACGCAATATTGCATTTGGAATTACTCTTCCATTTTCGTGCTCCTGCTCGTGATTTATGCCAAATTTCTTGTCAAGTAATTTTATGTATATGAAAAAGTCAGTTATATTGTCTGAGATGATTTGGCCCCAAACTATCATTTTTTATGTGTATTTTCACGCAGAATTTATCACGGAGCCGTCAAATATCTATGCACACAAGACAAAGAATGTAAACCTATTGCGATAATCAGAAATAGAATTTTAGATTGGACTACCGGTTCTACTTGTATTTGAAATAAACAATCAGTGAACTAAATTTTAGCCATTTAATTTATACAGTGTGACTGGAAATAAATTGGTCTGCATTTTCTAATGCAAGTATTATGTACTACGGCCATCCTCATCGTACCGTTCCATCTTCGCGCCGTTTCCAACCGTTTTCGTAAAGTACAGTTTGTGTACCGTACAGTGCAGTTTGTGTACCGCACAGCGCAATTTGTGTACCGTACAGTACAGTTTGTCTTCGCACATTTCCAGAATTTCAAAAAATGTTAGAAGTAGTTTAATAAATATGAGTGGAGTTAGGTTTGGAGGGTATGAATTTATTTATTTATTTACTTTCTTTCCTGCACGTATTGTATATAAAAAAAGCTGTCAATTCATGGCGAGCGGTCAACATCTTTATTGCAGGCTTACTCATTTTTGTATCTGTTGTAATCGTCGATAATATTTATACCAGTTAGACGTTGCTTTGTTTTCTTCTTTTATAGATTTCAAATTACTTCTCATCAAACACACAGGTTTAAGCCTGGATTTCAAGAGGTATTCTAACTCAAAACTCCCTAATACTTTTCAGAGCTTGACTAGTGATTGATGTCGCCATCTTTTGGTTTCCCGTGGAATGATATAAAATATCTTTAAAACTGAGGGTAGCCGAGCAATGTCCAAATATATGATTTTGCCCGTAATGTATCGCTAATTACTTTGAATTCGGGAACAGTCCTCAAAGTCCAGATTGTATAAGGTTGTAACTGTCCTTCAGTGGGGTAAGGGGATTATTTATTATTAATTTTTCTCCAATAAAATATTTTTATTTTCTACTTTATCTATTTTTTGTTCTGTCATTGATAAAGCATGCAAAAGAATCTTTCCTATGTAGACGTTGGAAGTTTTAGTGTTTTGTATGCAGGCTATCAGATTGTAATCCATCAGTAAACGGAAATAATTCCATATACATTTTAATATAGGTCGGATGTAGCAGTAAAAAAAGTAGACGAATAAAAAAATACGATGCTTATTATACAATAATATGGAATCCAATGTTGACTCGGAAAAAGAAAACTTTCTTTTTATTATATACTTGTCTGCTTCCCTAATTGAAGTTGTGAAAATAAAACTCGCTCTTCTAACCCTACTCTCTTTGTAAGTTTACTCCTTAACTTAAAATAATATTATAGTTTTTCATAAACTAAAATCCTAGTTTGAATAATGAGACAACCTAGTCTGTCGCAATAAATTATAGTTTTTGACATATTATAAGACAATTGACTGTATTCGACTAGAACAGGAAGTCGGATCAAGCGAAAAGACACTGGAAATTGGCATGGTTGAAGGTGGCTGCAGGGGATATAACTTTCTAAGAAGCGAAGGGTGGCGAATCTAATATCTTCGGCACACAAAAAAATTGATTTCCGTTTATTATTTTCTGTCAAAAATATTAATAGTTCTTGCTGTCAGCTCAAGTCCTCTGGGAACATATGAGAAAGATAAGGATATAGTTTATGGCGTGAAATATAAAAGAAATAATAAGTAATATTTGCAAATTTGTCTAGTTTTACACTTCCATCAGCCTATCTCAGTCTGCTCGCCCACGACTCGGAGTTTGATCTATTAGATATTAGAAAGCAAATTCAAAATAAAAACCTAGTCAGTCGTTTTCAGGACCAAAATAGGAAATAAGATTTTATTCCTCTGACATCTGAGTGATAAATTATGATACATTAAGTGCTGATTACAGAATTTCATGCCGTCTACAAGAAAGATAATCATGTAATTATATCACGTAACTGAAAACCTAAACATAAGGATTGAAAACAATACTTAAAAACATACAAGAAAAAAGACACGCCACAATAGATGAAATATATTCGTTATTCACTCGGAGCAAGCAAATATTCTTTTTATTTTATGCTCAAGCGTATTGTCTAGCAATTTGTATAACACATTGAAGTAGCTGATTTCTTACTGCATCCCGCGCGATAATGTCAGCAATTTACCGTTTATGTACTGCTGTTTTGTGTATATTTGCACATAAAATATCAATAGTTACATAATGCTCCTTCCCAATTCAAGGTAAAATAGCAGATAAAAAGAAAATGAAACAAAGTTTTTTTTAATATATCTATTACTGGATTTGAACCCGGTTCGCGGGTATGCGTCAGGTGGTTCTAATTAGGCGATGCAAACAGCACAAGTGTAATTTTATCGCTGGAAAGCATTTTATGCCTAATAAAACAAGTATGTCTTTTGATATTGCAAGATCTCCATTATAGACTCAAGTATTTTATTAGCTCTTGAACTTAATCACCTTGTTTAATTGATTGTATGGTATTTTGAAACACTGTAAGGAGTTACCAAATTTGTAGACCAGACATACTGAGTCGTCTGTCATTTAAAGTTATAAATACTTTAAAGCTATATTTTTTTCTTCTTGCTTTTAGAAAGACTATTCTGTAGCAGTCTTCTTACCTATGGCGTTCAGTGAAGAAATGCGTTAACTTGTTGTTTTCTTTAAATATATTTTTTATGTTTTATCATGCCAAGAAATCAAGACTAAAATTTTACTTTAAAGTGCAACATGATTCCATCAAACAGACTTGATAGAATCTAGTGGGATAAATACGATCGTTTTATATGTGAAGGTCATTGATTAAAATTATTTTTCCTAATTTAATGCCGTATCAAATGAATGAATCAAAAACACTCCTTAAAGATTAAAATCTGTAATTGCTAAATTTACACACATAAAATGCTGCACGTGATAACAAATTATATGAACAGCTTTATATTCCCAAGGCTCAGGTGGGATATAATTAGGGCAATTAGTGATAACATACTCAAAGGCATAAAGTGATGCATGTTAAATTTACAACCATATAACAATGGCAATGACATATTTCATTTTTAAAAAATGTAAGAAAAAAGTGTTGTTCCCACTACGCAGGTGGGAGACAAACGGTAGTAGTATAGAGTGACGATATGGCTTCTCAAAAAATTAACCTTATGGTAACAAGGAAAATTTAACATTATGCCAATAGTTTGAAAATATGACCCTATGGCCACAAGGGGAATTTAATTTTATAAAAGTCCATAGGTTTAACATTGGGAGACACTATGGCCACAACGGAAAATTAACACTGGGGAACACGGTAGCCAGAAGGTAATAGTAAACATTTGAGGGGACACTTTGAGAACAAGGAGAAATTAAGGTAAAGACGATATAGCTACACAAATTACGATCTCGGCCACAAGGGGGAATTTAACATTATGCCGACATTTTGATTTGGGCTGGTATGGCCACAAGGGAGATTTAATGTTAAAAATGTTGATAGGTTTAACATTGTGGGCCACTATGGGATCCAACGAGAATTTAACATTAGGATAGTACTCTCAGGCCATATGTGAATGTAACATTGTTGGCCACTCGGTGAGGGGGATGGGAATTTAACATTATGGGACGGTACGTGGAGAAATGGGAAATTAACATTGTGGGTCACTTTTGGGACATGATGAATTAAGTATTTAAAATGTTCATAGAATCAACATTGTGAGAAACTCTGGGCAAAAGGTTAATGTTACCATGGAGTATGGACACAAGGGAAATTTAACATTACGCAACCATTTTGAAAATATGACCTATGGGCACAAGGGGAATTTAATGTTGAAAACATCCATATGATTAACATTGTGGGTCATTTAGGACATAAGGGGGAATTTGATATTGAAAACGTTCATCTGTTTAACATCACTTTGGATCACTTTGAGGTCCCACTGTAATTAAATATAGGCTGCCATTGTACGGAATAAACTGGACCTGCATGACGGTAACGGGAATTTAATATGGACTGCAGTTTTAGGAATAAATGGCACGGTATGGTGTCTAATGAGAATTTAACGCTGTGGGTCTCTATGGCGATCTAACACACCTAATGACAATCCAATACACACCCTTACTAACCTGGTGATATCAAGCCACTAGGGCGTCCATAGACTTAACATGGAAAGTTTACAAAATTAGGTGAAATTGAAAATGGCGGCTGTAATAAGGTTTTATAGCAATGGGAACGTGCTCGGCCTTTCCATCGCATGCTAGAAAACAATCAGATGTAAATAATGGCCATTTTGAACTGAACTAAAGCCTGTGGTTGTTATTACGTCATAATAATTTTATTTACATCACAATGACTAGATGGCGTGTCATAATTAACAGCAACGGAAACAGGCGATTGAAACCGAGCGATTTCTGAATGTTTTTCATTACAAACTTGCGGGAATAACATTAAAAAATAGAAGTGCAGCTGTTTCATTGATTGCTGAAACGTCGTCGAGTGTTATGTTTAACACCTAGCATTTTATAGAAACTGTTCTTTGCACATCTAGCCGGATATTCTTTCGTCAAAATCTTACCAATTTGGGAATTATCACTACGATTTACCTCCGAGTCTCTTTCAGAGCGTCGAAGTTATACGAGTCACATCGGAAAGAGACGATGATGTTCCGAATATTATATAGGTAAAGGAGAAGTGTTTTTGATATGGTGTCACCCATATATCCAACATAGTTACCATTAGACCGAGACTAAAAGTCCGTCTGAAATTCCGAAACTGAAACGGAACTTAGTGGAGACTGTAAAAAATACAAAACAAAACAAAACAAACAAGCAATCGGACTATTGTACTGAAATGTCTGAGACTAAAAGAAATAATAAAAGTAGTGTACTGAAACGGAATTTACCTGAGACTAAAAAGTCTAGAATATTATATTAAAGGATTGGCCAAGACAAAAGGTAATACTTAAATTCAAAAACTGACACGGAATTTAGCCGAGACAAAATCCGGAATATTTCATGCCAATGGTCGAGACTAAAAGTAATACTAAACTTCTGAAACTGCAAGGAAATTTAGAGGAGACTAAAACAACGGAATATTTTATTAAAATAACCTAGACTTAGAGTAACACTAAAATTCAAAAGCAAACGGGGAATATAGCGGAGACTGAGAGAAAAAAATTAAGGAAAATATTGCAGAATTGTAAAATCGTCGACATGGCTTCACTTGTGTCTTTTCAATAGAGTTTGTTTGAGATCGTTTCATGACAACATTCGTAACAAGACCTATGGAGATACTCAATACTACTCTCGAGATAAAGTGACCATACCTGTTATATTTATCAAGAGGAAGGGCAGTGGGCCCCAGAGTATCCACAACAACAAAGAAAAGTAATCGTTATGCGAAGGACGGATGAAACAGGTCCAGAGGCAAAAACCCAAACAAATGTTTTGTGTGTTACGAGCATGGGCATGGGTCTTCAGAGTGTCCATAACGTCAGAGGAAAGTGAAAGAGGAGATAAAGAAAGAGAAAGAAGAGATTTCATAAGTAAAAGAAGCAGAGAAACTCATTCAGTTAGGCAAATGCAAAACAAGACGCTAACAAGAACCAATGGACTTTTTGTGAAATTATCTAAATTTTATTTAATATTTCACGAGAATACACCAAAGGAAAGCGAAAATGAAATTGTTTTGATTTGTTTATTATTATTACTATTATTATTAACAGGATACAGACACACACGCACACGCACATACACTTATATATCATCACAAACACCATTACATAAACTCACAGAGGGTCGTTTTTAAGTTTTGTTTGTAAATTTTGTAATTTTATTATAAATGCTTCAGTCTTTTATTACTTTTTGCGATTTAAAAAAGTTTCCAACAATTTGCTACCTTTGTAAATCTTTCAAAATTTGCAATATTTGTAATCATACTTTTGTAACCAAATTATTTTATTTTTTAAAAATGTTTCCCAATTTTTATGTTTCTTTATGACCATTTTAATTTTTCTTTAATTTGTTCTTGAAATATTTTAAATTATGTAATTTTTTTCAAACATTTTTTGTCTCTTTGACTTTTTCAAATTTAGCAAAAGTGTACAATTTGTATTATTTTTAATTCTTTTTTAAAATTGTGTCTACTTTTTTTTTACTTGTTTACAATGCGTTTTATTTTTTCTTTGCTTTCTTGTTTCAATGTTTTGTTTTAAGTTTTGTTTTCCAAGTTTCATACACGACTCAATACCATCAATGACTATTTTGATTGTATGCCTATATGTCTGCATGTGTGCGGGTGTGTGCATGTCTGTGTTAATGCTCGTACCCACTCTTCACCCCGTTTGCTATCTATGATTATATGTATGTAAATATGTATGTTTGTTTGTATGTATGATATGCATGCATGCGTTATCCAAATAAAAATTGCCCTACCTATTGTTTGTTTGTATGTAATGATGTTTATTTGTTAGTTCGTTTGTTAATAGGGATCTGTGTTAGCTTGTTTGTCTGTAAAGATGTCTTTGCTGGTTTGTGTGTTAATAAAAATGTGTGTTTATTGATTTGTTTGTTTGTTTACAAGGATGTGTTTCTTTGTCCGTAGGTGGGTGTGAGTGACCCTCACTTATCCTCTTTCCCTCATCTATTTAGTTTGTATGTGCGGGTGTTTGTCTCTAAGAGTGTGTGTTAGTAACCATTTCATACCACTACTTTCCCTCGTCGGTTTGTTTATATGTGTGGGTTGCAGATTGCAATCATGTGTGTTAGTAACCATCACATAACTCTCCTTTCGCTCGTCCGTTTGTTTGTAAGGTGAGTACTGGATGGTAAAGATGGGTGTCGAATTGTGATTATGTTTGTTAATGACCATCACATAACTCCCCTTTCGCTAGTCCGTTTGTTTTGTAAGGTGAGTACTGGATGGTAAATATGGGTGTCGGATTGTGATTATGTTTGTTAATGACCATCAAATATCTCCCCTTTATCTCATCCAATTGTTTGTATTAATGCGTGTTTGTCTTTAAGAATGCGTGTGGGTCTGCAAGAATAGGTGATACTCCTCAACTCTCCACATACTTTACATTCCCCTTATACACGACTTTGTATATATACATGTGTGAGTGTTGGTCAGTAAGGATGAATATTGGTCACTAACGATGTGTGTTGGTTAATAAGAATGTGCGTTGGTCAGGAAGGATGTGTGTTTTGTCACTAAAGATGTGTGTCTATCAACAAAATTGTGTTGGTCCGTAAGTGTGTTAGTCAGTAAATGTTGGTGTTCTTTTCTTAAATGTTTTATAATTTACGTTTAAATTTTGTTTTTAGTTTTAGAATTTTTTAATTTTTTTATTCTGTTTTACAAATTGTGTGTTTTGATATTTTAAAAGATGTTTCCTTTTCGTTTTTTTTTTTCTTAAAATTTATCTTTATAATTTTATATTTTATGTTTGTACATACTTCTTTTTATGCTGTGTTTGGGAAAACCATGGAAAATATACGAAAATGAATTCGCGTCGACCTTGTCTGTGACAGTGATCAATAAAAAATTCACAGGTTGATTGCCGACCCGGTATTCGAGTCACGTAAGATATTCAATGGTGGACTAGTCGCTGCACACAGCAAGAAATCCCGGCTAAAGCTGACTAAACTCATTTACGTTGGTGCGTCCCTGTTGGATCTGTCGAAGCTGCTCATATATGCGTTTTGCTACGACTCGATCAAGCCGCGGTACGGTAACAACATTAAGATGCTGTACACGGATACGGACTCGTTGCTCATTCACATCACCACCAATAATGACTACGCGGGCATGGGTCAACTCGCAGAAGAATTCGACACCAGTGAGTACCCGAAGGACCATCCGGTGTTCAGCAACATCAACAAGAAAGTCGTGGGAAAATTCAAGGACAACTGCGCGGGCAAGCCCATCGAGGAATTCGTGGAACTGCGCCCAAAAATGTACTCGATAGTGGTAGGAACTTCCAGTTCCATCGGTAGAAGCTCTAAGAACATCAAGAAGTTTAAAGGAGTTCCCCGGGTTGTAGTAGCAAAAGATTTCAGGCACAGCATGTATGTGGAGTGTCTTCGGCAACAACATGAACTCGTACACGCGGCAAATTTTATTCGGTCGAAGAAACATCACATTGGTGTGTTTCGTTGCACAGAGGTAAGTTTGTCCTCGCTAAATACCAAGCGATGGATTTTCCCCGACGGAATCACTACTTTCGCGTATGGGCACCACGCAATTGACGTTCTTGGACATTCCGACAATAAATCTTGGCGGTAATTGTGTATTCGCGGGAACGACTTGTAATTCCTCTCGCATAAATGCCCTACAAGGAGGCTTCACCACTCGCAGCAGTGACTTTATCCATTCTGGCGCCAGATGGTAGCGCGTTGGTTGCCAGTTCGGTCTGAGATCGTAAACATATCAACGGACCATACCAAGTCAGTAGCACAACGTTGTTCGCCTTCTAACTCCCCCGGGGCATACAGACACCGAACCAAATTGTTTCCGAGTGAGGCTAACAAGGATGGCTGTGAAACCGCTTCATGGTTCTGGACTGCAACAGTCTTCTGCCGAATCGCGTCAACTGGTCTTAACCCGATCGTACGTGTAATTTCATTATTCAACGCTTCTATGACCGACCAAAGCCGCGTCACCAACTCTCGAGACCGATCGTGAATAAAAAAAATTCCTGCGCTTGCTGATGCTCCAATAATGGTTCCGCAAGTGTACGGATGAATCGTGCCACAAGGGCTTGATCGAGGTGAATATTGACATGTCCACGACGAACCCGCACATAATGTTTCTTCAACAATGTAGCAACAGTTCCGAAAATTTCTTTGCTCGGATCCACCTGAAGACGCCCTGGCCATGTTTACGGTCCACTTGCATAGATACGTTTGAACGCGTCTGTGACACTTGTTGAACCTTTAGACGTCAGTGTCTCGGCGTCCTTGTATCTGCTGGCAACATCTATGACGGTTAGTGCATATTTGTATGTGCGTCCACGTACCCGATCATGTAGGAGAAGCAAGATATCAGCCCGGTGAACTTCGTTGGGGTTCCAAAGATCAAACCATCAACGGGAAATCTTCCTTAGCGCGGGTCAAAAAATCTGCCACAATGCTCGTTTGGCCACCCGGGGTAATCTGCTCTCGATTAGTCCGACGGCGCGCGTGTATCTTATATGCAACAATCCCCGGTTGACGCACCTTCGTTTCTCCCTTGTGGACCAGGACGGGCACGCGTTAGACCTCTGCGGTGAGACCTTGACGATACAACTGTACATTAAAGATCGACATGATATTTAATAAAATGACAATCGTACGCAGACGTGTGAGACTCGTGAGTGTCGCCAACGCGAGAAGACCCGTTTACGTGACATAGCACGGAAATAGCCTTAGCGATGTGTTGTCCGTGGATTGTTCACAGGAGCACCGAAGTTCTCATGAGCCTGGCCTCACGCGCTGTACCGATCGCTAAACAAGTTGAAATGCGAGTCGTTGATAATATCAAAAGCGCTGCTGTGGACCGATTGAAAAATCTGGGATCGCAGGCGATTCAATCAATTCGAGATCGACATCAACGAGTAGTGAGTGGACAACTAAAGACGGTTACACTTCCATCAACAGCAACAATGGCAGTCCAGGTCGGTAAAATCATCAATGAAGCCGCTCAACAAGCCAATGCAGATTCAATGATTGCAAATCCAGCAATGGTAAGCGGATTACGGTTGTGGACGGGACGCAAAAGGTATTAGACGAAACCAATAATGTATAAGTGAAAACTTAAGTTTCACTATGGCAAAATTCAAAGATATATCAGATCTAGCGTTAGACATGGACGCGTCTGTGTTGCGAGATCAAAGCATCCGAGATTTTTAGTATTATTCGTACCCAGATAGGGTCCCCAATGAATCAAAAAATAGAGTTACAAGTGCAGGACACGTCTCGGTATTTTTCGACCATGTGAGGCCTTCTTAGAAATCGAGAAAAACTTATACAGACCGATACTGCCGGTTACCCCAACTGTACCAAGGTTGGACTTGTCAACAGCGGCATCATGGCGTTGTTCAGCTGCGCTCGTTATCTCATCGACGGAAAGGAAATCGAAGCATGTTTGGACAACGTTGACGTTGCCATTACGATTATCGGACTAGCCAGATACAGTGACGATTACGCAAGATCCTCTGGCCCGTCTATGATGTTTCACAAGGATGGAACCGATCATACATACCATATCTAGTATATACTTAGGCGACCTCGAAAGCATGCAGGCGACAATGACGCATATGTAGCACCCGTACTTACTAATATCAATGGAAATTTCAACCTTGGATTCGCGCAGCGTCAAGCACAACTTCGTGGACGCTCATTATTCGTGTACGATTCCTCTCAGTCGTATATTCGGGTTTTGCAGAGGTATCCGCAAGGTTTTTTTTTCAGAGCCAAACACACAATCATGTTATTCCGAAAGGGCAACTCCAACGATGCAATTTGGCGCGAAGCAGGTGCTGCTGCTGGGAAAGTTGAATTGTCAAAATTTACATTGTGGATGCCTGTGATAACATCTTCGGTGGATGCAGAAATGCATTTGCTGTCGTTATTATACTCTGGAGGCACATCAGCGCTGTCATTTCTCACGCTCACCACAGATGCGGTAGAAAGCAACGTTCCGCAGTTTTCGTGGCAAATAACTACCCAACCAGGTATCAAAGCACCAAGACACGTGTTTGTGGCGTTTCAAACTAGGGATCGAGTGAAGGGCTGACAGGCCAGTAGTGTGATGATATTTGAAAAGTTAGGAATGTCTGAAGTTTCTCTGCGATTAAACGGATATCAGGAACCCTCCGAAGAAATTTTGCTTGACTTCGAAAACAATCATGTTGCACGTGCATATCACAAGATATGGTCGTACATGAGCCGGGATCAAAACATCGACACGGGTCTGCAGACTTCCCAAAAAGACTTCACTACGTTGTACCCTATTTATTACTTTTCGTTGAACACCTGGACCTCGTTAAGCAGTCCGGATATGCATGCACTTTCATGCATGTGTAACCGAGCACCCCCTTCCAAATTACAGGTGCATTGCTGTGATTCTCTCGGACAAGACTCTGCTGTTGGAGAACTCAGGTGGCCGGATGAGGGTTATTGACGTGCCTGTAGAAAACTCGTAGAGTCCTCCAAACAACTCGTAGTTGTTGTAATTAAACAGCACAATTAAAAGATAATGTCATATCACGAAGTTAAGGTCCATCTTAGCGAAAAAAAAGTGGATTAAAAAACAATTGCGGGCTCACAATAAGGCTTTCTCATGCAAAGTTAACTGGAAATGTCCACTTGTTGCTGACTCAAACACAACTTAACAACTCTGAGGTGGCCAAACAAAAGAACACTTTGTTAACATTTAAATTATAAAAGTCGGAGGTGGCACAAGTGCAAAAAAGCGGTGGAATATATCCATTTCTCGCAGCGATTCCAGCACTATTGGCGGCTGCAGCTTCCGCGATTTAAAAAGCAGCGGCGTTAGGGGCCGTTAGAAGTGCATCTGGGATGGCTCTGAAAAAGACGGTCGGGGGACGTAGAGCGTCTGGCTGAGCCTCTCCTTGACGCATAGCGGCTAGGGTCCGCATAAAAAAGGAAAAGGTCTTCGACTACCCGGGACGACTCGCAAAATGCTCTCGGGCTAAGGTCTTCCACTACTCGGGAGGACTCGCAAAATGCTCTCGGGCAAAGGTCTTCGGTTGTGGCCTCGCCGTCGACAGCTATGAAAGTAAAGCTTCTTGGGCGTCCGTAGACCAATTTTGATTTACTCGCGATGACAAAGTCAGTCAACCATTTCCGAGGTGTCTTTATGCGGAATGAACTTGCGTCGATAATTCCCCGCACGTGGGAAACCGGCATCATTAACTAGGATTCGTCAACAGGACCTGAAACTCATTGGGTTGCATATGTTGTAACACCTCGACATCTTTTCTAATTTTACTCGTACGGGTTTGCACCGTCACGTGAAGTCGTTGATTATTTACATGGTCACTTTGCCACTCGACGTTCCTGGGGCGCCAGCGCTGCACGACTACCACTGTTTTATTCAACGCTGCCGTTTAAAACCCGAACAGACGGCCCAATATGTGGACATCTCGTTGCTGAAGCACTGTATGCACTCGCGGGAAGCAAAGTTCGTTCACCGACTCCGCAAGCACTTGTTGATTTTACATTGTCACTTAGAAGCTACACTTAAAACATATATGAAATGCATGTTGCCATTTACGGACGCGCAAGCGCAGTGACCCGACGCGGCGCTGATGTAGATCTGACCAGGTTTGGAAGCAAAGCCGATTTGATAGAATTGAGCAGCCGGGTTATTGTTGGCGTCGACCTAAATTAGCTTGTGATTTTTCAATATCGTACTGGAAAACTGCAAACGTCCAACGTGGACATCAACGACGTTGCTATGAAGCCGCGAGGCGCCATCGCAAAAAACCTGGCCTATGGATAGACCGGTAATAGTTGTGTAACTTTAATGTGCAAGAAAACTCCCATGCTACGTCTGGTACCCAGTATAGTCTTCTATCAGAAAGGGAAAGTTCCACACTCAAGTTTTATTTAAGAAACTTAAAAACAGAGTTAAAATTAAACCACCATTAGTGCCACTCGAGAAGTTTTAAAGCGTTCTTAAAAGTACTGTTTTTGCAAAAAGAAAATATTCATTTTCATTACGGACGTCTGATAATGTTATCAAATTTTATAGAAATATTGATTAAATTACTGCCCCATGAATAGTTGGAATACAATATACACAAAAGAAGAGAAAATTTGCTATGCGTTCAGATATGATGTTGGTATAAGAACTGTTTGCCCCTTTGTGGACACAAGACGCTTACGTTGAGTTCAACAAGCTATCAACACCTCTTTGTGGACACAAGACGTTTAAGATGAGTTCAACAATCTATGGACACCCTTTTGTGGACACAAGACGTTTAAGATGAGTTCAACAATTTATGGACACCCCTTTGTGGACACACGACGTTTAAGATGAATTCAACAATCTATGGACACCCTTTTGTGGACACAAGACGCTTAAGATGAGTTCAACAATCTATGGACACCCTTTTGTGGACACACAACGTTTAAGATGAATTCAACAATCTATGGACACCCTTTTGTGGACACAAGACGCTTAAGATGAATTCAACAATCTATGGACACCCTTTTGTGGACACAAGACGCTTAAGATGAATTCAACAATCTATGGACACCCCTTTGTGGACACACGACGTTTAAGATGAGTTCAACAATCTATGGACACCCTTTTGTGGACACAAGACGCTTACGTTGAGTTCAACAAGCTATGGACAGCTGCATTGTTCCGATACATGCATTGCAAATGTCTGTTCTTTTAGAATAGTATTGTACTTAAGTTACTAATACAAAAATAAAAATAAATCTCCATATGCTAGAATAGCTCTCATATTTTTCTTTCTCTAAACCTTGGTTATCTTGTACATTCAAACAGACTCTGGAATGTAATTCACATCAACGACAACCAAAGTACCGTCTTTACTCGTTTATAAGTCGAAACTGCAAACTGCACAGACCCAGATCTGCCG